>CAWUFW010000236.1:594641-1973807 GCA_963921515.1 Calotriton arnoldi | reverse complement strand
GCGAACGACCTCAACAACTTCCGCCCCATCACTAACCTACCTTTTCTTGCGAAAATCACAGAAAGATGTGTAGCGAAACAACTTTCCCGTCATATCAAGGACAATGATCTTGACAATTTCCAGTCTGGCTTCATTCAAAACTGCAGCACTGAAACAGCCCTGCTGCAAGTGATTGATGACGCACTGCGGATACTCGATTCAGGGGAGTCTTGTCTTTAATTATCCTTGACCTTTCTGCAGCCTTTGACACTGTCAATCACAACACTCTCCTTAACACTCTTCAACAGAGAATGGGCATGGAAGGCACAGTGCTTAAATGGTTTGCTTCCTTCCTCTCTGATAGATCCCAAATGATCAAAATAGCGAACAGTCTTTCATCTCCTTTGGCGGTAGGTCAAGGTGTTCCTCAAGGCTCTATACTTGCACCCACTTTGTTCAACCTCTATTTGGAACCATTGGGAAATCTCCTAAGTAAATATGGGATCCTCTATCATCTCTATGTGGACGACACTCAAATCTACCTCAAGGTGTCCTCCACACACGATCTCTCCATCCTAAACTCTACTCTCGACTCCATTCAAAACTGGATGTTAACTCATCAACTGATTCTGAATCCCTCCAAAACTGAATTCCTCCTCCTCTCCTCCTCACTCTCTCCTCCTCCGGTTCAATCATGGATGGATCAGATGAATCTACTTAACAATAAACCCATCATTGTCGACAGCGCAAAATCCCTTGGTGTCATACTCGACAGAAAACTCAATCTACTCTCCCACATCAATTCCATTGCAAAGTCTGCTCGATACCAACTGCGCTTTCTCTGGGGGATTCAACGCTTCTTCCCAGAGCAAGACTGAAAAACCCTGGTCCAATCGCTGGTTCTCTCTAGACTGGACTACTGCAATTCTCTTCTTACTGGCCTCCCCAAATCCCACCTGTCCCCCCCCCCCCTTAAATCTGTTCTCCATTCAGCAGCTCGTTTCATATATGGGACCAAAAGAAGCGACCACATCACACCCAGTTTATCTTCCCTCCGTTGGCTTCCCATTGAGGCAAGATCTATCTACAAGACTGCCTGTATCACCCACAAAGCCTTGCACTCCTCCTCTCCTCGCTACTTGGCGAATAAACTGAAACTCTCTGGAGGCTCTAGACCATCACGTAATGCGGAAAACTTATTGCTTGAACCTCCCACTTTCAAAAGGGAAAGATCGATGGCCCAATCCTTTTCAGGCAACGCGGTGAGAATCTGGAACTCACTTCCGCCTCAGCTCCGGACCACCACCTCTTCCCGGTCCTTCAAAACTGACCTCAAATCTCTCCTTCTTCAAAGACACTTCCAAACCTAATTCACGCCCTCTCTACTCCCTCAAGGAAGTTCTTCCACTATAGGAAATTCTGTACTCCATGCCTATAGAAGTGCCTTCCCAGTGTATTCTGAGTGTCTGCCACTTATTGCAGTATTATATCTCTATTTGTATTTTGTATCTTACGTATCATGCACACTTGTCACCTTTTCCTCTTGTAACGTATCATTTGCTACCTCTTTTTGTATCTTGTTTGCTTTTGTTATATGCACAATTGTCACTTTTTCCTCATGTAATGTAACGTTTGCTTTTGTAATATGCCCACTTGTAACCTTCTCCTCATGTAACGTTACTGTTCCTATTGTGAAGCGCTCTGACACCTTCGGGTAAAGTCCGCGCTATATGAAAACGCATAAAATAAAATAAATAAAAATAAACCCTGCCGGCATGTTAGTGACCCCGTCCCATCAGGTAACCTCCAGATAACCCTGTCGATGAGCCAGACTCTGCTCATCCCTCAGGGGGCTGTCAGATGGCACGTGGCGCCGCAGTCCTGCTATAATTCATAAAACCATCCTGGCGTCAGATGACGTCATGCTCCCGCCCTGCCTCCACCCCCTCACACAGGCTTGAACGGCACAAGGACGCCCCTTCACACGGCTGGGGGTGGGCGTTCCTCGGATGAGTGAATCCGGCCAGCACGAGTTGTTCCTCCATCACAAATCGGAGTCCTAACCAGGGCACATCCCCTTCCAGGGCGCTCATCACCTGCACCTAGATAAACAGCCACCAGGTGGCGCCCTAAGGCCATTTGAAACAAGAACTACAGTAGCTGAGAAATGAGTGGTCAAAGCTGCTGCAACATATAGCCTGAAAGTGTTTACTTACCCAACAGTTGTTCAGGTCTCGGCTGTCTCTTCGAGCCATGTTTTCAGGTAGTGGGCTACAGCCGCCCATGGGCCTACCGTTTGTTCTCTTACACGTCGCTCTTATATCCTTTGTGATCCAGCGCCAATCGGGGATCGATAACCAATAAACACAATCACTGGCCCATACTCATACACCCAACACATGAATCCCTGTTGCGCTGTTTCTAGTTTGTGTTAAAATCAGTGTTTCACAATACAGGCTCATTCCTACCTCTCTAGATCCATATCTGAACCTGTATCAACTCTCTTTCCTCTGGGCGATGAACCAGAAGTTGAGAAGTTGATAGTAATGATTAATACTAACTATTTTACCTACTAAATAAATCACAAACTCGATAGAAGGTTAATAATATTTATCGCAAATAATGTGAAGGTAAATGCTCATCAGGTACAGTTTTACAAGGCAAACAAAGTATAAATCACAGAGAGAACATTAATGCAGGCAAATAAGCGTCAAACTCAAATCATTAATGAACAGAATGCATTGAAGGAGTGGATAGGTGAAGAGACATAAGTTTCAGAGACAAAATTCATTTGCAAGTGAGAAATGCAAAGTACGGATCATTTAGCTATACTAACCCAATTATTCAGTAGAAAATCTACCCCTGGCCATGGGAATAGATTGGGGGTTCCCCAAGAAGGACCAGGGAACAAAGAGTAGGACAGGAACAGGTTATAGGTAGGCCTCAATCTGGATACAGCAAACCGACGAACAGCGACGATCTCCCTCTCTCTAGCTTCTCTGAAGACACGCGCAGACCACCCCCCACAGGCACCCCAGTTATACTCTAAAAACCTACATGTCCAACCCACCAATTGTGGCAACATTTTCAGAATCTTAGTCTCTCATTGGTCAGTTCAGGGTGAGTTCTATCACACCACCATAGTCACGTTCATGTTTTCACAGCTTTCTTTGTTTTTCATTTCTAAATAATACTTAATTCACATCTCATGAATACACGCTTCCTTCAACTTGTAACATGTTTCAAAACTCCACATTTTCATTGTCCGCTTCCGCAGAAGAAGTTTGTACATTTGCACTTGGTCTCATGGCCATCCTTCCGTTACTTGGCAGACACGCAGGAGTTTTTGAAGGTTATCAACTTTAGCCTTCTCCTTCTCTCTCTCAGAAGCTGAATTTTCGGTTTATTTAATATTTTCTCTATTAACCCTCAACTCGTCATGCAACGATGTAGGCCCATGCAAGCATCACTACGATGAATAAAACAGACATTATTAGTTTCATTAAATATATTTTCGCACTTTTACCACCTACCATTTGCACTATCCCACGTTATATATCTAATTAAAGCATTAGCGTGCAAAAACCAGCATTATTATTATTTTATCTTCAAGCAAAGTGCAGATAGGGCCTAGTCTTCCATGCATTAGTCCACGTATTAATGCACGCATGCACAAAGCCTTTCCCCGTGTATTTTCATGTTTTGCATGTTATTTTCACTGCACACTGTTAGTAAATGTTACCAAGGAATTAATCCCAGCAGGTTTTATTTTCTCAAAACCCTGCTCCATCATTTGTTCCCATTTGTCAAGGCATGCATGTGTCATGAGTCTCCTTGTGTTTGCCGTATAGTCCCCCCCCTACTCCCCCAGCATGGACCAAGTACTTGTGTCCATCCACTGCTCCTGAGTTGGAGCTACTTTTTTAGTTGTGTTTAAGCACTCCATATGACTGATTGTGCTTCACTGTCTCCATAAACCATTCCTCTTGCTTCTTTCCCCTTCCCACCATCCCCCACCCATGTTGCTTCTTGCCCCCTCCAACCCGCATCCCTGCTTCATTGAGGGCAAACTTAGAGTAACCTAATTTACTGCAGACCCTTACTCTGCAAACCCTGCACCTTTGCAATCCCTTGAGAGCGAGTATAGCCGACCTTTTCTATCTCCTGTTATTCAGTGGGAGCCGCCATGTTAGACGATGGGTCCCAGGAGCACATGCGCGACGGCATGCTGCCACGTGTAGCTGCCATCTTGGGAAGGGAGGATTTTAAAGATAGATGGAACATTAAAAAGATCTACTTCTCTGCAAATAAATGTTGCTGCATCTTACACATGTGAACTTATTGACTCCAATACACAGGAAGAAGCAAGCGCTCTAGCATTTACATATATTTTTGACAAAGTATTCTTTTTGTATGTGAATTGAATATGTAGATTTGAAATACAAAATGTATATTACTCCTTTAAGATTAACAATACCGGGGGGGCGTGGTTAGCCGAGCCGCGGAATGGCCGCTTTGTAAGCGAGCTCCGCCGGTCGGGAACAAATCCTTCGATAATCCGTGCACTGGAGGGCTGAAACGGCACGATACTTGCCCCCTGGGGTGGTGGCGGCTCTGGTGCGGAAACAACACCTCTTTGGTCTGCGTGGCACTGGCTCTGACCATGCTACTGGACGCCGACGTCTTCGGCGGGAAGCCCCTTGGAGCTTGACATCGGAGGCAGCTGGGCTGTCTTACAAATCGAGCCCGCGGCTGCGGAGGCCCGTGATGCTGGGGACGCCCTGAAGGTCAGAAAGGGGCGAGGTGGCAGAGCGGATGGCTGCGCATTGATTCCTGCAGACACAGAGACCTAGAGGTTGAGGTGTGGTTGCCCCAGGGCGTGTGAATATCTATTTCCTTTTGGTTTACCTTTATATTTGCTAAATGCCGCAGTAGGCCCTCCCGCATTACTCCCGGCCACCCTGTTCAGGCAGGGAAGTACGCCGGCTTTACCTCGCCCTCATGGGAGATCTCCCTTCTATTTTTTTTATATTTGGGGTTTTCAAAGTTAGAATTGGGAGGGGTATGCTACAACCTGATTGGGGGGTTGGTGTGGGTGGAGGGTGGGAGCTGGGGTCGAGTTGTTTGAATGTTTGCCAGCACACAGCTAAAAATATATCTGGAATGTCACGATGTGTTGGTAGTTGGCTGCGCAGCTGGGCAGCAAGGGTTACGAATTCGTCCTTCAAGATTAGCCACACGTTAATACACTAAACGTCCTCACATGGAACATCAGAGGGCTGAACGATGGTAGGAAGGCCAGACTTGTACATGCCTATTTGGTCAGACACAACATCGATATATGCTATCTGCAGGAAACACATTTAAATATACAGCACTCACAAAGGCTGTGCCACAGCAGATGGGGGACTACACATTCAGCAATTTACTCTAGCTACGCAAGGGGAGTTGCGGTGCTAATTCGCAAAGGGGTGGATTGGCGAGAAGAGGAAGCATATGTGGATCCGGAGGGGAGGTACATAATATTGCAGGGGAGGCTGGGTGGCACTTCGGTGGTACTGGCGGCCATATACGGTCCAAACTTGGACTCTCCGGAATTTTTCCGTGAGATCTGGGCGCGCATTAGGGCAACTGGCTGTTGCGCGGTGATCTGGGGTGGTGACTTTAATGCAGTGCTAAATGACTTTATTGATAGACAGGGTTCGGCCCGCACCTTGCATCCGCAAGCTAGCGCTGCGCTGTGCTGCAGGATATCATATCAGATGGCGATTTGCTGGATATTTGGAGGGCTAGACACCCGGGGGTCAGGGAAGGGACATGCATCTCTAGCCACCATAGCGCTTGGTCCCGCTTGGACTACTGGTTATCGAAGGAGGTTGCTACCTGGACGGTAGAGGTGTCCCACCTGGCACGCTCGCTATCGGATCATGCCCCCTGCTTGCTCAAACTGCGCCTGCCGGGTGCGCCTCCGCGCGCTTTCACCTGGCGTTTGCCCCCCCACGCGCTCTTAGACGAGGCATTTAAGGAGGAGATCCGATCCGACATTAAGGAGTACTTCGCCCTCAATTCGGGGTCGGTAGACACCGAAGCGTCGCTCTGGGAGGCATTCAAGGTTGTCATACGGGGCCAATGCATTGCAAGACAGGCCGGGGTGCTGAAGGCCATCGGGGGGACCATCGCTGACCTAGAGAGACAGATAAGAGACCTGGAGGGCAAATTTTATTCATTAAATGACCCCAATACAGCTGCACTCCTAAAGGCGAAATTACTGGAGTTTGCTGAGGAATCACAACGAGAGGTAAAATTTTTGAGCAAATATGCTGAGGCGATATGGCGAGGGAGATAGGCCGGGCCGCACGCTGGCGGCCATGATCCGTCCCGCCAGGTCCACAACATTCATACATGAGTTAAACACAGCCGATGGGGGTACTGTAAGGGGCCAGGCAGAGATCCTGACTGAGTTCGCCAATTTTTATTCTTCCTTGTATACAACCGCCCAGACCTCTAGCCCAGAGGGCCTGCAGGAGTTTCTGGACTCCATTGCCTTGGTATGGTTTAATAACATGCATAGAGAGTACATGGACCTCCCCATTACGGTGGAGGATGTGGCTCATGTCATCAAAAGTATGCCGCTCGATAAAGCCCCTGGACCGGATGGCCTGACCACCGCTTTTTACAAGTCCTATGTTGATGAGCTGGCCCCCAGGCTGCTTGCAGTATATGAAGAGGCATGGAGGCGGGTGTCCTGCCGGCTTCAATGAGAGAAGCAATCATTATAACACTGCTGAAGCCCGAGAAGGCGGAGGCGGAGTTGGACTCCTACAGGCCATTGTCATTGATAAATGTGGACATCAAAATTTATGCTAAGCTATTGGCAAACAGGTTGCAACCGCTCCTTCAAATGATTGCACTCCCGGACCAATCAGGATTTATTCCTGGACGGTCGACGTCACATAACCTGCGGGTGCTGCATTACCTCCACCCGGACGTGCGGGCTGCTGCAATTTTTTTAGACGCTACTAAAGCGTTTGACACGCTGGAGTGGCCATATCTGTTTACAATCCTATCACGAATGGGATTAAGCCCCGTGTTTATGAGTCGTATTAAATTGTTGTACACCATGCCGTTAGCACGAATGGCTTGCTGTCCGATAAATTCCCCATCACGCGTGGCACGCGTCAGGGGTGCCCACTCTCACCCCTGCTTTTTGCCATTGCCATGGAACCCCTGGCTGCCAGAATTAGGCAACACCACACAGCACGGGGCATCGGTTTCAGCACGCGTTGCCTACTTATTTCATTGTACGCGGATGATGGTGACCTTATACATTCTTAAACCGCAAGAAAATCTAGACCCGGTTCTCAGGGAATTTATTAGATTTGGAGGGCTGGCAGGCATCTCCATTAATTGGAAGAAATCCGTGATTTTCCCACTGACGGACGATACTCCCATGGTGACATCTGAATTTCCCCTGCGGTGGGAGGCTGAGGCCGTCAAGTACCTTGGAGTGTGGATCAGTAGAGGCCTACAGGAAATTTGGAATTTAAATTTTGGCAAGGCGTACACGTGGCTGGAAGGAAAGGTGGCAATCTGGTCCAAACTGCCTCTATCCATAGCTGGTAAGATAGCGCTGACAAAAATGGTAATATTACCAAAATTTTTATATTTGTTTGTTAACGTGCCAATTCCCCTTACACAACATTTTTTCGCGTGCTTGCGATCACAGCTGCTGTCTCTGGTTTGGGCTGGAGGGCAAGCCAGGGTTTCCTGGGACCTACTGACACTCCCGCTGCGACAGGGCGGTCTGGGCGCGCCGGATATGCAATTATATGCTCTGTGTGCCCAGGCACAGTTTCTCCACTTCTGGGTGCATCGAACGCCATATCAGCCTCATGTGGCGGTAGAGATTGATGCGGTGGCCCCTGTGCCACTTGGGGTGGCATTGTATCAGAAGTCACAACGCCCCAGGGGAGATGTAGACACGGCGGGCACACTGAGATGGGCGTGGAATATGCTTCGGAAGAGAGCTAAGGTCCCCTTATTGTATGCGCCGTCTGTGCCGCTGGCGCGGAACCCCATGTTGCCCTGCATTGAAGATGGGGTTAGTTAAACCTTAACCAAGGAAATGAACTTATACACGTTTGCTGACTTGTACCCAAATGATGAGTTTAGGCCCCCCCCTGTTGGAGCTGAGGGGCATGTTGTGCCCTTTGCAGAATTGTTTGTATATCATAAACTGAAAGCTGCATGTCGTGCACTATGGGCGGGCTTTCCCGAAGCTCCCCCAACATTGCCAGCTCTAGAGCAAATCCTGAAATTGCCTTCATTGCACAAATTAGTTACACGTCTCTATACAAGTATGCAGAATACAGCCCCAGTTGTGCAGCCGAAGTCCCTGCTACAGTGGAACGGTGAACTTGACCCTCAATTGACAGAAGAGCAATGGGACTTCTGCTGTAGACAGCTGACCGAACTCCCCCCAATCTACAGGCTTCGCCTGATACATTTTAAATTTCTGCACAGATACTATAGAACTCCAGTTTGCCTTTATCGTATGAAGTTAAGGGAGGATGATAGATGCTGGCGGTGCGGATATGCCTCGGCTTCCTTTCTCCATATTGCTTGGGATTGCCCACGACTGTTCGAATTCTGGCAGGAGATTTTTACCGTGATCAATCAGATTGTTGGCAGGACAGATGCTCCCACCCCGATGTTGGGTATTTTAGGATATGTGAAGGATACACCGCCGAAGCAGCGCAAGTTGCATGCACTTCTTTTATTGTACGTAAGAAGGCAGGTCGCTATCAGATGCTCAGGAAGAAGATACCAAGTTTCAGGGATTGGCTGTCTGATGTGACATATGGCCACGCGCAGCTTGGTGTGTTCTGGGAACTAATGCCCGTGTCTTCGAGACCCCGGGACATATGGGAACCATTCTTAAATTGGGCGCGAGACAGATCTGAGCCCCCCACTCCCAGCCCCAGTGCGACTGCATAATGGCGCGTGGCCACTCGACATTGGTTTAAGGGGGATTGTATTTGTAGACTCCCCACGTGTGTATTTCTGATGCTCCGGGTTCGGCTAGTTCCTGCTGTTTGTTCACCAATAACAATATACATGATGTTTCTTTTTGTGATGGACTGCACTAAAGACTGTGATGCTATATATGGATGTATTGCCCCCCAGAATGCGCATGCCACTAGTCTGATGTATTCTTTTACATGTGCTATTCCGAAATACTGTACAATGCTTTTTCTTTTGTACCTTTGTGACAATGTGCTGGCTGGTCTTTTGGTTGGAACTAATGTTTCTTTTGTTTGTATTTGCATATTGTATAAAATTCAAATAAAAAATAAAAAAAAAGATTAACAATACCTATTGACATTAAATCTGAAATAGGAAAAATTGGCATGCCGAGGGTTTATAAAGAGACGGATCTGTGCCCTGTTTTTAATAAAAGGGAAGTAGCCACAGCCTTTTATGAACTAGCGCAGGAAAGACCCTTTAAAAGTGCAGAAGGGAAACCTATGATCACCACCTATTTGTCTTTGTGTGTCTCTGCGGCACCTCCTGTGTTTTTTTTAGGGCAGCCTTTTGGGAGATGGGAACGCTCATTGTTATTTAGGTTTCGAGCTGACACTCTCAAATATTTGTGTTTCCCGCTTGAGTATCAAACAAACCTTGCAGCTATTCCCTGCCCGTGCGATAATAAGACAGGCCAAACTATGTCGCACTTTTTATTGTCTTATACATTTTATTAATTTTTTACAAGGTTATTTTTTATCCCTCTTTTTAAAAGGAAATATTGTGACATTAGGCTGTGCAGAGCTATGCACTTATCTGTTATTCAATTGGTCGACAGTGAAACATGTTTACACGTAGGTTCATTTTTAAGACATGCAGTGAGGGCATGCAGCACTTTATTATTTTAGTAATTTGCTGCTATCTGCAATTTCCTTTCTTGATATAGAGTAAAGTTTTTATTTGTTACTTAATTGCCTGAGAAATGAAACGTGCTAATACGTAGGATCATTTTAAGACCTGCTATGAAGGCACTTGGCACTTCATCTCTTTAACTATTTCCTGCTATCTGTAATCGCACTCCTGATAATATTTAATTACGTTTTTAACTGCATGAAATGTCTATTGTTATATGTACGTTACTTTTATGGATGGAAAACTTTCCAAAAAAAGTGTTCAACTGACTCCATTACACATGAAGACGCAAGCGCTCTAGCATATCCATGTATTTTTGACATAGTATACTTTTTATATGTGAATTGAATATGTAGATTTGAAATAAAAAAAAATGTAAATCACTCCTTTAAGATAAACAGTACCTATTGACAACACAGCATTTGATGAATGTTTGCAATTGTGCTGGTTACTATCCTTGGTTGTCAGTCGCACCTTTCTTTCAAATGAATTGGAAAATCCTGCCAGCCAGAGATGGCCGGTAATGTAAATAATTCTTGTATAGCGCGTACTGTCACCCTACGGGTATCCTGGCGCTGTGACTGACAAAATCGACATTGGAGCCTGTGATCATCTTACCCAGGAAAACATTATTGGGAACTCAGCCAGACCCTACCTGGGAAACAGCCAGGTTTTTAGCTGCTTTCTAAATAGGGGCAGAGATTGAATTTGCTTAATGTCTAGAGGGAGTTCATTCCACAGCCGTGCGGCTGTTACACCGAATGCTCTACCCCCCGACTTCATTTTCTTAATTCTTGGGATGTTCGCTAGATATGCATTTGCTGACCGAAGGTCTCTTGCAGGAACATACCATGAGAATTTCCTCTGCAAGGGCTTTGGGCCCATTCCGTGCATTGCTCTGAACACGGTGCACAGGGATTTGAATTGTATCCTCTGGCAGATCGGCAGCCAGTGGAGATCTTTCAAGGCCAGAGAAAATGAGGAACTGCGCTGCCTGTTTAGAGCTAGCTTAGCTGCAATTGACTGAATCCTTTGTAGCTTTTGAAGTAGTGACTTTGAGCCCCCCAAATATAGTGAGTTGCAGTAGTCTAATCTGCTCAAGACTATACACCTCACAATTTGGGGTCTGGTGGCAGTCGGTAGTAGCGGCAGAATTCTTCTCAGAGCTCTAAGCAGAGAGAAACATGTACCAACTACTTTGGTAACTTGTGATTCTAGCTGGAGGTTGTCATCCAGCAGAACTCCCAAGTTACGCACCGTTTTAGCTGGCACTACAGGTTTGTCTGTTGGTGTTATTTGGAGCTCTATGGGAAAAGGCCGGGCAATCCTGGACGTGGAGCAGTATACAATCTCCGTTTTTCCTCCATTAAATTGTAGGGAGTTGTTTCTGAGCCAGTTTGCGGTATTCTGCATACACTCCTGAAATGTATCCAGGGTGATTGCCTGGTTCCCTTCTAATGAAAACACCAATTGCGTATCATCTGCATAGTTTACAAGATCCACGCCAAAGGATCTAATAATGGAGATGAGAGGGCGCATGTAGATATTAAACAAAATCGGACTTATCGCTGAACCCTGTGGCACCCCATGGCACATGGGGATTTTAGGAGATGTAAAGGGGGTGATTGAGACTGCCTGTTGTCTATCAGTCAGATATGATCGTAGCCATTTCAGTGCCAGGCCTTTCACCCCAATTTTCTCTAGTCTGTTCAGCAATATGCTGTGGTTCACCGTGTCAAATGCGGCTGACATATCCAATAGTACCAATATACTCGAGTTACCATTGTCAGCACGCATCCTCAGGTTATCCAGTACTGTCACTAGAGCGGTCTCTGTTCCGTGTCCCGGGCGAAACCCAAATTGGGCCTCGTCTAGCAGATAATTTTCTTCAAGAAAAAGAGAGAGAGATTTGCTAACTGCCCGCCCCAGTATTTTAACCGGATAAGGGAGGAGGGAGATAGGCCTAAAATTGGCTGGGCAGAGGGGGTCCAGTGTGGATTTCTTAAGCAGCTGAGTCACCACTGCCTGCTTCCACCCCTCAGGTACTACTCCCTGTTCTAGGGATTGGCAACAAATATGCCATAGCCGTGGGAAAAGGTCAAGTTTAAATTCTTTCCATATCCTCTGCGGGACAGGGTCCAAAGGTGATCCAGAAGAGACACTCAGCGCTAATAAATTAAATGCTTCTTTTGTGGGTGTTTGAAAGTACCGGAGTACCGCAGGACAGTCATTATCGCTGTCTTCGACCTGTGGCTTTGTCACCGATGTGTCCGATAGTACTTTTTCCAGCTCCGGACTGATATTATTGTTAGACTTCAGCCCATTAATAATCTTTAATGTACGTTCAGTAATAGCTCTGCGTGCTTTTGTCAAGTGCCTGGCTAGCCCACATCCAAGCATGCCTCACAAACCTTACAGACTACTACAGGAAACTACCTAAAAGACATTCACAATGACCACAGCAATAGCTCGGACATTGCTGAGACCTATTGGCTTTGCAAATGCTTATTTCTACAGAGCTTACATTATCCAAGTGGATGTTACAGAACTTTACACCACGGGATGAATGAGGGTTGCATTTCAATAGGTTACAGGATTGTTTATATATACTTCTGATGCCCTTTCTCTATTGTGAACATGGTTTTCTAATAGCGATAACTGGTTAACAAAACTCCTAAACCACTGCTGTGACGTACCACAGTTTCACTGGGTCACTCACTGGACTGTGGCCGCCATTACAGCTCTAACAGCTGTCACACTTCTACAAACATTCATGGCGATGAACTACAAACTAAACCTCCACCGTTCGAAAAGAAAGAAGCCTAAAGCTCCGGACATTTACTCCTCCAAGAGAGGTGACCGCTTGGTGACCAGGAGAAAGCCGAAAGGCACTTCACAGCGCGTCGCGGAGCCTCACTGGACAGGGCGATTCCACCAAGTGATGAACAAAGTGCCACGTTTCCTACTTTATCAGCTGCATTTAAGAGACAAACTGGAAGATTTCCCAGATCCTGACACAGACAACAACCAGACAAGCGTTTGGAAGTAGACCACACTTCTTCGGTGTGCAGAACATTGTCTCAGGCAAGAGTTTAGACGAGAAGAAATATATTAATTAGCAAAGTGCATTTTAAGCACAAGTCGAAAGGGCATCAACTTTTCAACTTTGGTAAACTGCAGCATATAATTACAGGAATGTGAATTATTAAAAATAACAAAGAATATTCCAGCATTATTTGTAGTTGGTTATGAGAAAACCCTGTGAAGTGTATATAACATACAGTTACAGCAGGATAGCCATCAATTAAGGGGATCTTTTACACCTGGGGGTTTTCAGTGACATAGACAACTCGAGCTTTGCTCTCATTGTCTATAACGTCGCCCAGAAGTCCTCGGTGAAAAACACCCCGTAATTGATGGCAACCCATCTATAATTCTATATATTATGTAACACATTTACACTACTTGTCAATTGGCAGAAATTGGTTCCATAGGCCTATGTGTGATGGCGAACACAGGCAGTGTAAACGGTGCTTAATTTGAGCCGTGGGTTCCGGTGCTCGGCACCCGCACTTAATAGTCAACATCGGCGCTTGTGATAGTTAGCCACAAGGTGGCGCTGTCTGGCTAAATTAGAGATGACCACAACAGCAGTTTATTATTAATTCAATATACATTAAAAATGACTTCCCTACCACCTAAGCCATTCTTAGAGCTTTGGGAGCCTGAAATAGTCCGAATTGTCATACTTGTAGGCGTGTGATGGTTAGTAGTTGTGTTGGTACAATTATTGGCAGCGCTGGCATGGACAGTGTGTGATGCAAGCTGCCATGATCTCCTGGCAAGAGCCCTGGTACTCCCTCCGCAAATCCCTCCCGCCCCACTCCCCTCGATTAAGCACCGACATCCGATTAAAAATGTTCATCCCATATTCAGTGCACATTGTGTGCGAATTATGGGGGCCTGAAGCTGCCTGTGCAAACTCTTCTCTGTTTTCTAAGTGAGGAGAAAGGAGGTGTCTGTAATGTCAGGAGCTTGGTGTCCAGTACTTGGGCCCCGAGTTGGGGGTGATCTGGTTTATGTTTAGAGAGCTGAATAGACTGGTATCCTGATTTCGACAGTTCCTACAGGAGGAGTGTTGGATGGGGGCAGTGAGTTGATCTTTTCAGGGGTGTTGTCTAGTGCTGCTGTGTTTTGTATAAGAGGACACTGCGGTGACACAGCTGTTTGTCACTGAGGTGTGTGTCTTACGTGGTTCTCCATTGTGTGCTTGCTGAAAGTTGCTGTCACTGTGATAACTCAGTGGGCTTGGGTACATATGGGAGATAGTTCTGGGTCTTGTGAATATATAGAATTAAACGTGTGGGCTTATCTCCGTAGATTACGCATTGGCTCGCTCTCTGTCTCACCTTGTAGTTTGCAGTTCACGGTGTCGCTTTTCTTTCGGGGTGAACCGCTAGAGGGCGGCCGCGGCGTCTGATGGCTTCTGCGGTGTTCGTTGCGATGCCTCGCGCCCAGATTACTTCAAAATGATTAAATCCTCTGTCTGTGGCTTCAAGTTTCAAGGCAGGGCTTTAAGTAGGATGAAAAAACTGGGGGGTCTCTCAAAGGGGCGTGCCCATTGTAATTAAGGGTGTGGCTTAAAAAATGTAAGCTAAAAATCTGTGCTTAGCATAGTGTGCCGCCCGACTGGTATTTTGCTGTTTCTGTCATTGCATCCAGATATCTGATACAACAAGTAACATCATACCTACAACAAGTCAGGACTATTGGCTTTGTCAATGGTTGTTAGTTGCATAAGATAAATAAGCAGCAACTATGGCTTGTATATAATATTGAAAAAGCTTCCACCTAAAGCCCTGGTGACACCACGACAATGTTGCTGCTCCCGAGTTTCAAAAAGAGAAGGGAAATCCAGAGAGAGAATGACTCTTTAAAGGATTTCCCTTCCCCTACAACGCTCACCTGGCATGACGTCATGCCCTAACTTCTCCACGAGTGAGAAGTGAGCAGTGTGAGCAGCGCACATCGATGTGCCAGCTGTCACTGCAGTCCGGAAAAAAACGGACCGCCTGTGCCAGGGCACAAAACAGAGCCCGATAGAGACCCGTTTCCAGGGCCCCTTTAAAAAGCTGCCGGTGCTCAGCACCGGAGAGACCCGGCCCACTTACAGCCCTGTTTCAAGGGTTATCTGGTTTAGGCTTTTAGATGGCCCGTGTTGGAGTACTTTACCGGGGGCCCGGGTGGGGGGGCGCATGCAGGGTGATAGGTCCTGGGTGTTTCAACAGAAAGCCCAGCTGTACCCCGCAGTAAAACACATGGGTCATTAAGGGTGCTCCGGGCAGGTAACATTGCGCACACCCAGCACTTCATAGAAAGTTTCCGCTCACAACAGAAAATGTGAACGTTCGGTTCTTCAAAGTGCGACAGAACACTAATGTGCCGTTCAAACGACACCAGCGCCTCCTTTCACCCACCTCGATTTATTTTTACTTAGCCTGGAAACAACTCGGTGTGAGTTTTCATTCTCTGTAACCATCTCCGAGAACTGGTTCCAAGAAGCAGACCACCACGAGGCCCCCACATGTGAGATCTGTAGTTTTAACAGTGATGTCTGGGTTTTTTAATTAAACAGACAGGGTCGTCACTTGTCCAGTTTTGTGCCAATATATTATGTACACGTTTCTGCTGCGTGGTTTTTAATCCGCATTAAATATCCCGAAGAGCAGGTGGGCCCCCATGGAATAGCAGGGGACCCTCAGGCGACAGTAATGTTAACACAGGAGCAGGTGACATAGTGCCAATATCGGCAACACTCATCACCCCTCATGCAGCATCATACCCAATAAATAAACAGACAAGACACTGTTTTCGTGGAGAAAATTGCTGCAGGTTTATTAGCATACCAACTATGCCAACATGGTGGGTTATCTTACAGGCGATCCAAAGGCAAGCCGCCCCTCGCGGCCTACCACCTGATGGGCCAACTTGCATCGTGGCCTTAGCCAATCGGTGCTTAGCGGTTATGGTGAGGGGATAGCCCCTCCCACTTCCTGTGAACCGTCGGTTCACCCCATTACTCACGCCCCACCCCCCCTACGAGGGGCGGAGCGTTCAAGCGACCCCCAGTTGTACAGGTTTCCAACCGCCCGTAGGACAGACGGGGCGCCGTCGCACCTCAGGGTCCACCGTGAAGACTTCCTTAGGCCTCAGCACCCTTTGTGCTCCTGAAGAGGGTACCCCTGAGTACCTTTCCGCCTCTGGATCGCCCTGTAACTCCGCCTGCAACACAAAATAACAGATTAGAAATTCCTCCCCCCCCCCCCCACCCTGAATACGCCGGGTAAGCGGTAGGGAGGGAAACGGCGTCAGGGGTGAGGAACAAAGAGGCCGCTAGGTGGACGGGGGAGGAACTTATACCTCTCCCCTTCCCCCACCTGGGCCAGAAATGATGAGCGGGACCCCTAAGGGGTCTCGCGACGCTGGGCTGTCCCGTGTGCCATCCTGTGGCACTAAAGGGGCCGCCCTCTTAGGAGGTCCCCTTCTTGGACGTCGGGCAGCCCACATAGTGCCAATATCGGCAACACTCATCACCCCATATGCAGCATCATACCCAATAAATAAACAGACAAGACACTGTTTTCTTGGAGAAAATTGCTGCAGGTTTATTAGCATACCAACTATGCCAACATGGTGGGTTATCTTACAGGCGATCCAAAGGCAAGCCGCCCCTCGCGGCCTACCACCTGATGGGCCAACTTGCATCGTGGCCTTAGCCAATCGGTGCTTAGCGGTTGTGGTGAGGGATAGCCCCTCCCACTTCCGGTGAACCGTCGGTCCACCCCCTTACTCACGCCCCCCCCTACGAGGGGCGGAGCGTTCAAGCGACCCCCGGTTGTACAGGTTTCCAACCGCCCGTAGGACAGACGGGGCGCCGTCGCACCTCAGGGTCCACCGCAAAGACTTCCTGGGGATATTAGGCCTCAGCACCCTTTGTGCTCCTGAAGAGGGTACCCCTGAGTACCTTTCCACCTCTGGATCGCCCTGTAACTCCGCCACAGCCCTGGGTGTGGCGACCGTCGCAGCCAGGGCCCCCCACCAAGGCCGGCATTCCTACTTACATCCTGCTATTTCCATGGCCTCCTCCAGGTCCAGCAAGAGCAAGTCCCACACTGGACAGGTGCACCCCATCCTCATAAAGACTCCCTGTGGACTTTGGCATGCCGCAGGCCATGCCTGATCAACAGAACCCCCATTGTTCCGTGACTCTGTGCATGGCATCGTTAACTCAGCGCAGTTGACCCTCCTGCGCGCAGCCTCAATAGCCTCCCCTGACCGAGCTCCATGCCACAAGAGCCGGGGGGTGATCTCTGACCACCCAGGTTCACCTGTCCCCCAACTTGTTGCTTAGTTTGCACATTGTGGTCTTCATTTATTGAAGCAAAGTCCTCTTCCTGCGTGAGCCTGTGTCACCAGAGGCACCGGCTTACCATTGAGCATAGCTCAATGTGTCAAAGCCTCTACAGCAAGCTGTTCCAGTGCATGCCTGGGACCCCCACTCACAGGCCGCCCGGAAGGCCCTCCCCCCAGACCGTTGGTCCTGGCAACTTGAAGAAATGCTAGGTTGCAAAACCCCCTTTGTTGAGCACTGCACACCATTCTATACAACTAATCCAAAATTCTGGCCCGTACGGGGATCGAACCAGCGACCTTGGTGTTATAAGCACCAGGCTCCAACCAACTGAGCTAACTGGCCAAGGCTTGCACATATTTGCCTAATAACACTGCACCCCAACAAAGCTCAGGTGCCTCACAGGGGTGCACCATTCGCCTGTACATAAAAAACTTAACCTGTCATCCGGACACTGCCCTGGGTGGCTGTTGACGGATGTACCTTTTAACACATTGGGATTCACATCGTCCCACCTGCTTGATGCGCTCCACTGACAAGCCTGCCCAGAACGCTGGGCTTTCTGCCCCTTCAAAAGAGTGCTTGCAAAGTTGCCTGCCAGGTCCCGCAAGCCTGACATTTAATCATGCTTTCCATGCCCGTTCAACCCCAAAATGGTAAGGGGCGTGCTGTCAACATGAACCAGAGTACCCCTCTCCTAAAGGGCCAGGTAAGGGGAGACCAGACCCACTGGGCCATACATCTATCCCCCAGCTGGGTGTAACAGAATACCCTTCAGCCAAGCCTGGTCGGAATGTGCCTATCTCCCTACCCCTTGTAAGGGCGCACCACACCCGCCCGTCTTCCTAGGCCAAAATTGGGACATTAGTCCCCTTGTTGGCTGACCGCTCTCAAGGATATTTTGCTTAACTGAAGCAACCTGTATCATGCCGCTGTGGATCGGAGGACATGGAGTAAACCTATGGTCAGTGTACCTGTACCTTCTTAACTACAAAAGCCAAATGTGCTCTGATAGTAGTCAGTCTTTGTGATCCTAACCCTCTATTCCAACAATATTAGGGTACCAGCATCCTATTGGGAATGGCAAACTCACACCCCAGCTGACCGGATAGAGCCTATTCGTACTCGGTCTAAAAGACCCGACCGACACCTCAAACCCTGACAAGAGGAGGCCTGCGAACCTGCCCCCACTCGCCAACTTAAGGAACCCCGTTATTCCACCCTCTCTGCTAATGCTCGTTAGTATACAGAGCGCATACGTGTCTCTCGAAAACCAAAAGACCATATATACATTGGTGACAGTCCCCGCTAGGATCAGCGCAAGTGGCCAAGAGTACTGGATGTCTATGGTCATGAAAACATAATAAGCCACACAATGAACCATAGACCTACCTAAATGTCTCTGAGGTGAAGCCATTGGAGACCCCGGAGAGGCAATATGCCCGAGACATCGGATGCCACAAGCAGCCCTCGAGTTTAAAAGGTCCATCAGCTCCGAAAACCGCACCTTAGAGGAAAACCAAGCTGACCCCAAAATCCGCTTCCATCTGGTCCTGAACTGAAACGTCTGCACCCCCTTCAGGAGCGATATATGTGCTTCATCTTTGCCGCTTTACTGCCCAGTTCATACACTGCTATTTCTTTACATTTTCTTGTCTTTCTCTGACTGCCAAATGTCCGGACATTGGAAGCACCGATCCCATTGTTCAAACTAAAATGCAAGCAGAACTTATCCGGGGACATAGCCTCAAATTCAACCCCCTGTCTTTGAAGCACAGCAAGTCAAATACAGAGTTAGAAGCCCCTTTATTTAACTTGAGCCTAGAAGCACTGGCACTAGCTGCTCCTATTACCTGGAAATGTGTGGTGCGTCCCCTAGCTGGAAAACTTATGGGTGTGCACAGACAAAAGGCCTGGAAACATGTAAAGCCTAAGCTGTTTTAGCAGTTCCTCCTGCATATAACCCAGACAAGATAGTCCTGCCAGAACTCTATCTGTGTCCCTTTACATTGGTTCCGAATAGCCCTGCCACTTTCTGATAATCAGTGGCCATCTCTGTCTCTGAACCTAATTCATGTTGCACTGGCTTGGTTGCGGTCCCTCCAGATCACTTCCATGGCCCTAAACCACTTCTCACTCGAAGGGCAAACCCTGGCGGCCAAAACAAGGCACTGGGGGTGCCACCTACCCGTTCTAAACATCAGGAAACCCCCAAGCCGCACACCGCACTCTCCGTCAGCGCTGTCCCCTGCTCCACAATGCACATCTGCCCGCAGTGAACCTGCTGCAACACAGGAATACTGTGGCTTATTATTGATTGACGCTCCAATATCGTTAAAGAAAATGCCGCCCTCTGCGCACTTACAGCATTTCTGCTTGTCTCTTAGATGTAAAGCCTGTACTCTGAAGCATCTATGTAAAGTAACTGGTCCAATTGAAAAGCGCTCTGACACCTTCGGGTAAAGTTCGCGCTATATAAATTCACATTCAATAAATCCATGACTGAATAAACAAATTGGTTGCTCTTTGTTACCCCCACCCCTGGACAAACTGTACAGGGGGGTCCTGGACTCACCGGAAACTCCGTAACCGATAAGACGTGACCTGGTCCCTCCTAAACCACGACCCCTTACAGGGGCATACCCCAGGCCCACAGTATGCGCCGCCTGGCCTGACCCGCCAGACCACGGCGAAAACCTAAGCAATCCTGTGAAAGTGCAAAATTTTGCTTTTATTTATTTATTTTCCCGCCTGACCCGGGGCAGCAATGGCACATAGCATTGACCCCCCAGTGCAAAGCCTGCGACCACCCGCAGATGAGGAGCCAGTAATCTGATTTGGTTGGGCGTCCATGGCATCCAACAACCTCACCTGATCATGATTGGGCCACGGGCCATGGACCCATGCCGCCTCCCACTTTAATAGGCAGCAGACAACTCGGCACCAGTCCGGCCCGTAAAACAATTGCTTAGTTGTGAGCTTCACACACTGAAGACTCAGCCCGATGGGGCACAGCCAGGCCCACATGGCGTCGCCCGCTCACCCCACACCGGATGCCCGCGGTGCAAGCCGACGAGCCACCGCACCAAGCCTCACTCCGGTGAGTCCCCCCCCAAAGCAAGTACATGATTCACAAGATGTTGGGCCTCACCCCGTTCCAACGCCACCCACCGGAAACCAGCTGGTACCCACTCCAACATCAAATCCAGCGCCCTGCGGCCGAAGCGCACACCCCACCATGCGCGCGATGCCGAAAGCCCCCTACCTCCGCAGGCACTCGAACACCTCCCAAGGACGAGGTTGCCCCTCTAGGGCAAAATTAAAGCGGCCAGGCAACTGGTCCGCGAGCCTGCCCCACCAGGGAGCCCGTCCCGATTGGGCCCACTCCCGCACTGGCCACCTCCCCCGCAGCACGGTGGAGGCTCCACACGGCGGCCTCTCCTGCTGCCAACCGTGACCACCCTTAGGGCTCACGAGATGTGGGAGCGCGCCCCGCAAGATTACTGTTCTCCTCGACCCTAATAGAGGCAAATACAACCGGAGGCAATAAAAAGGGGTTTCACTGGTGATTTTAGGATTCAGCTGAATATTCAGTAACAATTCCAAGTATTAATTTACTGCATCCCTTTTACAAATGTTTGTCGACGTTGACCTACACAGTGTAGCTGGGCCTAAACACGCCAGGCTCTCTTGCCCTTACTAAAGCGCTAAACACTCAGAGCAACCACTCCAGGGAGGGACAAGAGCGGTCACATGCAAACACTCCCGCTGGGCTCTCCACCATGTGCATCACAATGGTCGCAGCGGAATGCTTGAAGCACGGAGACGTGCCTGGCACCTACTAGGGTCTAAGGAAAAGCAGGAAGCCAGGGCACAAGAGGCACACTGTGAAACGTCAGGGACAAAGTATACTGTTCACACCATAGACACCGCGAGGCCTTGGACAATCCACCTAAAGGTCAACCAAGATGGAAGGACAGGTGGCACAGGTATCTAAGCGGTAATGGTCCTCGTAAAAGTTAACGATATGCGCCGCCAGGAGTACATCATAGGGCCTGGCAGCTGCGGCGGATACGTGCGCAGACTCGGCCGGCATTCACCAAGAGGCAGACGACCCGGTTCCACTACAAACACGGCGCGCGTCTCTGCCACTCCGCCTCCCCTCTCGATGTGCACACGAAACCGCATGAGGTGCACTCAGAACCAAGAAAGTAAATGTGGCAGTTAAACAACGGTCCAAAACACGCGCCCTGGCTGTGCCCAGTGAGCTCCCCATGGGCGAAGTGTACTGAAAGACCCGGATGCACACCCCCCGTACAGTAAAGGGAGCAGCCCCCACAGCTGAAACGGCAAGCAATACTGCTTAGTGTGAATTCCCAAGGAATTTAGTGAGCTTTAATACAGCCCATACCTATTCGGGCGCTCAAGAGAGTACGTGCAAAACCCTTTAGAAGGAGTCCAGGGTAAAGAAATAAATTACAAAATGAATAAGACATAATTCCAGTGCTAGAATCTAGTCTGGGAATCAGCTCACGAATGAGGGGGAAGAATCGCAATGGCTTCCCTCTCAGCGGAATGCTAGTAGGTGACTTTGTAAACCCAGTTTAGTAAACTCTGGGAAACACCAGGCCAGTTGGCGCCTGTGCGCAGCCAAAGAGCACAAAACCACTCCTGCACGGCCATCTGCCGTCCCCCAGAGATCGCCTCCAACTTTGGACCGCACTGCTACACAAAAATTCTGGATGTTAACATGTCAACGTGCGTGGATTCGATTTCCGTAGTCCACAAGCTTTAAAACAATGTACAGTCTTAAATGCGGATTGTTAATCTTGAAAAAAGGAGCCCCCACAACCATTATTAAGTCATCTAATACGATCCAGTTTTAAAACATCACTATCGCGATTCCACTAGGCCCCTAATCTGACGAGCTGGAAATCGAGATGTTCCCTATAATCCGAACAGAGAAAACCTGTCAACGTGCATGAAACCATGCAGCACCTCTCCCAGTCTGGCCCACTACACCAAGACAGGACCTGACCTTGCCTTCGAGAGCTCCTCTGCTGCTGGCCAAGCTCTGACGCCCCCACTGCCCCCCGTGTCTGCCCCGCAGGTAGAAAGGTCAGGATCTGCCTGTGGCTGTGAGGTCAGACATGGGTTTCTCGACCACCGCAACAGAAACCAACCAGGCGACCGGAGGGAAAACCAGCACGCCGACGCCAGACCAGGCCTCTGGACGGAGCGACCAGATGGCACGCAAACGGCGTCAGGGGTGAGGAACAAAGAGCAAACGGCGTCAGGGGTGAGGAACAAAGAGGCCGCTAGGTGGGCACTTATACCTCTCCCCTTCCCTGACCTGGGCCGGAAATGACGAGTGGGACCCCTAAGGGGTCTCGCGACGCTGGGCTGTCCCGTGTGCCATCCTGTGGCACTAAAGGGGCCGCCCTCTTAGGAGGTCCCCTTCGTGGACGTCGGGCAGCCCACAGTAACGGGGGAAGCATAGCTGCAGTGAGCATTACCAGAGTAGGAGGACAGAAGAGAGTAACACAGGCGCACAGTGGCAGACACTACCAGCAGATGGCAGTGTAGCATCTGTGAAGGTGCACAGAGCAGGCAGCACTCACGGTACACCTGCCGTCACGATACATCAACAGTGGACTGAAAAGGAAGGCATGAATAGAAACAGGAATATAGTGGTGAAACTTGAGACGTGACTTCTAAGAGCTAGGCCTGGTCCAGCAGTTCCTGTGGCGCGGTAAGGCTGCGGCCAGGCGTGCAACGCCCATTGGGCTCAAAGGGCTTCAGCCCCGCCCCCGTCGTGTGTGGCAGTCCGGGCTGAGACAGCTTCCCGGGCACACACACAGCCGCACCCGAGTACTTCACAGGTCTTCAAAAGACCATTTACTTGGTAATGAGGCTTTGTTCTTCTTTCACTCCTTCTTGGAGCCCCTGCATCTTCACTCTGCCGATTGCTGGAAGTATTAGGCCCCCCGAAATTTTTATTAGCCCCCCAAAATTTCACTCTAGTTGCGCCTCTGGCTGCGGCCTAGTGGTATTTTTAGGCCCGTTCCATCTAGGTTGGAAAAATGCACGTGTGCTCCAAGTGAGGCCCTTTGAATGTGAGTGATGGTGGGAAGGGAGGGTGGGGGGGCAGTATATCCCATTATCCCTTTCCCGATCCCCAGACTGCAGCTCATGGTACAGCACATGCTGAACGCATGTGAGAACATATGCAGCACTTTTCTCGTGTCCCGCTGTCTGCACACTGCCCAGGGGCACAGGCAGGTTCACCAGAAAAAGAGCCCCCATCGCCGGAATCCGCATGGTTCCCGCTTTCTGGCCTCGGTTCAGTGGCGTGACAGAAAATGATGCCCCCACTCCCTGCAGATTGTGACGAGGGGCCCCTGACTCTGCCGTACAACACAGATATTCATTGACCCCCCTGTAGTGAGCCACCCGGCCACTGCATTCTATTGTTGCAAATGCAACTCCCTGGGCCGGGCTCGGGCCAGAGGGTATAAAAGAAAGGACGACGTCAGCGCACGTGGCTGACGGCGTGAACCTAGCATCGGAGTGTGTGTGTGTCCTTAGTGTTGCTCCGCCGTCATAAGTTAGGCCTATCCCCCGCCCGTACACCCGAGAAGACGGTTGATGCCCCGACCGCATCCCCAGGGTTAACCCCGTGACCATAGCACAGGTCACAACATTACACTGGCGACGAAGGGTCCGGATCCGCGTGAGCACCAGCACCGATCGAGGGGGACGCGCGGCAGCTCTGAGGGCGGCCGCTGTGAAGCGCGGCTGTAAGCGGTGGCTGCCGCTGCACTCTCGGCGGCGCGAGATGATCGGATGCCCGTTGGCATTGGTGGACGCGCTAAGGTGCCGGCGCAAGGGGGGCGTGAGGCGTCCCTGACGGCCGCGGGTGCACACCGCAGTAGCGAGGGTTGTGTTGGCCGCGGAGGCGGTTGGAGCGTCTGCACGCGAGTGCGGCCGGCCGGAGACAGTGGTGCGACGCTTACAGAGGGCGTGGCTGCCCGGTTTGAGCGAGGAGGCCCAGCGAAGGGGGGCTGGTGTGTGCGGGACGACTGCACGAAGGACCGAGGGGTGCAGAGGTGACAGTGCAAGTGGGAGCACGTCGGCGCTAGCAGGGCGCGAGGCCCCAAATCGTACTCCTGGTCAGGCTGGAGTGCTGACACTACATAGGAGTAGCCTGCAGAGTGGCATTACTGGGATCTGGGCTGGAAACACTCGGGCCGGCAGCGCCCTTCCCCAGTTGCCTGTGAGTGAGGCGTCATCTACAGGGGGGCGGACGACGGAAGTGCGCCCTAGTGAGCTGGACACCCTAAGCAGGTGGGAAGAAGACTCAGCATGACGACACAGCAGGCGGCCGCGGTGCCATTGGACGCAGGAGCGGCAGAGGTGAGACCGGGGCGCATGGCAGTGAAGACCCTCCCAGAGTTCAGCCAGCTGGCGGACCCGGCGACGGCGGCACCGCGATGGCGGAAGTGGTTGGGCCAATTGGACAATTACTTTGTGGCCACCAGAGAAACGGACAACGCCGTGAAACGTTCCACCATGCTCTTAATGGGAGGTGATGAACTGTATGACTTGTTCCAAGACTTACCGGATACGGGAGACGGCAACGACTATGACAAGGCGGTGAGAGCCCTGAACCGCCATTTTGACCCGCAGGTCAACCCGGATTTCGAACATTTTAAGCTCCGACAGGCCAAGCAGAAAGAGGACGAATCGATCGACATGTTCTTCGCACGCCTGCGGAAGCTAGTGAGCACGTGCGTTGGGGTGGATCGACAGTTTGAGACGAGGGCACAGCTAATAGTGGGGTGCAAATCGTTAGAACTGCGCAAACTGATCCTAAGGCAACCGGGAATATCGTTGGACGACATACTTGTCCTGGGGAGATCGCATGAGCTGGCGGACGTCCGGGCTGGAGAGATGGAGGTGGCCTTGGCCAGGAAACCGGTGAACGCACAGCCGATGTATCCCGCGCCCATCAAGGAAGAGAGGGTGGATGCCATCCGGAAGACATACAGCCGTGGGGCAAGTAATTACGCCACTCCGGAGGAGCGGCGGACGAAGCAAGGGTGCCGGAACTGTGGGTTGGCCACGCATTCCCAGAGAGGATGCCCAGCACAAGGAAAACAGTGCCTGAGATGTAATAAATATGGCCATTTCGCAAAGGTATGCCAGAGCGCAGACAAATCCGGCCCGTACAGGCCAAAAGCCGACAGGTTCCAGAGGACCGCCAAAGCGGTACGGGAGGTGGAAGAGCTGGATAGGCGGTGCCAGAAGCTAGAGGTGGTGGAGGACGATGACGAGGACAACGTGTTCGTGGTCTCGAACATTAGAGGAGCCAATTCCACCAAGAGACCTCCCCCGCTCTGCCAAGTGTGGATTGGGGACAACTGTGTTCAGACGCTCATCGACACGGGGGCGTCGGTAAATTTACTGGATGCGGCGCAGTACAATGACCTACGGCCGCAGCCGAGACTGATGCCTACGACAGCCAAGATTCTCACCTATGGGGGGCACACGCCGCTTCAACTCCAAGGAGCAATGGACGTGGAAGTCAGGCACAAAGATAGAGTTACGCCTACAAGGTTTTACGTCACCTGTGACTGGGCTGGGTCCTTGCTAAGTTGCCACACGGCGGAGGACCTGGGGTTGGTCATGTTTGCCAGACATATACACCAGTCGCAGGCAGACAAGGTGTTGACGGAGTTTCCGGAGCTATTTAAGGGTCTGGGATGCTTGAAGGGCGTCGAAGTTCAACTCCACATCGATGAAGCCGTCCAGCCAATTGCCCTCCGACATCGGAGAGTACCGTTCCACCTCAGGCCGTTGGTGGAGGCCGAACTGGAGCGGCTAGAGAAGGAGGGGGTCATCGAGAAAGTGACTGGACCGACGCCGTGGGTGTCTCCCTTAGTGATAGCGCCAAAACCTAAGCAACCGGGAGCTATCAGGCTATGTGTGGACATGCGGCTGCCGAACAAAGCAATACGAAGGGAAAGACACATCACCCCCACCATCGATGAGATTGTGGCAGACATTAATGGGGCGCAATGGTTCTCCAAAGTGGACCTCAATTCAGGGTACCATCAGCTAATGCTGGCCGAAAAAAGTAGTTGCATTTACTACATTCTCGACACATGTGGGGCTACGCCGATTCAAGAGGTTGAGTTTTGGCGTATCGTCGGCGGCGGAGGTATTCCAGGACGCGGTGCGGGAGGCACTGTCGGGATTGGTGGGTGTGATCAACGTAAGTGATGACATCCTCATCTTCTCGAAATCCCTGGAAGACCACCATGCACGGCTTAGAGCGACCCTCCAGAGGCTAGCAGAACAGGGATTGACACTACACAGAGCCAAATGCGACTTCTATGCCAAAGAGGTGGAATTCTTTGGGTACCGTTTCTCAGAGAAAGGCCTACAAGTCGACCCTGCGAAGGTGGAGGCCATCAGGGCGGCGGCTATTCCCCAGACGCATGAAATGAAATTGAATGAAATTTGTACTTGTAAAGCGCACCCATACCCCCAAAGGGGTGTCCAGGCGCTGTACGCATACCGCTGTGGAACCCTTCCTGGCTTTTCCCTGTGAAATGTCCACTCCTGGGCACCCCAGGGTGAAGCCAGGCATCCCAGCGCTGTTGGGGCCGTTGTGGAGATTAAGCAAGCTATTGCCCAGAGTTGCAGAGTGGGACCCATGATTAGAATAGGCATCGAGGCGAGAATTGTCAGGTCCGAGGAAATTGAGCCCAAGACCCGCCGAGGCGGGAATTGAACCCTGGTCCCGGGCCAGATCTCTGCATCAGGGTCTGCCACTCTAACCATTGAGCCACACTTCTCCACCACGCAAGCAGCAGTGCGGAGTTTTCTGGGCATGGCAAATTATTGCGGCCGTTTCATCCCCCACTTGGCGACGCTTTCCGAACCACTTAGGAGACTGACGAAGAAGGAGGTGCCATGGCAGTGGACGGACGAAGAAGCGGAGGCATTCAACAGCATCAAAAACGCGTTGCTAAAAGGGGCCACGGTGGCGTATTTTCGGCCAGGAGTAGCAACGGAGCTCATTGTTGATGCAAGTCCCGTGGGGCTGGGAGCGGTGTTACTCCAGAAGACCAGGCAGGATGATTGGGTGCCAATCGCCTATGCCAGCCGAGCGCTCACCGCGGTGCAGACAAGATACGATCAGATCGAGCGGGAAGCGTTGGCGATTCGATGGGCGTGTCAGCATTTTGACAACTATCTGTGCGGGCACACGTTCACAGTGGTCACCGACCACAAGCCGTTAGTGCCCCTCTTCAGCGGCACGGCCCGGAATGGACCCCCGTGGATTGAACGATGGGCAGTACAGATACAGAACTACAAGTTTGAGGTGGTGTATCGCCCGGGGGCATCCAACCCGGCAGACTACCTGTCGAGGCACCCCATGGCCCTGCGAGCGGGAGACGCGGAGGAGGTGGACGATGGAACAGAGTCTTTCGTGCGGCAGGTTGTAGAGGATGCGTGCCCCCAGGCGTTGATGTTGGAAGAGATTCAGGAGGCCACAAGACAGGATGCGTGCTTACAAGCCGTGCAGCGGACACTCCGAGGAAATCAGTGGAAATGGTTTCTGCAAGGAAAGGGCCAGCGGACCGATGAGGAGAAGGAGTATTGGGAGAGCGTGTGGAGGTGCCGCGAGGAACTAAGTGAAGCTGAAAAAGGCATAATCATCAGAGGCACCCGGATTGTGATACCAGCAGCCCTGCGGAAGAGAACCATAGATCTTGCCCACCAAGGTCACCAAGGGGTAGAGAAGACGAAAGCTCGGTTGAGGTCAAACGTGTGGTTTCCCGGAATGGACCGGTTAGTGGAGCAGAAGGTGCGAGGATGCCATGCCTTTTTGATAACGGGAGCTGACCCGCCGGCGGCGCCGATCATTACAGAAGGGCCGAGCCGGACACCGTGGGCTCAAGTGAGTTTGGATTTTGGCAGTTTTCCCGACGGACGACACACAGTAGTGTTGGTGGATAGTCACTCCAAATTTCCGGTAGTGGAGGTAGTTGCATCAACAGCGTTTGATCACATCTGTCCAGTATTGGAGAAGGTATTTGCACTCCTGGGGATGCCGGAGGAAATACGAACAGATAATGGGCCACCGTTTCAGGGCCAAGACTTTAAGGAATATCTGAGCCAACACGGTATTAAGCACCGGAGGATAACCCCCCAGTGGCCCCAGGCCAATGGGGATGTAGAAAGATTTATGAGGACTCTGAATAAGACACTGAGGATCGCGGTGGATCAAGGGGGACACTTGGAAAATTGCTTGCACCAGTTCCTCAGAGCTTACCGACACACACCCCACTGCACCACCCGGTGTGCGCCCAGTGATCTACTCATGCGACGAGTGGTGCGGGACAGTATCCCTACCAGCGACCAGTGGACTCCGGACGTGCTAGATGTCAGACAGTCTCAGGCTCGTCGTCAACATAACAACGAGATGGCTAGCCGGAAAAGGGGGCCACCAAGGAGCTCTGAACCTGGGAGACTACGTGGTGGTGAAGGACCGACATCCGGGATCAAAGTTTCGGACCCCGTTTGAGAGGGAACTGTGGCAGGTGGTGCAGGTAAAGGGACTATGATCACAGCAAGAAGGGGCAGACATGTGATAGCCCGCAATGTGTCGTGGTTCCGGAAAGCCCAGAATCCGGTGGAGGGACGGATGGAATCCGAGTTCACGGAAGGGGGCGAAGCAGAGGAAGCACCAGTGGAAGAGAATCCCCGAGAGGAGGAAATACCCGTGAGCGGACAGGAGGCGAATTCAGAGGGGCAAGGGGAGATGAGCACGAGACCTGCCGAGCCACGAGACGGTGTCGACGGCAGTGGCCGAGGAAGACAACACTATCGCCTGCGAAGCAATCCTGAGCCTAGTTCGAGGCTGCGAGACTTTTTGTGTTAGGAAGCTGGAAGGAGGGGTCGACCCTCAGAGAACACTTATTGAACATTCGAACGTTGTCCTATGTTCTGTGTGAGTTGCTGTGGTTATTAGTTGCCAAGTTCCGTGGGTTGGTTGGGATGTAGTGAGCCACCCGGCCACTGCATTCTATTGTTGCAAATGTAACTCCCTGGGCCGGGCTCGGGCCAGGGGGTATAAAATAAAGGACGAAGTCAGCGCACGTGGCTGACGGCGTGAACCTAGCATCGGAGTGTGTGTGTGTCCTTAGTGTTGCTCCGCCGTCATAAGTTAAGCCTATCCCCCGCCCGTACACCCGAGAAGACGGTTGATGCCCCGACCGCATCCCCAGGGTTAACCCCGTGACCATAGCACAGGTCACAACACTACACCCCCGACAAAATGGGGCACTCCTGACGGGCTGGGGCCCTCTGTACCCAGGGACTGCGTTACGCCCCTACCTCCGTTACAAGTGCCCCAGTCTCTGTTAGCACATCTGATACAATAAACCCGATGTCACTGGCTGCACCATTCCGAGGTGGCAAGTTCTAATAGGCACAATTGACATTCTTCTAGTGAGCCACTAGGGGGCGCGCCTTCATCACGAAAGAACATTCCCTATCCCCCCCTTCCTGTGAATAAGCGCTTCTTAGGAATAGGTCATACGTGATTACACTTGTTAGACACTTCATAACGTGCAGCTGTTCCATGTACTCTCCCTGTGGTACGTGTTACACGTCACACACACCCTGCTGCTTTACTTTTTTTTAGTTATCACCACACTCGAGTACTGCACTGCAATGTCACATTTGGATTTCCGTGCACAGAGGCCTCTGCTTCTCGCCTTCTAGGGTCGTTCCTCGCACTCACACCACAGAGGCAGCCCCCCCAGATAGTCCGCACACTGCAGATGGAGTAGAGAGGGAGGCACCCTGAGGTTAGGGAAGAAGCAGCCCTCACTTCTCACGGCAGCAGCTCGCCAGCTTTGCCACATCTCTTTACCTGTCCTTACAGCCATGAGCTCTTGAATGGAGAGTCAATACCTGTCAGTAGTATAAGGAGATACCATTCATCCCCATTCATGCCCTTAAAAGTGACAGGTCCCCCTCCGGTCCCCCCGCCCCTCGCTGTGTCCTTAAAAGTGACGCGTGTCCTTAAAAGTGACAGGCCTCAAACCCCTCACTGTGTCCTTAAAAGTGACGCATGTCCTTAAAAGTGACAGGCCTCAAACCTCGCTGTGTCCTGAAAAGTGTTGCATGCCCTTAAAAGTGACAGGCCTCAAACCCTCGCTGTGTCCTTAAAAGTGACATGTGCGTGTGTATTTAAAACCGAGGGCTGCTGTGCTGGCAGTTGGCGTCTGAGCAGGCATACCTAAGCCCCCACCAGCCCCGGGATATCTGGTGTTGTCTAACACGTGGGTTTACGGTGCATCGTGTTTTTTAAAAAGGGCCTTTCTTTAGAAGCAGATGATGCAGCTTGAAAGGCATCCCCGTCATAGCTGGGGGGCAGAAAACTATCCATTAGGCTCCCAAGTCACAACGTGAAAACACAAGAACAAAAGACCCGTTACCCTGCCAGAGCACCGTTGAGAATAGGCAAAACTAATCAGCCAGTCCTAGGCTTCCCACGCATCTTAAATTGTATAGTACAGGGGTTCTTTATAAAACATCTGACCATCTTTCCCAGGAGCGCATCCCCCAACAGGCCCTAGGTTTAATTATTAGATGTCACAGGTCAAAGAGTCATCTAACAAGGCCGTGCGATGGCCAGAAAACGGTCCCAATATTGACCCTCACTACAATGCTCTATTATCAATAATGACACGTACTACAAGCTTCTAAACACACCCCTCCGTAAAGGGGGCCTCCTTCCAATTATCATGCCCTGCCATGTATAAAAACCATACTTTAGACCCCCGACGCACTCAGCCATTCAAAAACCCATTAGGAGTGACCTTTGCTGCACAGACCCATCATCCTTGAAGTTTAAAGCCAGCAATGGACCAGACCAGCTTCTCCCAGATCGACGCTGCCTGCTACACATTAATGGAGGTACGTAAATAAGGGTCTGTGTTACAGGGTTAAGAGTGTGTAGGGCTTAAGAGTGTATGGGCTTATTTAATATGCTGATGCCTGTATATAAATGAACAGCATTGCGTTTCTAAAGGGTTTTTAACGCAAGGCATGATGTTGCTTACGCTGTTTTAATTAATGCTTAAGGAGGTTTGGTAGGGTGCTTAATGTGAACAAACCTGCCATTTTAAATACCGTGTAGAACGTTTTATACGTGTATTTAAGAGTGAATACCACTAAGGGTTTGGCGTATACACAGTGAAACAGCCTTAACACTTTAACCTGGTATAGAAGCATTTTACATGAACTGTAGTTTTAAAGACCTTCATTTATAGTATACGTTTCACAAATAAAATAAATAAATAATACCACTTTGTACTCACCACCCAGGGGTTGAGGCTCTGTAGTGGCATGGGTCAAACGTGTGATTTCCCAGCTGCGCCATGGTGAGGCCGTCCACGGTGGTCCATGCGGTGCTCCGGGGCTGTTTATGCTGTTATGCGCTCGATGTGGGGGTAGGGATGGCGCCTGGGTGCACAGGGTCTTGATGCCCCGCTTTTTAAAATTAAAGACCCCGGAGCCCTCTGTGCTCCATGCGGCGCTCCGGGTGTCTGTGCGGCTGTGGTGGGGGTCCGGCACCTGTGGGCTCCATGTGGGGCGCTCGGCCCCGTTGTTTTAAAATTAAAGTCCCCGGAGCCCGCTGTGCGCCATGCGGTGCTCCGGTGTTGCTGCGGCCGTTGTGGCTGGGGCTCCGGTGTCCCTGGGTCCAGTGAGGGGGCTCGAGGCCCCTTTTTTAAAAATAAAGGCCCCGGAGTCCGCTTGCCAAGGGCGCTGCTCCGGGGCTCGGGTGCGGGAGGTGGTGTGGGGGCCGGCGTTCTCGGACGCCGTGTGGGCGCTCGGCCCCGTTTAAAAAAATTAAAGACCCCGGAGCCCGCTGTGTTCCGTGCGGCGCTCCGGGTGTCTGCGAGGCTGTGGTGGGGGTCAGGCGTCTGTGGGATCCATGTGGGGCGCTCGGCCCCGTTGTTTTAAAATTAAAGTCCCCGGAGCCCGCTGTGCGCCATGCGGTGCTCAGGGGTTGCTGCGGCCGTTGTGGTTGGGGCTCCGGGGTCCCTGGGTCCAGTGCGGGGGGCGCGATGCCCCTTTTTAAAAAAATAAAGTATGCCCCTTTTTTAAAAAATAAAGGCCCCGGAGTCCGCTTGCCAAGGGCGCTGCTCAGGGGCTCGGGTGCGGGAGGTGGTGTGGGGCCGGCGTTCTCGGACGCCGTGTGGGCGCGAGGCCCCGTTGTAAAAATAAAAATAAAAAAGTGATTAAATAAGGCCCCCAGAGCCCTCTTACAACCGGCGCTGCTCTGGGGTCCGTTGAAGGGGCGTTTTCAGCATCCACCACGAGGGTTACGATGGCTGCCAGGAGCTTCCCGCCGCGTTTGTCGAAGGAGGCCCTCTCAGCCGTGACATCATCACGGGGACTCCTCCCATTGATGACATCAAGGCTGGGAGGGTCTTCCTTCGTCAAACACGGAGGTGAAGCTCCTGGTAGGGCTTTATTTATGCGTTTTTATATAGCGCGGACTTTACCCGAGGGTGTCAGAGCGCTTCACAACAGGATCAGCAACATTACATAAGGAGGAGGATACAAATGAGCATAATACAAAGACAAGCGTTACAATGCATGAGGAAAAAGTGACAATTGCGCAAAAACAAACAAACCAAATACAAAAAGAGGAAGAAGTTCCAATAGGAAAAAGTGCCAGATGTGCATTAAACATAGGATACCAAATACAAATGGAGGTATAATACTGCAATAAAAGGCAGTCACACATGCCACACTGGGAAGGCGCTTCCCAATGCTGCAGTATGTCTGATGTTATGCCGGGGCTCTAAGACGTGTGAAAGCCCAAAAAAAAAACATCGCTAGCCGTATTGAGCGAGACCCTTCATTGTGAGCATGCCCCAGTGGCTTTAAGCAGCAGTATTGTCGGTGTGGCACCAGGGCTTTAAATGGAAGCTTTTTCAATATTATATACACGTTATAGTTGCTGCTTATTTATCTTATGCAGCTAACAACCAGTGACAAAGCCGTTAGTCCTAACTTATGCAACTATCAACCCCATGCCAGAGCCCATAGTACTGCTGATGGGACTTATTTAGATATTTATGTTAGCCCCAACTTTAACCATGTTGTTTAGCTGGGGGGCATGTCTACAGCTTGTACACCCTTAATCAGGGGCCTGTATTCCGAGGTACTGTTTTATGTAGACGCGGTGTAAGGGTGCATGTCTCTCTGCGGTGTGTATTGGCGCTTTCTAAGGTGAATGTATGAACTTGTAATATTATGTTTATGAAGTGTAGTTTTAAAACAACCGTTTCTTTTTATCCAGACGCAGGACATGCCGGAATTAATCCTAACCGACTCTGAAATGCTAGCCCTACAGACAGGTACATGTGTTTTGAGGTGTATAGTTCCGTGTAGTTTTGTTCACATATATCTTAGAAGTTAGGTGTTTCTAATGGTGTTCTCGTGTATGTGTAATTTTATAGGTCTGGATCCCGAACTACAATGGATTCTTGATGATATAGAATGTCCCAAGGGTGGTCAAGACGCATCGCCATGTGTACAGGATAGCACCGTTCTTACAGGTAAATCAGAAAGGCGTTGCTTCTTTAAAAGGTCTAAACCATGGGGTGTCTAGATCCCAAAAGACGTAGTTGTGAACTACAGGAACGCGCCGTAGAGGGGGCTACTAAGGCCTGGTATATACTGTAAATCTGATTATTTTTTCTTTACAGGGTCCATGGAGTCACACACGGAAGCAGTGATTGTGCAAGAGCCGGCGCAGCGACCAAAAGAAAAGCCTGTGAAAAGGAAATCTTCAACATCTAAAGAAGGCCCTGCGGCAAAGAAACGATCTGTGAAAAGACATCTAAAAGGTGTGTTTTATACAAAAAGGGTGTGAAAAAAGAACTCTCTGGGTTGTATTCTCTCAAACAAAGGGGTGCACCGCCATGTAGTACCATATGTACTACTATGGGTATTGTAAGCATCTTATGTTCCTTATTGCTTCTAATATATATTTTTTTTTATGTTACATTCTAGGAACCGTTCAAAAGAGCCACGGCGAAGATACGCCTAAGTCTAAGAGGTCTACAAAACCGTTGAGGGATATAACAAAGACCGTTCTGAACACCGGGTCTGCGGCAAAAGGAGTGAGTAGGCGTGTACGCCAGAATAAGATCTACACATACTACACCCACATGCAACAGGGAACCAACGTGGCCGATGTGTATCTGAACCCTCTCAAAGCCTCAAAAGGAACTCTAAGCTCAAACAAGCCCAAACTTAAGAAGAAGCAAATGGTCGCAGAACCACAGACATGCCCTTTAAACCTCAAGAAGCCGTCTCTGGGCCTGGAACCCCAAGCAGCCCCTTTAGACCTCAGCATGAAACGGGTGGTCCCGGAGACCCTAGCTACACCTTTAGATCTAGCATTAAAAAATGTTGCTAAGCAGGGGAACGATCCATCTACCCCCGCGCTCTCTTTGGGCCTCCCGGATGTGAAGCCTGTTGTGGAAGCTATGTTACAAACTCAAACCCCTAAAGTCAACAAGCTTTCAAGAAGTTATCTTAAGAATAAGCAAGGGGTACAGGCGTTACAAGTAGAAACATTGGCAGGATCCTTAAACAAACCGGCTACACCACAGGCCCCTTCCCATCCTATGACGCCCTCTATAGTTTCAAATAAATTAGCACCGTCTGTAGAGGAATGCCCCGTAGAACAGACCTCAAAACCTTCTAGAGGCGTTACTGAAGGGTTTAGGGGCCCCGGGTCTGGAAAAGGGCAGCCCCTAGGAGGCGCGTATAACACCAACAAAAGCTGTCTCAATACACTGGCAAGTATGGTAGACAAACTTGATAAACCCTCAGAAGCAGCGCCCGAGGGTCTTCTAGAACATACAGGGGGTTTTGCAGACCCCTGTTACACATTCACCCATCCCCGGCCCTGACAATAACTTAGCCGTTACCACCCTCGATTATTTCGACAGTCATTTAAACTCCCCGGACCTTATGTCCCCTATTACCCCACAGGGCGCTTACGACCCAACCAGCCCCGCGTCCAGTGTAAGCTCCGCAACACCCCCGACAACATACAACACTGACAGTACAGGGTGGGACGACTGGTCAATTCATAGTACGGGGGTGACATTTAGTGAGGCGCCTTTCCCAAATGCCCCGGGGTGTTCGCACTGGGATCCTATTTCTAGGATCCCCCCAGGCCCTCAGTTACAGAATGGCGTTGGGGATGAAGCACCATTAGAGGCCCCTGTGGTGTTAAAGGCTGTTATACAGCCAAACACCATATTCATACCTAACCCACCACAATACGATGCTGTAGACCCAAATCCGGTACTAGATGCGCATGTAAAGGATATACAAATGGCTGTCAGAAAGCTAAAGCGCCAGGCGAAAACCGCAAACTTAAAAATGGGGTTGGGGGGTAGCGGCGACAGGTCCATGGTGGCGGCACAGCAGAGTATACTGCAAAGAGTTGGCCTGTGTAAAAGGCTGATCCTCAATACGTGCCAGGAAGCTGGCTCAGACATAGGGCGTATACATGCGTGACTAGGGCAGCGCCATACCCTAAAGAAACCCCATGCTAACGGTTCTAATAAAAAAGCACACACATCAAAATATAGCAGCAAGGTCCAAGCAGTACTGACAAAGTCCCTGCGCTTCTTACGCATACTCCAGCGTAAAAAGTACATGGAACCATGCAGTCAGAGTCATACCCCGATGCCAGCCATCCCCCAATACGTAAGTGTAGGAGGGATGGGTCCTGGGGAGGGCAACTGAATGATGTTGGCGGTAGAGCGCCAACACTACACCACCCGGAACACATAGAGGTGCTGAGGGGTGTGTATGTAGCAGAGGCCTCCATGAGTACAGCGCACATAGACACACCCCATACTGTTCAGATAGGCGGGGGCCGGTTACCTAGAAAAGCATGGTCACGTAAAAAACAAAAGTGGGCTAATAGCGCCAAGCAGCGCCGCCTTTTAATAAGTAAATTAAAAAAAGCCCGAATATGTGCTACACGTGTGCTTAAAAGGCCCCCAGAGACCCTACTAAACCAGAACCCCCAAAATGATACGGCAGTAAGCTCCCCAACAAGTCAAATCCCTCAAGATGAGGATTCAGAGGTCGTCTATTTAGAGAGCATTAGAAGCTACAGGCGTGATGTAGAGAGATTTAATGCCACCGAGCACTACGAGGAGTTTAGGTTTACCAACCTCCACCAGATAAGGTCCTCCGATCACGGTGTTTTAGCTATACATCAGGCGGTGCAAACGCTCATAGAAAGGTTGTTACGCGATGTGGGTCCTAATGATTTTTTCCAACTACGCTTCCAGGGGCAGGGTTTTGACAGTCCTTTGTTCACCAAACGGAGGTCCCGAGATGTGTTTGACGCCGTGGAATTTTTAGAAAACCTTTCGAGGCTTTTACAGAGCAAGGCTGAACTAGTAGCCTACGGTACTTTCCGTGTCATAGCCCTCATTGTAAGGGGTCGTGAGGGCGGTGTTTCAAGACCTTTAAAGAGTGTGCTATACAGTCAGATAATTGGTAAGAAACAGCGGTGGCTGCTCGACTTTAACAACGACACAACCAATATCTGTCTGGCGGCCAGCATCGTAGGATTGTTGATGGGGCGCAACACCACCGACAGCTGCCATCCTGTCTAGAGCGGCTGAAGCCCACGCCGTTCTTGAAATACCACCAGAACGCATGGTCGGCTTTGGTGACCTAGGTCTTTTTGAGAACTATTTCTCTGTGACTGTGAAAGTTCTTTATCACAGCGGCTCTTGGAAGTACTTTACAACAGGGGACCGTGTGAGAAACAAGACCGTATATGTCCTTCACCACGAAAATCACTTTTACGGTATCTTGAACCTCAAAAGTTTTCTGGGTGTCAAGTACGTGTGCACACATTGTGACCACATATACAGCAGTAAGGACCGTCATCAGTGTGAAATGCATTGTAAGATGTGTCGGAGGGACGGCTGCGTCGTAGACGCTGCCCTGAAGGTGAGGTGTCGCACCTGTAAGATGTTTTGTCGCTCTCAAGACTGTTTGAGCAACCATAAGAAAACTGTTAAATGCATCCCTAAAATGGATTGCTTTGAGTGTGGTCGGTATGTGGCGACAGATCACAAATGCCAAGGTATGAAATGCCCCAGGTGTCAGACGTCTTTTGAGGCGGGTACCAACCATCAGTGCTACATGGTTAAAGGTAGACCCCAGACAAAAACCGAAGCATACATAGTGTTTGATATAGAGTGCACACAAGAGACGGGAGTACACCAGCCTAACTATATTTACGCACACCATCTAACTTCCGACGACAGCTGGGAGTTTGAAGGCAGAACGTGCGTTGGTGATTTCCTTAACACCTTCATTCAAACCAAATTCAAAGGGTATACCATGCTGGCCCACAACTCAAAAGCATACGACTCATTCTTTATTTTACAAGATATGATTCGTGAAAAGGTCCAAGTAGAACTCATCACTCAGGGGTCCAAGCTGATGTTGTTAACAGCCGCTAGGTTACAAATAAGGTTTATAGACACCCTGAATTTCCTACCTATGAAATTGAGCAAGCTACCAAAAGCCTTTGGATTCCCCGGTTGTAAAGGTTATTTTCCACACTTTTTTAACACCTGGGCGAACCAGAATTATGTGGGTCCCATGCCACCTCCTGACAGCTACGGGGTTGAATATATGATGCCATCCGAGAAGGAGAGCTTTCTAGAATGGTACTCTGAAAACCGTGAAAAGGAGTTTCATTTTCAAACAGAGTTGAAAGCTTATTGTCAGGCTGATGTGATGATCCTACGACAAGCGTGCAACCTCTTCAGAGATGTTGTGGTGGAAATGACTAAGAAAGTCAGTATCCTGAAACCCAAGAAGTCTCAAATGACAAAGAAAGTCAGGATCATGAAACCCAAGAAGCCTCAAATGACAAAGAAAGTCAGGGTCTTGAAACCCAATACACCTGAAATGCCGAAGGCTGTCGAATACATAGACCCTTTTCAAAACATCACATTGGCCTCCATGTGTATGTCCATCTACAAACACATGTTTTTAAGACCAAAAAGTATTGCTCTAGTGCCGGTAGACCTCTATAATGGCAAACAGAAACGCTATTCAACCCCCTCCATCCGTTGGCTCATGTACATTTCTGAGAAGGAAGACGTACATATTCAACACGCCTTACAGGGTGGTGAATACCGGGTGGGGCCCTACTACCTGGATGGGTACGCTGTAATTAAGGGGGTGCCGACGGCCTTTGAATACAATGGCTGCTTTTACCACGGCTGCCCTCAGTGTTACAAACCCCATGAGTTTAACAGACTGATGGGTGTCAAATTTGAACACTTACACAGACGTACGCTGTTGAAGGCTCAGTATGTTGAAAAATGTGGCTTTGCTATGAGGGTTCTTTGGGAGCATGAGTGGTTAGAGATGTTAACAACCGACACAGCGCTCTGCTCTTTCCTTCAGAGTCGTGATTTACCAGAACCCCTGGAACCCCGCGATGCCTTATTCGGGGGTCGTACAAATGCCATACAACTGTACAGGGCCGTGGGTGATGGTGAGAAAATACACTACTATGATTTCACCAGTCTGTACCCATTTGTGAACAAAATGAAGGTATACCCCTTAGGACACCCCATCATCATATATAGAGATTTTAAGCACATATCCGAATACTTTGGGCTAGTCAAATGTGAAATCTATCCTCCACGACAGCTTTACTTTCCGGTGTTACCATACCGCGTCGATGGTAAACTGTTGTTCCCCCTCTGTCGCACATGTGCGGTGCTTAAAGAGGTTGACGATTGTAGACACACCGATGAACAAAGGATGCTCACAGGGACCTGGTGCAGCATCGAGGTAGAAGCGGCCTTAGAGAAAGGTTACAGGCTCGGTAGGATACACGAGGTATGGCATTTTCAGAGGACCACGACACGCCTCTTTGCCCCATACATTAATATGTTTCTCAGAGACAAGCAGGAGGCCTCAGGGTATCCCGAATGGTGTACTAGTCAGGATGCAAAGCAGAAATACATCGATGACTACTACGCTCACGAAGGTATCCATTTACGACCCCAGTTGATAGAGGTCAACCCTGCACGCCGTCAGTTAGCCAAGCTCTGCCTCAACTCCTTATGGGGAAAATTCGCACAGCGTACAAACCTGTCAAATACGACCTTAATAACCGATCCTGATGAGCTGTTTAAGTACCTGTTTGCCCCATGTTACGAGGTGGCCAGCTGCGGGTTTATCGATGACGAGACCGCAGCTGTGTGTTGGAAATACACAAAGCGTACCCCACAACGTGTAACAACATCAACATCTTCATAGCGTGCTTCACCACAGCCCATGCCCGTCTAGAACTTTACAAGGTTATGGACAAACTCCAGGACCGTTGCTTGTATCACGATACCGACTCAGTGATTTTTCTGAGTAAACCAGGGGATGAAGACCCTCCTCTTGGGGATTATCTGGGTAATTTGACCAGCGAACTAGATAAGGATGAGCATATCATAGAATACACGTCATCCGGGCCTAAAACATACTCCTACCGCACAAACAAGAACAAAGTGTGTATGAAGGTCAAAGGCATAACCTTAAATGTCAGCAACACCCTAAAAATCAATTTTGATAGTCTGAAGAATCTGGTGCACGAATACGCGGCCTCCGACAAATGTGAAAATGCTAAAACCATAGTTGTGAACCAGCCGTGTATAGTCAGGTCCAAAAAGAAGTGGGAAATTACAACCCAGCCCTTACATAAGACATTACGGGTTGTTTTTGATAAAAGGGTCCTGACTGCCGACTATAAAACACTGCCGTATGGTTATTAGTCTCATTAGAGATACAGACCCCACACCATGGACACCAGATTACAGCATCCATTCGCATGCGTGTTAGCAGGGCCCTCAAACTGTGGTAAGAGCTACTTTATAAAAAAGCTCTTAGAAAATGCTGCCTCTGTTTTATCCCAAACCCCTAATAACATTGTATGGCTTTATTCATGCTGGCAAGCTCTTTATACAGACATGGCCAGTCGTTTCCCCCATATCAGATTTATAGAAGGCATACCAGATAATCTCAACGATGATGAGTTACTGCCCCCGTCCCTTGTAAACCTGATAATTGTCGATGACCTTATGCGTGAAGGTGGGGATCATCCGGAGTTAGAGAGAGCTTTTACTCAATATTCGCATCATCGTAATCTAAGCATCTGCTACATTGTGCAGAACTTGTTTTACAAGGGCAAGAACAGCAGGTCTATAGCTCTCAACGCTTCATACCTTGTTTTATTTAAAAACCCCCGGGACAAACAACAAATATCAGTCATAGCTAAACAGATGTACCCAGGAAACACACACTTCTTCATGGAGGCCTTTAACGATGCTACAGCAAAACCCCACGGCTACCTGCTGGTCGACTTAAAAAATGAAACTCTAGAAGACTATAGACTGAGGGCTGATATATTTGCCCCAGATCTACCAGTCGCTTACACCCCTAAGCCCAAGGCCCGTGCCTATAAAAAGCAGAGCTGATGACTTTTAGAGACATTTACAATCCGACCCCTTATAATACAAGGTGTTGACCATGTCGGCCCGCCTACGTCGCAATTTAGCTCTCCTGAAAATGCTTGTTACAGCCAGTCCCCAGCACCGAAAGGCCATCCTGTGCGCTGCTTCTGACGACTTAGTGTCTGCCATTTCTGAAATTGCCCTAAATACCCTAAAAGGCAACGTCCCTATATCAAAGAGTCAGTTACAGGTTCTGAAGAAGAAGAGGTCTCTTATCAAGAAGCTCAGTAATAAAAGGGCCTCACTCATTACCAAGAAGAAACTGGTGAAACAGTCTGGAGGTTTTATAGGCTCTTTGCTGGGCATAGCTATACCCATAATTACGAGCCTCCTCTCGGGACAGTAATGGATCATGCCACCAAGATGTATTTGGTTCCGAGGCAGCAAATGGACCAGCTGGGCTCTTCAAAGGACAACACTTGGGATATACGCCGAAATGAGACTCTGCGTCTGGATGCTGAAATTAAAGACATTTTGAACAGAACCGATCTAAACCCCTATGACAAGGCAAACCTTTACACCAGCACCCTTAAAAACTTTTTAAGTTACTACAACCAATGGAATACCGAGAAAAATAAGCTGACTCTATACACCCCGGACTCTGAACAACCAGCCGTGCCTCCAAATGGCCCTCAGCCCCTGCAACCATCACAGGCCCATGCAGCACCCTCAGATGACTTTGTTACAGATCTCTTAAAAAATATAAGTCAAAGACACAGGGGGCCGCGCAAATGCTGATGAGTAAACTTACAACTTCTAAAGACCTGACATCCTGGAATGAACGAGGCGAATTTCTCTACAAGGGACAGCCGGTTGCAGGGTCACACATGTACGATCTAGTCAAAGGCCTCACGCACCCCAAAATCATAACGCCTCAAAACGCACCGCGTGGTTGGGATGCGTTTCTACGAGCCGCTGCTGAACTCAACATACCTTCCACGCTCGTGGGTAATAACGAGCACCGTCGTTTGCTTGAAAATTTGAAAGCCCCCGTACACCCATCACCAACAGGCTCTGACACACCCCTGCTATCCCCCTCCTGGAGTACCCCTACAACGATGGTTGTACCTCGAAAAAGGGCAATTTTCAAACCAAGTACCTGGCTTACACCCTGATGTTTCTTCAGACTTCTTTTTTTTATAACTTTACAACCTGCCTCTGTTGTCTTTTAAAATGTTTTAATTATGTTGTATGTGGTAGCATAGAAATACAGAGTCTGAATACCGTATTTTTTTAAAATAATGTCTTTTATTTTAGGCGTTCATCATTAAACATACACATGTCCCACGGACTTACAAATAGATGTTTGTAATAAAACACTTTTTTATAACTTTACAACCTGCCTCTGTTGTCTTTTAAAAGGTTTTAATTATGTTGTATGTGGTAGCATAGAAATACAAAGTCTGAATACCGTATTTTTAAAAAAAATAATGGTCTTTTATTTTAGGCGCTCATCATTAAACATACACATGTCCCACGGACTTACAATTTTGACAAGCGACATATTCGGGTTTCAAAGGTCTGACCGAGACCACTGTGTTTTCTTTTACATATTTCACAACTATACTGTCATTGTTAACAAGGTCACGCGAATATAGATTTAAGAAATTTCTAAACGACATACCCTCAGACATTTTACTGATAAAATAAATACAATGCTCCCCACATGTGATGGCTATGGAATCCTGGATCCTCAGCTTGTTATACTCCAACCGCGCAGCGGCTTCTTTCACAAACTTGAATATAGGGGTTGTATAGATACGATGTTCTGGGAATTCACCTGCACTGTCAAACAATATAACCTTGTCACTGTCTATAAACAGGCCCACCCAGTGTGTTCCGCTCTTATCATGAGGGTCTGTGTTAAAGACTAGAGTGCGGGGCCTTTCTAACCCTATTTCAGGTGGTAACCCGTCGCTGGGGAAAACACCTAAAAAGTATTTCCTAGCGTCTTTATGCCTGCTTAAGAACGAGCGTATCTGCACAGTGTCCATTTCACAAAATGTTTTAAAGATAGTCAAACAAAATCTGTCTTGCGTGGTTGATCTGAATGATGCTGTCGAATACAGAGAATACGACCATGTTCACATTCGTCGGTAGCGGATTACTGAATCGTATTTCAGCTTTTAGATTTCCGTTTTTGACAAGGTTGTAGTGATCGCCGTCTTCCATGTCGGGGGTCAGGTCGAATGCGAACAGCGTGTACCCGTCACCATAGCCTTCTCTTGACACAGCTACACCGCAGTCCCTTAGATGCTTCCCGGTTATTGAAACCAACCCCTGATATTCCCTGATGTAGTTGGAGGTTATAAAACTAGGGGTGTAGGGTTTTGCAGGAATCACAGTGCCCTCGTGGACCAGCGCCGCGTAGTTGATGTTGTAGTGTCTAAAATTGAAGGGGTTTAAGGCGTAGGTGCCGCTAAAGGCTGTATTGTCCACAAAACCGATGATGATGAGTTTGGGTAGTTGCCCTAGAAATAAATTCTGCTGCTGGGTTAAACGGGTACCGGCTGGGATGCTGAACACCTTCAGAGCTACTCTTTCCACAGCGTACTTGGCGTTTGATATTTGCAAAGCGTCGGCGTGCGCTAATCTGACGCTCGGGGACACTTTCACTCTCTTTACAAACAGGCTCGCTGCCAGGATGTCCAGCTTGTACTGGTCCGCATCCCCGCTGATGAGACAGAATGAGTCCTTGTTGCGTGTGAGCTTGATCTTAAGGTCAATACCATTGATAAGCAGTTTATCTTGGAAGAAGAGATCTGAATGTATGCGGCCCAGGAGGTCAAAGTTGCGACTGCCTGCTGCAAACCTTGCTCTTTTTACAAAACCATGATTGGCACCGTCCAGAGCCGTGGTTTCAAACTGGCCGTATGTATCCTTGTAGAAGAGACCAGCTGAAAGCTGCGTGTCAAGGGCGTCGCTACTGTAATTTAGAATACTCTCGAGGTAGGCTCTGTAGGCGTACATGTTATCGTTCTGTGTGATGAGTCGATCGCCCAGGGTGATGTCCACCTGATTAAACATGGCCGCTAGGGGTAAGCGATCGTTGCCACTCGAGCGTCTGCTGCTATGTCGGACCCATCCGCTTTTACGATTTTACACATAAGATGCAGCAGCGTGTTGTTGAGATCCAAATACATATCCGTGGACCCTGACACAAAAAACTCTATAGGGGCCAGCGGTGTCAAGGCGGCTAAAGGCGATACCTCCATGAAGAAGCTGTTTTCGATGCTTGTCTGCGTTGGTTTTAGAGTAAACAAGTCTAACTCGGATTTGGCGCACTCGCCAGATGCACAGTGTACGAAGGCCATGGTTTAGTTTACGAGGCTTTAAAAAATATTGACTTTAGAACCCTTTCTCTTCTTCGCAGCTCTCTTCCGTCTTGGAGTTCTTCTTTTCTGAGGGCGTTTTGAAGAACTCCTCCTTTTTTATAGGGGACCGGTGGACCCCTGCGTCTCGAAGGCCTGCGCTTCCTTTTAACACTCGCGCGCGGCTTGTACAACAGACCCGCTCCTTCTTGCGGCTGTTTGTTCATGCGCTCTGCAACCGCCGAAGTAACAGACCCAACAACATCATGGGCAATGTTCGTAGCAGCCGTCTTAACATGCGGTTTTACAATTTCATAGCCTCTTCTCAAGAACGGCATAGCTCTTCTAAACAGGCTCCTGAAGAAACCCCTAAACCAGCCCCATACATAACCGGCGACCCTTGAAAGTACGGCGGACCTCCATATCCGGCTTGGTTTCTGTAATAGTCCCTGTACATAGACGGGTCCCCGTATGTTTTCACGACCACCATGATGCCTGGTTAATAACCGCTGTCGTGTCTCGGTCTTAAATGAAGCTTAACAATAACTTTCCCGTATTTAAAGGCCACCGGCTCAGACTGATCATCGTAGATCATAATTGAAATAGTGTCAAAATGGTTTTTAGAAACTGCGACGTAGTCGAGCTTGTTAAATTGAATATTAACCATCGTATTATTTTCACCCTGTACATGGACCCATCTTAACAGCGGTGAATAAGTATCACCGATCCTCTGGGCCTCTACAATGTCGCTATACACATAGAGCGTATAGAACCCACCGTTAATATCGGGGCATGTGTTATCCTGCTCCATCGGACTTTTCGCATGCAGCACGGTGCCTAAAACCCTTCTTAATTTACCGGAGCAGTTAAACGTCGTGGTACGGCTTGGTGCTTTAAGAAATACCTTCCTTCTGACGTTATCTAATGACAGATGCGTATTCGGATATGCTTCGAGGTTGGCTATGGCTTTGTTGACAGCATCGACAACACTTATAACGGTTGGGTAGTAACCGTATGGAATGCTCTCGTGCATGCTCACTGGATCCTGCTCACGCTTTATGTAAAACTTTGCCTCGGCCTGTGTGAATGTATTCCATGTTCTAGGGTATTGAATTTCTGTTAGGGCCACCTCCCAGTCCCCTTTCAGGTCCACAGGCTTAGCCAGTTTCACGGTGTAATTAGAAATCTGGTTGTCGGGGAACATGCCCTTAGAAGCGTTGGATGGTAAGGTGATATAAAAGGGGGCTGTCTCCATCTTATTAGAGGATTTTAGACGGTCCTTAGCTCACACACCCTTCAGGGAGCTGGCCAATACCCAACTGTTAAATTTCTCCGGCCATCCCCTCCATTTGACATATGCCTGGCTGCTAGCCCCCTACCTTTCCTTTTCAGAACCTTTTCAACCCTATACACCCTGTTCGGATCATCAGGTACCATTTGTAACTCTTCCTTGTAAAACACCCCCGATACAGCTTCCCCAGCGTAGTCCTTTAAGCTGTAAATATACAGCCCTTCTTTAAGCTCCACATTATCCACTATAAATATCTCATCGCTAAAAGTCTGGCGGTAGCCCTTCGTGAAGACCCCTTTCAATTTTGAAATCCTCACATGCGTGCCTTTTTTAAAAACAGGTTTCTTCACCTTTGTAGCAAAATTATGCCCGTACACCGTTCGCCAAACATCTAAAGAATTACTAGGAGTCACCTCTGCGGGTGATGTTTTGATGGTCCGGTGATAACTGGCATTATACACATCTAAAAAAGCCTGTAGAACATCCACGTATCTGTAGGTGTTGTTGGCCGTAAAATACCGCCACATCTTAGACTTTAAAGTTCTGTTAAACCGTTCTACAACCGCTGCTTTCACCTCCGTGTGTGTTACAAAATGTTGAACACCGTGGTTGTTTAATAATTTCTGAAATGTCTTGTTTAAGAATTCTTTACCGGCGTCTGTTTGTAGTTTTTGAGGAACCCTGCCCTTCGCGAAGATGGCTTTAAAAGCGGCCGTGGCGCTGGCCCCTCTTTTATCGCTTAACGGTTCTGCGTAGGCGTACTTGGACAGTACGTCTATGACTGTTAATATATAACAAACGCCGTTGTTATGTTCTGCTATATCTTGAAGGCTGATTATGTCAGCTTGCCACTGATAATCTATTTGAGCATTAACGATTGTAGGACGTCTCTTAAAACGGCTTCTGGCCGGCTTGTGGAGCGAATACGCCTCCTCTCCTGATAGCCATGTCTTGACCAGGTCTCTGCTCACGGGCTCGTTTTCATCTGCAGCCCTTCTGTATAGGGCTTCGACACTTCCAAAACTACCAACCCCTCTTGTATCATAATAAAGTTTTCTTAACATAGCCCCCGACATGATAGCATCAGGTACAATTAATGAAATGAAAGACGATTGTTTTGTGTAAGGGCGTTTTATTAAAAACCAGATAAACAATACTACCAAAACCTGAGCAAAAGATACTTTACATTTTCATAGGAAACGTGATAAGTACGTATTAACACATAACCACCTTGCGTTGTAACATTCCGCTTGTTTGTTCTAAATACACACTATCCTGTAACATTACATAAGAACTTAGGTAAATAGTCTTCGGGGGCCAAAGCACCCCTGAGATTATTTCTTTTATACATGTTACACATACGCCTTTCTACGAGTCGTTGTAGCAGCTTTCTATCAAGAGTCGGGCACATCTCCTGCATTTCAGGTAGTTTTACGCTCGGGTCATAGGCGTATTGGATCTCATTGAGTGCAGATGTCAAGATCCTCAACATATCGGGGTGTACAGTTTTATTTTCAGGGTTCAGGCCGTACACCACCTTTAGCAGCTTATACACCTTGTACGGGTTTAACAAGCCACAAATATAGCGTATTGTTCTTGCTCTGTATGATTCGCACAAACATTCGTGAGCCGCCTGCTCTGGATCGCTTATTTGGTGGCCTTGACAAAGACTGTAATAGTCACGTTTGACACAGTTTAGTACTACCGCCGCTGCGAAACCCTTAACTTCACGCCGTTCAAAGAAGGACAATCCGACATCTTCATCTTTTTCACACGCGGCGCTCTTAGAACCGCATACGCATTTGTCGCAGCCCTCGCTGTTTTGGCACGTTGAGCTTTCAGCCTGTTTTGAACACCACAGACAATTAAAGATTACATTGTTCGCTTTTGCAGGTCGCCAGGCTCCAGCCGTTCTTTTTGGGGCTTCTATCTAGGGTTCAAAAAAAAAAAGATTGACAGCCCATTAGTTGAAGAAATAAAATACATCGTTATATAGATACAGGGGCATAACATTTTCATACTAACCTCCATATTTTCACAACCCTCTGCGGCAGCTCTGAAATCCTGAGAGTCGCTAATGTCCTGCGATGCCCCGTCATCTTCGACGCTTGTACCGGGCTGTTGCAACACGCCCTCCGCAGCAGCCGCATCCTCCTGAAGGTCCATGTCTTCGTAGACAGAGGTGTTAGGAGGTGCTACAGGCTCTTTACCATAGTGCTTTATGAAGTAGGTGCATCCTGCTGGTGTTACGTTCTAGGGACAAAAAGAAAGATTGATATGCCAATAGCTGAAGAAATAAAATACCGCATTTTTTTTTTTGTAACTACCGAGCATAACATTTTTATTTTTTTACTAACCTCTGCATTTTCACCGGCCTCTGCTGCGGTTCTGAAATCTTGAGAGTCGCTAGTGTCCCGCGTTGCCCCAACATCTTCGGCGACTGTACCCGACGGTTGCAGCACAACATCATCAGCATCCGGGTCCTCCTGAAGGGCCTTGGTTTCATAGACGGTTGTGTTAGCTGGTGCTACAGCCTCTTCAGATTCCTCCATATCCACGAAACTGGGGCCGGCAAACAAGCTGCCGCTACCAGAGCCCTCACTCTTGCTGGGGGTGCCCTTAACCGGAGACAGCAGGCATACGCAATCCTTGAGATTGAGGTTTTGCACCCCCCGACACATGCTATTACTAAAACCAGTAAGGTCGCAGCCCCTATCCTTAGGTGTTTCTTGCTGAGCATTCTCGTCCATTACCAGCGTTGGTAAGCTGCGGTAATATCTACTGATAGGGGGTTGGAGCAAACCCACATAGGGCTCTTCACAAGAGGGTTGTATCTCTTCATTTTGCTATGGGAACCTTCTTGTCTTCCGGCGGCTGCTTGCTGTACAACGCTCTTAAGGATGCCTTATATGTATCCTAAACAGCTCCTAAAAGGGGGCGTACCATCTATACATCAACAAGGCCTTAGAGGCGTCATAGGGCTCTGGCTCGCTGGTGGCTCCCGAAACAGCCCCGCCCCTAGCACCGCCCCTTGGACAAGCTGGCCACATGTCACTTTTAAGGACACAGAGAGGTTTGAGGCCTGTCACTTTTAAGGGCACGCGTCACTTTTAAGGACACAGTGAGGGGTTTGAGGCCTGTCACTTTTAAGGACACGCGTCACTTTTAAGGACACAGCGAGGGGCGGGGGGACCGGAGGGGGACCTGTCACTTTTAAGGGCATGAATGGGGATGAATGGTATCTCCTTATACTACTCCTGTCTGCTGCGTTTGATGCCATCTGGCACAACATTTTGGCGACGAGGCTCACAGCAGTGGGCGTGAGGTGGCGCGCACTTGACTGGCTCCTCTCATTTCTACAGAGCAGAGCCTGTCTATTTTCATACCTTGTTTACGTCACCGGGTCACCCTCAACACCTTTGATGAGCGGATACCCCCAGAGGTCCTCTTTGACCCCCGACCCTTTTCAGTCTTTGCGTAGTCCCTACAGCCAAGCTAAATTAGGACTTTTAATCGTCCGTTGTGAGGATGCCTTGCAGAGCTTACGATGGGCTATGGATTCATTTTCTGGAATGTTGAAGGCAGTGGCCGATTGGCAACAGGGAGCTGCCTGAGTCTGAACTCTGATAAAACGGGGTGTTGGTTATTGGGGGACCCGCTTCATCTTGGATTCCCAAGTGGTGACCAGACATCCTTGGCCAGTGTCCACTGCCAGTCCGAGTTGGGAGAAACTTGGGAATGACGCTCCTTTTCTTCCTCGGATAAACCGGGTAGCGGCATCTTTCTGCTTCCAATGTTTCAACATTTTGAGGAGGGTTCTCCTTACATTCCCAAGGAGACACATTTGTCCATTTACTAAAGTTTTACCTGAATCTCCTATTGCTCGTGCCAGTGCTTTGTATCTAGGTTAACCTTCTCGCACAGTTCTGCTGCTCGCCTCCTCCTGGGAATCCAAAGATGGTCCATGTTCCAGCCCCTCGTCCATCCCTACATTGGCGACCCAAAGATAAACCTATCCTTTTCAAAAGCTTTTGTATGGCGTCCAAAGCAGTACATGAGCAAGAACCAGAATCTGTGAGGCAATTATTCTCTTGTTATTCCCCAAATAGGACATTATTTTCGCCTCTAACCACCTACTTCGAATACCAGAAATCACCAAGTGTCCCGAAGGAGGGAGACTTTGCTTCTGAGCAGCAGTTACATTATATTATTTTCCTTCAGCTTTAAGAAGGGAAACAAACCTGCTCAAATTTAGGAAACTGCAAAACAGTAGCTTACAGTCCATTCTCTATTTTTAAAACGCCTTAAGATAGTCTCATGCTATACAAACAAGCACTAGCAAAGTAAAATAAAAAACATTAAATACTGGAGGAAAAGCAAGCACATATCTTAAGGTGTTTCAAAACTGTGAAAACATTAATTCATTATAATTTGTATAAATGGCATGGTTTTTAAAATACATTTATCCCATGAAACTTTGAACAGAATTTAAAAAGAATAAGGAAGTGTCAGAACTGAAGGGAAACCACTTGTCAAGACCTAATTTAATTTCCAGTGGACTCAGAACTGAAATAATCCAGCCATTTTGTCCTTTCCAGTTTCAAGGCTGTTTCCAGTTTCCCAGAAAGCAGATTTATGGGCCTTCAGGAGAAGAGACGACACGTTTTCAGTCACGGTAAGTTCACCTTCTTACCATGAAGTTAAAAGCTGTCCACAGGCGAGACCCAAAAACTAAAATAACTAACTATGTAACTCTCACATAAACCCTGCGTTCCCAATAAAAACCTGGGCAAGCAGCTCCCTCTAGCGGTGATATATAACATGACCGATTTACAGCTCACAAAAGTGATTGAGAAGGAGAGAAGGGCAACAGCAAAGCCTGGCTCTTGTGTTCTCATCAGAACCTTGAGACTGGCTTCTGTTTGCAAACCAAATACAACACTTTGGTGTTTTTCATTTGCATATAGCTTTGTGTGACTTAAGCAGTTACTGGAATGATTACAATGCCGTTCTCAATGTCACTCTCCATCTCAGTGATTCGCAATGTCACTCTCATTGTGAAAAGTTATTCTCATTGTCACTGTTGGAAATGGCACTTTCTTGGGTGCTTACTCTCGACTTTATGCTTTTCTCCTTCCCAGTTTTCCGCTGCTCTAGGTGCTAGCCTTAGGACTTTGAGCGGGTTTGACACTGCCATTTACTGCCAAAACGCTGTTCTTGTCATATACATACTGGTATTTGGTGTATACATGATTGGCCGATTCGAGTTGGCTCTAAGTCCATTGTTTAGGGGTAAGACATATACCCAGGGCATGTACCTCGAATGTTCCTCCGTGGGCCTGCAGCACTGGTTGTGCCATCCACGGAGGAAGCTCATCGGTCGTGCCACAGGTTTGCCCTGGTGAGGACTGTGTGCACAAGTTACTCTTACTCGACTTGGCATTTAAAAAGCTATGTGCCAATGTTCTGCATGTCTCGTGCTATACCAGAGTTCTGCCTGGTGACCAGGTGCGATATTGGAAAGTGGTAGGGCGTGTTCGTTACGTGCAGGGGTCATAAATGGTATCCGATGGTGTGCTCCGTAGACAGGCCTGCTTCTCGCATTGGATTAGCATGGGGAAATGTTGGGAAAGGCTACTGAGCAGGAGTCCCTACAGGCAGAGTAGTAACAGTATAGTGTTTGGTATCGATGAGTTCATAATGATGAATCCTCTCCGGTAGTGCAAGTGGATTCGACATTACATGTGTGGAAATGTCACTTTGGGAAAGTGGGCATTTCAATGTTCATTGCTCTGTGTGCTTGTCTCCCATTCACATCTGGGTGCTGGGGGCAGCTACATCTCACATTCCTGATAGAAGGCCATAAACTAGGGGCTCAAGGGAAACTGCGCTTACTTGTACTATGGAGCGTGTGGTGTCCAAAGGGTGTGGGGGGTCCTGACCTGGGAGCGGAGACTGTCTTCGGCCTCCAGATTGGGAGTACGACAGTGTCTGACATCGCAGCATCTGTCTGAGGTTGCTGGCTCCCTGGACCCACGCCACAACAAGTACTTTGTGGAGAACATCATGATGGGGCCCGAGAGGTTTAGTTGTTCCTTGTGGGCATCTACAGCTGACTTGGAAGCGTGCCAGCTTCCTAGGTCACAACCTTTGGTATACGTGCGGTGTAGCGATCCAGCCCTCGTGCAGGTTCTGTTGGCAGCCTGGAGGTCTAATCCGGATGGACCAAACTAAGTAACTGCTTGTTTCTTTCTGATTTGGGTGGTTCCATCAGACTAGTCAACGTGGCGCCCGCAGGGGCAACGTGTATCATTGGCTAGTGTAGTTGAGTGACTGAGGGGCTGGGTCATGAGGCGTGGTCAAAGACCTGCGACTTCTTGGCCATTGTAAATGTTGGGGTATGCGATATTGGGCATGTCTTGTTTGTTGATTACCTTTGAGTAGGGCATATATGGTTATGCCGTTCTGCTGCTAATGGGAAAGTTTGACAATCAAATATAACTATTCAATGTACAGAGTGTTTTGATTTCAATGTATTTGTCGTGTTGATTTTGATGTGGGGGTAACAGCCTTTACTCTGAAGTTTTTACTTCGTAGAACATTTGCCCCACTTTTTTTTTTTTTTACATCGTAAAGGCTGTAGGCACGCTAGTCTTTTCAACGCAAGACTATCCCACACATTTCAACAGTAGCTGGCAGTGTTTCTCAAAGTGACACGCTTTATATATTTTTAATGGTAATTAAAAGAGGGGGTTGGGAGGGTGGGGGTGTGCCCCCAAAAATATAAAATTTTAGAATAGTACCAAACCTATAAACAACAAATGTAATTTGTAGAAATATATATAATATATATTTAATAAAGTATGAAGAATTAATGTATCATTTTTGAACAGTAGGTGGCAGTGTTAGACTGTAACTGGATTTTTCAGTAACGGCGTGGTAAAAGTATGCGTTTTAGTTGGTTGCGTGGTGAAGGTGTTTCAATCACATTTGTATGTAAATGCGTGGTAGTGGTATTCGTTGTAAAATCTGTGATGTAAAAACCTGCGTGGTGAAAGAAGGCATGGTAATGTCATACGTGTGTGTGTGTGTGTGTGTGTGTGTTACAAAGACCAGTGTTGGAGTCTTTTTGTAGTGTACTCGGTGTTTTGCGAGGGTGGTGCTGTGCCAATACTCTACACATTGACCCTGAGGAGAAGCCTGACTGCTCTGTGCCAAGTTACCCAAGGGTGAGCGCAGGTTATCGGACACTTGTATTGTACTCGTCCTATCTAGGATGGGGGATTCCGACTGGCTTCGATGCCTCCCAGCCAGCTGGAAACTGCTGGGTCTAACAACACACACTCAATGCCAAAAGTGATTCTCAATGTCACTCTCCATGTCAAAAGGGATTTGCATACTGAGCAGTTCGTGGTCTTTGCTGTAATTTCTCAAAAGAGATCAAGACGTTATCAGCTGTGCTTTTTTCTTCTGCAAAATTGGAGGCTTTTTCTTTGTGTAAAATGAGGGCCAAAAATGTCAATGGGCAAGGTTTATGGGCACCTCATACCAATAAAGGTTTTCAGATGCTACTGTATTGTTTTTGCAAAGATAAGCCCCCCCCTCCCCCACCCCAATTGCATCAGTATCTGCTAGTTGTAAGGCCCAGAAATGGCAAGCACATTTTCTTGCAGCTGTCATAGAAATCAGGCGGCAAAAAGATGCCCACTCACTCCCTTTGGCACCCGTGAATCCCCAAATGTGAAAATGTGCCTCACTGGAGCAGAAAACCTTGGAACATAGGAACACTATTCCAGCCTAGTGCTAGCGCCAAGGATTCCGCACCCCCCAAAGGCTTCTCCCCCATGTCAGACTTACTCCCCCGTGCACTTAACCCAAGCCCCTATCAACATAAAAAGACCCCCAATTCACCATCCTCCAACTTTCTCTGCAGCTGGGTTTTCAGATAGTTTTCACAAAAAAGGATTTTGCACTAAATGTTTGGGAGATTTCAGAAAAAAGTACTTCACATTTTTCCTTTCGAAACCTATTTATTGTGGGATTTTTTTTGTTTAAGTTTTTATAAAACTTCACCAACTTTGTGAAATTCTCAAACTGGGTTTGATTTTAAACACTGGAAATTGGTATAAGCAATATTGGTAAATTTTGCACAGCCCAACCTTTTTTGACAAATGTTCTCCTCAATGCCCCACTCAACTCTTATTCGTGAAATTAATTTTAGGGAAAATAAGTCTCCCCTGTACCGCTGTAATTAAATCGCATCCAATTTTTACCAGTCAATGTCCTTTTGGTTTAAAATAGAGGATTTTATCAATCGTTTCCAAAGCAGTCTTTGAATTGAACTCCCCCATCCATGCTCTAAAATGTGTACTGCTTCAGTGAGACTTAAAACAAACTTAAATGCACAATTGGCAACTGTTTAAACATTAGCAGAGCCAAAATAGTTCTCATTTATAAAGTGAGTGATAAGCTATTGGCTTAGCCAATGCTTGTTTGTAAAGCCTTGCTAAAACAAGTAAAATTTTAAAAACTGTTCAAAATACTGGAAGAAAAGCAAAGCTCTCTTAAGGTATCTCAGAACAGAAAATTGAATCGAATATCTCCAATCTTTATAAACGCTTGGCTTATTTTTCAAATATCACTCGGGAAACTCTGAACAGAATTTAAAAACCCTGTTGCATGTGATCCTGCTTAAAAATAATAGAGGACTAGTTGCAAGCACTTAAAGAAAATAACAGCTGTCAGAAGCTGTGAATAAAGAAGAGTTAGAATATAGGAAAATGCTTGACATTTACTTTCCACATAACTTGGAACTGACATAAATGCCCCAGAAATTTGGTGCTCTGCAGCAGCTCGAGGAGCAGATTTATTTTCCAGTCATGCTAAGTACACCCTGTGCCTCAAACCCAGGCTCTGTGAACTGCCCGGCATTGTATAGCATCGTATATGCTGCTTTTGTGTCCCGAGGCCTAGGGTTTCGTGTCACATGAGGAATTCAGGAGATGAAGGAAAATGTCCTAATATAGTCAAACCTGGCAAAAGCATTCCTGGTGTTGTACTTGTATAGATGAGCTGTGAGGGCTGGAAAACAAATTGGAGAGTTCAGGAGATGTTGGGGATGTGAGGTGGAAACTGCACGTTAGAGCGAGCAAGAAAACACATGCACTTCCATGGAGTGCTTAAATAAAAAGAAAAAACTAGTTCCCTGATGCGAGTTGTGGAAGGATACAAGTCAAAGATACTTTATTCGGCCACTAAAAGCCATAAAAACAAACTTATAAAACATTGTATTGGATACAAGTCAAGTCCTCAAAAGGTTGGTAAAGAAGCTACGCTTTAGTGGAGGGACAAACGCAAGAAGAGCCATCAAACAGGAAGCATGCAAATCAACAAATGATGAGCAGTGGGCTGACCCTATCGCATACAATAGGTCTTTGACATCAAACAGCTGAAAGATGTTGTAGGCAAGACCCAAATTTCATTGAAGTAGAACAAGCCCAACCTACTTTTCATACTGTCTAAAAATTCTGGCTGATGTCATTACCTAGTGTGCTGGGGACACAAGTCCCTACAGCTGACTTGGCTGGCGTGATGAAGGTGGTAGGGAGGGTGGAACCCCATCCTGGGCCATCTGGCTCATTCCTGTAAATCATTTACACTTTTGACCAGTGTTACTTTTCTAGTATTCTGCATATTTCACCACAAGGTTTGATGACCTTTACACCTCCCCTCCTCTCCCAGACACGGTTTCCAATTAATCCACTATCGACAAGTGTCCTTTAGGAGGGATGCTTGCCACAAATCTTCTCACAGGTTTTAATAGGTGAAGGAACCTACCACATGCAAGGTTGCCTTGACATCAAATCCTTTTTTGACCAATATTTCTGTCTCAATGTGCTTTAAAATGCACCATTGAACATACGTTTTCCCTGCAATGCGATTCACATACTTGGTTCACCTTTTAGGGGTGTCCGGGTCTTCTTTATGTCCCTGGATGACCCTAGAGTGGCGTCTACCCCAGCTTCATACAGACTGGAATCAAAGTGCTGCTGGGAGGTCACCTGAACTTGTCATGGCTAAGTCACACTCTAGGGTCCTACAAGGAGCTTATAAACACCCGGCCATGAACTGTGGTTTAATAAAGATGTTTCCATTGTAAGGCTGTTCCAAGGCTTGCCTTAGGACATGCTTTCATCTAATTCCTAGTAAGGCAGCCTCAACCCAGGACATAGACAGGGGCCTGTCCCAGTTTCCTTAACACCCTCGCAGGATGGGAGCCCTGTGGAGCTGAGAGATACGGCTTCCTCATTGACTCAATCCACGAGCCATCCGCTGCATGTGGCTTCAACAATCTGGGGCCAGCTCACTGTATATGAAGCACTGATGCTGGGCAGTCACTAGTTACTCACCTTCAGTGCGCCGAGACATGGGCGCTCCCTTGCCTTTCTGTTGGTCGTCTGTCGGGTTAAGTGGGCTCTCTGGTGTGCCCTCTTCTGGTAGGATCCCCTGTGGTTTACTGGAGCTCTCTCTGGTGTGCCCTCTTCTGGTAGGATCCACTGTGGGTTCCCGGAGCTCTCTCTGATTTGCCGCCTTCTGGTGGGATCCACTAGATTCCCAGAGGTCTCGCTGGTGTGCCCTCTTCTAGTGGGAACCACTGTGGAATCCCAGAGCTCTCTGGTGTGCCCTCTTCCGGTGGGATCCACTGTGATTAGCAGAGCTCTCTGGTGTGCCCTCTTCTGGTGGGATCCACTGTGATTAGCAGAGCTCTCTGGTGTGCCCTCTTCTGGTGGGATCCACTGTGATTAGCAGAGCTCTCTGGTGTGCCCTCTTCCGGTGGGATCCACTGTGATTAGCAGAGCTCTCTGGTGTGCCCTCTTCTGGTGGGATCCACTGTGATTAGCAGAGCTCTGTCTGGTGTGCTCTATTCTGGTGGGATCCACTGTGGATTACCGGAGCTCTCTGGTGTGCCCTCTTCCAGTGGGATCCACTGTGGATTACCAGAGATCTCTGGTGTGCCCTTTTCTGGTGGGATCCACTGTGGATTACCGGAGCTGTCTCTGGTGTGCCCTCTTCTGGTGGGATCTACTGTGGATTACTAGAGCTCTCTGGTGTGCCCTCATCTGGTGGGATCCACTGTGGATTACCAGAGCTCTCTGGTGTGCCCTCTTCCGGTGGGATCCACTGTGGATTACCGGAGCTCTATCTGGTTTGCCCTCTTCCGGTGGGATCCACTGTGGATTACTGGAGCTCTCTGGTGTGCCCTCTTCTGGTGAGATCCACTGTGATAAACAGAGCACTCTCTGGTGTGCCCTCTTCTGGTGAGATCAACTGTGGATTACCAGAGCTCTCTGTGGTGTGACCTCTTCTGGTGAGATCCACTGTGGATTACCAGAGCTCTCTGGTGTGCCCTCTTCCGGTGGGATCCACTGTGGATTACTGGATCACTCTCTGGTGTGCCCTCTTCTGGTGGGATCCACTGTGGATTACCAGAGCTCTCTGGTGTGCCCTCTTCTGGTGAGATCCACTGTGGATTACCAGCGCTCTCTGGTGTGCCCTCTTCCGGTGGGATCCACTGTGGATTACCGGAGCTCTCTGGTGTGCCCTCTTCTGGTGAGATCCACTGTGGATTACCAGAGCCCTCTGGTGTGCCCTCTTCCGGTAGGATCCACTGGGGATTACTGGAGCTCTCTCTCGTGTGCCCTCTTCCGGTGGCATCCACTGTGATTAGCAGAGCTCTATCTCGTGTGCCCTCTTCTGGTGGGATCCACTGTGATTAGCAGAGCTCTATCTGGTGTGCCCTCTTCTGGTGGGATCCACCGTGGATTACTGGAGCTCTCTCTGGTGTGCCCTCTTCTGGTGAGATCCACTGGGATAAGCAGAGCTCTCTTGTGTGCCCTCTTCTGGTGAGATCCACTGTGGATTACTGGAGCTCTCTCTGGTGTGCCCTCTTCCGGTGGGATCCACTGTGGATTACTGGAGCTCTCTAGTGTGCCCTCTTCTGGTGGGATCCACTGTGGATTACTGGAGCTCTCTGGTGTGCCCTCTTCTGGTGAGATCCACTGTGGATTACCGGAGCACTCTGGTGTGCCCTCTTCTGGTGGGATCCACTGTGGATTACCGGAGCTCTCTGGTGTGCCCTCTTCTGGTGAGATCCACTGTGGATTACCAGAGCTCTCTGGTGTGCCCTCTTCTGGTGGGATCCACTGTGGATTACCAGAGATCTCTGGTGTGCCCTCTTCCAGTGGGATCCACTGTGATTAGCAGAGCTCTATCTGGTGTGCCCTCTTCTGGTGGGATCCACTGTGGATTACTGGAGCTCTCTGGTGTGCCCTCTTCTGGTGAGATCCACTGTGATTAGCAGAGCTCTCTGGTGTGCCCTCTTCTGGTGAGATCCACTGTGGATTACTGGAGCGCTCTCTGGTGTGCCCTCTTCCGGTGGGATCCACTGTGGATTACTGGAGCTCTCTATTGTGCCCTCTTCCGGTGGGATCCACTGTGGATTACTGGAGCTCTCTCTGGTGTACCCATTCTGGTGAGATCCACTGTGGATTATCAGAGCACTCTGGTGTGCCCTCTTCTGGTGGGATCCACTGTGGATTACCGGAGCTCTCTCTGGTGTGCCCTCTTCTGGTGAGATCCACTGTGGATTACCAGAGCTCTCTGGTGTGCCCTCTTCTGGTGGGATCCACTGTGGATTACTGGAGCTCTCTGGTGTGCCCTCTTCTGGTGGGGTCCACTGTGGATTACCAGAGCTCTCTCTGGCATGCCCTCTTCCGGTGGGATCCACTGTGCATTACCAGAGCTCTCTGGTGTGCCCTCTTCCAGTGGGATCCACTGTGGATTACTGGAGCTCTCTCTGGTGTGCCCTCTTCTGGTGGTATCCACTTTGGATTACCGGAGCTCTCTGGTGTGCCCTCTTCTGGTGGGATCCACTGTGGATTCCCAGAGCTCTCTCTGGTGTGCCCTCTTCCGGTGGGATCCACTCTGGATTACTGGAGCTCTCGCTGGTGTGCCCTCTTCTGGTGGGATCCACTGTGGATTACTGGAGCTCTCTGGTGTGCCCTCTTCCGGTGGGATCCACTGTGGATTACTGGAGCTCTCTCTGGTGTCCTCTTCTGGTGGGATCCACTCTGGATTACCGGAGCTCTCTGGTGTGCCCTCTTCCATGGGATCCACTGTGGATTACTGGAGCTCTCTCTGGTGTGCCCTCTTCTGGTGGGATCCACTGTGGATTACTGGAGCTCTCTCTGGTGTCCTCTTCTGGTGGGATCCACTCTGGATTACCGGAGCTCTCTGGTGTGCCCTCTTCCATGGGATCCACTGTGGATTACTGGAGCTCTCTCTGGTGTGCCCTCTTCTGGTGGGATCCACTGTGGATTCCTGAAGCTTGATCAAACGCTTCACTATATCGATCCCATTGCATTCAGCCGTTTGAAGCAGCAAAAGGCAGGAATCCCACTGGAGTGACTTGGAAAATTCACCTGAAGATTTGTTAAACAGTTTTAAAGTTATTCGTAACCCTGAAATTCCTTAGCTTGTGACGTAGCCAACACACCCATCACTAGAGGGTCAGTATGGCGAACTCTCGCTTATAGATCATAGTTAATGAGAGTTCATTTTTAGGTCTGGTTTTGGCAGAGCTGCTGTCAAAATGACCTATTGTTTACAATATAAATTGAGTGGGCTTTGGTTCCGCCCCTTTCAACCATTGGCTCTTACACTGGACTCTTTCAGCCATTGGCTGAGACTTTGTCAATTACATCCTGGCTCTGCCCTGTGGAGGAGTATTAAGCTGTTTGGATATATGCTTCCGCCTCCACTCGAGTGCTTGCAATGAACTCTGTGAAAAGATTACTTTACAGCAGCAGGCCTCTTTATTTGGCAAATAAAATCCGGCCTGTATGCAAAGCAAGGGAGCCCTCAGTGCAGCCTTTCATTTCTTGTCTGGCTTTAATGTGCTTCTCCTGCCATTACACTCGTATCTATTGGCTTTGCCAGTGCTTGTTCATTCTTTCTTTAGTGCTAGTCTTTGTAGTTCTAGGTGATAACAGTTAAAAGGCACTTGGACTTTACCAGGCTTGCCCTCACCATTAACCCCTCCGCTCCTGTCTCCACCGATGCGAGGGCGGTGTTTGCTTGGCATCTCTCAATATTTGCTTTTCGGACACTAAACACAGCCTCGCTCTCACCTTGGGCTCTTTCAAACCATGGAGCTGGCACAGGGTAAACACAGGGGACTGGCATTCAACCCTCTCCCCCACATCTGGCGGTGCTGTCTGTGTTTGAGAAGACGCAGAGCGCATGTTAGGTGCTTTTCTTTTACGGGTAATTGTATTAGCATTTATAATCTAGCGCTAAACGACGAGAAAAGGACTTCCTAGCGCTCGCAACTCTTGTCTCCAACTTTAGTATATCACCCAGTAAAGATCTCTGGGAGCAGTGCTTTAAATGGACCGGTACTGTCCGGTACGGAGTTCCGGCACTTTTTTATTTTGAGAGGGAGAGAACCGGCACTTCTCATGAGAAATGCAATTCTTTTAATTGGAGAGTACCGGCACATCTCGGAAACAAGCAGGTACTACCTGCACTTCTATTTTTACATTTCAAGCACTGTCTGGGAGTAAAACATGGAGGTGAGTAACCAGGGTGCAAAGTCTAGAGTTGGGTGATAAATCTAATATTAAAATAAATATTTGCGAGGCAGGTGTCCAGGCTGGCCGCTGTCTTCCTCAGAGTGGCCCCTGGTGAATGGCCCCTGGCTAGGTTACTTCTGCAGAGGCCCCCCTGGTGAATGGCCCCTGGCTAGGTTACTTCTGCAGAGGCCCCCCTGGTGAATGGCCCCTGGCTAGGTTACTTCTGCAGAGGCCCCCCTGGTGAATGGCCCCTGGCCAGGTTACTTCTGCAGAGGCCCTCCCTGGTGAATGGCCCCTGGCTAGGTTACTTCTGCAGAGGCCCCCCTGGTGAATGGCCCCTGGCCATGTTACTTCTGCAGAGGCCCCTGGCCATGTTACTTCTGCAGAGGCCCCCCCTGGTGAATGGCCCCTGGCTAGGTTACTTCTGCAGAGGCCCCCCCTGGTGAATGGCCCCTGGCTAGGTTACTTCTGCAGAGGCCCCCCTGGTGAATGGCCCCTGGCTAGGTTACTTCTGCAGAGGCCCCCCTGGTGAATGGCCCCTGGCTAGGTTACTTCTGCAGAGGCCCCCCTGGTGAATGGCCCCTGGCCAGGTTACTTCTGCAGAGGCCCCCCTGGTGAATGGCCCCTGGCCAGGTTACTTCTGCAGAGGCCCCCCTGGTGAATGGCCCCTGGCCAGGTTACTTCTGCAGAGGCCCTCCCTGGTGAATGGCCCCTGGCCAGGTTACTTCTGCAGAGGCCCCCCTGGTGAATGGCCCCTGGCTAGGTTACTTCTGCAGAGGCCCCCCTGGTGAATGGCCCCTGGCTAGGTTACTTCTGCAGAGGCCCCCCTGGTGAATGGCCCCTGGCTAGGTTACTTCTGCAGAGGCCCCCTGGTGAATGGCCCCTGGCTAGGTTACTTCTGCAGAGGCCCCCTGGTGAATGGCCCCTGGCTAGGTTACTTCTGCAGAGGCCCCCTGGTGAATGGCCCCTGGCTAGGTTACTTCTGCAGAGGCCCCCTGGTGAATGGCCCCTGGCTAGGTTACTTCTGCAGAGGCCCCCCTGGTGAATGGCCCCTGGCTAGGTTACTTCTGCAGAGGCCCCCCTGGTGAATGGCCCCTGGCCAGGTTACTTCTGCAGAGGCCGAGAGCAGAATCTGGATTTCTTTTCAGGGTTTATTTTCAGGCTGCAGTGACGGGGATGCTTTCTGTTTGACGGCTTCAGAGAGAAGCACCTCTTGGGAGGGCTCTCAGCAGGCTTCGAGAGCAGAGGCGTCTGTGAGCGGTTCCAGGGGGATGCGCTCTGCGCGGATTGACAAGGTGGGAACACGAGGCGCTACGGAGATGGCATCAGAAGCGGCCATATGCCAGGCAGGCTGCGCGCCCACCTCATGGTGCCAGGCAGCACTTCGAGGCGTTCGCAGGCGCTTGACTACAAATGAGATGCAGCAGAGAGCGCAGCTGCCGCGGGGGCCTGAGGAGGCAGCAAAGTGGGAGAAGGGGGTGACGAAAATGTAAAATTATAAGAAAAGAGCCTAGAAGGCACCCGGACCACGGCCGAAAGGAGCGGCGTCCATGCATAGAGGAGGGGATGTGGTCTAACGGACACAGCTGGAAAAGAGCCACCAGGCTCCAGTCCCGGCGTTGGCGCAGCATCGTGTGATTCTGGGCAAATAACTTACGACCTGATTCACAAAGGTAAACTCACACTTTTTTATTTTTTGTATTTTATATTCACAAACTACCAGTTATTAGTATGTTTACAACTGTGGAGACTCCGCAGTTGGGGCAGAGAACTACGCACATAAAAAGATAGGACAGGATTATCGGGGAGGTGAGGAGAACTACGCACATAAAAAGATAGCACAGGCCTATCTGGGTGAAGAGAACTACGCACATAAAAAGATAGGACAGGATTATCGGGGAGGTGAGGAGAACTACGCACATAAAAAGATAGCACAGGCCTATCTGGGTGATGAGAACTCCGCACATAAAAAGATAGGACAGGCCTATCTGGGTGAAGAGAACTACGCACATAAAAAGATAGGACAGGCCTATCTGGGTGAGGAGAACTACGCACATAAAAGATAGGAGAGGCCTATCTGGGTGATGAGAACTACGCACATAAAAAGATAGGACAGGCCTATCTGGGTGATGAGGAGAACTCTGCACATAAAAAGATAGCACAGGCCTATCTGGGTGATGAGAACTCCGCACATAAAAAGATAGGACAGGCCTATCTGGGTGAAGAGAACTACGCACATAAAAAGATAGGACAGGCCTATCTGGGTGAGGAGAACTACGCACATAAAAGATAGGAGAGGCCTATCTGGGTGATGAGAACTACGCACATAAAAAGATAGGACAGGCCTATCTGGGTGATGAGAACTACGCACATAAAAAGATAGGACAGGCCTATCTGGGAGGTGAGAACTACGCACATAAAAAGATAGGACAGGCCTATCTGGGTGATGAGAACTACGCACATAAAAAGATAGGACAGGCCTATCTGGGTGATGAGGAGAACTCTGCACATAAAAAGATAGCACAGGCCTATCTGGGTGATGAGAACTCCGCACATAAAAAGATAGGACAGGCCTATCTGGGTGATGAGGAGAACTCTGCACATAAAAAGATAGCACAGGCCTATCTGGGTGATGAGAACTCCGCACATAAAAAGATAGGACAGGCCTATCTGGGTGATGAGAACTACTCACATAAAAAGATAGGACAGGCCTATCTGGGTGAAGAGAACTACGCACATAAAAAGATAGGACAGGCCTATCTGGGTGATGAGAACTACGCACATAAAAAGATAGGACAGGATTATCGGGGAGGTGAGGAGAACTACCCACATAAAAAGATAGGACAGGCCTATCTGGGTGAAGAGAACTACGCACATAAAAAGATAGGACAGGCCTATCTGGGTGAAGAGAACTACGCACATAAAAAGATAGGACAGGCCTATCTGGGTGAGGAGAACTACGCACATAAAAGATAGGAGAGGCCTATCTGGGTGATGAGAACTACGCACATAAAAAGATAGGACAGGCCTATCTGGGTGATGAGAACTACGCACATAAAAAGATAGGACAGGCCTATCTGGGAGGTGAGAACTACGCACATAAAAAGATAGGACAGGCCTATCTGGGTGATGAGAACTACGCACATAAAAAGATAGGACAGGCCTATCTGGGTGATGAGAACTACGCACATAAAAAGATAGGACAGTCCTATCTGGGTGATGAGGAGAACTCTGCACATAAAAAGATAGCACAGGCCTATCTGGGTGATGAGAACTCCAGCACATAAAAAGATAGGACAGGCCTATCTGGGTGATGAGGAGAACTCTGCACATAAAAAGATAGCACAGGCCTATCTGGGTGATGAGAACTCCGCACATAAAAAGATAGGACAGGCCTATCTGGGTGATGAGAACTACGCACATAAAAAGATAGGACAGGCCTATCTGGGTGAAGAGAACTACGCACATAAAAAGATAGGACAGGCCTATCTGGGTGATGAGAACTACGCACATAAAAAGATAGGACAGGCCTATCTGGGTGATGAGAACTACGCACATAAAAAGATAGGACAGGATTATCGGGGAGGTGAAGAGAACTCCAGCACATAAAAAGATAGGACAGGCCTATCTGGGTGATGAGAACTACGCACATAAAAAGATAGGACAGGCCTATCTGGGTGATGAGAACTACGCACATAAAAAGATAGGACAGGCCTATCTGGGTGAAGAGAACTACGCACATAAAAAGATAGGACAGGCCTATCTGGGTGATGAGAACTACGCACATAAAAAGATAGGACAGGCCTATCTGGGTGATGAGAACTACGCACATAAAAAGATAGGACAGGATTATCGGGGAGGTGAAGAGAACTCCAGCACATAAAAAGATAGGACAGGCCTATCTGGGTGATGAGAACTACGCACATAAAAAGATAGGACAGGCCTATCTGGGTGATGAGAACTACGCACATAAAAAGATAGGACAGGCCTATCTGGGTGAAGAGAACTACGCACATAAAAAGATAGGACAGGCCTATCTGGGTGAAGAGAACTACGCACATAAAAAGATAGGACAGGCCTATCGGAGAGGTGAAGAGAACTACTACGCACATAAAAAGATAGGACAGGCCTATCTGGGAGGTGAGAACTACGCACATAAAAAGATAGGACAGGCCTATCTGGGTGATGAGGAGAACTACGCACATAAAAAGATAGGAGAGGCCTATCTGGGTGATGAGAACTATGCACATAAAAAGATAGGACAGGCCTATCTGGGTGAAGAGAACTACGCACATAAAAAGATAGGACAGGATTATCTGGGTGAAGAGAACTACGCACATAAAAAGATAGGACAGGCCTATCGGGGAGGTGAAGAGAACTACTACGCACATAAAAAGATAGGACAGGATTATCTGGGTGAAGAGAACTATGCACATAAAAAGATAGCACAGGCCTATCTGGGTGATGAGAACTCCGCACATAAAAAGATAGGACAGGCCTATCTGGGTGATGAGGAGAACTCTGCACATAAAAAGATAGCACAGGCCTATCTGGGTGATGAGAACTCCGCACATAAAAAGATAGGACAGGCCTATCTGGGTGATGAGAACTACTCACATAAAAAGATAGGACATGCCTATCTGGGTGAAGAGAACTACGCACATAAAAAGATAGGACAGGCCTATCTGGGTGATGAGAACTACGCACATAAAAAGATAGGACAGGATTATCGGGGAGGTGAGGAGAACTACGCACATAAAAAGATAGGACAGGCCTATCTGGGTGATGAGAACTACGCACATAAAAAGATAGGACAGGCCTATCTGGGAGGTGAGAACTACGCACATAAAAAGATAGGACAGGCCTATCTGGGTGATGAGAACTACGCACATAAAAAGATAGGACAGGCCTATCTGGGTGATGAGAACTACGCACATAAAAAGATAGGACAGTCCTATCTGGGTGATGAGGAGAACTCTGCACATAAAAAGATAGCACAGGCCTATCTGGGTGATGAGAACTCCGCACATAAAAAGATAGGACAGGCCTATCTGGGTGATGAGGAGAACTCTGCACATAAAAAGATAGCACAGGCCTATCTGGGTGATGAGAACTCCGCACTTAAAAAGATAGGACAGGCCTATCTGGGTGATGAGAACTACGCACATAAAAAGATAGGACAGGCCTATCTGGGTGATGAGAACTACGCACATAAAAAGATAGGACAGGCCTATCTGGGTGAAGAGAACTACGCACATAAAAAGATAGGACAGGCCTATCTGGGTGATGAGAACTACGCACATAAAAAGATAGGACAGGCCTATCTGGGTGATGAGAACTACGCACATAAAAAGATAGGACAGGATTATCGGGAGGTGAAGAGAACTCCAGCACATAAAAAGATAGGACAGGCCTATCTGGGTGATGAGAACTACGCACATAAAAAGATAGGACAGGCCTATCTGGGTGATGAGAACTACGCACATAAAAAGATAGGACAGGCCTATCTGGGTGAAGAGAACTACGCACATAAAAAGATAGGACAGGCCTATCTGGGTGATGAGAACTACGCACATAAAAAGATAGGACAGGCCTATCTGGGTGATGAGAACTACGCACATAAAAAGATAGGACAGGATTATCGGGGAGGTGAAGAGAACTCCGCACATAAAAAGATAGGACAGGCCTATCTGGGTGATGAGAACTACGCACATAAAAAGATAGGACAGGCGTATCTGGGTGATGAGAACTACGCACATAAAAAGATAGGACAGGCCTATCTGGGTGAAGAAACTACGCACATAAAAAGATAGGACAGGCCTATCGGAGAGGTGAAGAGAACTACTACGCACATAAAAAGATAGGACAGGCCTATCTGGGAGTTGAGAACTACGCACATAAAAAGATAGGACAGGCCTATCTGGGTGATGAGGAGAACTACGCACATAAAAAGATAGGAGAGGCCTATCTGGGTGATGAGAACTATGCACATAAAAAGATAGGACAGGCCTATCTGGGTGAAGAGAACTACGCACATAAAAAGATAGGACAGGATTATCTGGGTGAAGAGAACTACGCACATAAAAAGATAGGACAGGCCTATCGGGGAGGTGAAGAGAACTACTACGCACATAAAAAGATAGGACAGGATTATCTGGGTGAAGAGAACTACGCACATAAAAAGATAGGACAGGCCTATCTGGGTGAAGAGAACTACGCACATAAAAAGATAGGACAGGCCTATCTGGGTGAAGAGAACTACGCACATAAAAAGATAGGACAGGCCTATCTGGGTGAGGAGAACTACGCACATAAAAGATAGGAGAGGCCTATCTGGGTGATGAGAACTACGCACATAAAAAGATAGGACAGGCCTATCTGGGTGATGAGAACTACGCACATAAAAAGATAGGACAGGCCTATCTGGGAGGTGAGAACTACGCACATAAAAAGATAGGACAGGCCTATCTGGGTGATGAGAACTACGCACATAAAAAGATAGGACAGGCCTATCTGGGAGGTGAGAACTACGCACATAAAAAGATAGGACAGGATTATCTGGGTGAAGAGAACTACGCACATAAAAGATAGGACAGGATTATCTGGGTGAAGAGAACTACGCACATAAAAGATAGGACAGGATTATCTGGGTGAAGAGAACTCTGCACATAAAAGATAGGACAGGATTATCGGGGAGGTGAAGAGAACTACGCACATAAAAGATAGGACAGGCCTATCTGGGTGATGAGAACTACGCACATAAAAAGATAGGACAGGCCTATCGGGGAGGTGAAGAGAACTACTACGCACATAAAAAGATAGGACAGGATTATCTGGGTGAAGAGAACTACGCACATAAAAAGATAGGACAGGCCTATCTGGGTGATGAGAACTACGCACATAAAAAGATAGGACAGGCCTATCTGGGTGATGAGAACTACGCACATAAAAAGATAGGACAGGCCTATCTGGGAGGTGAAGAGAACTATGCACATAAAAAGATAGGACAGGCCTATCGGGGTGAAGAGAACTCCGCACATAAAAAGATAGGACATCGGGCAGAATGAGCACTCCACACAAAGATAGGCTAGGCCTATCGGGCGGGGAGGAGAAGTCTGCTCATAAAATGATGGGACAAGCCTATCGGGCAAGGAGGGGAACTGAGCACATAAGATGGGCTTGGCCTATCGGGCCGGGAGGAGAATTCTGCACATAAAAAGATAAGAGAGGACTATCTGGGTGAGGAGAAAACTTCTGCACATAAGATGCAAGGACAGGCCTATTGTTTTTGTGCCGAGTTCTCTACCCTGACTGCAGTCTTCGCAGTCGTAAACCTACTATTAACTTGTAGTTTGTGAATACAAAAAAACCCTATAAATTTTCACTTTTGCATACCCATTGGCTTTCTTTTCTTGATTTTGTGTGGAGTTCCCTGCCCTGACAGCGGAGTCTCCACTGTCATAAAGTTACTATTTACGCTATGTTTATGAATACAAAAATAAACAAACTTACACAAATCTATTAGTTTACCTTTGTGAATTTGGCCCTTAATCTCCCCATGCCTTAAAAGAATTGAATCTAACGCTGTGCAATATATAATCCGATACTTGTGTAAAGCGCTCCGGTGCCTTGGGCCGAGTTTGCACTATATAAAGCTAAATAAAATGTGTATTATAAATATAAACACACCGGGACAGAAACATACATCAAGGTCTTGCACAACATATTACGAATGCTTGTGTGGCACTGAGTTTTCGAACGGTCGGGGTCTGCAGTGCAGCAGGGGTGGGAAGTGTTTTCAATGCGAGGGGTAGCTCCGGGTATGTGTATGCCTACTATGTTAGTATAGGAGACTGGTTCTGCTTCACGGATGTATCTGATTGGTTCTGCTTTATGGGTGGACCAAATGGGTTCCTTAAAAAGGATCTGATTGGTTCTGCTTCACAGGTGGATCTAATGGGTTTCTCTTCATGGGGGATCTGATTGGTTCTGCTTCACAGGTGGATCTAACCGGTTTCTCTTCATGGGGGATCTGATTGGTTCTGCTTCACAGGTGGATCTAATGGGTTCCCTTTCACGGGGGATCTGATTGGTTCTGTCAGTGGAGGGATCTGATTGGTTCTTCTTGTGGGTGGATTGGATTGGTTCGACTTCACAGACGAATCTTGAATAATCTGATTGCGGAGGGCCAGGTCTTGTAGTAATCTGTATTATACTTATATGGTTACTTTCTCCCTAGCTGCTCAGCCAGTGGGAATGTGATGCATGGAATGTTGGTGTGATGGTCTTGGATGGAATGTTTGGTTGCCTGGACGCTTGAGTGTGAGAGTTGAAGTATGGGCTGAGCAGCAGGCAGACTGCTCCTGGTGGGGCTGTATCTTTACAACTTAATAAATCTTCATAAAGCTACATTCTGGCTACGGACCTCATCACTACAGATTTTTTGGTGACGATTCATGAAACTAAACTCTGCATGTTTTTAAAAAAGGACTCTGAAAGAAGAAGAAATCTCTAAAGGAAATCTCCACAACTAAGATAAAGCCTATTTTGAAGTGCAAGGCATGCCAGCCCCACCAGTGTCCTTTACACCGGTCAGCCCCAGCCTGCACGTACTTCATTAACTTAAAGGATTGGCAATTCCTGCTACTGTGACAGCCTGTGTGATCCTGAGCACTTGTCAGCGAACAGCCCCAGCCTGGACACGCTTCATATGCTGAGAAACTTTGGAGTTAAGGACTTACAAGGCTTGTACTTTCTTAACCTTTGTGTGTGCACTGTATTGGTGATTGCTGCACACTGCCTCTTCGTGCCTTCTATGTCAACAAGGAGAGCTTAGGATTTCAAGAAAGTGTTACTTTTGGACATAATTTTTTATAAAACACAGTGTGGCATGCAGCGCAAAGTTTTATGTGCATGTGTTTTTGTTGCTGGGCAATGCACAATTTTTTTTCTTCAAATGGAGCATAGTCACGGTGCCGGCGGAATGAGCGCTACTTCTGCTGTAAGTACAGTCTATTTTTGTACTTGTAATCCTTTGTCATACTACGGTATTACTACCATGTTACTGGCGATTTGTGTGGGACTTTACGTGAGAGGCAACATAGGCTGTTCAACCGCTGCGCAACATTTTAAACCGTGGCACGAGTCCAGTGACGCGCGCACTTACCTTCAGCTTGGGGGTCGCACGGAATCTATTCAGCGACGTAGTCCCATGAGGATCCTGGAATTTTCATGATGATCCAGCCTTCACCATGTCAGCATTGCTGCGCGGCAACCTTTGGTGCACACACGCGCCTGGAGCCATCCGGCGCTGGCGTGACTGCGGGCAGCCAACTTGGGGTTGGTGGCAGTGCTCAAGCCACGGAGTATCCGGTAGTCTCCAGACAGTCTTCTGCCAACCGCAAGCTGTGCAGGTGGATCCTGGTGTGCTGCTGCTCCGCTCTACATTCTAAACAAACATTGGCATAGCCAATAGGTCTCGCCTTTGGACCCCACAAGTATCCAGTTATGCAGCACAATATCCTTGATGCAACAACATCAACTGTTGCATGGCTAAACACCCATAAGGTCCCAAAGGCAAGACCCATTGGCTATGCCAATGCTTGTTTTCAGCATGGCATGGTCCAAGAACTGATTGCTTCAGTTTGATTGCTGTCCTTCTGCTGATTGCGCTGTGATTGTGGTACTAGTCTTACTTTTTCTTCTTCCCTGTCATCCTTGTTGAACATTTTGCCTTCTGTAGCATAGATATGTTTTACTATGCCACACACACATAAAAGAAGCCCTTTTCTCCTTTGAAATGGAGGTTTATTCTGACAACAGATGTTATCTGTTTTTATTATCTCAACAGATGTTATCTGCTTCCAAATGTATTTACACTAAGACATGGGTGTAATTGCTTTATTTATGTGAAAGAATTTTTTGGCAAATGCCATTTTTTATTTTTTTATATTCACGCCTAGGAGATTAACTGATTTACCCAGAATCACACGGATCTTGTGCCAAAACCTAAAAGCATTGGCAAAGACGATAGGTTTCGCCTTTGAAACTATTACCCATGCCATTGACTTTTATCTATTCTGTACAGCATGGGCATTGCTGACTTTGTCAATGATTTGTAGCCATACTGCAGTGCAGTTAGTAGTAGTGCTGCTGCTATGTAGAATGCAAAAACAACAATTGATGGACAGAATGCAGAACAATGTCATACATTCACCCCAGTACAAAGATCTGGGCCTAAATCCATCGTTTTTTTGCTCCCCATGCCATTCCAGTTTGGACCCAGTCATATGCAAATCAGTCTTGACCCTGCGCCCAATGGGAACAGTCCAGCCCGAACTGCCAGGCCAGGTCCTCCCTCGACTGAAAACAAGCATCCTAGGACCGGTTTCGGGCTTTCAGCCCTCATCAGCCAGGATAGCTTGACTCCAGTGGCATGGAGAGCACGGGACCCACGTCTGGGCATACCCGTCCCACTCGGGGTGACAAATGCAAAAACAACAATTGATGGACAGAATGCAGAACAATGTCATACATTCACCCCAGTGTTTGATTTGCTCTAGCACTCCGTCCATCATAACCTTTGGTATCGCTTTGTTCGCCCTAAGTTGGCAGGGTATGCCCAGACGTGGGTCCCTTGCTCACTTTGCCACTGGATTCAAGATAGCCTGGCTGATGAGGGTTTTGAACCCGAAACCGGTCCCAGGATGCTTGTTTCCGGTCCAGGGAAGACATGGCTTGGCAGTTCGGGCTGGACTGTTCCCATGAGGCACAGGGTCAGACAGATTTGCATATGGCCATGTCTGAACTGGGGTGGTGGAGTGAGCTAAAGAATGATGATGGATTAAACCCAGATCAGTTGACTGGGGGTGAGTGTTTGATTTGCTCTAGCGCTCCGCACATCATCCCCTTTGGTATCGCTGCTATGTAGAATGGCACAAAATGATAGTAAAAAAGGTCTATAATCATCCACTGTTAATGCACTTTTAAATAAAAAAAAAAAACACATTAGCCCTGGTTGCATCATAGCACTTAATAAAATTAGTCTAAGCCGCACTACAAAGCATCCGCGCTGCTATACAGCATAGCTACAAAACATTGCCAAAACCAACGGTCTCAAAGGTGAGACCTATTGGCTTTGTCAATGCTTGTTTATCAGTGTAGTTGCATAAACTAGCTGTCGCCTATACGTCTGTGTCTAACTTTTTTGTGAAATACCCGAAACGACACCAGAACAAAATCCATTGCAAGTGAAAATATCAATTTGGAAAGGAAGGGGTGTGCAATTTTATTTTAAACGATATTACAATATGCTACCGATCTGCAATTGACAGATAGTAACCGCACAAAACATTTCTTGCTATCAGATTTAAAAACTGCTCAATCCATCCCTGGCCAGTAAGATTCTCCCATCAACCACCGCAAAATCTTCACTTCACAGCAGCAAATCAGGCAAACAATAAGGAGCAGAGAGGGGTCTCAATGGCCTCAACGAACACTGATGCACCAAGCTTCCCAAAAACGACCGCCCACCCCGGAGCGTCCGCTGCCCGCAAGCTGCGAAAACTGCACGAACAAAGCCAAGGCGTCAAGTACAAGGAGAGATTAATTCCAAGTAGGCCACGGCAGACAGGTCAGCAGCTCCAATCAACGAAAGCACCCTAATAAGGAGTCTCTGCCTTTGTGTCTTCTAGTCTTTAAACCCCAGCACGCTAAATTACAATCAGTGGTTTAGCACCAAACGTCTTCATCAAAAACAAACCGGGTGCACAAGAAACAGCGAGGTGGTAATCCAATAACCCTGGGCAAAGCACTACGCTACGCTTGCGTAGTTTGCGCTACTTCGCACTACGCGAATTGCATGTAGCACAGTGCAAACACGCGTAGCGTAGTGCAGCGGTCATTTTGCTTGCTCGCGGTCCTCAACGTCAAGTTGGCGACCGCAAGCAAGCAAAATGACATCCCGGCGAGACTTTTTCTCGTTCGCGATCAGCAACATCAAGTTGCCGATCGCGAGCGTGGAAAATAAACCTCCCGGCGAGATTCTCAACGCGGGGAGGTCAGGTTTCTCATTGCGAGTGGTTGCGTATGCTCGCGACCGCTCGCGATGAGAAACTACCAGTCTGCGTTGAGAAAGCTGCCGCTCGAGTAAAAATCTACTCGAGCGGCAGTAAAAGACAGCTCGCACTGTGCAAGATGCTGTTTTCAATGATTGCACAGTGCGGACAAGCATCCGGCACTGTGCAATCATCGCGAACAGCGCACTACGCAGTTCGCGTAGTGCTACGTGTAGCTCGCGAAGTGCACTTCGCGTAGCTTCGCGTAGCGCTACTTCGCGAACTACGCCCAGGGTTATAATCCAAGAGGCGTGAGTCTTGTACCAAAAGAGGGCACAATCACTCAAAGAAGCATTTATGCAACACAAGCTAGCGTAATCAAATACCACCACAAAAACCACACCGGGAGAGAGCACGTGGGAATTCATTCATAGTTTTCTCTGTTGTGGAGGACTTCAAAAGATAGATAAAATTTGGTGTGAGGGTCTCCGGTAATCAAGAATAACCAGAGATGAGTTAGTACAAACATGAGAGAAAGAACTGTTTCTATAAAATAATATGCGAGATTGGGGGCGGGCGGGGAGAGAATGCCACCAGCGCCAAGATAAACGACAAGGTATATTTGGCGGAGATAGAAATAGAAAGTTCGGCTAAAATGTAAACTATGCCACAGTAAAGGTGCTAAAAAATGCGGAAGTGGACTATGGGTGGGCACTAGTGGGAACAAGTGGAGGGCTGCATACACATGAAAGAGTTGGATTGGTGGCATCCACTCGCGTGCAGTGATGGTGGAACGACTGCAGCAACTTAAGCTACAGCTAGTTAAAGGACATTCACAAAAGAAGCAGACACTGAAAGGAGGGGGACACCCAGAGACCCTCGAAAGGCATACTCAAGGAAATGCATACAACCAAGAAAACATACAAACACATACACTCGGGAGACACACAGAAGTAAAAGGGGCCAGGGAGAGGAGTCACTCTTTTTCACAGTTTTGTTTATATAGCGCGAACCCGGCCCGGAGGTATTGGAGTGGGGAAATCAGGAGCCAGGCTGATAGCTCTCATGGTATGGTAGACTGGGGTGAAGGCACAAAGGAATTGACTCTGCTCCAGCCCCACCGGCCTGTCAAAGTCAGCGGAAAGTATTGGAAAAATCCTTATTTGCTTACAGACCGCTTCGCTTTGGTGCGACTGCCAAAACAAACACCGAACATAAAACTGAACAAGAAAACAAGCGCAAACTGTGCAGCATTACAGTAATCGATGAAAAGGTATATAATCAATCTACAATTAAAAACTCAATCAGACTTTCCAATGACTAACTTTCAAAGAAAAGGAAATCTTAACAGGGCTGCTTTGTACAGAACGAGTTTCGATCGTGAGTCGAATTAGAGTCCTGAAATACCTACAATAACCACACGGTGGCAGCAGTGAATTAAAGATAAAACATATAAACACCCATGGCCCGAGCTTGAATGATTTTGCGCGCCTAGGTTCAAGCAAAGGACACCCACAAAAACAAGAGAGGAAAGCCAGATGGCGCCTGTGCGCGTAACTGCGCGTAACCGCACGCTCTAGGCCTCACAAAAAGCTGTGGTCAGCTTTTTGAAGCCCACTCACTAAATGTCTCGCCAGAGCAGCGCATGCGCTGGCTCAGGCGAGACCGAAAAAGGAACCATTGGATAATGTCCCGCTTTGCCCAGTTTCCATCTGATCACGTCCGGACATCGTGTGTGCCTCCTTGTGCTGTGCTGTGGTCTGAGTGTATTCTATGTGATCAACCCAGGTGGCACGAAGCAAGTACTTCCAGCACTCTAATTATGTTGTCTAAGGTAGCTGGTGTTGGGTAGCAGGGAATACCTGTATTTTCGATGTTTTTTTTGTTGCCAACTTTCATCTGAGAAACCAGTGAACAATCTTTTAACTTCTCTATCGTCCGTTCATGAATACTGGGTCCCACCTTTACGAAGTTAACTGTCTGGTGACATTACGTTCAGCACCCTAGTCTTAAGTGTTTATTTTTGGGCTCATTCTTGTTTCCACCATATCCAAGGATTGATGACTTTTTCTCAATGAGCCTGTCTTCAGCTTTTCATGGATGAACGCTTTTCCTGGAAATTTGAGAGAAGTATTTGAAATTGCACTATGGCATGACACGGGTGAGAGGTCGCTCACCGGCGAAGTTTTTGTTGTTTATGGTCCCTTTGTCTTCATTTGGCCATGTTCTGCATTGTATTCATGCCTTTAGTTCTTAATTTCTGTTTTCTTGTTATACTGACAGTATTTACATGTTCTTGTTTACACAGGATCGTTGTTGAGTGTTGTAGTCGCATTCAACACAGCTTTCACAGTTAATGGGTTTTCGGTTTTAGTCCCATTTAACATAGTTCTCACAGTTGATAGGTTTTATTCCCATTCAACACTGTTTTCACTGTTTGAGGTTTTAGTCCCAGTCAACACATTTAGTCATTTCCCTTACAGGAGGGTAGTTTCTTGGGGTCCACCCCTTCCAGTTTTAGCATCCACTTAGGGGTTCAAATGGGTTCAAGTCCCATGTATTCTAGTGTCTTGTTCACGCTCTAACCACCATATAGGGGTTTTAATGGGTACGAGTCCCATGTTTTCTATTGTTAATGGGTACGAGTCCCATGTTTTTTGTGCTCTGTTTACGTTTCTAACCCCACGTTGGGTTCTAATGGGTTTTAGTCTTGTGTGCTTTTGTTTTGTTCATACTGTGGTACATGCTTACATTTGTTTGCTAACGGTGTTAATTCGTTCTGTGCTTCATGTTTGTTGTATAGTATATCATTTTCACCGTGTGCCACACTCTTGGTTGTCTGCCCCTAGGCCTCTTTGGCTGTATGTTTTTTTTTTTCTTTCCCCTAACTATTTTCTTCAGTTGTTGTTGGATGTAGATGTTCCATGTTGTTTTTGGTCCATTTATTCACCTGTATTTTGGGGAAAGTCAGTTCGGGTGTCCTTCACCCATTTCTACTGTTTCTTTAAAATGTATAGGAGGATGATGGGTGGGTGATATATTATGTATATTTTGTCTCTGCATCTCCTCTACATTGTTTATTCTGCTTACATGTACTTTCTGTACATCTCTTGTATATTTTCTCGGAATTCTACTTTTGCATATCTCCTGTGTATTTTCTTTCATACTCATAAGGGTTTTTCTGGGTTTCTATGCTATTATCCTTTCACCCTTGGGTTTACTTTTCTCTTGCTTTTTCTCTACTGTTGTTCATTTCTATTGCTTGGGTTCCCCTTGTTTGAACCTTTTCTTATTTGCGGTTTCTATTTTTGTGTTGTAGAAGAAAGGAGGATGTGTAGTAATCTGTATTATATTTATCTGGTTACTTTCTCCCTAGCTGCTCAGGCAGTGGGAATGTGATGCATGGAATGTTGGTGTGATGGACTTGAATGGAATGTTTGGGTGCCTGTGTGGTGAAGTGTGAGAGTTGGAGTATGGGCTGTATCTTTACAACTCAACTACCTGTAACTGAACTTAATAAATCTTCATAAAACTACATCTTGGCTACGGACCTCATCACTAAAGGTCATTATCACTTTTCTGAATTCCAGGGGGTCCTGGATATTTCTGGTCTTTGTCGGGATGTAGTTCCGTAGTTTTGCTACTTGCAGTAAGAAGGTGGAACCATTGTTGCGAGACATCTTGTCCAATGAGACAGTCAGCAGCAGTGACAGTCTCGATCAAAAGTATCTCTTCTGTGACGGTCTTCGATGGTCCAGTGCCTCTGCGCTATCATTGGACGGTGCATCCAACCCTTGCTGGGCAAGAGCAGGGCTGCAAATCATTGGAGGGGGACGTTTTAAAATGGATCCAATGGTTTTTTCATCAACCTTCTTATTTCAAATAGGTTTAGCGAAAGCCCTATTCAGCGACCCCGGATCTTAAGATTGTTCCAGTCACATTTCTGACTTACTCTTGAGAAGATTCAGAACTTGCACATGTGTAAATTGGGTGATGCGTAAAGTATGAAACCGGTGTAAGTGCGTGCATAAATGTACTTGTGCTTTCACTATACACGCCTGTGGTTTTGCACTTTGTTTATACAGATGGGAATTCTTACGGATGCGTCGGAGGATTGAAATTAATGCAAATGAGGTGTGTAGGAGGCTGGCTTGGTATATGGTGCACACTTACTCAAGTGTGGCACCCTGCACCAATCCAGACGGCCCTTATGGTGTTTTTAGTGGTTTAGACAGCCTTAGAAAGCTCTCCAAGTGGTAGTTGTGGAGAGCAGCCTTCAGGCTTAGTCTAGGAGGAGTGTAAAGCATCTTGTTTCACCAGTATCTAACCTTTTAGTGAAGATTAAGTGAATAAGAACCACACGGTGTAATTATAAAAAGTTATTTACTACAGACACTCACTAACTCAATGCAATATAATTACAATACACACAATACTTTGATAACATGACCAGTAAGTAGCAAAAAAATACAGTGGGCTCCCGGGGAAAGACCAAACCATATACAAAAATAGTGGAATGCGACTAGCGACCAAAGTCGTGAGTGGACCCAGAGGACTTAGAAGTGCTGGGGGACCCAGAAACCCCATGAAGGCCGTGTGCTAAATGAATACACGGCCGCGTCCTCAAGTCAAGTCAATGGGGGGAAGTCGTGGTTATAGTTCTTAAGAAAAAGGACCCTTCCCAGAGGACTTGGAAGACACCCCATGGAAGATGGATGGTTCGAGAGTCACCCCACCCGTGGATACCCAGGAGAACAGGTTACCTGCCCCAGGGAAGCCAGGTGCATAGGTACGAAGTGACACCGAGAACTGCAGTTGACCCTAATGGAGGACTTCAAGTAGATGCTGCTGATGAAGAGCTGGAAGAGTTCGTTGGAATCCAAGGTTGGATTCAAGAAGAAGAGTACCTGTAGGCAGAGGGGACAGAGTCTAGGTCACTCAGGGGTGACCAGGAGGCACGGGAGTCGCAAGCCCACCAATGTCGGCTGTTACAGGAGAGTTGACGGTGCCCTTGTCTCTGCAGCTACGTGGACCAGGTGCTGCTGAGGATGACCAGGAATGGTGTACGAGCTGTCTCATGTTGGCTGTCGCTATCCAGGTGGTCGGTGTCCTGCGAGAGCACCAACAGGACTTGGCAACGGCAACACGTGGAAGTAAACAAAAAGGTACGGTTTCGGGACCAGCAAGGTCTGAGAGACTCACCACGTTCCAGATGACAGGATATGCCCCGAGCAAGCAGGGGAGCCTACTGGAATCAATAGCAGACCCTCAACAGGATCCGGAGATCACTGGAGATGAGTCGCCCAACCTTAGCAACGGCCAGCCGACGCGATGCACTGAGACTCTGTTCCGGCAGTGTTGATGAGGGATCCTGGCCTCCGACTCGGTCTGACGACAGTGCAGGCCTCGAAGACGTTGTAGAACCGTCTTGTATGTTACCGAACCTGTTGGAGTCCATAGGAGCCCGGGATCAGCGATCTGGTCAGCTGTGTTGCGGGGCCTGTGGATGCAGGGGAGTGACTCCTTCATTCCAAGTGGGGTTCCTTCGGATGTCTTTGGATGTCCACAGGCCTAGGATGGAACCAGTATGGAGCTTGGACACTGATGATGCAGCGACTTGCAGAAGAAAGAGGTCCGGAGCAGACCGAGTCTTCCAGGTTGCAGTCTTGGTTTCTGAAGCAAAGTTCAATGCGGTCAGTCCGACTCAGTCAGCACGACTCGGTTGGGATGTCCAGATGGTTTGAAGAGGATGCAGAGTTAGATCTGATTCAAATCCCATGACGAATTGAGGGACCCTCCCACCCACAGGTAAGCCCTTAAGTACCCTAAGGTGAGGGTTGGGATGATTCCGGGGTCCCTCCCAGAGGAGGGGCAGGACAGAGGGGAGGATACTCCCATGTCCTTTGTCCAGTTTTGCGCCAGAGCGGGAGCCAACGGCTCTCTGAGGTGGTTTGAACTGGAGTATGCAAGGAGGGCACCAAATGTGCCCTTCCAGTAGACTATGTGGCGCTGGCAAGCGCCCCCACCCTGTCCTAATACACTAAATCCTGTCTGGGAGGTGGTCACACCTCCCTGTGACAGGAAACCTATTGTCTTACCTTCCCCTGCTTGGGCTTGGCCCAGCAGCAGGAGGGCAGAATCGTGTCTGTGGTCGGCAGCAGCCCTAGGTTGCTGTCAGGCTCTGGAAGATCAGTCCCAGGAGCATGAAGGGCTCCCCGGAGGAGCCCTACCATGGATGGAATGATTCCTCCAACACCGGATACGGTGTTGGGGTATGATTCCAACATGTTGGATACCAAACAGGCCCAGGTTCGTTCCAGCCAGTTCAGATATGGTCCTCGCGTAATGACGCATGGCTTCTCTATATCGTAATGGCTGATTCACTTACAAAGCCTGGAGAATGGACTACGGGGTTTGTAGGGTTGGTCTGCTCATGCAGAGCCACCCTCACACTCTGGATCGAACACCCTGCCTTTGGGACTGAAAGGCCTACTAGATGGGTGACTTATAGGTTTCAAGTGCAGTGATGTTAGATATAAGGAGACATATCTTTCGTTAGAGGTGCAAGAACCAACTCACACAGGCTGCAATGGCAGGCCTGTAGTCCTACTTTGGAGGGCCCCTTATGGGTGGTATAATACATGCTGCAGCCCATGGGGTCCCCTGGTGTACCTAGGCCCCAGTGTGGAGAGGTGTGGTGCAGCGGCCAGGGCAGCTGACTTCGGAGCACAGGGCTCACGGTTCGATCCCCGGCTCCGGCGGCAGCTCAGCTCAGCACCATGTGACTCTGGGCAATAGCTCACTTAATTTACACGACGGCCCCCAGCGCCTTGAGACCCGTAAGGGTGAGTAGTTCGCGCTTTACAAATACGGATTTATTTATTTATTTAGGTACCTTAGTACCATATACTAGGGACTTACTAGTGTACACCAGCAACCAATTAGTAATGTACCAAGGTACTCACCGTAGCCAATTTAGGGAGGAAGCACAGTGACTGGGGTCCTGGTTAGCAGGATCCCAGTCAGACTAGTGAGAAAAATAGTATAACACCAGCATAAAGTGGGGGTAACCATGAAAGCAGATCCTACTTTCCTACAGGGTGTATGCCAAAAATCTAAAAACAGGGGCACAACTAGATCCAGACTTCAAGGGTGGGGGCTAGCGAGTCAAACGATGGAGGCGGGCTAGCGAGTCAAAGAATGGGGCGGAGCTATCCTCAGAGCCAATATTTGAAAATAGTGATAAATTGTGCATTTTAAACATACTGGCCGTACCCGATCCACTTACAACAAGCAAGTTTCAGTACGTTTGACAAATGTTATGGGCTACTGACCGAAATCATTAAAAATGTGAATGAGTGATTTGACAATTAAAAAGCAACTTCTACAGATTTCAATATGAATCGCTTTAAAATCAGTTTTAGCAAAGTTATATCTAGACGACAACCTGTTTTCAAATTCCTTCCGTGAAATGACGGTGGGCTTGAGAAATAGTTATAGTTCCATCTTCAGAAAGAAACTCCTGTCTGACTGTTGCCCAAAGGTATGTTTTCAGCCTGGTCACCGGGACGTTGCATCATAAGTTAGTTTGAGGCCGCTCACAGGTACAGGTCTCGGAACATTGAGATCAGTGAGTCAACGCACCTGGTTTCGGATGCCTGACTGGCAAGTCACAAATTCGATGGTTCTTTCCTTTCTTCTGAGATTGAATACGTGAGTGCGGGCTCCTTCCCACCCCTGCCTTCTTTCGTTTTCGGTGTATTTCTGTCTCTCTCCCTCCTTCTTTCTCCATTTTGTATTTTTCACTCTTGTTATGGATCAAAGTCTGTTGAGGAAAAATAAATGCTGGTCTCCAAAAATGTGTGCCGGTGGGCCCCACCTGCAGCAGGTTCAAATTAAGCACTGCTGCCCCAGCCCCCACTGCACTCAGGATCACTGTTCGTACCCATTTTTTTTACACATTTGAACCTCTGCTTGAATTGCAGAATACTTCGTAGGAGGATGTTACTGAGGCCACAATGTCAGCAAAGTCCGTCAAACATCAGCTGAAGGAGTGTTTGTGTCCTGGAAGCTGCAGCGGCTGGGCTAAGGCACATGGGGGGGGGGGGGGAGGGGGCTGAAGTCCTTTTAGCCCAATAGGCTTCACGTGCCTGTCTTAACGTATGTCCAGCATCTGAAAGATTAATAAACACATGCTGCAGTAAGCTTGGTTAGTGCCCCAATCACAGCGTGCTTGCAGAAAGAGGACACTTTTAAGGTAAAACCTTTACTTTCACAATGACAAATCAAAGGAAAAAACAGGAATTCCACAAATGTGCAAACAGTGGACAGTTGGAATATGCAGGCTGGTTTGTCTGGCTAGGAAAAGCAGCATTCTTTGTGAATCGCACACAGTGACACCTCTGATGTATTGCACACAAGTAAGACCTAAACATTTGTGGATTGGCCAAACGCTAAAGTGTTTCCATGGACAGACCTGTCCACTCTGGGCTGCTTCACAAAGGCATTTTCAGCCATGTGCATCAGTTTACAGCTGAAAATGCTTTATTGAAGCCTGGCAAGAACCCACAAAGGGCTGCTTGGGGGGAGTAAATGATTTCAGTATTGTAGATTTCTCTGCCATGAGCTCGGAGAGATCCGCAGCATGAGATGTCACTCAAGGGATGAGGAGTGAATGTTCCAGGGTGCAGCTTGGATTGGAAGTGTGGCACTGGTCACAAATGTACATTTATGGACCCTCCCACACTTCAATTCAACCACTTTCAAACCTCGAACTAGTCCCTGCACTGAGCCCCAAAGAGTCTTTACACAGGAGGCTGCCGCCCCATGTGGCAAAATTCTGCACTATGTAGAAATCCTCACAGCGGGAATAGGGACCCACAGGACGTAGAACAACACTGTGCTGTGTCACAGGACTGTGCCTGGAAACATGCGCCTGGCACAGCTTTCCAAGGCCTGTGCTGGAAAGGTTGATGGACAGGAAAACTATGTAAAAGTACATTCAGGTGGAGATGTAAATCTCTGACCATACTTTTACGTTTTTTATGACTAGGGCCCGCAGTATCATAATTTAATTTTGCTGCAACAAACCCTGTCCGTAGTGCGACGTGAATAGCGCCTCGGTGGTCCAAGTAAGAGTCCAGGGGCTGTAGCGCCTCGCCTTTGCACTGACACGACCCATGGCACACCTCCCTCTTGCAGATTTTGCCTCAGTCCATATTATTGGAATTTTCAACCTATTAGAATCTATTTTTAGGAAACCGGTTTTGCACTAGTTTGCCGCTTACATTCTATGAAGCGGAGCAATCTGATTTTGTCTTAAACTTGGTTCTGCCTATATATATATATATATATATATATATATATATATATATATATATATATATATATATTTTTATCCAATTGCTCTCCTTTCAGTAACGCACTCGACAGCAGGTAGGTAAAACCATTCATTTATTGCATGTTGAAAGTAGCTGCTCCTCCGTAATTGATTCCTTTCGCCAACGCGTTTCAAAGCTGTGTGCTTTTTCTTCTGGGCGTGAAGACTGATGCGGAAATACTGCCCCACATGTATTCAATTACTTTATAGGCCTCCAGTGCGCCTTACCGTGCTTTGTAGCACTCCCAATGCATCTTGGGACTTGTAGGTTGCTTCGTAGCTTCAATAAGTAATTGTAGGGACAGTCAACATTATTTTTACCCCCAATGGGTCCCGACATCTGCCGTTAATTATAAAGGGTCACAGTGATTCCTTTTCAATTCACTGTGTTAAAAAGCCCCCCAGTGGGCTCCGGCGCGAGTTGCTGCTTTCAATAGTATTGCATCCTGCTGTGCCACGAACTCAGAATGTTCCTGTTCTGACGGCCCCTCTTATTTACCAGGTGGTGCGCACTACGACTGAAGCCGCCGTGAAAATATTTTTATCCAATTGCTCTCCTTTCAGTAACGCACTCGACAGCAGGTAGGTAAAACCATTCATTTATTGCATGTTGAAAGTAGCTGCTCCTCCGTAATTGATTCCTTTCGCCAACGCGTTTCAAAGCTGTGTGCTTTTTCTTCTGGGCGTGAAGACTGATGCGGAAATACTGCCCCACATGTATTCAATTACTTTATAGGCCTCCAGTGCGCCTTACCGTGCTTTGTAGCACTCCCAATGCATCTTGGGACTTGTAGGTTGCTTCGTAGCTTCAATAAGTAATTGTAGGGACAGTCAACATTATTTTTACCCCCAATGGGTCCCGACATCTGCCGTTAATTATAAAGGGTCACAGTGATTCCTTTTCAATTCACTGTGTTAAAAAGCCCTCCAGTGGGCTCCGGCGCGAGTTGCTGCTTTCAATAGTATTGCATCCTGCTGTGCCACGAACTCAGAATGTTCCTGTTCTGACGGCCCCTCTTATTTACCAGGTGGTGCGCACTACGACTGAAGCCGCCGTGAAAATATTTTTATCCAATTGCTCTCCTTTCAGTAACGCACTCGACAGCAGGTAGGTAAAACCATTCATTTATTGCATGTTGAAAGTAGCTGCTCCTCCGTAATTGATTCCTTTCGCCAACGCGTTTCAAAGCTGTGTGCTTTTTCTTCTGGGCGTGAAGACTGATGCGGAAATACTGCCCCACATGTATTCAATTACTTTATAGGCCTCCAGTGCGCCTTACCGTGCTTTGTAGCACTCCCAATGCATCTTGGGACTTGTAGGTTGCTTCGTAGCTTCAATAAGTAATTGTAGGGACAGTCAACATTATTTTTACCCCCAATGGGTCCCGACATCTGCCGTTAATTATAAAGGGTCACAGTGATTCCTTTTCAATTCACTGTGTTAAAAAGCCCTCCAGTGGGCTCCGGCGCGAGTTGCTGCTTTCAATAGTATTGCATCCTGCTGTGCCACGAACTCAGAATGTTCCTGTTCTGACGGCCCCTCTTATTTACCAGGTGGTGCGCACTACGACTGAAGCCGCCGTGAAAATATTTTTATCCAATTGCTCTCCTTTCAGTAACGCACTCGACAGCAGGTAGGTAAAACCATTCATTTATTGCATGTTGAAAGTAGCTGCTCCTCCGTAATTGATTCCTTTCGCCAACGCGTTTCAAAGCTGTGTGCTTTTTCTTCTGGGCGTGAAGACTGATGCGGAAATACTGCCCCACATGTATTCAATTACTTTATAGGCCTCCAGTGCGCCTTACCGTGCTTTGTAGCACTCCCAATGCATCTTGGGACTTGTAGGTTGCTTCGTAGCTTCAATAAGTAATTGTAGGGACAGTCAACATTATTTTTACCCCCAATGGGTCCCGACATCTGCCGTTAATTATAAAGGGTCACAGCAGGATGCAATACTATTGAATGCAGCAACTCGCGCCGGAGCCCACTGGAGGGCTTTTTAACACAGTGAATTGAAAAGGAATCACTGTGACCCTTTATAATTAACGGCAGATGTCGGGACCCATTGGGGGTAAAAATAATGTTGACTGTCCCTACAATTACTTATTGAAGCTACGAAGCAACCTACAAGTCCCAAGATGCATTGGGAGTGCTACAAAGCACGGTAAGGCGCACTGGAGGCCTATAAAGTAATTGAATACATGTGGGGCAGTATTTCCGCATCAGTCTTCACGCCCAGAAGAAAAAGCACACAGCTTTGAAACGCGTTGGCGAAAGGAATCAATTACGGAGGAGCAGCTACTTTCAACATGCAATAAATGAATGGTTTTACCTACCTGCTGTCGAGTGCGTTACTGAAAGGAGAGCAATTGGATAAATATATATATATATATATATATATATATAAAAACAATGGTTTTATTTATGTTTATGTAAACACTGCAGCAATAGTGCATGCTTATTTTGTTACATTCCTTGCAGCTGTGTAAATCTATAAATATTGACTCAGGAAATCAAGATGCCCTTCAATAGTGCTGCAGAGGTCACCATCTTAATGTGTGTTGTAAATTTGTGGAATGGAATGTGCTAGGATGCCTTCGGGTCACCATGCGCTTTATAAATCTCATAGCATAGCATTATGTAATTGTGCAATTCAAAGATGTAAATTCCCACTCAATGCACACACTCTTTTATCTCCTCCCTCATATTTTTTTTGGGGGAGGGGGGGCAGAAACAGCTCCCCTAGTTGAAGAAAAAGAATAGCTTCTCTCCCACTGCCCCTTCCGCCCGCCCACAAGCCTGGAGCACTTACCACTTGCTGAAAGCAGGTAGCAAGTGGTCGGACATTTATCCCTGTTACCCAATAAGGGGGGAAAATGTATGGAATTGGATCCAGTATTACCGGGTTCGCCTGATATTCTCCATTCTGAGGGGACATTTCTTAAAATCCCCGTTAACTGGTGGGGAGATACAGCCGGAACCATTCCTTCCAGTCCCAGTATCTCCCTGCGGGGAGGACGCGGGACGAGGGTCTACCTCAATAAATACCATTTCATACACACCTACCATGACGCCTTTCAATGCCTCGTTACAAAAGAAATCTTCAGCGGACTGAATAGATTTTAAACATTCCAGAAAGAAACAAAACAGTTCTTTGAGGGCTAAGACTGGTAGCAGCGCTGTTGTATGCACTGCCCTCCCTGCATGTGTGTGGAAACCTGCACTGCCCTCCCTGCATATGTGTGGAAACCTGCACTGCCCTCCCTGCATGTGTGTGGAAACCTGCCCTGCCCTCCCTGCATATGTGTGGAAACCTGCCCTGCCCTCCCTGCATGTGTGTGGAAACCTGCACTGCCCTCCCTGCATGTGTGTGGAAACCTGCCCTGCCCTCCCTGCATATGTGTGGAAACCTGCACTGCCCTCCCTGCATATGTGTGGAAACCTGCCCTGCCCCTCCCTGCATATGTGTGGAAACCTGCACTGCCCTCCCTGCATATGTGTGGAAACCTGCACTGCCCTCCCTGCATGTGTGGAAACCTGCACTGCCCTCCCTGCATATGTGTGGAAACCTGCACTGCCCTCCCTGCACCTGCACTGCCCTCCCTGCATATGTGTGGAAACCTGCCCTGCCCTCCCTGCATATGTGTGGAAACCTGCCCTGCCCACCCTGCATATGTGTGGAAACCTGCCCTGCCCTCCCTGCATATGTGTGGAAACCTGCACTGCCCTCCCTGCATATGTGTGGAAACCTGCACTGCCCTCCCTGCACCTGCACTGCCCTCCCTGCATATGTGTGGAAACCTGCACTGCCCTCCCTGCATATGTGTGGAAACCTGCCCTGCCCCTCCCTGCATATGTGTGGAAACCTGCACTGCCCTCCCTGCATATGTGTGGAAACCTGCACTGCCCTCCCTGCATGTGTGGAAACCTGCACTGCCCTCCCTGCATATGTGTGGAAACCTGCACTGCCCTCCCTGCACCTGCACTGCCCTCCCTGCATATGTGTGGAAACCTGCCCTGCCCTCCCTGCATATGTGTGGAAACCTGCCCTGCCCTCCCTGCATATGTGTGGAAACCTGCCCTGCCCTCCCTGCATATGTGTGGAAACCTGCACTGCCCTCCCTGCATATGTGTGGAAACCTGCACTGCCCTCCCTGCATATGTGTGGAAACCTGCACTGCCCTCCCTGCACCTGCACTGCCCTCCCTGCATATGTGTGGAAACCTGCACTGCCCTCCCTGCATATGTGTGGAAACCTGCCCTGCCCTCCCTGCATATGTGTGGAAACCTGCCCTGCCCTCCCTGCATATGTGTGGAAACCTGCACTGCCCTCCCTGCATATGTGTGGAAACCTGCCCTGCCCCTCCCTGCTTGTTATTTCTGATCTGACCTGCTTTCCTCTAGTGATTTCAACAATCTACAGGACCTGAGCCATCCATCAGCTGACATGGGCACATGGGCACACCTGTTGGGATGGAAAAGTTCCCCTGCATGGCAACCTCTGTAGGTTTCTTTACGTTTCGCCTCGGCATGCACGAGAATCCTTCGAGTGTGCGGAGGACTCCCTGTGACATGAAGTGAGACCCAGAGAGGGGCCCTGTGGACCGTAGGGGCACACCGTGTGCGCCCTTCTTTTTTCTGAGCAGTGACTAGCTTCAGCTCACTGAGCTGCTGAGGACTGGCAGTGCTGGTGGCAACAGATTCCAGTGGCAGTGCAGGCTGTTTTACGTGTCTTATGCAGGGAGAGTGGCCCAGGGCCACACCTGTATTTTAAATTTGGTTGCCGGCCCCTTGAACCCCGGGCCTTTGCTCCATCCATGTAGGACTTCAATGCCACCTTTGTATGTGTACCGTCTGTGTATGAAGGCTGTGTGTAGAGTCTGATGCATGTAGCTGTGGTAACTCAGGAATCCATAATAATTTCCTGAACCGAAGTGGTACAAAAGGTGTTCAGGGAGAACCCAGCAGCAGTGTGAATAGAAGGGCTTCTCCAGATCATTCCAGAGGCCCCTGTAATGGACCAGACTCGAGGGTGGGGAGGGAAGAAGACAGGCGGTCCTTTTGAAGTGTAGGGAAATTCTGCTGCCCTTTCCTGCCCCACTGTTCGCTGGAAGGGCCACACCCCACAGGTTAGCATATGGTTAAGGGGGGCAACCACCCCGCCTTTGATTACTGCTATTGCGTTTCTCTGACGACAGGAGACTCCCAGCTCCACCCCATCTTCCTGTTCACACCTGAAGACCAAGGCTATGACTGGACCAGTCTGGGAAGGACAAGCAAATGACAAAAACTGCTGAAACTGGTCCCGGAGCTGGGCCTGTGGGATGCACAGACTCTGTATGCAAGGTTAGTGTAAAGATGGGAGAGAAGCTACCAGCCAGTGTGCAAGATATCTCCACCAACATCCTGGGGTCCCATGCCAATGTGTGCCAGGATTGGGGTTGATGACGACCAATTTAGCAGATGAGGGACAGGAGCCTGGACATTCTGCAAGTCTGACAGGAGAGCTGCTGAGGCCTGCTAGTAGCCAAGGAGCTGATTGGCTGCTGAGGAGGGGCGCGGGAGGTTCCCTCGCACCAATAAGATGCTGTCCTCGTAAGGAGGCCAGTCCGGCCCGGTTCCAGGAATTTTGATCTGGATGGGCCAAGGGTTTGTTTGGGTGGGCCAATGTGGGTCCAATTTTTGTCAATTCTGTAATCCCAAGATTTACATCATATCTTCTTCCAAACAGGCCTACAGAGCATCTAGAGATGCCTATACTCAACAGCTCAACTCTTATCATTTCCAGCAGGCCAGGCTTTAGCACCAGGATTCCAAGCAGATTATAATGGCAGTTTAAGGTTAAGGAGGTCCCGGTTACCACACCTGAGCCTTGACATTTCACACAAGGAAGACAGGCACTGAAAGCTTCATCCGGGCCTGAGCCTGAAGCCTGGCTCTGGCTCCGCTTGAGGTCCTGTTGGAAATTCGAGCCCACAATGAGCTGAGCTATTATGTACCTTCTGCCTGCCACCCTCAATCTCATCAGGATGTGGTGTTACAGCGAGAGCTTCCAACTTTGGAACTGAACAAGCTAGGTTTGAGTCATGGCGTTGGCTCAACATCCTGTGATTCTGGGCAAATCTCAAGTGCCTAAAAGAAATGAATGTGACCTTGAATAATGTAACTGGTGTTCATGTGAAGCGCTTCAATATCTCCAGGTCTAGTTCACACTATATAAAAATCGCAGAAAAACTGGGAGGTAAAAACAAAGCATTAACAGAAGAAGGAGAGACGAATAGCCATTTAGTGGCTGATTAGTACAAAGTGAAAACATAAAACCTGGATAAATTGCAGCATCTCCACTTAAATTGTGTGAGCTTGGGCAAATATTTTATTTCACCAAAACTCGTTTTTCTTCATATTTGCGCATGAAAGCACATTCAAATACATGAATCAGAAAACCAACTATACAAAACCTATTGTGTTTCATTTAATAGACTAATGTTGCTCTATAATAATCTGGGCCACATACAGGGTCCACGTGACAACTGTCTTGCCTGTTGGTTCACTAATAACACTGTCACCAGTGTGAGGACGGGGCAGGAATGACTGACTCTAAGCTCATGTTTAAAAACTATCACTTTTAACAAGTGCTTCTTAGTGCAGCGCTATATTGTCACATATTTATGACAAAGCTTCCTTGTGTTAAATAAATAGTCTCATCAAAATGTTAAGTATCCTATTTTACGTGATGTTTGTTGTATGTTTTACATAGCAAACATTTTCGGAGCTCGGATTGTGCATGGGCTGTAAGAGCCAAGCCAGAGCCTGAGCTCGGCTCTCCCTGTTAATTTGTTTGCTCGCCTACCTCTAACCCCCAAACCCAATTTCAATTTTAAAGACAGTGAAAACAACGTTTCGACGTTCTGACGTTGAGATTGTTGAAGCACTTAACAGGTGCCTTCTCCGTGGCCTCTTCTGCCGTGATTGGGTGGGCCAAAGGTCATGTTTGGGTGGGCCTGGCCCACCCGGCCCCTCTGCTAGAACCGGGCCTGAGGCCAGTGAGGCAGGAGAGCAGAAAGCAACCCTCTGTAACCCAGATAATGAGCTCTCCATTGTCCTGTGGAGTGGAGAAAACGGGCATTTATCTCACCGGCCCCTCCGTGGTCTGCTACAGAGGGTATGTCAGTGTGAGGGTCAGTGTGAGGACTGCAGGAGGTCTGCCACAGACTCAGAAGGGATTTCTATACTGAGCCTCCAAGAGGTTCTGAGACGTTGGAAAATACTAGTTTATACCTTATGCATATACTACACACTGTATCAGCATATGCAAATTATCAGAACATTATCCCAGGCGAACAAAACTAAACAAGAAATATATTCCCAACATTGCTGATGATTCGTCTCGCAAACCCTATATCACATTAATCGAGAGCGAGGGTGTATCTAACAACTCTGTACCTTACCCCTATAATTGTAATTGTAATTACATTTATATAGCGCTTACTACCCCTGACAAGGTGTTGAAGCACTTTATGCAGGCAGCACGCTGCTCCAGAACCCAAGGCTAGTAGTTGGTCCCAGTGGCGGCTCATCCGCTAAGGCGGAGGAGCGTCACCCACTGCTGTGCAGCAGTGAAATAAAGGAAAAATAAAATGATAACTCAAGGTTATTATAAATTTATTGTGTCCGGCTGCAGCAGCTTTGCATGGCGGGTGGGGCTGCAATGACGACTGGAGCAGGCAGAGTGGTGAGCACACTTTGTAAGTGCGCATGAATGCTTGACCGGCCCTCTGGGGCCGGCCAAACACTCATGCACCCTTAGCATGCTCTCCACCCAGACTGCATTACAGCATTCGTTGGAGAACATGCCCAAGCTCCCATTCCCTGGCTGAACGCCGACCCACAGCGCACAGACCAATCACAACACTGCATTGCAGCGTTGTGATTGGCTTGGAGAGCCTGGGTGTGCTTCCTGTTCTGTTCCGGCGGTGCAGAGGGAGGGGGAGGAGAGACGGAGGAGAGACACGGCAGTAAGGTAAGTGTTGTTTTTCTTTCTCTTATTTCTTTTCTTCTTTTCGATTCCCTTAACCCCCGCGCCTCACCACCCCTGATCCGTGCTGGCTGCCACTGGTTAGTCCACTGTTATTGGTTCCTGTGGGTAATGTTCTGCGATGAAGTAACCGTTCCGTGCAGTCGCTCCGGGTCCTTTGTGGTGGATTAAGGTAATAGGAGTTGGGTGTGATCACTAGCAGGAACGGAAGCTCTGAGTTCATGCAGGTGTTTGGTGGGGGTTGACAGCTGAGCAAGAGGAGAGTAGGTGGTTTTAGGTTACAAGGGTACCATTTTCTTAAAAACATGATTGCTGAAATCAGTTATGGGCAATTTGCAGCAATGGGTTTCAAGGTGAACATGCAGTGACTGAGAGAAGGTTGTGCTCGAAGAGAAGAGGTGTGCAGAGTATGAAATAAACTAGAGTAATTTAAGAGGAAAAAGGACAGGGGGCCAGAAGAAATTTTATGTAAAGCTCAGTTTTGGGTTTTTGGAATAAATAGGTCTTTTTTTGGGGATAGCATACCATTTGAGGATGTTAAACTGTAGAAAGAAACCATATTATTTGCATGTGAAGATAGCATCATTGAAGGTAGTTTGATAGCCACTAGAGTAAGGCGAATATTCTGTTGACTGTTAAGTTACCACTAGCGCACCGCTTCAGCAAGGAGAGTGATGCGCTTGTGGGGGAAGCGTACAGTAATGGCGTGATCCCTGATGAGTGCATTGAAAGGAGATTCTGCAAGCGCCGGAGTGAATGTTACTGATGTTCCCTCTCTACCTTGGCTCACAGTATTAATTATAAAGCACTGTGGGATCAATCAATCAATCAGGGAATTGTAAGCGCGCTACTCACCCGGGAGGGTCTCAAGGCGCTGAGGGGGGGGTGTCCGCAGATCTGTTTAGCCGAAGAGCCAGTTCTTGAGGGTCTTCCTGAAGGTGTTCAGGGAGGGGGCGCGTCTGATGTCTGCCGGTAGCTCGTTCCAGGTCTTGGCTGCAATGTGAGAGAAGGATCTTCCGCCTGCTCTGGCTCTGTGGATGCACAGGATTTCGGCCAGTGCGAGGTTGGAAGATCGGATGTTTCTTTTGGGTACGTGGAAGTTGATTCTGTCGTTGAGGTATTTGGGTCCGTTGTTGTGTAGGCATTTGTAGGCGTGAGTGAGGATTTTGAAAGTGACTCTTTTCTCCACTGGGAGCCAGTGGAGACTTTGTAGGTGTTGGCTGATGTGTTCGTGTCGGGGGATGCAGAGGACGAGTCTGGTGGCGGTGTTCTGTATTGTCTGGAGTTTACGGAGTAGGGACTTGTTGATGCCGGCGTAGAGTGCGTTTCCATAGTCCAGTCTGCTGGTGATGAGTGCGTGGGTGACTGTCTTCCTTGACTCGGGGGGGGGGGGGGTCCACTTGAAGGTCTTGCGGAGGATGCGGAGGATGTTGAAGCAGCTGGAGGTGACGGCATTGACCTGTCTGTTCATGGTGAGTGATGAGTCGAGTACGATGCCGAGGTTCTTGGCGTGGTCTGATGGGGTAGGTGGGCTTCCGAGGGCGGTCGGCCACCAGGTACTGTCCCATGCAGAAGGGGTGGTACCGAGGACGAGGACTTCTGTCTTCTCGGTGTTGAGCTTCAGGCAGCTGTTGGTCATCCAGACTGCGACGTCTTGCATTCCTTTCTGGAAGTTGAGTTTGGCAGTGGTGGGGTCTTTGGTGAGGGAGAGGATGAGCTGGGTGTCGTCGGCGTAGGATACGATGTTGAGGCTGTGTTATCGGACGATGGCTGCGAGGGGGGCCCTGTAGATGTTGAAGAGGGTGGGGCTCAGTGATGAACCCTGTGGGACTCTGCAGGTGATTTTCGTGGGGTCGGAGAGGAAGGGTGGGAGTCTGATCCTTTGGCTTCTTCCGGTGAGGAATGATCGGATCCAGTCCAGGGCTGTTCCTTGTATGCCTGCGTCGTGTAGTCTGGCGACTAGTGTGAGGTGGGAGACTGTGTCAAAGGCCGCTGATAGGTCGAGTAGGATGAGGGCTGCGGAGTGGCCTTGGTCCAGGAGGGTGCGGGTGTCGTCTGTGGCGGCAAGTAGGGCGGTCTCTGTGCTGTGGTTGCTTCGGAATCTGGATTGGGATCTCTGGTTGTGACGGTACAAGATGGAGGAAGTCTATTGGCTGCATTCCTGAGGGTGGAGATCCAGGCACAGGGGCGGGGCGGCTCCCTGTACAAAGTCAACAAAGGCTTTGGGCCTGATTTAGATCTCGGCGGACGAGTTACTCCATCACAAACATGACGGATATCCCATCCCCTGTATTAAAAGTGCATTATAGCTTATGGCACTTGTAATATAGCGGACGGGATATCCGCCACGGTTGTGACGGAGTATCCCATCGGCCAAGATCGAAATCAGGCCCTTTGTTTGCAAGGGCCTGCTGGTTAGACTTTATAAAGCACTGCCTTCCCTGTATGGTGGGTGGTGAAGCTTGGACTGCAGATCTCTGTTGTGCAGGGTGACGGACGCCCTTTAGGTGAGGCTCAGCCTTTCATCTTCCTTGATCACACTTTCAGCTTGACTGATAACCGGGAATAGCTGAACGTCTTTGTGCCTCTCCTGTGGATGCTGCAGGCCGGACACTACCCTGCTGTGAGGGGCATCCTCCCACAAAGGCTGTGTCTGGAGAGGAGGATGTTCGAAAGGAGAGGCATTCCAAACTGGTCCTGCAGCTCATACCTTATAGAAACATTTACATAAGAAATAAAGAAAATACATAACTTTATTTTAAATTTGTGAGCGGTGACGGCAAACCTCTCGATTCGCTCTAAAAATGCAATAAATGAGCTAATGCAGGACTCGCAAACAATGTTTCTATGTTTCAGAGACCTTCTGGAGCAAGAAGCTGAAGTATTTCTGAAACGCGTTCTGAGAACAAGTTCCATCTCAAGGAAACTGCTGCAGGCGTTACTTTGTGGCTGCTTACCACACTCTGATGTTCAGCTTGTTATTGTTTTAGTAGTAAAAAAAATTAAACTGATGTATTTAAATGCATTGCTTTTTTTCAAACAAATGAACACACTATACTGCTGATTAAATGGACGCCATGATTCAGGAAGTTGCTCAGCCCGCCCATTCACAGCATCCTTCATCCTTCATCCAAGGGCAGTGTTCATTTATCCTTCACAGTATCCCAGCAGAACAGCCTTCTGACTCATGGCATTATTATTGTGCTTTGTAGTAAGTACAAAGGGCAGAGGTCATCCGTCAGTACCCCGGCATCATAGGAGCGTACAGACCGCATCCCCTCTCCTTTTAGGGCCTGCACTGCCCCACCTCCAATGCATGCCCTTATGTCCCCCCTATGAGGTATGTCCTGATCCGTAGTGACCGCGAGGTCTTCCATCTTCAGAGAGGGTCAGTGTTTATTATCTGAAGCTGCTTGAAGCCTCTTTATAGCTGCTACCATTACGGGCGTACCATTCTTTTCAGTTCTCTGCTGGGACTGATGAAGCCTTGCAGACAGTTCCTTCGCCAGCCGAAACATGTGAACATGGCTGACATTTTACAACGCTGAGCCTAAAAGGTTTAATACCACGGGAGTACGTCATAGAGGCTGTGGAGCCAGCACTGCATTTGCCCCGGTTACACCAGCGGTAAAGAAGAGTAGCTGTACAGGACACTGTTCAGTAACTACAGATTGCCCCAGGACTCCAGGAAAAGACTCTGAGTCCGATGTATTATTTTTTAGCGTAACCCGGCACAGCAATCACAGTTGCTGTGCTATGTTGCGCAAGGGGGAGAACGCAGTGCAGAACCATATTAATTAGAAGTGCCGGCACTGGCACACAAACAGGCTGCCTAGGGCCATGCATGACTTTTGCACTATAGTGCAAAGATGTGTGCACGTTGTCTAGCATAGGAGTTGTACTGGAAGCATACCCTAGGGCCATGCACAACTTTTTCACTATAGTGCAAAGATGTGTGCATGTTGTCTAGCATAGGAGTTGTACTGGAAGCATACCCTAGGGCCATGCACAACTTTTACACTAGTGCAAAGATGTGTGCATGTTGTCTAGCATAGGAGTTGTACTGGAAGCATACACTAGAAGCATACCCTAGGGCCATGCACAACTTTCACACTATAGTGCAAAGATGTGTGCATGTTGTCTAGCATAGAAGTTGTACTGGAGGCATACCCTAGGGCCATGCACAACTTTTACACTAGTGCAAAGATGTGTGCATGTTGTCTAGCATAGAAGTTGTACTGGAGGCATACCCTAGGGCCATGCGCACCTTTTACACTATAGTGCAAAGATGTGTGCACGTTGTCTAGCATAGGAGTTGTACTGGAAGCATACCCTAGGGCCAGGCACAACTTTTACAGTATAGTGCAAAGATGTGTGCACGTTGTCTAGCATAGGAGTTGTACTGGAAGCATACCCTAGAGCCATGCACAACATTTACACTATAGTGCAAAGATGTGTGCACGTTGTCTAGCATAGGAGTTGTACTGGAAGCATACCCTAGGGCCAGGCACAACTTTTACAGTATAGTGCAAAGATGTGTGCATGTTGTCTAGCATAGGAGTTGTACTGGAAGCATACCCTAGGGCCATGCGCACCTTTTACACTATAGTGCAAAGATGTGTGCACGTTGTCTAGCATAGGAGTTGTACTGGAAGCATACACTAGAAGCATACCCTAGGGCCATGCACAACTTTCACACTATAGTGCATAGATGTGTGCATGTTGTCTAGCATAGAAGTTGTACTGGAGGCATACCCTAGGGCCATGCACACCTTTTACACTATAGTGCAAACATGTGTGCACGTTGTCTTGCATAGGAGTTGTACTGGAAGCATACACTAGAAGCATACCCTTCCAGTAAAAAATACTGTGCCTAGACAAATTCTTCAACATTCCACATATTGCATGTGGGCTATACAGTACAACGCAAATGTGCTGTGTTAAATGTTTGGAGAAATGAAAACATGTCTCCATATTAGAGCTGGCTTCAAGGAGTCAATAACTTTTTTACACTAACCCCGGTCTGGCTATTTTAGTAGATTGGGCTTTGAGTAAAAAAAAAATCCAGGTGCTTGAGCTGATCAAACCCAAGTAATACCTCCTGAGGCAAAGTGGCACACTGCACTATGTGCACAGAGAAAAGTGCACCTTTCCAGTGCTAAACACTGTTTACGCTGGAAAGTAAATACCCTTGGAAGAGTTTATGCTGCTTTGTGTCACTTTGTTCGAATCCTTGGTACGTCTGGCCTTCAGATGGAGCTAGTATTTTAGGGACTATGGTCCGGATCTCCAATATCCCAGTTTTATGTGCTATTCGCTTGGTCTCATTTTGATGATACTAGACCTATCCTTGTAGTAACTGGGGCCCACGTGCTTCAGTCCCATCTGCAAACAGCTCAACGCTGCGCCCCGTACAGCTTTAAATGGATTGGAGCTGTGTTTATTCTGACCAGAAAGAACAGCGGTAGCCAGTGTAGGGCTGTATACCGCATAGTACCTCTGTAGCACAACGGGCATGTGTACCTGTTGTTGGTGCGATTGGGTAACTATGGTATTACAGGAGGGGCAGATCCTTGACATATTCTGTTGTGTATCGCGCTGCAGCCCTACGTGTGTAGGCGTGATCCCAAGGAGGCGCGCTCTCATGCAAATGAGGGAATCCTTTGCTTCTGCGCCGTATTCAGACGGGGGTTCGGAGTCAACTAGGACATTCAGGACACTCTTCTTGTGAATTGGGGCCGTTGGGTTACTATGGTATTACAGGAGGGGCAGATCCTTGGTGTATTCTGTTGTGTATCGCGCTGCAGCCCTACGTGTGTAGGCGTGATTCCAAGGAGGCGCGATCTCATGCAAATGAGGGAATCCTTTGCTTCTGCACCGTATTCAGACGGGGGTTCAGAGGCAACTAGGACATTCAGGACTCTCTTCTTGTGAATTGGGGCCGTTGGCCAAACCCTGAGTCCTTTTTTTAAAGTAATGTGACGTGTCAGAGTCACAATGATACTTGGCAGGTAGGCAAAACTTGGAAGACATGTTGCAGGAGCAACAAACTGTAGCCAGCAAAGCCGTCGGCACAAGTGAGTTTTCTGGAGACTTCTAAACACAATTCTGCTTCTGTGTTTTGGACGCTCGCATCAGAAAGGTTCCACGCAACTGATTTTTGGTCGATTATTTGACATATTGACAGGCAGTCTGTGTTGCACACCGCATTTTCAATGGTAGAGTTGTCTAAAGAAATCTTGAGCAATCCCACTTGCGTGATGTGGCCCAGGGCGAAACACGTGTCCGCATTGGTATTGCTTTTTGCATGAGCCAAGTGAAGGCATCAGAGAAATAAATGGGCATTTTTGTGTAAACGTATAAACCGATTTAGATGGGCTTAAAGGAACAGAAATACAGAATTTAGGGGACTATGCGTCAACGACCACACAGGCAACAGACTGAGGACAAAGGGCACACAGGAGAAAATGTCTTACAGAAAAGAATGTCAAACGGCTGTTACTTGAGTTCGAAATCCCTTGAATAACAGAAGACAGGCGTTTGGCAAAACAGGAACAGTTTCCATAGTAACACAGCCACCGGCGATGGAGGGGCAGAAGTGATCCAGGTGAACCGCCTGGAGATGTGTGACCTTGTTCAAATCTTGCTCGTGAACAGTGACTCCATAAAGGCCCCTGCCCCAATGGATTGTCAGAAGGTGACAAGGAGATAAAACCTTACTCGGTGACGTAGTAGATGCTAATAAACCGACGAATAGCCGTGAAGGGGCAAGGAGGGGCATTTTAGGCAAGGCAAGATGGGAGGCCCTGCTATTTTTGGAAAGGTCACAATTGTAGAATTAGCTTTGGAGATCTCACAGTGGAAAAATGTCAGGGCATTCTTCAACAAACACTTCCAGAAAAATCAAATACTGTAGATAGTGACACAAACACAACATACTGTAGATAGTGGGGTTTGGCATCCACACCTCAAACTCACTTCAGAAATCTACCCTCCCTGTAGACTATTTCTGGAAATATTGTAGCCTTGACATGTTTCCAGGCTTCCCAAAGTTTACCTTAATTGGACTAAGGCCGCGCAGGCATCTTTAAATGTTTTTTGGGATATAACCGGGATCAGCCTTACTGCCCAGGAAAACATAGGTCTGGTAGGGCTGAAAGGATGCAATGCACCTCCCAAACATGTGCATGCGTGTCCCTTTTAGCGGTAGGGAAACTGCAGGGGTTCCTGGGAACCAGCATCACCTGGCTCCGCCAATTGAAACCCATGACCTGATGGCGCGTCTGCCGCTGGGCCTTCCTCTTAGCGGTAGGAAAACTGCAGGGGTTCCTGCAAACCAGCATCATCTGGCTCCGCCAATCGAAACCCATGACCTGATGGCGCGTCTGATCAGTGATGGCGTCATTGTGTTGGGGGCATGGTAGTGCTCCCTGCCCTGTACTGTGCTCTGTACCCTAACAGGAAAATCACTCTAAGGCAGTGGCGGCTGGTGGCATTTGAAAGTGATGGGGCATAAAGATCAGAGATGTGTGGTGCTGTGCAGCATGCAAGCGACAGCGAGCGAGTTCGACCCTGATAAGGGGAGTTCGGCAGAGGGGGGGTTCCGATGTTTCTGTCAGGGAGTCACTGAAGCATTTTAGAATATCATAAGGGGTGCACTTAGTGTGGTGCTTGCTGCTGCTGTCAATATTGTTTAATGCAAAAAGAACAATTGATGGACAGAATGTTGAACAATGCCAAAGATTCACCCCAGTACAGAGATCTGGGCCTAAATCCATGCTTGGGGCAAAAAAATATGAGTGAGGCAGCGCCCTAACCTCCTAAGGGATGAACCGCCCTGCTCAAAGGTAACCTGCTGGGACAAAACTCCCTAATCATAGGGGTCATTGGTTCTTCAGTTTTCAAGACCAGCCTCCAACTTTGGGAGTTTATTCTTGAAAAAGGCTTCTTTTTTCACCAAATGGGCACAATAAACATGAGCTCTGTAAACTCTACAGCCATCAGAGCAACCACTACAGCAGCGCTTGCTCTCAAGGCGCTAGAGATCCTGGCCAGGTAGGCGAGGAGCTCTAAGTTTGGGAGGATGTGTCTGACCAGGGCAGTGGCGGCCACAGCCTCCATTGTGTAGTGGGTCAGCAGGCTCTAAACGAGCAAAGAGTTACACTTCGCTTAAAAAATCCTAAATATCCGGTTGGTATATGATAAGCAAGTAGCCTACACCACGTGGCAAAATAGTTCCTAGTTTCTTAGTATGACGCAGTTATCCTGGCCACTAGCAGACATTTGAGGTGAATGCCAAGAGACCGCAGTCAGAAACTATTTACTGCTCGGTGGGTTGTGCTGACAACTGCACATAATACACCTCTACAAGTCACTCCTTGAAACACAATCACCAGAGCATGGTGTTGTGGGACTCTCACTGATCAAAGTACAACTTGGCTGCAATAAAACTATTTTGTTTCACATATTATAAAACACTAGGGCCCAGGTTCATTAAAGGATTGCGTTGCCTTTGCCTCATGCAGGTGTCGCAAGGCAACACGATGTTTAAGTGAGATTAAGCGAACCCCGCAAGGGCCCTGCGTTGCCTGGTGAATATGGAGCCCCGAAAGGCAGCGCAGGTCACTGCCTTACGATACTCTGCGCTGGGAAGGCGTTACATGGGTGGAGAGTGCGCGCTCCCATGCACCCATCATGGATTTTGGTGTATTCCTTGATTTACCAAGACCAGTAAATCTGGGAATGCGTCAAAATTGTACGCCTTCCCGACGGAGGCCAACGCGGAGAAGTGTCTTTATTTCTCCTCATTATTTCCTCTTTCTGCAGCACACTTGGAAACAGGAAAACGCCTCTAAGGATAGTTTTTGTACAGGAAGGTGTCCCGTTCTGCACACAAACAATCTTGCATGCAATGCAGGCTCCTTTGCACCATGGCGCAAGGGTGCCTGCGTTGGCGCTAGGCAGTATGTACAGCGCCAGCAGAGTGAGAGCAGGAATGCAACATATCTTGGGAAATATGGCGCATTCCTGCCTCCTCTATTCGACGCAGCGCAGCGCAGCAAGTTCTCTTGCTTTGTTGTGATGCGTCAAATATTGATAAATCTGGGACTAGTTTATTTCATAAAACTACGAAAAATAACTATATTGGTAAATTATGAGTGTCAAAGGTCCTCTACTATGAGCGACCTAATAATCTACTGCACAACGGGTTCAACCTCCACTCGCTAAAAGTTTTCAAACCGCGCTAAGAACAAGACTTCTAGCAGAGCCGGCAAGTTGACAGGTGTGACTCCGAATAGATTCTTGACTAAATCACTGACAAAAATGTGAGAAAACATAGCACAGAAAATAAAATACTGATGTCTAGAAAATGCACACAACTTACAAATATAGAACAGCAGATTGCACAATACATTTAGGCTTCAAATTTCAACTCCAGTTAACATGCTACATAACAGAATGCATTAAGTTGGAGCTGTTTTTTTGTGTCTAAAACCGTGATTATGATGTTGTCATATTTTCATGTGGAGATGTAGGGTGACCAATATTTACAATTCCAGCTACACTCAAAAATTCACCTATTGTGAGTTAATCCCACGGGATGAGGAACAACCGAATGGACCAGGATTTCCCCTCATGTACCCATGGCTGTTCTTTGGAACTCCATCTGTTCTGGTACAAATCACAAGTTGTTTTCTTAATAAGCATCATTGCTTGGTCCTCTACCATGGGCTGAGAACTGCTAAAGAGACCCTGCCACTTCCTGCTCTGTGTTGAAATGATGGCCCTTCACTTTCAATACAGGCTTGGCTGCTGCTGGAGGCCTGACCCGATGGATCTTAACACTACTGTGAATGGTCCAAACTGACCCATGCAGGTGAGCGCTCCCTCGTGTAGCTGCACCCAACACTTTGGAACAAGCTCCCTGTACATATTTGCTGTATTCAATAACTTCTCCTTTTCAGGGAGGACACAAACTACTGTTTTTTGCTGTACTCGGGTCTCTTCCTTGCCTCTCTGGGCCTTGTTAGAGTTTGGAGGATGGGGTCGTCCGACACAAGCGTCGTTGACATCCTGTTTGCTGCATTACAAGTGCAGCAGTTGTTGTGGGTACAGTGCCTGCTTCAAACTGCATTTTAGTGTTAGATGTGGGAGGACATTGGTGATTTCCCTATGACACTCCCATGCACACCTGAGACCCAGGTGGCCTTCGAAGTGTACTCCTGTGGTTGTCTGGGCACCAAAAGAATTTTGAGAACTTTTTCAAAACGTTTGCTCCGGGGCTTCAAGGAGAGTGGCTCTGATAAGTGCCTGAGCTGCAGTCCACAACCTCCGATTGAATGTTTGCTTTGTTCAGTGTGAAGAAGAGTTGTTTTTCCTCAGAAAAACAACAGAGTCCCTTTTCAGATTGGGGCATAGAAATGTTTTCAAACTTTCCTACTTCCAGGCTCTATCAGGGTATATTTGCATGTTGTATCGGACTCGCACTCCATTGTGGTCGGCCTCAAAGCTCGCCTTGGTCCCAGTCTACTGCGGCCATTAACTACCATTTACACTTGGCGTGTCTTGATACTATTTCCTCTTAAATCTTTAACAAATTCATATCTCCAGTTCTCCTTAATTTTTTTAAAATTTTATTTTGATGTCAAATTGTTTAGCGTTATTTTCATAAATTTGAGTGGAATTTGTATTCTCGTATTTCAACTTGTTTAATGATTTTGGTACTTCTGTCGTGTGGTTTGTGGACACATAGACTGCTTTGCTAAGTTAGCTTGGGCCTGGCTGCCATGATGCCTCTTTGCGCACGTTACTTTGTGCCCTTGTTTTCCAGACTTTGCTATTTTCGAACTGCGTGCCTTTTTATCCTTCTTCCTGATAGCTCTGGGTCATGTCTGCACATCATGTACAAGGTCGGAAGGCGATGTCACTTGTTCTTGCTGATCTGGTCAGCCCCTTGAGCTTAGACATAACACTGATTGCAGCTGCACTGGGTAATTCGTGTGCATTTAATATTGTGTTTTCGGTGTCAGGGGCACTTGGAGAAGAACCTTTCCAGAGAGAAGAGCTGTGCTTGTCTGATGATGTAAACCCTGCATCTAGATATTGAGGTATGGGGGTCTGCCTGACAATGCCCAGAGGTCTTCTGTTTTTATAATAAACTAGTTCCTAGCACGGGGAGGGTGGACAGGCCATCTAACCATATATCCACTGTCTTTATATAATGCTATCCCCGTTTGTATTCTATGGAATTGTAACTATGCTGAGTATATTATTCTTATGCATTATGCTGTTAGTACTTACACGTGTACTGTATATTAGAGCACGATAGTTGAAATAAACATTTTAAACTATACAGTGTCTCTTATTACGCAAGTTGTGGACAGGTATGAGTGAGTAACAAAAGGGTGTCCTTGCACCTGCGAGTCCTGAGAGAGAGACCGTGTTCTGGGTTGTCTAATCATTGGTAGCTGCGCTGCTAATGAGACGCTAATGCTAGCCGGATTAGGGTTGTAGGTACTATGGTTTATGGTTGGCTCACCACTATACTCCGAGGTCCTATTATCCTGTGCATAGCTCTGTATATGTGCAGAATCCTTACGACACTTCTAAATACTTAAACGCATTTTTCATAAGTTTAGTCTCTCTGCGCCGTAGTTACCAGGGGTTGAGCTCAGGGTTAAATTATTGAAACCAATGACTGGACCTAACTGAATAGCGACTTTACTACTTGTGGTTGGCTACCATACACCCAACTACTAAACCACTTTCTTAAAATAAGACTATTTATATAATTTACTTGAGTTTTATATGGGCATGGAAAGATCTAAATGTGCTTAACATAGTAACCGCAGCTAGGACACAAGGCCTTCAATGAACTAAAGATGAACAAACCATTCCTTTTACTTTGGATTAAAGTGTTCCAAAGACTATTTTTATAATGGATTTGAACATTTCTCGCTTTCCATTTAATGCGTCGGAAGCTGAATGGATGCAGAAATATTTATCCTTTCAAAAAGCCAATTTCTTGTGTTTTATTTTTCTTCATGTCTGGTTACCTTCCTTATTTCAGAATTTCATTTCAAGTCAAAGAGATTTATTGAGCGCACGTATCACCCATGGGTCTCATTTGTAGTGTTGTCTATTTCGCCTCATTTTGTTTCGCTTTTCCCTTTTATGCGCAGAGTGTACGTTATTTCTGCCTGACTGTTTTTTGCACTCTCCCTGTATCCTCTTTCTTTGAGTTTTCCCCTGGCACCTAGACCAAGCTACCAAGAATACCAAGGGTAAGCTAAGGTTGCCCCCTCCCCACTTACATTACACCTAAAACAAGCCAGTACTATTGACTCTGTCCATGGTTGTTAGTTGCATAAGATAAATAAGCAATGACCAAGGCTTCATTGTATATCATATTTAAAGTGCCTCAGTTCTTGTGGGAGAGATTGTGGCATAAGGGCTAAAGCTGCCTAACATGGAGCTCGGGAAGCAGGTTACAGCCTTGGTGAGGACTCAATATCCTGTGATTAAAAAAAAAATATATGTCCCTGTATAATGCGCACCTATGGGTCGAGTTCTGAAATGATGAGTGTGAAAGAACTATAACGAGTCTCTTTGAAGAAACATCAAAAGCAGATAAGGGTGGTAATGCTGAAGAGTTAAGATATTTTTTTTTCACAGAGGGTGAGGGCAAAAATGGAGAGACTGATGGGGACCCGTCTCAGCACCTGCTGAGCACCGGCAGGATCCGTCCCACTAAAGCCCTGCCCCTACCACAACGATGGCCCAGCTACCAAGACATAGGGTGGTGAGGCAACTTCACCAGCAATCTGTGAGTGCCTTTGGGCACCTGTAGGGGGCTGCCCTAGCCTAGAGGATGCTTTGCTGACACAAAAACAAGCCATATCTACACATGCACCTAGGATGTCTTCTCTGTAGAGGATACAGCAAACCTTCTGCCTACTGACACCAGATGCATCATTAGTGTTAGCCCTCTTCCGAAGGATGTAAAAGTCCACACATGTGAAGACACACCCAACCACGCTCACTTGAGCTTGCACAGGAATGGCAGTGAGGCCAAGTTTTTATCCTTTTATGCCTCTTTATATCATAAACCTCCCGCTCTTCAAAATGAAGTCTTCATTAACTTCCTTAATACTTGTCAATTACCTCACATTTCTTACACTGATAGACTTGCTTTAGAAAACCCTATTGCCATTCAGGAAACAATCACAGCTCTAAAAGCATTAAACTCCAATTAATCACCTGGTCCGGATGGTATTTCGGCTGAATTTTACAAGCGTTTCCGAGACCAACTGTCTCCTATTCTGCTTTCCTTATTTACGGAATTTCAGCACACATCTACGATGGGTGGCTCTTTCAACGAAGCCACTATCCTTGTCCTCCCTAAACCAAATAAAGATCCTACTTCAGTTTCAAATCATCGTCCCATATCTCTCATTAATCAGGATTGTAAAATATATGCCAACATTTTCGGAAATTGGTTATCACCCCTCCTTCCCTCAATTATTCAACCTGACCAGACTGGCTTTATGAAGGGTAGATTGTCCGCTCATAATACTCATCTACTTTGTTGCGTTCTTTCTCTTGCTAAGGACATTAATTATCCAGTTGACGTGTTGGCCTTAGATGCGGAGAAAGCATTTGATAAAGTAAATTGGCAATTTTTATTTAACACTTTGGAAGTTTTTCGTTTTGGCCCCATATTCCTCAACATGGTTGAAGCACTATACTCCGCACCTTCCGCTTCTAATTATGTTAGTGGTGCCTGTTCTACTCCATTCTGTTTACATAGAGGTACACGTTAAGGATGCCCACTATCCCCTTTCATTTCTTTTTGCCATTGAACCCCTCTTGTGCTCTCTCCGCATTACTGTCCAATATGCAGGTGTTGTTTTTAAAAATACTATTATTAAGTTTTCTGCATATGCTGATGAAGTTTTGCTATATGTTAATGAGCCTCTTGTTTTCTTACCTATTATTCTCACTATTATTCAGAAGTACGCTGCAGTTTCTGGTTCCCCTTTGAATATCAACAAAACTGAGTTTTCCCCCCTACATATTCTCTGTAATCCCACAATGTTGGCAAATCCCAGCATATTATGGTCCCCTAAGACACTAACATATTTGGGCATAACATTTGCTGATTCTATTAAAAGTACAATTGAAATCATTGTTCTACAATATTAGCCAACACCAAAGGGAAACTTGATAAATGGTCCACTCTTCATTTAAATTGGTGGGGGCATAGTGAGGCACTTAAAATGACAATTACCCCATAAATTCTTCATTTGTTGTCCATGCTACCCTTCTCTTTTCCTTCTACCTTCTTTGTAAACCTTTACAATTTATTTACTAAGTTTATTTGGAACAATAAGCCTGCACGCCTTAGTCTTAAAACATTACAAATGCCCAAATGTGAGGGAGGGGTTGGCCTTCCTGATTTTAAGGGATACCGTGCATCGTTTCTTGTAGCACAATGTACATTATGGTTCCACAATATTTCTCCTTCTAACTCACCCAAGTGGTTCACCTTAGAATAAAATATACTAGCACCATATCCACCACCTGCATTCCTTATCATGGCTAATCGTACATTCGGCAAACGGTCATCCATTATTGTGGCCTCTAAGCTTGCCCTTTTATCCTTTGATGGAAAATGTTCTATTACTCTGTAACACCATTCTTAATATGTTTCCTGAATTGTTACCTGCTACTCCGCTATCTAATATGGAGTTTTGTATCCGCATGTTTAGCCTCTAAAGTGTATAAAAAACTTTCTACTCCTACCTCCTCTTTTATGATCCTTACTCAAAAATTGTCGTCTTACATAAATATACCGCTCTCGACTGTATCATGGAAGGATATTTGGAGATCCAATACTGCTAGTTATCTCCCGGCTACTCTCATACAAACCAATATTTATTTGTTATACGAATGCTTTCGGTCTCCGGCTAAATTATTTAAAGCTAAACGTTTACATACACTGAACTGTTGGCATTGTAATACGGTGACTGGAGATTTACAACATATATAAATGTCCTGGTATTTTTCAATTTTTGACTGATGTATGGAATATTATTACCCAGATCTTTAAAATCCGAACATCTTTATCCTTTTCTATATTAATCTTTAAATCATTTTCTCTTAAAACTGTACTATCTCCTGCTGATTGTAAACTTTTTGATTTCCTTATTTCTAGTGTGCTTAAATCGATTATTTCGAATTGGAAAGATGCTAAACTATTATCAGTTACTGCTTGGTGGGAAAGGATTATTTTTTTGAGACGTGGACAATCCTCATTTCTACATACTCATAATGAATCCTCTACTTTTAGGCCCAACATGTGGTCTAGCTTAGATTCGTATATTACTGCATGTATATATGTGTATATATGTGTATATATATATATATATATATATATATATATATATATATATATATATATATATATATTATCTACTGGCGGTCGCCAGTAGATAGTTATAGTTACAACCTATTATCCATAGGAAATCCGCGACATTCTATTTGAAATAACGTTGGCGCCGGTTGACGAATCTTCGTGAAAGTTTCCATCTTGTTGGGGCGCTCCGCTCCGCTCCTACCCTGAAAGTCTCGGGGTGATACGTGAAGCGGGGGCCGAGAAAAAAGGGGGGTCCCAAAACGCATTTTTCCATAGGAACCTTTAGTCGCAGCTACAGCCCGAACTGCTGAACGGAATTACACCAAATTTGGCAAAGAGGTAGTCCTTGGTTCAGACTGGTGCCTTTTGCTTAAATGGTGTAAATCCGTTCAGTAGTTCCTGAGAAAATCAAAAGTAAAAGTACATATATATCTATGGACGCGTCGGATACGCGTACCCTCAGCGCACCCTGCGCGCACCGTCCCGATCACGAGCTGCATGCTAATTGGCTGTCAGCTGGCTGTCAACATTGATTCAGGAAGTGTTGGCAGCCATTTTGTCCCTCGGTAGAACCGAGGGACAGAAACAAGTGCGCAAAGCGCAAAAGGGGAGCAGGGTAGAAACACCCTGACCCCCTAGGTCTGCTCAGGGGTCCCACAAGGACCCCTGGGCAGAAAAAGATTTTTTTTTTTTAAATCGGCGGGATGCGCTTAGGGTGCGCGTATCCCGCCGAGAAAAAAAGAAACAAGTGTGCAAAACGCACAAAGGGGGCAGGGTAGAAACACCCTAACCCCCTAGGCCTGCTCAGGGGTCCCACAAGGACCCCCTGGGCAAAAAAGCATTCGGTCTCCCGCGCTTCGATTGTATTTTGCCCCCGGGTGGCCCAAGTCCCGGGGGCATGCTGGGGGGGTTTATTTTATGTATGGGGGCCTCAAGGGCCCCCAAGCCCCGAGGACCGCCACCCCCGGGGCTTTCTTTTAAAAATGGTGCGGGAGGGCTCTGAGCCCTCCCGCAGCCCCGGGGACCACCACCTCCCCGGGGCTTTTTTAAAAAATTAAACAACCTGTGTGGGGGGCTCCAGCCCCCACACGCCCCGAGGACCGCCACCTCCCCGGGGCACTAACAAATTAAAATGGGGGTCCGTTTTGGACCCCGAAGCCCCGGGGACCACCACCTCCCCGGGGCTGTGCTGATGTAGGGGAGGGGCCGCGCGGCCCCCCTCCTGGAGCCCTTGATGGCCCTGGGGACCACCACCCCCAGGGCCGGCTCCTGCAGTGTCCCGGGGTGCCTACCCCGGGACACTGTAGTTTGCTATGGCAGGACGGGAGCCTCGCGGCTCCCGTCCTGCCATAGCAAACTGCTTTGGATATTGGAAGAGAGAGCAGGGAAACCTGCTCTCTCTTCCAATATCCAAAGCGATTGCTTTCCACATGGGGAGCAGCATGTCAGCTGCTCCCCATGTGGAACAGCAATGCCGGCTCCCAAGGGACGTGGGGAGCCGGCGGGACTGTGGGGGATTGGGGACCCCCACAGTCCCCAACGGAGAGGGCCAGCCCCGGGGGATGGGGTCCCCGGGGCAAGTAGTGGCCCGGGAGGGGGGCCACGCGGCCCCCCTCCCCAAAAAAGAGCAAAAAAAAATTTGATGGGGTCCCCGGGGCCTTAAAATGGCCAGAGGAGAGGGGCCACGCTGCCCCCCTCAAAAAAAAAAATAGAGGCCATGCCCCGGGGGATGGGGTCCCCGGGGCCAATACAGGCCAAGGGAAGGGGGGCCACGCGGCCCCCTTCCCGTTTTTTTTTTAAAGGTAATTTTAAAAAGGGGTAAGGCCCTGGGGATGGGGTCTCCAGGGCCCAAAAAAAGAAAAAGGAAGGGGGCCACACAGCCCCCTTCAGGGGAGAAAAAATAAATAAAATTTTAAAAACGATCGGGCCCGCAGGCCCCGCCCCTTCCTTCACCACTCTGCAAACGCGCCCCTGGCGCGTTTGCAGAGGAGAACGAATTCCCCTTGAATACTGGGGGTCCCTGGGGGCCAACTAGCCCACCAGGTACCTCCAGTATGCGCCAGGGGCTGCCTTGCAGAGAGGTGTACAGAGGCCACGCCCCTTTTACACCTCTCTGCAACGCAGCTCTGTGGCGCTTTTGGAGGTATATGGTGGGCTAGTTGGACTCCGGGGACCCTCAGGATTCAAGGGGACTTAATCCCCCAACTTAAAACGCGCCACGGGGCGCGTTTCCACAGTGGTGAAGGGAGGGGGCGGGGCTTCAGGTGACATGTGTGCAAACAGGCCCCGTGGCGCGTTTTAAGATGGGGAATTAAATCCCCTTCAATCCTGAGGGTCCCTGGGGCCAACTAGCCCAACAGGTACATCCAGAAAGCGCCACAGAGCTGCGTTGCAGAGAGGTGTAAAAGGGGTGTGGCCTCTCTACACGTCTCTGCAACGCAGCCCCTGGCGCATATTGGAGGTTCCTGGTGGGCTAGTTGGCCCTAGGGACCCTCAGGATTCAAGGGGACTTAATCCCCCAACTTAAAACGCGCAACGGGGCGCGTTTGCACAGATGTCACCTGAGGCCCCGCCCCTCCCTTCACCATTGTGCAAATATTCCTCTAAAATCAGCCGAAATACGAATTCCGATTTACTCACCTGTTATCAGGAGAGACCTCAGTGCTGCATCTTTCAGCCCAGTACTGGTCCTGAAAAGTAATTTTAACCGTACTTACCAGTAACTTGAATTTCCTTCCATAGGCTAACATTGACTGGTTTCACTTTGAAATTCTTCTAAGTGTGGAGTTTTGGAACTTTAAAATATTCCTCTAAAATCAGCCGAAATACGAATTCCGATTTACTCACCTGTTATCAGGAGAGACCTCAGTGCTGCATCTTTCAGCCCAGTACTGGTCCTGAAAAGTAATTTTAACCGTACTTACCGGTAACTTGAATTTCCTTCATAGGCTAACATTGACTGGTTTCACTTGGAAATTCTTCTAAGTGTGGAGTTTTGGAACTTTAAAATATTCCTCTAAAATCAGCCGAAATACGAATTCCGATTTACTCACCTGTTATCAGGAGAGACCTCAGTGCTGCATCTTTCAGCCCAGTACTAATCCTCAAAAGTAATTTTAGCCGTACTTACCAGTAACTTGAATTTCCTTGCATAGGATATCATTGCCTGCTTTTTGCTGAAAAAGTTTCTAAGTGTTGATTTTTGGAACTTTAAAATATTCCTCTAAAATCAGCCGAAATCCGAATTCTGATTTACTCACCTGTTATCAGGAGAGACCTCAGTGCTGCATCTTTCAGCCAAGTACTGATCCTCAAAATTAATTTTAACCGTACTTACCGGTAACTTGAATTTCCTTCATAGGCTAACATTGACTGGTTTCACTTGGAAATTCTTCTAAGTGTGGAGTTTTGGAACTTTATAATATTCCTCTAAAATCAACCAAAGTACGAATTCCAATTTACTCACCTGTTATCAGGAGAGAACCCAGTGCTGCATCTTTTAGCCCAGCACTGACCCTGAAAAGTAATTTTAACCGTACTTACCAGTAACTTATATTTTCTAACATAGGAATCCATTGTCTGGTTTTCAGCAGAAAACTTTCAAAGTGTCAATTTTCACAAACTACAAATATTCCTTAAAAATCGCCTGTATGACTTAAACGCATTCATTCAACTGTTTACAGGAGATGCACCAGTGCTGGATCCAGGATCCAAAACTGAGTAAGAAAAAGTAACGATAACAGTTTTTACCTGCTAAGTGAATTTCCTTCCATAGGATAACATTGGTGATTCTATGAGAAAAAGTTTCTAAGTGTCAACTTTTAAAATACAATAATATTCCTTAAAAATCACGACTGTAACCAAAACGCTTTTACTCAACTGTTTACAGGAGATGTGCCAGGACTGAATCTAGGATCCAGTCAGGTGGTTAGAAAAGTAATCCATAAAGTAACTAATTGCATTTAACTAGAAATTCACATTGAGCTGAATGTTGCATTGTGTTTGAAAATGTGTTGCACATTGCAACAACTGTAACTACTGAACATAAAAGTCTATTGCCTATGTGCAAAGTATTTAAACTAAAGTAATTCATTCTGAGAAAGTATTTTTTGTAATGTAATGTATAATGTAATTACAATGTAATTTAAATAATAAAATATGTAAAAAAATTGTTTCTAAAAATGTAGTAAATCAGTATTTTAAAAATTTATATAACAATTAATACATTTAAAAATTGTCATTTACAAAACCTTTGAAATTCACTGAAAAAACCGTAGGTTTCAGACATGTTATAGTTACAAATTAGCATTTAAAAAACCTTTGAAATTCACTGAAAAAACCATAGGTTTCAGGGACGTTATAGTTACAAATTAGCATTTAAAAAACCTTTGAAATTCACTGAAAAAACCATAGGTTTTAGGGACAGTTATAGTTAGTTGGACATTGCACTCGTACAAAACCCGTGAAATTCCCCGTTATAGTTAGTCCAGCTAACTATAACTCACGCCCCGCAATGCACTGCTGATGACGTCACATATTACATCACTCATGACATGGTCAGTGACATCACTGATGACATCACTGATGACATCTCAAATGACATCACTGATGACATCACTGATGACATCATCCATGTGATAATTTCATGCATCTTCTCACACCCTAATATAACCTTTGATACACCCACTCTAAAGTACAGACTGCCAGTCGCAAAACCATAGACACTCCAACACCAATAACTACATACCCACTCACTGATTCTTAGGTCTACACACACACATCCACTCACTCACCCGAACAGTCACTCATATTTACGGTCACTCAGTACAGGACTATCATATGCACTCATACTCCTATATAGACACTCAAACACCGCCACTCATCCATAGAGGTACTCACACACCTAGTCAGTCATGCAAATAATTAAACACACTACCATTTACTCACCTATACAGTTATACACACACCAGCTCACTTACTCATACAAATACTAGCACATTCTTACGCTCTTATACAATCACTGATACAAGCACACACTCATCCATACAGCCACTATCACAATCAGTCACTCTTGCTTATAGCTATTTATATACTCCAACACACATATATACTGCCTTTCACATATGTAGTTACTCACACATGTACCACTGGGACATACATTCACTCACTAACACACTCTTACACACACTTACCCACCCATACAGTCTATCACAGATGCACTCTTGAAACCATCCACCCAGTGAATCACCCACTCACACATCTATGCACAGAGTCGCACACACCCCTCCCACACAAACACTCAGGCACCCATACAGATACTCACACAAGCATTCAATAACTCATATAGACACTCATGTAGCTATTCTCAAACACATGCAGCCACTTACAAAGCAACAGACAGACGGATACAGACATTCACCCAGTTTAGTCACTAACCCATGCATTCAGTAAGATACGTTAAATCACTCACTTATACAGTCAGTCACGCACCTACTAAATCATCCATACAGGCACTTACACACCCACTCATTCTTCAATACGTCTTTTCCTATATATATTAAAAATATTTAAACTTTACAGAAACACACAGTCACTGGATGATGTCATCAGTGATGTCATCAGTGATGTCATTTGAGATGTCATCAGTGATGTCATCAGTGATGTCACTGACCATGTCATGAGTGATGTAATATGTGACGTCATCAGCAGTGCATTTCGGGCGCGAGTTATAGTTAGCTGAACTAACTATAACGGGGGAATTTCACGGGTTTTGTACGAGTGCAATGTCCAACTAACTATAACTGTCCCTAAAACCTATGGTTTTTTCAGTGAATATATATATATATATATATAATAGTATTTATTCTCTATTATATTTTCATTTTAGCCCTTTTTTTGTTTTCTTTCTTTGTTCTTATACTTATTCTTATATTCTTGTATCTGGATGTAAGTTGATCTATATTTTTCTTGCATTTTATCCTGTTTCATTCCTTATGGTACGATGTTATTTTTTTTACTGTTAATTGTATGATAATCTTATATTTAATAAACATTTCGGAACACAAAAAACCACACACACATTCATTGTGTGCTTCGGGCACAGCAGCATTCTGCGGTGCATCCCAGGTGTAAATGCCACCCTTCACGGACAGTCCTGAATTCCTTTAGTCCATTGGTGTCGTTTCTGGGAGTAGAGGGATGTCCCTGAGCCCAGCGGTGGACTCACACCTTGCTGCCTTACTCCGCAAGCTGCGAAGAGAAAAAAAAATGACATTTTGATATAAAACTGCGCGTCTTGTTAAGATAATGGTGGCTTGTACAAATAGCAGGTATGTGTGTGTGCTTGTGTGATTGCACTGAAAGCCAAGACTTTTGTATAACACACAATAATAAAAATGAATTATTTGGGAACTTAATATTAACTTAATAAGTGAAACTTGTGAGTTCTACACAAGTCAAGAAAGTGTATCTCCCGCATTTCATTTCCTTGCTTAATGCGGCAGTAATAATGGAACTGAAAGCCATGGTAGAGGTCTGCCTAACAAAAGGATGACCTGAGTGTACAATTATTTTATATTGTTGAATTCAGCCCACTGTTTGTGGGTTTTAGAAGCATTTGTATGCAGTCCTGCGCTTGTCACCCAGACTCACGCAGACACTCACGGAATGACTCGAACACTGTCACTCACACTTGGGCACAAATGCTCACACACTTGCACCCACAGGCACGCACTTCCAAACACACATCATCGAAGCCAGTCTTGCTCTCTTATACACACTTTGTTGCATGCAAAATCTTATCCAGATTCCACCAACTCACACTGACGCACTCAAAGCACAATCACTCATGCACTCGTACACGCACCATGCTCACAGTGATTTTCAAACACACACACTTCACACACCCAACCAGCACCTTGCACTGCTTATATTGCTCAAATACTCACCAGGCTACCACCAAAAACAGCCCATTATTAATTACATAGGCGAAATATATTGCATTTACCAATGCTTTTTTTACACATGACACTGATTTATGGGTGGAAACTCTCACCAAAAACCTCCTTGTTCCATCCTATCCAGTGTCTCCCACGGCAAACCCATATTTCCGCTTTCCCCCACATTAAAGTCAATCCGACATGCTCCGTTTGAAATCATGGCTCAGTTGTCCGACGAGAACATTGCTGTTTGTACTTTCTTTATCACCCAGTACACTGAGTCTCTCCCTCTGCTCTGTCGCTAGCTCACTCAACTCTGCCCTTCTCCAGCTAAACCCCCTCTAACTGTCCAGACTCACGGTTCATCTGCGGGGATGTCTGGACTCCGAGGCTGCTGTCTCTTGCCCACCTTGTCTCTGTGAGTCGACTAACTAAAAACACCATCAGGGAATCCTGTGGAAAGGAGATTGGAAGACGACACGGATGTTGCCTAGCACCCTCTACTGCACCGCATATGGATTCTGCTCCTGAACTGTGGTTATGTAATGTCTGGTCCTATAAGTAAATTAAGGTAACATAAAATCAGTATTTTACATAGGCCTCAGCATTATTGCATGTCAATATACCCAGGGCCTTGGTGATTTCTGCATAATTATGGATTTGCACTTTTGCCACATAATCCACCATCTGCCGCATGATTTACAGATTTCACGTGACGGCTTGTTTCTAGCCCAAGCAGATCAAGTTGCTAAAAAGGCTGTGACATGTGTTGCCTTTCACAAAGGTTCACTGGTCATCTTTCAGTTGCTTATTGCTGTATTTGGGTGCTACACTGGTACTAAGTTTATACCTGTGCCCAGACCGTGTTAACATGTGTAAAAATGACAAAATAATTAAGCAATACCATCACAAATGTGCCACATTATGCAACATAGCTTGCCTTTTCTTAATTTAGTCAACCCTGCTGTATAATTTGGTCCTCCCCTGTCACATAATTTCAGTGCCCATGACTATACTTTGTGCAGTGGGCTCACATTCTGCACCCACATGTATTAACAAGAATGTATAATCTGTTAATACATAATGCAACAACCAGTATAAACTGTACATCATTTCTCAGTTCCTTGTGTGTAATGTATACAATTATAGGAGTACATTTACTACCTGAAAATTAAAAAGGATATCGAATGCCGCGTTCTAAGATTGTTGGGCCACAAATGTTTATCTGAATGGAAGAGTTCTTCAGGGGAAAGGGTTGTTAACGTCCCAACCAGCACAGCTCAGATTTACAAGGATCGCTGAATGTTCAAGTTTGATCACAATATTGTTTATCAGGAATTTCTGATATCCATTTGGTAGCAAGTGGGAAATCTCATTTGAACGCCGCGATCCATGAAGATTTCCGAAACATCCTTAGCGAAGACCACTGGAGCCAAATAGCTATAGGAGTTTAAAGACAAAATAGCTTCAGATATGAAGAGATGCGATCAGACTGGGACATCGATTGGAAAGTAAAGATTTCATAGGTAAGAGTCTTGATATACTTAAAATTTAAAAATGGCCGCCATAAACCAGTTCATGTTTGGTCTCTCTCTCGAGACTTCAGATCTCACGTGGAATCAGCTACAATCTTTGATTGGGAAATAACATTTTCAACTCACAGGTTTTAGTCCATCATATCGTCCACCTTAGTATGGACTCGTAGATCGCAAACTCTTGCTGCATTCACTATCGAGGAGGATAATTCATCCAATGTTTCAAAAGGAGAGATACGCGAAGGAGGCATGAAGTTTAGGAGGCAGATGTGTTCATCATCTTCTTTGATGAGACGCCAGTAACCAGTACGTACGCACTTGGGCTGACAACAGGTGAGATACAAGGTGTTACTGCTCCTGACACCTGGAGTCCTTTCCCATTCCTTCTGCTGATCAGTGCGTTTCATCTCAACCTACTTGTTAAATTCCTCTATCTCCACTTACTCAACTCTGACCCAAACCCACAACTCGCCCTTTCAAGGCAGGAGGAGCGTCCCGCTCTTGCTGCTCCTTACGATTCACCATAATACACGTCCAATATATTTCCATCATGACCATCTCTAGTTCATTTCCGATTCTACCCGCTTCGTCCATTACACGTTTGGACTGAGAACATTTATGCGTCTATAGCCTTTCACACTACTGCTCCTCCCAGTTCCTCCTACCTCTTCCCTCATTGCAAAGCTTCTTTCCTCCTCCTTCTGCCTCACTCTCTTCTTCCTCCCTTATTGAGTTAGAGAAGTCCATTTCCCCCTGTTGCTCCTCTTTTCTCTTTCTTGCTCAAACATTTCTGTCTACAACCTTCTCCTACCTTCCCAAGTCGTCTCTACATAAACTCCATCTGACAACTCTAGACATTAGCTTACCATCGACCAGACAGTGATTAGACGAATCTTCACAAAACAATACTGATTCCAATCTCATTCCGCCATCTAGTTCATCCCTCCAGCGCCCTACCTCTGGTCAGCCTTCAGCCAACAGGAATCTTTTGGCTCAGATGTCCTCTAAAATCAGTCTTCACACCATGAAGATTTGTCATCTCTTCCTCCTTATCGCATACCTCACAACCTGCCCTCCTTCCAACCTCCAACCTTTACTCTCTGGATCTCATAAAAACTGGTAGGTTGAGCTCAGGGCTCATTTCCCATGTACAGCAAGATCGAGGCTCTCCCTCGCCAAGCCTGAAACGGAGGTGCTCCTTGACGGCTTGAACAAATCACACTCTTTCTTGCCAACTTTGGTCTAGTACTGGTTCAGTCTTCTGGCTACCAAAGCACAACTTCCTAACCTTACCAAAATCCCTATGCAACTGTTAGCTACCCCTATCTTCAGAATGGATGACTTCCTGCCGCACTGCATGCGGGTCAGCTGTGAAGCATTAACTGGAGACTGCTTGCACCATCATTTTGTCTGACCCTGATATCCTGGCGTTGATCACAATCTGAGGCAATGACAATCTAAACAACCTCATGAACGTACGTTTGCTAGTATGGTACTCCATCTTGAGGTGCGATAATGACTACGGGTGTGTGCTTTAAATGGAAATATATAGAAGTGCTAGTACTCACTGTGCAGAGTACCTGTTTGCTCCTGACAAGTGCCGGTACTGTCCCATTAAATGTATTGCAGCAGTGCTGAGGAGTGCAGGGACTCACGCTCTCAAATTAAAAAAGTACATGTACTCTGTACCAGACAGCACCTGGCCACTTAAAGCACTGATGGAATTCCAATGATTTGCAATAATTCCATAAGCTGTAAAGTGATCCACGCCGATCAATACTCTTCATTTCAATTGGTGTTCCTATAAATAGCTAAGTCTTGGAAAGTCCACTTCAGTACCATTCACACACCCCCCCCCCCAAGGAAACACCACCTTCTTGGGGGACGCGCTTTAAAAACTTTACTAACCAGCTTCTGCCCTCTGGCTTGAACGTCTTCCTTGGAGGCATGAATCTCCTTTGGGGTGATCACAATGACACACCTGTTGACTCCCTCTCTTCATTCTTATGTTGATCTTCTGCAACAGTATGGCGAACCCACCCACGAAAAGGAGCCATTTTGATCCTATCCTCTCCAGCCATTCCAGTGGACTGGTACTACCACTTGTTGGACTCATTCGCGATGTGTATCATTCATTGTAGAACACTTGGCCAAACTAAAAAAGAAGCCAGTCTGCCGTAGGACTCTAAAAGCATCAAGATTCGCATCCTGGCCCCAGTGGCATTGAACACCCTCACACACCTGAAGCAAGAGTCGGGCTCTCAGGAAAAAATACAATTTCTGCACGAGTGTACGGAAGCCTCCAGACAGAAAAAAAGTCTGAGAATGAATGCCAAGTGGTTGAGGAGAGCATTTTCAGACAAAAGAAGACAGAAGCACTCGTCCATGGGGGACTTTGTATAAGTTAGGTGGGACCAAGCTGTTGACGATCCAGTAGGAATAGGAATAGGTCCATACCGTTGACGATGGATTACAGCTCCTCGACACTAGAAGCTCCTGGCTACAAGTGCTTCTAGATCTGTCTGGTTCCTTCATACAGTCACTTTTTGTTGATCAACATCCTCGAAAGAACTGGCATAGAGGGATCTTTTCTTCAATGGTTTGTTTCCCATCTGTCCAATCAAGCCCAGGCAGGTAAAACCCGCCGTTCTCGCTCCAACTTGGCTACGATGCATCAAGGGGTTCCCAAGGCTCCATCCTATCACCCACCATGTTGAATCCCTACTTGAAACCTCTCAGGAGCATTCTTAAGAACTCTGGTCCCCTCAAGCACCAGTACGCTGATGACTTTCAGCTGCGTCTAAAGTCCACCCCCATGACATCTCTCTATAAGGCTGGAGACCGTTCAAAGATGGATGTCAACCTACCATCTAAAATGCAACCATCAAAAAACAGATTTTTTCCTAATCTAACCCAAGAAGCCTTACCTACCGCTGCAGTCCTAGATCGGCTCCTTGCACTCGCTTCCTCCGCACCACCTCTTGTCTATCTAAATTCAAGAAGGACCTGAAAGTCCCCTTATTGCTACCTTGTCAGAAGCTGGTGGTGTTTGACATCTTATAGCCTAAGTGATTATATGGACTCTCGATTGACTTTTTGGTCTTTCAGCATGAAGTGAACTAACGTCCTTAGCCATGCCCGCGCCACATAATACCGCATAATTAAATGAAATAAATACAAATGAAAAATGACAGTGGTGGTCACATCGAATGGACAGGGTATTTCTAACCACATCAGATTTGAAGAGAGTTCGCTTGGCACTGTTCTTTCTGTTCACAGAGAAATTAACCTTAAAATAAAAGCGTAATGTTCTTTCCCTCTCGCGTCTGAAGACACAGCCCGCACAGGCAAGGCTGAAACTCTTCATCACGAACAGGGAGCCGGCCTGATTGTCTAAGACTCCTTCCGCAGAACGTAATTAGCCCTGAAGGAACATGCAGTCTTTGCGTCTCGGTGGCAGAAGAAACTTTCTGTCCCCTGCTCTCTCTCGAGTGCCTGTGTTTTTCCTGAGTGCTGATTTTAATGAAAAAAATTAAAGCAATGAGGGGGGGAGACCGTCTGTAGTCCGAGGCTCTCAGATGTTCATTTCAAAGCAGATTTTAGCAGCTCCTTTACCAGGCAATAAGAATAATCATATTAATTTTTGAATATTTTCATAGTGAACATCTAACCAACAATGCAGTGCTGATTTGATCAACCGCAGAGTGATGAAAAACTGAGTCAGCCCCACCTGGCTTTGAGCCTACCTTAAAGACCTTGTTGGCAGGTGCATTAATGTACTCCGCTATGTTACAAGCTACTTTTTAGGTCTCGGCTAGACAGCACGTGCGTGGTCTTGAAGAGACATGTTGTGCTTCATTTGTGGGCTTCAGCCCACCCACTGCCTTCCCATTTGCTCGCTCTATTGTATGTCTCATATTGTTTGTCACCATTTGTCCCTGGCATGCATCGTCATTCCTCTTCTTGTGTTTAGCCCTTCCACCAGAGCATGGACCAAGTACTTGTAAACATCCACTGCTCCCGTTTTATGACCATTTTAGGACCTACTTTTTTTCTTTCTAATTCAACACTCGACACAGTGCTCGTGCTTTTACCAGCTCCGTCGCCTCCCACCCTACCTCATACCCCATCCACAGATCACCCCCTCCCCATCGCTGCTTTTCTCTTCATTGCTGCTTTCTGTTTCCCCCATCTTCCCCCCCTCCCCCCATCTCTGCTTGCTCCCTGGCACCTCCTGGTGCTTGCCCCGTCCACAAATTGCCCCCTACCCCGTCACTGCTTTAAACCCCCATTGTAGTCTGTTTCATTCTAGTGAGCGGTGGTGTTCTGCCTTTTAATGTCCTGTTGGTGTATAGTTGATGTTCTGATTGGAGCATGTGTGCACAGCTGCTATTACCTGGCACACATGTAGTCTTTGTTTATTTTCCACGTGTGTGGGTACTAGGTGTGTGTGCGTGTTTCCAGCATATGTGGTCATTTGAAAATGGTGTTTATAGCTGGAAAGTCGGACCTAAAGTGAATCGGGTATGAATTATCGCAGGGCATGTCAGAGCTTCCAACGTACATGTGTCTTCTGCTGTAATTGCATATCCACATTTCTCCTGTATGAAATGATTGAACTGTTGGTGTCTCACCTTGTTGCTTCTCACTTCATAGGGTGTGACTCTATTTCTTCAAATTTCTCCCGTCGGGGCACTTTCTTACTTTTTCCGCATTCCCCGGGGAAGTGTTTCCGTGTGCCATTGTTGCTTAACTTTATTTCGTTTCAAAGGAGCCAGGCTGAGTCTTGATGTCCTCAAAGTCTGCCTGCCCCTCAGTGTCCATGGCAGAAGTAATCCTTTTAATGTGGTTGCCGATACGATGTATTTTCTCATGTTCACTACTGTAAACCAGCCTAACACTGTGGCTCCTTCTGTTTTTTTTTTTTTAATGCAGTTTTATATATCACTAACACCACCCGAAGGTATTGGAGCGCTTTACATTAGCACCAGTTCCACTACACAAGGACACATTCATTTTTGTAGGCATGGGGAGGTTAAGTTATTTGCCCAGAATCAAGGATGTTAAGCAGATGCCAAAACTCAAACCTAGTTTCCCAGCTCCATAGTTGACAGCTCTGGCCATTACATCACATCCTCTCGCAAGGTGGCACCACATTGTCTCCCTAACCTCGGCCTCAGTTCCATACTTTGAGCTTACGGCCAAAGCACTTAATGTCCTTGTGGCAGCCCCCATTTGCTGTTGGTTGCCTGGACACCTCCCGCCCTTCGCTGCTTGCCCAGCTGAACTCTGATGCTCAGATCCCCTACTCCCCCGACTCACCTTTTCCCATTTTTTTTTTTGGTGTGCAGTTTTATATAGCATAAACACCACCCGAAGATATTGGAGCACTATACATTAACACCAGTTATTTATCACGAGGATACCGTAAACTTCGGCAAATCCCTTGGTCTCCCAGCGGCAGTCTGCATTTGCTGTTGGTTGCCGGTCAACCTGCCGCCCGTCGCTGCTTGCCCGTGCTGAACTCCCATTACACAGATCCACTCTTCCCCCAGATCCCTTACTCCCCCGACTCTGCTTTTCACATTTTTTGTGTGCAGTTTTATATAGTGCCAACAGCAACCAAAGGTAATGGAATGCTTTTCATAACCACCAGTTACTTTTTTGTTGTGTACTTTTATATAGCAAAACACACAAGATGATGGACGGAATGCTGCACATTGGCAAACATTCACCCCCAGTCACAGATCTGGGTTTAATCCATCGTCAGTCTTGACCCTGTGCCTGAAACCGGTCCTAGGATGCTTGATTCCGGTCCAGGGAAGACATGGCTTGGCAGTTCGGTCTGGACTGTTCCCATGAGGCACAGGATCAAGACTGATTTGCATATGGCTATGTCTGAACTGGGGTGGCGTGGTGAAGCAAAATAATGATGGATTAAACCCAGATCTGTGACTGGGGGTGAATGTTTGCCAATATGCAGCATTCCGTCCATCATCTTGTGTGTTTTGCATTTCGCCCTAAGTGGGAAGGGTATGCCCAGACGTGGGTCCCGTGCTCACTACGCCACTGGAGTCAAGCTATCCTGGCTGATGAAGGCTGATAGCCTGAAACCGGTCCTAGGATGCTTGATTCGGTCCAGGGAAGACATGGCTTGGCAGTTCGGTCTGGACTGTTCCCATGAGGCACAGGGTCAAGACTGATTTGCATATGGCTATGTCTGAACTGGGGTGGCGTGGTGAAGCAAAATAACGATGGATTAAACCCAGATCTGTGACTGGGGGTGAATGTTTGCCAATGTGCAGCATTCCGTCCATCATCTTGTGTGTTTTGCATTTCGCCCTAAGTGGGAAGGGTATGCCCAGACGTGGGTCCCGTGCTCACTACGCCACTGGAGTCAAGCTATCCTGGCTGATGAAGGCTAATAGCCTGAAACCGGTCCTAGGATGCTTGATTCCGGTCCAGGGAAGACATGGCTTGGCAGTTCGGTCTGGACTGTTCCCATGAGGCACAGGATCAAGACTGATTTGCATATGGCTATGTCTGAACTGGGTCGGCGTGGTGAAGCAAAATAATGATGGATTAAACCCAGATCTGTGACTGGGGGTGAATGTTTGCCAATATGCAGCATTCCGTCCATCATCTTGTGTGTTTTGCATTTCGCCCTAAGTGGGAAGGGTATGCCCAGACGTGGGTCCCGTGCTCACTACGCCACTGGAGTCAAGCTATCCTGGCTGATGAAGGCTGATAGCCTGAAACCGGTCCTAGGATGCTTGATTCGGTCCAGGGAAGACATGGCTTGGCAGTTCGGTCTGGACTGTTCCCATGAGGCACAGGGTCAAGACTGATTTGCATATGGCTATGTCTGAACTGGGGTGGCGTGGTGAAGCAAAATAACGATGGATTAAACCCAGATCTGTGACTGGGGGTGAATGTTTGCCAATGTGCAGCATTCCGTCCATCATCTTGTGTGTTTTACTTTTATATAGCGTCAACACCACCCAAAGGTATTGGAGCGCTTTACATTAGCACCAGCTACTTTACACAAGAACACATTCATTTTTGCAGGCACAGCGAGATTAAGTGATTTGCCCAAAATCAAGGATGCTAAGCTGAAGCCGAAACTCTAACCCGGTTTCCTTGCTCCGTGGTTGGCAGCTCTGGCCCTTAACCCACTCCTGAAAAGACGCCATATCTCCCCTAGCCTCTGCCTCAGCTCCACATTTTGTGATTACGGATAAATCACTTAAACGCCACATTTCTGAACACAACAAGCATTGGCAAAGCCAGTAACTTTCACCTGTGCCATGCTGAACAGCAGATGTGCTGCTAGACAACATGGCTAAAAGACATTCACATTGATAAGACCAATAGCTCGGGCACTGCCGAGACTTATTGGCTTTGACAATGCTTTTTTTCTTTTATTGCTTGACATTGCTTTGCCATGAAGTTCAAGATGCTGTCCACTGAGACTACGTGAACTGGAGCGAGGATTCCAATAACACTTACAAAGTATGGCCAAGCAGGGTGTATTGACACCTCCTTTTTTCCCAGTCTCCGCAAGTGACCCTCCACTAAAGTGAGACAAGTGGAAGAAAGTTTTGGGCTCTATGCTTGTGTTTATGGAAATAACTTACCTGTTGAAGGAAGACTTATTGGCTAATGTATTGGTTGGGTTCTGAGGGACAAAAAACCTTTGACAGTTTGCTGAACTATATGAACAGCAATCTGGGGGTCTTAATGAATTGGAAATCTGTATGGAAAAAATTGGACATACTCTATTTTCCTGAAGGGAGTACTGTACTTGAAAGGTATCATTTTCTAAAGTGTATACAACAGGTTAGTGAGATTGTTGAAGATTATTTAGCTGAATTAAGAAAATTGGCCTCCACTTGCAATGTTGAAGTTTCTCTTGAGGAGCACATTCGAGAGTAATACATGCTTTATTGTCATTGTGACAAAATACGAGAGGAGATATGCTTGAAGGGTGATCCTTCACTATCAGAGGTGATTGAGATTGCAAAAAGAATTGAACATTCATTAAACTGTTGATCAATTGAAAAACTATGTGCATGCTGTATCGTAAGTGCGTCGGCTTGCTGTCCAAAGAAAAGGTTGGAGGTGGTAAACAAAAAAAGTTGAAGGGTGTTTGCTTTAGATGTGGTACCCTGAGGCATTATACAAACTTCTACGATTGTGCGGCTCCTAAATCTGTCTGTAGGTGTAGGAAAAAAGTGGTAATTACAGTAAATGTTGCAGATCTCTTGGCAAGAAAGCAAATATTTCTGAAGTGTGTGAAGATGACCCTAAAGCTCTCCATGTTGCCATACGAAGCAACAAATCATACTTGAAGGACACTGTTAAAACGAATGAAAAACCAGTGGAGCTCCTCATGGGCTCTGATGCATGGTTGACCTCAATCTCGCATGAGGTTGTTTGTAAAGCATTCCTAGATGTGGTTCACTTAACATCCCCTGATGTTGTACCCTTGTGGCTACTGTGGTAAATCTATTGAGCTATAAGGATTTTTCTATGCCAATACTGAATTTCAGTCTCACTGATGCCAAGGGAACTTTGTGTACCAAAAGTGAGCAATAGTGTCTTGAGTTGGCCCCATCAGGGTGAAATGGGGATATTGTTGGAACCAGGGTCATCTGTTGCCATTCAGCTGAATGAGGTTCCCCATACTGCATGTGCGAGTCAAGATCCGGGAATGTGTGTTAGGATACCAATCAAGTGGTAAGTCCTCCTTTTGTTTTTTAAAGAATTTCCAGACATTTTAATTGATAACTTGGAGTGTCTGAATATTAATGAATAAAATATGTATCGAGGAAAAATCCGTTTAGGTTGTCAGTAAGGTTAGGGGATTGTTGTTCAACATGAGAGAAGGGGTGAAAACAGAACATGAGAAGCTGAGTAAGGCTGGAATTATTGACACTGTTGAGAGTTCTCAATGGGTCGCACCAATAGTTGTGGCGTGAAAGGGGTCAGGTGGTCTAAGCTTGTGAATTGACTTATGGGCTCACAATAAATATGTAGTTGTTGATCATTTCCCTTACCCAACATGTCTGAGATGGTGGCTTCATTAGCTGGTGCAATGTTGTCCAGATCTTTGGCCCTTGTATCACCATATCATCAGATTAGATTACATGAGGACTCCAAGAATTTGACAGCTTTATAACGCACCTTTTGGCACATACCATTTTGTGAGAATGCCACTTGGTTTAATTTATGAATCTTCTGACTTTCAGTGTGTAATGTATAATTTATTAAATGGAATGTTGGGTATTCACTTTTATAAGGACCACATTCTAATTGGTGGAAGGGCAGAAGCAGAAATGATGGTAGTTTAAGTGCTAAGAGAGAATGGTCTAATTCTGAAGGTAAACAAATGAAATGTTCGGAGCATGGCGATTGAGGACACATAACGTTTGCCAGTTTAAGTCCCAAGGATGAGCTAGTTAAGACCATTCCTGACTTGCAGTCTCCCACCCACAAAGAAGTGGTGGCAGCAGTCTTGGGCATGGTTGAGTTCGGTGCCAAGTTCATTAATAATTTTCCATCCAAGACAGAAGGAATACTTAAGCTGCTGAGTTTGTGTGGTTGGAGGAATGCGAACTGGAATTTCATTGAGTGAAACTTGATTTCATGAAAGTTCAAATTTATGATCCCATAGAAAAGTGCGATGTCACTGCTGATTCCAGCTGTAAAGGGCTTGGTGTAGTGTTGGTCCAGTTGTTCCAGGACACTTGATTTAGAATTCTAGGGTTCACTTCTAGCAGTCTAAAGGGCTATGAGAGAAACTACTCTGATTAAACACCAGGTACTGGCTCTACAGTGAGCATTAGAAAATTTAGAAATTTTCGTTGGGACACACATTTTGAAATGAGGACAGATCATAAACCTTTGGTTAACATTTTACACAACAAAGGTTTGGATTCCAATTTTTAGTGCACCAATTGCATGAATTTTGCTATGATGTGAAACATCCTGGGAATATACAATCAGGCTGCAGATCATCTTTCTCAGTTAACTAAAGAAGTAAGTGCAGTTGCATTGATAACTGTGAAGATGCTGTAGCAGTATGCTGTGTAGACCTGGAATCAGTTTAATGGAAAGAGTTGATGGATTCATTAAGTAATGAGTCGACTTTGTCTAAAATCTGGGAAAAAGCTGTTGCAGTTTGGGGCATAAGAAGGAATGTGATCCTGAGTTGTCTGAAGTTTGGATGGTTAAGGATGGTATAGAGGAGGAGGATGGTTAAGGATGCATCAGGTCTTTCAGAAGGTGTTCTGGTTAAGGGTACGAGATTGAGTCCCCCCAACTTCGCTTCATGGAATACCAGTGAATTTGTGAAATACAATTCACTTTGTGCACTGTTTCACTTCACAGTCATCTGACTGCGAAGTGAAACAGTGCACAAAGTGAATTTGAGAACAATAGAGGGCAAGGGATATGGGATCACAGAGCAGGAGCCTGGAAGATTCTGTAAAACATGTCAAAAACAGGTAATGACAAAAATAGTGGCAAAGGCAGAGCGACAAAGGCACAAGCAAGCATGGACCACCATGTTGCACCACATATTCAATCTGTCCAGTCAGGCCTTCAGCGATACTTTCTTGGTGGTTAGTGGTGGCCCAGTAGCATAATCCATCTTGCCAATAGCGCAGGTCCCTGGTGATGCATGGTATTCTTCAGTTTCTGCAACCGAGTCCAGTTCCATGGGACTAAGAACTGTGATTGGCTGGTACAACATGAAGAGCAATGTTGTTTGTGAACTTGCAAGGCTTGAGGACTTGGTCCCTGTGTCATAAAAAATAAGGAAAAAATGGAAAAACATATAAGGGGGCAGGATATGGATAACCTGACCCATAGCCCTTGGGACTAGGGGGGAGGGATCATCCAGAGGATTAAATTAAAAAAACCTTTTTTGGTGGCTGTCACAGTCCCACGGGTCTTCCAGGGAGGCCAGCGTGGTCCGATGTACACCTGCAGGAGCCCTACAGGACCTTTTTTTTTTTTTTTTTTTTAAGTCGACATGGGGTACGGATTTGTGGGGTGTTGTCTGCCTGCAAGGGGGGTTTGCTGCCCTTCGGTGTTGGTCGGAGGGCCTGGCTAAACTCCACAGCCAACCCCATGCTGCGTACAGCATTGGCAGGGCACAGCGGGAAGTTAGCCAACCGCGGAGGGGGGAGTTAGGTGCAGTGCTTGGACGCTGTGCATGGCAGGGGGTTGGCTGCAGATGTATTGTAACAACATATTATTTACTTTAAAAAGAATAGAAATTCACTGAAAATAATAATATAAAAATTACTGTTTTAAAACAAAAAAAATGCTGAAATTCACCAGTTCTACGTAACTGACCTAAGTATAACTTCTATCGCTCTGATGTATTGTATATGACCGCACATTACATCACTGTTTACTTGTGAATTCTATGGTGGTACAATTTATGTAGAACTGGTGAATTTTAGTGTTTTTTTTCTGTTTTAAAACTGTAGTTTTATTTATTATTAGAAGACCTATGTATAATACCACTTTAAGTGGTGTTTTTATTCTGTGAATTTGTAAGTTTTTTTTTTTTTTTAACATAAGTTAAAATGTTGCTATCTTACTGATTGTATACTCCACATTAACCTTTGTTTTTCTCAGTGAATATATATAAATATTTTTTTTTCACATAGGAGAACAAAGTTTAAAGTGATATAGTTTTATAGTTAGTTGAGGGAATTAGACAAGAATACATGTTTAAAAAACCCCAAAACACCAAGCTGTGCAAGTTATAGTTAGTGAACTAACTAGAACTTGTGCCCCATCATGCACTGCTTATGGCCTCACATATTACATCACTCATGACAAGTTAAATGACTTCATGGGTGATATCCCTGATATTACAAATGACATCACTCATGACATCATACCCCGATACTGCCATTTGCATTACTCCATAAACCTGTGCATCCTTTTAAAACAAAAATAGGATGTAAAGGGCCTTTAATCATATAGAGCATAGAATTACTATGTGTACACGTTTGGGTGCATAGAGCGGTAGTAACAACAGCCCTGGAGTTGAGTGCGACGGTACATGCTGAAAGTTTATGGTGCCTGTTTACCCACAGTAAAGTTTTGGGTGCAAGAAGTACTCTATGTTAAACAAGGTGAAGGCACTTGATGTGGACTGCTGAGGTATGCTTCAAAGTAGCTTGTTGCTTTAACCCAAAGCCGGTTACAAAAACATTCTGAGAAAATTCAAAGCTTCTGTTCACCATAGATTATCCACCACTGGACGTCTGGGCACGTGCTCATGTTAAATATTTGTTATACAATGCTATGGACGGATTCTATGTAAAGTGGTTATTTAGAGGATATGGAGGTGCATTTCAGAACTTCATGGAAGATTTTGAGGCATTGCACATTGTTAAAAAATGTAGGCTGTAGGGGTGACTCACCTAGAGTTGGTTTAACTCTCAGTGTTGTAAGTATTGCTCTAAGGTTGATGCCATTCTGCTCACCCTAGTAATGTGTAGTGAATTTTATCAAACTGCAGAGTATTCTCTGCACAGTCTGGCTAAGGGTTTCATATCGATGACTGATGCATCCCTGTCAACCCCTTGACTAAAGACTGCGTTAAATGAAGTCATTAAGAGAATGATTCCATTAAGGTGAACAGACAACCATTTTGGGAGGTTGATGAAGGTTTAAGAATTGGATGCCCTCATTAAAGTTTATGGAGGTCCTTTGTTTGTTAGGTGGGTGAATATCCGTATAATGAGGGTGACGTACACAAAATGTGTGGGAACTGACACATATGTTAAGTGTCTTGCATGTTGCCAAACGTTATGTCAACTGGATTGGTGATAGAAAATTGGACTTGGGTGTAGCTTGTTGATGTACTTACAGTCCACAAAGCACATAGCGCACTGTTACAATCATAGGATGATGTCATTCAGTTTCCTAATGTCTTCTTTCAGACTCTCCTCGCGGTGTGTGATTGGGGTGCATAGCCCAGAGGTGCTTCCACATTCCGCTTGTACCCCAATAGAGTACTGGCTGGGTTGGCCCCTACGCAGCACCTGATTGCATACGGCATAAGTAACGTTCTGCCCATTCCTTGGAAATGTAAAGAATTTCCAGACCACTGATTGCGTTTCGGGCCTAGTAGTAGCTGCAGATGTTGATGGCCGCATTATCACGCCGTCATCCTGTGATGATCCGGCATGGCAGCATGACTAGAGCCTGTGTATGGGTTGGTTGGTCCCTGGTGCTGCGGAGCTTGTCTTGAAGCCATGATGGACTTGGATGCTCTGGACAACAATCTCACCCTGGAAAAGAGCCCCGTGCAAATAGTGTTCAAAAAATTGCTTTGGCCTCTTTTATGAAGCCTGGGTGCTACTTTTTTTTAGTACTGTGCACTGCGTGGCCAAAAAGAGGTCTGCTTTTTTTTTTGTTTGTTTTGATATCTCATAATACCGTGGTACTCATGCAGACAATGATAGAGTTAAGTGTGACTCTTGTGAGGCCTATACTTATTTTTCCGGATCAGACGGTACATAACAAAGTACCACAGGATGCAGAACTTAAAAAAAATAATAATAATTGAACGTTTGAGCCTAGGCGTTGCCTGGCGGGCCCGAATTAAGAGATTTTATAATTTTTTATAAAAATGTCTACTCTTAGGTGTCAAAAAAGGATAAAACGGTACCAATGAATCCCAGTAAAAACCACATCTCATTGGCGAGTGTGATTGTATTCATGCAGTTTGAAGAAGATCCGGCCCCTTTTCCTCTATAAGGGATTTGGATATCACTTGATTCATACCTTGTGCAAGCTGACGTTATTTTTTGGGAAATTCCTCTTTTTTTTGAGATTATTAAAAAAAAAAATTGGAGAGTGGCAACAGGAGGAGACCATCCTGAGCCCCAAGACCCTGAAGAGGTGGAGGAGGAAAGCCGAGGCAATACTGAATCCAGAGTTTGAGAGTTCTTCGAAATTCACCCAGGGAGAAGAAGGCCTCTGCCAAGAAAGTAACATGTAAAATATGTGACAAGGAGTTCAGCCGAGTAATGGGGAACAGTACTCCTTAGGTACTTCCGGGTTCCATACGCATCTCAACGAATGGCATTCCTGGCGGTTCAATGCTGTAAGAACGAAAAAGCGAGAGGAGCGGGGAAGCTCTACATCTGGGCTTGTCCTTCATCATGTGGTGGCCCCTGGAGACGCACTTCCACCGGACATCCGTGCACCCCCACCGTAGGACTGTGATTCAGGGTACACCAGAATTGGAATACTATGTCTCGTCTGCAGCAAAATCATATCTGTCAACAACAGTGCTACTGCTCAGAAGAACCAGGTGACTACTCATCAGGCCATTTGATTTTTTTTTTTTTTTTTTGTCTCTTCCCAAGTTTGGAGACCTTGTTTTTCAGTTTTTAGTTCAATACCCAAAAAAGAAAATGTTGCACACAAAAAATAAATATTTTATATATATATGTGATCAAGGCTGCATGTCTGGCAGCCGAAACGCGTCATGTTGGACCTTTTCTGATGTGTGAATAAACTACCATCCTGTTTCCACACCAACTGTTGGAGTCTGTGCCCGTGTGTTGCGCCGGAGTGCTTGTCGTAACATTGGGATTTCTTCGTGATATATATATATATATATATATATATATATATATATATATCAAAGCTCCTGTGGCCTAAGAACACACTGCACTCACTGGGTTTGTTCAATCCATTTATTTGCGAGGACGCGTTTTGGCGGTCTGCCTTCTTCTAGCTCGCATGTAAAACAAACAGACGCATGATGGTACTTTTAAAATCATAGCTGATTTTTCATTGGACGCGGTGAATGGAAGGGAGAGAGGGGATTGGTCAATCCGTACCAATGTCTTTAACCCCTCCATTGTTATTAAGGGAAATCTACAATCCATACTCCGGGAGCATTCAATTAAAGTTAAAGGTCTCGATGGCTGATACAGGTTTTGCATATTATCCCAGAATGGGGTTGTACTCCCACAGTATACAGTTCATCCAAAATATGCACTTCTCCTCCCTTCACCGCTGTCAATTCCATACATCCCTCTCTCCCTTCCATTTCCAGGAGACAGACGCATTAACTGAGATTTGGTAACTCATTTGAATAGAAATAAGGACGAGATTTTGTGTTTCCTTTTCAGTAATTATGGAACCACTGTGCCTTAGCAGATTTCTACATTAATTCCCTGACGCAAGTAGTGTATGTGAGGAGGATTCCCCCACTACACGCTATAAGTGACATCGGTCCGTTTCTCTGTCATTTCGGAGCCTTAGAAGCCCATTAACATTCAAATCCTCCATCCAGTCAAGGGTGGTTTCTGGTGCCCCCTTCTTAGTCCTGAGGAAGACCCGGCGTAAGGACCCAAACAGCCTACTTACCTTTTGGGGTCGAAACGTCGACTACATCACTGCCCTATGCCAGTTTGATCAACAGTGCTTGCTTCACTGTGATAGTGTATTGAAAACAATGGCTTTTTAAATGTCTCCATGATTATTGTATAGCCGAGTGAAGCCGGCTCTATTTGTAATATATTTGATGTCACTACCTCTCTCTTTCACTTCCCCAATCCTCACAAAGTGCACCTTCATATTTCCCCCCACTTTGTGGGGCACTTGGTATAATACGCTGTTCCAGATTTATTCTGATGCTCAATATGATTAAATATTATTGAACGCTTTACTTTATTGTTGTGTAATTTGAACTAATGCCGGCTGGCATTTAATTGCGTATTTTTTCGAACTGTTAGACTGGGACCACTCCCTTTCTGTACTGCATTAATATTCATTAGGCAGGTCGCAATTTGCGACCCCATTGGGAATTTCCAGCACTCACAGGGATGGTGGCCTGCTGGGGTCATCAGACCACCATGTCTGACTGCTTTTTAAATAATGCAAAAAGAACAACTGCTGGACAGAATGCAGAACAATGTCATACATTCACCCCAGGAAGGAGCTCTGGGCCTAAATCCATCGTTTTGTTGTTGCTCCCCATGCCATTCCAGTTTGAACCCAGCCATATGCAAATCAGTCTTGACCCTCCACCCAATGGGAACAGTCCAGCCCGAACTGCCAGGCCAGGTCCACCCTGGACTGGAAACAAGCATCCTAGGACCGGTTTCGGGGTTTCACCCCTCATCAGCCAGGATAGCTTGACTCCAGTGGCATAGAGAGCACGGCACCCATGTCTGGGCATACTCGTCCCACTCGGGGTGACAAACGCAAAAAGAACAATTGATGGACAGAATGCAGAACAATGTCACACATTCACCCCAGTACAGAGATCTGGGCCTAAATCCATCGTTTTTTTGCTCCCCATGCCATTCCAGTTTGAACCCAGCCATATGCAAATCAGTCTTGACCCTGCGCCCAATGGGAACAGTCCAGCTCGGACTGCCAGGCCAGGTCCACCCTGGACTGGAAACCAGCATCCTAGGACCGGTTTCAGGAGAGTTTCAGCGCTCCGTCCATCATCTCCTTGTGTTTGCTTTGTTCACCCTAAGTTGGCAGGGTATGCCGAGACGTGGGTCCCTTGCTCACTTTACCACTATATTCAAGCTAGCCTGGCTGATATGGGGTGTTACCCCGAAACCGGTCCCACGATGCTAGTTTCCGGTCCAGGGAAGACCTGGCCTGGCTGTTCGGTCTGGACTGTTCCCATGAGGCACAGGGTCAAGACAGATTTGCATATAGCTGTGTCTGAACTGGGGTGGCGAAGTGAGATAAAAACGATGATGGATTCAACCCAGATCTGTGACTGGGGTGAGTGTCTGAAAAGTTTCAGTGCTCCGTTCATCATCTCCTTGTGTGTGCTTTACTTTTTAAATAAAGCAGTTTTTTTTAAATGCAGCCCGTTTTCCATAAAGGAAAATGGGATGCATTTAAAAAAGAAAAATTAAACGTTTCTGTTTCATTCTTTAAGAGTAGGCACGGACCACTGCCTGCTCTTAAAAAATATTTCCGAATACATTCACAAAGGGGAAGGGGTCCCCTGGGGACCCCTTCCCGTTTGCGAGTGGCTTACCACCTATTTGAAGTAGGTGGTAAACTACTGGTGTTTTGCGGTCGCAAAACAATCGTACATAGAAGTGCAACTCGCTATTAGGAAGGGACACCCTTGGCACGCCCATTCCTAATAGCGAGTCGCAAACCCTATTTTGTGAGTCTGTAATAGGTTACCGACTCGCAAAATAGGGTTTGTACATTGCACAGACCTATTTTGTAGTCCCAAACGGGCCGATTTTCCGTTTGCGACCGCAAAAAACAGTCATACATTTGGCCCATAGAATACACTGAGAATTGTATCCAACCTTATCAGCAGCATGTAGGTATGGTGAGTGCTAATGGCTTTTGAGGGAATGGGGCAGCCTATGTGCAGACTATGTCACTGAGTTCTGTCAGTTGGAGATCGGATCCTAAAGGTTGCATCGCTTGGTACGACAGGTGTAGACCTGGGTTTGTGCTGCGATGATGACTCTGGTTTCTATGCCAGTACCAGGGCAGAGACTAGCTGCCTGGAAGAATCTGAGGTTTGACATGGTGCACCCTGTGCTGTTTGTTAATGCTCCAGGCCTACAAGAACAAATTCCCGCTTTGGGAAAAATAAAACACTTTGAGCAAGTGCATCAAACATGGCACCCTCTAGGCAAAGCATCAGTGAGTTCAATGGAGCCACAGGAATAGGAGGGGGATCTCTAAATCTGCTGGGTGGTCTCTCTGCGAGGGGATTAGAGGCTGTAGCCTCCCCAGACTTGGTGAACTGGTGGGGCCAGCCACCAGACTTTAAATGATGCAGCTAGTCTGTTACCTGTTTCAGTGCTTAATTTGTGCCAGTGTTTTCCGGTGCTCGGCACTAGCACTAATTTGTAAACACCGGCACCTATTAATAAGAATCCACCACGTGGTGGCATTGTGTGTGCAATGTATAAACAAAGTTCATTAGTGGAGCATTTAATTGTTCATTTAACTTAAAATTTTTTTTTATAAAACTCGGATTTAAATCTAAAGTTTAAAGTGGCATGTGGGTTGCACCAACTGCAGTTGCTTCATGAGAAATACCTTGACCCCTGGGACTAAATGTTTTGCAAATTAAGCACTGAGGTCTGTGCCTACTGGTGTGTTACATCGAGTGCTCTTCTTCCCGACAAAATCTCATTTACACACCCACACACGTCACACCCACACGGAACCCTTCGCCGTACAGTACTGGACGGGAGGGGTGCAGGAGCGTAATCCCATGTGAATCCCCACTGGGGGGAGGGGCCTGATTTCTGGGTTCCTTCCGCTCACGATGTTTGTGTCATTTCACTCCCAGGCCACTCACTGGTTGTCTCTTAGCACCTGTGTGTGTCACTGCAGCATGGCCAGCGCTGTTTACTGCGTTACCTTCAGCGTCGGTCTGGGACAGAAATTAGGCCCAGGAACAAAAATAAAAGTGCCCCCATTAGTGAATTAAATGGCTTAAAAAGTGCCCCGTGTTTGCAGTTTTGAACTACTAAAGACACGCTGGTAGGTGTTTTGTAAGGTGTGAAGGAAGACTGCATGTGTGCTTGCTGCAGGCAACGCTTGTGGTAACATCAGGAAAAACCAGCCCAGCATGCCATAAAAACAGCCCACAAACAGCCAACAAAAAGCCCACACACTGACCGGTCAGACCAGCCCTTCGAGCACGGACAGCCTGCCCTACAGCCTAAAGCCCAGACCTATAATGGTGACATTATAAGCTGCTTGGGTAATACTTTCAGCATCTATCTTGTATACCTTTTTAGGTCGAGCCTCGAGTAGCGCGCAAGCGCTGCACTGGCGAGACTTTAAGTAAGGGGGTTTCAGAAGCTGACCACACGCTCGTGCGTCGTGGCCTTTTTTGGGCGGTTACGCGCGAGCAAAAGGCCATGGTGCACGAGCGTGTGGTCACGCCTGCTGCTCGCATGCGCACAAGCGCGCGCGACGTCAGCTTCATTTTTTTTAATTTAACTTTCAGCGCGAGGCTCGCGCACCACTCGCGTCGCCCCCCCTCCTCCCCGCACGTGCCTTCAAATGCTTGTATTTTCTGTCGAAGGACCATGGCAAAGGCTCCTGTTACTTTTCTGTAGCCCCCCTTGCAATGATGTTTTGAAATGCATTGACTTCGGAGCGGCTTTGTTACCAGCAGACACTCCACAGCCCAGTCTCTGACGTGGCATTTCCAGCGCTTCCTTAGGAAACGGTAGCGAAGGACGGGGCTCGCATGGAAAGTTTACGAGGAGCCCTGATCCCAGGGATTTCGTTTTTCCACAGCTTATGTATGGTGTGTCTGCCTAATCACTCCGAATAGAAGCTGATTACAGCGGGGACTGCTCGCTGGCTTTACGCGCTCTCTCTCTCGCAGCTCCTGGTTACAGCCCCTCCTTCTCTTTGGCTCTGCAGCGCTTTTTCATAACAGGGCTCACGAGTGAGCACTGCTCCCATATCAAGGACAGGCGAAAGTTGCACTTTTCGCTCCTCTGGAGTTCCCCGCCGGTTTCCACAGTACATTGTGCTTTTCTGTTTTATTTACTGCTCTGGTTTGTGTCTTCACATGGAACATTGAGGCTCAAGGGAGAACACGCTGGTTTCTTTTTATTATTATTCGAAAACAAAGAGGCCCCATAGGTCCTCTGCTGGTCCGGCATGGAATAAAATTGCCACCATGATGCCAGTGCCTTTTCTCGTGTGAAGCGATGACTGCGTGATGCCTCCAAGAAGGTCAGCATATCTTGTAGGTGTTTCAGAGGTATCTCTTGTTGGTTTCAACAGATAAGTCTTGAGAAGAAAATGCAGGCGGAAATTCAGCTCACAGCGGACTGGCTAGGCTTGGCACCTCAGCCGTGGGCTGAGGTTGGAACTAGCCGTGAGAACAGGGAAATTGAAGGTGGGGCAAGACTTAAAAAGCCCTGTGGTCGGAGATTGACTTTGTCTTCTAAACCTGTAGGCTTCGCACTATTTGTTGACAATAAACCAGAGAGGATATCTTGCGTGTTTAGGATGCATTATGTTTGGTGGCATTTCTAAGGTGCACGAGTTAGCAATGCCGCAGACTGTTACTACCGGTGTCTGATCCTCCACTTAGGTGTAGGCTGAGCGGCGGTATTTGCGAAGCTAATTTTGGTTGTAGATACCTATGATTGAAGGTGACCAGTCATGGCGCTGTTCTATTGCCTGCAAGACTGACTCCTCAAGGCTCAGTCTTCGGAGCATTGTTCCCCTCCTCACTCCTGCATAGCACACTACACGCTCCATTCCTTTGAAGCTAGGATTGCGCCAAACAAATGGAGATACATATTTGACTAATTGTATGTATAAAAAGTGCTTAAATGAGTCCTGTTCTGAACTACTGGAGCCTCACCTCGCAATCTTTATGAACAATTTTAATTAGGTAAAAGCCTGCCACCGCAACTATTAAATTCCCTATTGTGAAGACAGGACCATTAGAATAGTTTGGGGTCTGCTACTTCTCGCAGCCCATCACCAACAACACACATATGCTGATATCTCAAAGCCTGGATGCTTGCCATGTGAACTTGTGCGGTAGTCGCACTTAGGTAGAACCTGCAGCCTGAGCAATTCATGAATACCTTGGTGCTCAGGGCCTTATCTTAGCTTTTGTGCTTCAATTTCATAACTAATCACTTCTGATCTGGACATCAATCAATCAATCATGTCACTTATAAAGCGCACTACATACCCGCGAGGGTCTCAAGGCGCTGGGGGAAGAGGGGGGTGGTGCTGCTACTGATCGAGGAGCCAGGTCTTGAGGAGTCTTCTGAAGGCTAGTACGTCTTGGGTCTGTCGGAGGTTGGTGGGGAGGGTGTTCCAGGTCTTGGCGGCGAGGTGGGAGAAGGATCTGCCGCCGGCGGTCGTTTTCCGGATGCGGGGACTGTGGCGAGGGCGAGGCTGGTCGAGCGGAGCTGGCGGGTGGGGGTGTAGAAGCTGAGTCGTCTGTTGAGGTAGGCTGGTCCGGAGTTGTGGAGTGCTTTGTGTGCGTGGGTGAGGAGCTTGAAGGTTATCCTCTTGTTGACAAGGAGCCAGTGCAGGTCTCTCAGGTGGGGTGTGATGTGGCTGCGTCGGGGGATGTCGAGGATAAGACGTGCAGAGGCGTTCTGGATGCGTTGCAGCCGTCTCAGGAGCTTAGCCGTCGTTCCTGCGTAGAGGGCGTTTCCGTAGTCCAGCCTGCTGGTGACGAGGGCCTGGGTGACTGTTTTTCTTGTTTCGGTGGGGATCCACTTGAAGATCCTGCGGAGCATTCGGAGGATGTTGAAGCAGGATGAGGAAACGGCGTTGACCTGCTTAGTCATGGAGAGGGTGGGGCCGAGGATAACCCCTAGGTTGCGTACGTGGTCGGTGGGTGGCGGGGCTGTTCCCAGTGATGTTGGCCACCAGGAGTCGTCCCAGGCTGAAGGGTTGGAACCAAGGATGAGGACCTCCGTCTTGTCCGAGTTCAGCTTCAGGCGGCTGGTCCTCATCCATTCGGCGACGGCCTTCATTCCTTCGTGGAGGTGGGCTTTGGCGGTGTGAGGGTCTTTGGTGAGGGAGAGGATCAGCTGGGTGTCGTCGGCGTAGGAGATGATGTTGAGGTTGTGCTGTCGGGCGACGTGGGCGAGGGTGCCATGTAGATGTTGAACAGCGTTGGGCTGAGGGAGGAGCCTTGGGGTACGCCGCAGATGATCTTGGTGGCCTTGGATCGGAAGGGGGCGAGGCGGACGCTTTGTGTTCTGCCGGAAAGGAAGGATGTGGTCCAGTCCAGGGCCTTCTCTTGGATCCCGGCGTCGTGAAGGCGTGTTCGTAGTGTGTGGTGGCAGACCGTGTCGAAGGCGGCTGATAGGTCCAGGAGGATGAGGGCTGCTGTTTCTCCGTTGTCTAGCAGAGTCCTGATGTCATCGGTGGCGGCGATGAGGGCGGTTTCGGTGCTGTGGTTGCTGCGGAAGCCGGACTGGGAAGGGTCCAGGATGTTGTTCTCCTTGAGGTAGCGGGTCAGTTGTTTGTTGACGATTTTCTCGGTGACCTTCGCGGGGAACGGGAGCAGAGAGATGGGTCGGAAGTTCTTGAGGTCCTTGGGGTCTGCCTTGGGTTTCTTGAGTAAGGCGGTGATCTCGGCGTGCTTCCAGCTTTCCGGGAAGGTTGCTGTCTCGAAGGAGATGTTGATTATTTTCCGGAGATGGGGCGCGATGGCTGTACTGGCTTTGTTGAAGATGTGGTGAGGGCACGGGTCTAGCGGTGAACCGGTGTGGATGGTGTTCATGATCTCGCTGGTGTCCTCGTCGTTGATGTTGGTCCAGGAGAGCAGGCGGTTGGTGGTTGTGGGGGCAGTGGTCTCAGTGGTTGCCGGGGCGGTCGTGGTGTTGAAGCTGTCGTGGATGTCGGCGATTTTGCGGTGGAAGAAGGTGGCCAGTGAGTCGCACAGGTCTCGCGACGGCTGGATGTCGTTGGTGTTGGAGAGTTCCTTCACGATGTTGAAGAGCTCTTTGCTGTTGTGTGCGTTGTTGTCTAGGCGGTCTTTGAGTGAGGCCCTTTTGGCGGATCTGATGAGGTGATGGTGACTCCGGGTGGCGCTCTTGTGGGCGGCGTAGCTGTCCGCTGTCCGTTCGTGGAGCCAGATCTTCTCCAGTTTTCGGCATGTTCGTTTGGAGGCCTGGAGGTCTTCGGTGAACCAGGTGGCTTTCTTGCTGGTGTGGCTGTTGGGTGGATTCTTGAGCGGGGCGAGGGTGTTGGCGCAGTCGTCGATCCACTGTCTGAGGTTGCGGGCGGCGGTGTCGGGGTCGGAGGGTTCGGCGGGTGGGCTCAGGGCGAGGGTTGTGGTTAGCTGGTCTTCCGTGACTCTGCTCCAGCAGCGGCGAGGCATTTGTTCGGTGCGGTGGTGCATGGTGGGCTTCCTGTAGGTGAAGTGGATGCAGTGGTGGTCAGTCCAGTGGGGTTCGGAGGTGTGGTTGAAGGAGACGTGTGGGCTTGCGGAAAAGATGGAGTCGAGCGTGTGGCCGGCGGCGTGGGTGGGTGTAGTCACGAGCTGTCTGAGTCCGAGGGTGGCGAGGTTGTCGATCAGGGTGGTGGAGTTGGTGTCCTTGTTGTTCTCGAGGTGGAAGTTCAGGTCCCGAGGAGGATGTAGTCCGTGGAGGCGATGGCGTGTGTGCTGACGAAGTCAGCGATGGAATCGCTGAACTGTGGTCGGGAGTCCGGGGGTCTGTAGATGAGGGTTCCTCTGAGGGTGGTGTTGGGATCAGTGTGGATCTGGAAGTGCATGTGTTCGGCGGTGCTGAGGGTGTCGTCGGTGTTGGTTGAGACTCTGAGGGTGTTCCTGTGGACGATGGCGATGCCTCCTCCGACTCCGTTGGTGCGGTCCCTGCGGGTGATCTTGTATCCGTCCGGGATGGCAATGGCGATGTCGGGGGCTGAAGCGGGATTCAGCCAGGTCTCCGTCAGGAATGCGACGTCTGGGGACGTCTGGGGACATGCGCATATGTGGTTGTGCCAGTGCCTGCCTTCCAGCAACTGCCAAGGTTGGAATGCTGTTGGTTAGTACTGTGACAATACCAGTCTAACGTTCCACACTACCATTGAGAAAGGACTGCAGGGTCGCTGGGCAGTCTAAAATATATTATTTACGTTGTCTATCGAAAAATGAAGAGGAACTAATATTGGGTGGGTTCCCAGGAGGCTGCCCCTTTTTAGGCCTCGGCCTGCACCAGCGCTTGCGCTGGTCTGGCCGAGAGTTTTAGTAAGCGGGTTTTGGAAGTGCAAACCCACTGGCTTTCGGCTGGCGACCAGCTTGCGTTCACGATAGCGTGCACGCGCGCAGCTGCCATGTTTCCTATCTCTTCCTCATTTCCTCGTCATGGCTCATTAACTCTCTGGACTCTGATGTTTCAATCGCAGCAGCAGCTCACATTACCAACTGAGGGCCCTGGACTACAGTCACATGAAAAACAACAGCGATTAGCATTGAAATGCAAGCTTTTTTTTGTCTAGTTAGAAATATTGCTTCGGTGGGTTGATTTCACCTTATATCGCTATTTGTTTTATATTGGGAGTCACAGACTAATTACCAGTATTTTTGTCTCACTCTTTTTTTTTTTTTTATAGTTATTCGCACAAAGCTATATTTAAGGTTACTTTTTCCGCGTCACTTCTTCACTCTATTTAAACTCCACACCCCCCACTCTTATTGTCTCTCTCCCCTCTCTAATTCTCTCTCTACTTAATTAACTCTCCCCTCTCTATCTTTTTTAGCCTTTCATTCTCTCTCACCCCTTTATCTGTTTCTCTTTCAAACTCATTCACTCTCTCGCCCCTTCTTTCTCTCTCTCTATCCCGCTCCACTCTTTATTCTGTGTACACCCTTTCTCTCTCTTTCTCTCTCACCACCCTCTCTAATTGGGCATTATATCTTCACTCTATCTCTCACTCGCCAACACCACAGCATCACTCAGCATCACCACAGCATCACTCAGCGCAACCACAGCATCAATCAGAGCCAGCACAGCATCACTCAGCACCAACACATCTCTCAACGCCATCACAGCATCACTCAACGCCATCACAGCATCACTCAACGCCATCACAGCATCACTCAACGCCATCACAGCATCACTCAACGCCATCACAGCATCACTCAACGCCATCACAGCATCACTCAGTGCAACCACAGCATCACTCAGTGCAACCACAGCATCACTCAGTGGAACCACAGCATCACTCAGTGCAACCACAGCATCACTCAGTGCAACCACAGCATCACTCAGTGCAACCACAGCATCACTCAGTGAAACCACAGCATCACTCAGTGAAACCACAGCATCACTCAGTGCAACCACAGCATCACTCAGTGAAACCACAGCATCACTCAGTGAAACCACAGCATCACTCAGTGAAACCACAGCATCACTCAGTGAAACCACAGCATCACTCAGTGAAACCACAGCATCACTCAGTGAAACCACAGCATTACTCAGCATAACCACAGCATCACTTAGCGCCACAACAGCATCACTCAGCGCCACCACAGCATTACTCAGCAGCACCACAACATCACTCCGCGTCACCACAGCATCACTCAGCGCCACCACAGCATTACTCAGCAGCACCACAACATCACTCCGCGTCACCACAGCATCACTCAGCACCACCATAGCTTCACTCAGCGACACCACATCATCACTCAAGGCCAACACTGCATCACTCAGCACCACCACATGATGACTCAGGATGACTCAGCACCACCACAGGATGACTCAGCACCACCACAGGATGACTCAGCACCACCACAGGATGACTCAGCACCACCACAGGATGACTCAGCACCACCACAGGATGACTCAGCACCACCACAAGATGACTCAGCACCACCTCAGGATGACTCAGCACCACCACAGCATCGCTCAGCACCACCACAGCATCGCTCAGCACCACCACAGCATCGCTCAGCACCACCACAGCATCGCTCAGCACCACCACAGCATCGCTCAGCACCACCACAGCATCGCTCAGCACCACCACAGCATCGCTCAGCACCACCACAGAATCGCTCAGCACCACCACAGCATCACTCAGCACCACCACAGCATCGGTCAGCACCACCACAGCATCGGTCAGCACCACCACAGCATCACTCAGCACCACCACAGCATCGGTCAGCACCACCACAGCATCGGTCAGCACCACCACAGCATCGGTCAGCACCACCACAGCATCGGTCAGCACCACCACAGCATCGGTCAGCACCACCACAGCATCACTCAGCACCACCACAGCATCACTCAGCACCACCACAGCATCACTCAGCACCACCACAGCATCACTCAGCATCACCACAGCATCACTCAGCATCACTCAGCACCACCATAGCACCACCCCAGCATCACTCAGCACCACCACAGCACCACCACAGCACCACTCAGCACCACAACAGCAACACCCCAGCACCACTCAGCACCACCACAGCACCATCCCAGCATCACTTAGCACCAACACAGTACCACCACAGCATCACTCAGCATCTCCACAGCACCACCACACCACCACTCAGCAACACCACAGCATCACTCAGCACCACCACAGCATCACTCAGCACCACCACAGCATCACTCAGCACCACCACAGCATCACTCAGCACCACCACAGCATCACTCAGCACCACCACAGCATCACTCAGCATCACTCAGCACCACCACAGCATCACTCAGCACCACCACAGCACCACCCCAGCATCACTCAGCAACACCACAGCATCAGTCAGCACCACCACAGCACCACTCCGCACCACCACAGCACCACTCCGCACCACCACAGCATCACTCCGCACCACCACAGCATCACTCCGCACCACCACAGCGCCACCACATCACTCAGCACCAGCCCAGCAGCACCACTCAGCACCACCACAGCAACACCCCAGCACCACTCCGCACCACCACAGCACCATCCCAGCATCACTCAGCACCAACACAGTACCACCACAGCACCACCCCAGCATCACTCAGCACCACCACAGCACCACCCCAGCATCACTCAGCACCACCCCAGCATCACCCCAGAATCACTCAGCACCACCCCAGCATCACTCAGCACCAACACAGCACCACCACAGCATCACTCAGCACCACCACAGCATCACTCAGCACCACCACAGCATCACTCAGCACCACCACAGCATCACTCAGCACCACCACAGCATCACTCAGCACCACCACTCTGCACCACCACAGCACCACTCTGCACCACCACAGCACCACTCTGCACCACCCCAGCATCACTCAGCACCACCACTCTGCACCACCACAGCACCACTCTGCACCACCACAGCACCACTCTGCACCACCCCAGCATCACTCAGCACCAACACAGCACCACTCAGCACCACAACAGCAACACCCCAGCACCACTCAGCACCATCACAGCACCATCCCAGCATCACACAGCACCAACACAGTACCACCACAGCATCACTCAGCATCTCCACAGCACCACTCAGCACCACCACACCACCACTCAGCACCACCACACCACCACTCAGCACCACCACAGCATCACGCCGCAACACCACAGCATCACCACAGCATCACTCACCACCACCACAGCATCACTCAGCACCACCACACCACCACTCTGCACCACCACAGCACCACTCTGCACCACCACAGCACCACTCTGCACCACCCCAGCATCACTCTGCACCACCCCAGCATCACTCTGCACCACCCCAGCATCACTCAGCACCACCACACCACCACTCTGCACCACCACACCACCACTCTGCACCACCACAGCACCACTCTGCACCACCACAGCATCACTCAGCACCACCACTCAGCACCACCACACCACCACTCTGCACCACCACAGCACCACTCTGCACCACCCCAGCATCACTCAGCACCAACACAGCACCACTCAGCACCACAACAGCAACACCCCAGCACCACTCAGCACCATCACAGCACCATCCCAGCATCACACAGCACCAACACAGTACCACCACAGCATCACTCAGCATCTCCACAGCACCACTCAGCACCACCACACCACCACTCAGCACCACCACATCACCACTCAGCACCACCACAGCATCACTCCGCAACACCACAGCATCACCACAGCATCGGTCAGCACAACCACAGCATCACTCAGCACCACCACAGCATCACTCAGCACCACCACACCACCACTCTGCACCACCACAGCACCACTCTGCACCACCCCAGCATCACTAAGCACCAACACAGCATCACTCAGCACCAACACAGCACCACCCCAGCATCACTCAGCACCAACACAGCACCACCACAGCATCACTCAGCACCACCACAGCATCACTCAGCACCACCACAGCATCACTCAGCACCACCACAGCATCACTCAGCACCACCACACCACCACTCAGCACCACCACAGCATCACTAGGCAACACCACAGCATTGGTCAGCACCACCACAGCATCACTCAGCACCACCACAGCATCACTCAGCACCACCACAGCATCACTCAGCACCACCACAGCATCACTCAGCAGCACCACAGCATCACTCAGCACTACCACAGCACCACCCCAGCATTACTCTGCACCAACACAGCACCACCACAGCATCACTCAGCAACACCACAGCATCAGTCAGCACCACCACAGCACCACTCCGCACCACCACAGCACCACTCCGCACCACCACAGCACCACTCCGCACCACCACAGCACCACTCCGCACCACCACAGCATCACTCCGCACCACCACAGCATCACTCAGCATCTCTACAGCATCACTCAGCACCACCACAGCGCCACCACATCACTCAGCACCAGCCCAGCAGCACCACTCAGCACCACCACAGCAACACCCCAGCACCACTCAGCACCATCCCAGCATCACTCAGCATCACTCAGCACCAACACAGTACCACCACAGTACCACCACAGTACCACCACAGCACCACTCAGCACCACCCCAGCACCACCCCAGCACCACCCCAGCACCACCCCAGCACCACCCCAGCACCACCCCAGCACCACCCCAGCACCACCCCAGCATCACTCAGCACCACCCCAGCACCACCCCAGCACCACCCCAGCACCACCCCAGCACCACCCCAGCACCACCCCAGCACCACCCAGCACCACCCCAGCACCACCCCAGCACCACCCCAGCACCACCCTGCACCACCCCAGCATCACTCGGCACCACCACAGCATCACTCAGCACCACCACAGCATCACTCAGCACCACCACTCAGCACCACCACACCACCACTCTGCACCACCACACCACCACTCTGCACCACCACAGCACCACTCTGCACCACCCCAGCATCACTCAGCACCAACACAGCACCACTCAGCACCACAACAGCAACACCCCAGCACCACTCAGCACCATCCCAGCACCATCCCAGCAGCACACAGCACCAACACAGTAGCACCACAGCATCACTCAGCATCTCCACAGCACCACTCAGCACCACCACACCACCACTCAGCACCACCACACCACCACTCAGCACCACCACACAGCACCACCACAGCATCACTCTGCAACACCACAGCATCACCACAGCATCGGTCAGCACCACCACAGCATCGGTCAGCACCACCACAGCATCGGTCAGCACCACCACAGCATCACTCAGCATCTCCACAGCACCACTCAGCACCACCACACCACCACTCAGCACCACCACACCACCACTCAGCACCACCACACAGCACCACCACAGCATCACTCTGCAACACCACAGCATCACCACAGCATCGGTCAGCACCACCACAGCATCGGTCAGCACCACCACAGCATCGGTCAGCACCACCACAGCATCGGTCAGCACGACCACAGCATCGGTCAGCACCACCACAGCATCGGTCAGCACCACCACAGCATCACTCAGCACCACCACAGCATCACTCAGCACCACCACAGCATCACTCAGCACCACCACAGCACCACCCCAGCATCACTCTGCACCAACACAGCACCACCACAGCATCACTCTGCACCAACACAGCACCACCACAGCATCACTCAGCAACACCACAGCATCAGTCAGCACCACCACAGCACCACTCCGCACCACCACAGCACCACTCCGCACCACCACCGCATCAGTCAGCATCTCTACACAATCACTCAGCACACCACAGCGCCACCACAGCATCGGTCAGCACCACCACAGCATCACTCAGCACCACAACAGCATCACTCTGCACCACAACAGCATCACTCAGCACCACCACAGCACCACCCCAGCATCACTCTGCACCAACACAGCACCACCACAGCATCACTCAGCAACACCACAGCATCAGTCAGCACCACCACAGCACCACTCCGCACCACCACCGCATCACTCAGCATCTCTACACAATCACTCAGCACCACCACAGCGCCACCACATCACTCAGCACCAGCCCAGCACCACCACATCACCACTCAGCACCACCACAGCAACACCCCAGCACCACTCAGCACCTCCACAGCACCATCCCAGCATCACTCAGCACCAACACAGTACCACCACAGCACCACTCAGCACCACCACAGCACCACTCAGCACCACCACAGCACCACTCAGCACCACCACAGCACCACTCAGCACCACCACAGCACCACCACAGCATCACTCAGCACTACCACAGCACCACTCAGCACTACCACAGCACCACTCCGCACCACCACAGCATCACTCAGCACAACCACAGCATCACTCAGCACCACCACAGCATCACTCAGCACCACCACAGCATCACTCAGCACCACCACAGCATCACTCAGCACCACCACTCAGCACCACCACCACAGCATGACTCAGCACCAGCACCACAGCATGACTCAGCACCAGCACCACAGCATGACTCAGCACCAGCACCACAGCATGACTCAGCACCAGCACCACAGCATGACTCAGCACCACAGCATGACTCAGCACCAGCACCACAGCATGACTCAGCACCAGCACCACAGCATGACTCAGCACCACCACCACAGCATGACTCAGCACCAGCACCACAGCATGACTCAGCACCACCACCACAGCATGACTCAGCACCACCACCACAGCATGACTCAGCACCACCACACCACCACTCAGCACCACCACACCACCACTCAGCACCACCACACCACCACTCAGCACCACCACACCACCACTCAGCACCACCACACCACCACTCAGCACCTCCACAGCACCACCACAGCATCACTCAGCACCACCACACCGCACACCACACCACCACTCAGCACCACCACACCACCACTCAGCACCACCACAGCACCACTCAGCACCACCACAGCACCACTCAGCACCACCGAAGCACCACCACAGCACCACCACAGCACCACCACAGCACCACTCAGCACCACCACAGCACTACTCAGCACCACCACAGCACCACTCAGCACCACCACAGCATCACTCAGCACCACCACAGCATCACTCAGCACCACCACAGCATCACTCAGCACCACCACAGCATCACTCAGCACCACCACAGCATCACTCAGCACCACCACAGCATCACTCAGCACAACCACAGCATCACTCAGCACAACCACCACAGCATCACTCAGCACAACCACCACAGCATCACTCAGCACAACCACCACAGCATCACTCAGCACAACCACCACAGCATCACTCAGCACAACCACAACATCACTCAGCACAACCACAACATCACTCAGCACAACCACAACATCACTCAACACTACCACAGCATCACTCAGCACAACCACCACAGCATCACTCAGCACAACCACCACAGCATCACTCAGCACAACCACCACAGCATCACTCAGCACAACCACAACATCACTCAGCACAACCACAACATCACTCAACACTACCACAGCATCACTCAGCACAACCACAACATCACTCAACACCACATCAGTATCACTCAGCATCGCCTTTGCACTAGTACACCACCACATCATCACTCAGCAAGACCTAAGTATCATTCAGCATCACCTCAGCATCGTCTCAGCACCAGTCACCACCACCACCACTACCACCTCAGCACCACCTCAGCCTGCTCTCGGAATCTGGCATCTGTTGATTCTCCCCTAGCGTCTGGCCGCTGCTAGTGTTATAATACAGGTACTAGTTCCCAACCTTCACCCTCCGATTGATTATGCCCCCTCAAAAAAAACTTTAACAAACAACCATTGGAATAGGCAAAAACAAGTTGCCAGCATTGCAAGAACAAAAGAAAAATGAGGAAATTTTTTATTGTACTTACATTTTTTAATATGGTCGTTCAGTTTTACATAATGCTTTCTAGGTCATATATAAAGTAACAAAAATGCTTCTGACACTTTTTTATTACAACTTTTCAGCATGCCGCACAGCAGCCACACTTCTCTACAGCACAGCTTGAAGACATTGGCAAAGTCAATAGCTCTGGCTAAACACTTATAAGGCCCCAAAGGCGAGACCTATTGGATATGCCAATGCTTGTTGTATGCAGACGCAGACCGTGCCGATAATGTCCAGGCAGCCGACCACCCAGGTGTATATAACATGACACACAATTTTCAAGGAAATTATGTGTATACGTGGGGGAAAAATGATGCAAAAAATGATGCAGTTGCACCCGGGCCTTGTAAAGGGCAGTGGAAACTTGCCACTCCGGGCGTTCAGAGAAATTCACTTAGCCCATCGAGCACTTAATGTCTCCTACCCGGAGAATCGGAGTTTAAAGTGCTACCCTTATTGCGCACGTGGTGGCGCTGTTGCTTCACAGTTGGCCACGTTGAGTTAACAAATGAAGTCGGCCTGGCAATATGTGAACAGAAAGTAGCTTGTCGGGGATCTCACCAGCCAGTAAGCAGCTCACTGAGTTATCCGAGTGGGAAGACTCCGGGGTGCCTCGTTGACCCCCTGGACCATTACCACAGCCTCCCCAATCTGGGCAATTTGAAGGAATCAGTCCCCCGCCAGCAGCCCTAGGTTTGGAAGAAGTGATTGAAGCACAGCATGCCCACGAGACACACATCAGAGCAGTGAAAGGACCCACCCAGCTTACACCTCTGTTGGCTGGAGGGCTGTGTGCAACCACACTCGACGAGGGAGAAGTAATTACTGCCAGTTGAACCCCCCTAGCCATCTAGGATATGACATCATAAGGCTGGGGTCTCTGTAGCACATGACTGCATCCATGTCAGCTGTCTCCTGTAAATGGTTTATGCTTCATTGGTCCTCGCTCAGGGGATTTATTATACTGCTCACGTGGTTTCTTATTAAACAAGCCTTGGCAAAGCTAATATGTTTAGTATTGATTACCAGCCTTTTGGCTTTGTCAATGCTTGATTTGTCATGTTTTTTGTAAAACTTTTTTTGTTGGGCGAGCTTTGGATATCACAAAAAATATATATTTGGCTAAACGCAAAATGTATTATTTGGTTTCAAAAAGCACACATTGTCATATTAGTTATGACAATGGAACTACTTTGTGCGCAGCTGTACACCTTGTGAAAGAGCAGAATGGCGTCACTCTGCGGGAGTGAGCGGACTCTGCCCCACACTCTATGCTCCAGTGGGCAGAAGGAAAATATGAATGACACAACAGCAGACCAATGGATGAAGAGGGCTGGCTGAAAGCCCCTGTAAGAAAGTGTATTATAGATATAATTTTAGTAAAATCAAAAGCTCTTGGCTAACGTTTGACTTAAAAAGGATGTATCCTCTAACTCCCATAAGATGGTACGCGTCATCCTTTCCCAGCATGGAGTGGTGCAGGGTGGACTCATCCTGAGTTCGTTTTTGTTGCTTTTTCTTTTTTAAATTCAGTTTTTGTGAAATGTGAAGGCTTGTGAGAAGTGGGTTAAAATTGGACTGAGGCAGGATAAGATGATGTGTTTTATTATACATTTTGCCTGCCTCATATAGGGTTTTTGTGCACTATTACATTTGGGGGCTTTCTTCGGGGCCAGACAACCCCTCTTAATGTTATATTCCCCTAACATTTCCTTCTTAGTGCGTAGAGACGATGGTTGGGTATTCCAGCAAAATATCGTACAAAAATATTGTGATGTCAAAAATGTAATGGGAAAGAATATAGAAAGTAAGAATATTGTGTTTTCAGTTATTCATACATATTTTTTAATAGTTGTATAAGATATAGTTTTATTTATAATGGTTCTATAAAATATTGTTTTTATTAGTTTGATAAATATTAGTTATTTTAGTATTGTAAGATATTAGCATTATAATAATAATTTTGTTGCAAGAATGGGGTGTGGCAGAAGAGACATCTGCGAGCTGTACACACAGATGAGAATGCAGAGCGGGATCTAGAAATGTGGGAGGATAGGCTGAATGGGGTGTCTGACGCCTGTTCTCCCGCGAACAGGAGACCGGCTCAAGAGCTGTGTCAGACTTCGAGATTGGATGAGTCCCTACATTTTGTAGGTTTTGGAGGGTTGACGATGGTGTGTGGGGGTGCTGTGGCTTCGTCCGCCCCCTCTCCATTCCCCCCCCTTTAACGATACCCCCTGTCCCCCTCATGCCCTTCCCCTATCCCCATAGCCTGTTTTCGAACCATATCCCTCTCCGCTTCTCCCCATTGTCTCTCGGTGGGATACACATGAGAATCTCTCACATTGTGAAATGCCGCATCTTTTTTAAGCTGCTGTTTTAGTTTAGTGTAAGATTTCTAGTTATAAGTTGCACTTTTTGCTGTATTGCTCATGTTGTGAATTCGATTTTCTTGATCATTCTGTAATCCATTGAATGATGCACTAGGCACATGGTTGCCCTGCGTGGCTACATGATGCCCCCTGCTATTTCCAAGTGCCTTAATTTTGAACTAACTGCTAATAAAAACATGTAAAAAAAATAATAATTTTGTTTACTTTGTTTTAGAGTAGTTTATACTTTTTTAATTAAATTTAATATTTTTAAACATAGTTAGAAATTATAAATTTAGTAACAGGTGATTGGCTTTGTAGAGGTTTAGGGTGGAGGTTTTTAAAAATATAAATTATTTTGTAATTAATTTTTTATGTAACTTTAGTTTTTAAAATGATTATGTAAAATTGATATTTAAGTATATTTTGATTTTTAAATAATTTAGTTGATTTATCATTTTAGTTAATTGTATATTGTGTCGATTCATTCATATTTAATTGTTTTAAGTCATTTTTATAATTAATTTAATGTCAATGTTCCATGTTTATGCTATAAATTTAGAATGGAATTTGTTTTTTTGAGTAGCAGAGAGGGAAGTTTTTAATTTACAATTCTTTTTATTATTCTACTTTTTCATTTGTATTATACATTTTTTGTTTGATTTTAGATTTATGTAATTTATATTTTATGAATAATTTTTTTATCTTGAATAGGTTTAATTTTTTGGGGTCTATATTTAATGTAATGTATTTAAAAATGTAGTAGTGGTATTAGTAAACTGAATCCCTCCAAAGTTCAACACTTTTCCAACTGTTTCCTAAATTGGAGTGGAAATAGTAAATCTAACCCCTCCAAAGTCCAACACTTTCCCTACTTTTGCTTAGATTGTAGTGGGAATACAGAATCTGAGGCCTCCAAAGTCCAACACTTTCCCTACTGTTACTCAAATTGAATGGGAATAGCCAATATGACCCTTTCAAAGTCCAACACTTTCTCTGCTGTTGCTCAGGTTTGAGTGGGAGTGGTGAGTTCTACCTTTCTAATGTTCCAAGTTGTCTATTTGATTTTATAAGTTGTTTTAACATCTATATATAGTTTTAATTTGAAGTTAGTCCAATGTAAATTAGTTACTATTATTTTTTATTAAATGTTCTTTATTTTGTTTGCCATTGTATATTTTTAATGTCTAGTGTTAATTGATTTCTATTAGTATTTTTATTAATCATGAAAATAATTGTATTGTTTATTCTTTAAATCATTTTAAAGTATAGATTTATATTTGTAAGTTATACAGTTTTTCCATAAGTATATAAAGTTGTTTTTTGTGTTCTCAATATTATTTGGTGATCTTTTTGCAGCACATATTTTTGTATAAGATATTTCATCAGCCAACCGAAGGGTGGCAACCTGTAATCAGTAGCTATAACACCTGCCTTTAAGATCCTATTGTGCTACAGGTGACGGGAGGGCACCGTACCCAGCCTACCCCATGGACGCAGGTGCAAGTCTAAACTCCTGTTCTCATGTGATTTACCCATTCACATTCCTTCGACTCCACCTTGCCTAAGGGGACTATGTGTCATAGATGTTTATGTCCATTCAGATCACAGAGAACTAAATCACATACTGTCTTACGCTGTGGAGTTGTGTTGACGTTGAGCAGCTCAGCGGCTTATTTTTGAGTATTGCAAAATAGGGCAATGATATTTCAGCCCCGGGCGGTCTGTAACTTGAGGAGTTGTGGTCACAAGTCAGTGCAGTAGTGCAATGACCGCCTTGGGCAAGAGACATTTATTATTGATGAGGTGTCCGAGAGAACGCTGTTGATGTCTACTGCTCCGTGGCGGTCGGCAGATCAAGTAGACAACACTGACCGGCTGTTTGGGCTGAAACAAGCAGTCTGTTGGTTTGGGATGAACGGTGGTGGCATGGTAGAAAGTTGATGTGGTCAAAGTTTAAAATTGGACTGATGTGTTGCGAGATGCAGTTTTAATCCTGGAGAACTTAAAAAGCTGGAGTAATGTGGTTCCAGAATATCAGATGCAATAGTAGTCAATAGCAGCTTCCATAGCCGAAGTAGTCTTGTTCCAGGGTCTCTGACGGAGGACCAGTCCCTGCAAGTAAGGTTCTCTGCCACTGAACTGACGTTTTTCAGGCTCTTCCAATTTTCATTGGCTTGGTTCAAGGCTTCGGTGACTGATGTGGACTTTCTCTAGTCCTAGAATTATTCTGGGGTCTTTGGTGGAACCAAAGGACTTGTTTAGCTTTGGTGAAGGACCAAGGTAAGCATATAACAGCAAAGATCCTATGATGGATCCTTGCGCTAAATCCAACTGAACTGGGTGAGATGACAATGGTGGGAGGAATGCAATCTGACCTTGGACTGAAATACCTAAGATGCTCCATCCCAGAGCCTTGCCTGGCACGCCCCTTTGGAGCAGTCTGCTGTAAAGCAAGGAGTTGTGTAGAGTGTCGGAGACGGCTGAGGGATATAACAGGAAGAGGGAGTTCATTCAATTCCCATTGTCAGTTGTTTTAGGATGACAATGAAAGTAGACTTTGTTGCTAGCGGAGGGTGGAAGCCAACTTGAGCTTCTGGCTAGAAATTGTCCTCCGCAAAGAAATGTTGCTCTTGTAAATAGGTTCATCTTTCAACTACTTTGGCCAAGAATTGGCTTACTGTGTCCAGAGTTGATTACAGGAGGTACAAAGACAGATCAGACAACACAATGTGTGATGTCTGAGAAATGGAGAAAAAGAAGATTCACAATACTTTAGGTACAGTCTCCCTCTCGTGCATCAATGACTGTACCTCTCATGATGAGGTAGACAGTCTCCCTCTCGTGCATCAATGACTGTACCTCTCATGATGAGGTAGACAGTCTCCCTCTCGTGCATCAATGACTGTACCTCTCATGATGAGGTGTACAGTCTCCCTCTCGTGCATCAATGACTGTACCTCTCATGATGAGGTGTACAGTCTCCCCTCTCGTGCATCAATGACTGTACCTCTCATGATGAGGTAGACAGTCTCCCTCTCGTGCATCAGTGACTGTACCTCTCATGATGAGGTAGACAGTCTCCCTCTCGTGCATCAGTGACTGTACCTCTCATGATGAGGTGTACAGTCTCCCTCTCGTGCATCAATGACTGTACCTCTCATGATGAGGTGTACAGTCTCCCTCTCGTGCATCAATGACTGTACCTCTCATGATGAGGTAGACAGTCTCCCTCTCGTGCATCAGTGACTGTACCTCTCATGATGAGGTAGACAGTCTCCCTCTCGTGCATCAGTGACTGTACCTCTCATGATGAGGTAGACAGTCTCCCTCTCGTGCATCAGTGACTGTACCTCTCATGATGAGGTAGACAGTCTCCCTCTCGTGCATCAGTGACTGTACCTCTCATGATGAGGTGTACAGTCTCCCTCTCGTGCATCAATGACTGTACCTCTCATGATGAGGTAGACAGTCTCCCTCTCGTGCATCAATGACTGTACCTCTCATGATGAGGTGTACAGTCTCCCTCTCGTGCATCAGTGACTGTACCTCTCATGATGAGGTGTACAGTCTCCCTCTCGTGCATCAATGACTGTACCTCTCATGATGAGGTGTACAGTCTCCCTCTCGTGCATCAATGACTGTACCTCTCATGATGAGGTGTACAGTCTCCCTCTCGTGCATCAATGACTGTACCTCTCATGATGAGGTAGACAGTCTCCCTCTCGTGCATCAATGACTGTACCTCTCATGATGAGGTGTACAGTCTCCCTCTCGTGCATCAGTGACTGTACCTCTCATGATGAGGTAGACAGTCTCCCTCTCGTGCATCAGTGACTGTACCTCTCATGATGAGGTGTACAGTCTCCCTCTCGTGCATCAGTGACTGTACCTCTCATGATGAGGTGTACAGTCTCCCTCTCGTGCATCAATGACTGTACCTCTCATGATGAGGTGTACAGTCTCCCTCTCGTGCATCAATGACTGTACCTCTCATGATGAGGTAGACAGTCTCCCTCTCGTGCATCAATGACTGTACCTCTCATGATGAGGTAGACAGTCTCCCTCTCGTGCATCAATGACTGTACCTCTCATGATGAGGTGTACAGTCTCCCTCTCGTGCATCAATGACTGTACCTCTCATGATGAGGTGTACAGTCTCCCTCTCGTGCATCAATGACTGTACCTCTCATGATGAGGTAGACAGTCTCCCTCTCGTGCATCAATGACTGTACCTCTCATGATGAGGTGTACAGTCTCCCTCTCGTGCATCAATGACTGTACCTCTCATGATGAGGTAGACAGTCTCCCTCTCGTGCATCAATGACTGTACCTCTCATGATGAGGTAGACAGTATGGGAGTGATAGAAACTGTGTAAACACAAATGGGGCTACAGGATTTTTTAGAGATGCGTATCCAGTAGGGGCATCTCACAAAAAGTGAAGGACTGGCCTCACACACCACCTGGTGTCATGCTTCATCATAGGCCGTCCTCGCCCTCTAAAAACTTCGTTTGATAGAGGGCGGGCATACACCTGACGACAGGGATGCACTTCTAAAACTAAGTGGTGGCCCGTGAGTTTGTGAAAAAGTGATCTAAAAACCATTCCAGTTGTCAGTGACTGATTTAATACATTTTATATAGAAGGACAACTTCATGGTGTTAAAGAGAGTGGGCGGTGATTTGGGAACTAATTATCCCATCACCGTGCTAGAAAAGGTCAACATGTTTCTGCTTAGGGTCCCCCGAAGGGTACATAGCATTCGTCAGGACCAAATATTAATAGAGGGCTCCGCCTTTTACACTTTGTATAAAGGATCAACCACTAAAAACCGGGGGTTGTAAGGATCAACTGCCCCGCAAGCCTAATGCTCACTCGTGAAACCTGTAGAAAAACAACAAATACATACCGAATGTGTAAGTATCCTGATTGTAATGTTGCATTACATACATCCCCACACTTATAAAGCGCGTGAGGTGGATTCTAAGTGAAACACGTGTCACTCATACGTGTCGGCACTTATCATTGCAGGAAAAAACATGTTTCTCGCCGCTTACCCTAGGTCACTATCCTACTTACTCCAAAAGGAGGTCGAGGGTGGAAGGGCCTACTGTGACATTCTGAAAAAGAGAGACATAAAATCATGGCCTGATAATGGTAGATCAGGTCCAAGATAGGGAAAAAGCCATTCATATAGTTTCATATAAAAAGGGTTAAAAAAGTATACTCGACATGGGAGGGATGAATTTGCACCAAAGAGCGTTAAAATACGCTCTACCATTCATTCAAAACACACACACTCTTACTGTCATCTTCAGCGCTTCCAGCTGTGTCTCCTACAGTCATCCGCTTCGCCTCCCCGCCGGTGAGTGATGGTGGAAAAAGAGCGGGCTTTTATACTGTTGTTCATTGCCTAATTGCTAGGTACTGATTCAGGCAATAGGAACACCTGAGCATGATCCGTAGTATTACCGGAAAAATGCCTGGTTGAGGGAGTTACCTCATGGGTCACCTGATCAGGGAGTGGCTACAGTCCCCATGGAGCGTGCGCGAGAGTGAGTTGATCCAAAACGCTACGCTCGGTGGAATACTCGCGCATGCGTCCAAAACTCCTGTTATGAAATAACGCTAGTGTATAGCGGCTCGACTGCTAAATACTAAATTAGGCAATGCGGAACCCATAGCAAAATCCGGAGTATCACCGGAAAAGTGCCTGGTTGAGGGTGTAACCTCATGTGTTCACTTGATCAGGGAGTGGCTACAGTCCCCAGGAAGTGTGAGCGAGAGTGAGTTACATTAAAACACTACACTCGGTGCCAAATAGGGCGAAAGGTGGAATGCTCGCGCATGCGTCCTAAACTCCAATAATGGTGTATAGCGGCTGAATTGTGTGCGCATGCGCGTGAATGATCATGCCAGTAGAGGTTGGAATGGGCCCTTTAATGCATCCAATTGGTCTAGATGTAGCCACATTAGGAGGTAAAAGAAGGTCAAAGGAATAGATAGTTCCTGTATTTCAGGTGTGCAGTACTTCCACTGAAATAATGGAACATCAGTAAAACCATAAAGTATGTCTCTATGATGTTGATTAAGGTGTCCCTATACCCTAGACGGTGTTGAGGGTCTAGTAGTACCATAGAAATATCTATATAAAAATGGATGTCTATTTAACGCGCATGTTGATGGGATAAGGTGTGTGTTCTTATTATGGACACAACGTTCAGATTATCATTGTTTTTAGTATAGTATTAGAGTCATTATACTAATTGTAGCCACGGGATTTCATCGTTAAGGCCTGTGTCCCATGTGCGTAACCGGTAAACCCAGCGTTGTTCCCTGATATGCAGTTGTCTGGTGATGTCTGTTTTTTGTTTCCTCATCACCTCCAGTACAACCCAATGGAGATCTGATTCGGTGTGGTTTGCGTCTAAGAAATGTTTAGTCAATCTAGTATTAGATTTTTTACACCGGATTGTACTGCGATGTTCGCTAATCCGTGTTTTTACTTTCCTTGTCGTCATGCCAATATACTTCAAATTGCACGGACAGTTCAGAAGATAAATCACATTCTCAGTATTGCAATTACTGAAGTTCTTTAATTTCCATGGGTTGTTTGTGCCGATATTCACTTCTTTTGTGGTCATGGTTAGTGGGCAGCATACACAGCCGCCACATGGAAAATGGCCTGTTGGTTTCGGTTGACTCCAAACAGTGTTCTGACCATTGTCCTCTTCATGTGTAACCACAGAGTGCACAAGGTTGTCCCTGAGGTTCCTGCTCCACTTGAAGGCGAAAAGGGGAGGTTCCCACTGTTGTTGTCCACTGTTAAGTATTGACCATTTCTTTTTTATGATGCTCTGAACTTTGTTTGATGCAGGGGTATACGTGGTCAGGCATCCCATGCGTTCAGATTTCTCTTTTGATGTAGTATCCAGCAATGCTTCCCGGTTGTTATTCCTTGCCCTTTTCCTTGCTCTCCTGATCATTTTTTTCGGATAGTGTCTCGCCAACAATTTGGTTTCTAGGTGTTCTGCCTGTTCTTGGAATGTTGCTAACTCAGAGCAATTCCTCCGCACCCTGAGGAATTGTCCCACTGGTAAGTTCTGGCGTAGGGCTCTCGGATGGTAGCTTTCGTATAGTAATAGGCTATTCCTATCCGTTGGTTTTATGTGCACTTTGGTTGATATTCCCTCGGTTGTCAGGGTGATGTCCAGGTCGAGGAAAATAGCATGATTCTTTTCGATAGTGTGAGTGAATTTAAGATGGATGTCTCTGCTGTTTACCCACTCTACAAAAGTCGAAGCATCCTCTGGTGTACCACGCCATACGATAAAGATATCATCTATATATCGCTTCCACGTTTTCATCTGATGGATGAACGGGTTTTTGGCGTTGAAGATGTAATCTTCCTCGAACTGGTGGACATACAGGCACGTCATACTGGGAGCAAAGGTGCTGCCCATAGACGTGCCCTTAACCTGATGGTATAGTCTGTCCTCAAACTCGAAATTTTTTTCAGTGAGGGCCATTTCAGCGCACTCCATGATGAAGTGTCTCGGTGTCATATAGGGGCCATTCTTGGTTTAACAGGATTTGTGATAGAAACTGAACAAAGAGGCAAATACATTCCCAGAGACACTGAGTCCCAGCAGCTAGCACAGTCGGGGGAGTATGCGTCCTTTCCAGGAGAGCTGGTTGATCCAAACTGTGATTCATGAACCCGAGAAGTCAGTCTGTGTTCCCATCACCTTCGGATATGCGACATGTGATAGCCCAATGATGTCGTAAGCCTAACGAGAACTTACTTGCTGGACTTATGTCCTGTCCATATCCACTACTTGGGACAGGTGGCTCTTTTCCACCTACAAATCAAGAGAACTCATTGCTGACCAGCTTGCCAGCTTACCCCTCCCTCTCAGGTAAAAAATCCTGCATATAGAAAGGTTGACCCATCCCTGGGCTAATTAGAAACAACCTTTAATTTGACTTTGATATCTAACACATGCACAGCAACTGCCAGCATTGCATCTGTTGCACTTTTACAAGCTGATCCAAGTCACTGAGGAAAGACCATACCTTGTGTCCTTCTAGAGGTACAGAGACTGGTGGAGATAACCTCTAACCAAGCTTCTAATTTAACACTGTTTATTGGCATTTAAAAAAATATTACAATGCAGTACAGAATAAACACTGAGTCAGGTTTCTTGGATTACAGTTATTAGTAAAAACAGTTCAAAATAAGTACTGAATCAGTATTTTAGATCTACATTTATATGCCCAATTTCTACCAGCGGAGGCACAAACGCCTGTCGGGGATGGGGTTATTTCAGGAACTCTAAATGCCATACGATAATATTAATAACCAATCTTTAAATTACATCTGATCCTGAGCATCTGCTTCAAGGTCCACTATTGCAGCCAGGAGTTAGGTGCACATAAGGGTCTGATCAAAAGGTGGCTGCACTGGAGACTCCCTTGCAAGGCTGAAGTTGGTTTCTTGGCAAGCTGAAGGTAATATGGATACGGTAAAATGCTTATGCGATGCAAGCAAAGTTAAACGTCACAACCACATCTGCCGTCAGTTGGATTCAGGCAACCTTCCCACCCACAGTATACTTCTAAACTTGGCCAGGGAGAGCCACGGAGTAATTCCTGGTGATTTCCACTGTCACTTTCCAACACTGCAGGGCCATAGTCAGCGCTATGGAACATTAGTACTGGTTGACTGTGCCCGCAGGCCCTTATTGACGTATGAAGGGTATCTTCTTCAGAGCCGCAGGCAGGGTGACAGCATTAAGTGCCTATCCTGACTCTGGATTCAGTGGAAGTACTCCCTGGCTGAAGTTCTCATGTAAGTGTATGGCCCTTCTGGAGGGTATTCAACTCCTGAAGCAAACTGTGGAGAGATTCCTGTGCCAGAGGGGGAGAAAGGCCTGGGAGTGAAATGAAATGAAATGAAATGAAATTCGTACTTGTAAAGCGCACTTATACCCCCAAAGAGGTGTCCTGGCGCTGTACGCATACCGCTGTGGAACCCTTCCTGGCTTTTCCCTGTGAAATGTCCACTCCTGGGCACCCCCAGGGTGAAGCCAGGCATCCCAGCGCTGTTGGGGCCGTTGTGGAGATTAAGCATGCTATTGCCCAGAGTTGCAGAGTGGGACCCATGATTAGAATAGGCACCGAGGCGAGAATTATCAGGTCCGAGGAAATTGAGCCCAAGACCCGCCGAGGCGGGAATTGAACCCTGGTCCCGGGCCAGATCTCTGCATCAGGGTCTGCCGCTCTAACCATTGAGCCACACTTCTCCACAGGACCCGTGGTCCTGGCCCAGAGGGTGATGGTAGCTTCAGTCTGGTCCTGGGGCTCAAGGGGTTGAACATGCATGTGAGGTTCATGAGATTCAGGATGGAAACTATTTAAATGATAATTCCATTGATGGCTCTAGAGGAGAACAGAGTTTCACATATTGTAGTTGTAAACTTCCACAATCCATTCCATCCGGCTCATCATAAACATATTGTATTTAAGGACTGAGTGTAATGGGCAGTTTTATTCTATCTACATTCATTAAATATTTCGTTCAAGACGGGACTGCCCCCGGCAGCTAAAGCGGGCAGTGGATCTGTCCTGACTGTAAACACTCTCTTTGGGCCCTGCTGATCTGATCATTTTTTTTTACTGGTTTCAAATCTTTCTCACCCGCCGAACTCCTCAAAGGTCCCGCTCCAGCTGTGCATTGAACCGATGAACCTGTCGAAAGATCTACCGACTGGATATCAACCCAAAACAGGTACAGAAGGTCTCAGTTTTGGATGATCGAAAGTTGAACGCGATCAGAGTGATCCCAGTGTCCCGCTCCTACTCGGTCTACGGAATGTGGTACTGTCTATCATTCCATCCAGAACGGTCATCTGGAGGATCAGCGTCACAAAAGCGACTCCTATTAAGGTCGGGCTTCAGCCTTTTGACATTTTGTTTTAAAGTCCAGAATCTTCATGCTCAGTTGTCTGCGTTACAGAAATAAAATACAGTAATGCTTATATCATGCAGTAGCAAACAGAAGGACTTTAAATCCTGTTTAAAATCCAGAGGTTCGGAAGTGAAGCTCAAGGCTTATGAGCAAGGGAATGTTGTATCCTTGGACAGAGTAATCCCAATTACTAATCGGAAAGTGCACCGTAGACCATCTGCTCCCTGGTATAATGAATCGCTAAGAGAGCTTAAGCTTGCATGCAAGAAGTTTGAAAGAAGATGGTGCAGTGGTTACTCTGAAGCAGGCAAAAAGTGTCTTAAACTTGTGCTGGGTAACTATAAAAGAGTGGTCGATGAAGCTAAGGCCGACTTCTAGGCCACCAGCATTCTTACAGCCAATAATGGGGCTAAAAAGGTCTTTGAACTCCTTTGGGGATTAACAGACCCGTACTGCTCAAATCAAGAAATCACGGCCTCCCAGAAACTATGTGATGTTCTGGCTGAATTCTTTGATAAAACGATCAGGAAGATTCAGGAGGACATTGGCGCGTCTGTTCAGACTGCATCACCGGTACTGAACACCGCGGATAACCCAGGGACACTGCCCAGAGAGGCTGATGACCAGAGCTCCACAGAATTATCAGCAGCCGACACTTCTATGATACTAAAGGGCATAGACTCCGATGATGGCCATAACTACAGGCTTCATACCTTTGACACGATTTCAGAGGTGATATTCCTAGATATTGTAAGGTCCACTACCTCGGGAGCCCCTTTGATCCACCTACATCCAAGGATATGGAAAGAGTTGGGAGAGGAGGCTGTTGTCCCCACCATGCTGTGTGTAACCAATCCCTGAAGATGGGTAGGGTACCCCAAACTTGTAAGAAAGCAATTGTCCCCCCCCCCCTTTTTGAAAACCATCTTCAGCTGACCCCGCAGCTTTCAGTAACTATAGGCACAGTTCGCTCCTCGCCTTCCCAGTGATGATCTTGGAGTGTTTATGTGAGCAGAATTGTTATCTCAATATCTGAAATCTGTCCCTCCTGAGCAATTTGGCTTTTGACCAGGACATGGTACAGAGTCAGCCTTGCGTATTGCTTTAGACGAGCTATGAATGCGGGTAGACAGCGGGCAGTGGACAGTTTTGATCATGCTTGACTTGTCGGCTGTCTTTGACATGGCAGATCATAAAGTCCAGCTGTCCAGGTTAAGTTCAATTGGAGTAGGCGGCACAGCACTGAAGTGGCTGGGAGTCCTACCTACTGGACAGGTGTCGGGCGGTCTCTCTGCCCCCTACTGCTCTGCATTTAAAATGTTGCAACAGGGAGTACCACAGGGCTCAGCGCTCAGCCCGATATGGTTTAATATCTATATGAGCCCCTTAACACCTTGATAAAGAAGCGCGGCATCGACGTGGTTAATTACGCTGATAACACTCAGCTGATCTCATCCCTCAATAATAACCAAGAGAGTAATGGCTTTCCAAGAAGACATGCTGGAAATAGTCGGCTGGATGAATGCAAACTCATTAAAACTTAATGGGGATAAAACAGAGTTTTTGTGTTGTTTGGTTAATAAGATCCCCATGGCTCCCCCCACCCCCCAACTTCTGGCCCATCCCACCTGGTGATGAGTCAGTACACGCTGACATGGCTCATAACTTAGGGGTCACTTCTGACAAGTTATCTATGGAGGACCATAAAACGGAAGTAGCAGGCACCTGCTTTGCACTATTACGAAACCTCAAAGTGCTACCATTGTTGCCCATTCAAGCCGAGTCTCTTGCGGTACGCAGCATTATACCCAGTAGGCTGGACTACTGTAATGCCCTGTTACTCGGGTGCCTAAGTATCTGCTGAACAGACTGTAGAGAGTCCAAGTGGCTGCAGTGAAACTTGCCCTAAGCAGACCTCGCAGATCATCAGCTACTGATGCCTTCAAAGAACTGCACTAGCTACCTCTCACCCAGCAGACCTTTTTTAAGGCTGTGTGCATTGTGTTCAAGGCTCCAAAGGCTGTTGGTCCGGTACCCCTACAAAGGAGACCCAGGAAGGACACCTCCGCTCTAGCACAGCAAACCTGGACTGTCAATAAGTTTCGGAAGACCAGACAGGGGGGGCGCTTTCTCAGTTAAAGTGGCCCAACTTTGGAACAAGCTGTCACCATCTTTTAGATCTGCAACAGCCTTGTTGCAATTTTAGGAAAGCTTTAAAGACATGGCTTTTTCCTAAATAAATCCAAATATGTACTTCCTCCAATGATGTCATGCCAACAGCGGTACCTACCCACTCACCTAAGCGCCAGGATGCCAGTTGGTGACAGATGCACATTACAAGTGGTATAAATAAATATAAATAAATTTAGAGTTCGGTGGACAGGTTACTCCATCACAGACATGACGGATTTCCTGTCGGCCGTATTCCAAGTGCCATTGGCTATGGGGCCTGATTTAGATCTTGGCGGATGTGTTGGGATTTATATTTCGACAGACGGGATATCCGTTACCATTGTGATGGAGTAACCTGTCAGTCAAGATCTAACTCCGGCCCATAATGCACTTGTAATATGGAGGACGGGAAATCCGCCACATTTGTGATGTAGTAACCTGTCCACCAAAATCTAAGTCAGGCCCAAAGTCTCCTTTCTCCGAGTTCTGTGCAGTGACCAAACGTCACCATTGTTTTTTAATGTATAGCGGACACCTCTAGACCGCCTCATTCAACTTTGATGAGTGGATAATTGTGTCAATTATGCTCAACTCGGATCTTGTCATTTTGTCAGCAAAAAACTAAAGCACACCCTTATTGGGACCAAAGGTCTTGTGGTGGTCCCCAGAAGCATCTTGGTTGCTGCGGTCTTTGGCGGACACAGGTGAGTCCGTGTCTTCTACCATCCCCTCAGGTTCAGAACATCCGAGTCCCGTCTCATGAGAAGCTGACTTTAAAAATACCCTTTTGTCGGGTCTTCTGAAGTTCTGCTATTTCCAGCCTTGACTTTTTCATGAAGTTCTTTCCCTACCAACAATACCCAGAAAAGGTGACCATCATAATCCCGTTGCTTCTTTCCCATCAGACCTACACCTGTAGCATTTATCGGAGCTTGCCTGACGCCCAATCGACCAGGCTGCAGAGGGGTCAGAAAAGAGCAGCCCGACAGATTGTCGGGATGGACCGCCGAGCACACCCTACTCCTGAACTTCACTGGTTACCAGTAGCCCAACAAATTGGATTTCAAGTTGCTTGTCTGATGCTCACAGCCCTCTATCATGCAAGAGAGCGCTTGTAGCAGCATATGATCAGGGCCACTGGAATTATGCGATTCTGCAGATTTCCGCACAATTCTGGATTTGCTGCATAATCCATCTGCCTCATAATCTGCACATTTATTTTTCAAAACACATTTTTATTAAGTCAGCAGATAAAATAGCCACATTTCTGACAGGAGAAGTACAATAAAAACTGATCTGTATGATGGCATTCAGGCTGGTGACTTCTATGTGACATTTACAATACAGAAAAATAAACATTGCGGGCCTGTGAACATCAGCCCGTAACTTTACACCCATAATCTGCACATTTTAATTTACAGAAAATTGTTTCTAGCTGAAACATAAAAAGTTACAGAACATATGGTGACTCGGGTTCCTGCGCACCAGAATTGGTACTAATTAATGTGAACGGCTTCCTCAGACATTGTTACGAGGTGTAAAAATGACAAATTAATGAAGTAATACTATCCCAAAATGTGGCACGTTATGCCACATAATTTGCCATTTCTGGCCGCATAATTTAGTCAACCCTGCCCCATAATTGTGTCCTCTTCTGCTGCATAATTCCAATGGCCCTGCCTATGATGATGCACTACATTTCACCGCACCACGTGAGTGCGGGCAAGCCGCTACTACTGACGATCTCTCATGTGAGGAAGGCATGGACTGGAAAAGGATAATTCTTGGTGCTGGCTGAAGCGGTATGTACCGCTCTCCTTGTACCTTTGGGAATGACTTAAGTGTTTACTGTCTCGAGGCAACACGGGATCGCACATGCCCACACACATGTGCATACATTCCTGCAAGGTTCAGACTCTGAGACCAATATTCCGACAGGTCATGGGATGTTTTTAGAACAAGTAAGGTTCTAAAACAGGGGTGTCCATCATTGATTCCCCGGGGTCCAATCCATGTTAACTTTTCAGAATAGCCACCGACTACGCAAATGGTTTCCAGTTAGGTTCATTGTATGCAAATGTATCGCAAGTGGATATCATGAAACCCGCTCTTCTAAGCTTACGTTGCGCAACCCTCTCCTCACCTCTACCCGACCACCACTGAACCCCACCTTGGCCATAACAATCCTCCCATAAACAGCAAGCGTAGCCCACCGGGTGACACTAAGCAAAGACAACCTTGTCCTACAGATCAGATGGAAGCTGTCGATGGAACAAACTGAAGACAACAGAGGCTGAAAATGGTCCTAGTCACTAGGGATCATCATGGCAAATTCTCTCGATCACTGCATCAACTCTGTTTACTAACACCACCATGAGGGCGTTAGTGCCTTCTTCATCAAGGTTTCCCCCCTGCTGCTGCTGCTTGATTGTGGAAAACAGAATCGCTCCCCGTAGAACTGGGACCAGGGAACTGTTGCTTTTTTTTTTTGTCATGTCGGTGAAATGATTTCCAGATTTTAATGCATATTAATTTGATTGTTTGGGGTAGCATTTTTAGTGACTCATGTACAGGGAACAGCCCCAGAAAGCACCAAGCTCCAAAGTGCAGCCCGCTTCGAGCCGCTTTCCATTCATTTGTCAGTGGATGATGGAATCCACCTTGACGTTGGTAGGCCATTGGTAGTGGCTGATGTTCTTCTTGCTTGCTGACTCCGAGGACTGCCTTAACGGACTTGGATTGTGTCGGCACGTCCTGAGTTTCACTGTCCTTCTTCTGGTCACCTCAGGGTCTTGTACATTCCTCCTTTGGGCTACACTGAGTCCACTTCTCATTTAGCTGTTAGTCACTGCCATGGTGCCACGGAACTACTGTGGACTGCTACATGGTTGCCTATAGGCCACTGCTGAGAGACCACCAAAGAGCCACTGCTGACCCACTTGTGTGTGGTACTGATGCTGATGATTTATGGTTATGGTGCACTTAGTATCTTTTCTGACTGTCATCATTCGGTGTAGTAGCTGATCCTTGATAATTGGATGGGATTTAGGAATAGGGCTAACTGGATGCGTAGGATGGGAAGGGACCTCTACAGAGCGGAGGGGATGTGGTGAGGTGAGGTTTCTAATGGATTTTTTTGATAAAGGGATGACTGTTATTTTTTGCAGTAGAAGGCAGTGGAATCGAGGTGTCAGCTGGTGGAGGTTTGGGCACGACAATCAATCAATCAGTGGGTCTTGTAAAATGCAGCTTGTCACCCCGGGGGTCTCCAGGCGCTGGTGGGTAAAGCAAGCCACGGTCAGAGGGCGCTGGCGTTAGAAAAACCAAGTCTTGAGCTGCTTCCTGAAGTCCTTCAGAGATGGGGAGGTGCGCAGGTGGAGGGGTAGGTCGTTCCAGGACTTGGCGGTGAGGTAGGAGAAGGAGTGACCTCCGCAGCAGCTGCAACAGATGCAGCGGATGTGGGCCAGGGCCACGGTGGAGGAACAGAGCTCTCTGGTCAGTTGGTGGAATTTCGGGCGGTTGTTGATGTTGGTGGGACCAGATTCGAGGAGGGCTTTGTAAGCGTGCGTGAGGAGCTTGAAGAGGCATCTTTCCTGTATGGGGAGCAGGGGAAGAGCTCTGGGGTGAGGGGTGATTCTGGTTCATCTGGGGAGGTCAAGGATGAGTCTTACTGCCGAGTTCTGGAAGTCTGGTTCAGTAGCTGTCTGGCACTTCCGGCATAGAGTGCGTTGCCGTAGTTGAGTCGGCTGGAGAGAAGGGCTTGGATGACCATCTTCCTGGTTGAGGCGGGCATCCAGTGGAAGATCTTGCGTAGGGTGTGGAAACCGGCAGAGGAGACGGTGTTGATCAGTTGCTTCATGGTCAGATGGGTGTCCAGGATGATTCTAAGGTTGTGTGTGTGGTCTGTGGGGGTGGGGCTGAGTGCAAAGGGCCACCAGGTGTCGTCCCAAGGGGAGGGCTTGTTCCCGAAGATGATGTTTTGTCCGAGCTGAGTTTCAGGCAGTTGCTCTTCATCCAGGTGGCGATGTCAGTCATAGTGTTTTGGAAGTTGGCTCTTGTGGTGTTGGCGTCTTCTGAGAGGGATAGCACGAGCTGGGTGTCGTCTGCGTAGGAGATAAGGCCGTGGGTGCGGGTGATGTCTGCCAGTGGTGTCATGTAGGTGTTGAAGAGGGTGGGGCTGAGGGAGGATCCATGGGGGATGCCACATATGATGTCTTTTGGTGTGGAGGAGAAGGGTGGTATGTGGATCCTCTGTGTTCAGCTAGAGAGGAGGGGGAGATCGAGTTGAGTGTGATGCCAATTTAGTGGAGTCTGGTGACGAGGGTGTGGTGAGAGACGGTGTCGAAGGCTGCCAGTAGGTTGAGGAGGATGAGGGCGGCTGTGCCACCTATGTCAGGAAGGCGTCTGATGTCATCCGTTGCTGCAATGAGGGCGGTCTTTGTGCTGTGGTTAGGCCAGAATCCTGATTGGGATGGGTCGAGCAAGTTGTTTTCTTCGAGGTGGCCCATGAGCTGGTGTTTCAGGGCTTTTTCCAGGACTTTGCAGGAGCAGGGGAGAAGCGAGATGGGGCAGTAGTTTTTGAGTTCGTTGGGGTTGGCTGAGGGTTTCATCAGGAGGGGTTTGACTTCGACGTGCTTCCAGGCATCGGGGACGGCGGCGATGGATGTGTTGAGTAGTTCTACGAGGGAGCATCTGGTTACTTCTCTTCCTAGGTTGTGGAAGTGGTGCGGGCAGGGGTCCGGGGGAGATCTGCAGTGAATGGAGTTCATGATGGAGATGGTGTATTTGGTTGAGAGCTGCTTCCAGTCGATGATCCGGTGGGGGTAGGAGGCATTGGTTTGGGTGCAGAGGTGGTTGAGGACAGTGGATTGGGGGTCAAAGTTGCTGTAGATGTCGGAGATCTTGCAGTGAAAGTAGGCTACTAGAGTGTCACAAAGGGTTTGGGAGGGGATGATCATGTTCTGTGGCGGAGGGGCAGGAGAATTATCTGATGATGCTGAAAGGTTCCTTGGTGTGGTTGGCACTTGTCTCAATGCGGGTGGTGAGGGCTTCTTTCTTGGTCCCTTTGAGATGGTGGTGATGGCTGTTGAGGGCAGACCTGAAGGAGTCGAGGTTGGCGGGATCTTATTGGAGCGCCAGTGTCGCTCCAGTTTCTTACAGTTGTGCTTGAAGGCCAGAAGCTCTGGGGTGAACCACCTGGCTTGCTTGGCGGGTCTGCTACTGGTGTTATTCAGGGGGACGATGGGGTCGGTGGCAGAGGAGATACAGTTGGAGAAGTTTTGGACTGCGAATTCGAGGGTATCAGAGGGGACGGGGTCTTGCTTCTTTGAGGGTAATGGTCCAGAGGGGTTCTGCGACTTAGGTCCAGTTGTGGCGAGGGTGGGTGGGGGTGTCTTGTCGGGGCCTACTGGCGGGCCGTCAATGGTGACATGGATGATGCTGTGGTCTGTCCAGGTCAGGTCGGTGGTGTGGGAGAATTTGGCTCTGCCGTTGGTGTAACAAATGGGGTCCAGAGTGTGTCCTGCGATGTGTGTGGGGGCGGTGACAAGTTGAGAGAGGCCGGCTGTAGGAGATTAGGATCTGCTTCTTATAGTTACCCCCACTTTTTGCTGATGTTTCACTGTTTTTCGACTTAGCCAGACTGAGGCCCTGCTAATCAGGACCCCAGTCTATCTGCTTTCTACTCTAAATTGACTATATGTACTTTAGGTACACTCCAGATTGGATTCTGGGGTACCCTTGTGAGTCCCTAGTATATGGTATACGATGTACCCAGGGCATAGGTACCCCAGAGGCCAACCAGGGGCTGCAGCATGTATTGTGCCACCCCTGGGATGCCTTTTAAAATGACAACAGGTCTGCTACAGCAGCCTGTGTAAGGTGGTGTATCCACCCCTTACTGAGATATAGGTTCCCTATAACTCTCCATATCACTGCACATGTAAACCTATCAGTCACCCCTATGGCAGGCCTTAACAATACTGAAGGCAGGGTGCTGGGTTTCATGTGAGAGGGTGCCCATGCATGAGCAGAGCCCCTCTGCAGCTTTCAGAATCTTTATTCCGGGGTTGTTTGTGATGCAGCCAGACCATATACTCTTAAGTGCATTATAACCAAACGGTAAATGCTAACTTTGGAGTGGCTGCATGGAAAACTGTCGTGTTTGGTGTCAAACACCTTGGAATCATACCCCCCACACCAGTAACTGGTGTGGGAGTATGATCCCACCCTTCTAGAGGGAGAGATATGACAGCACCGGTATACCCGGTACCAGCTAACAGAGCCCTGGCATCACAAAATGGATGCTGCCAGCCACAGACACGAGTCTGCCCTCCTGCTGCTGGACGAAACTCCGGCAGGGAGGCCTGGACAATAGGTTTCCTGTCACAGGGAGGTGTGACCACCTCCCAGACAGGCTTTAGTGTATTGGGGCTGGGTGGGTGCACTCTCAGAGTGCTTTGAAGTCTGCACTGGGGGCACATTTGGTGTCCCTGTGCATAGTCCAGCTCAAACCGGTTGCAGGGGCACACAGCCTTTGCTCTGGCACGAAACTGGACAAAGGAAATGGGTGTAGCCACCCCTCTTTCCTGACCCTCCCATAGGTGGGTCCCCAGAGTTTGTCCCACCCCTTCCTTGAGTATAAAATAGGAAACCCTGACTACAGGACTTTAGATTACACCTGGACTAAACTCTGATACCAGAAACCAAGAACTTCGACGATCAGCACGACGCTGGACGACTGAAGAATCTCCCTTGGAGTAAAGGAGTTACTCCCCTGCAAGGCAGGCACCTTTAACGCAACTGACCGGTTGGCATCTCTGAGCTCCGACGGACTCCGAAGAATATTGCCACACAGGAGGTGGGTTTTCCTAGGTCTATGAGGTTGATCTGTGCCCACAGCAAGTCTGAGGCCCGTATCCCTCGTGGAAGACCGTGCAACCCGAACCCCTGGACACCGCGACCATTTGCAGAAGCATCAGCTTTCCGGCGACCCCTGAGGCTGAGCTTTGGGTTACTTGTAGCCCTGACCCCGAGCAGTGATTGCACTGAGGATTGTCGGCCTACACTCAACGAGTGTTCCGTGGGCCGCCATTTTGTGATTCCTCTCGAGGTCCCTTTGCGATCCCTGGTCTGTTGACCTGTGGGTCCCCAAGAAGGCAACTCTAACTTTTATTGGGTTTCCCTGGTTGCTCCAGACGTGCCCTGACTCTCCATCGCTTTGGGAGTCCCCAGGACCTTGCTGGTCCGCACAGAAGCATCTTTTCTCTTCCTGCGTGGGTTGCTGTTGCCAAGGCTTGTTGTGGTCAATCCAATCACCGACACCCCAGCAGTCGACATCCTTTGTGGGACAGCTCGAATCCGGCTCCTGGTCATCGTCGACATCTCCGGGACCCCGTGGCTGCAGAGTCAAGCTTCACCTCTTCGCACCTGAAGCACCCGACATCGGTGGGCATTCGATTGCTCCGCTCCTGGTCACTGGCTAGTGACCCAGACTCTGTCCCCTCTGCTTTGAGGTTCTGCACATCTCCGATCCAGGCTTGGATCACACCGGACACTTTTCTCCTTCACAGCAGCAGCACTTTGCAGCAGTTCGCCATTGAAAACAACAACGGTTCCCGACACCTTTTGGCACCTATGCACCCGGCTTCCCTGGGTGAGGTAACTCGAGTACTCCGGTGCTCCCGTGGGTGTTGGCCCTAGAAACCCTTAAGTCTAAAGGGGTTTGCTCAAAGTCCTCTCCTAAGTGTCCTTTATCTTTAAAATTCCAACCGCGACTTTCCGCATTGAATCCTACGGCGCTCGCGGCTGTGTTCTCACACTGCACACGTCCCCCGTGGGTCTCCTGTGTCACTACCTTGGGTGGTTCCTTGGGGTCCCAGTGATTCTACGTGCTCTAGGCACTGTCTAGTCAAGTCGTGGTTTTTATACCACTTTCTTAGTATATGGTTTGGTCTCCCCCTGGAGCCCACTGTGTATTGTGCTATTTATTGTCGTTTTAATACTGTGATATTGTGTATCTTGAACTCTAATCTCATAAAGAGATTAGTAGTTAGTGTTTAGAAAAAAATACATATATTTTATATATATCTTGTGTGGTTCTCCTTTCATTTGGTCACTCAAGAGATTATAGACTGGTAAAACAAGCTGCTTTACATTCCTTCAAGACTTAGCCTGAAGGCTGCTCTCCATAGCTACCACTAGGATAGCTTTCAATAAAGGTTGTCTTTAAACCTATCATCAATAAAGGTCGTTTGGACTGGTGCAAGGTGCCCACTATAATTAGTGGACAGATTATGCCAGGCCAACTTCTCACATTGGTGTGCAGCGGTTGGATTCAAGCTTGCTATTGCTTTACCAGATAATCTCTTTGAAGTGACTAACTGAAAACCACTATAGGTACATAGGTACATATAAATCAAGTTTAGAATACAGTAAGTTCTACTGAACTTAGAGTTGTGTGTCAAGGGTCTAGCACACCCTTTCTACAACTCAAGAGCGTTTCAGTTCCCACTAGAGTAGGTAGGTGCATACACCACACCACACTAGAATGTCTGCAAGGCCTGAAGTAAGTGATTCCTTGCCCACTAGGTATGACAATCTCACATTCCAGGAATTGAGAAATATGTGTACCTCTAGGAGACTGAAAACCGGGAGACATGCATGCAATCAACGCCTCATAGAGGCTTTGCTGTTAGATGACCTCAGAAAGACACCAGGGTCTGATGAGGCAGGCTGGTTGGGTGGGGCAGTAGAAGAGGAAAGGCCAGGTAGTGAAAACTACTATGACCCAGACTCTGATGCTGGCCAGGGGGGTCAACATGATTCCCACCTGGAAAATCCAATTCTTCCTGAAGGTGAGGAAGGAGACCCCAGTGGGGTTCTCTTTACCCCACCTGGAAGGGTTAATAGTCTACCAAGAAGATCCAGATCTCCTTCTCAGGAATCTAATCATTCTAGTACGTCTATAGGGTCCTCTGCTTCTCATAAAAGGGCATCCTCTTATGAGGAGAAATGCCAACTGCTTGAGTTTGAGAGAGCTAAGCTCAGAATCAAGAGAGAGCAATTGGCCTTAGACAGGGAATCCCTGGAGCTTCAGAAAGCTTCTCAAAAGTTGGGGCTAGAGCCCCATGGTGGCAGCAACAGTGTCCCTAGAGGTAGAGATCATACTCATGACCATAGGAACCTGAACAAGATTGTCCCTCCCTACCAGAGTGGGGATGACATCCACAAATGGATAACTGCACTGGAGAAGGCCTGTAAAGTACAGAGGGTCCCTCAGGAGCAGTGGGCAGCAATCTTGTGGCTCTCCTTTGCAGACAAAGGTAGAGACAAGCTCCTCACTGTAAGAGAAGAGGAGGCTGATAATTACAAAGTCCTGAAGAGTGCTCTGATTGAAGGGTTTTGCCTAACCACTGAACAATACAGGATAAAGTTCAGAGACACCCAAAAGGCACGGACTCAGGACTGGGTTGACTTTGTTGATTGTGCTACTAAGGCTCTGGAAGGCTGGTTACTTGGCAGTAAGGTGTGTGATTTCAAAGGATTGTATAATTTGATCATGAGAGAGCAGATCCTTAACAACTGTCAAAATCAACTGTTGCATCAGTACCTGGTGGACTCTGATCTGACCTCTCCCCAAGAATTGGGTCAGAAGGCAGACAAGTGGGTCAGAACCAGGGTGAGGCAGAAGGTTCAGAACCAAGGTGGTGACTCTAAGAAGCAAGTTTCTAAGAACTCTGATAAGGGTGGGGACAAGGGTAAAGACCAGAAGTCTTCTCAAGGGCCCCAAAAATCTGTATCTGGTGGGGAGTCCCAATCTAACAAAGGAAAAGGCCAAAAGAAACCATGGTGTAAAATCTGTAAGCCGAAAACCCATTGGACTAGTGACTGTACAAAGACCAAAGACTCAACTCCAGCCACCATTGCACCTAAGGCAACTGTTCCCCCTAGTTCAGCTCCAAGTGGTGGTGTTCCTAATAAGGGTGTAGTAGGGTTAACCCTGGGATCTGAGATGGACTCTGGCCTAGTCCGGGTTCCAACTCGGGCTGTTCTGATCTGTGAAGGAGACATAGATATGTCCTCCTATGTGAGTCCCAGTAATCTGGGCAAATACAGACAGCAGCCCTTAATTAATGGAAGAGAGGCTTTGGCATTCAGGGACACAGGAGCAAGTGTCACAAAAGATCTTGTAGCCCCTGAACGGATCATACTTGGTGAAATGTACCAAGTGACCAATGCTAGCAATGTCAGGACAGACCATTCCCTGGCAGTTGTTAATTTCTCCTGGGGAGGGGTAACTGGCCCTAAGAAGGTTGTGGTAAGTGCAGACCTCCCTGTTGAATGCTTGCTTGGAAATGATTTGGAAAGTTCAGCTTGGGCTGAAGTTGAGCTCAGGACCCATGCAGAAATGTTGGGCATTCCTGCAGATGTGTTTGCTATGACCAGGTCACAGGCAAAAATGTCTAAAACTGAACAGGCCCTGGATTTTGGAAGAATGGACCAGGTGCCTCCCAAGAGGAGGAGCAGTAGGGTTAAGGCAGTGTCTTCCCCCCTGCCTCAGAAAGCAGATCAGTCTCTTGAGGGAGATGATCTCAGTCCTAAAGAAGGAACTGTCCCAGAGGAGCTTGAGCCTGATCAGGTTGAGTTCTTGGGGACAGGGGGCCCTTCCAGGGCAGATCTGAGCCAGGAGCAACTGAGCTGCCCCTCTCTTGAACCCCCTCAGACAGCAAGCTGCTGCTGAGGCTGCTGGGAGTGCTAGTGGTTCCCATAGGATCTACTGGGATGATGGACTCCTTTACTCGGAGTGTAGAGACCCCAAGCCTGGAGCCACCAGGAGGTTGGTTATACCTCTGAAGTTTAGGAGCTTCCTATTGACCCTAGCACATGATGTCCCATTGGCAGGTCACCTAGGCCAAAACAAGACTTGGGACAGAATTGTCCCTCACTTTCATTGGCCTCATATGTCTGAAGACACCAAGGAGTTTTGTCGCTCCTGTGTTACTTGTCAAGCCAGTGGTAAGGCAGGTAGCACCACAAAAGCCCCCCTGATACCACTACCTGTGGTGGGGGTTCCCTTTGAGAGGGTAGGGATTGACATTGTTGGTCCCCTAGACCTCCACACAGCATCTGGGCACAGATTTATCCCGGTGGTGGTGGACCATGCCACTAGGTACCCAGAAGCAATTCCCCTCAGGACCACCACAGCTCCTGTGGTGGCAAGGGCCCTCCTGGGAATCTTTTACAGGGTGGGTTTTCCTAAGGAAGTAGTATCAGACAGAGGTACCAACTTCATGTCTAGTTACTTGACTGCTATGTGGAAGGAGTGTGGAGTAAATTATAAATTTACCACCCCTTATCACCCACAATGCAATGGTTTAGTTGAGAGGTTCAACAAAACCTTGAAGGGCATGATTAAAGGTCTCCCAGAAAAGCTTAGGCGCAGATGGGACATACTTTTGCCCTGCCTTCTCTTTGCCTACAGAGAGGTTCCACAGAAGGGGGTTGGTTACAGCCCATTTGAGCTTCTGTTTGGACATCCAGTTAGGGGTCCATTGTGTCTAGTGAAGGAGGGATGGGAGTTACCTCTCAAACCCCCTAAACAGGATATTGTGGACTATGTACTTGGTCTCCACTCCCGGATGGCTGAGTACATGAAGAAGGCAACTAAAAACCTTGAGGCTAGCCAGGAATTACAAAAGGCCTGGCATGACCAAAAGGCTGTGTTGACTGTTTATCAGCCAGGACAGAAAGTATGGGTGTTGGAGCCTGTGGCCCCAGCAGCCCTCCAAGATAAGTGGAGTGGCCCCTATACCATTGTTGAACAGGAGGGAGAGGTTACCTATCTGGTAGACCTTGGAACTCCCAGGAGCCCCCATAGGGTGCTCCATGTCAACAGACTGAAACCATATGTTGACAGGGCAGACATGGGCTTGCTCATGGCTACTGATGAGGGACAGGAGGAAGAGAGTGATCCACTCCCTGACCTGCTCTCTCAGAACCCTGATGATGGATCAGTAGATGGTGTAGCCTTGGCAGGCAGCCTCACTGGCCAGCAGCAAACTGATTGCAGAAAAGTTCTCAATCAGTTCAGACATATGTTCTCTCTGACTCCAAGTCCGACTACCTGGTGCACTCATAAAGTAGACACTGGGGACAGTCTGCCTGTTAAAAATAAGATTTACAGGCAACCTGACCATGTCGGGGACTGCATCAGGACTGAAGTCCAGAAGATGTTGGATTTGGGAGTGATTGAACCCTCAGATAGCCCTTGGGCTAGTCCAGTAGTCTTAGTGCCTAAACCTCACACCCAGGGTGGTAAGAGAGAGATGAGGTTTTGTGTAGACTACAGAGGTCTCAATGCAGTCACTAGGACTGATGCCCATCCCATACCAAGGGCAGATGAGCTCATAGATACTTTGGCCTCAGCCAAGTTTCTCAGCACATTTGACCTGACAGCTGGCTACTGGCAAATCAGATTAGCTGAGGATGCAAAAGCCAAAACAGCATTTTCTACCCCTAGTGGGCACTACCAATTTGTGGTGATGCCCTTTGGTTTGAAAAATGCACCTGCCACTTTTCAAAGGTTGGTGAACAAAGTCCTTACAGGCCTGGAAGCCTATAGTGCAGCATATCTAGATGATATTGCTGTCTTTAGCTCCACCTGGGAGGATCACCTGGTCCACCTGAGAAATGTTTTGGAGGCCCTGCAGAAAGCAGGCCTAACTATCAAGGCCACCAAGTGCCAGATAGGGCAGAGTCAGGTTGTGTACCTGGGCCACCTTGTGGGTGGAGGCCAGGTTCAACCATTGCAGAGCAAAATCCAGACCATCATGGACTGGGTTGCTCCAACCATCCAGACTCAGGTCAGAGCTTTCTTGGGCCTGACTGGGTACTATAGGAGATTTGTCAAAGGGTATGGATCCATAGTGACCCCTTTTGAATGACTTAACTTCTAAAAGAATGCCAAAGAAAGTTCAGTGGACAGTTAGCTGTCAAAAGGCATTTGATGACCTGAAGCAGGCCATGTGCACTGCTCCCATTCTGCAAAGTCCTGATTACTCCAAGCAATTCATTGTCCAAACAGATGCATCTGAGTTGGGGGTAGGGGCTGTGTTATCACAATTGAATGATGAAGGTCAGGATCAGCCAGTAGCTTTTATTAGCAGAAGGTTGACCCCCAGAGAGGAACGTTGGTCAGCCATTGAGAGGGAGGCCTTTGCTGTGGTTTGGGCCTTGAAGAAGCTGAGGCCATACTTGTTTGGCACTCACTTCATTGTTCAGACAGACCACAAGCCCCTCTTATGGCTAAAACAGATGAAGGGTGAAAACCCCAAACTTTTGAGGTGGTCCATTTCCCTACAGGGAATGGACTATACAGTGGAACATAGACCTGGGAGTAACCATGCCAATGCAGATGGAGTCTCCAGATATTTCCACTTAGAACATGAAGACTCAACTGGTCAAGGTTAGTTTAATGTCCTGACGTTTGGGGGGGGGTTGTGTAGGAGAGTAGGATCTGCTTCTTATAGTTACCCCCACTTTTTGCTGATGTTTCACTGTTTTTCGACTTAGCCAGACTGAGGCCCTGCTAATCAGGACCCCAGTCTATCTGCTTTCTACTCTAAATTGACTATATGTACTTTAGGTACACTCCAGATTGGGTTCTGGGGTACCCTTGTGAGTCCCTAGTATATGGTATACTATGTACCCAGGGCATAGGTACCCCAGAGGCCTACCAGGGGCTGCAGCATGTATTGTGCCACCCCTGGGAAGCCTTTTAAAATGACAATAGGTCTGCTACAGCAGCCTGTGTAAGGTGGTGTATCCACCCCTTACTGAGATATATACGTTCCCTATATCTCTCCATATCACTGCACATGTAAACCTATCAGTCACCCCTATGGCAGGCCTTAACAATCCTGAAGGCAGGGTGCTGGGTTTCATGTGAGAGGGTGCCCATGCATGAGCAGAGCCCCTCTGCAGCTTTCGGAATCTTTATTCCGTGTTGTTTGTGATGCAGCCAGACCATATACTCTTAAGTGCATTATAACCAAACGGTAAATGCTAACTTTGGAGTGGCTGCATGGAAAACTGTCGTGTTTGGTGTCAAACACCTTGGAATCATACCCCCACACCAGTAACTGGTGTGGGAGTATGATCCCACCCTTCTAGAGGGAGAGACATGACAGCACCGGTATACCCGGTACCAACTAAACAGAGCCTGGCATCACAAAATGGATGCTGCCAGCCACAGACACGAGTCTGCCCTCCTGCTGCTGGACGAAACTCCGGCAGGGGAGGCCTGGACAATAGGTTTCCTGTCACAGGGAGGTGTGACCACCTCCCAGGCAGGCTTTAGTGTATTGGGGCTGGGTGGGTGCACTCTCAGAGTGCTTTGAAGTCTGCACTGTGGGCACATTTGGTGTCCCTGTGCATAGTCCAGCTCAAACCGGCTCCTGGTCGTCGTCTACGTCTCCGGGACCCCGTGGCTGCAGAGTCAAGCTTCACCTCTTCGCACCTGAAGCACCCGACATTGGTGGGCATTCGATTGCTCCGCTCCTGGTCACTGGCTAGTGACCCAGACTCTGTCCCCTCTGCTTTCAGGTTCTTCACATCTCCGATCCAGGCTTGGATCAAACCGGACACTTTTCTCCTTCACGGCAGCAGCACTTTGCAGCAGATCGCCATTGAAAACGACGACGATTCCCGACACCTTTTGGCACCTATGCACCCGGCTTCCCTGGGTGAGGTAACTCGAGTACTCCGGTGCTCCTGTGGGTGTTGGCCCTAGAAACCCTTAAGTCTAAAGGGGTTTGCTCAAAGTCCTCTCCTAAGTGTCCTTTATCTTTAAAATTCCAACCGCGACTTTCTGCATTGAATCCTACGGCGCTCGCGGCTGTGTTCTCACACTGCACACGTCCCCCGTGGGTCTCCTGTGTCACTACCTTGGGTGGTTCCTTGGGGTCCCAGCGATTCTACGTGCTCTAGGCACTGTCTAGTCAAGTCGTGGTTCTTATACCACTTTTTTAGTATATGGTTTGGTCTCCCCCTGGAGCCCACTGTGTATTGTGCTATTTATTGTCGTTTTAATACTGTGATATTGTGTATCTTGAACTCTAATCTCATAAAGAGATTAGTAGTTAGTGTTTAGAAATAAATACATATATTTTATATATATCTTGTGTGGTTCTCCTTTCATTTAGTTATTTAAGAGGTTATAATCTGGTAAACCAAGCTGCTTTACACTCCTTCAAGACTTAGCCTGCTCTCCATAGCTACCACTAGGATAGCTTTCAATAAAGGTTGTCTTTAAACCTATCATCAATAAGGGTCGTTTGGACTGGTGCAAGGTGCCCACTATAACTAGTGGACAGCATATGCCAGGCCATCTTCTCACACCGGTGATGCAGAAGTCTCAACTAGTTATTGGGGGTATGTTTTGGGAGTAACAAGATTGTTGTTACTGTGAAAAGGAGGTGATTTTTTTTTTTTTAGGTATTGTATTGTTTGAGGTTTTTTTGTGCCTGTAGTGTCTTCGAGCTGTTGGGAAGGAAAGGTTGAGAGGGTTTATTGACGAAGGAGGCATATGGGTGGGTAGATGGGTTGGTGACCTGGAGAAATGTAAGATGGATCAGATGATGGTGGATACGGAGGTATTATTGAGAAGGTGGGACACAATGACATTTGACCTTGTAAACCTTTCCAAGGTGTTAAGAGAATGTTTATCATGTAGGTATAAGGAGGGACAAGCCTTGATAGGGGTGATGCGATGCTACGGTGTCTAGGTACATTTGGGTGGCCCTTTTTGCAGGTGGTCGCCCAATCTTTTAAGAAAGGTGGAGCAAAGGAGGCCAGCAGGGTGGCGTCTTCTGGGACGGAAGTAGAGAACATTGAGCGATGGGGCGCAATGATGCAGTAGCAGGTTGGTGTTTCTTCCTCCATCCGTGTAGATTGAGTGGATTTAGGATTGAAATGATTCAGGTTTTGTGGTGGTGCAAAGAGATCATTCCTTGGGATCAGTTATTGCCTAAACTAGATGAGCTGCATGAAGGGAGGGGTCGTCTGGATATTTTGGTGATTTACTTGGAGCAGAATGATTTAGTGCTGTTTCTGGAGAGGTCTTGCTGAAGAACGTGACGTGGAGCATAAGGGAAATAAAAGAGCAGTGAATGGGGACCTGTACAGCATGGACTGGGTTAGTCCCCAGGTGACCCTGGAGCACAGGGAAGAGGCCAGAATTTGTTGAGAAGACGGAAAGTAAACATGAAATGCTAACATTTTACCAGACGGATGGGATTGAGAGAATTGGACCCTTCCATGTCAGGATCATGAGTTGTTCAGCTACGATGGCAGTGCTCTATCGATTTTAGGTAGCATGGATTATTTGTTCATGCTTCGGGAGAGGGTTATCGCATTACTGGGTGAAAAGATGAGGGTGTGAAAGAGTGGATGATTTTTCGATATGATCGATCAGAGTGGCATGATCTAAAGGACGATCAAGAAGTCGGGTGTGGTAGGAAGCCGCTACAGGATGCAGATGTAGGGTGAAACCCGTCTTGGGTTGCTTGTGTTCTGGTTCAGGGATGACCTGGCTTGACAGTTCGGGCTGGTCCGGTCCGACTGGAGCAGGGTCAAGACTGATTTGCATATAGCGGAGTCTAATCTGAGGTGGGATGGTGTGCAGAATAACAATGGAATGGGATACGGCCCGAATGATTACCAGTGACTGAGATTAATTCAAGCGTTCCATCCATCACTGGTTTGTATACTAATGATGGGGATGGAGCAGTGTTTCAGGATAGCAGGAGGGCTGGCTTTGGTTCCTGACATACAGGCCCTCTGGTAGAGTCAGATTAGACTAGAAATAGGCACCGGAATAAAAATGAAAGTTGCCCACATTTATAAACTGGGTAGGAAACAAAAAAGCAGCGAAACTCGAGCACCTCTTGACTTTTTAAGACGGTCTCCGAGGGGTGGGTAATCACAGGTATTCGGCTTGCTTATGCACAATGTGTGTTGTAATATTAGAGCAATGTGGCAGTGAAATTCATGAAGTTCCTTCCATGTCAAAAAGATAAAAATATAGACGCATCCCAGCTCTTCTCCACACAAAGTGTGATTGGTCCATCCTCACTGCATGTGATGAGATAATCGCATCCAGCGCCTGCATAGTGCTGTGTGCTACTGCCATCTAGTCATTGCTTTTTTATTTTTTATTTTTTAGATTTTAAACAAAATAGTATTACTTTCATATAACAAACAACAAAGGACATTAGCTGCCTGGACTTAGTACTTCAGAAACAGAGAATGATCTATGCATAGTAGGACAGAGAAAAGCAGTTTAAAAATGTGCACGTCTTTTCAAACTCGTCCAGCCCCCAAGTGCATACACATTAAAACATGTTGTTTCTCGTCTTCAGCTAGCAACTAACAAACAACCTAGTCTTTGCTTAAAAATGTTTACACCAGCCACGCACATCCTCAAAACTGGCACCCACCACACCATACAACCAGCCCACACACAGTCACAAAACTGGCCCACCACACCACAAAACCAGACTACACCACATAACCAGCTCTCACACAGCCAAAAAACCAGCCCACTACACCACAAAACCAGACTACACCCCAAAACCAGCCCACACACAGTCACAAAACTGGCCCACCACACCACAAAACCAGACTACACCACATAACCAGCTCTCACACAGCTACAAAACCAGCCCACCACACAACAAAACCGACTGACCACACCACAAAACCAGCCCACACAGTCTCAAAACTGGCCCACCACACCACAAAACCAGCCCACACAGTCTCAAAACTGGCCCACCACACCACAAAACCAGCCCACACAGTCTCAAAACTGGCCCACCACACCACAAAACCAGACTACACCACATAACCAGCTCTCACACAGCTACAAAACCAGCCCACCACACAACAAAACCGGCTGACCACACCACAAAACCAGCCCACACAGTCTCAAAACTGGCCCACCACACCACAAAACCAGCCCACAGTCTCAAAACTGGCCCACCACACCACAAAACCAGACTACACAACATAACCAGCTCACGCACAGCCCAAAAAACAGCCCACTACACCACAAAACCAGACTACACCCCAAGATCAGCCCTCACACAGCTACAAAACCAGCCCACCACACCACAAAACTAGCCCCCACACAGCCACAAAATCTGCCAACACATAAACCAGCCCACGCACAGTCACAAAACCGGCCCACCACACAACACCAGCCACACAACCGGCACACTACACCACAAAACTAGCCCACACACAGCCACAAAATCAGCCCACCACAATACTAGCCCACACAGTCACAAAAGTGGCCCACCATACCACAAAACCAGCCCACACACAGCAGCAAAGCCGGCCAATCACACCACAAAACCAGCCTACACACAGCCGCAAAACCGGCCCACAAAACCAGCCCACACAAAGTCCCAAAATTGGACTGCCACACCACAAAACCAGCCCACACAAAGTCCCAAAATTGGACTGCCACACCACAAAACTAGCCCGCACACAGCTGAAAACCGGCCCACCACAAAACCAGTCTAGACACAGCCGCAAAACCGGCCCACAAAACCACAAAATCAACCCACACACAGTCACGAAATTGGCCCACCACACCACAAAACCAGCCCACACAAAGTCGCAGAACCGGCCCACCACACCACAAAACCAGCCCACACACAGTTGAAAAACCTCCCCCACCACAAAACCAGCCCACACCAGTCGCAAAACCGGCCCACCACAAAACCATCCCACACACAGCTGCAAAACCGGGCCACCACACCACAAAACCGGCCCACACACATCCACAAAACCAGCCCACAAACAGCTGCAAAACCAGCCCACCACACCACAAAACAAGCTTACACACAGCCACAAAACCGGCCCACCACACCACAAAACCAGCCACACAAAGCCTCAAACCGGCCCACCACAAAACCAGCATACACACAGTCACAAAACTGGCCCACCACACCACAAAACCGGCCCACACACAGCCACAAATTCGGCCCACCACAACACAAAACCGGCCCACACAAAGCCGGCCCACTACACCACAAAACCAGCCCACACACAGCTGCAAAACCGGTCCACCAAATCACAAAACCAGCCCCCACACAGCCACAAAACTTGGCCTTTCACTAACCTGTGAGCCTGGCCCACCTGCCATTGTAGGCCAGTCTGACCCTACCTGCTTGAGAGGCAAGGAGCATTAGCTGAGGGTTGTGAAGGGTGTAAGCTTAGCAACAGAAAGACAGGTGGGGGGAGATTCATAGGTACTCTGGAACGAAACGAGCAGGTCTGTGAGAAACTGCAATATTTAGTTGTACAAAATTTGTCTGAATTTCACACAAAAAAATGCGAAATTACTAAAATTAAAATCATGAATTACTTCACTAATACATTGAACGGAAGGGCTTATGTCAGGTTCAAAAGTCAAGTGTAAAACCGGAAAGGGCACTGCTTCTAGGAGAATGTCTCCTGCAGGACACTTTCTGCTCCTACCAGTTTCCAATTGTGCAGTTTCCACAGCTAGGCAAGGTGACATTTCTGAACTTCGTGACCATACAGAACACTTTGCAGATGCCTTGAAATGAAGGGGGGGCAGTACAGGACCCTTGCCGGGGGTGGGGTAGCTACCATTGGTGCAGCAGGTGCAGTGGCACCGGGTCCCAGAGGGGCCCATTGACCCTTGTTGATTGCTGTGGTTTACTCTCCCCAACAGCAGTCAAAGGGGCCATGGCTTGCTTGTACAAGTGCCCGTATCCTTGCTACCCCACTGGGGCCCTGCGTCCTTACTACCCTACTGGGGCCCTGCGTCAGTAGCGGGGGAGGGCCCATATCCTTACTACCCTACGGGGGCCCTGCGTCAGTAGCGGGGGAGGGGCCCATATCCTTACTACCCTACGGGGGCCCTGCGTCAGTAGCGGGGGAGGGGCCCATATCCATACTACCCTACGGGGGCCCTGCGTCAGTAGCGGGGGAGGGCCCATATCCTTACTACCCTACTGGGGCCCTGCGTCAGTAGCGTAGGAGGGCCCATATCCTTACTACCCTACTGGGGCCCTGCGTCAGTAGCGGGGGAGGGCCCGTAACCTTACTACCCTACTGGGGCCCTGTGTCAGTAGGGGGGGGAGGGCCCATATCCTTACTACCCTAAGGGGGCCCTGCGTCAGTAGCGTAGGAGGGCCCATATCCTTACTACCCTACTGGGACCCTGCCTCAGTAGCGGGGGAGGGCCCATATCCTTACTACATTACTGGGGCCCTGCGCCAGTAGTGGGGGAGGGGCCCGTATCCTTACTACCCTACTGGGGGCCTGCATCAGTAGCGGGGGAGGGGCCCGTATCCTTACTACCCTACTGGGGGCCTGCTTCAGTAGCAGGGGAGGGGCCGTATCCTTACTACCCTACTGGGGCCCTGCATCAGCGGGGGGAGGGGCCGTATCCTTACTACCCTACTGGGGGCCTGCTTCAGTAGCGGGGGAGGGGCCGTATCCTTACTACCCTACTGGGTGCCTGCATCAGTAGCGGGGAGGGGCCCGTATCCTTACTACCCTACAGGGGCCCTGAATCAGTAGCGGGGGAGGTGCCGTATCCTTACTACCCTACAGGGGCCCTGCATCAGTAGCGGGGGAGGTGCCGTATCCTTACTACCCTACTGGGGGCCTGCATCAGTAGCGGGGGAGGGGCCGTATCCATTCCTTACTACCCTTCTGGACCCTGCCTCAGTAGCGGGGGAGGGGCCGTATCCATTCCTTACTACCCTTCTGGACCCTGCCTCAGTAGCGGGGGAGGGGCCGTATCCTTACTACCCTACTGGGGGCCTGCTTCAGTAGCGGGGGAGGGGCCCGTATCCTTGCTACCCTTCTGGGCCCTGCCTCAGTAGCGGGGGACGGTCTGCTCTCGGCAATATTACTGAAACCGCTGTTTATAGCCGGAAGGGGTGAGCCAAGGTCAGTGTGCCACATTAAAGCGCCTCTTCCCCATCAGTGGTGCGCCTGCGGTGATTGCGCCCCCTGCGCAGTGGCGCACGGCGGAGCCCATAGCTCACGTCCCTGTCTCCGTGCTCCAGATCCCAGCGCCCCTCCCAGAGCCCCCCCCCCCCCCGGCCGCCGGCGCGTCTCCTCCGTGTCCTGTACACGGTGTGCAGACAGTGCTCAGTACTGCACGTGTCAGCACATCCCGCCTCGTTACCTCCCTGCTCTGCATTCACTGCGCGCCCCGTCTGCGCCCCCTCCCCGCAGGACCCGGCCCCCTCCCTCACCTCTCTGCACACAGGCGATTGTGCATTTTTACTGCACCCCCAGGCGGCCTCCTTCAGAGCCGCCCTCCCCGCTTTGGGGCTGAAAAGTATTATTTATATATCCGCGCAAATTATAAAATGTGGGTCTGGAGACACATTTCAAGGCGCATGCGCACCTAGAGGCGACCGACTCCCGGAGGAGACCACGAAATGGAAACTGTAAGAGAACCTGAGCTCTTTCACCGGATATTTGCGGCTTCTGCTATATTCGAGTTATTTTCATGCTGCGTTTGTGATAGCGCCGCGATTCTATAACAATGGCAGGTGGTGCGACCTATTTACATGTAAATAACTGTAACAAATGGTGCTATTACCGTATTACGGGACAATGAATGGTTGGAACTTGTTCCAAAAAATGCAGAGATCTGAATCCGATTAGAAGGGGGTCGATGTTTCTTGTGAGGTACAGGGTCAGTCTGCTACTTAAACGCCTTGCCAGCCGTAGTAGGCGCTATAAATGGAATTGCAATACATTCTGCTGAGCTGGTGATGCTTCTGAAAGGTCGGTAGGACTGAGTGAGGTAGACTCAGGTAATTTGCCACCCCCCCCCACCCCCCCTCGCTTCCACCCCGCACTGCTTCCACTTGCATGTTATCACTTCTTTTTTTAAACTTACTATCAATTTTATGTGCTGGGTTATAAATTGTTACGATAATGGCAACATTTTACTTGCTTATTAAATGTGAATATGTATGATTGATGTTGTTTTTTTCGAGTGAGTGTTGCAGTGTGCGCTTACAGCCTAGCAACCTGTAGGATACAGTCAGGGGCGACCCTAGATCGGCTTGACCGGGACAGCGCCCTGGGCGGAAAGAAAATGTGTTTGTTGTGGGGGCGGGGAGGGTCGTTGAGGTGTGACGCCAGGAGTTGTGAGGAAGATGGGAGGAGGGCAGGCGGGTGATGGGGTGCCAACAATTACGCTGAGGTACATTAAGGACTGATTACAAAGGGCCTCACTTACTAGATTTTGACGCACAGCAGCGCCGCACGTCAATTTGCTGCGCTGCCCTGCGTCAAAAGGCAAGGGCAGAAACGCGCCGTATCTGTGAGACACGGCGCATTCCTGTCCTCTTCCATTGCACTGGCGCTCAAATTGGTGCCTAGCGCCACCGCAGGGTCCCTTATACCTTGATGCAAGGGTGTCTGCATTGAAATCGGGTTATTTTTTGTGCAGGAAGGCACCTTCCTGCACAGAAACAATTGTTGCGCCTCCCCTGGGGAGGTGCACAGTTTTGACACATTCCCAGGTTTACAGATCCTTGTAAATCTGTGAATGTGTCAAAACCCGTGGGCGTGGAGTGAGAACACCCACTGCAACACCCATGGTACGCCTTACTCCATATCGGAGGCCACGCAGGGTGGCGTTGCGTCGCCTCATAGATATGATTGAGAGGCCTTCGCCACCGGAGCATCATAAAGTGATGGGACAGCGGCGCAGGCCTCTTGTAAATGGGCCCAAAGTCTTGAATGGGACCCGATTAAGACCAAGGCCGACATTCACAAAGGTTTAGCGTTGGGTTAAAATTACATTTTTAATGCTAACCCAATGCTAAACCTTTTTGGCGATTAAAAAAAACAACGCAAATAGGTATTTGCTTTGGTTTGTATAGAAAAATAATGCAAAGCAGCGCAAAACGCTGCTTTGCATTACTTTGTGTCAAGGGGGCGTTACATGGGTGGTACATGGGCATTCCCATGCAACCACGCATGCTTTTTGACGCTAAACCCTATCTACTAACATTAGTAGACTGAGTTTACTGCCAAAAATTAACTCTGCTGAAAAGCAGGCGTCAAAAGGAGAAATGTTTTCATTTCTCCTTGCTTTTATGACTTTGCATATGAGCTGCACTGTGCAGCACACATACAAAGTAGGAAAAGCTTTAAAGTGTGTCTAAACATAGTATTTTGTACGCCTGACGCACGGCAGCTAAAATCTGCACCGGCGCTAGGGAGAGGGGAGGAGAGACCCATATCTCTGTAGATACTGCACTTTCCTGCTCCCTCTCTGTCATGCAACGCAACGCAGCATTTTTGGCCGCTGCGCTGCGTTCTTTCTTAGGTTCTGGGCCCAAGTGGGATGGAAGAGCTGCTGTTTGCATCACATTAAGTCAGGTAGCTCCCTGCTGCACCCCTCGTAATATTTGGCGGCCTGGATACATTAACTGATTCCTGCTCTCACTGAAATGTATGGATTGACCCCAAATCTTCGACCAAAGCAGTGGTCCTCAAACTTTTTAATGCTGTGCCCGTGTTAAAAATAAATAAATCATTGGGCCCCCCAGAAGTTTTCACAATTGTTCTATTAAAATGTCCATGTTAAATAGGTCTAAACATATTTAAACATTGCAGTTAAGTTCAGATACCCCTTTTAAAAATGCAATCAAATACGTAATTGCCACACGCACTGTTGTGGTCAAAGCTATGTAATCAGTGTGATGCTTCTATTGGCCATAGCCTCCCCCCGCCTTGGGATCAATTATGGCCCCCCCAGTTTAAAGGCCTCTGGACCAAATGAACCCCATAGCAATAAAATTGTCCAACTGTAGATATTAGAGCCCTAACATGTTAGAGTTGGGGTGATCAACCGTCCGTAAATTTCACGGACCGTCCGTTATTTGGGCCTCATGTCCGTTGTCTGTGATGATCCCTTTCAAGGATGCCTTTTGTCCGTAATTATGGATATTGCAGTGCGCTGCGCTGTCCCCCTGAAAGAAGCCCCAGAGTTCTCCAACATTCGCTATAGGGGCCAGCTCGCACTCCTGCTGTGGACTCCAGGGCCTGCAGCAGCCCCTCCCCGACCTGGCACAGACTGCTATCGGCCCATTGCTGTTCTGTTTGCTGGACGATTATCACATACAGAATGATAACGGGCCTCTCTGTGCAGTTACAGCATGTGCTGGGCCTCCTCTTGCCAGAGCCTAGGGCAGGGCAGTCTGCTTTTGTTCAGGGGCTGGTGCCACCTCACTGGGGGCCAAGCTCTGTGGAGGCAGGGGTTGCATTTTGGTGATTCTTACAGGGTTAAAGGCACAGACTTCAGATCCCTTGTGTGGCAGACAATGCTTAATTTGTAATAAAATAAGGGCAGGGGCCCTTGTCAGGAGCCCACTGCAGCCTGCATCACCCATTGCCCCGGCCAGTGCAGCTAATGACACCAACATAACTACTAACCATTGCACTGTGCGACAATTCAGACTATTTCAGGCCCCCAGTGCTATAAGAATGACTTGGGCGGCAGGTATTAGTCATTTTTTATGTATATTGAATTAATAAACAGCTGTTGTTGTGCACATGTTTAAATTAGAAAAACAGCGCCACCATGTGGCAGATTGTCATAAGTGCTAGTTGACAATTAAGTGCTGATGCCGAGCACCAGAAAACACCGGCTCAAATTAAGCTCTAGTGCCAGCAATTTATAGGCGATAATAAAAACATCAGTTTAACTCTGGTGATTAATGTATCTGTTTGAGAGAATTGAGTTTTGTCTGAGTTTTGACTCCTCATAAGGTAGTGCAGAGGGGTAGTGTGCCTCCAGCGAAGCACAATGTGTAAAATGCAGATCAATTTTTTTTTTTAATGTAGACCGCTCGGTGGGTTACTGTTTTTGTTTCAGGGACCCTTTTGTAATTGCAGTTCTTAACATACAACCCTATTATAGCCCAGTGAGCTATGAGCCAAAATCAAATAGCACGAAAACTGCAAGGCATGGGTTTACAGCCTTATTGTTTTTCTCTACTATTTAATTATTCTAAGGTTGCTAAATAGGGTTCCTTTGGATAATAATAATTACTTATTAGTAACAACAACCCCAACCACTGTTATGTTTTAAATCCCGAGTTCGTATTTCTCTAGCCTAAGCACATATGATGCCTACCAGCATGGATGCCGTGTGACTCCTACACACTGAAGTCCTCATTGTCTTAAGCAGGACCACTGGAATTATGCGTCAGTGGAGGGACAAATTGTGTGGCAGGGTTGAGTAAATTATGCGGCAAGAACAGGGAAATTATGTAGCGGAATGCGCTACATTTTCTGATAGCATTACTTCATTATTTTGTCATTTTTAAACGTAACACTTTCTGAGCCTTGGCCGCACCTCATTAGTACCAGGTTAACACCCAAATGTAGCAATAAGCAACAGAAAGGTGACCAGTCAACCTTTGCAAAGGGCCTTCCAGTGCGCAGAAACATGTGGCTGCGTTTCTAGTAACTTTTGAAGCGTTTGAGCTAAAATCTGCAGAATATGCGGCAGATGATGGATTATGTGGCAAATGCAGCAAATCTATAATCATGTGAAAATCGTTCGGCCGCACAATTCCATAATTCCAGGGGCCCAGGTCTCAAGTAACATTTCCTATACATTGGCTTACACACTTATTATACAAGCCATGGTGTCTGCATAATGTGTGTGATATAACGCACTCTGACAACCTACTCTGACAGCCTACTCTTCCCTACTTGCTCGTCCTGTAGTTTTGTCCTGAATTTTGACTATTTGTCCTTCATTTCTACTGTCCCCGTCCAAAATTTGCCTTCTTGCCAGGTGGTTGCCCTAGTTGGAGTATTGCACCAAAAAGGGAAGCAAAATGCTGGATCCAGCTGAGAATTGTCAGTGACATCTAAAAGGCCAATACTGGGACACTGATAGACTCCCCTCAGAGTCTGGTAGGGTTGGGTCAGAGTCAGTTAAATGTCTGGCAAATCCAAATGTGACCAGCTTTGCGCCAGGCCTGCACTCTTAGGGACACCGGCATGGCGGTAAAGCTCTTGATTTCTCCATGTGAATTTATATTTATTTTAGAGTGTCACCAGGACACCTACGACGGCCTCAGCACACACGCAAACAGTAGAGACTGGAAGTTATCAAACCTACCGTTAAGTGCTAAGCACTTGATAGACGTCTTATGGAAGGTAAGTTGCGTCGGCACTCAATAGTGAAAGAGAAAGACCATACAAGAGAACTTATGGAGAAAATCAACAGAGACAGCCCACACAAGGAACTCTGTAGAGAAGGGCTACCTGAGGACCACCACGGTAACCCACATCAAAGGTTCCCAGAAGCTACACTCAGCTGATCCATGAGATCAGAAGACCAGACATGGACCGTACGAGTGTAAAACTCCGCAAAACTTCTGGCCTTCTGGTGGAATTCCATGGCGATATTTGTGGTGGGCGGTCCCACAAGGAGCAGTCATAGTGTCTTTAACACAGGGGCGGTGTGTGTGTGTTAGGGTCCTTCTGGATGACTAGTTTGTTGGTATTTTCAGATTCATTGGGTGTTTTGTGACGAGGAGGTTGTGGACATTAACCTCATCGAGTCATGCTGGGGGATCAGCTAAGATCTCCCTGGCTTAGCCCAGAGTATGGCGAAGTATCCTGGAACTTTAAATTAAAACGCGTGCTCGGTTGACCACTGCATTCCCTTGAAAAGTGCGGCTCTTTCTTTGTATCAAACAGAGCATCTGACGCCATTAACGCTGTTTTGGGCCTTGGAGCCAGGTCCGGTGAAGGTAGAGGATAATTGTTTGCTTTCCGTAACCTCAGCATTTTGCCTCATTCTGGCGCAGCCAACTCTTTCATCCAATAATGGACTCACTTGTGTTATTTTAAGATGTTGGCCTGGCTTCAGACCTGATCTCTGGGTGAAAGTGAATCTGGATATCACTTAGTTACAGTCAGTAAATGGGTCACTAGTGCCACCGGGCATGTGTGTGCTGGAAGCAGGAATGATTCTGAAGACCTCTACGTACACCAGAACCGAGTGGGTTTGAGACTGATTGGTTTGTCCACTCCTCAGATAACCTCCTGCTCTTCCAGGGTATCGAGAGAGGGAGAGTTGGAAGCATCCGACATCTCAAGGAGTGCTAGAATTCAAGGAAATCCTCCTTAACATCTGGCGGGTGGATTTCAACTCCTAATCGGAGTCTGTTGTTGGGTCGTTGGTCACAGAGTTATTTGTTCTGTTAACTGTAGGTTATCCTGCCTCGGCTGGTCCCCAGAGACATCACTGCCCAGCACAGGGCAGCACGGATAGGACAGAGCTCCTTACCAAGTGATGGACATATCTGTCTCAGAGCCACCTGGAGAAGCTTTACTCACTCAGGCCCAACCCTACTTCAGAAGAGACTTCAGGATGGAGACCTCAAAGGCGGAGGACAATAAACGGTAGCGTTTGGTCCTCTATGGGGAACATTGTCAACCTTTGGAAATGCATTCCATTCCTCTTGAAATTGATAAACACAGACCCAAGTCGTCCCTGCCTTCCATTGTCCCAGCCCCCAGCAAGAAGCGCCTTTGTGGGTCCCATGAAGCAGGGCCTTCAGATTGATTTTTCACATTTCCTTTGTAATCTACAAGCGATGGTCTACAGGGCACACGCTCAGTCTAGAATCTACGCAGAATGGAACCCAGCAAAGCTTTCAGAAAGCCAATCAGAAATTGGAATACTCGTTTATCCCTTTGTATCAATCACCGCCTTCAGCGTTTCCGAGGCGGCCTTCAAGTCAATTCAATGGCCATTCTTTGAGCTTGAGGCGTACATGGCCCGGTGCCAAGACTGTCATTAGGTGCTCAGAGGGTCTGAAGAGGACAAAGGTGCATGCACGTAAGCAGTGCGGGGGGGCAGAGAGGCCCCCACAGAGCAGACTGGCAGAGGCGACTGAGTCACTGCTGATTTCACTGACTCTCCTAGGGCATGAGGAACCAAAGGCAAAGGTGGGGCGGCGGGGGAATGCACAGCACTTATTGGCTGGCACTATAGCCATTGAGGATAGGTTGTCCACATCCCACCAATCAGGTGTACAGAACTCTCAAGCAGACCTTTTCAGCAGACCCAGACCACGTTGGGGATGAAACCTATCTTGTTTATCCCCGACAGGCAAGGACCCTCAATCTTTTTAGGATATGTCCTAAAAAAGTGGGGACCCTTCCTGTTTGTTCCCCTCCCCCTCATGGCTGACGAGTAATCCAGGATGCAGAAGGACTCTGGTGACGGGGATAGTCTGACATATTTTTTTTGCAAATCAAGGGTACGGGAGAAAATGTGAGAGGCGTGGTCTGACTGAGGGAAGGTGTCTGTGGGGCTACACCAAGTTAAAACTCTTCTGGCACAGTACTATGAAGCTGACAAACTTTGAAGATGTGAAATTTACCAGTTTTATACAACTTCTCCTGCAGTCAAAATTCTCTTTAAAAGTTTTTTTTGCAGTAAATCTTTCATGGTAGAATTCTCCCACAAGAAGCATGATTTGCATTTTGTTTCCTTTACCTAAACCTACCTTTTCGGGATGTTTCACCCTTAGGAAAGTTGGAAAAGTTAAAACAAAAATAATGAAATAGTTTGAAACTAACTTTGCTCATTCTTAATTCCTGAGAGGGGACAAGCAAGGCAGCGCGATGAACCAAGACAGGACTTATTCCTATTAATCTCGCGCTTTGCAGACACTTGGTTGGCAAACAGAATGTGGGCCCAAGTGACATGTGGAACTTGGAGGAGGAGGACTATGTGGAGCAAGAGCCATCGAAGTGAGACCTCCACGTTTGCAGCTGCTAGGACATTTGATCTTAACGCCACTATCCCAAGAAGGACTTGCTCCGTATAGGAAGGCGTAAAGAACCCAACATCCTTACACTGTGGTGGTACTTGTCCCAAAGGAGGAGTGAAATTTAACTGACCTGCTGAACACCTATGTTATTGTCCATTGAGCAAACCATAGAAATTCTGTCCTCTGAAGCTATCTGGGTGACCTTCTCCGCTGCAGGCTCCAGCGTAGAAGTCCAGGAGACCATGTTGTTGAAAGACGCCCCGATTGGCTCCTCCCGTTATACCGCCTTACAGTTATGGCAGCGAGGAGAAAGCATTGCATGTCACCCCTCTCCTCTGGCGTGCTGGTGACCACGTTTCATACAGTTGCATGCGATTCTGGAGAAGGACATTGTCCACCATCCTGCTTCTTCAAATGTGTCCAAATGGGTGATATTCGTAGGATGTGGAATCCACTCTTGGGAAGTCCTTTATGCCAAAAAAAATCCCATACTCCTTTTGCCTGGATAACATAGAACCCTTTTTTACTGGGGAGACAACTTGCGTCCTATCACCTTCCCAGTTCACCCTCTCTCTGTCTAGTCTTCACCCCTACCTCACCCCCTTTCCCTTCCTCCTCCTAGCCGCATTCCTATACCAAAGTCTGTTCCTCCTTCCTTCTCCTCAACTATGTTTGTTTTTACTTCACCCTCCCCCCCCCACCTACACATAAAAGAAAACTCCCTCTGCGCCTGCCTATCACCTGGTACCCTAACCCTCCCTAGGCCCTCATGCGTCTACACCTACATATTCCCCAGTACCTTTCCATCTGCATGTACCCGAGTATTTCTAACCTTTCTATACTCCAGTACTTGCAACCTTGCCTCCATCCCAGAACCTGCCTATTATCTACTTCCTACCCAGGCCTAACTTAGTCCCTACAGCCCCACCTAGGCCATAGTACTCCTAATTCTACATATACCCTACCCTTCTCTCTGACCATTTTTCTCTTTACCTGTTTTCTTGTGGGGTTTTCTTGTTCCCTGTGTCCCATTTCTCTGTTTTGTGTTTTAAGTTCCTCAAATTTCTCATAGGAGAAGGTTTTATTTAATAATTTGATAATGTACCGAAATTGAGTTTCTCCAGCTCATGATTGTCCTGCTGCTATTCTGAAGTTTGATTTTTCTTTTTAAATGTGCAAGAGCTTCTGTTTCGTGTAGATACGGTGGCCCTCGGGAATCAGCCTTCATTTTTACCAAAGGTCCAAGCAAGCTTGCCCTTTAACCAGAAACCCCTGATTAAAACGTTCTTCTCCCCAATCCTACTTAGGTTGCTGAATATGGAGAGGCCACCTGGCTGGACACGGACCCGACAATGGACTTTAGACATACAGATAAACTTTTTGTTTCTCATGGTTGCCCTAATCCATGCCATCTGGCCTCTGTCCTCTCCTACGTGATAGAAGCCCCCTGTATTTCAGGAGTTTTATGTGGTCCACTCTTGTCCTCTCTGGATCGAACTCTTGCATTAACGACCAAGTAGCATCAGTGGCTTCTTCTTCAATTTATTCCGAAAGTAATCTGCAAAGCAGCCACCTGGGCTTCTGTGATGTTACAGAAAGCGCAACTGTTGGGAACCAATTGATCAGCATTTGTATAGCGCAGCACTGTCACCCCTAGGGTATCTGGGCGCTGTGGATGCAATGTCAGAATAAAGGTCAGAAACTAGCAGAAAGAGGCAAAATGAAGGTCAGGAACAAGCAGAAAGAGGTAGAATAAATGTCAGAAATGAGCCGAAAGAGGCAAAATAAATGTCCGGAACGAGCAGGAAGAGGCAAAATAAAGGTCAGAAACTAGCAGAAAGAGGTGGATAAAGGTCAGAAATGAACAGGAAGAAGGAAAATAGAGGTCAGAAACTAGCAGAAAAAGGCAAAATATAGGTCAGAAACAAGCCGAAAGAGGTAGAATAAAGGTCAAACTAACAGGAAGAGGCAAAATAGGTCAGAAACAAGAAAAAAGAGGCAGAATAAAGGTCAGAAATGAGCAGAAAGAGGCAAAATAAAGGCTAGCAACGAGCAGAAAGTCAAAATAACAGACAAACGAGCAGAAAGAGGCAAAGTAAAGGTCAGAATCTAGCAGAAAGAGGCAAAATAAAGGGCAGAATGAGCAGCAAGAGGCAGAACAACGAGCAAAGGGGGAACAAAACCGAAGACAGCAGAGGGTAGCAGACTGCTGGCAAGCTGGACAGGAGGACAGTCACAGGGGGAGCTAGCACGAGGAAGGGGTAAAGAGCGCAAAAGCAGAGTATAAAATAATTTCAAAACCCTTGCTCAAGGAGTGTGGTACTAATTCCAGACACCTCTCAAGACACAAGGTGCATGAGAACCTATCTGAGAAGGCTGTCTCGACACCAGAGGATGCAAACAGCTGCTTGGAGGATGCCCTTGTGCTCTGTAGTACGAGAAGAGTTCCATGACTGCCAAATATTCAGGGACTGTTGGAGTACAGTGTCTGCAAGGCTTCTGGGCTCGGGAGTACTGCTGACTTCTATGGGTGGGGAAGACGAGGCTTCGGATGGGTGTGTGTATCCTTTTCCACCTTGCGGCTGATGTGGGTGCTGACCACTTGTGCAGACAAAGAAGACCGCCTCCTACAATACCAGGAGGAGGGAGGAAATACACGGGCGTGGTCCAACATGAGAACCCTTGATTATCCAATGGCAGATGATGAGCCCAAGAGTCAAGCCATGGGGAACCAATCCGGTACTAAGGAAACAGGAGGCCTGCCCAGGTGTGTGCCCTATAAAAGTCAGTAGTAGTGACTTCAGGTATGTGCTGCAGTGGAGTACCGAGTGCTTATCACCCCCTAGCCACTCTCTTCTTACAGTCTGGAGACAATGGCTTTCAGGGACACAAGGAAAGAGAGGCCTTTAAAAGTCCTAACACCCAGATGATAAATATACATCATCCACTACCAGGGACACAAGGGAAGAGGGGCCTTTGAAAGTCCTAACACCCAGAGGATAACTTGTACATCATCTGTGTAGGAGGCTGGCTAAGTATATGGTGCACACTTATTTAAGTGACAGCAGTCCCTATCAAGGAAAATACAAAAACGTAACCACAAAACTACAATCAGAGTTGGGTATATTACTGTCCAAATGGAAGGTATTGTATTTATTTACATATTCGATAAACATGAAGCAACATATAATATCATAAAGTGAGCAAGAGGTGACGGGGTTCTGGAAATCAACAGATTTCCTGACCTCAGGCATATAACTGCAAAGTGACTTTTGGTGATATATAAATTACAGTAGTCACAATTAAAAGAACATCTTGTACTCCACATCAGTCATGAGTAAAAGTTAGGAGTTAAGATGTGGTTGTCGACGACGTTTCGATCCCCGACAACGGTTATGGGATCATCATCAGGACAAGTAAATCAGAACGCCTGAGAGGTTGCCTTAGTAAGGCAGGGAAATGGGGTAGGAGAGTGGAGAGAGGGGAGGGGAGGGAGAAGAAAAGGAAAAAAATGAAGTAAGTTAGGGGTGGGAGGATGGGTATACCAATATCTCAAAATTATTAACCATGTTATAGGTGATGTGGAATTGATAGGTGGTAATACATCACATACTAGAGACCCATGTCCCCGTTGTTGGGGATCGAAACGTCTTCGACAACCACATCTTAACTCCTAATGTTTACTCATGACTGATGTGGAGTACACAATGTTCTTTTAATTGTGACTACTGTAATTTATATATCACCAAAAGTCACCTTGCAGTTATATGCCTGAGGTCAGGAAATCTGATGATTTCCAGAACCCCGTCACCTCTTGCTCACTTTATGATATTATATGTTGCTTCATGTTTATCGAATATGTAAATAAATACAATACCTTCCATTTGGACAGTTATATACCCAACTCTGTAGTTTTGTGGTTACGTTTTTGTATTTTCCTTGATAGGAACTGCTGTCTCTGATTAATATACTGCTACCCTTGGTCCCTCCTGACTTACAGGGTTTCCTTGTCCTTTGTTCGCACACTTATTTAAGTGAGGCACCCTGCACTAATCCAGACAACCCGTATGGTGATTTTAGTGGTCTTAGACCACCTTAGAAAGCTCTGTAAGTGGTAGCTGTGGAAAGCAGCCTTCAGGCTTAGTCCAGACAGAGTGTGAAGCAGCTTGTTTCACCAGAACTAATCATATAGTGTAGGGCTAGTGATAAAGAACCACGCAGTGTAGTTATAAAAATATATATTTATTATAAACACTCACTAACACATTATTATATCTCCTACCCGGAGATGTAAACACAGTACACACAATATTTCAACAATAGCACAGGTAAGTAACACAAATACACAGTGGTCTCCAGGGGGAGACCAAACCATATACTAATAAAGTGGAATGCAAACTGTGACCGAAGTCGAGACCTGACTTAGAAGAGCTGGGTACCCAAGGAACCACCCAAGGTAAGTACCCAGGAACCCCACGGAGGCCGTGTGCAGAGTGGAACACAACAGAGTACTCAATGCAAGTCAATAGCGACGTCGCGGTTGCAGTTTTGAAGAAGGACCCTTCCCAGATGACCCTGAAGAAACATTGTAGAAGATAGAAGGTTGGAGAGCCAGCCCACCTGTGGATACCCCAGGAACCAAGATACCTACACCAGGGAAGCCGGGTGCATAGGTGCGAAGTGACGTCGGAAACCACCGTAGACCACAATGGAGGACTTCAGTGAAGGTGCTGCTGGCGAAGAAGGTGAAAGAGTCCGGTGGAATCCAAGGGTAAATTCTTGAAGAGGCATACCTGCAATCAGAGGGGACAGAGCCTATGACATTTCAGGAGTGACCAGGAGGCACGAAGACCAATGACCACCGATGAACAAAGATGCAGGAGAGTTGACGGTGACCTTGTTACTGCAGCTGTGATGACTAGGCAATGCTGTGGAAGACCAGGAGCCATTCATGAGCTGTCCCACGTGGGAAGTTGAGAGACGGGGAGTCGGTGTCCGGTGGGAACACCAACAAGCCTTGGCAGCAGCAACAGACGAGGAAAACTAAGAAGGTACAGTGTCGGGACCAGCAAGGTCCAAGGGACTCACCACGTGCAAGAGAGTCAGAGCAGGCCCCAAGCAAGCAGGGGAGCCCCCTGGAGCCAAAGAAGACCCTCATGAGGACCCACAGGCCGAAGTCACAGGAGTCGCAGGAGGACCTCAAGCAGCTCACTAAGAGTGTAGGCCCACGGTGCAGAGGATGTGGTGAGGACGAAGATCTTAGTAGCAAGAGATGCTGGAGGCTGGAGCTTCTTGGAGCCCAAAGATCTCTGGAGGAGAGAGTCAACAAGCCTTGGCAATGGCGAGTCGACGCAGTGCACAGGGGTACTGCTCCAGCGGTTCAGACGAGGGATACTGACTTCAAACTTGCTGTGAAGACAGAGCAGGCCTCGAGGGAGTTGCAGAAACACCACCGCTGTTGATGAACCTTTCGGAGTCCGGAGGAGCTCAGGAGCAGCAGACCAGTCAGCTTCGTTGCGGTGCCTGCAGATGCAGGGGAGTGACTCCTTCACTCCAAGGGAGATTCCTTCGGGTGTCTTTGATGCCCACAGGCCTGGAGAAGAATCTGGATGGAGCACAGGTACAGACGGCGCAGAAGACTGGCAGGACGATGAGACCAGGTGCAGCAGGAATCTTCCAGATGCAGTCTCAGTTCCCAGAGCGAAGTCCAAAGTGCCCAGACGGTTAAAGATGAAGCCGTTTTGGATCTGAATCTTGTCCTGTGATGAATCTGAAGAGCCACCCACAGGTAAGCCCTTAAGTATCCTAAGGAAAGGGTTGGGATGACTCCGGGATCCCTCCTAGGGGAGGGGCTGGACAGAGGGGAGGATACTCCCATGTCCTTTGTCCAGTTTCATGCCAGAGTGGGAGCCAACGGCTCCCTGAACTGGTTCCAACTGGAGTATGCAAGAAGGGCACCAAATGTGCTCTTCAAAGCAGTCTGGTGGCGCTGGCAAGTGCCCCCACCCAAGCCCAATACCCCAAGTCGTGTCTGGGAGGTGGTCATACCTCCCTGTGGCAGGAAAACTATTGTTCAGCCTTCCCCTGCTCTAGCTCAGCCCAGCAGCAGGAGGGCAGAATTGTGTTTGTGGTCGGCAGCAGCACTAGCTTGCTGTTAGACCCTGAAGGCTGGTACCGGGAATACAGGGTGGCTCCCTGTCGCGATTACACACTGGGGGAAGGCAGGTCGGGCACACATGCACCATAAACACCTCCCCTGTATGTATGGACACCGGTGTGAATGGAACAGGAGCCCGCTGCACTACATGTCCCAGAAAGTTGTGGGGTGTAACAGAAGCAAACGGAATCGCCGTTTGCAAAATAAACTGCTTCCTATATAAGCCCCTCCCCTTCAGGAGGTAGGTGCTTGACAATTTGGCCCGAACTTCGTTGCTTATGCGGAAGGTATTTCCCCGCTGGAGGATAGTACGAGATCGGCGTTTTCACTGACATTGAGCTCCCTGAGGAATACCGTCACGCCGTGAAGCCTTTGAGTGCATTTTTCCAGTCTGCCAAGTCTGAGCCCGTCTCTCGGCTCGGGAACCTTAAGGTATCGTGTTTCTGTTTTGAGGGAAGCGCTCCCCTCTCTCAAGCTCCTGTTGTGGTTACTTCGACAGCCCCCCGAGCTGCACTAGGATTGAATCTACGCTCGCTGCTGTGAATTTTCTAACAGCGGTGAGACTCTTTTCTTTATTTTCATATTGGGCTATATCTTTCAACATTGCGGTTGAATCGAAACCGTGACTGTAGGGAGTTTGAAGAACCCTGGCCTTTCTTTGTTAGGCCCTTCGAGGTCGAGGTGTCTGGAGACCATTATCCGGATTACTTCCAAGGGAATAGCTGCTGGGCTCACTGTGAGTGTGAAGAGTAAATAGAACCCTGTTGATTGAACCTGTATGTGTTTTATGTGTGGCACTTCACGTTTGTTTTCTCTCTTCTTTGTCTCTGTAGCGCCGTGGCATAAAGGCGAATAACCTAGACCAGACCTAGGAGGCAAGAGTTCCTAGCAGTACTTTTTGTTATTTTGTCCCCTTCCCTTTTCCCCGGGGCGCTATTTTCCACAGCGGTGTTTTTTACACTGTGGGGCGTTACGCTCAGGGGAGTAGGGAGGCTCCTCTACAAACCCAGGTTGGAGGCCATCGTCCCTGCTGGCTGCTACGAAGAGGTTAATGGCGTATTTTACCTTCTTGTGCTACTGACAGCCTGACACTCCCTGTGGGAGCTCTCCCCCCCCAGTACATGGGATCCTACATCCCACACTGGAATAGGTGTTGGGGTAGGATTCCAACATGCTTGATATCAAACATGAGTGGTTTTGGTTCAGCCAATATATAGTTAGACATCTCGTAATTGACTTGCTGTCCACTATATGTATAAAATGGCTGACCGCAATTACAAAGCCTGGAGAATCGACTCCTGAGTTTGTAGGGGGTGTCCTGCTCATGCAGGTTACCCTCACACTTAGACCAAGCACCCTGCCTTCAGCATTGAAAGGCCTACCTTAGGGGTGACTTATAGGTTTTAAGTGCAGTGACCTCAGATATAAGGAAACTTATATCTGTGGTGGGTCAGCTCACACAGGCTGCAATGGCAGGCCTCTAGTCAGTTTGAGTGGTCTCTCATGGGTGGCATAATACATGCTGCAGCCCTTGGGAGACCCATGGTGTACCTATGCCCTGGGTACCTTAGTACTACATACTAGGGACTTAGGAGGGTACACCAGTAGCCAATTATGAAGGTACCAAAGTACTTACCATAGTCTCATTTAGGGAGAAAGCACAGTGACTGGGGTCCTGATTAGCAGGATCCCAGTCAGACTAGTCAGAAAAATAGAATGACAACAACAAAAAGTGGGGGTAACCATGAAAGCGGATCCTACAATCTGCTACCAGGGACACAAGGGAAGAGGGACCTTTAAAAGGCCTAATGACCAGAGGAGAACTCGTACATCATCCACAACCAGGGACGCAAGTGAAGATGGGCCTCATTCGCTACCAGTGACACGCGGGAAGAGGGGCCTTTGAAAGTCCTAACACCAGAGGATAACTCACACAACATCCGCTACCAGGGACACAAGGGAAGAGGGACCCTTAAAAGGCCTAATGACCAGAGGATAACTCATACAGCATCCGCTACCAGGGACACAAGGGAAGAGGAGCCTCATTCGCTACCAGCGACACGCGGGAAGAGGGGCCTTTGAAAGTCCTAACACCCAGAGGATAGCTCATACAGTAGCCACTTCCTACAAGAGAGAAAATCTGCTCTGACTATGATAGCCTGTGTAAGGGACTTAAGTGGCATGAAGGGCACCTTTTCGATATGTAATCAAAAGAAATCTACTAGAAAGCTTAAACTGATCTCCTTCCAGATATAGTAGTATTCCTTAAGGGAAAAGATTTACTTTTCTTAAAATAACCCTGACGCCCCAAAAGGTCCCTTGGTGGCATGCTTCATCATCGGGTTCTTCCCGCCCCGCTGCGGGACGGGGCGTGCTGCAACCGACGGAGATGTGGGAGCACTTTCTGGAAGGTGTGGGCTACATTACTAAAAGATAGGAGTGGAAGGGTCCGTGAGATTGTGAACAAAAATTCTAAAAAATACCTGGCCACTAGAGACCTAAACTTTATTGAATCCTGTGGCTGGTATTGTTAAAACGGGGGTGTTGGAGGCGCGCAATATAATGTATGTGTTACTCCTGGTCTACATGTTTCAAGCCTTCACCTTCGGCTTTTCTTCAGGACCAAGTACGATTGATCCCAAATACCACACCTAAATATTGGCTTTTGTATTCTTCAATGCCTATTCATGGTATATCATTGTGCGTTATACGATACCCAATCGGTATGATGCTTCAATACTACCTATTTGGTAAGATGTCTCAATTCATTTTATTATTGTTCTAACTTTGCCCCATGAGCTCTGCACGGGAGGGGAGGGACACTTGTAGTCAAACTTGCCTCAAAGCTACTCCTACCAGCATACTTTGCCTGCCTGTGGCTCCGTGGGTGCCACCAAGGGACCTTTTGGTGGTTGAGGGTTATTTTAATCTTTTTCCTTAAAGAATACTACTATATCTGGAAGGATATCAGTTTAAGCTTTCTAGTGGATTTCTTTTGATTATCTATTTGAGACGGGAGGCAAGGTCCACTACGTACCGCTCTCTCCCTCTTCTTGATTAATGTGACCTATTCTATATGGACAAGTGTTTTATCAGAACAAAGACGGCAAAACTGATAGCTGCACCTCTGCAAGGCGTTGGTTCCAAAGCAAATGCCAAGTTTGACCCCCCCTGATATTGCAAGGGATATACCCTTAGAGAAATCTGGAGTGAAGCTAAGAATCAATCAATGCCTATGGCACAAGGGACGTATACCAAGGAGATCGGTCAGGAGAAGAAAGATCTGGGGGAGATAAAGCTTGTGACACCCCTAAGTGCAGGTACCTCTAGATTTACACACCTGCAGGCAGGTGCTCTCTCACCTGAGCTTCTTGGTGAGAAATTTTACTCACTGACTGACGATTCCTATGTCTCTGGGCAAGAGGGCACTACCTCAAGTGATGAGGCTCTATCTGATGCTAGCAGCAGCACCTCAATTGAGGATAAGCAACAAACACAAAAGAAAAAATCAACGAGTAAGAAGAAGAAAAGAAAGGAAAGCTTGAAAAGAAGCACCAGTAAACAACTCAAGTGGGACTACTCGGATACTCGGATATTGCCTGCGGAAGAGGGCGCTGAGGAGATGGCAATGAATAAAGAGCCCTCCCTGATGACTATCTTCATGTCTATCAAACAGGCGCAAGAAGATAATAGAAACGAAGGACACAGAGCAAGAGTTGCTGCATAAAAAGTTCAAACAGGGATCCGCAAACTGAATAAAACAAGCAGAGAAATTGTTGAACGCTTAGCCACTGTTGAAGCACGGACGGAGGCACTGGAAGCTGAGGTGGAATCTTTGAAGCTGCAAGGCACTGGCCAAAGTGCAGCCATGACAGATGTTATGACTAAACTAGAAGACCAAGAAAACCGCCAGCGAAGAAATAATCTGCGCTTCCTAGGGATTCCAGAAGGCTTGGAAGGCAGCAATCCTAGAAGCTATATGGTGAACCTGCTGAAAAGTGCATTCCCTGACAAAGCGAATTGGGACTGGGATACAGAAATACAGAGGGCTCACCGTTTTCCTTTATTCATGAAAAAACATCCCCAAGATTCGAGAGAAAAACCCAGAGCTATGCTGGTCTTTTTCGAAAACTTTTTACTGAGGCAACTAGTGTTTGTGCAAGCCCGTCCTAATGCTCCGAAATCCAGCAATGGTTTTTCATTCTTCGTTAGTCCTGATTTTGCGCATGCAACAGTTGAAAGACGTTGGCGCTTACGGCAACTGTTCTCTCCCTTTCAAAAACTCAGGGCTGAGGTCTTCTTCCAGAATCCAGCTAGACTTAAGATTCAGGAACACTTTTGGTTAGGTTTCTGTGATGTGGTAAATTGTTGCCCCTCCCCAGTTGGGATGTGAGATCATGCAGCTCACCCTAGTCACACATGTGCTCCAAGACTTACACGCTCCTCCACTCTGAGGGACCACCACCATCCCTGCCCTGTGTCCAGTGACTTGTCAGCTATAGGATACAGATGGAGTGAAGAGGAGCTGACCTTAAGGAATGCCAGTGGCCATGTTGGTGAGGAGCCAGGGCCATTTGTGGACAGAGGATTCTAATCTATTCCCCGGCCCTCTTTTACCCAGGAAGGATGCCCATACATGTCAGCAGGAAATGACGAGCAATTCTCTCTACCTCACTTAGGAAGTACAAATGACTTCCCTGGATCCGAAAAAGGAGTAATGCAATCTTTCTCATCGCTTGTTTCCACATTTCAGTACCGTTCTTACAACATCATGGGGGAGCCCGATAAATTCTCTTCTCATCAGAATGATTTACCGCTGAGGCCTCCAACGTTGGATCTCAAGGGCCGGATCTTGCTGAGTTTCTGTACAGGAATGGATTATGGAAGTAGTTCCTTGTACAATAATTGTATGTAAATGTATTCCATGTGCTTCGCCTGAAGAACTGGCAAGTGGATCTCCCTTCATGGGTCAGCGTTGGACAGAACTGATCTCCAAACCTCGTTGAACTCAGTTTCAAGTAATTCCCAACACAGAAGGACCAAAAATATGTGATGAAAATAAGAGGGGTTTGTAGAAGAAGCTCCACAGTAATGTGGTCAATGGGCGTGCATAATACGCAGCATGCGCAAGTGTGCTACACATTTTCAATTCGAGACCGCACCATGGTGACACTAGCTCCTTTACTAAGGACAAATTGGCACCCAACACAAAACGGGACTCAAATGAAGTCTGCACCACTCTTGTCCCCAGCAGGATGTGGTCTGATGGGGCCCGCTCTGGTCATTCTGTCAGGACACGCCTTCTCACCAGCAGGATGTGGTGTCATGTCCACTCTGGCCATTCTGTCGGGACACGCCTTGTCACCAGCAGGATGTGGTCTGATGGAGCCCGCTCTGGTCATTCTGTCGGGACACGCCTTGTCACCAGCGGTATGTGGTGTGTTGGGCCCGCTCTGGTGCTTCTGTCTGGACACGCCTTGTCACCAGCGGGATGTGATGTGATGGAGCACGCTCTGGTGCTTCTGTCAGTACACGCCTTATCACCAGCGGGATGGGGTGTGATGGAGCCCGCTCTGGTGCTTCTGTCAGGACACACCTTGTCACCAGCGGGATGTGGTGTCATGTCTGCTCTGGCCATTCTGTCAGGACACGCCTTGTCACCAGCGGGATGTGGTGTCATGTCTGCTCTGGCCATTCTGTCAGGACACGCTTTGTCATCAGCGGGATGTGGTGTCATGTCTGCTCTGGCCATTCTGTCAGGACATGCCTTGTCACCAGTGGGATGTGGTGTCATGTCTGCTCTGGTCATTCTGTCAGGACACGCCTTCTCGCCAGCGGGATGTGGTGTCATGTCCGCTCTGGTCATTCTGTCAGGACACGCCTTCTCGCCAGCGGGATGTGGTGTCATGTCCGCTCTGGCCATTCTGTCAGGACATGCCTTATCACCAGCGGGATGTGGTGTCATGTCTGCTCTGGCCATTCTGTCAGGACACGCCTTGTCACCAGCGGGATGTGGTGTCATGTCTGCTCTGGCCATTCTGTCAGGACATGCCTTGTCACCAGTGGGATGTGGTGTCATGTCTGCTCTGGTCATTCTGTCAGGACACGCCTTCTCGCCAGCGGGATGTGGTGTCATGTCCGCTCTGGTCATTCTGTCAGGACACGCCTTCTCGCCAGCGGGATGTGGTGTCATGTCCGCTCTGGCCATTCTGTCGGGACACGCCTTGTCACCAGCGGGAGGTGGTGTGATGGAGCCCGCTCTGGTGCTTCTGTCTGGACACCCCTTGTCACCAGCGGGATGTGGTGTGATGGAGCCCGCTCTGGTGCTTCTGTCGGGACACGCCTTGTCACCAGCGGGATGTGGTGGGATGGAACTCACTCTGGACATTGGCGGGACACGCCTTGTCACCAGCGGGATGTGGAGTGATGGAGCCTGCTCTGATCATTCTGTCGGGACACGCCTTGTCACCAGCGGGATGTGGGGTGATGGAGCCCGCTCTGGTCAGTCTGTCGGGACACACCTTGTCGCCAGCGGGATGTGGGGTGATGGAGCCCGCTCTGGATATTCTGTCTGGACACGCCTTGTCACCAGCGGGATGTGGGGTGATGGAGCCCGCTCTGGATATTCTGTCGGGACACACCTTGTCACCAGCGGGATGTTGGTTGATGGTGCCCCCTCTGGCCATGCTGTCAGGACACGCCTTGTCACCAGCGGGAGGTGGTGTGATGGAGCCCGCTCTGGTGCTTCTGTCGGGACACGCCTTGTCACCAGCGGGATGTGGAGTGATGGAGCCCGCTCTGATCATTCTGTCGGGACACGCCTTGTCACCAGTGGGATGTGGGGTGATGGAGCTCACTCTGGATGTTGGTGGGACACGCCTTGTCACCAGCGGGATGTGGGGTGATGGAGCCCGCTCTGGATATTCTGTCGGGACACACCTTGTCACCAGCGGGATGTTGGTTGATGGTGCCCCCCTCTGGCCATGCTGTCAGGACACGCCTTGTCACCAGCGGGAGGTGGTGTGATGGAGCCCGCTCTGGTGCTTCTGTCGGGACACGCCTTGTCACCAGCGGGATGTGGAGTGATGGAGCCCGCTCTGATCATTCTGTCGGGACACGCCTTGTCACCAGTGGGATGTGGGGTGATGGAGCTCACTCTGGATGTTGGTGGGACACGCCTTGTCACCAGCGGGAGGTGGGGTGATGGAGCCCGCTCTGGTGCTTCGGTCTGGACACGCCTTGTCACCAGCGGGATGTGGTGTGATGGAGCCCGCTCTGGTGCTTCTGTCGGGATACGCCTTGTTACCAGTGGGATGTAGTGTCATGTCTGCTCTGGCCATTCTGTCAGGACACGCCTTGTCACCAGCGGGATGTGGTGTCATGTCTGCTTTGGCCATTCTGTCAGGACATGCCTTGTCACCAGCGGGATGTGGTGTGATGGAGCTCACTCTGGACATTGGCGGGACACGCCTTGTCACCAGCGGGATGTGGTGTGATGGTGCCCCCCTCTGGCCATGCTGTCAGGACACGCCTTGTCACCAGCGGGATGTGGGGTGATGGAGCCCACTCTGGATATTGTGTCGGGACACGCCTTGTCACCAGCGGGATGTGGGGTGATGGAGCTCACTCTGGACATTGGCGGGACACGCCTGGTCACCAGTGGGATGTGGGGTGGTGGAGCCCGCTCTGGTCATTCTGTCAGGACACGCCTTGTCACCAGCTGGATGTGGGATGATGGAGCTCACTCTGGACATTGGCGGGACACGCCTTGTTACCAGCGGGATGTGGGGTGATGGAGCTCACTCTGGACATTGGCGGGACACGCCTTGTTACCAGCGGGATGTGGGGTGATGGAGCCCGCGTCTTGTTACCAGTGGGGTGATGGAGCCCGCTCTGGATATTCTGTCGGGACATGCCTTGTCACCAGCGGGATGTGGGGTGATGGAGGCCGCTCTGGATATTCTGTCGGGACATGCCTTGTCACCAGCGGGATGTGGGGTGATGGATGCCGCTCTGGATATTCTGTCGGGACACGTCCTGTCACCAGCGGGATGTGGGGTGATGGAGCCCGCTCTGGATATTCTGTCGGGACACGTCTTGTCACCAGCGGGATGTGGGGTGATGGAGCCCGCTCTGGATATTCTGTCGGGACACGTCTTGTCACCAGCAAGATGTGGGGTGATGGAGCCCGCTCTGAATATTCTGTCGGGACACGTCTTGTCACCAGCGGTATGTGGGGTGATGGAGCTCACTCTGGACATTGGCGGGACACGCCTGGTCACCAGTGGGATGTGGGGTGGTGGAGCCCGCTCTGGTCATTCTGTCAGGACACGCCTTGTCACCAGCGGTATGTGGGGTGATGGAGCCCGCTATGGTGCTTCTGTTGGGACACGCCTTGTCACCAGCGGGATGTGGGGTGATGGAGCTCGCTCTGGACATTCTCCCGGTACCTCGATATTCAGTGCTGAAGAGGGGGACGGATACAACCTCAGCCCCACTCAACCTGTCCTGGGCAGACAAAGAAATGGGCTGGGCTCTCTCTGGTACTTCCTGGCCTACACTGGTGGCGCTCGGGGGTTTCCTGGGGTTCACCCCTCCCTCGTGGGCTCCTCCTCCCTCGTGCCCTGAAGGGGCTGCTGGAAAGGTAATGGATTGAATCGAGCAGCGCTGGGAGTGGCAGGCCGCAGCCTCCCTAGTTCTTCCAACCTCGCCACTGTCTCCCCCCTCAATGGGGCACCTTTAGAACCAGACACTGGCTGTTGTCGCCCCAGAGCATCGCATGGGAAGGCAGTGACAGACACCCCACCCCCTCTGGCTTCCCCAGGATGGGACGGACTCGGGTGGACAGTGCCGGACCCTCCTGGTGGTCCCACCAGCTGCAACCAACACGAAAAGGGCGAAGGGGAGAGGCGCAGATGGAGTCTGGGGGACTCTGGGGCCCCTCCACAGAAGATAAGTTCACCCTCTATGAATCTTTGCAGCCATCTTGTAAGAGGCTGTGACGCAGCTCTTCCCAAGATGCGGTTCTCTATTTCTGGCCCTGGTTTTGAGGTGGGTACAGTTTGAGACGCCCCTGACTTGGTCTCTCTTAAGTCTCACAATGACTCTGACCCAAGGGGCATCTTTTATGTATCAACAGCGGGTAAAGTGTTTTTTCATTGAACTGGCATTTTCTCTCCACCTCCCCTGCTAATGAGGCTCCGTCTGTCTTGTGGGTGCTGTCTAGCGCCCCCTGCTGGTGGCACCCTAGGAGGCTGCCCTCACACTGACCCTTTGCGTCTAACACGGGCTGTTTCTGACCCCCTGGGCGCCGCTCTGATGTTTCCTTCATTTCCTCCAAGACATGATGAGAATCGGAGCCGCTCCTGAGCCGACACGACAAATGGCGAGGAGAGGTTTGTTCCCGCCTCGCGGCGCCGGTGATGTCAATGCTCATAATTGACCATAAAACCCTCAAAGGCACCGTGCGATCAATAAAGATGTTCGTGTGCCGGAGTTTTAATTTCATACACACACCGGTGGAAACCTTTGAAGCCTGCTTAGAAAGAACATCATGTCGGGCTCATATCTCAAAGGGCGGGAAGAGTTCGCTGCCCAATCGCTGGGCACCAGGGGGTGAGGAGAGAACGCAGCTTGACGGGGGCAGGATTAAACTGGTGACAGCATCTCTTGACGTGAACCCATAGGCGCCAGGTGCAGTCAGAGACGTTTTATTTAAGGCATGGGCAAAGAGGGCTCTGACCCAGTGCCCCTGCCTACCAGGCCCCCCCCTGATAGAGCCAGCTCTGTTCTGCAGTGTCTTTCCCTGATGACCTTGAATAATCCTTAAACGTGGTTTTAAATACCGTTTTCCTTTAATTTATTTTTTAATGTGGCTGATGTGTGTCTATTACAGACATTTTGCAGAGAAATGCTGTTTGTTTTATGCAACAAACGTAAAAAAGTTTCTCTTAGATCACAATAGGGCCACACATATAAGAAATGGGAGGGTGTCACAGAGATTATTTGCAGTAATATTAGTGAGCTGCTACTGTGTCCCGCTATTGAAAATACACGTCACTATCCCTGAATATTAGATGTAAACACATTTAGAATTTGGGCGAGCGCGCCTGTGCACTGTCAGTGACCTGGCCAAAGAGGGCATGAAAGAGCTGAAACTGGAACATAAATTCAAAGCTGTTCCGAACAAAGGCCCCAAAATCCTTAAGATATCCCTGGCTAGGTGGGAGGGTGGGGGCGTGTCTGTGAAGGACATCGGAGAACGGAGAATTTGAGGTGCAGGATTCAATCCAGCCACAGGGGGTCAGGTGTGTCTATGGAGAATCCAGAAGAACACCGCATGAAAGGTGCAACATTAATCCGGCGCCAACGGGCTCCTGGTCCTCAACACATACTCACCAATAGTAGACCAGATTCATGTGGGAGACTCAAGATTTTAAAGCCAAAAATGGCTTCTTTGTGGCCGTCTCCCGCCTGAAATTGCCTCTGCTTCAATATAAGTCAATGGGGGAAACACATTATCCTGATTTATTTTTTATAATCTCCCACTTTCCTCTTCTAAAATGTGGGCTTGCGTGCTAACGTCTCCTGACCTCAACCGATAGGCATGGATCGTAGCAAGGACAGAGCTAAATCACCTTGTTTGTTCTGATTCCAAAAAAGGCGATAGCAACTGTTTTTAAAGATTATGAAGTCCGACATCAATAGTCTGGAAGTCAGGAAGGTACAAGCACTGAGAACGCGGGGCAGCGTGTCCACCGTGCAGTCTTCCTGCAGAGCTTTCAATGGGCCCCTGAATTTGAGTATCTTAAGACCGTCCATAATAGTCACTGCAGGTCGTGGGTTCACTCCGGTATTAATGGGATGTGGTCGGCATCGCATTTATACCTTCCAGACTATCAATGTCTGATTTCATGATCTTTGATGACAGTTGCTAGTGCCTTGAGAAAGCCCCAGGCCTGTGCGCCGAGAAGGGGCAAAACACGTGTTAGCTGTATCTTCTAGCAGAACTCTTGGATCACAAGAGAAATAAACTTACTACAAGAAATACTTATTGGTTACTCTGGACTTTTCTATCCATTTTTGGACTTAGAGCGAACAAGATGTAGCTATCCAGCTCTGTCCTTCCGACAATCCATGTACTTTTGCCTTAAATGCGTTAGTGGTTCCCCATTGGGACATCTAGATTCTCTCTAAAATTGAACACTAAACTAGGACGGATCGTTCCCGGGATATCTCACCCCTCTTTGCCTCTAAAAAGCTCAATCAATTGGCACCTGGCAGGAGAACGCAGGCGCGCCATCAATCCTCACCGAGGATGAGAGCACAGGCACCTCTATGTAGGACCTAACACAACGCAGCATGAGAGCTGCTGGATTCAGTCCAGCACCAGCGGGCACCTTGTCACCAACATCTAACCTCGAAACATCAGTGGTTATTCCTCTAAGAGGTGACTAATTTACTGTACAAAAGTAAAATGTGCAGACTTACAATATCTCCTAGCCTAAGCAAGCATGCAAGCTTTACTTAAAGCCACCAAGCCAAACCTCTTCACCGCCACGCATGTGGGCCCTTACAGTGGGTAGTAAATAGACGCGTGACCACCCTTGCAAAAAAGTAGATGTGGGCTTTAGAGTTAAGATGCTCAGTGGACACCAGCACCTCTTAGAGATCTTTGTGCAACCCAAGGACCACCCAGTCACATCCCATTGGTTGACCTGGCCAAATTTAATGGGTTCACCTAAACCAGTCGTCAGCCTCGCTGTGCCCACCTCAGACTATCGGAGTCTGGAATAATAAGAACCAGCATCTATAGTGCCTTGAAGAGTGATTGTACTAGACTTCTGAAGTGCTGTATATACTCATATCCGTTGTTACTGCTTGTAAACTCTTTACAGAATGGAAATATTCTTTACTTTCTCACTTAAAATCGAAGTTTGCTGTCTTAATTAAAATATAAATTTCTTTGTTAGTACTATTTTTTTCAGTGACAAGAAACCATTCTAATTTATTCTAGTTCAGCTTTGTATTGCTGCTCTAGACAAATTCAAAACATGTAATTTTAAAGGTACATTTATTGTTGTATATACCACTGACCTACCTTTCTTTGCATGTACCTGTGGCAGTAAACAGATCTTCCTCTTAATTAATGCCATGTTGTTGTCCAGATTCCATCTTTTTTATTCAGGCATCCATTTTCCACTGTGGTCCAGGTTTAGCAAATGTTCTGTGCTGTGCAGAGTGCGGGCCTCCAGCCCACACACTTTGGCAAAGCACCTCAAAGTGATCTGTGCGAAACACACACAATCTACCAGTAGGGAACTGGGAAAAGGGCCACAGTGCAAGGATTGCCTTTCACCCTCACAAAGCCTGTGCTGCACAAGGTGCAGGCTTTGCAAATGTAAAATAAACCTAATCGCACTGCATATAAAAAAGACATTGTGAGTTGCAGATATGTTTGTGGTTCAAAATGTTAACATGCTGAGTGCTTGCGATTCTCAAGCAGGAGGGCTTGGCTAAAAGGAGTGCCATCCTTCTTTGAGCTTCACAACAAAATGTATCAATAGTGTACTCCAGCTCTGAGAGCACAAAGGATTGGAAGATAATAATTGGCACAGTGGACTGGCAGCTGTGGGCATCGGGAAGGGCAGGCGGGGTGCCATGGAGCCCCCCCTGCTTCCATTGATATCCTTTCACAATGTGCAGTCATTCTTTCAGGACAGAGCTTGTAAACACTTTCTGAAACATGGGGGGCTTCAGAGGAGCGTTTTCCTCTCACTGTCATGCTATTGGCTGTTAGGTGTATTGTTCCGCCTCCCAGGTTCTACGTTCATGGCAGTGAATGGAATGCATTGTTTCCAGAACGACAGCAGCTGGCAGGGACTACTTAGTGAACACAGAAGCCATTAGAAGAGAAGGATTCCCACTGAAAGCAGCAGATTCCAAGTGATAAATGCTTACTCGAAGAATGCTGCAACGAGCGCATAAGTGTACAATGATGTTTGCGAGGTGTTATTTTCCATTAAAATATTTTTGGGAATGCAATCCACATGGAAAATAGAAAACAAATGATGTTATTGAAAACTAAGACCTGCCAATTATTATGGTGTATTTACATACTTATGTTGATCATGTTTTATTTAACCCTCCATTTTATATGAAGCTTCTGGTGCTTTTAGTGGGTCCCTTCAGCCTTTGCTTAATGACTTTATAATTCACACTGGGGGGTCAGCACACGTGAGTACCTCGCCCACCATAACGCCTGACCAGAATCCAAAGGTTGGCCTCCCAACACCATGTCTCAAATTCACTTCAAAATTGAAAATATTTGGGGGCAAGTACCCGCACCACCAATGTCCTCCCAGGATATCAACATCCTATCCTGCAGCAAACATCTGGAGCCTCCCCTCTTTTGCCAAGTTTTTGCATCCTAATGACTCAGTGCAACTCCATCTCCCTCACAGTATCGCTGGCGCACACTACCTTACTTTAATCACATGACTGACTTACAAAAACAAATTAATAAATGCAAAAAACAAATAAAATATATTTAAAAATTACAGCAAATAAATACATAATGACCTATTGCTTCAGGCTGCTGTCCTGCAGAATCCAGGGCCAATGCAACTGTCCTTGACAATGACGGCCATCTTGAAATGGGATATGACCATCGTAAGATGGCTTCCACTAGTTCTACAAAGGACAAATCACCAATACTCATGCCTGAACACAGTAGTGCAACGTGATGCAGTCGCCATGTCAATGAAGAGGAGGGGGTCTCATTAAGAGGCAATCTATAGACTCAGGGAAAACCTATTTGGTTGAAATTTACTGCCTTTGTGCAGTATTTTGGACATGCGGAGGCAACACTAGCCCAGCAATCTGCATTGTCTTTCTTAAGAGGCGATAACTGGCATCTCTCCGTTTGCCAATATCAGATCTGACTCATCCCACTTGAATGCAGAAATGTCAAGGCCAGTGAATAGATCTGCGGGATCAGTCAGACCAGCAGAACCTGAGGTGAACTTTGATATTGCTTCAAGCACCTTCATCTTGAGGTCTCTAAGGAATACGAAACAGACTTTATCTACCCCAGCCAAGCTTAGTATTGCAGATTAATTAAAGCGTCCCTTGTCAGACCACGTAGAGGAGTGCTGCAACACGTCAGGTTGTGCGAATTTCTGCATCAAAGTTGATCTCAGGTTCAGACTTAAATCCAGTTTTGAGGCACGTATGGCTTTATCATCGACTGACAAACTCTACTAGAATGGATTTCACAGCACCCAGAACTCCAGCTCCAGGCACCATTCGATAGTCCACACAAAGGTTAAATTTTGTGGTGAACATGGCTGGTTAAAATTTTTAGCAGAAGGCTGGATGGTAATGTTTAATCTCAGGAAGAAAATATAATATGGGAAATAAAGCACTTCTATTCAAATTATGGGAAAGCAACGTAATGGAGAACTTACAATACAAATGTAAAATGAAATATCAAGAACCTGTTGTATTTATGCAGGCGTAAATTGGTATTTGTAGAGTACAAACGTAGATTGGGTGTATCGGAGCACTTTACAAAATGGTGAGTGTGACTGAGTACAAACAGACTGACGGCAAAGGGAGTGTGAATCGCATCCGAGTGTAGCCAGAATGGGCAGAGGGAACCCCCATCGATGATCGGGGAGGTGCTCTTTGAAGACATGTCTTTAGCTGTTTTCTAAATTGCAGAAGTGAGGAGGATGCCAGCCTGATTCTCAGAGGGGTGTTGTATTCTAGGCACAAAGCTGGAAAAAGCGTGACCCCATTCCTCTTTGCACTCCTCCACTTCTCGTCCGACAGTGTCATGGCTCCCCGGGTTGGTCCATGTAGATGATCCTTGTTAAGGGGGAGTAGGGCAATGCAGTGTTTGTAACTGCTTTGTACATTATGCAGCATGTCTTCCAGGCCTGGAGGTGAGGCCAATGTAGAACCACCAGAGTTATGCTGACATTTCTGTGGCTTACTGCGGTGCGGAGGGCGCTCTCCATGAAGGTAAACTCAGGACAACCAGTGAGTAGGTTTACCCGGATACAGTAGGGAGACGACCAACACTTGAACGGTGGTTCTGAGGTCTTCTTCAAGGAGGTATGTTTAAACTCTTCGTGGGTGTGAGAGTTGATGCAATGTTGGTGTGTTCTTGCACTTTTCAAGAGCGGTCATAGTCAATGGTACAACGTTGTGATTTTCTGTTTCTGGAAAGATGCCTTGTAAATCGTTCCCGACTCACATTGGAGGAGTCACTCTGGGATTTTGGGTTCTTGCCTGTCATTGGTGGTGAGGATTCAGGTAGGTGCGTGCTTGACTTTCATGCTGGGGTGATGGATGCATTCTTTTAGGTGGTTGTTGTTTTAATTGTGGAGACATTTAACTACAGTTGGCTGTTTCCAGCATATTGGTTAATCTCTATTCTATGATTGCCAAGGAGAATTCTTATTGTTCTATATATATATTGAAGATCATCAGGAAAGGGAAAGATCGAATAGGTAGTAATTCTCAAAAAGAATGGCCGCTGTCTTGATGCTTAAACGTGTCTGGAGACTGATTGTGTTTTTGAGTAGAGGTCGGTTGACATCACCATCCTGTTCTATGGTTTTGTCGATGAATGGGAGGTGGGTAATAGGTTGACAGGTTCCTGGGTTATCGGGGTCTGAGTTGGATTCCTTTAGGAGTGGGATGATTTATCCTGTTTTGAGGGTGTCCAGGGATATCCCTTGTGTGAGGGACACATGAATTATATTCAGAAGTAGCGCTTTACTGCGCAGAGGCTTTTGAAAATGGCCAAGGGGAGAATGTCTTTTTTTGTGGGTGGCGGCCCTGAGAGTGGTGCGCATGATCGACATATTGATGTGTTGTCTGATTTTTAAAAAAAATCTTTAAGATGAAAATGTTGAATGCCTTGTATTTTATATTAATTGTGGTTTTGACAGATCTAGAAGGGGGTTGATGCAGTGTTCGATGCCTTTGAAGATGGCTCGGCTTCTACTGTATGCTTCTGTGATGGCTTTCACTTCTGTGGGAGGGTTGTGAGTGTTCCTCTGAGGCTTTTAGGTTCTGTTAAATGATCCTGAATTAGAGGTTTATGCCAGTTTTTTATGTTTGAAAATAGAACAGCTGCTGTCAGAGTGGATAATTTAGTTTTTATCATAGGCCGTGTATTCGGAGCAAGGACAAACACCAAACACACAAAAGGTGAGGGAGGAAAGATCGCAATAAGTCTAGCCACTGGCAATCGCTCGGTTAGCATTCTAACCCATCGTTCTTTTGCCCCCTATGCCACCTTAATTTGGACCCAGCCATATGCAAATCAGTCCAGCCCAAACTGCCAAGCCAGGTCCTCCCTGAACCACAGCACAAGTAACCCAATGGTGGTCGCCAGTGTGTGTTATAGCTAGGACCCTGTTACCATGCGAAATTAATTTTCTGGTTTGCTGATAACTTTAGTGTTTGGCAAATCTTCATGAAACGTAATTTTTTTTTTTTAAAGTGAATCCACCTCAGCTCCTAACTTGAAGTTTTGGGGTGATCCATCAAGCGGGTGCCAAGAGAAAGGGGGGTCCCAAAATGCAATTTCCCCATGCAATTCCCATAGGGATTTTTGAACAGCACTACAGCAAAAACAGCGGATCGGAATTACACCAAATTTGGCAGAAAGCTAGATCTATACCCAGAAAGCGTGCCTTTTGGGATTTAATATTAATCTGTTTAGTAGTTTTGAGAAATGAATGTTCAAAATGTATAGATATCTGAAAGACTAGGGATGTGGGACTCCCGTGGGCACACAACTTCAAATAATAGAGCAATCTGATTGGCCAAAGGGGCTCTTTTTCCAGTCAGCCGACTCGCTCTTGCAGGAACGAGAAGCTCCTGAGAGTCACGTGGGAACCCACACTCTGATTGGCTGGCCACAACATGAAGAGAAATGTTGCACCCGCCATTACAGTACACAGGGGCTCAGTCCTTGTGTCCTGAAAATAAAAAAACAAGAGGGTGTATGGGGTCAGGGTAGTGGTACCAGGAACCCCATGGGCCGAATGTTTTTTATTTTATTTTTGGTTGCTGCAATCCCGCAGGACTCTCCCAAGAGCCAGTGCGACCACCTTCCTTAAGTAAACGTTCTACAGTATCAATTTAAAAAAATAAAAAATAAGTGGGGTAAGTGTTCCTTCGGGCAGGCAAGGAACTGTGGTCAACTCCACACTGTGCACGGCTCTTTGTGGTGGGGGGTGGTTGGGTGCAAGGCCTGGCTGCAGGTCAAGCCCTGCGACAGCCCCATGTCCTGCACGGTCGAAGACCATGCTCGGCGGGGGTTTGGTTGACCACAAATGTTGGGCTCAGGCTCTGGACACATGCCATGGTCTGGGGCCAGCCCCACAGCACACACTGCCAAATGTTGTGCGCAGCGGAGGGATGGCTACCTGTGGGGGGATTGGGTGCAGCCGCTGGCTTAGCCAATGTGTGCAGGGAGGGGTGGGCCGGGCCATGGGAGGGGAGAGGAGAAGTGCTAGGTGTCTTAGGCTGGCCAAACAGACATGCGCACTTAGGGTGTCTCCATCCCAGCTGTATTGCACAGCCGGGTTGAAGAAACAGCACAGACTCCCTGTACCTGAGCGAGCGTTAATCCAACCTACTTGGGCCAATCCCCACGCTGCTCTCATGCTTGAGAGCAGCGAGGGGATTGGATGGGGAGTCTCTGATGCTTGCCCAGGGACTGCTGGGACCTAGAAAGTTGAAGCAGAGGGGCGCGAGGTGGCCGGCAGCACCAGGTAGGTTTTGATTTTGTTTCTTAATCCCCCTGCGCGCTCCCCCACACATTCCCTCTGGCCCCTCCCGGACCCTCTCCACCCGCTCGACCACTCTAAATCAGTGTCGGCCACCACTGTATAAGAATGTTGTGGGCGGCAGGTCATAGTCATTTTAATGTATACTGAATTAATAATTAACTGCTGTTGTGGTCATCTCTAAATTAGCCAGACAGCGTCGCCTTGTGGCAGACGGTCACAAGTACCAGTGTTGACAATTAAATGCCAGTGCCGAGCTCCAAAACCACTGACTCAAATTAAGCACAGTCCGGGGGTCTGACTTAATTCTGTACCTCTAACTTTGCGTTCTCCTAGGTATGACATAGATGCCCCTGTGCCCTGCCGCCCGATACTTATTGATGACTCACCTCTGCTGTCCCACCTGGTGCCTATCGAGTGAGGTCAGGAGATGTTGGTTCCCAGGAGCCCCCTGGATTTAATCCTGTACCTCTCATGCTGCGTTCTTCTAGGGCCTTTACAGACACGCCTGTGACCCCCAAACCCAGTCCCTATTTGTTGAGATCTGGAGATGTTGACCTCAAGAAGCCCCTTGGGGCCTAATTTATTTCTGCACCTCTCAGCCTGCCTTCCTCTAGGTCCTTCAACGCGCCTCCCACCTGGCGCCTATTGATTCAGGTCAAGAGAGGCTGGTCACCGAGAGTCCCCTGGGGCTGGATTTAATCCTGCACGTCTCATGCTGAGTTCTTACCTTCACCCTCCCGGTGCCCAACGAATGGACAGCGAGCTCGTTGCATCCCTTGAGGACCGACCTGCATCAGCAAGTGTACCCCTCCCACACTGGCACAGCGCCCCCTGCCGGCCCATCCAGGGCAGCGCGTCCTCCATCCTGCATCACTGGCTGTGCTGAGGAAGTGTACCCCACCCACACTCGCACAGCACACCCTGCCGGCCCATCCATGGCAGCGCGTCCTCCATCCTGCATCACTGACTGTGCTGAGGAAGTGTACCCCCCACACACATAGCACCCCCTGCCGGCCCATCCAAGGCAGCGCGTCCTCCATCCTGCATCACTGGCTGTGCTGAGGAAGTGTACCCCTCCCACGCTCGCACAACGCCCCCTGCCGGCCCATCCAGGGCAGCGCGTCCTCCATCACTGGCTGTGCTGAGGAAGTGTACCCCCCACACACATAGCGCCCCCTGCCGGCCCATCCAAGGCAGCGCGTCCTCCATCCTGCATCACTGGCTGTGCTGAGGAAGTGTACACCTCCCACGCTCACACAACGCCCCCTGCCGGCCCATCCAGGGCAGCGCGTCCTCCATCCTGCATCACTGGCTGTGCTGAGGAAGTGTACCCCCACACAAATAGCGCCCCCTGCCAGCCCATCCAGGGCAGCACATCCTCCATCCTGCATCACTGGCTGTGCTGAGGAAGTGTACCCCCCCACACACATAGCGCCCCCTGCTGCCCCATCCAGGGCAACGCGTCCTCCATCCTGCATCAGTAAGTGTACCCCTCCCACGCCCACACAGCGCCCCCTGCCGGCTCATCCAGGGCAGCGCGTCCGCCATCCTGCATCACTGGCTGTGCTGAGGAAGTGTACCCCACCCACACTCGCACAGCACCCCCTGCAGGCCCATCCAGGGCAGTGCGTCCTCCATCCTGCATCACTGACTGCTGAGGAAGTGTACCCCCCACACACACAGCGCCCCCTGCCGGCCCATCCAAGGCAGCGCGTCCTCCATCCTGCATCACTGGCTGTGCTGAGGAAGTGTACACCTCCCACGCTCACACAACGCCCCCTGCCGGCCCATCCAGGGCAGCGCGTCCTCCATCCTGCATCACTGGCTGTGCTGAGGAAGTGTACCCCCCCACACACATAGCGCCCCCTGCCAGCCCATCCAGGGCAGCGCATCCTCCATCCTGCATCACTGGCTGTGCTGAGGAAGTGTACCCCCCCACACACATAGCACCCCCTGCTGCCCAATCCAGGGCAACGCGTCCTCCATCCTGCATCACTCGCTGTACTGAGGAAGTGTACCCCCCCACACACATAGCGCCCCCTGCCGGCCCATCCAGGGCAGCGCGTCCTCCATCCTGCATCAGTTAGTGTACCCCTCCCACGCAGCGCCCCCTGCCGGCCCATCCAGGGCAGCATGTCCTCCATCCGGCATCAGTAAGTGTACCTCTCTCACACAGTGCCCCCTGCTGGCCCATCCAGGGCAGCGCGTCTTCATCCTGCATCACTGGCTGTGCTGAGGAAGTGTACCCCCCCCACACACATAGCGCCCCCTGCTGCCCCATCCAGGGCAGCGCGTCCTCCATCCTGCATCATTGGCTGTGCTGAGGAAGTGTACCCCCCCACACACATAGCGCCCCCTGCTGCCCCATCCAGGGCAGCGCGTCCTCCATCCTGCATCACTGGCTGTGCTGAGGAAGTGTACCTCCCCACACACACACACAGCACCCCCTGCCGGCCCATCCAGGGCAGCGCGTCCTCCATCCTGCATCACTGGCTCTGCTGAGGAAGTGTACTCCGCCCACACTCATTCAGCGCCCCCTGCCGGCCCATCCAGGGCAGCTCGTCCTCCATCCTGCATCACTGGCTGTGCTGAAGAAGTGTAACCCCCCCACAACACACATAGCACCCCCTGCTGCCCCATCCAGGGCAGCGCGTCTTCCATCCTGCATCAGTAAGTGTACCTCTCTCACACAGTACCCCCTGCTGGCCTACCCAGGGCAGCGCGTCCCCCATCCTGCATCACTGGCTGTGCTATGTAAGTGTACCTCTCTCACACATAGCGCCCCCTGCTGGCCCATCCAGGGCAGCGCGTCTTCATCCTGCATCACTGGCTGTGCTGAGGAAGTGTACCCCCCCTCACACACACACAGTGCCCCCTGCTGCCCCATCCAGGGCAGCTCGTCCATCTTGCATCAGTAAGTGTACCTCTCTCACACAGCGCCCCCTGCTGCCCCATCCAGGGCAGCATGTCCTCCATCTTGCATCAGTAAGTGTACCTCTCTCACACAGCGCCCCCTGCCGGCCCATCCACGACAGCTCGTCCTCAACCCGCAGCACCGGCTGTGTTTTTGGGCTCTCTAAGCTGCTGCCTCAGATGACCCCGCCGGCCTCATTCCACAGACAGAGCATCACTGCGCTCCCCCCACACGGCTGATAAATGGTTTGTGCGGGGGTCGGGCATTGGCAGCCCCCGGCGCACAGCTGGCTCCGGTGCTGACAGGCCATTAGCCCCGGCTTCGTGGAAGAAAAATCCGCCCGGATAATGCGGACGCACGGCGAAAGGAGTGAGTATAGCGCTGCAGTGTACAGTTATATATATATATATATATATATATATATATATATATATATATATATATATATAGCGCTTTCCACACTCCTGGCGAGGCCTGAAGCGCATGCGTAACAAGGTATTCAAGGAACAACAGTGTCCACTCGTGCGAGCCATAGGTGGGCACGAATATGATGAAATCTACAGATTCTCCCCAAGGCTCGTGAATAAATGTGAAAGGCCGGTAGGGGTGGGGAAGGGTCAATCAAATTAATCTGAAGACCAACCGGACCAGTGACGCGACAACCGCGTGTCAGGCTGGTGTGTATCACGGCAGTGCGGCTTGGGCAGGGTCACTCTGCACATGCAGAGTCCAGTTATGTCCTTGTTAAGAAGGGCACGCCTCTTATATCAGTTTTGTGTTGGTTAATAAAACTCCTAACCCAGTGTCGCCAGAATGCCCTCAGCTGGCCGGTCCCAGCCACTATCTCGAGCTCCATCAGCGGGGTCCGGGCGGTACCGCACAGAACTGCTTCTGAGTGTGACCTCACACCGCGACTCATGGGCACATTTCCGGGATACACATTCGTATTAATGTTATTCTCGTCATACCCGTTCATGAGAATATTTGTAACTTTCTCCACATTGCAAACAAACCATCCGTCCCCAATGGTATTCTGCCCCCTCAGTGCTTAATTTGTAAAAAAAAAAAAAAAAAAGTGCCAGGGCTCTCATCAGGAGGCCACTGCAGCTTGCAGCACACATTGCCCCGCCAGCGCTGCCATTGATGGAAACAACACAACCACTAACCATCACACTCCTACAAGTGTGACAATTCGGCCTATTCCAGGCCTCCAAAGCTATAGGAATGGCTTGGGCGGCAGATAATGGTAATTTTTTTTAATGTATATTGCATTAATAATTAACAGTTGTTGTGGTCATCTCTAAATTAGCCAGACAGTGCCACTATGTGGCAGACTGTCACAAGCACCGGTGCTGACAATTTAGCGCCGTTGCCGATCACTGGAAACCACCTGCTCAAATTAAGCACTGCCCCCGCCCCAAGCTTCATATTCCCTTCATTATGCATGTCTCATTCTCCATCAGCGACAGGGGCTCCGCATCCTGCCCGAACAGCAGAGGGCGCTCATAAGCCCTGACTTCCTGCTCAACCCACTGTCTTTCCTGCCACAAACCCAGAGATTTGTCAGTTTACCTCTTTCCTGGTCCGGTTCATGTCTGCCCGCTTTTTCGCTCTCCTCCAACCTCTCCTTGGTAGTACATGTGTCCAAGCAACTCCCGTGCTGCACCCCCAGACCCGCCTTTCATCTAGGTCCCTCTGCTAGTTTTTTCAAATCAGCCCTACAGCCTTCTTGGGCTCTCTAACCTACAGCGCCTTGAAGTCTCTCTTGTTCCATGCCTATCTCATGTCATATCACCACCCTGACTCTGCAGGAATTCACACTTCCAGGGTTCTTCCCTTTGGCTCTCAGACGTTTCCTCAGCACCCCTAACACTTGATCAGTGTTTAGCACCCCACCTTAAATGTATGCTGTCGCCACCTCCACTGGGCACACACGCCCAGACCCCACTCTTTTCAGGCTGACCACTGAGCCCTTACTCCGCTGATCTGGGCTGCTCTCAATGGTGATCCCTAAACTGGTTCTTCTTATGGGCACATCATCTGACATTAGACCTGCTGTGCCTTTTGCATCTACATCTTCGAACTTCCTGAACACCGCAACCAAAAGGATTGAAAACCGACTGGAACAGCCTTCACCCCCACCTGGATGTGCAGTGTCACCTCTCCTGTTTCACCAGCTCTCCTGATAGGTCTGTATCTGTGGCTTGTGTGCTGTCTTTCCTACGTCATCTGTGAGAGCGTCCCGTGGAACCTCTACCACTGTGAATGAGACAGACCTGAGCAAGGCTATTTCCAAGACATGCCATGCCACTCTTAAACATTCTTGTTATGTCACCCATGTCTCTTCTGTCCCTCCGACTGGTAGGGTTTATCTGCCCCTCATGGACAGCACCATCTGTCAGCAGAATGCCCTGTCCGGTGCAACAATCGGGCACGCAAGGTTCAAATGCCTCGCCAGCTGCTTCATCGTTATCATCCTGCGTCACATTTTATCCATCGTCTTCAGCATCCCACCCACCCCTAGCTTCTCCACTCTTTCTAGGCTACCTTCTGGTACTCTCCCTTCTCGTCTGTCTTGTCTACAAATAGCACCTCATTGAGTTAGTGTAGCCCATGCCCCAGCCTTACCCGTCTTCCCATGGCACATTTTACAAAGGTGCTGAATGTTTTAAGCCCAGCACAAGACTTTGCACAACTCGTAGACATGGCTTTGTCCTAGTAAATTTTACCTCTAAAATATATGCCCATGAAATGAGTCCTGCAGCTGGTCAGAAGCAGCTGAAATGCTGACTCTGTACCACATTTTACCATCACAGAACTTACTCCGCATCTTCTCATCATCTCCACTGTGGGAGTATGGCTCCCGACTAATCCTTGGGGTTGATATAATCGTTCATTGATGACCCTTTCAGAAGAGATGAGGAGTGTATCGGTCTAAATTCACCTGCCACCCTCTTAGGCACTACGACAGAGGTGAGAAGATGGAGTCCTGTATTAGTATTTCTTAAAGGACCACTAGCCACCTTGCACTTTTATCACTGATCTACAGTGCACCACTTTATCAAGGTCCTTCACCAACCACAGATTTCTTCACTCACCCTTTTCCTCGACCCTTGATAATGAATCCTGAGACCAAACCTAAATCCCTCCTTAATCTTCCTTGTCACTTCTCTGTCCAAGTAGGAGACCAGCCACCCTTCCATCCTAAATGGAATGAAGGGCCCTTCCCAGCAGCCCTCGCGCGGTGCCTGCTCTCTGTCCATTCCTTGGCACACGGTTTCATTGACCCATTCAGTGCTTGCCACTACACTTGAGACATTCAAGCTTGATGAACAGGAGGGCCTGTATTCTGCTCTTGCGAAAGGCTGAGCGTGCACCACTCCCTGCCAACGTCTGCAGGGCCTTCACCCTACTTTGGGTGAGAGGTCCAACCTCTCCATGGTGGGAGAAGTGTTGATCGACGGAATGTAGTCCACAAGGTGATAGCGGATGACTCCGGAGACCCCCGATACAGCAAACTCTGCCACATGAGAGCGGAATGCCCCCATTGAGTTCGCTGATGTACAACAAGTACAAGAAATAAGTTGTCTAATTTTATATATCATGTGTGAGGATTGTGCTCTTATATGGTGTGGTTGTGCGACCTCACTGTGTAACACTCGCCAAAACTGTTTTGGGTCCAGTCAGGCTCGTTAGTTAAGCTCTTGCTCAACCCTGAGTGGCTGTAGCTTTGAGCAGCGAGGGTTAAACTAAAGTACAATTGTTAAGCATTTAGACACAAGAATAAGTCACGCAACACAAAGAAATCCAACACGTATCTATGAAAAGAGATTATATATATTTTTAATGTATTTTTAGACAACAAAACAATCCACCAGAGGATTCCAGAGATATAGATTTTTAAGTAAAAAGTAAATCTCAGCTTTTTAGTCCAAAGCACAAACAAGCATTGGTAACTGTAAAGTTTGAAAACTTTTGACCAGTTTTAAAGATTTTTGTTTCACTACCGGCCTGGAATGGGGGACCAATTTCAACAAGGAAAAGGTCAGGGGGGGCTGGGGGGTGCAGTAAGGAGTATTGGAACAATTATGTTTGTCACTAAAGCAGTCTCAAGTCCAGTTTCACACTTTATGAAATGACAGCTATTGACTTCAGTGGAGCAGTGGCGTAGCTAGACCTATTACCGCCCGGCCAGTCTCTCAGTTTGCCGCTCGGTGCAGGTATGAGTTGGGGGGCAGGGGAACGGGGTGGTGGATGAAAGAAGACTTGTTCCAGGGGTGGGCGGTCGACAGACTACTTGTTCTCGAGAGGGGGGTAGTCGGCAGATGACTTACTCACCTCCACTGCCCCCAAAAAGAGTGCCACCCGGGCTGGACTGCTCCTCCTTAGCTACGCCACTGCAGTGGAGTGGTCCGGATGCTGAAAAGATGCTCTGAATACTGTGCAGTCAACGGGTGTCTTCCTGGGGTTATTCCTTGGTCCGCAGGTGTCTGCATCTCTTGAAGTCCTCTTTGGGCCAACAGGAGCCGGGCAATGGCAGGGCTATTGGTCTCCAGTGATAGCAGATCCAGCAGTATCCTTTGGTGAGGGCTGGCATCTCTTGTTGGCCACCAACCTGCACTCTGATGATGCTGCCATGTCCGGCGGACTTGTGTGCAACTTTTGAGTTGGGATTGGTGGTCTTCTTTGATATAGCAACACAAAACGATGATAGACGGAACGCTGAACATTGTCAAACATTCACCCCAGTCACAAATCTGGGTTAAATCCATCATTTTTTGCTCACCATGCCACCCCAGTTTGGACCCAGCCATATGCAAATCAGTCTTGACCCTGTTCCCCATGGGAACAGTCCAGCCCGAACTGCCAGGCCAGGTCCTTCCTGAACCGGAAAACAAGCATCCTGGGACCGGTTTTGGCGTATCACCCCTCATCAGCAAGGCTAGCTTGAAATTAGTGGCATAGTAAACACTGGACCCTCCAAGGGCGGCTATAGCAACACAAAAAAATGTTCAGCCTTCCGTCCATTGCAACAACAACATTCGGCTGTCTCTCCTCAGAGGACTACCACTACCTCACCTTATGCTGTTAGCTGCTTGGTGTGTCCTTCCTCTATCCAGGAAGTGCTTCTATGAGAATCCACGAGGGACTATTTTACATCTGAGAAGTACACTAATTCATCACGCGGTTTGTCACATTCACTACTTATCTTCAATATGAATTCCATGCAAAAAGCAATCCTTTTTGGCATGTTTTTGTCACCGCATCACCAAAGCTATTACAGCTGGCTTTAATGTGATAAATAGTGTTTGTGCACACAATACGCGCTAACAGTATTTGTGAATGCATTTGTTTACATGTGTTAGCACATTGAAGCCAGAGCTACTGGCTTTGTCAATGCTTATTCTTTTTGTTCCCCCCTACACTGCGTGTTTACCTCGTCCCCCCCACCTTCCTGTGGCAGATGTTAATGAAGGGGTCTTGTGAATACCAACATAGCTCATGTATCTGCTTATCAGGTATATGTTGCCCTGATGTGATAAGTTTTAGTATAGTCACAGTTTGAAATTTTGAATACTCTGGACCGATACTTGCTGTACGTGTGGAATTTGTGTATTTTCTGAAATAAGTAAATTAAAAGTTAATAATTTTCTTCAATGTTTTGTCCCCCCTGGGCTGCTATGAACCACATTATGCAGGAACATTTGCATAATAATATCCTTTCTGAACCGCCTAACTGAAATTGTTTTGCAAATGTGGCATAAACTATGTGGTGATCGCCCTGCAGGAGCCCCTGGCTGGGGACTGAAGGACAAAGAGTGCACGCTGCAGCGAGTGCCAGGGGCTTCAGACAAGCACAGTGCATCATCAGGCGAGCAGCCTCAGCAGCCATTTGTCATTGAAAGCGACGAAGGACCAATCTGTACCGCTGAACTGAGAGGAACTCGCCACAGCTGTCGTATGTGAGAAATGTCTGCTACGTAGAGAGTAAAGGGTGACCCTGTCAACTCCCTTTCAGGACCCATGGGCACAGAAACGAGAAAAGACTTCAGAAATAGTTTCATAACAAGCCCACAGTGAACCAGCAAGTGAAAGCAGAAAACGACCCGACACAGGCAAGGGGTGTTTGAAGCATAGTCCCATTATTGGCAACACACCCCACCCACACCACAACAGAGTAGGCATGCATAAATAAATACACAACACAACTTTTGTTTGGAGAAAATATTGCTGCAGGTTTATTCCATACAAAAGTATGCAATATGGTGGGTTATCTTACGGGCGATCCAAGGGCAGGCAGCTGTACCAACCTATGCTGCCCTGCCCGCCTGATGAGCCAAGCACTGTGGAGAATCCAATCAGCGCTACACTTATGGGGGTGATCCCCTTACTGGATCACGTGACACATTGGTCCCTTATTACTCACACCCCTTTCAGGGCGGAGCGTAGCAAGGCAAGCCCCCGGATGTTCAGGCCCACAACCGCCCGAAGGACTAACGGGGCGCCGACGTAATTGTTCCAGGACCCTCCCATGAGGCTCCTGGGATTTGGCTCTGGCACCCCTATTGTGCTCTTGCAGAGGTACCCTTCTGTACCCATATGCTTCCAGATCGCCCTGTAACTCCGCCTGCAACGACAAAAGAAAACATTACAACGTTCTAAATACTTTGCCTGCCAACCCCACGCCGGGTAAGCGGTAGGGTGGGAGACGGCGTGTCCGGCGCAAAGAGGATGCCAAGATGGCCAGGGGAGGCATAAATACCTCCTCAGCGCGCCGGAAGTGACACGCCTGGCGCGCCTGGTAAGGGGACTCCTCCTAGAGTCCCGCATTAATAGTGGGGGTGGGGAAGTGCCCAAATGGCACTAAAGGGGCTGCCCTTTTAGGGTGGCCCCCTGCGGGGGCCGCGGGCAGCCGCATAGTCCCATTATTGGCAACACACCGCACCCACACCACAACAGAGTAGGCATGCATAAATAAATACACAACACAACTTTTGTTTGGAGAAAATATTGCTGCAGGTTTATTCCATACAAATGTATGCAATATGGTGGGTTATCTTACGGGCGATCCAAGGGCAGGCAGCTGTACCAACCTATGCTGCCCTGCCCGCCTGATGAGCCAAGCACTGTGGAGAATCCAATCAGCGCTACCCTTATGGGGGGTGATCCCCTTACTGGATCACGTGACACATTGGTCCCTTATTACTCACGCCCCTTTCAGGGCGGAGCGTAGCAAGGCAAGCCCCCGATTGTTCAGGACCACAACCGCCCGAAGGACTAACGGGGTGCCGACGCAATTGTTCCAGGACCCTCCCATGAGGCTCCTGGGATTTGGCTCTGGCACCCCTATTGTGCTCTTGCAGAGGTACCCTTCTGTGTACCCATATGCTTCCAGATCGCCCTGTAACTCCGCCACAGCTCCGGAGGCGGCCCCCGTCGCCTAAAGAGCCCCCCCACCAAAACAGCCATTTCTCACTTGCAACCTGCTATTTCCAGGGCCTCCTGCATGTCCAAGAGGAACAGATCCATGCCCACCTGTGACAAGTGAACCCCATCTGTATCAAAATAGCCCTTCACCTTCATTTGGATCAGCTCATGTCTGATAAACCCAATGCCCCTTTGGCCTGTGAACTTGCGCATCGCACTATTCACCCTTTTGCGTGAATGTTCCACCGCCTCACTTGACTTGGCCCGTGTCAAACCAAGCGCGGCACTATTTCAGACCAAAAGAGCTCACAATGTCCCATGTACTTGCTGATCTCCCCCAAGTCGGTCTTCATTGCCCGTAGGAGAGCACCCCTGCCCATGGCAGTGAGGTCGTTGCCTCCCAAGTGGATTATTAAGATGTTGGGGAAACCTCTCTGCCCAGCCAGACCCTGCTCTAACCTGTTCAGGAGGCAGTTCCATCTCATGCCGGGGAAACCCCACCAGACAAACTTAGTTTGTGAAAACCCTTGCATCCACTTCCTGCGTGCGGCCCACTGAGCCAGTCTGGCGACGAATGAGTGGCCGATCACCCACACTTGAAGTCCTGGCAAAATAAACGGATGCCATTTTCACACAATTATTTTAATATTCTTGGTGTTCACACAATGCACTACACGTTATGCTACTGAATTCACTGCACACATACAATTGCAACCTCGTTATGCCACTGAAATTCACTGCACACATAATATACAATTGCCACCTTGTCACTTAACAGGGGGATGTAGGTTCAGCTAACATTTCCCTGTCCCACTCAAGGACGAATGTAGCGTTCAAAGCAACGGGACTCCCAGCGTCCCACTTTCTTTATGCTTTCCTGCCCCATGCCTGCCCTAAACGCTGCAGTGGCCGCCCCGATCCGAAACGAGTGACTAGAATACTTCCTGTCAGGACGGGCGAGGCCAGCCCGCTCGAGGCAAGCACACATGACCTTATCTATTTGGAATTTCGAGAGTGGCACCTGGTCTGCGTGTATCAGAAAGTAACCAGGGACATTGGGACGACCCTTGACTCTAGAAACTGGGCAGTACCTCTGATCCCCCAGCGGCATCAGTACTATGTCAGCCCCCCGCCCTGCTTGGTCCGTTTTGGACCTTTGATATGGACCACCAACTTATCCGTCACTCTTATATCTTGGCTGCATAAGGCATCTTCTGACTGGTCAGTTTTGGCCCTAGCCACCAGTTCGCTAATTCGGAGTGCCCCAAAAAACGCAAGGCAGAATGCAGCCGCAAAGAGTCGGGCCTCAAAATGTGAATGGGTGACATGGTCTACTGCCTCTAGCATGCCCTGGAGTGTGTGGAAGTCAATGGGTGCCCTGTTATCTGGAACTCTAACTTCCTCCCTGGCCCACCCTTTTAGAGCCGCCCTAATCAAGAAAGCCTTGGTCGGATCTTGCTCTCCTCTCAGCTTAGCGTCATGGCTTACTGCCGCCAAATGACCACGAACCCAGGAATGACTCTTCTCCTGCCCTTTTGCCCATAGTACAAAGCCTTGCACCCTTTGTTCTAAGGGATGTGATGTTTGGCCCAGCGCCCTTGAATGGTTCTGGAAGGTGGTGAGCTGAGTTTTGTATCTTTTCCTGGTCCCCGGTGCCAGGGAACGTTCACCCATCGCTCTCAGTTGCTGTTCCATTTCAGAAGTCGCCATAGCTGCGCTGGGAAGGGGGTCATTGCCGCTCTCGCTCGTGGCCAGGCCTCCCGGAAACGGAGCCACTGAAATCGAGAGAGAGCGTCAGCAGCTACATTCTTGACCCCCTCAATGTGTCTCGCCCTAAACTCGACATTGCAGCGCAGGCACGCCCTGATTAGCTCCCTCAACAGACACAGCACCAGGGGGCATTTGGCTGTCTGCCCGTTGATGGCTTGCACCACCGCCATATTGTCGGACCAGAATACCACTCTTCTGGCTGACAGCGCATCAGGCCACAAATGTAGGGTAACCACTATGGGGAACAGCTCTAGTACCGTTATTTTCGCTGTTATGTTCTTTTTACGCCAAGCATTCGGCCACTTTTGCGCGCACCATTCGCAATCCATTATCGCGCCAAAGCCCTCCCTGCCTGACGCATCTGTGAAGAGACAGATTTCTGGGCTACCAGCCCAGGGGGATCTCCAAATGACTGTTCCATTAAAACTCAGCAGAAACTCATGCCACATCAGGAGGTCCTCCTTCAAACCAGTCCCTATTCTGACCATGTGATGCTTTTTGTGTACCTTGGCTGTGGCCCTTGCTAGTCTCCTTGCGAAGACTCTGCCCGTTGGTATTACCCTGGCTGCGAAATTCAGCTTCCCCAAGAGGCTCTGAATGACACCCAGGGGGGCCTTGTCCTTGCGCAGGATTGCCTGGATATCCAGCCGCAATGCCTGCACTTTCCCAGCCGGGAGCCTGGACACGCCCTTGACAGTGTCCATCTCAATGCCTAGAAAAGTGAGGACCTGTGCTGGACCCTCGGTCTTCCCAGGCGCCAAAGGAACCCCCAAGTGTCCTGCAAGTTCCTGGAAGTGACGCAGTGCTCTGCTGCAGTCCTGTGTCCCTGCCTCCCCTATGAAGAGGAAATCGTCCAGGTAATGCGTTACTCCCCCTGTGTTGTATGCCCAGGTGAGTGCCCACTGTAAAAAGCTGCTGAACGCCTCAAAGTAAGCGCAGGACACCGCGCAACCCATCGGCATGCATTTGTCAAAGTAAAATTTGCTCTGCCACTTAAAGCCTAGCAGGTGGTGACTCTCTGGGTGGACTGGGAGCAGGCGGAAGGCTGACTCGATGTCCGCCTTGGCCAGCCAGGCCCCTCTCCCTGCTCTCCTGACCATATCCACAGCCATGTCAAATGAACAGTACGAGACGGAGCACGTTCCGTCTTCCAGCCAATGGTTGACTGAATTGCCCTCTGGGTAAGAGAAGTGGTGTATCAAGCGGAAGGACCCAGGTTCCTTTTTGGGGACCACTCCCAGGGGTTATACCAGAAATTTTTTTAGGGGGGGGGGGTCAAATGGCCCTGCTACCCTCCCTAGAGCCGTCTCCTTCATAAGTTTTTCCTGCACCACGTTTGGGTGCTCTCTAGCTGACCTCAGGTTGTCTGCGTCCCTGCAAACTAGTGGGCCTTGGTATGGGATCTTGAAGCCCTCTATGAAACCCTCCGCCAGAATCTTGCTGTCCTTTGTGTTGGGGTAAGCCCTGAGCAGGGGGAGGAGGTTACCAATAATGATCGGTGAGGGGCCCTTTACTGAGGAAACCTTGACTTGTGTAGAGGCCGATGAGGGGACCTGGGTCACTGGTGCGGGGGGAGGCTGGAGGCGGGCAGGTGGGAGGGAGGGGTTCCGTTCTCTTACTCATGTTAGCTGTCTTGCCTGTTGGCAGCTGTGGGAGGGCCCTCCCGCTTGGTGCTGCATGACACTGCCGGGTGACCGGCCCCACTCTTACTGCAAATGTGTCCAAACTTGCAAGCCTTTCCCCATGAGCACGACCCCGCGTTGCACAATCTGCACAAGCCTGAGTTAAATCGCTTGCCCCCTCTTCCCTCATTGCCGCCTCCCTGGCCTCCCCGAAAGGACTGCTTGAAAGGACGCTTCCCTGATTGCTTCTGTCCTTTGGAATTGCCCTGCCCCTTTTGGCTTTTCGTGGTCCCCTTGGTGTCTGCAGTAAACTTCCCCATGTGCTCTACCCAGAGCTGTATTTCCTTTTGGTCCCAACCCAGGTCTGGACACATTGCCATCCTCTTGCGGAAGTCACGGTCATAGTTATACCACCCGATGCCCCCTGTCTTTTCAGCCTCATTATGGATTAAACGAGAATACTGCCACATTGCAGGACCCTGTTCTGGGTATTTCTCCATCACCACTGCTGCTAATATAGCGAAAGCATCACCCCAATTCTTAATATTCTTTTCTGTCCTGGTCTGGAATTTTACCTTTTTCTCATCGTCCTTCCCCCCCATCTTCCTAGTGTCCTGTCCATCAGCCGCATGCATTAGCAAGGTAAAGATGTCCACAAATTCCCGTCTCCAAATCCCTTCCTTAGCCGCCAACGGTACTTCCCAAGCCAGAGTGCAGCGTCCTGATGCTAGCGGCGCCACTGTGACGAGCGGTGGCGGTGGTGCTGCCGCCGTACCCGCCTTGGCTGCCTCTGCTGGTGTGGCGGGCTTGTGGGCATCTAGGGAGCTGCACGATGGGGGGGGGGGAGCGGGCAGCCTTGTCTGCCGCACTGGGACTGGGGGGGGGCCGCTGCAATTACCTGTGTGATGGGTGCAGCCAGCGATTGCCCGCTGACAGCTGTATGGCCGCTTCCGGCCGGGGCGCCCCTGGTGACGAGTTCTATTGCCTTTTGTGCTGGGAGTCCCTGCTGCGCCCCTGCCATAGCCCCGGCGGCTGCTGAGCCCGGTGTTTTCCGTGCACTAGCGCTGCCAGCCAGTTCCCCCCCCAAACGTGCACAATGGGTGGTGGCCCCTCCTCCCTAAGTGCAGCGGCCACAGGCGTGGGTGTTTGTACAGTATTACAAAAACGTGATTTAAAGTCATCCAAGATGCTCAACATCGAGTCCATCATCTTACCCATTTTATCAGAGTTCGTGTCGCTAATCGTGATAGGATGTAGCGGGCCAGCCGGGACGACTGCGGGCACCGCTGCTTGTGGAGGGGAAGTCACCCTGACCTTCTGCACTGGAGGCTCGGCTGGGAACTCCTTGTTTGTCGTCCGGCGAGTCCGTTTCGACCTTCCGAGTGCTGCCTCAACTGGCCCTGCTGTGGCCGCAGCAGGCACGTCCTCAACTACACCAGAGTCTGCTTGTTCATGGGCGTCAAGCATCCCTTTGGCCCAGGCCACTCCTCTGGCTTTCGCCATCTCCATAAAGTCTGCCCAGATTGCCTCCTGCGACGTGCCGGGCTGGGACTCATCCACTGTGGTGATTTGGGAGAACAGGAGGGGAGGGGATCCCTGGCTATCCATGCCTCTGGATTGTAGTGCAGAAACCTCTACGCAGGTCCTGCAGAGATAAAGGATCGTGAATATAGGACCCACTGGGCCCTTCCGCTGATCTGCGGGCTCCCCTCCCACCGTTCTGCTTAGCCAGAGTCCATCCCCCTGCGCTCGCCGGTACTTACTTCTGTCTTTGCTTCCCGGCTCACCCTAGCCTGCCGAAGTGTTTTAGTTGATTTCTGAAGAGAGATAAGCACTTGTTACGGTGTGGCTGGATGGCGCGCTGCCCGGGCCCTGGGCCTGGCTCCCCATTCCCCAAACTGCCCCCTCCCTTTCCTTTACCCACAGCCTTGCTTACCCGACGTCTGTTAAAGGTTGACCTTGTGGGGGCGGGTGTCCGTGTTTGCAGGCAAGGGGGGCACTCTTTTGCTGTAAATAAAAAAACCAGGGTTAAGCACTTCGCTACCCTTGCGGGGTCCATTACCTGAGGTAACGGGACTGGGGGAGGGCGTGATGACCGGGAAGGGGGGGGGGTAGCATGTTCTTGTTTACCTCAACCGAAGCCGCCGTGACTTGCTCCTGCCTGAAGCGACCGTCTAACTAGCGTCGGTTCCCCTTTCCTGGAAAGAACGATTAGCACGTACATTCCATAGCGGCTTGGTACCACACCAACCCCCAGCCCTGCCCCCCCAGCCTCAGCTGGGCCCAGCCTCAAAAACTCACTGATTCCGACGCTTGTGCGGCCCGGTGGCCTCCGTCCGTCCTCCTGATCGGGGCTTGGGCGATTTATCCGTAAACCTTGGTGCTAAAATTGACAACGGTTATGTCCCCTTAAAGGTGTCGCATCGAGGCCCCCCCCCCCTTTGGCGCACCCTTGCATGAACTTCTGCGCCGTGTCTCCAATCAACCCTTGGTGCCCCCCCACGACAGGCCTCCTCCTTTGCTTGTCACCCCCAAATACCTCTGTGCGTCTGCCGCCCTGTCCCGCTTTCTGCCTTGCCTTTAGCTGAGAGCCTGCTCCTGGAGCCTCCACTCGCCGCACTTGACGATAATCTCTGGGGGAGGCAGAGACCGCATATATTGTTAGGCATTGCAGCATCATGAACCCCCTCAGAGTCCTTTAAGACAAGGCGGCAGCCCTAGCCACTTGCTACTGTTTTTTTTGTTTTGTTTCTTTTTTAACAAAAACACACCAAAGAAAACATGTTTTTGAGACATTGTGGGTAGGAGCAAGCGACCTTCACTACTAGGCCACCATGGGCAAGCACATCTCAGGGGGTGGGTGGGGCCGCACCTACTTAACACCAGTCAGTAGAAACCGGAGGAATCGCACTTTGCCCCCCCCACCCCCCCCGTTCCGTTACCCTGCCGCACGTAGCCCAGAACGGAGCTGCCGAAACCAACCATTACTAAGGGGAAAAGGAGAAGGTGGGCTTCTGTGTGGTGCCCCACCTTTGTCCCCAGACCTGACCAGCCTGAAAACAACCTCGAGCAGGTGAGGGCCTGGTGCTCGCGGGGGCCCCTGCAAGTACTGCTGTATAAGTACCGCGCGCTAACCGATTGCGCCACTGGAGCTCACTCCGAACCCGCAATCACGCCTGACGCTCGCTGATGGGTCCTGCCACGTCGCGGTACCCCCGCACCTCATTTCGCTGCCACAGCGTGCCAAGCTGAGGTGGATGCTGTCTGGCTCCGTCGCGCCGGGGAGGGCCCGAGTGGGCTCGTGGCACCCCTCCCCGCACCTGAGGGCTCGCTGACCGGGGGCTGCGGCTTCATGCACCCCTGCACTTCGCGATGCCACCCCAGCGTGCCAAAGCTGGGGCGGAGGCTGCCTGTCCGTGCAATAAAGTTATTATTTATTATAAAGTTATTATACACTGTCGCGTGTGAGGCGACGTTTGACCGTTTCCGGTTTGAGGGAGGGGGGGGGGTGGTGAGCACGCGTCCCCCCCCAGAGGTGACCCCCGCAGTTGACATACGACCTTTTGAAAGGGGGGGGTGAGATCACCGATCGGCCCTCCCAGCTGGGGCCACCAACAATACCCGGGACGCAGTCTGGGGGCCAGCGCTACCAAAGGCTGGCCCGCTCGCGCACCTAACGGGGAGCCGTGTGCTATGCCTCCCCGCAACAGAGCCCCTGCAGCCCCCCATACGGGGGCACTAAACAGTGGCCGCCACGCGCCATTGCCTGCTGCGCAACTCAGCATGCTGCCGGGATTTGGACCCCCCCGCCCCAGTTGCCGACAACCGAAGCCTCCTGTGAGGCCCCCACCCAGGCCCGACCGCGCTGTCCTAAGGTAAACCCAGAGGGGAGGGGGAAGAGCACCGGAGGACACACGCGCGCCTCACATACACCACCCCCGACCACCGAGCCTACGAGCAGTGCGAGAGAGGCGCGCAGTCGTCGGCGCACTTGCCCGCCTTTAATTGCACAGCTTTTCGGGGGGGAGCCTCTGGTATGTCACACTAGGGAGGGTGGGGGGGCCTAGATCACCGTTGGACCTCCGAGCCAACCTGGGCCGCCAACAAGCCCCAGGACTCTGTCGGCCGGTCCCTTCGCACCCATAACTGGGGGCCGTGGCTACGTCCCCCCCGCCCGTGCCGTCCACAGAATGCCCCCTACAAGGACTCGCCGCCTCGACGACGCTGCATGAGGGGCTACCCGAGGCGCAGCGACAAAGACTCGCCGCCTTAGCGCTCGTCCTCGGGGTCTAGGGTAGAATCTATCTGGTTCAGGCTGCTTGGACCGATTGGGACGCCCGTGCGATGAGGGGCAGGGATGACCAAAACCCTTATACCCTGCCCCCCCGTCCCGCCGCCCCACTTGCCCCGGCCCGGCTCTGACACCACCGAGCCTACTGCTGGGGTCGGACCGGCGAATGCTGCGGGGGTCCCCGCGGGGGCGGCAAGTTGTGGGACCGGGGGGAGGGGCTTGGGGCATTGCCTGCACTCACCTCGCACAACGCGACCCTAGGATACGGATTGGTGTCCGAAAGACCAGCAGCACGACCAGACGGCACGACCAGACGGTGTGTCCGGCGCAAAGAGGACGCCAAGATGGCCGGGGGAGGCATAAATACCTCCCCACCTCCTCGGCGCGCCGGAAGTGACGCGCCTGGCGCGCCTGGTATGGGGACTCCTCCTAGAGTCCCGCATTAGTAGTGGGGGTGGGGAAGTGCCCAAATGGCACTAAAGGGGCCGCCCTTTTAGGGTGGCCCCCTGCGGGGGGCTGCGGGCAGCGGCATAGTGACATTATTGGCAACACACCCCACCCACACAATAACAGAGCATGCATGATGAATAAATAAATACACAACACAACTTTTGTTTGGGAAAATATTGCTGCAGGTTTATTCCATACAAAAGTATGCAATATGGTGGGTTATCTTACAGGCGATCCAAGGGCAGGCAGCTGTAACCAACCTATGCTGCCCTGCCCGCCTGATGAGCCAAGCACTGTGGAGAATCCAATCAGTGCTACACCTTATGGGGTGATCCTCTTTCCGGATCACGTGACACATTGGTCCCTTATTACTGACGCCCCTTTCAGGGCGGAGCGTAGCAAGGCAAGCCCCCGGTTGTTCAGTCCCACAACCGCCCGAAGGATGATGGGGCGTCGACGCGGTTTTCCAGGAACCTGCCATGAGGCTCCTGGTATTTGGCTCTGGCACCCCTATTGTGCCCCTGCAGAGGTACCCTTCTGTACCCATCTGCTTCCAGATCACCCTGTAACTCCGCCTGCAACACAAAAGAAAACATTACAACATTCCATGTACCTTGCCTGCCACCCCACGCCGGGTAAGCGGTAGGGTGGGAGACGGCGTGCCCGGCGCAACAGAGGATGCCAGGATGGCCGGGGGAGGCATAAATACCCTCCCCAGCTCCTTGGCGTGCCGGAAGTGACGCGCCTAGCGCGCCTAAGGCAAGGGGGACTCCTCCCTGCGTCCCAGCATTAGACATTAGAGGGGGTGGGTTAGTGCCCAAATGGCACTAAAGGGCCGCCCTTTTAGGGGGCACCCTGCGTGGGCCGCGGGCAGCCGCATAGTGCCATTATTGGCAACACACCCCACCCACACAATAACAGAGCATGCAAGATGAATAAATAAATACACAACACAACTTTTGTTTGGGAAAATATTGCTGCAGGTTCATTCCATACAAAAGTATGCAATATGGTGGGTTATCTTACGGGTGATCCAAGGGCAGGCAGCTGTAACCAACCTATGCTGCCCTGCCCGCCTGATGAGCCAAGCACTGTGGAGAACCCAATCAGTGCTGCACCTTATGGGGTGATCCTCTTTCGGGATCACGTGACACATTGGTCCCTTATTACTCACGCCCCTTTCAGGGCGGAGCGTAGCAAGGCAAGCCCCCAGTTGATCAGGCCCACAACCGCCCGAAGGATAACGGGGCGCCGACGCGGTTTTCCAGGAACCTGCCATGAGGCTCCTGGTATTTGGCTCTGACACCCCTATTGTGCCCCTGCAGAGGTACCCTTCTGTACCCATCTGCTTCCAGATCGCCCTGTAACTCCGCCACAGCTCTGGAGGCGGCCCCCGTCGTCGCCAGAGCCCCCCACCAAAACAGCTCCTTTCTCACCTGCAACCTGCTATTTCCCGGGCCTCCTGCATACTCAATAGGAACAGGTCCATGCCCACATGTGACAAGTGCACCTCCTCACTGTCAAAATAACCTTTGCTGCTCGCTTGAATTAGGCCTCCCATCGTACGGGAGCGCAGTGCCAACAGGAGATGGGACCCCAAGTGCATAACCAACTACTACTCTTACTTTGAAAACACAGTCCTGTGTGCTATAATAGTTGAACCCAGTGATCAAGGATATGCAAATACCTTTGGGGGTTGGTTACCATGGTTCACCCCACACCCTACTTGACGGGTCCCAACTAGAGAGTACAAACTAATGACCAGCTGAACAATGAGCAAATATGAGCAATTTTAACTTGCCCCTCCATAAAGTTGACTGCAATGGTTTCGGAATTCGGCAGCATCTGTGCTCCAAACCCATATTCTAACCCAGTAGGTGGTGACAGCCCTTTGTTCGAAAATACCTGTGTCGGCGGATAAGGAAATATTTGTGCTCAGTTAACCCACACTCATCTTTACAGTGTTCAGCTTCTTATCCTGTCGCACACCTTCGAGGACCCTGCACCTTTATAACCTGGCAACCACTCCTACCCACCTGGCTGACCAGCTAAAGCAGGCAGCCTCCAACTAGAATTGAAGCGTCCTGGGTGCCAAAAGGTTAGCCAATGTATTTGGATAAGAGGACAGGGAGTAAAACATGAGCAAATCTCCTGCCCTTTCTGAAATAAGAATGCCAAATGTACTGGTAATTGTCGGCATTTGTGCTCCCTCCACATCTTACCATACTGTTGAAGGACAGCACCCTTTTATAGTGCCTGCTAAGTTCCCTCTGTGGTGAAACCCCCTAGGCTTCCCAGCTTAGTGATTCTGTCTGCTTCAATACAGTGTGCACTGTCTGCAATCTAGTGCCTAACATTCAGGATTGACTAAGCCCTTGTTTATCCCCATACTAGATTATTCCCACATTTGGGGGGGGTTCACACTGCCCACCCTGTGCAGCCCTAGCAGAGGAAAATTTCCTGCTCCGTAAAATTTTTACTTTTGTTGAATACTGGACGTGCCAAATGTTCTTTTTACGTCGTAGCCTTTGGTGCTTGACATCTTGTTTCCCCATTTATTGGGACAGCAGCACCCTATGCTGGCTGGCAGTGTCCCCACCCAGCCTGGCTAATATAGCTATCAGGGCGGGGCATTTGAGCTTAACTGAAGCAACATGTCACCTACCCTCTGTTTCTGGGGTGCACTTACTTCGCCCCGTTGATCATACAATTGCACGGACCCCTTTGATTGCTAAACCTTGGTGAACACCTTAATTGTGTCAAATCTGGTTTGAATGGATATATGTATTGTGCCCACTATAGGCGGCACCTCACCCTTTTGTGGAGTGACAACTTACGCAGCGCACCCCGCTTGCTTAACTGCCGTCCGATCAACGATGCACCAAACCTGCTATCCATCTCTGAACCTGGATGCTTAAACCAGCAAAAGTGTCGGAATCCCAGATTCCCAGTTTCATGTTTAGCTGCAGCACACCTTCAGTGGATCCGCTGGGAGATACCACAAACCGCATTGGTCGTGAGAACCTTAAGAATCACACAATTATCACCTGGGAGTACCTCCAAATGAGACTGGCTCCACACAGCCGTAAGGCCAGAGACACACATATATTAAACCTATTTACTGGTTTTTTGCCGCTTGGCACCCTTCTGGTTGGTGATGCGATACCTCCTACCCAGCATAAGCTGACCGTCTAGCGTTGCCGCCACACCACCCGTGTCCCTTGAATCACCCTCCATCCTCCAATGCAATAGATATTCTGCTAAGTGGGCAATCAATTTCAAGATCCCTCCTTTCCTGCCAGACTGTTGCCCATTCAGTTTGTTCTGTGGTGACTGCACCCAGACTTCCCAGGCAGCTTATTGCTGATAGCGTGGGCAGTTGACCTTGGGGGAATCTCCCGCTTGCAACTTGCAACTACAGCGATTATTTAAATCAAAATGATACTGTGTATCTAATGAACTGTGCACGGGTGATTGGAACTCTCCCATGTGCAGTTGTTGTGAACAACAAGGTGAATGGCCAGGATGTGTTGGGGGACCTCCCCCCTATCAGTCTTTGCTGTAGTTTTCCCCCAACGGAACAGCCCGCTGTAGCTCAGCGGACAGGAGAAATTGTATCCCAAGCCTTCTATTGTGATGTTCACATGGTGAAAATTGGGGCTACTTTTAATAACACTGGTAGGGGAGAACTGGTGGAGTGCTGTGGACCTACTGCCAGCATCTCCCATGCTCCGTCAGGATTTCCTAAGCACCAGTACCGTACCCTCCTAGACCCCCCTAGGATTTAACAGAGTTGACCCCCCAACCTGGGGTGCGATGGCCAGCTCGCCACTGGACCAATATGTTAGTACATATCAGGGACCTCAAGCTTTCATCTATCTCAAGCAAGGAATGGCCACCTGCAGTGCTCAATCGCTCCCGAATAAAATTATCTTCACTGGCAAGTTAATGTGACACAATTTGGGCTTGTCCCTCAAACTTAAGCCAGGCACCCCAGGGTGAGGTTTGGCTCTCCCAAACGTCTGTCTAATGTGTACCAGGGAGCAGACAAGTCAGTGGGAACAGGAGGGGGGGGGAAACAGTATGTCCAGCTACCTGCCCTTTCTTGAATACTGGGAATGCCTAGTGTTCCTTACTACGTCGTTGCCCCTTGTGCTCTAAACCAGTGTTTCCCCAACTTTCTAAAACACAGCGCACTTGTAAGGTGACAACTTTCCACACTCGCCAGGCTGCCATGGCTAAAGGGCGGGTGATTATAGCTTAACTGGAGCAACATGCCCATACTTAGCGGCATCGACCAGCCATCAGCGCAGGCAATTTTGGTGATAAACTATGGCGGCAATTGCATGGTGTCACTCTCGTTTGCGAATGTATGTCTGTTGTGCATCAGACACAGAATGCCCTGCTGTGTTTCGGCTGGGTTAAACTTGTTGCCTGCGCCACCCTTCCGGCCTATGGAAATTGTGCAAAACTCTCGCTTAGTACACTGCTGAGTGAGCCCACAGCATTTCACAAAATCCCTTTAAAATTTCCATTTCTGACTAATTGTGAATACGTTCACCCCATGGTATCTTGGCGCTGAATAACATGGTTATTGTTACCACTCAATGGTACTTGTTTTCTCGACTTCTGAAGGATGAAATGCTAAGTGGACCTACCAGGCTCTGAACCTGTGACCAGGAGGTCGAACACAAGCCCCCTTCTGTTCTGCCGCTCCACAGACCTGTGAAATTGTATCCCAGTGCCCACTTCTGGCACATGAACCCTTACTTGGACAGGCCAGAGTTGGAAACCTCCATCTAAAAGGCCTGCCAGCCGGCTGACCACCTCCAACACCAGAGTGTCACTCAGCCACCCCTTCGCCTGGATACTAAACCAGGTATAGATGATATAATTGACAATGGCACATTACAAAACTTTACAGAGCTGTAAGCTTGACCGTACTGTGCATCCAATTAAACTATTCGCCCTCGAGAATAATCTTTGCCCATTAGGACTGCACCTCCAGGAAATATATCTAAATATATATATCTATAAAGACTGCATAACTGAATTGAGAGGCATGGGCCGAATGTAAAACACAATACGGCAGTACCACCCAGAGGCCAAAACCCCTTTGCTGATACCGATAGCATCTGCTTGAGTACTGCCCCCGTATTCTGCTCAAACCACCATTAAGAACGACACTCTGGCCGCATCGCACCAAGTGCCCCTCCCTTAGCCTTGGAGCCCCAGCAAAACATTCAACTTGCTTTTCCTACCAACTCAAAATTCGGCAGTGCTGGCCGTTACTCCACAACCTCACCCCCAGGGTATTCAGCTGCCGTCGTCACTCACACCAGCTCCCTCATTCGGCTACCAGCACCCACCGCGAGGAAAGCGTCACCTCGGGCACCTGGGCAGGAGTTCGCCCGCTGGAAAATAACCCGTGCAGACAGGCGGGAAAATTCTTATCCAGCTGAGGGGTAAAGGGGGGAAAGTAAAGAGGAGTCTTACCCCTGCAAAGTGAAACTTATTGGCTACCCGCACAGTTAACGACAACCAAATTGCATTATGTCTTAGGTTACCCACTCGATCTGGCATCTGGGAGCAAGACTCAGACACCGCGTGGACCTACACAAAACGAATGCAACAAACATTCCTGGAGGTCTCCCCGCAATAGCGGCACCACTGGCTCCAAAACTTGAGCCCTTACCGTGAAAGTGAAAAGGAAGAACTCTGGCGAATGAGGGCACAATTGAAAACGTGCAGTTCAGGGAACACCAGGACACGAAGGGGGAAACGTTATCTGCTAGCCTCCCCTCCAACAAGGGTATGCTAGTGCGAGAGGAGGAACGTCGCGGAATGTGCCCAGCGAGCTCCCCACGGGCGAAGTGCACTGGAAAGACCTGAATGCCCGGCTCCACACACCAGCCCCGTATGGGAAAGGAAGCAGCCCCCACAGTTGAAACAGCAAGCAATACTGCTAATGCTAATTCCAGGGAATTTAGTGTGCTTTAATACAGACCATGCCTATTCGGGCGCTCAAGAGAGTACGTGCAAAACCCTTTAGAAAGAGTCCAGGGTAAAGATGTCAAAATGAATAAGACATAATTCCAGTGCTAGAATCTAGTCTGGGAATCAGCTCACGAATGAGGGGAAGAATCGCAAAATGGCTTCCCTGTCAGAGGAATGCTGGTAGGTGACATTGTAAACCTCCTGTTTAGTAAACCTTGAAAAGAACCAGGCAAAATGGCGCCTGTGAGCAGCCAAAGAGCACAAAACCACTCCTGCACTGCCATCTGCCGTCCCCCAGAGCTCGCCTCTAACTTCGGTCCGCACTGCTACACAAAAACTTCTGGTTGTTAACATGTGAAAGTGCGTGAATTTGATTTCTGTAGTCCATGCGGTGAACTCCACTACTACGGTCTGGGGGGGGGGGGCAGCAGCAGGAAAGCTCACCAACAGCTCACAGCGCGTCCCGCGAGAGCCCACCACATCCAGCCTGATGACCCGGATAGGCTTCAAGAGCTCACGCCTAGGCCGGGCACAAACCCAGCTCCTCCGGTCCCCATGACCATATCACACCCTGGGTTGCCCCCATCATACAGCGGTCCAGACTCCCCGCAGAAACGAAAAGGCCGGCCAACCACGCAACACATCCGACTCATACCGCAGTTGTGCGAGAGCTCCCGGTGACCACCACACCGAGTCGTGTGTAAACTGTCCGGGGCCGACCTGGCTCCACAACTACGCAACGCGGCTCTGGCCGCAACGCACCTACAACGTAACTGACAGCACTCCCACAGGGGCACAAGACCCTTCACTTAGAGGCCCCAACTCTCAAGTCCCTAAAAGCTCGGTCCAACTATCGCCATGTCGGGGCACAGCAGAAAGCAGCTCAAACAACTGAAGCTGCTGCAAGTCCCTGCTTTCATGAGTTTGGAAGGAGAACTGGACAACATGTTCAGTGAAGGGGAGAGAGAAACGGGCCAGGCCAAACGACACCTCAAAACACAAGGCGCAAGATGTACAAACTCTGCGACGCGGCTCGTCTGGCGGGGGCCGAGCAATAGTTGAGGTCCCATGTACCTTTAGAGCACGAACATCTTTACTGAGGAGGGAGACTACGTTCACGCAGTGGCTGTCACAGTTTGCAAGGCATTGGGGGGGGCGGCTATGCAGAGGTCCGTCATCAGGACATGCAGAAGTCCCCCTGTACATAGTCCCCCTTTCCCTGCAACCAGTGCTCTTCACCCTTTCTCTGCCGGTTTTATAGCGGGAGGATGACAGTGTGTGCCCGCCTTTGGCCTCAGGCTGTTCCAGTCCTGACCTTAATACCTGGTTTAAGTTTACAGCAAGGCTGTAATAAGCTGAGCACAATGAAACTAAACACTCCTTTCCTCTCAACATCTCTCGACAGTCCTTATTTTGAAAATGCGCGTGTGCCGCAAACTGGGTGGGCACGGCAGGCTGCCCGCTCACCACCCATCCCCACCCCTGATGCCTCTGTTCCCGCCCGTGCCCAGCGCTGCTCAGACGCCACGAGCGGGACACAGCAAAGGAGAAAAGAAAGGCAGGGGCACACAGGAGTGACAAGTGCTCCCACTCCGGGACACACTTTTACAGTGACATGCCGCTTCAATGTTACCCTTGCTAATGTTACCCTGGCCCCGCCCGCAAGGGTCCCAGAAAATCAGCCCAGGATTAAACAACGTGTGACTGGAGAAATCAAAGCTTGCTGCTCGTGCTGCCCCTATGGAGGCTATCCCGCCAGTCACCACGCCAGCTAAAGCTCAGCGGGCAAACGGGCGGGACTGGGGGCCCCACGAACTCTGAACTGGCCATAAGTGCCCGGTCAGCCCAGTCCCCCTTCCCTGCGAGCAAGAGAGAGGCAGCGGCAGCTCTTGGCTCTGAGCAGGCTTCGCTAACGCCGGTTACTATGCCCGCACTGATATGCCATTATAAACAACAAGATTAGGGAGTAAAGAGATAGAGCCCTAACCGAGCTCTGGAGGTGGATACGACCTCCACTTAGAATCAGTACAAAACAAAAGGATCCACCTCTAAAGAAGGTACAGTCAAGTATGTTCCTCACTGTATTATGAAAAGTGTGAATCCTCCAATGGTTGGACGCACACTGTGTTTGCTAAAATACCCGTCACACACCAAAAGGGCCCTTGGTGTCATGCTTCATCATAGGGTCTTCCCGCCCCGCTGCATAATACAGTGAGGAACATACTCGCACTGATATGCCCCCACACTCATCAGAAAAACCGACGCCAGACCAAGGACACGACCGCGTGTCCAGCGGGAGCAAGGCACCAATAGCTCAAACCTCCACCTCGCTGTGCACCACCAATGCCCGATATAAACCAATGAGCCACCAAAGGACACTGAGCACGCCCCAGTCGACCTGGACTCACCGTAAAATCACCGACACAGCTCCCTGGCAAACGGCGCAACGAGGCACAGCGAAGGGGCGCACCCATGGCTACAGACGGCGTGCCTGGCGCAACAGAAGACGCCAGGATGGCCGGGGGAGGCATAAATACCCTCCCCACATCCTCGGCGTGCCGGAAGTGACGCGCCTAAGGCAAGGGGGACTCCTCCCTGAGTCCCGGCATTAGAGGGGGTGGGTTAGTGCCCAAATGGCACTAAAGGGCCGCCCTTTTAGGGGGCCCCCTGCTTGGCCGCGGGCAGCCGCATTCTTGGACTTCAACAAATGTTTGTGAGAAAGAAAGCGACAGTTTATCCTACAGCACAGTTTACAAAATATATTGGTTAAAATGCCACAGTTTACTGACGGTTCAGAAGGAAACTCGTGAAATATTCTGATAGTTTAGATTCTGGTCAAGTTTTCAGGAGGACACCATAGTCTGCCTGTTTGAAAGTGCCCTTCTGCTCGCTCTGGGGGGTTTCCTGGGCTGGTGACATCAGTACCTCAGCGAGCTGAACCTGAGAGCAGCGCCCGCCCCTCTACCCATCAGCAGTGGCGGCTGACACAATTGAAAGGTGGTGGGGTTGGAGAAGGGGTGCGAGGGAGCGCGGGAGGGGAGGGTAATAATTAAAAAAAAAACCACTAAACTTAACCTGTCGGCCGCCTCCTGCCTCGCGTCTCGCCTTGGTGAACTTCCTTTTCCCAGCAGGCACTGGGGCAGCGTCACAGACTCCCATCCAATCCCGCACGCTGCTTTCATGCTTGAGAGCAGCGCAGAGATTGGCCTGAGAAGGCTGAGAAGACGCTCCGCTCAGACCAGGGAGTCTGTGTTTGGCCAGCTGCTCAATGCAGTCGGGTTGGAGAAACCTAAGTGTGCATGTGTGTTTGGCCGGCCTGAGACAGCTGGCCAAACACACATGTGCACTTAGAAGTGCACATAGCAGTCCTCCTCCCTCCTCCCCCCCTCCCATGCCCCGCCCCTACCTGCACAAGCTGGCTCCGAGCAGGCAAGTGAAAAATAAAACAATAGCAAAATATTATTTTATTTTTCACTTGCTGGCTCTGAGCCAGTGGGGCGACGTTCCTCCACCATTGCGGAGGAGCCGCCCCTGCCCATCATGTGTTACCCTGTGGCCCCCATGGTCTGGCGTGCTCCAGTGACAACACTGAGTTTTATGAGACCTTCCCAGAGAAAAGGAAAACTACATCTGCCTAACATAAGGGCCATGTCAATAGAAGTTAAACAATTAAAATGTCTGCTCTTCTTTTATATATTTTATTTCAACTAAAACTTGGTTTATAAAGATCAAAATTAACCCTGGCAGGTTTCTGAGTTTTGTGCAAATAGAGTAGGAGCAACAGGTAGAAGAGCCCTACTTAGACCACCCAAACACTCCCACTGCATCTTCACCACACATGGACCCAACACCATACACATCCCACTAACAACCACACATTCTTTAATGTAACGAACACACCCTGACTCATGCACACTCTGCAGTACGACACACTCCAGGCCTTGAAGATTTCATCCTCTGCTGCTTGGCTGTTTTTTCACCAGCTGGGCCTGTACTTGTTAAATAGAGGTTGGCAAGAAAGGTTGCAACCCTAATTACAAGCTTGATGCACTCTTCATCTCAGAAACGTGGCTCCCCCCCACATCCTCTCACATCCCAGAGGTCCTTGATCCCGTAGGCCGTGGTATCCAGCTTGTAAGGACGGATGAGGCACTTCATCCAGGCATGGATGTCTAGTGCTTATCTGAAACTCAACTCCACCAAAACAGTATTCTTGTCATTTACTGTAGGAAGCTGGCTCTGTATATACTATACCAAAGTGAGGTATAGTCAGTGGTCAAAGTGGGGGGAAAAAAGTAGGGGAACTGTGGGCGGAGAATCAGAGGGCGGGAATAACCGTGGATTGGGTCAGTGGGCGGAGTCAGAGGTGTGGCAGAAAGAGCAAAATATCCCAATTTTTAGTATTTGTTTCCCATTTCACTACCGGTTACATCTTATTACGTTATTTAATTTAACCAATGGATACACATGTTTATTTAAGGTTTAATATGAGTTATTGACATTAAAATACATTCACAAAGTGGGATATGTTTCCAATCACAGAATGTCCCAAATATCCTTAAAAGTGGAATCGCAAGCCATATGTCTCCCAGCCATGGAGTGTCTGTCATCAGCACTTCTCCTCCCTTTTTCCACAAGAGCAGTTCAAACATGAATGGCAAAATATCCTAATTTGCAAATGTTTTCCACATAATTATGGCTTTGCCATATTTGCCACATAATACATCATCTGCTGCATAATCTGACGATTTTAACTAATAAATTGTTTATAGCTCAAACGGATCAAAAGTTACTAAAAATGTGACTTGTGCTGCTGTGAAGTGGAGGGCCCTTTGCAAAGGTTGACTGGTCACCTTTCTCACTGCTGCAGTTGTATGTTCCACTGGTACTAATAAGGACAAATCTTTGCAGAGACTGTTAGCATGTGTAAAAATGTCAAAATAATGAAGTATCAGAAAATTTACAGCACCACTAATACCAGTGTAGGGTGTCAGAGCACTTTACATCTCACATATTACACAGAGACAATCAATCGTACGTGTGTAAATCACTGTATAAGAAATGTTGCATAAGACAAAGGACTACAAGGTGTAGGAGTCACATGACACCCATACTAGTAGGCAGCATAGTTTAATAGTGATTGGTCTGGAGAAACACAAACTCGGAATTTAAAAAGTAATACCATGGTTGGGGGTTCTCTTTAATAATCAGAATTGATTTCTACCCAAACTAACCCTTTTTTGCAACATTAGGATAATCAAAGACTGGGGATAAAAACATAACGCTCGAATTTATACCTTGCAGTTTGCATGCAGCTGTTACATGACAGTTAATAGCTTACTGTTCTATGTTAGGATTTTAACTTATTAACTGCAAGTAACAATAGCGTCTCTCTGACAAAAGCAGTAACCCACTGACCTATTTACATTATGTGCACTTTATGATCTGCATGGTACATGTTCTTAGCAGCAGACACATTAACCCTCATGCATGCGCTGCTCTGGCGAGAGTTTTAGTAAGCGGGTTTTGGAAGTGCAAACAGTGGCTTTTGCTGGCGACCAGCTTGCGTTCACGCGAGCGTGCACGCGCGATCAGGCGCCATATGGCTTCCCTTGCCATCTGGACGCTCGCGATTACTTTCACTTTCACGGCCGCGCGGCCAATGCTTTTTTCTTTTTTTTTCTTCCTATAGTGTGCTCATACTGCTGCCTGCCGTTTCACGAGCGCCGCAGTTCTTTGGTGAAATGTAACCACATTCACAGTGTTCTCATCAGCGCCGAGCACCTTTTTTTTTTTTTTCTTCTTATCTCATGCTCATACTGCTGCCTGGTTATTACTACATCATCGGAAAACATGTGCCTTGAGGTTACATCCCTGCTCTCCAGCAAGCACAGAATCTCGGATGTATTCCCGTCTCAGATGAGGTATTTTACTTCCACGCGTAAATCACATGAACTGCTGCCCCAGTCACAGCGTGTGCACCAACAGGTAAAAAACTTACAGGGGAAATGTACACTGCGGGCTAGAACGAAAATTATAGAGGGAACGACATGCAACGTATGGATAAACGCGGTGTACTACGTTTTGTTTTGGTATCTAGTACTCCATACAGTGTATCTGCAGGCCATCTCCACATCATTCCTTGCACCCTCCCCCACTCGCTATTACGTCCTTGTTATTGCTTCCTCCCTCCCTCCTCATTGCTCGCCCATCCCCCACTCCCTCCTGCCTACTTGCTTACCGCGTCTTCCCACTCATTTCCCCCATCTCTGCTTGGGCATGTATCACTGTCAACATGGAAGTGTTGTTTTCATTTCGAACAAACACCCCCGTGCGCTCTGTATTACTTCCTTATTTTGATCTTTTGAAGTTTGCTGCGCTGCTTTTCTTTGCTTAAGTTTGCTTTGTTGTTAATGCCCAGCACGGACAACATTCACATACATACACTTTGCTTTGTCCAGCGTGACACCTCAAACCCGTCTCTGTAGCCCCCCCTCCCCCACAGCACTGCTTGCCCGCCCCACCACAGCTCCCAGAGCCCACATTAACTACGTACCAAGACCACTGCCAGGCACATACACAGGTGGATATTTTAATTTCTTCATAGGGAGAAATCTTCAGTGGATCCGTGTTCAAGCTGGCACTAAATAATCACTAATGTACAGTAATGAAAGCAGCAGCTCGTTTATAGATTCATTATTCAAGTTGGATGTGTCCCACATTGCCCCTGAAGTAATGTTACATTAGGATACCTTTCAGTTTTCCTATAATTAGCAGCCTCGTATTACGTTGCCAGATGTTTTGATTTTGGCAATATGCTTTTTTTCTTCTTTTTTTAATCCGGAACAATAAAAAAACTAGCATTGGCATAGCCAATAGGTCTCGCCTTTGGGACGTTATAAGTGTTTCGCCATGCAACAGTTACTGTTGTTGCAGTAAGGATATTGTGCTGCATAACTAAACACTTAGAAGGTCCCAAAGGCGAGACCTATTGGCTATGCCAATGCTTGTTATTGTTGCCGAAAATTGTTGGAGGTCAGGAAGGAGGCAGCAAGTGCTTTTAAAACCATATTATACTTGCAAACACAACGCCCCCACCTGAAGTCAGTGCCAGCCGCGGTACGTGCAGGTAACAGCGGTGGGGCGGTGGGGCCAGGTAAGGGGGGATTTCGAGGGATGATGCAGAGAGAAAATTAATTATTTATTTAATTTTCCCTCTGCATCGTCCTTCGAAATCCCCCCTTACCCGGCCCCTCTGCCCCACCGCTGTTACCTGCCCGGACGCGGCTGGTCAGCGCCTGGTGCAGTTGCACTGCCCTAGAGCCATCCTGCTCAAGGGTCCTGTGACTTCAGTGACAGAGTCACTGTCACTCTATGGTGTGCTGCTTCATAGGCCTGCCTGCAAGGCTGGAGGTGAACTTCAGAATGAATTGTGGCGGACAGGCCTTCAAGGTTAACCCACACTTGCCACTGCTAGGGTCCACCTGCTCGTGCTAAGACACCAGGGCGTTTAAGATCTGCGGGGCCTTCTAAGGTCTAGCATGGGAATGTGCTCCCTCTGGGGGGGTGGTCTAGTGGACTGGTCATGAAGGCTGAACCTGGTTCCCCAGTTCCAAATTCAGCAGCTCTGACCATAGTGCCACATCCTCTCCCCCACTGAACACCATACTGCCCCACTGAGAGAAGCTTGCACTGCACTGACGCGCTATAAACACCCTTGATGTGACTCAATTCAAATTACGCACTAGACAAGAGCAATATGCTGCCTAAAAAAAATTAACAACATCCTAGAAAAAGCAAACACGCATAGGGAATGCAAGATTAAGTAAAGCATGTGAAATGAAAGCAGGAACAACATGGTTAACTTTTTCTTTTTACACTCATTATTCAGAAATTAGTGAGTGCTTTTGCCTGAAAAGTTAAGGCCATGACTACAGGGCCCAGAAGGGACCCGTTTCAATGCCCATTGCTTATATCCTTACAAAACGTAAGCAGTATGGTTTAAAAAGACCACATTCGTGAACACACAGCCGCAGTACACATTTTGTTTTCCAATTCACCCATCAAGCAAGTATTTCAGTACCTCCAGGAATAGTGCACTTTCCCACCTAGGGAAAACAATGTTGTTCAGAGAGACGAGAAAACAAAAGTAGCGCTTCACTGGCAAACACTGTAAAGTGGCGCTAACGTGTTTAGGTGTGAATAAATCAATCTGGCCACCTTGCAACCACTCTGTCTTGCTTTAGTTAGTTAGTTATTTTCCATATTTTTAATGTTTTATTTCTCTCCACCCTGAGACAGCACTTAGAAATTGAAAAATGTCAGAAAAAGACTATGTTTCCAGCAAAAGTGTTTTTCTTTTTCGGATCCATTTCACAGGGGAGCAAATAAACGAAAGGAGGAAAGAGAAGGTAATCCCGTTTCTTGAAGTCTCGGTTTTCACTAAATGAGGAGGAGCGAGACAGAAAGAGAGGGAAGAGGGGGAACAAAGGGGGGGGGGGGAGGCTGCTGCCAGCGGCAGGAGAACTGGACACTGTCCTTGTCTTCTCTGGGCACGAAGGAAAAGACAAGAGTCCTTTTCCTTCTCTGCCAGTTCCGCCCGTCCCCAAAAGCCGAGCCTTAACTATCAGTCTTGGCGATTTCTGCCCTCTGGGAGGCATGTTTAAAATAAGAAAGTTGGGGAACGGACTCTATGAAATTAAAGAAGTAGGGGCACGCCGTGCCCTGCCGATCCCGCCCACTTCGACCACTGCGTATAGTGTGCACAGAGTCCAGTGGAACCCCAAAGGTAGGCAGAGGTAAAGTTAGATAGCACCTCACTCCCTATTTGTGGTAGTGTGGTCGAGCAGTAAGGCAGTATCAGGGGACAGTGTTAAGCATTTGTTGTACACACTTAGTCAGCAAATGAATTCACACACTCAAAGACTAAACTCAGACCAATTGTTTTGTATAAAAATATTCTTTTAGTTATTTTATTTTCTAGAACCAAGCAAGCCTGGCACAGGTAAGTGATAAATACTTTGCAGTAAATATACAGTTGTAATACAGTTTGGATTGTAATTGTATATGCACTTTGTTTTGATTTACAGTATTGTTACTGAGAAATGCAATGGTTTGGAAATACAGTACATATACTTTGAATGGGCTTTTTAGTAAAATGACCAGATCATTACTTTCAGATTACTTTTCTTACACAGTGTAGTATACCTGGATACTACACTGGGACATTTCCTGTAAACAGGCAAGTAAAAGCGTTTTTGTTATTTAGTACAGTTGTAAAAGATTTTCATAGATTTTCCAACACCACACTTAAAAACGTTTCATAGAAAAACAGTCCATGTTATCCTATGGAGGAAAATAGTGTTATTGGTTCAAAGTAAGTACTTTGTTGTGGGAGTTGGTATTCTGGGGTTAGACTCAGGGGTCTCCCAGGGTCAAGGATGCACTCTTGTTACACCCTCAGCAGCACTAGGGCGGCCGGGTGCAGAGTGCTGAGGCCCAATGTTATCCAATGGGGGATAGGGGGCCTCCGGGTTGGTGGCTGCTGACGAGCAGGCCACAAGGTTGTTGGAGCCAAGCTCCTGGTGTTAAGCTCAGGGCAAAGGGGTATCCGGTTTAGCACACAAAGTGCACCCGCAGTGGCGCAGGGGCGGCTGGGTGCAGGGTCCTGTTTTGGCGTCGGGTGCCCTGTTTTCAATGGGGACTTTCGGTTTTGGTTTTTAGCTGCAGGCTCGGTCCAGGAAGACTTCTGGGAGGAACCAACAGCTAAGCAGGTAAGTTGGAGGGCTCGGTGACGTAGGTGCACCTCGGGTTCTTTTCTACAGGGCGCAGGGCGGCTGGATGCAGGGGTGTCTTTTGAGGTCGGATTTCACCTTACCGTGCCACTGCGGTTGGGGGGGGAGGGTCTCCGTGCAGAGGCTGCAGGCGACGTCGGGGAGTCGTGGAGGGGTCAACCCACGGTGGACTCGGACTCTGGAGTGCTGGGGGACCTCGCTGGGACCGGTGGGCCACTCGAACTCTGGCCATAGGCGTCGGGTGCAGTGGTGGTTCCAGGCATCGGGTTTCTTTGTCCTCAGCAGGCTCTGAGTCTTTCTTGGCTGTTTCTTTTGAACAGAGCTGCTGTTCGCAGGAGATCCGGTCTTTGTTGAAGGCAGGCAGTCCTCTCAGGGTTCTGGAGGTCGCTGACTGCAGGACAGGGCGACTTCTGGCGCAGTATCTCTGGAAACTGCAGACGGCCGGTAGGGCTGGGGCCAAGTCAGTTGTTCTCTGCAGTCTCCTCTGCTGGGCGTCTTCTTTTGTCCTTCTTCTTCGTAGGTTGTGGGAATCTGAGTTCTTGGTTCAGGCTGCCCCCTAAATACTGTATTTAGGGGCGTTTTAGGGGTTCTGAGGTCAGTAGCCAATGGGCTACTGACCTTAGGGTGACTACACCCTTGGTGTGCTCACACCACGTGGGGGAGTGAGCACAATCCCTAATTGGGGAGTGCCTGCCATCTGCAAGATGGCGGGCACTGAAGAGTGGGCTTCACCTCTCCTCCCCCACCTGAGGGGTGGGGTTGGCAAAGGTGGGCACACCTTCTGGGCTCGCTAATTTTTCCTGTCTGTCTTCCCGCCGAAAAGGAGGGGAGACAGGAAGGGGGCCTGCTCCTGACGGCAGGAGAGGCTGGGGGTCGCATTACAAAGGCTGCCAGGCCTTTGAAGGTCCCCTGCCACAGATGGCTCTTCCTGGCCTGGGGAGGTGTGAACACCTCTGCCCAGGAAAAGCTTTGTTTCTGGGCTCAGGGAGTGAAGGCTCCCACCCTAGGGGTCCAGAAACATGTCTTGTGGTGGCAGGCTGGTGTGTACCAGTCTGGGAACCCACCAGAGGCTGGTCGTTTTTCAGTGGGCATCTCTAAGATGCCCTCTGAGTGCATTTTTCATTAAATCCCACACTGGCATTAGTTTGGGTTTAATGTGCTGTGAAGTTTGATACCAAACTTCTCAGTTTTCAGTGTAGCCATTATGGTGCTGTGGAGTTCGTAATGACAAACTCCCAGCACCATATAATCTTAATGGCAGCACTGCACTTACAATGTCTAAGAATGGACTCAGACACTGTAGGGGTACAGGGCTCATGCACCTGTACCCTCACCACTGTATAGTGTACCCAGCTAGAGGGGTGACTGATCTATGCCAGAGCAGTGGGTTGTAGGCATGGCACCCAGGGATGGGTGCCATGTCGACTCTTCACTTTGTTTTGCACCAAAACATGGTGTGTGTGTGTGTGTGTGTAAAAATATAAATATATAAAGGTACAGGGCCTCTAAGGGTGGCACAATAAGTGCTGCAGCCCTTAGAGGTCTTCCCTGGTCACAGTGCCCTGGGTACCTGTGGTACCATTTACCAGGGGCTGACCTGTGACCAGAGATGCCAATTGGGTTTGGGTGCAGTTTTGGGGGAAAGAACACAGGCCCTGGGAACCAGATTGGCAGGGACCCAGGGCAGATCAAGTCAAAAGTGCATCAGTAGTCTGGCAAAAAGTGGGGGGGGGGGGGTTACTGCAACAGACACCCAGCTTCTCACATTTACCAGTTAGAAAAAGCAGTGACTAATTCCAACCTAGCTCAATGACATGAACCTGGATGCAGTGGAGGCCGCCACTAACAAAGGGTGGTAGGCGGGTGGAGGGAGCGCGGGTGTGTGTGTTGGAGAGTGAGCATGGGGGGGGGGCGAAGGGTTAATAACAATTTTTAAAACGTACCGGATGCCACCTCCTTCGTCGCTCCTGCTGGCCTCTTCCTGGGTCCCAGCAGGCCCTGGGGCAGACTCCCAGCCAATCCCTGTGCTGCAGAGCAGCGCAGGGATTGTTCTGAGCAGGCAGAAAAGATGCCCTGCTAAGACCAGGGAGTCTGGGGGGGTTTCTCCAGCATGGCTGCTGAATGCAGCCGGGCTGGAGAAACCTAAGTGCGCATGTGTGTTTTGGTCAGCCTGAGACGGCCGGCCAAACGCACATGAGTACTTAGGGAGTGCACAAGCACTCCTCCTCCACCCTCCCATGCCCCGCCCCTCCATGCACAAGCACTCCTCCTCCCCCTCCCATGCCCCACCCCTCCATGCACAAGCACTCCTCCTCCACCCTCCCATGCCCCGCCCCTCCATGCACAAGCACTCCTCCTCCACCCTCCCATGCCCCGCCCCTCCATGCACAAGCACTCCTCCTCCCCCTCCCATGCCCCGCCCCTCCATGCACAAGCACTCCTCCTCCACCCTCCCATGCCCCGCCCCTCCATGCACAAGCACTCCTCCTCCCCCTCCCATTCCCCGCCCCTCCATGCACAAGCACTCCTCCTCCACCCTCCCATGCCCCGCCCCTCCATGCACAAGCACTCCTCCTCCACCCTCCCATGCCCCGCCCCTCCATGCACAAGCACTCCTCCTCCACCCTCCCATGCCCCGCCCCTCCATGCACAAGCTGGCAAACAAAAATAAAACTATGCTAGAGCATTGTTTTATTTTTCGTTTGCTGGCTCTGCACCAGGCAGTGGGGCGACGCTCCTCCGCCATTGCGGAGGAGCCGCCACTGCCCAGATGTATTCAAACACCTAATGTCAAGATATTTGAGTTCACCCCAGACACCAAACGCACCCTCAATTAACTCATTGCAAACAAAACCAAGACGACCTGGTACCAGCTCACATCTGGATGGTGTCAATGCCCTGCTCCGCAACCTCCCAGAGCTGAAGAAAGGTCTGTTCAAAGCACACTACATCAAGAAGAAGTAACAGTCGACATTCACTCTCAGAACCAAGGTACCCCTCAGGTCACTTGGTGGCCGCTTCTCTAAATCTCTACACTGCCCTCTTGCACTTTGGCCTCGTTTGCACTATACAAATATTTCACAAGAATATGAAAACGTGGTAGTCCATAAGAAAGTGTTGAGAAAAAAATGATGGATAGCTTGATGAACGCAAAGTTAAGAGTAGCGTAAGATTTCAATAAGATACCCAGATGCAAATAATCAATAGAGTAATGAATTGAGCACTTTTATACATAACGTGGTTAAATACAGTAATTTTATATATATGGTTTGTAAAACAAGCAGAAATAGCTTTACAAGGGCAGGATGTTGAGAGCCAATTTGATGCAAGTTGAGTGGAGTATAGGGTATTGGGTATGGACAAGTAGGGAGAGGGAGTATTAATGCCACGGAGCCCAATTGAAGGGGGAGTATTGTTGCAATCAGGGAGCCTGATATATGAAAACAGGGTATTTGAAGCCAGTACCAAGAGGGTAGTAAGGGGACCGAAAGAGCACCCAGCGTACCAGTACACATAGCACTGAGGAGGGCAGGACCGGCTGAGGGGAGGAAGGAATCTTTCTCCAGATATACTGGTATTTGTGGAAACAAGGACGTTTCATTATCTCTCCTTTCTTTCTCTCACTCTTTCTTTCTTAATCCATCATGATCAAAGCCCACAAGATATAAAAGCGCTTTGAAGCACATCTTCAAAGACCAGAGAGCACCAGGAATGAGTTATTACATTCTTCAAGTGATGTTATATTTCAACAGATGCAGGGGCGGCTCTTCCACTAAGGCGGAGGAGCGTCGCCCCACTGCTCTCACAGCAGGAAAAAATAAAATGATGATAACCTCGTTATTAGACATTGTTTTCCTTCGCTACGGGGCTGGGTTAGGGCGGGGCTGGTGTCAGAGCCTGGGAGGAGTCGTTCATGCACACTCTAAGTGCGCATGACGGTTTGGCCGGCCGACTTGGCCCGGCCAAACAGTCATGCGCACTTTGCATGTTCCCCACCAGGCTATCATACACAGCCTGGTGGGGAACTTGCACAGGCTCCCTGTCCCCATCTGAGAGCCGAACCATTGGCACTCAGACCAATCACAACACTGCATTGCAGCATTGTAATTCACTTAGGGGAGCCTGTGTGCTAACGGGGCTCGTCAGGAAGTAACGATGGAGGAGAGACGGCAGGGGCGACTCCTCCACTAGGGCGGAGAAGCGTCGCCCCACTGCTTTCTCGCAGTGCAAGAAAGCCAAAACATAAAGTGGTAATAACTTTTGGTTATTACCATTTTATGTTTCTTTGCCCATTGCAGGTGGGCTGGTGGGCGGAGCTGCCTTGGCAGGGCAGGAGTGGTTTGCCCACTCCTGAGTGCGCAAAGACTGTTTGGTCGGCCCTCTCGGGCCGCCCAAACCAGTCAAGCGCACTCTGCACTTCTCCATGCAGGCTGCATTGCAGCCTACATGGAGAACATGCCATACTCTACAGCCCCTGGCTGGGCGGATTCCCGACCAATCACAACGCTCCGTTGGAGCGTTGTGATTGGCTTAGGGGAGGGAGGCTGCCTGCTTCCTGTTCCTGTTTGAGGCAGGAGAGCAGGAGCAGTGAAGACTCGGGACCCGGGCCGGCAGAAAGGTAGATTTAAATTTGTATTTTTTATTATTGACGCCCCCCTCCCCGTGTGACCCCGTGCTCGCCCCACCCGCGAGCCATGCCGACTGCTACTGAGAGACGGAGGCTGCCATGAGGAGGTAAGTGCTTTTTTAAAAATGTTTTGTTACCCCTCCCCCTCGCCGTTCCTTGCCAGCCGCCACTGAACAGATGCAAGGGAGATTTCCAAGATGAGGATAAGCTCAAATTCGTGAGCTGATTTTAGAGGGTCACGATTGAATCTACACAATCATCCATGAATCATGTACCTTAAGTCGAAGCGGGGAGAGGTCCTTTATCATTTGGAAGTTGGGTAGTAGTTAGTCGGTAGATCATGTGACCCCACACCTTGACAGTGAGATGACGATAATTTCAGACTCATGATGGATTACAGAAACAGGGGGCTGTGGAGGTGACAGTTTGAATGTTCAACCTCACCAGAAGATCGCAGATGGTAAGACTTAGATGCGATGGGTCTGGAGGGGACACTCATGTCAAAGTATACTCTTCATTGAAGATGTCCGTCTGTAAGATTGCAGACTGTGGGTTTAAGGTGCTTGTCGATGAGCAAGCTTTTCCCTATCCTCGTGGGGGTATTCTGGAAATCCTGTGAGAGTTCCCAGAAGATTTACAGAACCCCTTCCATGGTCAGTTACTAAATCCACACCTGTTTATGGCGTTATGGGTTCCGGCAGATGAGCGTCCTACATCCAGCCTGTCCATACCTGCAGTGTTTAATTTGTAAAAGAATAAGTGCAGGTGCCCAAAGTTTAACTCGGAAGCCCGCTGCCGGCACTATTGAAGGACGGAGTGCAGAATACCATGGCTACCTAGCTTTGATTCCATCTCATGCCTCTTTCATCCACCAACACACTTCGGCTGCCCTTTTAACTCTTTCAGGACCTTTTTCATCCATCATTTTTTTCTTTGTTCTTTGACCCAGCGCAAGAGAGAGAAAAAACACAAAAGGAGAAAGGTGGAAGACAAAGATGGAAAAACAGTGACAAAGTTGTAGGAGGAAAATAAGTGCTAGTTCCCCAAAAATGAGTGCTAACCATCGGCTCTAACTAAGCACGGCATACCCGGGTTGTGGTTCAGCTCGGTTTCTTCCTCCCTCCTTAGAGGGTTCTGCACTTTGCATCAGCAATCCTGCCACCCCTGCTGAGGCTTGCGACGCACTCTAGCGCCTGAAAGACAGATGAACAGGGTAAGTGCTGGGTAATTGAGAATCCATAAAGATGTTATGGCATTTAAAACAAGCAAATGTTATTTAATATAGAACATTAACACTGAATCCATGCACCATTGACGGGGTTCCTGGTTTCTGAGCACGGTGTCCTTTAGCGCTAACGATCTGACCCTGAACCTTACCAAGCACTAAAAATGGTGATCATGTATCTTCAGGTCTCACAAACATTGGTAACCAGGCTTCAAGTGCATGAATTTGTGAGTTTTCTTGGGTCGCCTTCCAGAGAACTCACCAGTATGGTAGGAACACAGTGACCGAACCTGTGCAGACATGCTGAAGGGTCTTACTCTGATCCCTGTAACCAGTACACACAACAGAAAACACAAGCACTGTTGTAAAGGTAGCGTTTTGTTGGCTCTTATGTGGCTTCTCTTCATTCTATGTTGTAGAACCATGCACAGAAGGTATAAAAAAACTATCTGGGGTTTCCAGGAATTGGGTACGGAGGCACGCCTAGGTAAGAGGGTTCTTGGGCATCAACATGCCCTTCCCATAGTGTTCATGCCAAAGTACCACTTGCAGCTCTGTGTGTGTCTCCCTTAGCATGTGCGGCGGACTGTTAAGAAGCCTCAGAGCCATCAAAATCAAAGACTTCACCTACCAGTGCCTGGGCTCTTCTGCTGAGAGTCCTGACTTGCCAAGTGGTGCCAAATCCAGTTCCTGGGCCTTTGGAAGTGTAACCTGGTGATCTTAAGGAGAAAATCCATGCATCGACTCCTAGCGTCTGTTTTATCAATGCATCGCTGCAAAAGACCGATGCAGCGCCTGCTTCACGGCAGAGGAATCGACGCAACACCTGCTTCGCGGCTGAAGAATCGAAGCACCGCCTGCTTCGTGGCTGAGGAATCGATGCAGCGCCTGCTTCACGGCTGAGGAATCGATGCAGCGCCTGCTTCTCGGCTGTGGAATCGACGCAGCGCCTGCTTTGCAGCTGTGGAATCGACGCAGGGCCTGCTTCCCAGCTGAGGAATCGACGCAGCGTCTCCATCGCTGTGGCAATGCCACTGGGTGGGTCCAGGAGGTTACAAGGAGCTTGGTTTAAAATACTAAATGAGACACATTTGGAGAAAAAAAAAAAAACTAAATCCAGTCACATGTTCCTTGTACAGCATATTTGCATGATTAACAACATCCTACAATACTGTCAGTTTCTCAGAATTCATAGTGATGGCAGGCATCCCATAATGCTAGAGGCGAATATGAATTGACTTCAGATGGAGCTCGGACAATCGGAGGGTGTTGCTTGGCCTTCATCTCTGTGGCTGTCGCTCTTTTTAGGACACTTGGGTGGGCGGGGAGCAGGTCTTTTGTCGTAAGAGAGCCAAGGGCACTGGTGGTGGCCACCAGCAGTGCTGCTCGGACAGGTGGGATGAGCCCAGAGCGCCTCTCTGCTCCACTGGAGAATCTGTTGCTACAGGAGAGACGTACAACACGCTGAGCTACAATCCTCTGGACAGGAAGGGGACGGTGAAATGAACACTGCAGGGAGTGCAAACGTGCAGCGGATACAACTACCAAAATGTCTGTCTGTTTTGGGGCTAGGCAGGCAGGGTGACACGAGGTGGGGGGTACCAACACCCCTCGTGAACCACAGCCAAGGATTGCTTGCACTCCACATACTCAGGGCAGTCTGCGTTTTAAGGCAACTTTCCATTCTTGGGGTGCAGACAACAAGGCCTGTACCCCATGGCTATTGATCGGCTGCCAACGCCCACCAGTGGTGTCATGGGCTGGGCATGCGATTGGAAGAGGCCCTCTTTGGGTGAACCGCCATCTCCAGCAGAGTTGAGCCCTTCACTTGGGGTGCCTCAATATCCCATCATAGCAGAGCACAGCGGGATAGGAGTTTGAGCGGGAAAACATGCCTAGCAGGTCCAGGGGATGAAATGAGGAGCAGGACAGGGTTAATTCTGTTCTAAACAAGTTAAGTTTCTACAAACTTTAGATTTTGATGGAAGACAGTCACCCACGCACTCATCACCAGCAGACTGGACTATCGAAGCTCACTCTACGCCAGCATCAACAAGTCCCTACTCCGCAAACTCCAGACAATACAGAACACCGCCGCCAGACTCGTCCTCTGCATCCCCCGGCATGAACACATCAGTCAACACCTACAAAGTCTCCACTGGCTCCCCATGGAGAAAAGAGTCACTTTCAAAATCCTCACTCACGCCTACAAATGCCTACACAACAACTGACCCAAATACCTTAACGACAGAATCAACTTCCACGTACCCAAAAGAAACCTCCGATCTTCCAACCTCGCACTGGCTGAAACCCCGCGCATTCACAGAGCCAGAGCAGGCGGAAGATCCTTCTCTCACATTGCAGCCAAGACCTGGAAGGAGCTACCGGCAGACATCAGACCGGCCCCCTCCCTGAACACCCTCAGGAAGACCCAAAAACCTGGCTCTTCGGCTAAACAGATCTGCGGACCCCCCCCCTCCCCCTCAGCGCCTTGAGACCCTCACGGGTGAGTAGCCCGCTTACAATTCCCTGATTGATTGAAGTTAAGTGATTTTAAAATAACTGTGATCAATACCCACCATAAAGCGCTTCGACAGCTCGTTGTGGGTAGTAAGCACTATATAAACAATACAATAGATGCGAGCAGCAAGTTTGAAGAAGAGTGGTTTGAGCCAGAATACTATTTAAAGAACTGCCTGTGCCGTAAGTGAGAAAAAAGTTTTCAAAAGCTAATCCCGAGGGAGACAGGTGTTGTGAATGGGTAGGTGAATCCTACAGTCCTGCTACCTTTCTATTTTGGTTTAAATATGACGTGAAACATTATTTCTTGCAGTGCCTCACATTTCAGAGGTAAAGGAAGAAAAGCATAGAGCCACTGATGTGTTGTGTGAAGGTTTTGCAAGTAATGTGGCAGACGCAATCCAGCTGCTGCTAAGTGGGCGAGGTATGAAATATAATTATGTGGTGGCAAGTTCTATAAAAAGAAGCTATTCTGTAATGGGCGAGAGGTGACTTTAAGGCCAGCTGCACCTAGAAGCTGTGTTATTATTTTTGTTGGAGACTGACAATAAAATTGGAATAGAACATTTAAAAACTGTACTAGGAGGAGAGGCGTGCCAGTAGGGTGCCAGTGGGCACTGTGAGCGTGGCCCCCTGGCACACCGAGGGAGGTGGAGGTGATGTGGGTGGAGATGGATATCACAGACTGTGCTGGGGGAGTGGCCTAGTTTTTAGGTCTTGGCTGTGAAACCGCATGCATGTTTGCTTGCGGGAGACATTGTATACAACAGGGGGCACGAAGCCCACCCATTGCGTACCATTCAGTGGCTTCACTGTCACACCTGTTTGCTGCCTCGCAAGTGACCAGTGCGTGATGGCTTCACTTCCTCTTCTTTCGCGTGGAGCATGGACCAAGTACTAATGGCTTAATCTGGATTAGGGTCCTTCCGCTGCTGCCGCTGTGATTAAGGTACAATTCTTCTTTTAGTTTTTTTTCTTTGTACCAATGTGTTGCTTTTTTCCCTCACCCGATCCTCCCATTGTCTGTTGCTTCTTCCCTCCTACCCCCACCCTCCTGCTGTCTGTCCTGCTTCTTCCCTTCCACCACTGTTAGAAAAGGGGTCTCTAGTTGGCAGTGGCTTGCACCCGGTCCAAGTAGGGAACCTCACTCTAGTCAGGGTGAGGGAGTCACACAGTTAAGATAACCCCTGCTCACCCCCTTGGTAGCTTGGCACGAGCAGTCAGGCTTCTTTCCAAGGCAATGTGTAAAGCATTTGTATACACACACTCACACTCCAGTCCTAACACAGTGAAAACACTACAAATGGAGTCCACACCAGCTTAGAAAATTAGTCAATATTTATCTGAATAAAACAAGATGAAAAAGACAAAAATCCAACATACACAAGTCAAAATGTCAGTTTAAAAAGAACAAGCAGGTTTAGTCCATCGAAATCGATGGATGCGTTCATTTTAGCATAAAGCACCTTGATGCGTCAAAAATCAAAGACGGTGCAAGGTGCAGGGGAGGTGAGGCACCGGAAAAGGAAAGTGATGTCTGATCCTTACTACACAGGGGAGGTGATGCGTTGGTTCCTTATTGGCAAGGTAGGTGACGCGTCGGTTCCTTACTGCTAGGCAGGGGAGGTGATGTGTCAGTTCCTTACTGGTAGGGAAGGTGATGCGTTGGTTTCCAGACACGCGGCCTCAGTTCCTTACTGCAGGGTGGTGTCAATGATGAATTGGTGTAGATGAAGAATCGGCATAGAGGGATGATGCGTTGAAAATCCAGAAACGCTGCGTCGATGCGATAGCAGCGTGCTGAGTCGATTCCACAGTCACGAAGCAGGCACTGCATTGATTCCTTAGCCGTGAAGCAGGTGCTGCTTTGGTCTTTTGCAGAGATACATCGATAAAACAGATGCTAGTAGTCAATGCATGGATTTTCTCCTTAAGATTCCCAAGTTGCACTGCCAAGGGCACAGGAACTGGATTTGGCACCACTTGGCAAGTCGGGACTCTCAGCAGAAGACCCCAGGCACTGGTAGGTGAAGTTTTTGATAGCCCTGAGACTTCTTAACAGGAGGCAAACATGCACAAGCCCTTGGAGAACCTTGGAAGCAGGATGTAGAAAGCAAAGTACAGTCCTTTCACTCCCAGGACAGAAGCAGCAAGCAGCTGGCCAGCACAACAAAGCAACAGGCAGAGTGGCAGTCCCTCCTACAGCATCCAGCTCTTCTTCCTGGCAGAATGTCATCAGTCCCGAAATGTTCTGATTCTGAAGTAGACAAACTTCAAAGGAAAGTCTTTGTAGTGCACAAGACCCTGCCTTTCCCTGACCTGGCTGCAGACACACTATAGGGTGGTGGAGACAGCTTTGTGTGAGGACAGGAGCAGCCCTATTCAGGTGTCAGTGACAACTCCTCCCACCATTCTAGCTCAGAAAGGCCCATCAGCCTGGTGATGAGCCATCAGGATATGCAGGGCACACCTCAGCTCCCTTTGTGTGACTGTCTAGAGTGAATGCACAAGAGCCCAACTGTCTGCCAACCCAGACTTGTATTCTACAGACAGGCAGAGGCACAGAATGGTTAAGCAAGAAAATACCCACTTTCTAAAAGTGGCATTTTCAAACATGCAATTTAAAAACCAACTTCACCAAAAGATGTTTTTTAAATTGTGAGTTCAGAGTCCCCAAACTCCAAATCTCGATCAGCTCCCAATAGGAAATTACACTTAAAAGATATTTCAAGGCAATGCCCATGTTACCCTTTGGGAGAGATAGGCTTTGCAATATTGAAGAACCAAATTACCAGTATTTCACTATTAGGACATATAAAACACACCAGTACATGTCTTACCTTTTAAACACACTGCACCCTACCCATGGGGTTTCCTTGGGCCTACCTTAGGGGTGACTTACATGTAGTAAAAGGGAAGATTTGGGCCTGGCAAGTGGGTGTACTTGCCACGTCGACATGGAAGATTAAAACTGCACTCTCAGACACTGTAGTGGCAGGTCTGAGACATGTTTGCAGGGCTACTCGTGTGTGGCACAAACCGTGCTGCAGGCCCACTAGTAGTATTTGATAAACAGGCCCTGGCACACTCAGTGCACTTTACTAGGGAGTTTCTAGTAAATCAAATATGCCTATCATGAAGAACCAATCACCAATACAATTTAGACAGAGAGCACTTGCACTTTAGCACTGGTTAACAGTGGTGAAGTGCCCAGAGTCCTAAAGCCAACAAAAGCAGGTCAGAAAAAATAGGAGGAAGAAGACAAAAAGTCCGGGGCTTACCCTTCAAAAAAGGCCAGGTCCAACACCACCCACCCTCCCATTGTCCATGTTGTTTATTCCCTCTCACCCCGGCCCTCCCATTGTCCATGTTATTTATTCCCTCTCACCCCGCCCTCCCATTGTCCATGTTGTTTATTCCCTCTCACCCCTGCCCTCCCATTGTCTGTGTTGTTTATTCCCTCTCACCCCGCCCTCCCATTGTCCATGTTGTTTATTCCCTCTCACCCCTGCCCTCCCATTGTCTGTGTTGTTTATTCCCTCTCACCCCTGCCCTCCCATTGTCTGTGTTTATTCCCTCTCAACCCCGCCCTCCCATTGTCTGTTTATTCCCTCTCAACCCCGCCCTCCCATTGTCTGTGTTTATTCCCTCTCAACCCCGCCCTCCCATTGTCTGTGTTGTTCCCCACCAGCCATAAGAAGAAAAAAAAGTGCTATGATGCGGGCAGCACTGGCCACCTTGTAGTTTTTTGTTTGTTTTTTTGCCCATTCCACTGCCCATCCCCCCAGTTCGCTTCCATTGTTCATGTTGCCACCCCCCAAACAGCCCTAATAAAAAAGAAGCGCTATGACGCAGCCAGCGCCGGCATTCATTCTGTCAACCTTAGGAGAATGAAAGTCTGAGTGGACTTTTGGGACCCTCTCCTGTCACTATAGAGTCAAATCTGTGCACAGGTGAATTAGTTCATGAGTCTTTCGACTCCGCATAATTTGGGTGAAATGCTGTACATGTACCAAGAACTTTACAATGAACATCAAAATAAGGACAACATCAAATGGGGAAAAAAACCAGGGCATAAGTCCTGAAAAAAGAAGTGGGAGGACTAACCAAGTTAGGCAGTTGCTAGTGACATCACAGTGCGTGACATTACACATGACATCACATCACAGGAAGTGGCACCACATCCCATGACCTCACAGGAAGTGACATCATAAGAAGGGACATCAGAGCTTTTGACCCTACAAATATGTTTAGCAGGTTTATCATGGGTACATTTGGGTGCATTACAATATTTAACAAGTAAGATTTCGCGTCGGGGTTGTGGCAAAAAATGACGCAACCCTGATGCAAAATCTGGGCTTCAACTTATACATTTATTTTTTAAATCCTGCAACAATAAAGTTGGCAACAAGGAGACAAGTGATAGTAAATCTGTTCTGCTTAATTGGTTGCAAAGTCTGCATTTTGAAATATCTCATGGCGTTAAGGCACCTGCTGCAGAAATCTTTGCGTGCTAACTAAATCTCACAGAATATTAATAATGGTAAGATAACTCTGGAGGTTAGCACATTTGCTAGAGGGATCTGTGATTTGTCTAGTCCCAGTTTTGAATCAAAATAGCATAGAGGGTTAGTATGTCTCCTGCAAAGCACATTATGTAGCACACAGGTGACAGATTTTTATTTTATGTAAATTGATAAGTGGCTTACTGCTTTTAACACAGAGATCCTTTTGTTACTTGCAGTTCATAAATTGTAATCCTTCTAATATAGCACAGTGACCTATAAGGACATGTGGCGCCTACACCTTGTAACCCTCACTGTCTTATGTAACATCCTGGACATTGATGTACGCACATATGATTTATTGTTAATGTATAATTGTGTATGTGTGATTTAAAGAACTCTGATACCCTGCATTGGGCTGAATAGCGCTATAAAATAAATTATACAAAATAGTAGTATTGAAATTATTTGTGTAAATACTGGGACAGACCAGCACATCTGCCATTCCTACAGTGCATGCATATGTCTATATATAGGGACTGAACAAAGTCAAAAGCATGCCTCTCTCAAGTACCTGTGTGGTGATAGCTGTGTGCCTTTGTTGCTCCGCCATTGCATTTGGGTGTGAGGCTCCAGATAACTCCGAGCCAGGATACTCAAACAAAAGAAGGCCTGATGGCCCCTTAACTTCGGCCTTTGTTATGGGCCCTGGTGGAATCTGATAAGCCCCCTCCCCGCCGGCACGTTGCTGCTCCGAATGAAAGCAGACAATGTGCAGGCGCTGCTGAATGTGTCCCAGGCACTGTTGAATGTGCCTTGGTGTCCGAAAATTACACTGGGACAAGTTTAGCATATTTCTGTTGGGCCCAAACTCTTAGCAGGGTAGATGCCGTCCACCCTGTGAAATAAGTGGGTAGACGCAGTCTACCCGCTTGTACCCTCGACTTGTGCCCTGAAATAAAATCATTGTGCCGATAACTAAAAGATCATCTACTTAGTTCTTCATCACAAGGTGAACATGTAGCAGATACTTGAGCTATTCAGATTCACATTTATTATCCTGTAGAGCACTTGCTTGTGCAGGATAATTAACAAAAAATGTAGTCCTTAATCTAGATCGACAAATGCCAAGAAGGGCGGTCAGAGATCCCGATGCCAGCGGATGTTTAAATACATGCGTGGGTCTCTCTCATTGACGCTGTAAAGGTACTCCTCCGTCTCCTGATTAACATATTGGCCTGTTTAATGCTTCCTAGCTAAGTCAGTTAAACGCTCACAGCTAACACGTGCTGTGACCTTTGGTCACATGTTCGATGAAGGCACCCTTGGTGCCCCTACCTGTTGTGGGGGTACCCTTGGAGAGGGTGATGTGTCTTCGCAGGGATTACACAGTTTCTTTACTTGCAATGGCTGAAGAAGAGGCGAGTCATCCCTGACTTATTGCAAGGTGATGAGAAGGATGGTTCAGTTGAGGGAGTTAAGCTCACCTCTGAACTGACATCTGAACAGCAGGTGGAGTGTGAAGAGCTGCTGGGGAGATTTTCCCATCTCTTTCCACTTACCCCAGGGCTGATGCATGTCTGTGTACATGACAGACACAGGGGACACCCTGCATGTTAAGAGCAAGACGTACAGGATGTCAGAACGGGTCCAAGAGTGCATCAAGACTGAAGTGGCCAAGATGCTGGGTCTGGGTGTTGTTGAACCCTTCCATAGTCCCTGGGCCAGCCCAGTGGTGTTGGTGTCTAAGCAGGGGTCAGCTGACCTGCGCTTCTGTGTGGACTATCGCGGTCTAAATACGGTGACAACAGCTGATGCCCATCCTATTTCACGAGCTGATGAGCTGGTGTATAGTTTGGGTGCCGCAAAGTACCTTAGTACTTTTGATCTAACCATCGGTTACTGGCAGATTGCATTGACACCTGGTGCCAAGGTGAAAACCGCATTTTCAACCCCAGGGGGCCTCTACCAATTTAAAGCTATGCCTTTTGAATTGAAGAATGCTCCCGCCACTTTCCAGCGCCTAGTCAATCATGTATTGCCAGGCCTGGAAGAGTTCTGTGTAGCGTACCTGGATGACATTGCTGTGTTATGCTCCTCCTGGGAGGACCACATGGGACACCTGGAGCAGGTGTTGGTGAGGATGCAGAGGGCCAAACTGACCTTCAAGGCAACCAAGTGTCAAGTTGGGCAGTGCTCTGTTGTTTATCTTGGGCATCAGGTGGGTAATGGGAAGGTTCGCCCTCTGGAGGCCAAAGTCCATGCGGTGCTGGACTGGGAGACTCCCACTACTCAGACCCAGGTAAGGGCCTTTTTGGGCCTTACTGGTTACTATCGGAACTTTGTAGCAAACTATGGGACCACAGTTGCTCCATTGACAGCCCTGACCTCTAAGAAGCAGCCCAGGAAGGTGATCTGGACTGAAGAGTGTCAGAAGGCATTTGATGAATTGAAGACTGCACTATGCAATGCACCTGTATTGAAGGCCCCCGATTACAGCCAGACCTTCATCGTGCAGACATATGCTTCAGACAAGGGAGTTGGGGCAGTTCTGGCCAGCTCAATGAGCAGGAAAGGGAGCATCCGGTGGCCTTTATCAGCCGCCGACTACTCCCCAGGGAGCAGAGCTGGTCGGCTGTTGAAAAAGAATGCTTTGCCATAGTGTGGGCCCTTCGAAGATTCAGGCCTTACTTGTTTGGCGCAAGGTTTGTGGTACAGACGGATCACAAGCCCCTCAAGTGGCTCATGGCAATGAAGGCCGATAACCCAAAGTTGCTCAGGTGGTTCAGGAACTAGATTTCACTGTGGAACATAAAGCAGGCTTACGCACGGTAATGCGGATTGCCTTTCCCGCCGGTGTACCCAGTCAGATGATCAGTCTTCTCCCACTGGGGAGTAAGTACCGACCATTCTGATCTGGGGGGTGGGGTGGGCATATGTTGGGACGAAGTCTTCTGCACATCTCTGGAGAGCATGCTTTCCCTGCCTTATGCTGATCTCCAGCCAAGTCACTTAAAAGCTACTGTAAGGTTCTAGATCCCTACCTCGGTGAGCATGACAATCGTACATGTCCACTGAGGGTCTCCCTGTTTACATGGATTGTGACTCGAGAGCTTGACTCTGAGGTAGAGGGGAGGCGTGCATAGCGCACCCCTATTTCACAAAGGGTTGCTACTGCCCTCTCTACCCAGGCTGTGGTGGACTGACAGTGGTGGCAGCAATAAAGCTACCGTCAGGGATATCTGTATCCCTGTATTCTAAAAAGGGTGGATGACTAGCCACCCTTCTGATCATGTCTGTGATCCTGTTGCCTTAGGCTCTCAAACGCATGTCAAGTAGACAATGGGGGTACTGGGGAAGGATGGTGAGTTGAGCCGTTGTGTGTAATGTGAGCTGTTCTGCTGCACATTCCAGCTCCCCGTGACCCTCCCAATTCCTTGGAGAGGCCTGATGGGCTGGGGTTAGACACTCACTCTTAACTGTGCTTAGCTGCTCTAACCCTGCTAGGAGGGACCCTTTCTGTTGGGAGATGGTCCGGCCCCCCTGGTCTGGGGTTAATTAAAATTCCTCTCTGGGGAATAGCCCGAGCTGGTATGAGGGAAGACAGTAGGTCATCCTTTGCATGCTTTGGTCACGCAGTGAACACGCCATAAATGTGCCTTGTGATTGTAGTGGCACCCAGGATTCAAAAGTAGCAGACCCTCTGATTGGATCAGCCTATCAATCAGAGGTGATAAAAGTCTGGCCTTAGCGGTCAGTTGTTCAAGATTGGTCTACGATTCTGAAGAGACGACCCTACACGGGATCCGTCTGAGGATGCCATTCACAGCGGGCGGTGTGAAGCCGAGATAAGAGGCTTGCTCATCACATCTCTGCACACCCCTAGATGGGGATTAACTTAAGAAAGTGTTCTCTGTGATGGATGGATTATGCTGCAAAGGAGTTTGCCAGTTTGATAAGAAGCAGCAGCATCGACCAGAGTACTAGCCGTTTCTGTGAGGCTTGTGGAGCTGGTGCTCTGAACAAGGAAATTATAGACAGCTGATCAAGATAAGGAAGCTTGCAGCACATCAACGGAGGTAGAGGGAGACTGAGAAGCTTGATCCCAGTCTTCGGAGTTGAGATTACTTTGCCCAGACCCCTCCTCTGTGCTGTGGGAGCCTGTGTGGAACTTCCAGTTACAATCTGTAGCTGGTGAAGGGTATCCAGTGGTACAGCCCCCCCACCTTTCTTTTTGTGATATCTGGGGGGTATCAGGGTGTACTGGCACTCTGGCCAGCCACTACCCTTCTACAGCTAGCCAGTGTCTACTGGACTAGTGGGACTCCAGTAAACTGTGACAAGACATCAGGCACCTGTCAATCAGGGGGTTTAAAGCGCACTACTCACCCGTGAGGGTCTCAAGGCGCCAGGGGGGTGGGGGGGAAGCTCCGGGTCAGTCGAAGATGCCACTAGAGCTGCGGCCTCAGTCAGGACAGGAGGGCACTTCCGTTTCTTTGAGTGGCAGGTTATGGGGCAGATCAAGAACATTTGACTTCCCACCATATGCTGAAACTATATCATTTCAGTACAAGGATTGGTATCATGGCTCTAGTGAATGAGAGCAACCCTGTTCAACATGGTCTGTAATATGCAATGCTAATTGTGTGGCTACATGTTAACTGTGTTTTTATAGTGCTTAGCATATAGGCGCTATAATACTGTTTGGGGGCAGAATTCCTGCCCAGATGGTTGTAGAGACATCTGTTTTTCACCGTTGTCCTAGTTTTATGTGTAGTATAATTAATTCTCTTGTGTGTATTAAAGTACTTTTCTTTTATAGGAAGTAAATCACTGAGTGGACATTGATTTTATCAGCTGGTAGTGCAGTGTGCACTGCATTCTGAATGTCTAACCCCAACTCACCTCCCTGAGTAAGCCTTGGACTGCTCTGTCTCCCTCCCCTGAGAGAGTCGAGTGCTGGAGAGGAGTACTTGGTTATCCAGATTTGGGTTCACTAGTACTGAGGCCCAAGGACACCAGTGGGGAACACTCCAGTTGATGCGATTGGAGCGCAGTAACCCCTGAGTGCCCTGGTGCCCAGGAACCCGGGTCTAACAGCAGCTGTCCTGCATTGACTTATATTGGGTGATAAAGGCCCCTGCTGTTTATAGGGCGTAGTGAATAGACTGAGATATGAAGCTCTCTGCATAAAACTAAAACTCATAATTCCTGTCATGAGTGTGAAACAGTTGTGATAAGTGTTGCTGATATCCCGCTATTCAGCGTCATTATCCGCTCTCCACCTGCAAAGCTGGGGGCATCATGCACTGCATCATCTGCAACGGTGATATGCTGCACCCCAACCTAACGGTTTCTTGTGCCCATGGCGAGAGGTCTGTTTCAGAGAAATGTGGAAGGAAGTGTAAATGAGCCAGGAGTACGCTTGTGCATGGCACAATAGTGATTTCTTTTCATCTTTCACGTTGTTTAAGATGTTTGCTCTCCGTGTCAGTGAAAGTACTAGGCTGCGCTTGCGATGTCTCTTGCAAGGCGTATTGTAGTTTTACAGAGAACACAGAGGGGCTGGCATCTCTGCTTCCATTGCTTGCTTTTCAAGCACTACCTTTCTGTTGTGGAGAACTCCATAAGCGTGTGTGTTTTTGAGCGGTCTCCCTCATGTACATCTCTCCTCGTGTTGCTCTGTCACCCGCCCTCTCCTTTTTGCACTCACCCATGTGCTTCTCCCCATTACCTCTCCCTATCCGTGCTCTCCATATTGCTTCCCCTTCCCTTCCACCCTCCCGGTGTTATTTAATCATCCCTCCCGCCCTCTGTAGGAAGGTGGAATCTGACTATATGGTTGCCCCCACTTTTTTTATGGTGTTTTGCTGGTTTATGACTTAGTTGGACTGGGATCCTGCTATTCAGGGCCCCAGTCTATCTGCTTTCTCTGTAAAAGGTTTCCATGTGCCTTAGGCACATCTCTGATTGGAATGTGGAGTGCCCTTATAAGTCCCTAGTATATGGTATACTATGTACCAAGGGCATAGGTACCTCAGAGGCCTGCCAGGGGCTGCAGCATGTATTATGCCACCCCTGGAAGGCCCTCCAAACTGACACCACAGGTCTGCTACTGCAGCCTGGGTAAGGTGGTGCATGCACCCCTTACTGTGATATAGGTTACCTATATCACTAAATACATACACACATATAAACCTATAAGTCACTCCTAAGGCAGGCCTTATCAATCCTAAAGGCAGAGTGCATGGTTCCTATGTGAGAGGGTGCCCTGCATGAGCAGGGCCCCTCTGCAGCATTCGGAGACCATCTCTGATGCTGTTTGTAGTGCAGCCTGACCATATACTCTTAAGCGCATTATAACCTCGCGGTAAAATGCTAACTTTGGAATGGCTGCACCTAAACATGTCGTGTTTGGTGTCAAACATCTTGGAATACTACCCCCTGCCAATTCTGGCGGCGGGGGTAGCATTCCACCCTTCTAGAGGGAAAGACATGTTAACTCTGACTAACCCGGTAACTTCTTTCCAAAGCCCTGGCATCACAAAATGGATGCTGCTGCCACAGACACGAGTCTGGCCTCCTGCTGCTGGACGAAACTCCGGCAGGGGAGGCCTGGACAATAGGTTTCCTGTCCCAGGGAGGTGTGACCACCTCCCCAGACAGGATAATGTGTATTGGGGCTGGGCGGGAGCACCATCTGTGTGCTTTGAAGTCCTGCACTGGGGGCACATTTGGTGTCCCTGTGCATACCCCAGTTCAAACCGGATCAGGGGCTTCCAGCCCCTGCTTTGGCGCGAACTGGACAAAGGGAAAGGGGTGTAGCCACCCCTCTGCCCTGACCCACCCATAGGTGGGGCCACAGAGTAGTCCAACCCCTATCCTTAGTATAAGTATAGGAACCCAGTCCTTAGGAGATTAGATTATCCCTGGACGAAACTCTGAAACTGAATCCTGGACCTTCGACGCTCTACTCACGATTAGAGGACAGAAGAATCTCCCTTGGGGTCAAGGAGTGACTCCCCTGCTTGGCAGGCACCAAAGAAGCATCTGTCCGGTTCGCATTTCTGAAGCTCCCGTCGGACGCTGAAGTCATCGCATCACCAGAGGTGGATTCTCAGACTTCCCCGAGGCTACCCTGAGTCCCCAGCAAAGCTGAGGCCCGTGGCTATCGTGGGTGACTTGAGACCGTGACCCTTGGACACCGAGCACATTTGCAAGTGCATCCTCTTCTGGGTCTCCCAAGAAGTCGTGCTTTGGGCTCCAAGTCGCCCTAGCCTCCAGCACCAACTGCACCGAAGATCACTGGCCCCCACTCCACGAGTGTCCTGTAAGCCAGATCCACGTGCGGCGTCACGAGGCTCCTTCGCGGTCGCTAGCCCGTTGGCTAGTAGCCTTTAACGAAGGCCAATCTTTTCCTAACTTGGCATCCTGGTTGCTCCAGGCCTGCCCTCGCTTACCCTCGCTGGGTGAGTTCCCCAGACCTTGCTGGTCTGCACCATCGACGATCTTCCTCTGCATCGAGACTTGCCGTTGCCAAGGCTTGTTGGGTCCAATCCGGTCGCCGACACCTCAGCACTCGACAGACATCGTGTACCAGCCCGAATCCTGCTCCTGGTCGCCGACAACGCCTCCTGGACCTCGTGGCTGAAGAGTCAAGACGACCGTCAACGCGCCTGAAGCACTCGACATCGGTGGGCATCTGTCCATCGCCTTCCTGGTCACTGGCTAGTGACCCAGACTCTGTCCCCTCTGCTTTCAGGTTCTTCAGAACTCCGATCCACTCTTGGATCCACCCGGACACTTTTCACTTGGTCGCCAGCAGCACTTTGCAGCAGATCGCCATTCAAATCGACGACGAAACCCGACCCCGAAAGGCACCTATGCACCCGGCTTCCCTGGGTGAGGTAACACGAGTACTCCGGTGCTCCCGTGGGTAGAGACTCTTCAAAGTCCTAGATCTCAAAGGGTTTGGTCCAAGTCCTCTTTTAAGTGTCCCTTTTCTCTAATTTCCCGATCACGACTTTCTCCATAGAAGTCAATGGCGTATCGCGGTTGTGTATTTACACTGCACGTGTCTCCCGTGGGTCCCCTGTGTCACTACCTTTGGTGGTTCCTTGTGGTCCAAGCACTTCTAGAGGCTCTAGGCCTAGTGTCTAGTTCTGTCGTGGTTCGCATACCACTTTATTGGTATATGGTTTGGTACGCCCCTAGGGCCCAAACGTGTATTTGTGCTATTACTGTGTTTAAATAACTTCTAACTTATGTACTTCGAACTCTAGCCTCATAAAAAGACTAGAGGGGTGTGTTTAGCAATAAATACATATATTTTGAATATATACCTGGTGTGGTGCTCTTTCATTTGATCACTCAAGAGATTATAGACTGGTAAAACAAGCTGCTTTACATTCCTTCAAGACTTAGCCTGAAGGCTGCTCTCCATAGCTACCACTAGGATAGCTTTCAATAAGGTTGTCTTTAACCTATCTCCAATAAGGGGTTGTTTGGACTGGTGCAAGGTGCCCACTATAATTAGTGGACAGCATATGCCAGGCCAACTTCTCACATTGGTGTGCAGCGTGTGGGATTCCAGCTTGCTATTGTTTTACCAGATAATCTCAATTGAATTGATCAACTGAAAACCACTAAAGGTACCTAAGGTACATATAATTTAAGCTTAGAATACAGTAAGTTCTACTGAACTTAGAGTTGTGTGTTAAGGGATAGCACAACCCTTTCTACAACTCAAGAGTTTAGTAGGCCACACTAGAGTAGGTAGTGCATACACCACACTAGTAATGTCTTTAAGGGTAGGATCTAAAGAATCCTTGCAGGAAGCCACTGAGCTTCCACCCTCCAAGTATGATACACTCCCATTCTTGGAATTGAGAGCTTTATGCAACTTGAGAAAAATAAGGACAGGCCAAAGCCCCACCACCCGACACCTCAAGGAGTTGTTGGTGGCTTATGACCTTAGTAGGCCCTTGGGGACTGAAGGGGCAGGAGCTGAGGGTGGGGCAGATGATGAGGATGGGACCAGGGGTACCAGTACCCCCAGCCCCCTCTGAAACTGGCCAGGAGGGCGACAATGGCCCTGACCTGGATAATCCAACCCCTCCTGAGGAAGATGAAGAGGAGGATCAGAATGATGCTCCCTTTGTCCCCCCAGGAAGGATTGTGAGTGTGCCCAGAAGGTCTAGATCTTCTTCTCAGGAGTCTAACCACTCTGGCACCTCAATAGGGAGCTCTGTCTCATCTCATAGGAGGGAATCCTCTCATGAGAGAAGAAAGAGGCTGGTTCAATATGAGGAAGCTCAGCTTGAACTCAAAAAGAAGCAACTAGCCATAGACAGGGAGTCCCTAGATCTCTTTAGAGAGAGAAGAAAGTTGGGACTAGAGTCCCATGGTGGCAGCAATATCCCTAGAGATAGGGACAGGTCTTATGACCATAGAAACCTAAACAAGATTGTCCCTCCCTACCAGAGTGGGGATGACATCCACAAATGGATAACTGCACTGGAGAGGGCCTGTAAAGTTCAGAAGGTCGCCCAGAAGCAGTGGGCAGCAATCTTGTGGCTCTCCTTTGCAGACAAAGGTAGAGACAAGCTCCTCACTGTAAGGGAAGAGGATGCTGACAATTACACAGTCTTGAAGAGTGCTCTGATAGATGGGTTTGGCCTAACCACTGAACAGTATAGGTTGAAGTTCAGAGACACCCAAAAAGCTCAGACTCAAGACTGGGTTGATTTTGTAGATTGTGCTACAAAGGCTCTGGAAGGTTGGATACATGGCAACAAAGTGCATGACTTTTTAGGATTGTACAATTTGATTATGAGGGAGCAGATCCTTAATAATTGTCAAAACCAGCTTTTGCACCAGTATCTGGTGGACTCTGATCTGACCTCTCCCCAAGAATTGGGAAAGAAGGCAGACAAATGGGTCAGAACCAGAGTAAAAACTAGAAATCAGGGTGGTGACCAGAAGAAAGATTCTACTAAGTCCCAAGAGAAAGGTGGGGATAAATCTAAAGATAAGTCCCCTACAGGGCCCCAAAATTCCTCTTCTGGGGGTGGGTCCCAAACTCCTTCCTCTCCTGAAAAGAAACCATATTGCCATGTCTGTAAAAAGCCTGGGCACTGGAAAACCGATCCCAGTTGCCCCAGGATTGGCAATAAAGAAAATGTTCCTCCCACAACTACTACCACCCCTCCTGGTACTACCAGTAGTAATCCTCCAGTTGGGAGTAGTGCACCCAAAAGTTAGGTGCTTTTGCAAGAGGAACAGAGGTGGGCCCTAGTTTAGACAGGGACCCCTCAACAGACTCCTCTGACTCTGATGGTGGTATAGGATTTGCCACCTTTACCATGGGTCCCATAGCATTGGGCAGGTACAGATTGGAGCCAATAATTAATGGTCAGAAAGCTGTGGCATTTAGGGACACAGGGGCTAGTGTCACCATGGTGGCAGGGAAACTAGTCCCCCTCACCAGCTTTTACCGGAGTTTAAATACCAGGTGACCAACATTGATGGTGTCAGAACAGATCACCCCATGGCCATAGTCAATCTCAGCTGGGAGGGGGTCACAGGCCCAAAAGAGTGGCAGTGTCCCCAACCCTACCTGTAGATTGCCTGATGGGCAATGATCTGGAAATTTCAGCCTGGGCTGAAGTTGAACACCAAACCCATCTCAGGATGCTGGGCGTCCCTGTAAAGGTTAGTGGGGCTGTAATGGCCACAGCCCCAGCCCAAGAATTTGGGAAGATGGAGCCTGAAAGAATGGCCCACTCTCCCCCAAAAGAGAGCACAAGGGTTGAAGAAAAGTCTTCTTCCCTCCAGACAGTAGGTAAGGGTCAGCCTCCTCAGGGAACTGACCCTACCCCTAGTGAAGGAACTGCCCCGGAGGTAGTCAGGCCTGGCCTGGCCACACCCCTGATGGCAGAGGACCCTTCCAAGGTGGTACCCAGTCTGGAGCAGGTAACCTGCCCCTCTCTACCCTGCCTCAGCCAGCCCAGGGCTGCAGAGGTCAGGGAGGTCAGTGGACCCCCAGGGCCCCCTGTCCAGAGGAACCCCCATCAGCAGATTAGGGGCACCCAGTCTAGTAGCCCTAGCCAGGTGAAAACTCCTCTACACACTGAGGGATCCCCCATGCCTTTATGTAGGGACCTCCCACAGAAGGACTCTGGTAGGCAAGGGCAAACCTGGGACCTGAAGGTTCCAAACCTGCCCTGTCCCTCCAGTAGTCCATCCAAAGGGACCCAACCCCCAGCTGTAGGCAGCCAAAGGTTGACCCTTAGAGCAAAGTGCAACTCAGTCATGGAAAGACAGGCATACATGGTGACCAGTGATCTGAGGAAACTGAGGCCAACATTCCTAGGGCCTCACTTCCCTACTCAGACACCTCACCAGCCTTGTACTTTACCTAAGCACACCACAGGTAGTGATTCCCCATGGTGGAGACCCTCTTATACCCTTAGGGTGAGGGATTGCTTAGTGGACCATAAGACAGGGGGCAACCATGCTAGTGCAGGTGCTTCCTTATATGACCACTTAGTCAATGAAGGCTCAACTGGCTGGTTTATGACTTAGTTGGACTGGGATCCTGCTATTCAGGGCCCCAGTCTATCTGCTTTCTCTGTAAAAAGGTTTCCATGTGCCTTAGGCACATCTCTGATTGGAATCTGGAGTGCCCTTATAAGTCCCTAGTATATGGAATACTATGTACCAAGGGCATAGGTACCTCAGAGGCCTGCCAGGGGCTGCAGCATGTATTATGCCACCCCTGGAAGGCCATCCAAACTGACACCACAGGTCTGCTACTGCAGCCTGGGTAAGGTGGTGCATGCACCCCTTACTGTGATATAGGTTACCTATATCACTAAATACATACACACATATAAACCTATAAGTCACTCCTAAGGCAGGCCTTATCAATCCTAAAGGCAGAGTGCATGGTTCCTATGTGAGAGGGTGCCCCTGCATGAGCAGGGCCCCTCTGCAGCGTTCGGAGACCATCTCTGTTTGTAGTGCAGCCTGACCATATACTCTTAAGCGCATTATAACCTCGCGGTAAAATGCTAACTTTGGAATGGCTGCACCTAAACATGTCGTGTTTGGTGTCAAACATCTTGGAATACTACCCCCCCCGCCAATTCTGGCGGCGGGGGTAGCATTCCACCCTTCTAGAGGGAAAGACATGTTAACTCTGACTAACCCGGTAACTTCTTTCCAAAGCCCTGGCATCACAAAATGGATGCTGCTGCCACAGACACGAGTCTGGCCTCCTGCTGCTGGACGAAACTCCGGCAGGGGAGGCCTGGACAATAGGTTTCCTGTCCCAGGGAGGTGTGACCACCTCCCCAGACAGGATAATGTGTATTGGGGCTGGGCGGGAGCACCATCTGTGTGCTTTGAAGTCCTGCACTGGGGGCACATTTGGTGTCCCTGTGCATACCCCAGTTCAAACCGGATCAGGGGCTTCCAGCCCCTGCTTTGGCGCGAACTGGACAAAGGGAAAGGGTGTAGCCACCCCTCTGCCCTGACCCACCCATAGGTGGGGCCACAGAGTAGTCCAACCCCTATCCTTAGTATAAGTATAGGAACCCAGTCCTTAGGAGATTAGATTATCCCTGGACGAAACTCTGAAACTGAATCCTGGACCTTCGACGCTCTACTCACGATTAGAGGACAGAAGAATCTCCCTTGGGGTCAAGGAGTGACTCCCTGCTTGGCAGGCACCAAAGAAGCATCTGTCCGGTTCGCATTTCTGAAGCTCCCGTCGGACGCCGAAGTCATCGCATCACCAGAGGTGGATTCTCAGACTTCCCCGAGGCTACCCTGAGTCCCCAGCAAAGCTGAGGCCCGTGGCTATCGTGGGTGACTTGAGACCGTGACCCCTGGACACCGAGCACATTTGCAAGTGCATCCTCTTCTGGGTCTCCCAAGAAGTCGTGCTTTGGGCTCCGAGTAGCCCTAGCCTCCAGCACGAACTGCACCGAAGATCACTGGCCCCCACTCCACGAGTGTCCTGTAAGCCAGATCCACGTGCGGCGTCACGAGGCTCCTTCGCGGTCGCTAGGCCGTTGGCTAGTAGCCCTTAACGAAGGCCAATCTTTTCCTAACTTGGCATCCTGGTTGCTCCAGGCCTGCCCCCCGCTTACCCTCGCTGGGTGAGTTCCCCAGACCTTGCTGGTCTGCACCATCGACGATCTTCCTCTGCATCGAGACTTGCCGTTGCCAAGGCTTGTTGGGTCCAATCCGGTCGCCGACACCTCAGCACTCGACAGACATCGTGTACCAGCCCGAATCCTGCTCCTTGTCGCCGACAACGCCTCCTGGACCTCGTGGCTGAAGAGTCAAGACGACCGTCAACGCGCCTGAAGCACTCGACATCGGTGGGCATCTGTCCATCGCCTTCCTGGTCACTGGCTAGTGACCCAGACTCTGTCCCCTCTGCTTTCAGGTTCTTCAGAACTCCGATCCACTCTTGGATCCACCCGGACACTTTTCACTTGGTCGCCAGCAGCACTTTGCAGCAGATCGCCATTCAAATCGACGACGAAACCCGACCCCGAAAGGCACCTATGCACCCGGCTTCCCTGGGTGAGGTAACACGAGTACTCCGGTGCTCCCGTGGGTAGAGACTCTTCAAAGTCCTAGATCTCAAAGGGTTTGGTCCAAGTCCTCTTTTAAGTGTCCCTTTTCTCTAATTTCCCGATCACGACTTTCTCCATAGAAGTCAACGGCGTATCGCGGTTGTGTATTTACACTGCACGCGTCTCCCATGGGTCCCCTGTGTCACTACCTTTGGTGGTTCCTTGTGGTCCAAGCACTTCTAGAGGCTCTAGGCCTAGTGTCTAGTTCAGTCGTGGTTCGCATACCACTTTATTGGTATATGGTTTGGTACGCCCCTAGGGCCCAAACGTGTATTTGTGCTATTACTGTGTTTAAATAACTTCTAACTTATGTACTTCGAACTCTAGCCTCATAAAGAGACTAGAGGGGTGTGTTTAGCAATAAATACATATATTTTGAATATATACCTGGTGTGGTGCTCTTTCATTTGATCACTCAAGAGATTATAGACTGGTAAAACAAGCTGCTTTACATTCCTTCAAGACTTAGCCTGAAGGCTGCTCTCCATAGCTACCACTAGGATAGCTTTCAATAAGGTTGTCTTTAACCTATCTCCAATAAGGGGTTGTTTGGACTGGTGCAAGGTGCCCACTATAATTAGTGGACAGCATATGCCAGGCCAACTTCTCACACCCTCCACGTGTTGATTTCATGCCTGCACCTACAACTTCCCCCATTCCTTTCCAGGGTTGGATTGGGATCAAAAATAGGCCCGGGCACCCTAAAAAAAAAGTGCCCCACATTTGAGGATTGCACCTTTTTGCAAAACACTGTTTCAGTGTTTTAAGTATTATGAAAAGGAGAGGGGTTTCTCGATTAGTGGCAAGTTTTCTAATCTTCACTGAGATAAAAAAAAAAATGCAAATGTTGCCAGGACTTTTGGCACGGATTAGTTCACGCAGGTGAACCACACCTGAATATAAGTGAGGCCCGTCTACTCAGGCCTCAGAGCGGAGAGCAGAGAGCGGGGAGCGGAGCGGAAACAACGAGTTGGAGCGAGTTGGAGCGAGCGAGTTGGAGCCGCCACCCAGCCACTAAGCCGAGAACCGGGAACCCAGGCCCGCAGGCACCAAAGCGAGTGAGCGGGGGGGGTTCGGTTAGGTTCGGCGTGAGAACCACAGCAAACACACTCGCACCCACCCGCCTGTAATTCCGGGCTCAACGAAACCGAGAGTGGTCACAGCTGTGAGACACGACGGAGCAGGCGGAGCAGGAACTGTGCGGAGCTGGAGCTGGGGCTGAAGGAGTAGCTTGAGCAGCCTGAGCAGGAGCAGGACCAAGCGGGACAGTGTAGCACTGCTGCTGCTCGCTCGCCGGTCAGCCTGCTGGTCCCACCTGTGTAAGCGCGAGAGCACTACCTGACATTCGGCTTAGTACCGCGGCTCCTGCAGCGCCAGCAGCACTCCCCAGGTCTGTAAAAAAAAAAAAAAGGGAGGTGTAACTAAGGAGGTGGTGGTGTGACCTGGGAGTGTGGACTATAGCCCCAGGTTCTGTAGGGTGTGAAATCCTTAGGCACTGTGGAGTGCACTGTGGAGTGACTGGCAGTGAGGCGGAGGGCAGGAGCAGAGGAGCAGAGGCTGGGGAGTAGAAAGCAGCTCAGCCCCAGGATAGCCCCATGACAGCCCTCTGATAGTACGCTGCTGTTGTGTTGCCAGCTGTCCTGCGCCACCACCACGATCGTGACCGTGACTGAGCAGAGGGAGTAGAGTGAGCACGAACAAGAGCAGAGAATAGCCTGGTCCCGCCTGAAGTACACTTCTACTAGGGAGGAAGTGGCACATGTCTAGAGTGACTGGAGTAACTCCTGGAGGGGGACAACAACAGTAACAGCACTAACACTAATAGTACCAACAGCAGGAACGGTGGGCAAGAGAACGCAGCGGTGGCAGCGGATCGAGTGCCCGGTAAGTCTGCAGAAGTGACCCAAGAGCCTGCAGGCTCTCCGGAGTGCCCAGCTCAATACACACTATCTAATCCAATTTATAGCCATGCGATCAGGCAGGGTGAGGAAGGCATTGGGAGAGAAAGCAGTCACTCAAAAAAGACTCGCCAAAGGGAAAAAAGGCGACAAACCAGCAACAGTAAAAGGTGGAAGCTCCACATTGAAGAGCCCGTTAATCTCACCTATTGCGTCCATGTTTGAAAAATCAATACTAAACAGAAAAACAACGCAAAACTCAAGATTTTACTACTTAAAGGATCCTGGTTCATCTCTGTGCTACACCTGGAGAAACGTCAGGTTTGATGACCCCGTTGGCACCCCAAAAAATTGTACAACGGATACAACAAAGGGGGGATGAGCCAGTTCAAGAACCTACCCTAAAGAAATTAACATCAAACTCGCATCTAAACTCCACTGGGATGCAGGACCCGAGCAAACAGATAGAGAAGCTAGAGACTCAAGACAAGATCAGTCTAGTCGGGGTAGCTCCATCACATAGCGCCATATTAACAACAGCAACAGTACATGCTAAACGAAGCAACATCAGTATCAGTTTGGAACATCAACATCGCGATCTACTACCTGCCTCAAGTAAAATCTACAGGGAAAGCACGCCACGTAGTTCGGCTACAACGCATAAGCCCGACGACCGGATTAGATCAAGCAATTATTTTTCACACACTGTTGAGCAAGGACAAGAAGTTAGCCAATATGACCTGCAATCAAACATAGATGACCTAGCACATCTTTGGTCAAATCAAGGTCAATCGCTAACCGACTCGGACGACTCAAGGGCGAGTAAACATGTTACACAGGAGATAAAGGTGGAAGGAAACGAAGATGGAAATGAGGATGAGGAGTTGATCGCCTCACGGGTGAGCAAACCTGTGGAAGACACACATGTGGCAAATGTGGAGGCCCAAGGAAGGGACGAAGAAAAAAAACAGACTTACAGTCCAAACCACGCGGGAGGAAAAGACAAAACATCTGATCTTGGAGCCAAAGTTCATTCAAACCCAACGGATAAACCTGGAGAATTGCCTGAAAAAGGGACAAGTAACATCGAAAGCAATAAAAATGGGCAAACAGAACTAATTCCATCTGTACTGCAAGCACTGCAAATGTCGACAGCAACGTTGATAATGCAGTCGGATAAATTGGATATACAGATAGACCTTATGAATATCATTGCATCATATATAGCTGGAATAAATACAAAGCTTGAGGATTTAACAAATTTAATAAAAAGAGTACAACCAATTTACTCACCACGGGAATCAACATGCACATGTGGACCAATAATGGACAAACTAGGATTTCTACCAACAATATTGGAACAGACACTTTGCTTGAATAAGCGCTTGGTTTTGCCGGCTGTGAACTTAGAGACTGCTAATACACTAAAATCAGAGGAAATTATAAATCGGAACCATGCACAGGCACCTACAAATACAAATCAAGAGCAAAAGAAAGAATCTCAAATTCCTACTTCTGAGACGGATGATGTAATAAGAACTAATCAGAGCGTCATAACTGAGCAACCTGAAAAGATGAAGCCTCAATCTAGAAGGCAAAAGAAGAAGGAAAGGAAAGCAAGAAACAGGACGAATGATCCTAAACCGCAGCACTGCAATAGAGTATATTCCATCTTTGCTAAAACAGTAGGTGAGCCCCAAGAAGAACATCGTCCTGAATCAACACAGGATAGCGCTATAAGTAATGCAATCACTCCCAGAGAAGAACTCAAAGGTATAAATAAGGAGAAAGAGGAAGTCATCAGAAGTTACATTAACAATACAACTATAAAGGAAATCGAGGATTGCTCGTTAGCATCACCTAAATACCCCAAGAAAACTGAGTCAAAGGGTAAACATGTAGTCGCCACAGTAAAGCTAGAAGAAAGTAATAGAGCACATAAAGAATAAAACATTGCAGCCAATAGCAACAAGCCTGGTAAACATGACCTGTCCTTATCAATACGGCGACAGATAAATGAAAACAAGGAGGAAGCAGGAAAAGATAGGGTCATCGCAGAGGATAATTTAAACACTCCAAAACGGCAAGTTGCAATGAAGCTAGATACGTTGTTAAGTACTCAAGAACTAAGAACGGATCTAGTGGTGACCAGGGAACCTACTCGTACTAATGATTGGAAATCTGTTAATGGGGCAATTACATATGCGGAGAAAGTAAACACAACTTCTTTACCTCATCATTCAGTAAAAGAAGTGGTAGTTCAATGTACTCCAGCACTACCTCAAAATCTTATACAAACTAAGCAGCAATGTCCATTTTACGGTCATCTAAGCATCAGTATTCCCAACCAAGTCAAGTCTCTGACTAAGAGTATGGAGGACAAAGACATAGTAACAGGAATGACAACTAGTGCCCAGGTAACTCACCAGCTAATATGGACCCCAGAATATGAAACGCAGGGAAATTGTGACATACTAAATAGAGGCAATATTATGAAACTCATGGCTGAAATTCAGGAACTAAAACATACAATCGTCCGATCTTGTGGCAGTCCAATTTCTTCCCGGAGATAATACAACAAAATAACTAACTACATGGCAGATGCCGGAGTTGGCACAGCTAATCCTAAGTAGCTCTGATCAATTTACCGCCTGGGGAATTCAATTAATGGCACCGGTAAGACCTCGTTATCCATCCCCACTGAAAGAAAATGAAAAGCAGGACACGAAAAGGATAACAAATCAAAAGTTAGTCCCCGCACAGGTTTATTCAATTCTACATAATGCAAAGGGTAGGGGTGATACAGCCCAGATCCCAGATGGATCAGTAAAAGGAGCACGAGGGGAGACTGAACAAAATCAAGATCAATGGAACTGGCTACGCAGTATACTAAGCACCAAATGTAGAGTCTGACATAAGAGAGCAATGGTTACCACTTCTGAAACAAATGCTATACACATGTTATCTTGGAACATAGCTGGAGCGAGGCGATTTACTCGACGAAGGCCTTCCACTTAAGGAGTGGGCAGATTGTGATATAATAGCCCTGCAGGAAACTTGGTCGCAGGAAGAGATTCCGATAGTGGGTTATACCCACCATACAGTAGCTGCGGAAAAATGCAAGCATTATGGTCGGGCAATAGGAGAATTGATAGTATATGTATCCACAGCCATAAAAATAACAACGGAACAGCTGAAGTCACCGGATCCCAGTATACAACTTGTAAAATTCTCAGATCAACACTCAAGTACAGGTAAAACGATGCTACTAATTAATTACTACACACAACCGAAGGCTCAAATAAAAAAGGAGAAAAATGCCCTTCTAATTAAAACAATATCAAGACTACGCTGTAGTGAGCCCACATGGAATCTAATAGTGACAGGAGATTTTAATTCCAATCTGATATTTACGCCAGACGAAGATGAAATCTTAACAGCAGATAACTCGTTTTGGTGTGTTCTACAGCAACATCACGCTGGGACTTGTCGTGTGGACCGTATTGGTCAGCAACTAGTAACAGATCTTGAGTTTCAAGGTATGCGGGTGCTTAACGGAAGAACGGACGAAGATCGCCTGCCGGATAAAACGTATTAGGGTCCAAGGGCGCAATCGACGCTAGATTTTACACTTATAACCCTTCCTTTGTTGCCAACATTAGCTCGCTTCTACATAGAGTACACCACCTTGAGTGATCACTCAATGCAGCACGTCATCTTTAATCTAAACACACCAAGATATCATTTTACTAATTCCCCAGAGGGCGAAATTACCTCAATTAATCTAAAACGTCTGAAATGGACAAACACAACCAAAACAGATTTGTTTTTAACAATAAAGGGTCTCCTGGCAGAACAAATAATAGAACCCACGAACAGAATACAAGCTTGGTCACAATTTCTAAATAAATTAGCAAAAATAATGAAAGACCCAGAAATGAGGGTTAAAAGATATGATCATACAAAAAATCTACCAAATGATCTACAAATGCTAAAGAGAGAACTAAGAAGAGCACAAAGGAATCTGCGTTTAGACAAATCCAAGGGGATATGCTGGAAAACATTTCAACAACTGAGAAAACAATTCAAAAAGAGAATATGGGAATTTAAAAAAGAGAGAGAGTTTCTGGTCTAAACTAATTTATAATGTAAGACATTCAAATTCGAATAAATTTTGGCAGACAAATAATCTGTTGACCTCAAAACGCCTTAACATCGTACATACAAGAGCAGGAATGGGTTAATTTTCTCAGGGATAAATTTAAAGAAAAACTACTCCACGACGTGGACGCTTGCCAATCGCTGACAGCGACGCGGACTATTGAGAATGAATTGATGTCACATATAAAGCAGTCGTTTTATACAACAGAGGAAATAATAAATATAATAAAGGAAGGCAAAAGTGATGGAGCTCCTGGCCCGAATGGCATTCCGCAAGCCACTTTTAAACCTGATTCGGAGTATTGGAGCTCGGTCTTAGAGAAACTTTATACTGACGTAGAAATTAATAATCTAGTTCCAGAAAGTTGGCAGGGATCAATCATTACCCCTATCTACAAAGGAGGTGACAGATCCAATCCTAAAAATTATAGGCTAATTGCCTTACAGGACGTTGAAGCCAAGTATTTTGCCTCACTTATCCTTAAAGATCTGGTAGACTGGTCAAGAGAATGTAACTTAATACCAAAAAATCAAACAGGATTTAGAAAGGGCATCGGAACTATCTCGAATATCCTGTCAATTTCACTGATTGCTGAAAAATGCAAAAGCAGAAAACAGGATCTCCACCTGTGTTATATAGATTTAAAAGCTGCCTTTGACAGCGTAGACCGGAAACTTATGTGGTCTAAATTAAAATCCTGGAATATACCGGAGAGAATATTGAGGGGTCTACTGCTGTTTTATACAGATACCTGGGTACGTGTGAAGCTTGGGAATGGAGCTAGAATATCCAGAAAAGTGTATACCAACACGGGACTGAAACAGGGGTGCGTGCTGGCTCCGCACCTATTTAATTTATTCATCTCAGACCTATCGGGAAAGCTTGATGGATTTAATTCACATTCACCGAAATTGGACAAACTACAATTGTCGCATCTTGCCTACGCAATTGATATAGTTCTTTTGAGCTTGACTAAGGTAGGCTTGACAAGACTACTAAATGAACTCTCTGAATTTCTGTCTGTAAATAAACTAGAACTCAATTTTTCTAAAACTAAATCAATGCTTATTACAAACCGAACAGCCACTTATCGCAACATTAGGCTAAAAGGTAATTTATTAGAGAATGTATCATGCTACAAATACTTGGGATTTTATGTAGACGATAAATTATCATTTCGAGACCAGAAAAAAATATATGACGCAGCGAGCAGGGGCTCTAACATTTGCCCTTAAAGCGCTTGCAAAGAAACTTGAGGGACCTTCATTAAGACCGTTATTGATGACTATTTCTGCTAAAGCACTGCCAACACTATCATACACCAGTGCTGCTATGCATGGGAAGGATTCGGAAACCCTAAACAAACTAATAAGTATTTATAAAAAGGTTCTACAGCTCCCTAAGACTGCCTCACCAGCGCAAATGCGCTTAGAGTTTGGGCTACTGAACGAAACATTGGGCAGACTCTACACATACATAAAAGTGTGGTATCAGATAAAACAAAATGTAGAGGAAAATAGTCTCAACGAATCCTAATGGCAGGAAATGGAACTGGATAAAAAGTTGCCAGCCTATACATTTTTGGAACATGCGCTAAAGGTTACCTGCACTACTGATCTCTGGAATAAACATATGCCCTACCAAACCTTCAAGTTAACCTTAAACAAGGCTGCAAAGTTCCATTCGCTGCTGGTTGATAAAGGCATATTTTCTAAAAGAACTCATTCTTGGACAGTGATCAATAGCTATAAAACACTGAAACAAGCTGCCTATTTGGACTCCACTTTCTCTATCTACGTAAAAAGACAATTAATAGCATTGCGGTTTGGACAGTTCCCTACTCTTGCGGACGCCCCGCATTGGATGCATAAGGAGAACGAAAAATGGCGACATAGTGAATATAAAAAGGAAGATTTGGTTAATCGTGTATGCCACTGTAAGATACTGCAACCAGCGCGAATTACATTACTACGGAGAGCGTTCTTGGATAGAGGCATAAAATCGTGTAGAACCGCTATTATAAGAGGACTGGACTCTACCGATTCCCAAATGAACTGTAAATTGATTACGTTTTTACGTATTCATGAACAAGAACTGAAAGCTAAAGCAGCTCAATGATAAAACCTGAAGAATACTTTTACAATTATGTATATTTTATGACGTTTTTAGAATAATGTAACTTTTAAGTATTTTTTTCTTTTTCTAAATAGTGTATGTAATATTGTTATGGTTTTAACTAACTGACCAAATAAAATTATTATTATTATTACTCAGGCCTCCTGCCCCTGCTCCATTAATGGGCCGTCCCAGTGAGAGGCTGGGAATGACACCTCCGCTCCTTTGGTAAAAGGGAGGTAACGGAGTCCCATCTGCCGCTGGAAAGGCCACTCAGCCCCACTGGGCCGCTAGAGGCATCTGAACAGCACAGGCACAGCCCAAATTGGCCACCACGCTGGACAAAAAGTACTCACAACTGCGACTCAGATACTGCCCATTGCCCGCTCTACCAATCCCACCCTGTTGCTTTTGCGTTCGCCCCCCCTCACCTGTCTTGCTTCGGCATTCCCCTGCGCTGCTTTGCACCCCCCCATCCATTGCTATTTTCCCCACACTGTTCCCGTCTCTCTTTAATAAAAAAACCTTTTACGTGGTGTTCTTTTCTTTTTAGTTACTGATCTAACTCAAATTCGTAACTAAAAAGAAAAAAAGCACTGGTGTCCTTTTGAGGGCAAGCACATGCACGGTGTGGCTTTTTTATTTTGTACTTTAGCCATGCTACTCAGCATTGAGGATGCTGTGCAGCATGGCCAAACACCTTTGGCAAAGCCAATCTGGTGCATAGGAGAGACATATTGTCTTTGCCAATACTTGTTTTATTTATTGTTCATTTGTTTTACAGATTTGTCGAGCGCCCACGCCACTATGAGCTTGTTTCCAATCGCTCGAGAGAGTCCAAAATATACAGATATGGGCCACCAAGTAGAGGCCATTATTGGGATCTGTAGGCAGAGCAGAAAACTAGAGTTTTAAAGTTCCTCTGAGCTTCAGGTGGTATGGTTCCAGTGGGAGGGGGGAGCAGGAGAGAGTTACAGAAGGAGGAGCCAAGGTTATGGCCAATTAAAGGGATCTGGCTGGGGTTGGTAATAGAATGTGGGAGTACCATGGAGGCCAGACTGAGTTCCCAGTGGTGGGTAGTAGCGGATGAGAGAAGTGACTGTGGGTGGGAGGGGCTTTTGCCCAAGTGATGGAGGTTGGAGCCTGACACAGAAGGGTGGAGCTTCTATCACAGGATTTGCATGGTGGGTGGGTACCTTGTGCCAGGATGACAGAGCCTCTTCGGGATGAGAGCAGCACGGTGTCTGGGGTGGGTGGTGGGCCCACTGGTCCCGCGCTTTCTGAAGGAACGAGGGCTTAGCTGGTGTGTATGGAACATAATATGGGTGGCGGAACCTGTGGAGTTTCACTCCATGGAGTTCCACGGAGTTACATAAAAACTTTGTGAGATTCCGCCGGGAAAGCAGAGTTTATTGCCCAGCCCTAGAATATATATAGAATGTATATGTTTAACATATAGACTCTTTGAGCGTCCAGTTTTCTGACTGGCCTTAAAAAAAAAATGACTCAGGATTTTTAATAGTTTTTATACCAATGAATTTGAATGAATGAATTTAGCTGATTCCATTTCGAGCATCCGCTTAATACCAGTAGCCAGACCGTAGACTGTGCTAAGGGTCAGAGCCTCCCACACCTTGTGGGAATACCAGGAAGAAGGGCGGTTTGTCTCCCAGGAATGTGCTCCCCTCCTCCTCTATAGTGCTTTGAGTCAAAGACCGAGATGTACTAAACACTAGCTTCAGCACACCTGTCAACCTCTTGGTAAAGTCAGGCGTTTAAGAGGGGGACTCCTTAAAGGGATGGGGGGTCCTGGGAAGGGGGTGGGACTCCGAGACTGAGCCTATCACCGCCCTAGAAGCCATGGAGTGGTGGAGGGAAATTCAAAGGAAGAGGGGTTTGAGCCCACCGAACAGCCTCTCCTACTCTCTCCAAAAGAAACCCAAAGGCCAATAGTATCCTTTGTAGGGGGTTCCACCTCACATTGTGTCCATTGTGCGTTATCGGTTCTTCACCAGGTGACCACTTGAAGAGTGCTGCTATTGTGTGGCGCATGTGGTAAAGTGTGAGTTTACAAGTCTGTGTATGAGTGAAATATTCTGGCATTAAAACTAAGGAAAAGCTTGAGGAGGGACATGTTGAGGGAGAAATGGAGAAGATCACTTTATGACACCAAACCGAGATCTAGCTGGGGGGGGGGGGGAGGTTGGGAGGTCGACACCCTGACAACAGAGGAGCATGGGATAGTGCCGGACAGGAGAATTCTGCGGTGAGGTAAGGAACACTGATGCTTGAGGTAAGGAACCGTGATGCGTGAGCGGGAGGTGGGTCTGAGGAAAGATTTGCCTAAGAGAACCAGGAACCTGACATCAGGGCAGAGGGAATTGTATGTGAGGGGAGAGTCCATGGCTCCCCACCACACACCCTTAGGCTAAGCATACATTTTAGGTGGGACACTGATGTCTTGGCAGGAGAACAGGGATGAGATCTGTCTCCAAGTGTGGCACACACATGGCAGAAGACAGCTGAGAACAGAGAGCGTAAAAACAAACACCGCTAATTCAATTTAATGTCCTTTCTTTTGTTATTTTGAAATATTTAGCTTTGAATTAAAAACTAATAGTGTACATTTTCATGTTGTTCCTATTGACTTTCAAATCCCCCTGATTCACAGATTATTTTTTTCCACTTAATTTCTAGGAAAGTATTTCTGCAGACTTCCACATATTTTTCCAGAGATTTTCATAAACTATCAGTAAATTTGAACCGCGTCTATTTAAAGGTCCTTCCAACTGCAGCAAATTGCCCTCCTGGAAGTTCTCTTTCAGTCTTGCAAGGCTTTTGGTGGTGAGAAAGTCCAAAATGATAAACTTAGATCACCAGGGCTACTTCCGGTGCCAGTTCTACACTTGTTCATACATCGCAAGCTTTTTGGCTGCTCACCGTTTACCATCTCCAGCCGCAGGTGGCTTCTCTTATGGACCGAACACTCTTCCGTGCATTATTGTCTCTTAAATTACAGCAATCTAGGGTCTGATTGGTCACTGGTTTAATGAATCTACTGCAGGGATCTGTGTTGGATCCCGTTGCCCCAGGTTCATCTGACAGATCCACCCAGCCTTTCATCCTTACGAAGTTGAAAAAAAAATTACCATTGAGGTAGATGACGGTAAACAGTATTCTGCAACGAGATAGCCACAGGTGAAGGCGCGCTTTCCAAATGCATACAATTTTGTTATGTCAGGCTTCATCTGGTTGGACAGAGAAGGACCGGAATCGCCCAACTTGAAAGGTTTTCCATCAGAATATTGAGTTTCTAATATCGACGACAAAATACCGACTCCGCAATATCAACTACCGCTATAACATCAATTTCCGTATATATAGACATATATAGACTTGCTATTCTTAACTGGATGTCTACTTACCTTGATGATCTATATCTTCAAGGTAAGTAGACGAGAGGTTAAGAATAGTAAATCTATACATACCCGTTTGACCTTACCTTGATGATACATCTTGATGAACAGTCATTATTCTGCAGTCGTTTGCTTTGTAGAACAATAGTTATGACTTCGATATTCTCACATACAACCCGCAGATTGTCGGGCACAATTTACAGAGAGGGGATTCCCTAAATTATGGCAGAGTGATAACATTGTATTCATCTAAGTGATGAGAGTAGGGTGTCCAGGGAGCTTCAGGCTTAGAAGCCTCACGAAGGACCTCACAGAATGGTCTTACACTACTTTGACAGGGGCTTGATGACCAAAGATTGATCGTAGACTATCGCTATCCACCAGAGTTTAGAAGCGAGAGCAGCTTCGATTAAGGCGTGTCTTCTAGGTACAAGCCAACCTTACCAGAGAAGGTGAATAGGCTCAAAATGTTCTGGGGCGCATTGCCGTGATATCGTTGCCAACCCAAGTTATGCGCCCCGAACCGAATACAATAACAAGGTTAAAATTGATAACATCCTCATAATATTAATGCCCGCTAGAAGATTCATTAATGTAATTAAAACAGCATCCCTGGGAAAGGCAGATTTTTATACAACTTGTTGTGAAGCTTTGTTTAAAAAAAAAATCAAACATTAATTTTCTACCCTTGCTTGTTGTACTTGCCAGTCAATGATGGTTGACAGGCTTTGTGTTGTGACATCATAACATAACACAGCAATAGAGACACTGGCAGACACACCTTCTTTTTTTATTTGCTGTAGATCATTGTAAGATCAAATGGTAGAATATTAAAGGGGCACTTTGGTGAATGATGTCATAAAAGGTCTCAAAACCCAAGCTGGCATCAAACAAAGCAACGTACTGGAATGGCTCATCTCGGTGACTGTTAGCGGTGTGGGACTAGTTAAACAGAACTGTTTTTTTTCTCTACACTGGATGGCCCCTTTAAAGCTTGACCAGCATGCCTCTATTAACAGCTGATGAACTCTGCAAGAAAAAACTGGGAAGCCTTTGAGATTCATTCCCCAAAGCACATGTTTCAAAAATAAAACCACACAGCCTCCCCAGTAACAGGCCACCTCTGCCCGGCCAAAATCCGTGCCGGAACAGAGAAATCAAATTACTGACGAGGGTGTCAACAAAGCCCTGTGAGCAGTGCAGAGGTCTCTGGCTAACAAAAGTCTTATAGCAGAATTAAGGCTCAAGAAAAGGGAGCTAAAAAGGGAGGTCTGGAACTAGAAGAGGAAAACCACAGAAACTTTCTGGGCCAAGTTTATTTGGGACATCAAACATCACAACCCTAACCCATTCTGGCGAATGGTGAACACCTTCAAACGTTCACCACAGCCACGCCTAGAATCCAGTCTGTCTGAAGAAGCTTGGGCCGCCTTCCTTTTCGCACACTTCAACAAAAACGCAAGCACAGCAGACATTTTAAAACATATAGAGGAGGCCTCGGTCAGAGGGCACGGCCAGTCAGTAGCTGAGCCCAGTGATGTAGATGAAGAACAAAGCATAGACCAAATTGCAGTTCACCGGCAGATAACTAAAGGCAGAACCACTGGAGCCCCTGGCCCAAATGGAATCCCACAGGCATCTACAAGATTGATCCGGCGAAACGGGCAGGGAACATGGTCCCCTTATTCAATCACGTTCTTGCAGGAGCCATGATACCAGCTTCCTGGAAAGGATCCATCATAGCACCCATTTTCAAAGGAGGCGACAAATCAAAAGCAGAGAACTATAGACTGATTGTCCTCATTGACAACGAGGAGGAATATTTTACAGGCATCCTGCTGGAGCAGCTCCTTGATTGGGCCAATACAAGTTCAATCATCCTGATCAACCAGACAAAGCGAGACCTCGACAAACATCATGGCACTGTCACTATTGCTCGACTCCTCTAAAGCAGCCAAGCTGCCTCTCCGCCTCTGCTACATTGACTATGATGCAGCGGATACAATGAAAACTATTTTCCTCCTAGGTCACTTATCGGTCATCCAGGGGCGACTTATATTTTCTCACATCCACATGACGATGGGGCCCATAACATCGCCTAACAAACACACACACACACCTGGATTTCCTCTACACCTTTACGAAATCTATACTCCTAGGAGAAAGAAAAACTAAATGAAAATCATCATGATGTACCGCTGGAAGGAGCCGGGATACCTTATTACCTTAACCTATCGCTTTCTTAGTTATTTCTTAAGATATTCCTGCTCATTGTTTGTCGATGGATCATCTAGTAAAGAATCAGTTCATAGTGATTAAGACCAGCTAAATCACAATAACCAATTACCAGTTTCACAATCATTTAGTAAATAACCACTGAGTCGTTTGATTTAAGAATCTTAAATTTTATATAATTTTAAAGGCATGGAAAAGAATTTAGACTTTTTATTCAATTATTCATTCATTATTAATTCAAATATTTATTAAGCAAAAATCAATTTTATTGCAGAAAGGAAATTTTGTCATGAAGGAAAAATCCAAATTACCTGCCTATCTTTCCTAATTTAGCCTAAGGATTTCTAACCTAAGTTTAAAGTTGAAAAATAACCTGATTCTCATACTCAACTGGAAAAATAAGACAGCAACAGAAACTTCAGCTCGTCAGCATCAGCTACCGCAACCCGTCTCATCTAACAGTCTCTCAGCATCTCCCGCTCAGTAAATGGATCGATCTGGAACACCAAGCACTGGAAGCCACCAACTCCAACACCGACTCTGACTGCGACTACCCCTCCCACTAAGAGTAGGCCTTCTTATACCCTAATTCTAACTTTGCTAACTAAATTGTTGCAACATTAATAACGCGCTTTTCCTTCATTGGTCCACTCAGTTCATATATTCATTTTTAATCAAGTTCTCCCGGATCCAGCTTGTTCTTCTGGAATACATATGTTCATTTCCTTTCTCACAGTTCAAGACATGTTTCCATCCGCTTCGATCAGTACATTTGTATCTTCTTTCGATACATTCGAGAACTCTGCAGGCATTGTCCTTTCTCTTAAAACTGTTTCCCACGATTCTCTGCTGATCACCACGGCACACTATCAGTTCAATTAGGTCACATCAGCCTTGACCATTCTTGCATCCTAGCCTTTCAGCACCATCACGTGGTCAGTCTTTCTCCAACTTTTTCTCCCTTGTCACGCGTTTTCTCAGCGCATGCGTACTCTAATAAACGGCAGCCATTTTATATCGCCACTCGATTAGACTTAGAAGCACTATTTAGAAATAAACAAAACATAATTAAAATAGAGAAACATAGCCTTTTCGTTTCCCTCCCGTCATCTACGTACCCCAATTAGTTATTACCTAGCAGAAAGCAACATTTAAGCTGTTCCTTACTTACCACCACTATTGTTTTTGCAACGTCACGTTTATATTCTATGAAGCCCAAATCATGCATTTATTATTTATTTAATACGCAATTATTTTATGTTATAATTAGACACACAGACATTTGTAAATAGATTATTCAGCCCATATACTTGCGTGTTACCCTTCCCTCACGTACATTGTTGATTAATACATTTAAACGAACATATTTATTAATTATTTATCAAATTTGTTAGGGGTTAAAAAAATTTATTTACTCTGCTCCATCAACTATAATGCCGCCTTCGACTGTGTCAACCGAAACAACCTTTGGAGCAACCTAAAAAACTGGTCAGAGCCATCAAAAATCTACACTCCTACAACTGGGCCAGAATTAAGCTGGGCAGCGGTGCCAACTTATCCAGGCTGATTCCAACACCCTGTGGACTCAAACAAGGGTGCGTCTTGGTCTCCATCCTTTTCAACCTATTCTTGGCAGGCCTTCCTCCTGTCCTGTCTTCCGTCAACTCTCATGACCCGAAGCTAGGCTCCATACTCCTTTCAAATCTCCTCTACGCTGACGACGCGGTGCTGATCAGCCCGACAAAGGTTGAGGTTCAACGTCTTGTGAACGTCACTCAAGAATACTCTACAACAAATGGTTTGACAATCAACACCAAGAAAAACAAAATTTTGAACTTCTCAAGGAGAACAAATGGCCTAGTCAGCTGGCTCCTCGACTCCGCCAAGGTCGATGAAGTCAGCGAATACAAATATCTCAGCCTCATATTTGACAACAAGGGGAACTTCGGGCCCCAAAAAGAGGAGATCAAAAAGAAAGGGTTTGCACTGGCAGCAGGGCTAAGGGCTCTATTTAGAAATCTGAATGGGCTGTCATACTGCCCAATCTTTGAAACCGCCAGGACAAAGGCGGTGCCCTCTCAAGCATTTGGAAGGAAAGCCCTTTGGGACACGGGCTCAAACATCCTAGACCCAACCATTGTAAGACTCTACAGGTTCATTTTCCAACTCCCCAGTTACACCTCACCCACCCAAATTATACTGGAATTCAGTCTAGTCAAACAGTCAGTAGCCAGGCGCACCTCATTCACCAACATTTGTTACAGGCTCAAGTCCGCCGACAAGAACCACAACTTCTTCTGTAAATAACCAACAAATCCCGCTCAGCGGCCAGAGAGGACCGTATACGATCAACTCCCCTATTTGGACTGGCACAATTGTGGTCTGCATCACCCAGTCCCGAAACATTCAACAGAGCAGCTAACAAAATATTATGAACAATATCATCCCTAGAAGACAGGACAAACCTTGAGAAACGTGCCCGCGCCTGGAGGGTGCTAAACAGCTACACCTCCTTAAAGCCACAGCACTATCTCAGTGAAGCCTTTAGCAGCAGGATAAAAGGCAACTTCTTAAAACACCGGCTAGGCATCCTCCCGTCAAACACACATGCCGCCCCATGGCTGAGGGCAAAAGGAGGGAAGGCCTGCAGGCTGTTGGGTCACCCGAAAGAGGACGCAATTCACACCATCTGTCTCTGCAGGTCCACTCTCAGCCTTCGCTGCCGCTGGTTGGGCCCTTCTGGAATCAGCCAGGGGAGCGTTCCAGCAAGCAAGCCATACTAGCCTGCCTAAACTCAGGAGACCCGCAAGTAATATACCAAACAGGAAAGTACCTCCAGGGGGTCGACAGGGCTTTGCGAAAGGTACCTAACCGGCGAGAATAAAACCACCTGCCTTGAACACCTGTCCCATCCGAGGAAGGGGGCGACCCCACCTCACAATCCAGTGCCACCACTTAGGCTACCCTCTCCTGGTATTTTGGGGTACTTTGGAACCAAACTCCCCACACGAAACCCCGCATAAACAAAACAGAAGGGAGCGCTCCCCGTCTTGAGACCAAACAAGCCACATCAGCCATAGCACTGCAGTAAGGCAAACACTTGTAACTGTTTTAAATAGTCCTTTGCACAAGCTCTCTTCTTGCACAAGCACTTTCTTCCTGGACTAGCTCCCGGCCTCAAGCAGGGACATGTCTAAAAGTCCTGACTACACTGACTACCTACCTGGGTCAGACCGAGAAATGAAAATGTCCTTCAGACAAACATATTGCATGCTTGACAATAATACCTCATTTGTACGTCTGCCCTAAGTTGTTCATTTGCAAATTGCAGAGAAGGATTTTGACACTCCAGTCGGCAGACCAGGAAATTGGATGTTCCTACTCTTTTCCTATCCGCCAAGAAAGGTTTTATATATATGATCTCAAAAGTCTTTTATTGAATATCATTCTTAATGTATTTATTCATCTTGCATGATTCATATTGTAATGATTTTAAATAATCAAGCAATAAAGATCTTACTTACTTAAAAACAGCTGATGTCCTTTTTTGAGCAAGCCGATTGGCCAGCACTGAAATGTACAGACTGAGCTGCGTAGAAGCATTGACTGTTCTTTAAATGAAATCAAAACAAAGATTACAGTATTTAAAAAAAGGAGAAGTAGATGTCCAATTTGGAAAATTGGAGAAATGAAAATTACAGAAGTATAAAGGGAGTGATGTGGGGACTCCTTTTTTCAATCAGCAGGCAACATCAGTGTATGAAACAACAAAGGTGGCAGCTCTGCAAATACAACCCTAAGGATGGAAGGAATGACGCTTACTTCTAGGCACAACAGGACATGGGGTAGCAATATGTGCGGTGCACACATTTGAGCAAGAATGATGTATGCAAGCGATGCATGGGTCAGAATGGTGAGAAGAGGTACAGGGTTATACAGAACTGCATTTCCTGGTCTAGCATAGGTGTCCCACAAGCAAACCCAGGAGCATCATTAATTGGATCCGGGATAGAAAGGTTCGGTCAAAGTCGAGAATGACTTTAGCCCAGTGTCTCTGTAAGTTAAGACAAAAACTGGATCATGGGAATTATCTGGCGAATGACTGGTAGTACTACAGCGAGGGCAAATTTTGGGCTAAACATGGACACATGTATAAGTCAGTGGTACCATGGTTTGATAATGGTGCTACTATGAAAGGACACATCTTAATGCAGAAGTATGAGCAATCAACATAAGGTTAACCCCCTAAGCAAATAAATAGCCAGAATCAAAGTATAGTTCAGCAAGAGGAATAGGATAACGCTAGCAGCGATGTGCCAAGGTATTATAATACGAGTCTTCAGGCTGAAGGCAGGTTTGGTGAATCTGGGTGGACTCAGAGATGCTCCAGTTGTAGGAACAGACTGGACGGTCGCACTGGTTCACGTTGACTTTAGTGGTTTGGTGGATAAGTCTGCCATGAAGCTTCAGCTGAGTTTAGCAAGATTCCAATGGATTAGTAGAGAGTGGAATAAAAAATAATAATAAATAGGCCGACAGGTTGTCGCGAGAAAGCTGTGAGGAGGTAGGCATCCGACCAGCAGCAAATTACCATAATGAGAAATTCCTGCTGTCTGAGTGAGCTAAAAAAAAAAGTCTGGTTAAGAGATGGAAATCCACGTATGTCCTAGTTAAATAATATGCTTTCAGTTCCATAACGTAGAAACCTGATGGAAAGACACTGCAAACTTTTTTTTTTTACTTACATATTTGGGGCTATATTTATGAGAATTTTCATGTAGTGCGGCACAGCAAGTTGCCGTGCTGCACTGCGTGACAGGGAAAGGGCAGGAATGCGCCGTATTTGTCAATTTGCATACCTGCCTTTTTCCCCTGCGCTGCCTCATTTTTGGTTGGCTAGCTCCAATGCAGACACCCGTGCACCGTGGTGCAAGGGTGCCTGTGTTGCATGCAAGATTGTTTTTGTGCAGGAAGGGGCACCTTCCTGCACAAAAACAATTCTGAGAGGCATTTTCCTCTTCCTATGCGTGCTGCAGAATGCAGCTCGCACAGAAAAGAAAAGTAATGAGGCGAAATAAAGATATTTCCACCCGTTACGCCTCTCCTGGGGAGGCGCATCTTTTTGGCGCATTCCCAGGTTTATCTGTTCTGGTGAATCTAAGAATATGGGAAAAACCATGTGAGATGCGTGGGAGCACCCACTCTGCACCAATGGAATGCCTCCCTAGTGCAGCGTAAGGCAACGCAACGGTTGCCTTACTCCAGAAGCCACTCATGTCCACGCAAAGTGGCCTTGCGAAGCTTCATCAATCTCATTTTTCAGTTGCGTCACGCATGTACCACGTTGCATGGTGCAATTACAACGGAACTGGGTTCATCAATATGGCTCAAAGTGGGAAGAAGGTGGCATGAATACCGTGGATTCCACCACCTTTGCAATGAAGGCCAAGCCTAGCATCGGTCTCTAGATGGATACAATTTCAAGACTGGCCTCAGCTTTTGCAAGAGGGCTCTGATCATGACATGGTTGACGCTATCTGGATAGTCCCGGTGTAAGGACGTGTTGCTAAGATTAACATTGAGGGGCCCAGAGCAGCCCGCCCTCAATGAATCTCTTGGAATTCAGATGCTTTGAAGGAGGCTTATAGATCCATAATGTCTACCTCCTGAACTATGGAGAATCCCTCGGACGGAAGGCGCCTGCCAAGGCCGCTCTCCCTAATTCTAGAAGTCACGGATGGAAACACTGAGGGAAACGATGTTTGTTCTGATGGTGTTCATAGCAGTCTAGTGGAAGGAGATGGTGTTTCCAGCGGGAACTGAAGTGGTTTTGGGGTCACCAGCTCATAGTCAATCCAAAACCATTCATTGGAGGATCACTCGGTGTCTGCTTTTCGCAACTGATCCTTCACCTTTTTTGGTGTGACACAGTACACCTCCACACCAGGGGGGATATATTGGAACAGTTGTGTGTTGCACTTGCAGGCTGTTATAATGTAGGCTAAATCGCTGCTATGTTTTGCGTTGTTATGCACCACACAAGCGTCTGTGCAAATCTTTCGTAAATATACACCCAATTAAAGAATTCAGCAGTCTGTGTGTTTTGATGGCCTATTAGATTTGCTTGCACTACCTCTCTAAGGCTCTGCCATCCTTTGCATCTCATTGTACAAGCAATTTTCTTTTTTAGCGTAGATAGAATTTTTGTGGTGTTGGGGTGGGCGATCTGTGTGGGTCTCACTTGAATGCCACCTAAAGAGTACTTACTACCTGTGCTTTGACTTCCTCACAACTTTAACCTCAAGTTTGATAACGCAACATACTGCGAGAGAAGCAGTTCCACCGATTTCTTGCATCTGCAAAAAGACGCAAAACATTGCAATGTTTTGTGACCTCATCTGCGGTAGAACGCAACTATAAAACTAGCTGCCACCCCATTGGGATGTTTTTGCCTCTGGTGTTCTAGAATCTTGCGACGATGACACACGTCATTCCACTAGATCCAATCAAATGGGGCTTCTGCTGCTCCGCCTGGTGTCACCATAGCATGATCCGGCTATGTGTAACATGATGTGCAAAAAAACTGTAAGATTGGAAGCCTTACAAAGTAAAACAAGCCCTGGCAATGCCAATAGGTCTGGCTGTAAAAGAATGTTGGATGGTAATGTGAAGTATTACAAGTAAATAGCATGGGAATGGATAAATATATGTGTGGCAGCAAAGAACTGGAGAATAACATTGATGTAGGTTAAAAGGTCAGGTGACAGTTGCACTGTCAAGCTAAAGCTAAACAAGCAGGTAGGTTAATGACTGCCCTCCTCCCATCTGTGCTTCCTCCAGAGAAAGACCAGCACCAAAAATTATCTAGTTAATTAAGACACTTTACTAGCATTCCAATGTTGTGTGTGTGCCCCTGAAAGTTCAAGCTCAGGCAGCTGGATACATAAATGAAATGATCACAGCTGCGTGGATGGCAAGCACTTTTTTTTCGTTACAATTCTGCCCAATCAAAACATGCTGCTCTGGCCCCCAATATGTAGGCGGAGCCAAAGCCCCCCTCTAGTGATGCTCACATAATTGTCTGGTGACCACAGCGCTGTCAAGGCAGACCATAAAAATATTGGTGCTATTGGAAATTTGTGAGGTTTAAGGATTTAGTACAGCTTCACAGCTATGAGGTAAATGTAATTTAATCAGGTTATTGAACAGCAATGTCCCTTTGTTCAAATGTTGCTAATCATCCTTGTCTCAACAGCTCCAGCACAGAGAAACTTTAGAAAACCTCACTGGTGAGAGCGCTGCACCTGTGAACAGTAATAAATAATGTACATTGATACAGCGCACTTCAAGTTTACATGACTCAGAGGGACATAAAGTTCTACCTGTCGAGGCTGGCTTCAGAATCGCTGTCCAAGCTCTCGTTCATTCCCACTTTGATGGTGGTGACCACATTCAGTGTCATCACTGACTCCTCAGTAGCCCCCCAAAAGGCAGTGCTACACATGGTCCCCCAACTCATTGAAGGGCTAAAGAGATACAGCCTGCATGATCAGTGTGTCCTGGGGAAGATCGGCCCACCCACCCACACCAGCTAAGCGGTTGTCGCAGCCGCTTTGTTGGGAGGGGTAGGGGTGGAAGCAGAGACAGCACAAGAGAACAGCTAGGACGAGCGTAAAAACCCATAAAGTGGAGCCGCTCAAGTACGTGTCCTTGGGATGCCTCACTGCAGGGGCACGGGGAGCAGGCGTATAAGGAGTCCGCACAGGGCGGTCACAGCACTTGCAGCGCAGGCAAGGCACAGGGCCTCCCACACAGATCTCGGCAGCAAGGTGAAGCCTGGGGGCGCATAGGTGCCCACAAGGAAGAGGGGCTGTCGCTCTAAGGCGCTGTCGGAGGGCGCTGTCAGGGCAATGGACTAAAAACAAACCTAGTTGTGACAATATCAGATGTACAGGAAGTGCGAACAATGATTTGTTTGTGTTCTGTTGATACTTGAGTTGTGAATAAACCGCTGCCATTTTGCACCAACAAGCGGCTACTGTGTGTAATTCGAAGGACGGTAAGGTGCACTTGGCAACTGCCTGGGAGCACACCGGGGGACACTCGCCCATCTGGGAGGGGTTCAGCATTGGTTTTGGAATGTGTTCTCTTGTACTCTTGGACTTACACATGACTCACCGGCTGGACGTCTGTACTGTAATCGGGATATCATGATGAAGGTGCGGGGGTAACACGGTGGGAAGTGCGGATAATCAGACGGCGCTGGGCATTGGAGGCGTTTAGACAGTTTGTGTCCTTTAGCTCCACAGCGGCCCTGATTAGCAGGATATGACGTCATTAGCCGCAGGTGTTCACAGACATTTAATCAGAGACTGAAATAGCATCCCACGAGGATGGACTTGTCTTTATAGGCAGTGCCAGACTGGGAACGCAAACCGGCTGGCAATTGAGTCGGACCGGCCGTGGGGGCGGGGTTGTGCACGTGGAAAAACACTGCAGCTGCTTTTGTTACTGAGGGCCGATATTACAGCTATGCTGCAAAACCGACCCCTGGTAACAAAACCGGCCCCCACCATGGCGGCCCACCGGGGAAACGTCCAGTGCCTGCTACAGACTGTTTTTGTAGGGTAAGGGATACCTTCCCCTCACAAAAACAACCCTTACGCCACCCCTGGGGAGGCGTAGGCTTTTGATGCATTTCCAGGTTTACAAGTTGTTGTTCAATCTGGGAATGTGTCAAATGACTTGGGTGTGACGTGGGAACGCCCATGACACGCCCATGACACGCCTCCCCATCGCAGTGTGAGGCAATGGAGCGACTTCCGCTGCGTTGCCTCGCACCATATCTACAAGGCCATGAAAAGCTACGCAGGGTGTCTTTAAGTGGCCTTATAGATATGGCTAAGCCCAGTGCACCACGGAACGTCACAAAAAGGAACATTCTGAGGCGCACTGGGCTTGTAAAAGAGCCCCTTAGTTTGCAGCCGATATTTCAAGGTCATGGACAGAAGCAGGCCAGTCTTATTCTAGGTAGATCTACTCCCAGGCTTAAAGTATATGAATGAATAAGGTTTCTGTTAAGAAAAATCTCTTTAAGGAAGAAAATATTCAGAATCCGCAGGCTAACCAGGGCCTTTTGTTGGTTGAGTTGTTCGGGTGAGTGGCTTATTAATCACACCGCATTCTTTGAAGTGGATTCTGACAGAATGATGCAGCCAATGTAGGGTTTAAAGGTGGGAAGGATGAGTTTCAGCTTCTCTTTGGATGACCTGTCCTCGAGCAGCTGCAAGAAGAACAGCTCTGAGTGATGTCAATAAAGACTCTTCTACCTCAATCAATCAAACAGCATTTGTAAAGCGCAACACTGTCACCCCAAGGGGTATCTGGGCGCAGTGTCTACGTCGAAGAGCCATGTCTTGAGTCTCTTCTTACATCGGTGATGAATGCATCTCCTCTGGAAGTGTGTGATGAGGGAAAGGCTTGGACCTGAGGTCCATAGACAGTAGGAAGGGCTTTATTTTGCCCAGTAGCACAAGCTGGGCCCACGCTGTGTGTGCTTTGTTCTTGAGAAGACCTTGAAGGATTGCACAGCCTGAATAAGAAAGTCCACAGATTTAGCAGCTTGTGAAAGATGAGGGGTGAAGCCATCTAGGTACCTACTGTAGTTCTACCGCTTAAGGAGTAACCTGACGGCTCCCTGTAAATGAGAACCAACTCAATCTTTGGTTGAGCGCCAGGTGTGCAGCCGCCTTCCAGGTTTGAAGGACATCAGTCAGGATCTTAGTTTAATGATATTCTTAGCCGATGACAAGTTAAGGGATGGTTGGGTGATGGCAGCACATTGGTGATTAAAGGCTTGGCCGATTCATCCTCTCTGTATCCATGTACAGGTTAAGTATCGTAGGAGAGTAAACCGATCCGGTGGAGCCCTGCAGGAGACATTGGCGTTACGAAACTTGAGGGGGCCCCCCTGCAAGTTAATGGAGGGCCCCCCTCCATATTCAATCAGGAGCTCTCAGGTCATGGTACTGTGCTGAGGGGTCCCACTCGAGCTCACCCCTCACACCGCGGGGGCTGCGGCGGCCTATGTTACGCCATTGGCTGGAGACAGCAGTTGGTTCAATAACCGTGGGAGTTCATCTGTACAAGTTGTTTCCACTTTAATGGCCTGGTGCCATTCACTAGTAAAATGCTGTCCCTGGCATAATGTTGGCAATTGTGGTGACATTGTGGGCATCCAAAACAAAATGGTGGCCTGGACTGGTATGGTTTTAAATCTTTCCGTTTTGTGGACATCCATTGGTGCTAATGCTTCGCATGTTGTTGGCCTCAATGGCGCAGTGGTACCCAGACCTGGTTCATGCCAGCCTCCTGCATTATGGTGGTCATTTCTTTAGCCTATTGTGGACCCGCATTGTAAGATGATGCCATCCCTGGCATTATGTTCACCTGGGCTTAAGAGTTCCTGGTATGTTGTGGACACCTGTGGTGTGAGGGAAGCAAAATAAAAATGTAAATTATTTTGAATAAATTAAAGTTCAAACAGGATCAGGGAAGGGAGGGACCAGTGTAAGTGAACATACTTAGGGCGTGATTTATCAAGCGTATGCTTCGCCCTTGCTTCAACCCAAGCCCTTATGTCAGATTTAGTAAGCCACACAGAGCCACATTAAGTGGTCCCGCATGGCATAGTAAATCTGGAATAACACAAGGCAGCACTTATCGCTGCATTGCGTTAATGTGCCCTGGAAAGGCGTTCCATGGGTGGAGCCCGGGTGTTCCCACGCATCCACCCATGGTTTTGACGCATTCCCAGATTTACTAACACTAGTAAACCTGGGAAGGTGTCAAAATGGTACACCTTTCCAGGTGTAACCAGTAGAATTTGTTTTATTTATTCTTGTTTTTCTCCTCTTTTTACGGGTGCTCCATTATGCAGCACACTTAGAAAGAGGAAAAGACCTCAGAAATTGTTTTTGTGCAGGAAGGTGCCCCTTTCTTTATTATTCGCATTATTCAGGGCACTGGGGATATGAGCGAAAGACAGACACCTTTTTTTTTACTAAATTGTTGCATGGATCATTCACATAGAAGGTTGGTTTATCCATTGCAATTTAAAAATTTTAAATAGAGAAAATATTATGTGCTAATTAACAATAAAAATAAGTTACTTCACACTTGGCAGCAAAGAGACTTCTCTGAACTAATAAACAGACTCCTCTTTAAACCACATTTCGATGTTCGATGGTTTCCAGGCGTGGGGGAGGCAACAAAGTGCCTGTGGTAAGATGGCTGACAGGCGTGTGGGGGGCTTCAGAGTGCCTGTGGTAAGATGACTGACAGGCATGTAGGGGGCATCAGAGTGCCTGTAGAAAGATAGCTGCCAGGCATGTAGGGGGCATCAGAGTGTCTGTAGAAATATGACTGCCAGGCATGTAGGGGGCATCAGAGTGCCTGTAGCAAGATGGCTGCCAGGCATGTAGGGGGCATCAGAGTGCCTGTAGAAAGATGGCTGCCAGGCATGTAGGGGGCATCAGAGTGCCTGTAGAAAGATGGCTGCCAGGCATGTAGGGGGCATCAGAGTGCCTGTAGAAAGATGGCTGCCAGGCATGTAGGGGGCATCAGAGTGCCTGTAGAAAGATGGCTGCCAGGCATGTAGGGGGCTTCAGAGTGCCTCTAGAAAGATGGCTGTCAGGCATGTAGGGGGCATCAGAGTACCTGTAGAAAGATGACTGCCAGGCATGTAGGGGGCATCAAAGTGCCTGTAGAAAGATGGCTGCCAGGCATGCAGGGGGCATCAGAGTGCAAGTGGGAAGATGGCTGGCAGGCAGGTAGGAGGCGTCAGAGTCACTGTGGGAAGATGGCAGGCAGGCAGGTAGGAGGCGTCAGAGTGCAAGTGGGAAGATGGCTGGCAGGCAGGTAGGAGGCGTCAGTCACTGTGGGAAGATGGCTGGCAGGCAGGTAGGAGGCGTCAGAGTGCAAGTGGGAAGATGGCTGGCAGGCAGGTAGGAGGCGTCAGAGTGCAAGTGGGAAGATGGCTGGCAGGCAGGTAGGAGGCGTCAGAGTGCAAGTGGGAAGATGGCTGGCAGGCAGGTAGGAGGCGTCAGAGTGCAAGTGGGAAGATGGCTGGCAGGCAGGTAGGAGGCGTCAGAGTCACTGTGGGAAGATGGCCGTTTAGCGTATAGCCCCTTATCTCGCTGTACGATGGATTTTACTTTTTTGTTCACACTCCATATGAGCCCATTTGCTCAGCAAATTTCAGCTTTTGTTGTTTCAACTAAGTTTTTCAACTGTTCATCTTTATAGATAATTATATTTTTAAAATAACAATATGCGTTGATGACGATATGTTGAAAATCAGCTTTGATTAAAAAAAATTAAACACTTAATTTCACAGATTTTTTTAAAAACTCAAATTGAAAAATTTCCCCATGACGTAAATCTTTTTTCAGTAGCGGTGGACTCTTTGCCTCCTTGGACATTCACTTCATGCACAATTTTTCAAACAAAAGGGGACACGTTGTGACTCCAAGACGATTCCACATTTCAAGACCAAAAGTCTTTGACAACGACGAAAAGCATTCTTTTTCCTCGACTCTAACCACGCTCAGGTGACAGCTCTCCTAGCAAAACTACTCCTGTAGCCACCTCAGGACATCAGAGACCACCCACTCAAGAAACAGTGTGTATTACAAGCAGGGCCACTGGAAATATGCGACTGTGCAGCTGCGGTGATATTCCCATAATTATATATTTGCCGCATCTGCCACATAATCTATCATCTGCTACGTAATCTGCAGATTTTAACAACAAAAAAATTATTTCTAGCTCAAACGGTTCAAAAGTTACAAAAAATGCAGCAACGTGTTGCCGCGCCATGGCAGGCGCGTTGCAAAGGTTGACTGGTCACCTTTCCGTTGCTTATTCCTATATTTGGGTGTTAAACTGGTTCTAATGAGGTGGAACCAATGCCCAGAGAGTGTTCACATGTGTTAAAAGTACAAAATAATGAAGTTATATTATCACAAAAAGTGCCGCCTTATGCTTCATAATTTCTTTTCTTGTCGCATAATTTATTCAACCCTGCCGCATAATTTGGCCCTCCCCTGCCTCATAATTCCAGTGGCCCTGATTACAAATAACCACTTGTATTTGGTGCAGTAAATTAGCAAATAATGATAAATTAACAACAGTAGAGCTCAAATGTTGAGCAATTGACCTTGCCACTATGGGCACGTAGCTTACAGACTGGGTGTGTCCTGCTTGGGAAACGGAGCGCGGTTATGCAAATCACCCTGTTCACAGAGCAGGCTGGGAAATCGGATAGCGCTCTGTTAACTGAACATGCAGGAACCAGGCGCGAACCCACCTTGCTTGCTGATGTTGCTGAGTCCAATGGCAGCTAACCTGGGTATCGGGAGCTAGGATAGGAGGTGTGAAGGTGCGAACCTTTGACAGGGTGGTCATGGTGTATGTGTGCAGGGCTAAGGTTGGGCTTTGACTCTTGAAGTCTGATGAGACATTCAGGGGTCCAGTTCCTAGAAGTGCGACTTAACCACTATATTACCGTTCTATGTCTTTCTGATGCTGGAGATAGGTGGAGACGTTTGCCTCTTTTAGGGGTGGCCAAAGGTGGCATATACAACCCTCTAGCTTTCTCCTGGACTAAGGTTGCAAAGGCAGCACCAGCCACAGAGGGTCTGGGGCCAGGCTTGTCAGAAGTTCTTGTAAGGCCTGGGTCTAAAGCAATGCAGGGCTCTCCCAACTTTGCTTCAGTGTTTGGCAGCTGCTGTAAGTGCCTGTTTGTAAATACTAAACAAGCATTTGCAATGCAATAGGTCTCGCATTTACGCGAGTTTGAGCTATTGGCATTGTAAATGACAATGACTTTTATTTATGTTTTAAAAACCAAAACATAAATAAAAGGCATTGTCATTTACAATGCCAATAGCTCAAACTCGTGTAAATGCAAGACCTATTGCATTGCAAATGCTTGTTTCATGGATATTACAACAAACCTGGCCTGCAGCAAACGCATACAGCCTCCCATACTTTGCTCAACCCTTATACAGCGTGTCTTTACCACTTCAAAACGGCCTGAGTTCCAAATGTGCCACTTTTTAGCCATCTGATTTCCGAAAGGGGATAAGAGGGTGCATTTCAATTGGGTTGTTGTGGCCCATGGGCAACTTCCATCATGTTTAAAACAACAAGCACCGTCGGACTCTAATCCAGTCTTCACACACAGCGGGAGGACAGGAAGCACTTGCAAACACGTGCACACGCACGCATCAGTACACAGATTTGATTTAGCGATAGTCGAATCGACAAAGTAAAGGTTCCAAGGGTGCAGATTGCGTAGAGACATAAACGCATTTTCTTTATAGCCTCCCCAGTCCAAAGTCCTCTGAATGTAGTTTTTATATAGACTTTGAAGTTTGCACCGCGCTACACATATCTCTGACTTGCAATTCTTTTAAAGTATTCGTATGTTTGCAAAATATAAATAAAACGCACTCCGATGCGTATTGGCCAGTCCCCTTGATACTCTGACACTGTATGCTAGCTCCCACTCTCCGGGGAGGGGGCGGGGTACACGCTACGCTCATCCCGAACTGCCTCCTCTCTGCACAACTAAATGAATCTGGTACTTAAGGGACTCGTCGTCAATGACCTGTGCCTGGCCTTGAACTTAAAGGGCTTTTTATTCACCCTTCCTCGTAATTAGACAAAATTCTGCGACAGGGCATAACTGTACTTTTTAGGCCACAACATTCTGGCAGTGCGCGCAAGGATGGTGAGAGAAGTGAAGTCATACGTTCAGGCGCAGGACTAGCATGTAAGCAAGCGCCTAACAGGTTAATTTGTGGTTATTAATCCCCAAAATAAGGTACACACACGAGATAGAGAGTATGTTTGTAATTAAACAGACAGCCACAAATAGATATATAGATATATAGATAGATAGATAGATAGCCTTTGTATAATACGCGTGTTTGTCAAACAAAATATATTTCAAACTTTGTTTGCTGATGGGGCCATCAAAATATGTTTCTGAAGGGGGTTCTGCTGAACGGGACATAGTCATTATAAAAAAATGGGCACATATTAACACATTTGATATACACAGAGTTAGTTCCTTTACAAGGTTTGCGCCCTCTGTCAGGGACGCTACAACCCCCTCATCTCTGTCCCTTTTGCTCCGTGGGCGCATTTTCACCACTAGTGCTGGCCTACTGCACACTCGTAGAAATGAAGGGTTCTTAACTGAGCCAGCATTCCAGCTGCGCTGTGCACGCCAGTGCGTCAGGGGTGAAGTTGTGCTTTACTGAAGCGCAATAGGAAACCCAGCCCCGGCATGGTGTTTGCGGGACAGAGCACTTCACTCACCTCCACCTTCTCCTCTCGCAGGTGGACCCTCCTTGCCAGCTGCTCGCGGGTGCCCACATCCGGGTACTTGGTCTCCTAGAAGAGGTGCTCCAAGGCCTCGAGCTGCTCGTCGGTGAAGATGGTCCGGTGCCGCCTCTTCCAGCGGCAGTGCAGCTGGTTGAGTAGCTGCAGCTCTGAGCGGGACAGGGTGCCCACGTTCATGTAGGGCATCATCTGGTGGGGCATGGGGGACATCAGGACCGAGCTGGAGCCGTCGTAACCAGGATGGGAGCAAGGGAGAGCACGGTGAGGGCAACACCGACTGTAAATAACAGCCCCCTGCTCACACAGCAGACGAGCACAGCAAACTTTCCCCTGTGGGCTCCTGGAACAACGCAAAATACAGTACACTCAAACAGAGCTCATAAACACGCATGCTAAGGTTACCCTATGTGATGCAGTGCTGGTTTCAGAACCACACGCGAAAATGTGTATACTTCTTGAAAGTACCGCCCTGCGCCCTCATTAATCAACAAGAAGAAAAGGCACGCAGGGGGAGTAAAAAAAGTGAAAGAAAACACTATAAAGGAAAGAGCCACCCCTTCCCAGCAGATAGAAGGACGAGCACAGGAAATCAGGTCGGGATATCACGACCCACAGTTGGGCTCCTTTCAAAAGTCACCATTACAACATTAGGCGGCTTTTAAAGGGATTGGCGAGCTGTGCTAGCAGAAGCCGCAGACAAAGAGCGGGCGGCTGCTTCAAAACAAGCATCGATCTCTTGTCTTTATGGGGCCATGTGTTTCTAATTAGAAACACATGGCCCCATAAAGATAAGAAAGTGCTTTGCGACAGCAGCAAAGCAGGCGACCCAGTCCGGATTGGAGGCGAAAGGGCGTCTACAAAAAACCCTAATTTCCAATGGCAGGCCACCGTTTAGCATAAACGGTGACGCCAGCCAATGGAAATGAGGGGCGGGGCATCGAGTCCCTTTCTGAAAACCCCTCATCCACAAAATCTCTCGCCGAGCGAGCAGCACTTTGCGCTGCAACGCCAGGCGAGACCTAAAAAGAGAGACAATGGCACCTGGCAGGTTTGATTACAGTTACAAATCTATAAATGAATTGAACTGAAGGCCTGTGAGACCCTGGAAAGTGTGGGCCTGGGTCACAATGCCCCTTTGTCGTCACTGTCTCCATTCTTGTGTCAGCCCTGATCGGATGAAACTCTCTTAGAATACGGTGCTGACGGCTGCTCTCAGTGGGAACAGGGCGCAGCTAAAACTTGAAACTATTTCAACTTGTTCATCAGTTAAGATGTTGCCTAGCAATGTATCCTTCAAGCAGAGAAGGGGAAGAGAGGGGGAGGGGAATGGAAGAAACAGAGACATGTCTAAGGAGTTCAAAGGCCACCTATGAGGCGTGTCAACAATGGATAATCGTGTCTACCAATGGGCAGCAATGTCCTTCTGAAGAGAAGGTGGAGCCTCGCAGGATTTGCCACCTGTATGGCCATGCAGGAGGAAGGGATCCCCTGTACCTCCAAAGAGCTATATAACCGGCTTGTAGGTTGAGTGGGGTTCAGCCCAGCCCTTTCTGATGTGGCGGCAGGAGTTCATGGAGTATGTGGGTCACCTCCAATGCAGAAGGGGAGGAAAATGTCTGGAGCCCCTCAGATGAGACCGTGCAATTCCAGGAACGAAGAAAGCCAAAGGAGGCTGGTGGTCAGTTTAGCCATGTGCGAGGTGGTCCAGCACAGAGGTAGGCGAAGGACATGCAAGAAGGGGCTGTTCTGTACTACAGTTGTACACACAGGGACAAAGGAAATGGGAAGATCGTGCTGGAGAGAACACTAACCCACTGATGGGCAATTAAGTTAGTAGCACACTTCTGTACAAGACACAGAAAGGAACGTGGAAAGAGGTAAATTATGACAATGTGTACGGTCTACAACTCTCATTAGCAGCAGCAATGAGTATGTTGTGGGGCAGCTAGGAAAAAAAAGAAAGACTCCTTTTGGCAAGGCAAAACACTGCTTTTGCCTGTCGCGACAGGGAGAGCAGCTATCTCCACACAGGTAAACAGTTGGTCTCACCTTGCTGCTTCACAGACACCCACTTATATAGCAACATGAACAACACTTGTTACAAAAAGTCAAATAATAAGTTACTTAGCAGTTACACATTGGTTACAGAAAACATCTCATCACTTGTGTTTGACTCTCCTTTAGACAACAATAGACCTGCTGGTGCCGGCTAAATTGATTAAGAGAAGAAAGTAACCTCCCAACAAGTGGTTTTCTCCTGAGTTAAGAGCTATGAAACTGCACTGAGAACATTGGAAGAACGGTGGTGTAGAAACTATGACGTGGGTACAAAGGGAGGATAGCGCAAGTTAAAGGCAGCATAAGGTGGATGATCAAAGCAGCCAAATCAAATTTTTACTCAGATAAAATCCTGAAAGCTCCTCGTCTTTCTCAGGCTCTTTTCTCAGTGATCAAGAATCTTCAAAGTATTCTCCTCTCAGTGGAAGATTCCAGCTGAGGAGAAGGGCAATCAGATGGCTGACTTCTTTATTTAAAAAGTTGAAGACATCCAATCCTTTCTGATACCCATAGCGAGCCCTGTCCTGACTGCCTACTCTGAAGCTGCGCTGAACTACCAACCGCTCTCCGAATTTTCACCGCTCAGGATGGAATTTTGGGACTCCCTGAACCAAAATAGATCCTTGGGTTTCCTCGCTGCCCCCCTGTCTGCTAGCTTACATAAAGAATATCTCCTGAAGGACCCTAGCTGGGCCAGAGCCATTATCAAATGCTCATGGACGGATGGTCCAGTGCCAGGTTCTTTAAAAAGAGCAGCATTTTCCCACTATTAAAAACACCAGGCTTCGAGCCTGAAGTTCTGACTAACTCTCAGCTAACCTTTTTGTGTAAAATATTGGAGAAAACAGTGTTTCAACTTCTTTCCAGTTTCGTTTCCAGCTGTAATCTCCTCCAGTCTGCAGAAATTGGCTTTTTGCAGGACATAGCACAGGCCTCACAATAGTTTCAGCACTGGATGAATTGAGAACTTCTGTAGATTCAAATATTACAACTGCACTAATTTTGTGGAGTTATCTACAGCTTTTGAGATTGTAAACCATTCAAATTCAGTCCCCGGATGGAGCCAATAACGTGATTGAAACATGTCGACCAGTGGGATGCATGAACAGTAGTTATCTTAACATCCCCGTATTCACGTTGTTTTTTATTATTAGTCTATAACCCCTTAATAAAAGTTCTTTTGGATCATCTATAGGGATTTTTAATCTCACATTTGGATTGCCACTACAAAAAACAAAAAATACAAAAGGAGCATTTACCTTAAAAAAAAAAAAGAAAAGCATTCCTTGGTAAACTAAAGAGCCCATCCATCTGCCTAAGAACACCAGACGAATGAGGCACACCAGATGATAACGCATGCCACCTAGGTTGGTGGGTGAGTGTCTGCCTTAAATTTTTATAACTAATTATGAAATTCACACATGAGACTTTAAGGTACCTCAAGTTCCTCTGGCTGGACCCTTAGGCCCGGTTTCTGAATAATTACTAATGCTTGGCTTAATTTAGTAGTATTGAGTTTCTACTGGGATCTGGAACTGAAATCTGATGTGAGACTGATTAGCTGAGGCCTTGGCCTTGGAAGACCACTGATGAAGGACCGACCATGGCTGCTGCCCAGTAAACACCACCTGCCCCAGGACCCAAAGAAAACAGTTTACGTTATGGCATTCTAAAGCCGTGGGGCCACTGGAGAGAGGGTATTGCAAACCACCCACTATCTACGGTTTGGGTTAACTGAGGATTGTGGTGCTAGCTGAGATTTTAACCATATAGTGCTCTGTGAGGGCAGTGGTAGGCAATCTCCCTTTGTGTAAATCAATAAGTTGGGGGATCTTACCTCCTTGGCAGAATGAGGAGGCCACGCCGCCTGCCTGCAGCACCGCCATTTAATCACCTCTGCATGCAATCTGACTCGGACCATAGTGATCTGTCAGAGCCAACTTCCCGTGCTGCCCGGAAGCTTAGGTGGCATAGTCCTCATTGTTGACTGTCTCTTACTGGGAGTCCGGTCTTCAAAGTGGACAGGAGAAGAGAACCCCAGCAGCAATGATAGTGGTGTAGGCATGGAGGGTGTCATTGCGCTCCCAATCAAGTAGATAAGGCCCTGATTCTTAGTTCAAAATAGGGGTTATTTTTTATGCTATGCAGTTCCATTTTTGAGGACAAGACAACTGCTCCACCTGGTCAAAAGAGCAACATTTTAGTTTGACAAAATATTTATTTATTATTTTTCTAAGTCACCGTTGCGAGCATTGTGATACATCAATGCAGGGTAGGAAACCCGGCCAATTGAAGGAGTTTAGAAGCAAACAGTTGTCGGAAGAGTTAGGGGTGCGAGTGTTTGTTCCATGGGCAGGGTACCCGACACAAAGATGGTGCAGTATCTTGTCCACCAACATCATCGTCTGCCAACTCTGATAAGAGTTGGCATAACCACCGCTTGTAGAACAAAATATCGGGAACACATATATTGCAATACACAAATATCGCAACAAAATTAACTGGAACAAAAATATCACATTTACATAGTTTGTATATAAACAAAGTAAATATTTATTTAAAGATTTTGGATCGGACTATCATATGAAACTAAGTAAGTATATTGAAATATATGTGTGTGTGTGTGTGTGTGTGTGTGTGTGTGTATATATATATATATATATAATTATATTCCATGTGCTTTAAATATTAACATTCAATATAATTTAATTAATAATAAATATTAAACATATTTAAAATAATTATTGTAATATAAAAATAAAAAAACATATGCATTAAAAATAAATTACATTCAACTACTAAAAAACATTAAAAAAATTATATATATATATATATATATCCATCAAACCACACTTTTCAATCTGAAAATAAAGTGCGCGCTCCATGAAATCACTGCAACGCATTTATTACTTTAACATCAACATGACATCGGCTGCACCCGACGCGTTTTGGCAAAACTGCTTTGATCACAGGTCTATATATAACAAAAACATATCAAATTATATTTTTAAAAAAGAGACAAAACCAACACTATTCAAATACAAATTAAAAAGTACACTTTTTTTAATGAATAATTTAAAGATTATTAACAAAATATGCTCAACATTAGTAACCCTAACTAAACAATAGTAGGAAAACTGTAGGATTTTAAAGAGTCAGATTTGCTATTCACCACTCAGATATATAAGCAACAGTAGGGAACGTATTGCGCATTCAAGGGGTCATATTTACCGTTCCCAATTTAAAAAAAGCAGGGAATGTGTTACTTTAGAGGGGTAACATTTACTATTCCCACTCCAACGTAAGCAAAAGCAGGAAAAGTGTTTGACTTTGAGGGTGATGGATTTACTATTGCCACTCCAACGTAAGCAAAAGCAGGAAAAGTGTTTGACTTTGAGGGTGATGGATTTACTATTGCCACTCCAACGTAAGCAAAAGCAGGAAAAGTGTTTGACTTTGAGGGTGATGGATTTACTATTGCCACTCCAATGTAAACAAAAGCAGGAAAAGTGTTTGACTTTGAGGGTGATGGATTTACTATTGCCACTCCAATGTAAACAAAAGCAGGAAAAGTGTTTGACTTTGAGGGTGATGGATTTACTATTGCCACTCCAACGTAAACAAAAGCAGGAAAAGTGTTTGACTTTGAGGGTGATGGATTTACTATTGCCACTCCAACGTAAGCAAAAGCAGGAAAAGTGTTTGACTTTGAGGGTGATGGATTTACTATTGCCACTCCAACGTAAGCAAAAGCAGGAAAAGTGTTTGACTTTGAGGGTGATGGATTTACTATTGCCACTCCAACGTAAGCAAAAGCAGGAAAAGTGTTTGACTTTGAGGGTGATGGATTTACTATTGCCACTCCAATGTAAACAAAAGCAGGAAAAGTGTTTGACTTTGAGGGTGATGGATTTACTATTGCCGCTCCAACGTAAGCAAAAGCAGGAAAAGTGTTTGACTTTGAGGGTGATGGATTTACTATTGCCACTCCAACGTAAGCAAAAGCAGGAAAAGTGTTTGACTTTGAGGGTGATGGATTTACTATTGCCACTCCAACGTAAGCAAAAGCAGGAAAAGTGTTTGACTTTGAGGGTGATGGATTTACTATTGCCGCTCCAACGTAAGCAAAAGCAGGAAAAGTGTTTGACTTTGAGGGTGATGGATTTACTATTGCCACTCCAACGTAAGCAAAAGCAGGAAAAGTGTTTGACTTTGAGGGTGATGGATTTACTATTGCCACTCCAAAGTAAACAAAAGTAGGATCAGTGTTAAACTTTGTAGGGGTCAGATTTACTATTCTAACTTCAACATAAGTAGAAGAAGGGAAAAGGTTAGCTGTTGAAGGGGTCAATTTGACTATTCACACACCAACATAAAGCACAGTAGGTAAAGTGTTCTGAGCAATAGTAGGGAAAGCATTAGACTTTGGAGGGGTCAAATGTACTGTTCACACTCCAACATAAGCAACAGTAGGGAGAGGGTTGGAGTTGGAGGGGTCATATTTATAATTCCCACTCCAACATAAGCAAAACCTGGAAATTTGTAGGGCTTTGAAAGGGTTAGATTTACTAGTACTGCTCCAATCTGAGCAAAAGCAGGGAAAGTGTTTGACTTGGGAGGGGTAACATTTACTATTTCTACTCCAATGTAAACAAAAGTAAGGAAAGTGTTAATCTCTGGAGGGTCAAATTTACTACTCCCATTCCAATGTAAACAAAAGCAGGGGAAATTTTGGACTTTGAAGGGGTTAGATATACTATTCCCACTGCAATCAGATGAACAGTAAGTAAAGCGCTGGAATTAGAGGGGTCCAATTGACTATCCCCAACCCAACATAAGCAAAAGCAGGTAAAGTTTTAATTTTCGGAGGGGTTAGATTTACTATTACCACTCCAATGTAAAAAAAAAAAGTAGGGAAAGAGTTGGGCTTTAGAGGGATGATGTTTACTATTCCCTCTCCAACATAAGCAGAATTATGAAAAGTGTTAGACTTTGAAGAGGTTAGATTTTCTATTTCCACTCTGTAAAGAACAGCAGGGAAAGTGCTGGACTTTAGAGGGATTAGATTTGCTATTTCCACTCCAAACTGAGCAACGTTATGGCAAATTATTGGACTTTGGACTGGTCAAATTTACTATTCCTACCCCAAACTAAGAAAACGCATGGAAAGTGTTGAACTTGGAAAGGGCAGATTCACTATTCCCTTTCCAACATGGAGAACAGTAGGGAAAGGTTTGGACTTTGAAGGGGTCACATTTACAATTCTGACTCCAACATAATCAAAAGCAGGGAAAGTGTTGGACTTTGAAGGGTCCAATTTACAAATCCCACTACAACAAAAGCAGGGACATTTTGGATTTTGGAGTACTTAGATTTACTATTCTCTCTCCAACATAAGTAAAGGTAGGGAATGTAGTGGACTTTAAAGGGGTCAAATTTACTATTTTAACTCTTAATTTAAGAAAAAAGCCTTTAAATATACAACAAAATAAAAATGTAAAAATATTTAAAACAAAAATATACTCCTTAAATATAAATTCCATTTTAAAAATAACATTATATTACAAATAATTTAACAAATATATAAAAGCAATTATACATATTTTAAATAAACATACATCCCTCCAAATTACTCAAACACAACAAACAATTGAATTAAAAAAATGTAAAATAATAAGATGAAACATTATTACATTAATTATATAATAAAGCAATTAAAACTATTAATAAGTATGAAATTAATGTAAACAATTTTATAAATAATTAAGGCTAATTTAAAATAATTACATTAATGGGTTATCAGTTAATTTACATAATGAATATTAAATGACATAAAAAATGTATAGGTTTAAAAAATAATTGCAATTTTAAGTAACTTCCCTTCCTCACCCCTATAAACACAAGCCAACACTAAATAAAAAAATTCTAATTAAACTAAAAAAGATATATTTCATATTAAAAATGACAAACTATACTAAAATAGTATACAAATATTAGAACACAAATTCCTTAGAATACACTAACTAATCCGATTACTTAAAAGCATTTTATACATCTATATTAAATAAAACCAAACTATCTACAACGATAGTAAAAAAAAAAAGCAATATCATATACCTTAAAAAAACAATATTCTTACCTTTCAAATTCTGTCCCACGATATTTTTGAGTTGACTATGTTTTTGACATGATATTTTTGTATCATAATATTTTTTGCATGATGTATTGGTAATTCACTGGAGCCGTCATGTTTCCGCTGACGGAAACCTTTGACCGACAGACCGACAGACATTTGTTTGTTGGTCAGAGTACCTCCAACCTTCGGCCTGAATAGAAAAGTAAAATATATGATCCCCACCTAGTGGGGGAAAACTCCAATGCCATGAAGGACATTTATTTATTTATTTTGGATTTGAAAAACAAACTTCAGCTTTGGAGGTTTGCTTTTGTAGAAAAAAACCTTTGCTAAGGATTCACTTTACACATAGCAGCCGCTCAGGAAACTATTAGTGCATTCAACTGATCCGCCATATTGGTATCTGTACTGAAGGAATAAAGATCCCCACCTGCATGATGGAGATCTCCAAATATGGTGGCCATACTTCCGCAAGGGCAGCCGAATAAACCTCTCTGCTGGACTGACAGACCGGCCGTCGCATTCAAAACAAGGCCTTTAGTTTCCTGGTGCAGATGCAATGGGAGAACATTTCATAGGGTGGAGCCATGTGAGTGCGGTGATCTTACCCCAAACGTATGGTTTGGTATCTCTGGTTTCAAACCATAAACAAATCTATATACAAAATGACTCGTATCCTTCTCATTTAGTGTCTCATAGCCACTATACTGTTTGAAAACTAACAGTAGCCTCTCGTAGTATGCGTGTACTGACTCTTTACTTTCCTGTTTTGTTCTGTCTATTTTTACCCAATCCGTTTCTTTGGGCGGAATCTTATTTTTCAAAAAGGTAATTACTTGATCATATTTCCTCATCACTTCTGGTCCTGGCGCTCCTGTTTTAGCATCCCTTGGATATTCTACAGTTGGCCAATCAATTGTAATCTTACATTCTGTCCACAAATCAGCTGGTACTACTATATCAAACAATCCATCCAAATCTATCCATAACACTTTTGAAACTTTAACAAATCTCTCCACTTGTCTGTACCATTCTACTGGTTTCTCTCTCAATTTTGGGAAGTCATTTGTAAATGACAATATATCCTGTCTAGACCATGGGACATGCACATAACTACCTCCTGGAGTTTCTCTCATTGGGTACTCCCTTACAATTGATTCCTTGTCTGTCACCGCAAAAGCCAAAGACGCTTTGTCTGTCACTTTCTCACTCCTTTTAGTCCATCAGCTTCTCCATCTATCCACATCACCCCATTTCCTCAGTAAAACAATTAATTCTTTTATTTGGGTTAATCTTCCTGATGTGTTCAAATTCTCTATATCTTTCTCACAAAAATCTACTCTATATGGTTTCTGCAACGTTCTCACTTTTACAAATTCTACTTCTAGTTCATTTGCTGTTTCTTCTAATTTGTCATGTAAATTTCTAGCTCTCCATGTAATGCTCTTGCATAAGAACATAATCTCGTCATCCTAAGATTTCAGTTTTTCTGTGCCATTTGTCCCTAAGATCAATTCTTCATGTCTATTTTTAACCTAATTACATCTAAGGGTTTTGTTTCTGTCTCTTTCGTTTTTAGAGTTTTCATCCATTCATTCAATTCATCTGGAGTTGGACCTACAGGCGTACTATTTAATTCTATCCAATTTTTACTTCTTTCTGGTGTCTCTGATGCAGACTCAGTTACCATAGGTATTCTCCTAAACTCATTCTCATTTATCGTTAGATTAGTAGGTGGGCTTGGTCTATATGTACTAACCAAGTTTCTTGCACCTTCACTGTCTAGTTCCATCCCTTCTTTCCTTCTTTGCAAGTGTGAATTCATAGGAATGACTAAAGAATGCTCTTCAATTTTCTGATTCTCAAAAACTGGTATTACTGGACCTATTGTTACTGGTACAGTTACAGCTTCCATATTCATGGTTAATTCTCTTATCTTTTCAGTTAATTCTCTTGTGGTTTTTGCCAATTCAGTTGTATTGTCACTTTCTGTCTTCTCATTTTGTGGAGTTTTCAACTGATCTTGTGACCTATTTATCTCATCTCCTCGTTCGGAATTTTTATTCCTCCTAGTTTCCATTGGCGGTGCATTAGGTGTCACCACCGCAGAATTCTGTTGGTATGGAGGTGGGTTTCTGTTTAGAATATCTTCCAGCAATTCATCTTCTGTCTCACTACCACCATACCCATACTTTTCAGTAACCACATGTTTCTTTTTCTCTGTACACTTTCTCTTTGCTTCTTCCTCAACTGTAAAAGCCGGAAACAAACCTCCTGTCATATTAGCATATCTCCAACGCTTTATTCTGTCCTCATGATTCACTCCCCACAACCTTCCGGGTACAAACTCATGATTTCTTAATCCTCTGAATCTTTCTCGTTCATACATCTCATCTTCCCATTCACTTAAAGCTTCAAACTGTGTCGGTCTAGGTTTAGGTTCAAGCATTGCCATTTTCTCTCTCAAATTCCGAAGTACAGCTACACTAAATGAACCATTCTCAGGAAAAGCCAATGCTCCATCATTTTTAGTATATTTAGTCCAATTTTCTAACCATATGCAGGTATGATATCCGTACTTCAACATCATGTGCGAAGCTGGTGACTTCGGCGGAGGAATTACTTGTCCCTCTCTGGTCACTACCTTTTTGTCTTTCTTAAAGAAGTTCTTAACTTTTGACATCCACGATGTTTTCTCTCTACCATACTCATAATAAGCCATGATTCACAATTTCTTTCCCTTCTCAAAAGTCCGCGATTCAACACTGTTCTCTATGCGTTATTCTGACCTATCCCAGCGCGACTCACACCAACGCTCCAATCCTAGGCTTCTACGTCACTGGTTTATCTGACCAATCCCAGCACGACTCACACCAACGCTCCAATCAGAGCTGCTTCTGTATGACAGCGCACTGTCCAATCCCAGCGCGGCTTTTGTCTACGTCAGTTTTGTATGACTAGCGCACTGTCCAATCCCAGCGTGGCTTTTGTCTACGTCAGTTCTGCTCCTGGCCCCTCCTTTACAAAATGTATCGGCAATTTACTTTTCAACAGTTCTTTGTTAGTTACAACATTAAAAACACATTTCCATTGTCTGATTTCGCTAAACAAAAGTGACAGTTTATTCTAGCTCGCAAGAATACAGTTTTGTCCGATAAGTGTAGCACTTCCCTCTACCTTACCCTTCTTTCAAGCAAGGAGTAAACCCGTTTCTCTGGGGATAAAACACATGCAGAGACTACACTGCTCCTGAGAATTAAGGCCAGAGTTTCACAAGAAAACCGGTTGCTATTTCACTCACACACCTTTTATACAGAAAATGTCCCTACCATAACACAACCTGTGTTATCACCAATATGAACTCAGACAATGCACTATTCCATGTGACTTCTTTTGCCACACGTGTTCCACTTCCTACTTCCCGGAAGCGTTAAAACTTTGACTTACATATAACATAACGCGACTCAACATAGAATGTTAGACATGAAATAATCAATAATCACCAAACTAATCTATAGTAACCCTAACTCTGCTACCAAGAAATCTGATCCAGCGCTATCAATAAAATTTCTTCTCCTATGTCTTTGGACGTCCAGGTGCAAATATCCCTCTTAAACACAACTATATCCATATGACGGTGGGGCCCATAACACCGCATATACATTCACTCACTCATTTATTCCCTGGATTTCATCCGTTCTTACCTAGGAGAAAACAGTTAATGATTTGCTGGAAGGAGACGGGATACCTTATTATAAAAACAACATAATACTTCTCAAGCTCTAAGGTATTCCGCTCATTGGTCGATGGACCAACTAGTAGGAATCAGTTGATGGTGATTAAGACCAGCTCAATCACTATAAACCTTTAAACATTTACATTTATCATTGAGCTAAAGAACCACTGACTCATTGTTTTTAAAGATAATAAAGTTTATATAAAATTTAGAAGCATGAAGAAGTTTCAAATTTATTATTCAGGTTATTACATTTAGCATTATTATAAGAATAAATTGAAATTGCAATGCATACCTATTAGATGGAAAAATAAAGTTCGTCACAGCAAGAACTCCCGAAGGATCTATCTATCTGTCCTGGAAAACAGGCCTTCTCGTTCCTTTCCCCTTTAGTATTTTAAGAATAAAAGTCTAATAGTTTAAATGGAAAAATCTATTAGGATTAAAAAGGTTCTCCAATAGCACCGTCTCATGCTCAATCAAAAATATAAAATAGCAGCAGCAGCCGCAGCATCAGTTCGTAAAAACGGCAGCGTTGAAAACAACAGCATCAATAGCAGCTAGCAGCAGCCTCCCCTCTAAGAGTAGGTCTTCTTATACCCTAATACTAACTTACTAAGTGGAAATGTTACATCTTTATGGCGAGATTCTCTCTACTTGGTCCATTCGGGTCAGTATACATCTCATTATGAATATCCTTGTTTCGACCAGTTCTTTGTGGCAAGTTCATACTTTTGTCGTTTCTCACGGGTTCATGACATTACCCCTTAGTTCATAGGTTTCAAACTGTATCCTTTTCTGATACTTTTCAGTCGATCAGTTTATTGTCCATTCATTTATTCACTGCGACTTCTCACGCTTTTCGCTGTCTTGCTTTGGCACACGTTTATGCGATAAGGTCATCACAGCCTTGACCACGCTTCCATCCTAAGCTTTTGGAATGATCACATGATCCCTCTTGTTCACGGCTTTTCTCTCTTTCGTAACCCCTCTCGCCCCTGCGTACTCTAACTCATGGCGGCCATTTTATTTCGCTGCTCAACAGGCCTAAGCGCACTATTATAAAGATAAACAAAACATAGTTAAGAATAAAGAATATAAGCTTTTTCGTTTCCCTCCCGTCATTCTACGTACCCCAATTAGGTATTACCTAGCAAAAAGCGACATATAAAGGTATTCCTTACTTACCAAAGCTTTTTTTTGCCACTACACAGCTTATTTCCAAGCACAAATCATGCATTTATTATTCTAATTAGTACGCAATTGTCAGACTTATGTTATCCACGTTAACAATTGTAAGTAATTTAGTTTGCACATATATAGCGTGTTACCTTTAACCCTTTACATGTAACATACATGGTTGGTTATTTACTAAGACGAACCTGTGTGTTAATTTATTTAACGTAAATATTAGGAGGTTAAAAAAATGTTCATTTACCCTGCTCCATCAACTTCATATTGGTGTCCAGGCACAGAAGTCCAAACAGTTGCTCCTGAAGAATCGAGCAGGGAAAGTATTGGCGGCTACATTAAAGTATCAAGATTCTAATATTAGATCAGCGCAGATATCTTGTATAAATGACAGTTCTGGAGCTAGGAAGTTTCAAACTAAAGAGATTCTTGAAGTATTTCGTGAATATTATAGCAAATTATATACTCCCCATAATCAATCGTCTCTTGATCAATGCCAACAATTTTTGAATTCAATTCCTACTCATACTGTTTCTGATGCTGATGGGGTAAAGCTGGGGAAACCGATTGATCCCGAAGAAATTATCCATGCTATTAAGGCCACTCGCTCAGGGAAAGCTCCGGGTCCAGATGGGTTTCCTATTCTTTTTCATAAGACTTTTCTCCCATCTTTAGTATCTCGTCTCAAAGATGTTTTTGATAACTTTGTTTCGTCAGGGTCGGTCTCTGGTTCAGCGGCTGAGGCTACTATTGTGGTAATCCCTAAAGAGGGTAAGGATCATTCGGACCCTAAGAATTTTCGCCCCATATCCCTTCTGAATATGGAAGCAAAAATGTTTGCCAAGATTTTGGCCAAACGTCTGGAACCATATATTCCTTTGCTTATTCACCCATCGCAGACTGGCTTTGTTAAGGGCAGGTTGGCTAGGGATAATATTCGGACTTTTTGCCATATCCTGGGGAAAGCAAAGTTAACTAGCCTCCCTTCGGCAGCCATTGCTCTCGACGCCGAAAAGGCTTTTGATAAGGTTTCTTGGCCGTTTTTACATGCAGTACTTCAGTCTCACAATCTTGGAGATTCCTTTGTTAATATGGTGATGTCTTTGTACGCGCAACCTAGAGCAAATATCAGGGTTAATGGAGCTACCTCTTCCTTTTTTAATCTGTCAGGGTACTAGACAAGGATGCCCGTTATCTCCTCTTCTTTTTTTTGCTATCTATTGACCCTCTTCTTCGGCAACTTAATCTTAATCGAGACATTAAAGGCTTTCAATTTGGTTCAACCACTATCAAAACAGCTGCCTATGCAGACGATGTGCTAATCTTTTCTGAAGATATAGCTAATGCAATTCCTGCCATTTCCGAGACTATTAAAGTATTTTCTAGTATTTCAGGGTATACTCTGAATAAAGATAAGACGGAGATGTTTCCTCTCAACGCGTATTGTTTTCCTGCCCACATGGGGAATGCTGGCTTTAAATGGCAATCAAAGCACATTAAATATCTAGGGATTTGGTTCTGTCATAATTTAACAGACACCGTCTTGTATAATGAATCTCAAACTTTAGTTAAGGTTAGACAATTGTTGGATACATGGTCACCTAAATATATTTCATGGTGGGGACGTCTTCAAACTTTGAAGATGATGATATCTCCCATTATTAATTTTGTGTCCTCAATGCTTCCTGTCAAGTTGTCTTCGTCTTTCTTCCATGAGATCGATGCCCTCACTTCAAAATTCCTCTGGAGCGATAAACGAGCTAGAATAGCCTATAAGCATTTGAGGAAACCTTATGATATGGGAGGTTGTAATCTTCCAGATTGGGATTGATACCAAGTGGCATTCTTAGCCTCTCAAGGGGCTCTTTGGTTTTCTACGGATCCTCGACATATTCAGCCGTGGTTGTTTATTGAGCGGGATTTGTCTTCTCCTCTATCTACCTCCTCCTTTTTAACTGCGTCCACATTATCTATTCCTTTTTCTCGTTGTATTATTTTGGATACCATTGCTGCCTTGAAGGCTATAGATAAAAAAGTCTCTAAGCCAACTCATAAGTCTCGATGGTCTTCTTTGTGGCACAATCCTAAAATTAAGCTTGATTTTGACTCGACAACAGTGGAATACTGGGCTAGCAAAGGTATCACGTTGGTTAAACACCTTTATGATTCAAATCATGATCCGTTGCCTTTTTCTTTCTTAGCTCGGCAGTATTCTCTCAGTAATTTAGATTTCTATACATTTTTAAAAATAAAGGTTGCTGTAGCTAAGGTTCATTTTGACCCGGATTCACACACAGTTTCCCTTCTATCTATGTGGCATAAAGCAGGTCATGTGGCCTCTAAAATATATAAAATTTTATCCACCACGCTGCCTTTGCTGAATACGGTCACACGACAGAAATGGCTACATCATTTTGATCATGACCTTTTTAAACATATTTCACCAGAAACTTGGCAACTTATTGGGAAATTTTCCCTACGTAATAAAATTGCTCCTTCTCTTATTCAGTCTAAAAAAAAATTCTCTCAATCTTTTACATTGGACCCCGGCGCGCCTGTACTCCCTCAAACTTAAGTATAATGATCTCTGTTGGATTTGTAACTTAGCCGCTGGTACACATCAACATATGTTTTTTGAATGTTCTTTACTCCAACCTTTTTGGGAGCTGATTCACAAACATCTCGTGCTAATCTTTAACATTCAATTTCAGCTCTCGCTGCCTTTAATTTTGTTGGGCCCATGGGCTACAACATCGCCATTGCCGTTGGATCCTTTAGATATGCAGTTACTAGACTTGTTGTTGACAATTGCGGTTAAGATTATCCTAACAGAATGGAAATCATTTGGGTCCATATCCTATCATACATGGTGGGCTTGGGTATCTTTTCTCCGTGGGGCTCATACTTCTGTGGAGGAGAAACATTTTTCACCCTTTATTTCTAGTGGGGTATGGAGATCTTTGGATAGATATGTGGACTTAGCTTCACAAGGCATGGTGGAGCAATATCCCTTTGTGTCTTCTCCTTAATTTTTCCCTCCCTATTGTAGCAGGGGTCTCGATCTCTCTCTTTCTCTTCTTTACTCTCTTTTGTATTTTTCTTTCTTTCTTTCTTCCTTTCTCTCTTTCTCTTGCTAATTACTTATCCAAGTGATACAACTGACTTTCTTGTATTGTTCCTCTACGTTTTTTTTGTTTTTTTTTACAACATATTAATTGATATGTAGGGGTTATACATGACATTATTTATACTGATGTTGGCTTATGTATCTACTTATTTATTATGTAATGCTCTTTGTCGGTGTATTGCTTTTTATGGTATTTTAATTATTTATATTTCTTCTTAAATTAATAAAGATATTAGAAAAAAAAAAAAAAATCCCACTCCAACATAAGCAAAAGCTGGAAATTTGTAGGGCTTTGAAAGGGTTAGATTTACTAGTACTGCTCCAATCTGAGCAAAAGCAGGGAAAGTGTTTAACTTGGGAGGGGTTACATTTACTACTCCCATTCCAATGTAAACAAAGGCAGGGGAAATTTTGGACTTTGAAGGGGTTAGATATACTATTCCCACTGCAATCAGATGAACAGTAAGTAAAGCGCTGGAATTAGAGGGGTCCAATTGACTATCCCCAACCCAACATAAGCAAAAGCAGGTAAAGTTTTAATTTTCGGAGGGGTTAGATTTACTATTGTAAAAAAAAAGTAGGGAAAGAGTTGGACTTTAGAGGGATGACGTTTACTATTCCCTCTCCAACATAAGCAGAATTATGAAAAGTGTTAGACTTTGAAGAGGTTAGATTTGCTATTTCCACTCTGTAAAGAACAGCAGGGAAAGTGCTGGACTTTAGAGGGATTAGATTTGCTATTTCCACTCCAAACTGAGCAACGTTATGGCAAATTATTGGACTTTGGACTGGTCAAATTTACTATTCCTACCCCAAACTAAGAAAACGCATGGAAAGTGTTGAACTTGGAAAGGGCAGATTCACTATTCCCTTTCCAACATGGAGAACAGTAGGGAAAGGTTTGAACTTTGAAGGGGTCAAATTTACAATTCTGACTCCAACATAATCAAAAGCAGGGAAAGTGTTGGACTTTGAAGGGGTCCAATTTACAAATCCCACTACAACAAAAGCAGGGACATTTTGGATTTTGGAGTACTTAGATTTACTATTCTCTCTCCAACATAAGTAAAGGTAGGGAATGTAGTGGACTTTAAAGGGGTCAAATTTACTATTTTAACTCTTAATTTAAGAAAAAAGCCTTTAAATATACAACAAAATAAAAATGTAAAAATATTTAAAACAAAAATATACTCCTTAAATATAAATTCCATTTTAAAAATAACATTATATTACAAATAATTTAACAAATATATAAAAGCAATTATACATATTTTAAATAAACATACATCCCTACAAATTACTCAAACACAACAAACAATTGAATTAAAAAAATGTAAAATAATATGAAACATTACATTAATTATATAATAAAGCAATTAAAACAATTAAGTATGACATCAATGTAAACAATTTTATAAATAATTAAGGCTAATTTAAAATAATTAAATTAATGGGTTATCAGTTAATTTACATAATGAATATTAAATGACATACAAAAATGAATAGGTTTAAAACTATAATTGCAATTTTAAGTAACTTCCCTTCCTCACCCCTATAAACACAAGCCAACACTAAATAAAAAAATTCTAATTAAATTAAAAATGATATATTTCATATTAAAAATGACAAACTATACTAAAATAGTATACAAATATTAGAACACAAATTCCTTAGAATACACTAACTAATCAGATTACTTAAAAGCGTTTTATACATCTATATTAAATAAAACCAAACTATCTACAACAATAGTAAAAAAAACAATATCATATACCTTAAAAAAACAATATTCTTACCTTTTAAATTCTGTCCCACGATATTTCTGAGTTGACTATGTTTTTGACATGATATTTTTGTGTCATAATATTTTTTGCATGATGTATTGGTAATTCAATGGAGCCGTCATGTTTCCGCTGACGGAAACCTTTGACCGACAGACCGACTGACATTTGTTTGTTGGTCAGAGTACCTCCAACCTTCGGCCTGAATAGAAAAGTAAAATATATGATCTCCACCTAGTGGGGGAAAACTCCAATGCCATGAAGGACATTTATTTATTTCTTTTGGATTTGAAAAACAAACTTCAGCTTTGGAGGTTTGCTTTTGTAGAAAAAAACCTTTGCTGAGGATTCACTTTACACATAGCAGCCGCTCAGGAAACTATTAGTGCGTTCAACTGATCCGTCATATTGGTATCTTACTGAAGGAATAAAGATCCCCACCTGCATGATGGAGATCTCCAAATATGGTGGCCATACTTCCGCAAGGGCAGCCGAATAAACCTCTCTGCTGGACCGACAGACCGGCCGTCGCATTCAAAACAAGGCCTTTAGTTTCCTGGTGCAGATGCAATGGAAGAACATTTCATAGGGTGGAGCCATGTGAGTGCGGTGATCTTACCCCAAACGTATGGAAGGGTCATCAATCAATGCACACAAATACCACTCATCAGTTCAGGGTTGCTAGGAGCTGCACAAATGAATAGTTCACATCTGGCAGAGAGTAGGTGTTAAGTCAGACATATTAAGGATGTGAAGACAGAGCCGAGTCCAGGTGTAAAAGCTATAGAAGGGGAGCAGAAGTGAGAGCAACATTAAGAAGTAAATAACATATTAGATATAAATGAAGAGGTCACCTGAGGTCACTGGGACAGGTTATTCTATATGATATTGGCAATAGCTGCAGCATCTGTGGCAGCATGTGCCCTACTTCAGCTTCATGTATAGTTTATCTTGTTTTATTTGAGGAGACAGACGTGACATCGCACAAACACTCCAGTGTTCTTTCAAGAGAAGGATAGGCATTGGAAAGGAGAGATGCAGTCCTTCCACAGTGCAGCTGATATATTTGTAATGTAAAGTGTGAAAAGAAGCTTGAAGAGTTCCATTTTGCCAGTCTTCATGGCCCTATAGGTATTTGGATACTTAACAAAGGGGTGTCGTATCTAAAGTTTATTTTACAATTTGGACATTGATCTCTGGGCCTCATTGGTGATTTTCTGGTGGATAAGCCCCCTTTATGTGACAAGAGATACTTAAATATAAACAGTAACTTATTCCTTCAGAGGACAGGACCCATATTAATACCAGTTGAGAAGCCTAGCTGTATTTTTATAAGGTGCACTGTCCAGTGGGAGCCAAATGCGAAACGCAACCGCCGAGCTCCCGTCCAACCTGTTCACTGAGTAAAAGTGAGAAGGTGGCAGAGGATGGGCAGCAGCCATTACTGTGTTTGTCTGAGTCGGATGTTAAGGTGTGGTGTGTGGTTTGATGGTTGTAGGGTGTGGTGTTTCTTTATTAGGTATCATATAAAGAGCCGAACGGTATAGCAGTAGACCAGTTTCACCTTCGATCTTTAGCCAAGATCATACTGTGTCCAGAGGCACCATGTACCTATTTAGAAAAGGGGTGGGCCAATCGCGATAGATTGAAGGATGGTTGGGGGAGGGCTTCTTTGTATGACTTGTTTTCAGATATGAGGCCAGGGAAGATTAGTTCCTTGGGTTTGCCCACAGAGCGTCAAGAGTTGAGCTCATGCCTGCAGATTGACTCCACACTGTGGGTATTTTGGTTTAATATGGCCTGAACTACCACATTTAGATCACTTAATCTCAACCTGTGGGTGGGAATGTAGAGGAGGATCATCAACTGAAGGTCTCTTGGGGCTTTGATCATCCGAGCTTTGTAGATGATACCGAGGATATTGAACTTTATTCATTCACCAGAGGAGGCCAATGCACTTCTGTAAGATCCTATCTGACTTGGTTTGCTGTTTTTAAGGTGGCATATCACCCGGCTGCTTGTTTTTACAGCTTCTAGCATTTTAATTTCTCACTTTTGGGATGCGTGCATAGCTAACATTACAGTTGTGCAGTCTTGATAACAAGGGCGGCAAATTTACTGACAAATGATGGCAACCGGTGCAAAATGTTTATTTGTGATTTATTTTCCAGTCTAAACCTTTATTTGTGCTGTAAAGTAGCCCTAAAGTACAGCAAAGCATCAATAACACCTCGGTTGTGATCAACTGGATGCGGTGATAACACTGACTGCCATCAGCTGGATGCGGTGAAAACACGGAGGCCGTTGTCAGCTCAGTTCCGTGACAACACGAAGGCTGTCATGTGAATGAGGTGATTACACTAGGGCTGTCGTCCGGTGAATGAGAAGATAACACAAAGGCTGTTGTCAGGTGAATGAGGTCATAACATGAAGGCTGTCGTCAGGTGACTGAGGTGATAACACTAAGGCTGTGTTGTCAGGTGACTGAGGTGATAACACTAAGGCTGTGTTGTCAGGTGAATGAGGTGGTAAAACTAAACCTTTCCTCATGGGAATGAGGTGATAAAACTAAGGCTGTCATCGGGTGAATGAGTTGATAACACTAAGGCGGTCGTCCCGTGAATCGGGTGATAACACGAAGGCTGTCGTCCGGTGAATGAGTTGATAACACGAAGGCTGTCATCTGGTGAATGGGGTGATAAAACTAAGGCTGTCGTCTGGTGAATGGGGTGATAACACTAAGGCTGTCATACGGTGAATGCGGTGATAACACTAAGGCTGTCGTCAGGTGAATGTGGTGATAACACTAAGGCTGTCGTCCGGTGAATGAGGTGATAAGGCTGTCGTCAGGTGAATGAGGTGATAACACTAAGGCTGTTGTCCGGTGAATGAGTTGATAAAACTAAGGCTGTCGTCAGGTAAATGAGGTGATTACACTAAGGCTGTCATCAGGTGAATGAGTTGATAACTAAAGCTGTCGTCAGGTGATTGAGGTGATAACACTAAGGCTGTCGTCAGGGGAATGAGGTGATAACATTATGGCTGTGGTCAGCTGAATGAGTTGATAACACTAAGGCTGTGTTGTCAGGTGAATGAGATGAAAAAACTAAAGCTTTCATCAGGGGAATGAGGTGATAACATTATGGCTGTCATCAGGGGAATGAGGTGATAACGTTATGGCTGTCGTCAGGCAAATGAGTTGATAACACTAAGGCTGTGTTGTCAGATAAATGAGGTGAAAAAAACCAAAGCTTTCATCAGGGGAATGAGGTGATAACACGAAGGCTGTCGTCCGGCTAATGAGGTGATAACACTAAGGCTGTGTTGTCAGGTGAATGAGGTGATAAAACTAAAGCTTTCCTCAGGTGAATGAGGTGATAACTCTAAGACTGTCGTCAGGTGAATGGGATGATAAAATTAAAGCTGTCGTCCGGTGAATGAGTTGATAAAACTAAGGCTGTCGTCAGATGATTACACTAAGGCTATCATCAGGTGAATGAGTTGATAACTAAGGCTTTCGTCAGGTGAATGAGGTGATAAGGCTGTCGTCAGGTGAATGAGGTGATAACACTAAGGCTGTCCTCAGGTGAATGAGGTGATTACACAAATGCTGTTGTCAGGTGAATGAGGTGATAACTCTAAGGCTGTCGTCGGGTGAATGAGGTGATAACTCTAAGGCTGTCGTCCGGTGAATGAGTTGATAACACTAAGGCTGTCGTCCGATGAATGAGGTGATAACACGAAGGCTGTCGTCCGGTGAATGAGGTGATAACACTAAGGCGGTGTTGTCAGGTGAATGAGGTGATAAAACTAAAGCTTTCCTCGGGTGAATGAGGTGATAACTCTAAGACTGTCGTCAGGTGAATGGGATGATAAAATTAAAGCTGTTGTCCGGTGAATGAGTTGATAAAACTAAGGCTGTTGTCAGGTGAATGAGGTGATTACACTAAGGCTGTCATCAGGTGAATGAGTTGATAACTAAGGCTGTCGTCAGGTGAATGAGGTGATTACACGAATGCTGTTGTCAGGTGAATGAGGTGATAACTCTAAGGCTGTTGTCAGGTGAATGAGGTGATAAGGCTGTCAGGTGAATGAGGTGATAACTCTAAGGCTGTTGTCAGGTGAATGAGGTGATAACTCTAAGGCTGTCGTCAGGTGAATGAGGTGATAAGGCTGTCAGGTGAATGAGGTGATAACTCTAAGGCTGTTGTCAGGTGAATGAGGTGATAACTCTAAGGCTGTCGTCAGGTGAATGAGGTGATAAGGCTGTCAGGTGAATGAGGTGATAACTCTAAGGCTGTCGTCGGGTGAATGAGGTGATAACTCTAAGGCTGTCATCCGGTGAATGAGGTGATAACACTAAGGCTGTCGTCAGGTGAATGAGGTGATAAGGCTGTCAGGTGAATGAGGTGATAACTCTAAGGCTGTCGTCGGGTGAATGAGGTGATAACTCTAAGGCTGTAGTCAGGTGAATGACTTGATAATACTAAGGCTGTCGTCAGGTGAATGAGGTGATAACCCTAAGGCTGTCGTTGAGTTGATAACACTAAGGCTGTCGTCCCGTGAATCAGGTGATAACACGAAGGCTGTCATCCGGTGAATGGGGTGATAACACTAAGGCTGTCGTCCGGTGAATGGGGTGATAACACTAAGGCTGTCGTCCGGTGAATGAGGTGATAACACGAAGGCTGTCATCCGGTGAATGAGGTGATAACACGAAGGCTGTCGTCAGGTGAATGAGGTGATAAGGCTGTCGTCAGGTGAATGAGGTGATAACTCTAAGGCTGTCGTCCGGTGAATGAGTTGATAACACTAAAGCTGTCGTCCGGTGAATGAGTTGATAACACTAAAGCTGTCGTCCGGTGAATGAGTTGATAAAACTAAGGCTGTCGTCAGGTAAATGAGGTGATTACACTAAGGCTGTCATCAGGTGAATGAGTTGATAACACTAAGGCTGTCGTCCCGTGAATCAGGTGATAACACGAAGGCTGTCATCCGGTGAATGGGGTGATAACACTAAGGCTGTCGTCCGGTGAATGGGGTGATAACACTAAGGCTGTCGTCTGGTGAATGGGGTGATAACACTAAGGCTGTCGTCCGGTGAATGAGGTGATAACACGAAGGCTGTCATCCGGTGAATGAGGTGATAACACGAAGGCTGTCGTCAGGTGAATGAGGTGATAAGGCTGTCGTCCGGTGAATGAGGTGATAACACTAAGGCTGTTGTCTGGTGAATGAGTTGATAACACTAAAGCTGTCGTCCGGTGAATGAGTTGATAACACTAAAGCTGTCGTCCGGTGAATGAGTTGATAAAACTAAGGCTGTCGTCAGGTAAATGAGGTGATTACACTAAGGCTGTCATCAGGTGAATGAGTTGATAACTAAAGCTGTCGTCAGGTGAATGAGGTGATAACACTAAGGCTGTCGTCAGGGGAATGAGGTGATAACATTATGGCTGTGGTCAGCTGAATGAGTTGATAACACTAAGGCTGTGTTGTCAGGTGAATGAGGTGAAAAAACAAGCTTTCGTCAGGGGAATGAGGTGATAACATTATGGCTGTCATCAGGGGAATGAGGTGATAACATTATGGCTGTCGTCAGGCAAATGAGTTGATAACACTAAGGCTGTGTTGTCAGATAAATGAGGTGAAAACACCAAAGCTTTCATCAGGGGAATGAGGTGATAACACGAAGGCTGTCGTCCGGTGAATGAGGTGATAACACTAAGGCTGTTTTGTCAGGTGAATGAGGTGATGAAACTAAAGCTTTCCTCAGGTGAATGAGGTGATAACTCGAAGACTGTCATCAGGTGAATGAGTTGATAAAACTAAGGCTGTCGTCAGTTGAAGGCGGTGATTACACTAAGGCTGTCATCAGGTGAATGAGTTGATAACTAAGGCTTTCGTCAGGTGAATGAGTTGATAAGGCTGTCGTCAGGTGAATGAGGTGATAACTCTAAGGCTGTTGTCAGGTGAATGAATTGATAACACTAAGGCTGTCGTCAGGTGAATGAGGTGATAAGGTTGTCGTCAGGTGAATGAGGTGATAACTCTAAGGCTGTTGTGAGGTGAATGAGGTGATTACACAAATGCTGTCGTCAGGTGAATGAGTTGATAACACTAAGGCTGTCGTCCGGTGAATGAGTTGATAACACTAAGGCTGTCGTCCGGTGAATGAGTTGATAACACTAAGGCTGTCGTCAGGTGAATGAGGTGATAAGGCTGTCGTCAGGTGAATGAGGTGATAACTCTAAGGCTGTTGTCAGGTGAATGAGGTGATTACACAAATGCTGTCGTCAGGTGAATGAGTTGATAACACTAAGGCTGTCGTCCGGTGAATGAGTTGATAACACTAAGGCTGTCGTCCGGTGAATGAGTTGATAACACTAAGGCTGTCGTCAGGTGAATGAGGTGATAACACTAGGGCTGTCGTCAGGGGACTGAGGTGATAACACTAAGGCTGTGTTGTCAGGTGAATGAGGTGATAAAACTAAAGCTTTCCTCAGGTGAATGAGGTGATTACTCTAAGACTGTCGTCAGGTGAATGGGATGATAAAATTAAAGCTGTTGTCCGGTGAATGAGTTGATAAAACTAAGGCTGTTTTCAGGTGAATGAGGTGATTACACTAAGGCTGTCATGAGGTGAATGAGTTGATAACTAAAGCTGTTGTCCGGTGAATGAGTTGATAAAACTAAGGCTGTTGTCAGGTGAATGAGGTGATTACACTAAGGCTGTCATGAGGTGAATGAGTTGATAACACTAAAGCTGTCGTCAGGTGAATGAGGTGATTACACGAATGCTGTTGTCAGGTGAATGAGGTGGTAACTCTAAGGCTGTCGTCAGGTGAATGAGGTGATAAGGCTGTCGTCGGGTGAATAAGGTGATAAGGCTGTCGTCAGGTGAATGAGGTGATAAGGCTGTCGTCGGCTGTCGTCAAGTGAATGAGGTGATAACTCTAAGGCTGTAGTCAGGTGAATGACTTGATAATACTAAGGCTGTCAGGTGAATGAGGTGATAACACTAAGGCTGTCGTCAGGTGAATGAGTTGATAACACTAAGGAAGTTGTCAGGTGACTGAGGTGATCACTCTAAGGCTGTCGTCAGGTGAATGAGGTGAGAAAACTAAAGCTGTCATCAGGTGAATGAGGTGAGAAAACTAAAGCTGTCGTCGGGTGAATGAGGTGATAACACTAAAGCTGTCGTCAGGTGAATGAGGTGATAACACTAAAGGTGTCGTCAGGTGAATGAGGTGAGAAAACTAAAGCTGTCGTCGGGTGAATGAGGTGATAACACTAAGGCTGTCATCAGCTCGATGCAGAGAGGCAGCTGATGCAGCCGGAGGATCTTCTCAGAAGCAGGAGCTGGAAGTTGATATTTTTGTTCACCTCTGCTATGTGACGACCAATTAACATCTCCGACCCGAACTGTACTCCCAGGTTTATGATGAGTATTAATTAAACATGTAGTTCCTCTGTCAGATGGAGGGAAGGCCTTAACTGGATATCTCTGACCCTGAGTAGCCCCGGTTTTGATAAATCTTGGGCAGAGACCGCTCTCCTCCAGCCAATGAAGCATGTGCTTCCAGCAGGCAGTGATCTCTCTGCACAGATCATTGTGATTACACAGTAATATTTGAATGTTGCCTGATTTTTGTTTGATAAATAATAATAATGGGAATTTCGAGTGCACTGTTTTTGATATATAGGTTAGATTTATCCACTGTTGGGAAAATCTGTGGACTACATGATGGTCAAATGGGTCAGTGTGTAAAACCATAGAATCTTAGGAGAGTTTTTTCATTTTCACATCCTATAAATACATAACAATACTTTTAAGTTGCTGTGGAAAGGTTGTGGGAACTATTCTTCTGCTAAGGCCATTTCTTCTAGGGTGATATAGTGTTTTTTCCTACAATCTCTGTCTTAAATGCTGATTTGGACATAGTTTTATGTAGGCATTTGGTAACATTCCACCAGCACAGAAATCTGTTAAACATTGAAATAAGTAAGATAGAATGGAAGGATAGGTGCTCAGGTTCCAATTACATCACAAAAACAGAAAAGATAAATAAAGGCGGCAAGATAGCGTGTCGCAAATTGAAATTCTAGCAACGGCAACTTAGTCTTTCATTCTTCGACTACAAATCATTGAGTAACATTAAATTGGGCAATAGGGAGGTGTGCGATTTAAACGGTTTGGAACCAGTAAAACTGTGGAATTAATCTCTTTGTAAAGCACAATTTTGCTTCTTCACAGTTTAGCTTTCTTTCACTTTATGTACTAGGTTCAAGAGGGACACTTTAGTACCCATATTATGTCATTTGCTAATTATTGTATTTAATTTATTTATATAACTAGGAGGCATTTACATTGTAGATGTTCATTTGTGAATTACTCAAAGTACCTTCAAATAAAGGGGTGCCTTTAGACTTAGCCGGACCGAGTTTACTCGGTCGGGATGGCTCAGGACATTGCCTCTCCCATCCCGACGGACCTTGGGGCTAGATTGATAGGAACCGCTGGGATGGCAGTTCCTTTCTGTTAGACCCGTCAGCCTTAGGGTGGCCTTCCCCCAAACCTTTTGCCTTCTCCCCTCCTGTTTTGCTGAATTCTTTTTTGTTGACTTTAGGGCAGCGTATAATACTTAATGGTGAACATGTCAGTCGGGTTTTTAAAGATACATTATGGCCGCATGACGAACAGCCAGGACGCACAAGTCAAATCTCTGCAGTGATATACATTTATAGTGAGTGATACAGGCCTAGTTGCCAGCTTTTTGCATCACAAATGTACACCTTGCTTTGAACCCTACATGGACAGGAGTAGTCCCAGTTTCGTGAGAAATGTATTTTGTAATAATTTTTAATAATTTGTTTTAGTAATTTTTAATACGTTTTAGGATCGGGTCCCTCCCACTTAACACTTTTACTGCTAGATGGTCCAAGGACCCTTCCTTCTCCTCTGTTTCCTGCCCCTTTTGCCCTCTGTTATCAGAGACAGAAGCACACTTTTAATTTTTTTGCCTCATTTACCTGATACATAGGGAAAGATGGCTAGTTCCTTGATGCAGACACTTAGGCACACAACACCTTTTGGAGGCACAGCGGATACTGAAAGGTGACACGGCCGAGATAATGGTCATCGCCCTTTCAAGGTACTTAGGGGCTGATTACGATGGCCAGAGGACTTGCGTCCGCACGCCACCCTATCGGAAATCAGGACCGCCGGACAGACTATCGGCAGTCCCGTAAGAGGCATTATGATGTGACAGCCACCATGGCGGTCGCAATGCCTATCTTTTGTATTGCGGTGGGTGCTGCTGGCTGCAGCACATGCCACAGTACAAAAAGGGGTCACTTAACATATCCCTGCGCTGCGTGGCAGGCACCTTGCGGTGCCTGCCACACGGTGCATGGACATGTGCCCCCCAGTGCCCACATCAGAGGACCAGGGGGGAAGGGAGGCCCGCTACAGACCCCCAATGTCCCTTTCAGCCAGCTTTTTCATGGCAGGATAACCGCCATGAAAAGGTCGGCAGAAAGGGACATTGTAAAACCTGCCGCGGTGCCTGGCAGGCACAGCCACCTTGGTAGGGACTACACCCCTCCACTGCACCAGCGGTCTCAAGGAGCCCGTTGGATGCGTGGCGATCGGTTTTTCCGACCGCCACCCCTCCTCCCGCCATCCTAGAGTGGGGGGCAGTAAAAATGGTTCCGATGGCGGTGAGACCGCCACCGACAGCCTGTCAGTGGCGGTCTCACCGCCATCCTAATCAGACCCTTAATTTGGGCCTTGTGTGTTCGACTCAAGGAAATTGCTCTCAGTGCTAAACTAACTGGGGTCGTGGATTAATTAGATTTATCCAAGGAAACCCCAGGTAGGCAGCCTCAAGGGTCACCTAAATGGCTGTAGCCCCTGGTTGACACCAGCCAACAGGCGAAATATTCAATGAATACCACTTCTCTGATTGTCACCTATGACTTTCTGCTTATTTTTGACTATTTCTTGGTTGCACTTTATAATCCTGCAACAGTTTCTCTGTGATATAGATATATTATTGCTTGTTCTTTTTCTTTTAACTGACGGGGTTTTACTGTACATTTTAAATGTTTTATCCTATATGTTTATGGTTTTATAAACCGAAATAAAGTAATTTTGGATATAGTTTTATATGATTCATTTCTTGAAAAATTTCAGTTTTAAACTTTTTCCTAACTTGAACTAACATGCTTTTGTATGTGCCAGATTTGTGTTTTTTTCAATCTGTCCAGCACATAGTGTTCCCGTCAGACTTTGTAAATAAGTCATAATAACCAACATTACATTGCCGCCAGTTCTCTGAATCTTTGGAAGGGTTGACATTTTACAAACAACATTCACATGCTAAAAAGAATTCAAATGTGCATTACAGGCTAGCATGTCCTCCTGGCTCCGCGGGGGGCCTGCGGTGCAGAGCGGCGACCAGTGGCTGCTGGATTCTGGGAAGTCTAGGGGCGGGGGAGATCAATTTTTCCTTAAGTGCTCTCACTTTTGTAAGTTTTTGAGTGTGGTGTGTGGCAGACAGGTTCTCTGAGATGGATTTTTGAAGAGCAGTTGAGGGTTACTACATCAAGGGGCAACAATCGAAGGGGCCACAGAGAGAGAGTGAGACAGAGAAAGGAGGAACTTATATGAAATTGGGCAACTGCCTGAACAGTCTGCCACAGCCTTTCCAGATTTATGTTTGATTATAGTAAGTATTTCTGCATTCCATGCATAAACAAATGGGACAAGGCTGTGTACTACACATCCTAGGAGAAAACTCTATCTAAAATACAAATATTTGCTATTTAGTGAAGTGCATGAAATATTATAATTAGAAAATGAATGCGGGGAAGGCACGCGGGACCAGTCTAGCAGTAGCAATATGGCATCAATTTCTTTTTTTTTTAATGTTAATTTTAATTATATTTCCTACATGCATAGTTGTCTAAGTTATCTTTAAAAAAAACGGACTGACATGTTCACCATTAAGTATTATACGCTGCACACTAAGTCAAATGTTTTCGGAGCCATTATTGTAATCCGGGGACCCTGGTCAAAGCAATTTCAGTCATTTAAAATGCAAAACAATACACAAAAATATAAAACAAGAATTCTTCAAACAGATAAATTACGAAATACTTTAGTTAATTCACAAATATTAAATAAATCTAAATTGTAATTTTAATAGGAAGGTTGGAGCTTTTCTAAATTCAGTTGAGGCCACTCATCGCCCATACAATATTCTGTTTGATGCACTTGCACTGCTCCCACAAATCAATCTGAAGATAACAATTTAATTTTTAGACTCCAGTTTCGAATTCCTTCCCATTTTCTGAATGTTTTAAAATTTGCAATTTTACATGTTCCTTCTTTAATTATATACACTTTAGTGCTCTGTTAATATTATTTGATTCTCTAACCAGCCGCCCTCAGTAGGTGTTGCGGACTCTCAGTGGTCCCCGGACCACAGGTTAAGAACCGTTGATCTAGTCTGCTGATCAGACATGGCATGTGCATCTTAAACACTGGATAGAATGATGTAAAGACTACTCTATTGCAAGCAACGAATCAAAGTTTTTACATCAAAAACCTTATCTTGGGTCCGTTGTGCTCTTTCATATTGAAACATTGGGATTATAAAACCTCCTCCCGCAACTCCATTGATGACTTTCCCCATGATTTACACTTGAAAAGTATACAACTTAATCCAGAGAAGCCAAAAGCTGGCTAGGTAACCAACAGATAGTAGTGTGAATTTAGCAAAAGAGCGATTCGAAGGAAATGATGTCGACTCTCAAAATTATGGACGGTCCAGAAAGACGGCATTACGACATAATGTTTAAAGTCTGGGGGAATCTTTTTGTCACCTAGTTGACCAAAATAACTATTTAAAAAAATGTTTCCTTTAATGAGTTGTGCTTGAGATGAACCCATTTATATTCCTACAAAGGACCAACCTTATGTGAGATTGAACCATGCAAATAGAACACACGTGTGAATGGTTTCATGGGCCCTTAGAAAGGAGACCATTTGAAAAGAGTTTCTTGAGGCAGTCGAGATCGATGTCTTTCTAGGGAAAATGTAATAAAGACAGAATAAGTACAGCATAAAAATGTGGGGCTCACGCCTTTCAGAACACTTTGAGCCTGATTTAGAGCTTGGCGAACCAGAGAACTCTGTCACAAACTCGACCAGCCGCAGGCATCTAGTCGTGCGAGACCGTAGGAAAGTCAAAAGTTATGGACAACTGCGATGGAGCGCAGTTGGGATGCACTAAGTGGATTAGGCTCGGTCTCAGCTTATCTTCGAACTCAAAAGAAATTTTGAAGAAAAATGTCTCCAAATGTAAAGTACAGCGGTGCAAGGCAGCTGTCCGTGTCTGAGAAGGAGGTGCCGTTGTCGGGGAGCCACTGGATGAAGTCGCTGTGAAGGTTTATTCGTTTGGACTTAATTTATTTTACGGAAGTCGAAAATCTCCAGGGGGATGAAGCCCCAGGTTGTGGCTGACAAGGGCTCCATGAGGCCGGATACCCCTTGTATGAGAAGCTGCTGAACAGTATTTGCTGTTGCTGTGAAGAATGCATTGGAAGCTACAGTGGAGTCGGGCTAACCAGCGATGCACCTCAAGTGGATCGGCTAGCATGTAGGTCTCAGTCTCCTCTTGGTTCTCAGAGCACTTTTTGGCAGCAAAGTTTCTAAGTTCCAGGTTTTTGATTTGGGCTGTTTTGGCTGGTTTAGCACCACTTTCAAGGGTCAAGGGCTAGAGGGGCGCCACTAGGAGAGTCAGGACATACTCAAGCTGGGTCCAGGTGCAGGTTCAAGATGGTTAGAGCCTTTTCTATCCCTGAGGCTCTGATCAGGAGCAAACACAAGGAGATGATGGACGGAGCGCTGAAACTTTTCAGACACTCACCCCCCAGTCACAGATCTGGGTTGAATCCATCATCGTTCTTTAGCTCACTTCGCCACCCCAGTTCAGACCCAGCTATATGCAAATCAGTCTTAACCCTGTGCCTCATGGGAGCAGTCCAGTCCGAACTGCCAAGCCAGGTCTTCCCTGAACCGGAAACAAGCATCCTGGGACCGGTTTCGGGGTAACACCCCTCATCAGCCAGGCTAGCTTGAATCCAGTGGCAAAGTGAGCAAGGGACCCACGTCTGGGCATACCCTGCCAACTTAGGGCGAGCAAAGCAAACACAAGGAGATGATGGACGGAGCGCTGAAACTTTTCAGACACTAACCCCAGGTGTTACCCAGAAACCGGTCCCAGGATGCTTGTTTCCGGTTCAGGGAAGACCTGGCTTGGCAGTTCGGGCTGGACTGTTCCCATGAGGCACAGTGTCAAGACTGATTTGCATATAGCTGGGTCTGAACTGAGGTGGCGAAGTGAGCTAAAGAATGTTGATTGATTCAACCCAGATCTGTGACTGGGGGTGAGTGTCTGAAAAGTTTCAGTGCTCCGTCCATCATCTCCTTGTGTTTGCTTTGTTAGCCCTAATTTGGCAGGGTATACCCAGACGTGGGTCCCTTGCTCACTTTGCCACTGGATTCAAGCTAGCCTGGCTGATGAAGGGTGTTACCCAGAAACCGGTCCCAGGATTCTTGTTTCCGGTTCAGGGAAGACCTCGCTTGGCAGTTCGGGCTGGGCTGTTCCCATGAGGCACAGGGTCAAGACTGATTTGCATATAGCTGGGTCTGAACTGAGGTGGCGAAGTGAGCTAAAGAATGATGATGGATTCAACCCAGATCTGTGACTGGGGGTGAGTGTCTGAAAAGTTTCAGCGCTCCGTCCATCATCTCCTTGTGTTTGCTCTGATCAGGAGGCCAGCCAAGTAGCCTTTGGAGTCACTCTGGAAGTCTTGGGTTCACGCAGAGAAGCAGGTCTCGAGCAGCAGAGCAGTTCTTCAAGGGCACAAGGCAGGCTTTAGACAGCAGGGCAGTCCTCTGAAGTATACAGCATGCCAAAGACAGCAGGTAAGTCCTCTGAGAGTCCTTCTGTAGGTCCAGAAGTGAACTGAAGAGTGAGTGTAATGGTCCTAATTATATACCTGGTGCCAGCTTTGAAGTAGAAGAAACTTCTGGAGTTTTCCCCCATAGAAGTGTCTGGAATTTCCTACTTCCCTGCTCTGGTTTCAGGATGTCTGGAGGAACAAAAGGATAATGTGAGGTTATTTGTGTGTGACCTGAGGCAGTCTCTTTGGAGCAAGTAGGGCTGTGCACAGCTCAGTTCCTTCATCCTGCCAGGATAGCCCATCCTGCCAACACCGAGTCCCTCTATTGTATGGCTGTCTGAAAGGATTGCAGACAAGTCAACTGACAACTTCACCTAGTCATGTGACACAGGAAACGGGCTGCAGGCAACAAATGGTTAGGACAAGAAAATGCCAACTTTCTAAAAGTAGCATTTAGATCATTCAGACTTAAAATATGGTTTTACCATTAAAGAGGATTTTAAATTACAGTTCATTAGACAGAAAACATGACTTTCTACCTGCTCCCAAACAAAATGTATCACTCATTAAATGTAATAAGGTATCCCAATGTCATCCAATGGAGTGGTAGGCCTCATAGTAGTGAAAAACTGATTTGTGAGTTTTTCCCTCCCAGGACAAGTAAAGCTTAAAAGCACATTTCCAAATTTTTAAATACACTGCACCCTGCCCTATGGGCTGTTTAGAGCCTACCTTAGAGGTGACTTATAGCTATTAAGAAGGGAGTTTTAGGCCTGCAAGTTGTTTATTTTGCCAGATCACATTGGCAGTTTAAAACAGCACACAAGCTGCAATGGCAGGCCTGAGATCTTCTTTTTTAAGAGGCTAATTAAGTGGGTGGCACCATAAGTGCTGCAGGCCCACTAGTAGCATTTTGTTTACTGACCCAGGATATATGGTACACCACTTTACAAGGGACATATGAGTAAATTAAGTATGCCAGTTAGGTGTGACGTTTATATCATGTTTTGAGAAGAGCACAAGCACTTTAGCACTGGTTATCAGTGTTAAAGGGCACAGAGTTCTAACGCCAACAAAAAAGAATTCAGCAAAACAGGAGGGGAGAAGGCAACCCTAAGGCTGACATGTCTAACAGAAAGGAACTGCCTGTGAGTTGTCTGAAGCACACCCTATTTTGGCTTAAAGTCCATGATTATTCGTTGCGCTTGGCGGATTTTTGGCGTGCTCACTTGTAGCGTGCTCCATCCCAGTAGGTACACGTTGTATGATTCCCAAAGGTTTGTGGCGCGCCATTTTCGTGTCAACAACAAGTTGCACAGCCTTTTGAACAAAATGCGTACGAGACCAGTCTATACCAAAGTAATCCATTTTAATCCAATAATTTGTCCTTTTTTTTCATGCTTTATCCATTCACATCAAAAGCTGACGAGATTCCAACATTTTTAATGCTCAAGAATTGCCCATCCAGGCCTTATTCACTGGCACATAGGAATACTCGGTTCCTCCCGGACACCACGTCATTATTCACCCGATGCATTTCGGTCTAGTCAGACCTTCGTCAGGGTATCTACAATGTTAAAATAAACATCAGCTCTACACGGGTTTCATGAAAAATAAAAATGTTTTAAACTGTATTCCATTGGTGCTACATCCCTGTAATGCATTAAATAACAATTATGCACTAATTCAAAGTAATTCGAACTAATCCCTCCCCTTGTGCTGCGCCCTTGTTGTTGCCAAATGTCTCTGATTCAGTGCTTCCTTGAATCCCAACCCAGTGCGTGGTACCAAATCCCCTTATAAATCAGAAGTAACTCTGTTTCACTCCTCCCATTAAACTCCCCAGGTGATAACCAATTCTGTGGACATCACGCGAGCATACAATCCCACCCCGTGCTTCCAAATTTATGTCTTAAATAAAAGAATTGCAACCCCACTAAGTACATACTGCCATAACCCTTTCTTAATTCAGAAACAGAGTTACTTCTGATTTAGCATAGGAAGCACTGAACCAGAAAGCTATTAAGGTAACAGTTAAGAACAATTGTTGTTTGGGTATCAACATAGACTTGAAGGAAAGTAGTCCCTTCGTGAAGCGAGACATGGATACAGGCGGTTTTGGGATAGGCAGCACTATTGATACCAAGAGATTAATCGTTTTCAAATATTACGTGTTCACATGCGTGATGAAGGCAGAACTAGTCTGTGGTACCACCACCAGGGCTGGTGAGATCACGTGGATAGGTTTGAGATCCTTCGAACTTGGATGAAGAAAGAAAGGGATCAGGGAGGTGAAAGGCCACAGAGCTTCTGGAAATGTTGGGTTCGTACAGTAAAGGGCGCTGGCTGGGGTTTTTCTAGAGACCAGTTGGCAGAGCAAAGAAGCAGGAGAAGTGCACCACAATCCACCGCGGGCAAGGCTGCATGGCGTAGCCTGGGCAACAACCAGCTATAAGCAACTTGTGTTTCCTGCTACCCTCCAAAAACAGCAATCAGTAACCAGCACGGGGCAAAAGCAACCAAGAGCTCACAACAGGTATGGTCATGTGAACCAACCTCAGCAACAATCAATCAGAAGCTACCTGTGATTACTCCTACTTTCCAAAAACAGCAACCAGAAGCCAGAAAAGGGGAGAAGCATCCAAAAACCCACAGCAACCATGCTCATGTGAGCCAGCCTCCTAAACAATCTGTCAGAAGCAAACTTTGATTCCTGCCACCATGACAATCACAGTGATGCCACCCAGCCTCGGCAACAATCAATCATGTGCAAGCTGTGATCCTGCTACCCTCCATAAACAGTAATTACAAGCCAGCAAGGGGCAGAAGCAACCAAGCAACCATGTCAGTCAGGGTCGCAGAACCCAGCCTCAGCAACAATTAATCAGAAGTTACCTGTGATCCCTGCCCTCTCACCAACCTCAACAACACCAACCGGGAGACAGCAAGAGTTAGAAGCTTCCAAGAAGACTGAGCCCACAGGTCACATGACTTAGTCCGTGCAGCAATCAACCAGAAAACAAGGATGCAACTTAGTTGGGCCTATTCAGGCTGATAAGGGCTTATGGGCGAGAACAGGCGTATCTTGATAACACAACCGCCCTTTTTCCATGTGTGCCTTGCCCACCCTTTCAATGTAATATGACCATCTTTTTCCACACATGCATGCCCTACAAACCATGCACTTGCAACCCAAACAGCCGCCACTCTCAACAAACGCATGAAACGTGTCTTTCACTCACGCCGATAAACACACACAGCAGTCCTGCCAAAAACAACATAGGTGAGATCCTTATAACCAATAATCTTGATGCCTTTTTTATTACAGAAACTAAGCTCCCCTGATTACCACTCATGCCATCAATTTTCTGATGCCCTCAGAGTAGAACATCCAGTGCATCAACAGGTGAAATCGAGTAGGGGGCATCGCAGTCACACACTAAATATCGAGGCACTGCGCACATATGCGGCAACCAATATTCAGCTTTTTCTAGCTCCTCTCTTGCTACTTTCCCTGAGTGCCTCCCAGAGCATTATATTACATATGATTTATCAAACAACTGGCCCCAATCCAACATTCGACATTGTGATACTGAATCTAATCCCAGACGCTTCCGACATCTTTCTTGCCAACTTCAATCTCCCAGAAGATATATTCTCAAAGTCCGTAAAAGAGGTGTCCCTTGACTAACTGGTCACCTCTGACATTGTACCACTCTACAAACCGAAACCAGGGAATCATCTTGCAACACATCTTTACATATATGACCAACATTAGATGCCAGCCCAGTTACATGCCAATTGGACAGATCATGCCATAGCCGTTGAGCTGATCTACAACTCCTAAACGCACAAAGGACAACGAACCAACAAGCCTGGCAACCTCACCTGACTCATGCACAAAAGATGAGATTGTGCTATGAACAGGACCCTTCTAATGGAAGAGATGCCCACTACCTGATGGAAACTGTTCAGTGAAAGCAACCCTCTGACTGGAGTAGTCCGGAGTGCTTCAACAGCTAAGATACCGTTAGAAGCCAGTTAAAATCCGCCATAGACGAGGTGATTGATCACGCACACTGGCAATCCCGGCATTCTCATCTTGTGTAACCTTTCTGTAGTCTTCAACACTACTCACCACGAATCCCTGTTAAAACTCTCCCAGTCCATAAGGGACTTGATTACACTGCAATAGACTGAATAGATCAATGAATGAAACCAGATTTATAAAGCGCTACTAATCAACCTCGAGGGTATCCAGGCGCTGAGAGCCATGTTGCTGGAGTGGAATCAGTTGAACAACCAAGCCTCGAGTCCCCTTCTGAATTACTGAAGAGAGGGTGAGGTTGGGAGCTGGAAGGGGAGGCTGTTCCAGGACTTCGCAGCGAGGTAAGAGAAGGAGCGGCCTCCACTGTTGTTTCATCAATAGATGAATAGTGCCCAGCCGGTTCAGACCTGGACATAAGATCAGCTCCTCCAGGTGTGAGTGCATCCCTGTACCATGCTGTGCCTACCAAAGCGGCATCCTCAAGCTGGTTATCATCAGCTAAAATATGGGCTCCTAGAGGCCATCTGCCCCACAAAGATGTCAGTATTCACCAGTTCACGTGTGATGCAAAGAGGCTGAAGTTTGCAATGGCAAAGATGTTGCCCACCTGAATGTTTACCTTGCAGCCAATCAGACCTGGATCTCTGAGGGCTAGCTTACACAGAGCCTGATGAAGACTGAGTTTATTCTCATCACCAATGTCAAGTACCAACATTAAGAACAGACACTGCCGGATGACATTAATTAGGCAGGTTTTCCACCCAACGCGTCACCAATACTAAATACCGGCACTCGTGCATTCACACTTGCCTCATCTTCAGGATACACATTGCACACGAGCAACGCCATCTGTCTTTTTCTATCTCAATGACGACACCACTCTACTGGCCATCATCTATGAGACCTACCTGACCGCCCTTAAGAGTGTTCTGAATGCAGCACAAGCCTCAACAAGGATCTTCTGAGATTCAGGAGGATACCACTAAGTTTCAGAGACCTACACTGGCACCCATCCACCCACGGGCATCACCTCCAGACCTCCTGTATCATACAGCTAATAATGGCACTCCAGTGTGCCTAGCAGCCACAGTCAAAACATCTAGAGGATATAGCAGCACAAACCTGGAACTCAGTCCATACGGATAGAAAAGACCCGACGCCCAGGTAATCAGCTGCTACACCTCGGTTGTGTGCAACGCTGCACCAGGCAATACCTGACAGGTATGTCACCTTCTCTGCTTCAGAAAAAGACCTCAAAATCTGACTCTTTGAACACCTTGTTTCAATGTAGCCTTCTTGTACGAAATGCTTCTTAAGAGTGCCCCACCCTTGTATCCCTGGGCTTTTTGCACCCCATTGCGGCTGTATTCGTTGATTGCTAGCGCGTAAGTCACAATGATGCGTGCAGTCAAGCTGAAAGCTTTTGGTTTGACTGCATGCAGAACTTGGCTACCGATTCAGGCACGTACACGTGCAGGATACGGTTATTGTGCTCTAATTTTCTGAACACTGTGAAACACCCGCATCATTGTGAATTTTGCGCTAGCAGCCAACAAAAATGGCCGCAATGGGGTGTAGAAAGAGCGCTATCTAAAGTGTCGAGGAAAAAGTGACTAATTTAACCACTTGTGCTTTTTACTGACAGTGTTATAAAATAAATAAAAAATCAAATAAATAAGTGTTATGCATATCTTAACATTTGAGTGCAGAAAGGGTACATTAGAATTGACGACCCTTGCCAGGATACTCTTGGACGCCCTGAAGAAGCCATATATTGGCGAAACGCGTTGGCTGCGTTGTTTTCTGCCTATGTGTGAAATGAAGCACTGATGAAAAGGAACACACTCTAACAGAGGATCATTTTGTCATGTTTACATTGGTCTCTATTATCATGTTGTCTTAAACATATGTTTTTTGATTGCCTCTCATATGTGCAAATATTTCTAATGTGCTACAAATTGTGGCTGGTATCAAGAGGTGGGCAACATTTTGTGTCTCTTACATACAGTGACTATATCGGGTAGTGCAACGCTGAGTTCCCTGGCTGCCAGAATTTGTTCACAGTACAACTTCTGGTTATGGATACGTTCTTCCACAACTAGTGCCGGGTACCTGTGAGGATATCGCAGGAATCCAGTTGTGCTGAGCTCTGCCGAGATCATTGGTGATAGTTTGTAAGGCTGTCAGAACACCTGGCATGTAGGACAGCGGGCTACCTGCGGTTCTACTTGCTTAACCATGTCCAACAATGACAACCAGCAGTGTGCATGTCCAACTTGCCCATCCTTAACCCTTATATTTGGCTGAAAGTTGATGGACAAGTTGAGCCTTCTGCTGATTTTGTATGCCCCCATTTCTGAAAAATCAACATATAATTCAATGCTGGTTGGCATTACCAGAGCTCGAAATGGGAATTTATTCAAAGTTGTCCAAAAAGCAGTGCTTTAAATGGGCCGGTACTCACCGGTACTGAGTACCGGCACTTCTCAGTTTTCTCCCCCTGAGTACCGGAACTTCTTTTTGGGCAAGGAGAGTACCGGTACTCCCAGAAGCAGCAGTGCTCAGGCCCTGAAGTACGGGTACGTGCAACGGAAACAGTACTGAAAATGACCCTTTCAGATTGAGAGTGTTTATGTGCCGCTCAGGCAACAGGTTGTGTATTCCTGCAATGGGTTGCTCCTGCAATGTTAGGTTCTAATTGGCGTCGCAACAAGAATCGGGATGTGGCCTGAGCTGCCGACAGCGGAACTGGCGAGCCAGGTTCGAATCCCGACGTCCGATCATCATCCTGTGATTCTGGGCAACTCACTTAACTAACGGTGCTTGAAAAAAGTAAGCTTTAATGCAAATGTTCTGAATGCCATTTAAAGCGCTCTGATGTCTATGGGCCAAATTTGCGCAATATCAAACTGCCAAAAATTAGGCCCTGCACGTATAACATTAAAGCTGATGCTTGCCATGTCTCCTAATGTACATGTTGGGAGCTGAGTGTTCGTTGACCTGGCTGAGTAAGGAGGTAGTGAGCTGAGACACAGAACACATACACGGGACCGCAGCCACATGTATAACAAAACATAAATTTAAGGTCGCCTCAAATGCGGACTTGAATTTTCTTCAATGTATGGGTATGTGCCTATGCCCGCTGTCGCATGCCCACATGGAGTGGCAGTGGTGGAAAAGACATGCTGGCCCTTACTCCCTCTCACGACAATTCCAGAAGCAGAAGGATTAGAATGTGGGTCTCATGGTGAGTTTACAACTATCGAGGCTACACCCTCTCGGCAGTGCCACATCTTTAACTTTTTGTTGTGCTATACGGTGTTTGATTGAATGGTTCAAAGTTCACCAACCTCTGATCCACGCCGAAAAAATGTGGCTATTTAAATGCCTGGCTCACAGCCTCGCCCCCAGGCACGCCCCTAACTGCCCACCCAGTCTAATTAGTGAGTACCAGCACTTCTAATTTCCCATTAAAAGCACTGCCAAAAAGGGACACAAAATATCTTGCCCCATGGCGCTGGTTGCAGCTTCATCAGCTAATACATTTGTAGGAATTTAATTTGCTTCCTAAAAGTGATGTTCTCAAAAATTCCAGGCACTGTAAATCTATTAATATCCCCGTAAATAATTTCGAAAAATAGCAGTGACTGACTTTCGAGCAGCAGGACAGTCCTTGCACTGTTCGAGTCCCCTAAGTAAACTTCCGCTTCCGGGAGGGGAGAACCCTCAGAAATGTTACAGCAGTGGCGGCGAGGCCTGGAATTCACGAGTTATGCAACTCGCGCTGGCTTCTGCCCAGTTTCCACTGACAGGAGATAGTTGGGCCGAAGCAGACAATTTCCCACAACCCTTTTTTGTAAATTTTCCACAGTGTTTCGGTGGGGGGAGAGAGGGATGTTTTGTTCCTCGTTGGATTGCTAACGTAAACTCTTTCGCCCTGGCCTATTTGGCTCTTCCCTGCGCTTTTATCTCAGTGACGCACATGTTCTAACCCTTCCTTGCTGTGCTCCTTAGAGTCCCTCTTGTAATAACAGTAAATTAAAAACAGCAACTCGTGTCTGCTGTGTCAGGAGTTGTGAGATGTCGGCTGCCTCCTGTTTTTAATGACCTTGGGATGGCGCCATTAGGTTATTCTAGAACATTCGTGTCACGTGTCCTGCTAAGATACAGAAACCTGTAAACACAGACCTCTTTTTGTGGGTGTGAATGGTGCAGGGGAGTGTGGTAGACTACACCAGAATCAATAGAATGCTCACCAAAAAACTGAAGGTCTGGGAAATTGATTAATCAACCATAAAAACATGTGTCTGTGGAAACTTTTGACATCATTGTCGAGAAATGACGTTTACAAAGCTCGGTCTGAAATATGCACGTGAATCAGACACTTTTTGTATCGACACGCTGTAAAGTGGTCCCTCCGCTGAGCTCAATGCTGCCACTTGCATGCCCGTTACCGCCTTAGGTGTGGCCTCGCGGAGTAAAAAACAAAAAAGACGTCCATGACGCAACACACACACGCTCCAATAAAGCTCACCGTCTGTGCTTGCGACAAAGTATGCTACGGTTTACAACCTACCACAGTGCAAACAGCAGCACCGATCAGCATACTCACTCAAAAGGTGTATTGTGCTGAAACTTGACACATCTGCAGGGCCAAACTCATCCTACTAATGTCTACAAAGGAGGCGAGCAGGGAAGATTTCAGCACAAACAGCCCTAAGATGTAATACAAAGTCAATCAAATAAAACTGCATGACCCTGCTTACAGTGAATTACTAATGACAAATGAAACCAGACGCAACCAATAGGCAAGAAGGATCTTGCATATTATCATCCATAACATAAGCATACCAGAAGCAAAATTACAAATTCAATATACTGTACTCAAGGGTGTAGTACCTCAAGTACAAGTTTAATGTAAGACCACACCGCCTTATCTTTGCACTGCAGCCCTATGCTTAGTATAGAGCCAAACCAGCATATTTGCATAAGTGCTGCCGATGATATTAGCACGCAATTCTTTTTAGGGTTGATGCTGCACAATTTTTCTCCATACATGCAACACGGTACTGCAAATTTTTAGACGGATGATGTCTCTTACGGTGCTCCCATCGTCCTCCTCCTGGGACCCATCTTTTACACGGGACTGCTGCCTACTCCATTACCCATAGCATTTGGCAACTGGTATGTACTGCACCTACAGCATGTGACCACATTGCCACTTGGACATTTGTTCCCAATATTTCACATCACATAAGCGAACTTGCATCACAAGGATGCTACAATATGTGTGGGAATCTATCTTACAGTCATAAAATGATTGACTTTTTGTTTTTACAAATGTAAAAATATTCTTTTTCTAAATTCGTCAATTAAAAACATAGATCTTATATTTATTGCATACAATTTTGTAAAACTATATGCATTGTAAAAAATTTGAAAAATTATATTTCTTTTTCATTTTGTTAACTTTAGTATCCAAAAATGTACAAAGATTGTCAAAGGACAGCCAACAGGCCTGTGTCACATCAATAAAAATATGAAACAGAAACGAACAGATAAAAAACTAAATTAGAAACATAATACGCCAGTCAGTTAGGTTTCATTGTATATGCCAGATGAAATACCATGCTATTATTACTGACCCGTTTCTGCCACATTTGTGTAAATATTTCATTAGGAAAAATTTCAAATAGTTTGTCAAACACTTCTTTAACATTTTTGGGCATTTGCCAGTGGCACAATTTGCTCTTATCAAAGTCACAAAGATAAGGGCCACACTCCTATTTCTCAAGTTCCTAAAGACAGCAACAGTAGAATCAGACAAATGGATGACAAAATGTGAAAATTATTATATTCTACATCAAGCATGTACTACAGCAGGTAACTAATCACATGTGAATCATTTTCTTCAGCAAAATGTTATCTTCCACTGCAAGCTTGTGTAAAGTAAATTATTTTAGGCTCATTGTTAGAAATGGGATTTTTGGTAGGCTTGGGCGTGGGCCAAAGCCAGACAAAAACCACCACCCTAGTCAGGATAAGGGAGTTACACTCCTAAAATAACCCCTGCTCACCCCCTTGGTAGCTTGGCACGAGCAGTCAGGCTTATCTTAGAGGCAGTGTGTAAAGCATTTGCACATAACCAACAGTAATACAGTGTACGCACTACAAAAGGACACCACACCAGTTTAGAAAAATATCCAATATTTTTATATAATTAAAACAAGACCAAAAACGATAAAGAACCACAATACTATACTTAAAAGTTCACAATTCAAAAATACGCTGATTAAAAAGAGTTCCTTGTGTGGATAGCGCCGTCCGGGCTACCACGGCGTCGTGAACACACAAATCCAAAACAGTTCTGGCTGACCGCGGGGTTGCAGGCCAGCTACGGTGTCGGGAAGACCCGCAAACAGTACCTTTCAGAGATGCAGGGCGATGGGGCCCTCGAAGTCACACGCGTTGCAGGTCGATCTCCTCTCTGATGGAGTCAGGAGCGCTGGCGTCGGCAGGCGTCGGGTGCTGCGGTGCGACGTGCGGTGCCCTCAGGTCGCGGTGCGAGCAGCGGCTCGGTGGCGGCATCAGATGGCGTTGTCGGTGAGACCAGGGTCGCGGTGCGATATGAAGGCGGTGCTCGTCACGGTGCTGGCAGATCACGGTGCAAGCAGCGGTGTCGTCGTTGCTGAAGCGCTGTCGTCGGCTGACGAACTGGAGTCGATGGCGCCGGCGTCGGTAGGCCAAGGCTGCGGTGTGGGATGAGGGCGGTGCGTCGTGTAACTTACGAGCGGTGCCCCCGAACCACGGTGCAAGCAGCGGCGTCAGGCAGGCCAAGGCGTCCTCGTGAAGCCAGGCGGTGCGGAGTGCGGTGCCCACAGGTCGCGGTGCGAGCAGCGGCTCGGTGGCGGCATCAACAGGCGTCGTCGGTGAGACCAGGGTCGCGGTGCGGCGTTGCGGCGGTGCCCTCTGCGGTGCCAAAGCTTCGGCGTGAAGCGAGGCGGTGCGGAGTGTGGTGCCCACAGGTCGCGGTGCAAGCAGCGGCTCGGTGGCGGCATCAACAGGCGTCGTCGGTGAGACCAGGGTTGCGGTGCGGCGTTGCGGCGGTGCCCTCTGCGTTGCCTTCAGGACACGGAGTCGGCAGTGGCGTCGTAGATGTCGTTGAGTTGGTGTTCTTCGGGTTGCAGCACAAAACACACAGTCCCCAGTGCTGCGGGTCGAAGAACTTGAAGTCTTTGCTGTTCCTGAGACTTCGTGAACAGGGGGCAAGCTCTACCTCAAGCCCTTGGAGAAACTCACAAATTTAGGTTGCAGAAAGTCCAGTCCAGGCCTTTCACTGCCCAAGACAAAACAAGCCACTGCAGGTCAGCCCAGCAAAGCACCCAGCAAAGCAGTCGTTCCTTTTTGCAGCTTCTCCGGCTCTTCTTCTTGGCAGTCTTCTTGTCCAGATGAGTTCTAAAGTTCAGGGGTCTGGGACCCAGCATTTATGTCCAAAAATCCTTCGATCTCTTAGGCAGAGAGGGCCTGTGCCCGGTCAGGACCAGTTCTGCCTTCTCTGGTGTGAATTCCTGGCAGGAGGTGGAGACGGCATTTGTCAGAGGCAGAGCAGGCCCTTTGAGGTGCAAGGAAATCTCCTCCCCCTTCCCCCATCGTAACCCAGGTCTCTTCAGCCCTTTCCTGACCTACCTAGACCATCTTACGCCCCTCCTGCTCCCCCAGCCTTCTGTCATCCAAAACCCAGACAGGCAATCCACATTCCAGCAGAGGCACACGGGATGACTGAGCAAAAAAATACCTACTTTCTAAAAGTGGTATTTTCAAACACAGAATGTAAAAATCACCTTCAGTAAAAGATGCATCTTTAGATTCTGAGTTCAGGCATACTAAATTCTATTTTCTTACCGAATTCCCTGGGCCAGTTATGTTTATAAGATGTTATAAACAAACCTCCCATTCTATCCTATGGGGAACTGGTAGCCTTGCAATAGTGAAAAACGAAATTGGCTGTAATTCACTATCAGGACATGCCACACACACCAGGGCATGTCCCACCTTTCACATACACTGCACCCTGCCCACAGGGGTACCTTGGGCCTACATGAGGGGTGTCTGACATGTAAGAAAAGGGAAGGTTAGGGACCGGCCAGTGTGTGCACTGGCCAAGTCGACATGGCAGTTACAAACTGCGCGCAGACTTCTGCAATGGCAGGTCTGAGTTACCGTTTTCAGGGCTACTCACGGGGTGGCACAACCAGTGCTGCAGGCCCCGAGTAGCATTTGATTCACCAGCCCTGGCACACGCAGTGCACTTTACTAGGGGCTAACAGGTAAATCAAATATCCAATCATGGAAACACCCATCCATAACACAATTTACACAGAGAGCATATGGACTTTAGCACTGATTAGCAGTGGTAAAGTGCCCAGAGTCCTAAAACCAACACACACGGGGTCAAAAACAGGAGGCCAAAAAGCAAAACGTCTGGGGGTAAACCCGCTGAAAAAGCCAAGTCTAACACTCATTAATAACTAACTGTTAAAATTAGATGCGTCTGTGAATGATCCACTTATGTGCATACTGATTTTATAACATCAACATATCTCACTGATGTGAACTCATTTTTTTTCTAATATTGTTCTGAAACGCGTTTATAATATAATCTATCAGTACATTACAATGACATTGTTGGGCTACTTACCCTAAAACTACACTAAAAGAAAATGTTGTTATGGTGAAAGAGTAAATGTAAAAAATAAACGCTATCGGATTAAATAGACTTTACCTAATAATAAACGAAAGACAGATAGTGCTAATTTTCACAATTTCTTCCTTATCGGTCTCACAATTCTCATTCCAGAGTTGTATGCTCTTCATATATTACAAACATGAGACATAGAGAGCAACAAATAAAAGACCAAATAAAATAACTACCTTTAGTAAAATTGAGTTTAAATATAATTTTACTCTCTGTTTTCAGGCACCTCAAATCTTGTGTAAATTTAAGTTCTAGTCTGTACAACAGCATTAAAATGTTTCAAAAGATCCAATCAAAATATTCACACGATAAGGCAAAATCTGTATAATTTTTACAGAGAACAAGAAGAAGATAAACCAGGAAAAAAATAAAAAGCCACAAAGAAAAACGGATAAATGACCCAGTAAACCAATTGGTCTCTAAAATGAAATGGAGTCAAAATGTTGTTTTAAGCTAATTCTTCAACCTGTGTTTTCAAGCATCTCCTATCTTATGTACTAGTTGGGTTAGATGATTATAGACTTTTCCAAATGCTCAATCAATATATAGCCACTATAGGGAGATATGTGAATAGTGTTTTTTAAAAAGAACAAAGCGGAAAAAAAAAAAATTCTTAATAGTCATGAAACTACAATTAATGAATCCCTCAAAATATAGCTGGCTATAATGATACCATCAAGTCCTCAATGAGACACACCCAAGTACATCATCTAAACACCATCTGCACACAACACCATTCAGTTTTCCTCAAACAAACAGCATGGTGGAGGCGAAAGGACACGGTGAGTTAAACAACTTCCGTTTATACTCTGGAGTGATTTGGTGTGTCACATCATAATGAGCAATTAGCCGCATGTTTTAAAATGAAAACAAAATGAACATTAGCATACTGTTACATTTCTATTGTAGTTTAACTAAAGGAGACACATATCACAAAGATTCTTAATGTGGCTCAAGCCGCTTTACATCTACCTGAGAAGTTATATGAGACAGCCTGTGGCAAATCATTTTAATAATTCACTCTTTCCCAATGCACCAATTATTAACATAATGGGCCAAAAAGTACAAAAAATAAACTACTCAAATTCTTAATTATTTAAAAGAAATGTATCGTTTTAGAGTTTCACACAATAAAGTAAATTATGTAAAACATCAAGTAGGACTCTCAAACCTCCTAATGCCCACATCTATGGAGCTATTCTTTGCTCATCGTCACTCAAAAATGAATATATTTTTTGCAATCAGTGTGCTTATAGAAGTTTGCCTTACAACAAGCAACTATAAAATCCTACTAAATAAATGACAAATCTTATGATAGAATACTCAATATTCAATCTCAAGCGATGTTGTCCTCCAATTACACACATTTCAAAAATTAGACTGAGTTGTGTGAAACATTAAACAAGAGTCTCAAACTCCTGATGCCCTCATATAGGCACCATGCCTCCTTGCAATTGTTATTTCTTTTAGATTCAATGTGGTCATGAGAGTTGGCCAACCAAGTAGCAGCATCAAAATCCTTCTCCAAAATATCCAGATCATATGATAAAATAACTAATCTCCAGCAACACAGTCCTCTATTTTCACCTATTTAAAAAAAATTATTACCAACTGAATTGAAACTTTAAAGTTATTTGAATCCACCATTGCATTAAAGTCTCGAACCTACCATCCTTTCACTTCTACAAATATTCTCAATCCGCTGTGCCACTCGGTGATCAGGAATTCTTTACAATTTATGATTTACATATTTATAGCTACTGACCCATGACACACTCCAAGGGGAGACAGTTTGATGATTACACCGGGATGGATAGCATTCTATTTTAATATTAAAATGTTGAACAAAAATCAGAATTCTAACAATTTTGTAGCACATAATCTCTATATCCACCACACCTCTCGCTGTCTTAATAGTTTTCCCTTATTCACTCCTTTCCTAATACCAAGTAAATGGTCTTTGCCCCATAATTTGATATTTTTAAATTGATCTATACCATGTACCTTATTAAAATGATCTGCCACGGGCTGTCTCTTATAATTCTTGATGGCTCTTCGATGTTCATGTTATTGCATTTTTAACATTAGTTTAGAATATCCAATATAATATTTTACACGGATGCATTATGCTTATGCAGCAAGCAGTTTTACAATTGAAGAACAAGTCCATGTGATATTCATGTTTAGAAGTCATACTCTTAAACACCTGTATTCCATAAGGCACATATTTACAACAAATATAGGGTTTATATCTAAGAAAACCATTGTATTTTCAGGGAAACCAAATTGCCATGATCTCCTTCTCCAGGAATGTTATCATAACACTAGGACTCTAATATCTCTGTACTGTTTTAACTCTTCTAAAAGTTAATTTAGGAGTTGTTCCAATAAAATCACCAATATCTTTCTCACGTTTCAGTATCTTTCAGTGTGTTTTCATGATCCTTGAGATTCATCCGCTTTCCATACGAATCTCACCTTTATATTTTGATTCATTATTCTTTAATTTAACTATTAGGATTTCTCTCGATAGTCTCTTGATCTCATCAATTGCCCTATATAGTACTGTTTTTTATAACCTCTTTATTCTAACAATTCAAAGGCCTGTTTTTCGTTTTTTCACTTATCTTTGTGTCACTACGGTTATGTTTAAGCCTTAACAACTCACCAAATGTTATGTTTTTGATCTGTGTGATAGGATGTAAAGAATTATAGTGAAAAATACTATTACTAGATGTTTCCTGAAAGGTTTAAATAAGACAAAATTAACCTTAATATAGATCACAAAATCTAGAAAGCAAATTGTTTAACTGTACTCAATGGTCAGTTTTATATTAAAGTAATTCCTATTCAGAAATTGATGGTATCCAAGTGAATGATCAATACGCCCTCTCCAAATCATGAGTGTATCATAAGTAAACTGGATCCAAATTATTACTGATTTATGACTATCTGGTAGGGTTTCTTTCCAGGCATGATCCCTCTCATACCAACCTATAAAAAGGTTGGCGTAAAAGGGAGCTAAACTGGCCCCCATAGCAACTTCTCTTTATTATTGGTGCAGTTCTTTTTGGTGGAAGAAAAAAGTTGTTGTTTAATGTGAACTCTTTAAATTCAAGAATCATCTGCACATGATTATGGTAACTGGCGGGTTCTAATGTATTAGTGGATTGCTTTATAGGTGAGCTTCAGAGCAAAATTAGACAAAATAAAATAGTTCACTTTATTGACTTATGTGGAGTGTAATAAAACCAGTCAGTACATAAGTAGATGGTTCAAAGACGCATCTCATTTTATCAGTTTGTTAATACTATATCTTAAATAATTTACTTTAAATTATTATTATTTAAAATTTGTAGGGCGCTCAGCTACCCCGAAGGGTTTCCCGGCGCCAGGCAGGATAGACCAGAGAGAAGACGTATGAAGAAGAGCTAATTGAAGAACAAACAGGTTTTTAGACCCTTGCAAAAGGCGAGTAGAGAGGTGTCAGCTCACAAGGAGGCTGGTAAGGAATTCCATAAGGTCGGTCCCAAGTAAGCCAATGACCGGCCTCTCATACGGGCATGTCTCATTTTAGGAACAATGAACCGATGTGCTGAGTAGAGCATAGGGGCGAGACGGAAGGTGACTCTGCATTTAATCCTGCAGATATTTTGGGGCCGAACCTGTTTTAATTCTAAACATATAACACAGAGCCTTCAATTTCACCCGATTTGACACCGTCAACCAGTGTAAATCTTGCAGAACAGCCTCAAACAGAGGAAAATTTAGGCAGTCGTAAAAGAAGTCTCGCTGCTGTGTTTTGCACCAGCTGCTGCCTCTGGATGGTCGACTTATCTGCTCCCAGATAGAGGGCATTACGGTAATCCAGTCTTGAAATAACAAGAGCCTGGACCACAGTTCTCTGGACTGAGAGAGGAATCAGCCATAGAATCTTCTTCAACCATCGCAAGACTGCAAAACAGGTGGATGAAATCTTAGCCACTTGTTGTTTCATCGATAGATGCTCATCTATAATGAAACCCAGGTTCCGAACACTGTTTACTGGCATGGGAAGAGATCCCAATTTGGGGGGCCAGTGTTGTGGTCCCCAGATGTCTTGTCTTTTGCCTAAGATTTGATTTGCTTTGATTTGATTTGTTACTTGTTAAGCGCTCGAATGCCGTGGCGTCTTGGCGCTGATTGAGGTACATGGTACTAGAGAGCTATAAATGAAACTGTTAGATCGTAGAAAATAACCAAGTTTTCAGCTCCTTCCTAAACATCAGAAGGTTAGGTTGGAGTCGAAGTATGGACGGCATCTGATTCCAAAGTTTGGCCGCACAAAATGACAAAGTACGGCCCCCCCACCTTGCCTTACGGATTTTTGGAATACAGATAAGGCCCATCGTTGTGGATCTGAGCGTTCTGATGGGAGAGTACCTGGAGAACAGCTTCTGTATCTCCCCGGAGATTCCTCCGTAAAGGGCCTGATGCACCAAGCACAGGGACTTAAAATCGGCTCTTTGCTGGACTGGGAGCCAGTGTAAAGTCCTGATGGCATCCGAGGTGGGGCGACCCTTAGGGATGTTCAGGAGCAGTCTGGCTGCAGCGTTCTGCAGGGACTGCAACTTCTTCCTCTGCGCCTTATCAATTCCCACAAAGAGCGCGTTGCAGTAATATAACTTAGAAAGAAAGAGTGCCACTACAACGGTCTTTTGGAGTTCATGTACAATGAAAGGAAAGATTTTCCTCAAAATTTTCGGAAGGAAAAAACACGAGGAGGTCAGATGGTTTACTTGGGCCGAGAAATTGAGTTGATCATCAAAGATCACACCCAAATTCCTAACTTTGGTGACAGGGCGAGGGCAGTCTCCCGCCTCTGTTGGCCACCAGCTGTTGTTCCATAAGGAGGGTCCCTTGCCAAACTCAAGGACCTCTGTTTTGTCAGTGTTTATCTTCAGAAAGTTTTGGCTCATCCAGATCATGATGTCTTTCAGACAGGCATGAAAACTGCTGGCCACCATATCTGGTTGTTTAGATACCGATATCGTAAGCTGTGAATCATCTTCATACATGATCAAGGAAAAGCCATGTTTCCTGACCAGATTAGCCAACGGGGATACGTATATGTTAAAGAGAGTTGGTGACAAGGCAGATCCCTGCGGGACACCGCATGGGAGGTGGAAAGTCTCGGACTGTAGATTCTCCCAGTGAATGTTCTGCTCCCTCTCTTCTAGAAAAGAAGAGAGGAGGGTCAGAGCGATATCCTCTATTCCCACATCCCTCAGCCTCTGCACCAATACCGTGGGGTTCACCGTATCAAATGCAGCAGGTCTAAGAGGATGAGGACCGCTCTGCCCCCCCCCCATCAACTATCTTTCGAATCCCCTCAGTCGCTAATATTAGGGCTTAAGATCATAACTTCTGTCTTGTCGCCATTTAATTTGAGCAAATTATTTTGCATCCATGAGGCAACTTTGCTCAATCCTATGTTAAGGTCCGAGGAATTATGTCCTTGTCACGAGGAGAGGGAAAGATACTCTGTGTGTCGTCAGCGTAGGAAAAAAGAGACAGTCCAGCCTTTTCAACAACCTCCGCTAAAGGGCGGCTGTATATGTTAAATAACAGCGGACTCCACACCGAACCCTGTGGGACACCATGAGGGGATGCATGAGGATTAGAGCAGACCATTGCTGAGGAGACCTGGAAGGTCCGATCCTTAAGGAAGGAACGAAACCATTCTAAAGCCATTCCGTCCAAGGCTAGTGACTGTAAGGCTTTCTCCAGGGTATGGTGGGATACTGTGTCGAAAGCGGCACTAAGATCTAATAAAATGAGTGCTGCAGTTCCGCCTTCATCTAGACGATGCGTTAGCATTTCAGTCACCCCCAACAGTGTGGATTCAGGAGAGAATCCAGCTCTAAAACCTGATTGGAAGGTTTGAAGAAAGTTCTGAGTTGCCACAAAGGAGGTCATCGGTTGACCATTGACATGCTTCTCCAAAATTTTTGAGAAAGTGGGGAGCAGCGAAATAGGGCGAAAGTTAGACGGAATGGAGGGATCAGAATTAGTTTTCTTTAAGAGGGGGAGGACCATAGCGGGTTTCCATCTGTGGGGAACTATCCCGTCCTTTAAGGAAGCATGTAAGAGCTCCGTTATCATTATTAGAATGGAGGGATCCAACTGCCCTAAAACATTTGGAGTTAGGGGATCAAGTGGGGAGCCAGATTTAATGTTTGAAAGGAGGTGATTAAAGCAGGTAGAGTCCATGGGGGCCCAGGTGTCCAGTTTGAAGGAAAAACTAGTATTACTTAAGGAATCAGATATAGCAGGGGCCTCTCTAGCATTGAGTGATTCTGAAGACCGTCACCCAGGCACTCGTCACCAGCCGACTGGACTATGGGAACACCCTCTACGCCGGAACCACAGCCAAACTTCAAAAGAGACTCCAGCGCATCCAGAACGCCTCCGCACGACTCATCCTGGACATCCCCCGACACAGCCACATCACCGTGCACCTGAAAGACCTGCACTGGCTCCCCGTCAGCAAGAGAATCACGTTCAGACTCCTCACCCACGCACACAAGGCCCTCCACGACCTGGGCCCAAAGTACCTCAACGACCGCATGACCTTCTACACGCCCACACGCCAGCTACGATCAACCAGCCACGCCCTCGCCACCGTACCACGCAACCGCAGAACCACCGCCGGAGGAAGATCCTTCTCCTACCTGGCAGCCAAGACCTGGAACTCCCTCCCCACTCACCTTCGGCGAACCCAGGACCATCTCTCCTTCAGGAAGCAGCTCAAGACCTGGCTGTTCGAGCAGTAACTTACCCCCTCCCCCAGCGCCTTGAGACCCTCCCGGGTGAGTAGCGCGCTCTATAAATGCCGTGATTGATTGATTGATTGATTGATTGATTGCTACTTCTGACTTAGTATCGAGTGTGCTTTTTCTTTTTAGCTCCGTGTGTGTTTTCAATTTTGTCAATGAAGAAGAGAGTAAGTTCTTCACATTGACTATGGGAAAGGGCAGGAGACTTTATCAGTTTTTCCGTGCTGGAAAGTTCTTTTACTAATTTAAAAAGAGTTTTAGTGCAATTTTGTGACTGTAAGATTCTTTGTAAGAAAAATTCTGCGCAGGCTGCTTTGCATAAGCTATGGTATGTGCTTAAAGCCTTTTTATATGTCATTTTAGTATCTTCATTGTATGTGCTTGGAAATGGAGGAAAACATGTTGCTGGAAAAATGATCTAAAAGAGATAAATTGCTAGTTTTAGTGTAGGCATGATGTAGAAGATAATAAGTTTCACGCTTTGTAATCTATGTGACATGGCACTACTGCTCTCGCTAGGAACTTAAGAAACCGAGGCGTGGACCTTGTCTTTCTGATTTGATACGAGCAAATGTTGCCACTATCTATTGCCCAAAAATGTTTTTTTTAAAGTTTGATCAAATGTTTGAAAAGTTTTTCTAGTGAAATATTTATACAAATAAAGCAAAGATGGATCAATAATAACAGCACGGCTTTGGATCTGGTATATACATTCAAACATGTGATTGGAGCAGTGTGTTTTCATTTATTTTTATACATTTATGTTTTCTGCTGTTTGTTTCTGTTTTGTGTTTTTAATGATGTCACACAGTCTTGAACAAGCGGTGGACTCCTCGCCGCAAAAACATGTCGGCTGTCCTTTGACAATCTTTGTAAATTTTGTGGATACTGAGTTGAACACAATTGCATAGAAGTTAAACTTTTCTAAATGTTTACAATGCAAATAGTTTTACAAAATTGTATGCGATACATATAAGAAGAAAATCTTTATTTAATGAAGTCAGAAAAATACAATTATTTTTTCATCTGTACAAAGAGTCAATGGTTTTGTGATCGTAAGATAGATTTCCCACACATATTGTAGCATCCTTAAGATGCAACTCTACATGTAATACTAAATATGAACAGTTTGTCCCACACCAAACCTCCCTAACCCACATGGCCATGGATCATACTGAGTACATGTGAGCTTAAGAATCCTGATGAAGACATATAGGCTCAAACATTACTGGCTTGTTCACGCTCCAAACTGCACACTCGCGTACGGAGGGCAATGTAAGCAGCCGAGAAGCATTCTAAAGCTTGGAGGACCACTGGAGATCTCCAGGGCCATTACGGTACATATGAAGAAAGCGTTTGCCAAGATGACGGTGCAAGCAGACTCTAGATTGAGTAAGAAGCATAAAAACTATTAACAACAGATTTTCATGACACTGCATGACTTTCCATGAAGAGCAATGTCCTGCCAAGGGATGGTGATGCACAAAAGGATGGTGGTCAACTGATGCCAGCCATGAACGCAAGGCAAACATCACACAGGCCAACCAGAATATGAGAGAATAAAGGCAAGAATACCTTCAAATGCCCCCAGAATAGCTTAAAGGTGATAGAGAAATGTGATGATGCACAGGGAAACCCAAAGAAGAGACAAGATTGGAAGAACCCAATAAGAGGACAAAGAGTTGAAGTCATCACTTCTATTGACATCAGGGTGACCATCAATGTGATGTCAGCAGAGCAACATATGTTTGCATTTGTACGTGTTGGTAGTTATATACCAGTATCCTCCTCAAAGCTCCCTTGAAGAAGGCCAAGCACATAGAGGAACATGTACAGCCCTCTTAGGCGGTATCTTTCCTACAAGCCATTAACCTGTAAGGTAGGCGCTATGACGGATGAGGATGAATGCGGATAATACACTGGAACCACACGCTGATTCCCTCCAAGCACCAGCAGCCCTCATGAATGTCTTCGATGAGCTAGCCTTATCTGAGGAAGCCTAGCCCTGTGCTTGTCACTGCTCTCCACAGAGATGTCTAACTGGTGCACTTTGGGCAACTAAGCACTGTCAAAATCAAAGCATGATAGGCATAGTTAAGCAGAACAGGAGGTACCCGCTGGTGCTGACAGACCAACAACCCTTTCCAATGATCTCGGCATAACTGGATTCCTGCTGCGTGCCCAGATGGCGACTGGCACTAGTTGTTGTGGAAGAATGTACCCAAAACCCCAAACTGAACTGGTAGCTGCTACCTCTGCAGAGGAATGGGTGTGATGTTCTGACCTGAAAGAGCATGGTCCCTTTAAGGAGGGATGCAGTGAACTACGATATATATCTAATAAAACAGCAACCAAATGCCATCTGGCACACTGCTAGGCGAAGGCCAGTTTACAGCCTACATCGCCTCTGAATGTGCTGTCATCAGCTGGAAGACGCAGTGACGCCGTACCTATGCAAGACTGTGCTATGCACAAGAGCCAACCAACAAAACATACTAGCAAAAAAGTGCAACTAACCATAGTGATAAACAAGTTAGTGAAAAAAGAAGCTGAACCGGGTTGCAGGCACACCCCTTTGTTTACAAGGGAGCAGCAAGGCACAGGTTTGTCCCAACACATCATAGACGTCAATATTGGCTAGAAGCAGGTGCTGGTCAGCTGCTCTGTCACTCTTTAGTTCCTTCACTTTAAAGAAGACCCTACAAGCCACATTTTGCTCTGCAACCACCCGTTGCTTTAGGGATCAAGGGCCAGAATATAAAAATGCACTTGGTAAAAAAAACGAACAAAAAAACAACACAATGTATTTTTGGAATGTAATATTTTCAAAGGGGGAACTGAGCAATGTGGAAAAAAAATCAAGAAAAGCATTTGCAAAGCAAATAGGACTCGCCTTTCAACTGTGTTACTCATTGTGTGTCTTTCCCAATGCTTGTTGTCAATGCATCGGTAAAGAAATGCTTGTATATAGATGGAAAGCAGCATCAGCAAAAAAACCACAATGAGGCACACACGTGCACAACTCATTATGCTTGCGTGTTTATGCGTAATGATGCTACCACATTGATTTTTGATTTCGTTCACAGCTTCAAGATTTTGGGCACCGAGTTTGACCGTTACATAAAAAAAAAAAAAAAAAGTGAGCCAAAGCACACTGTTTGAAAGGAGCAGTCCTGCAGCAAATTGCAGCTGTTGGGCCAGTCAAAAAAAAAAATATTTTTTTTAAAAAAAAGAACGAGATGGGGAAATGGAGCAGAAAAGGTGGAGTAGGCGGGTGGGGGGGAGAGGGAGGGTTGTGCACGCCGACAAGTGTCAATAGCAGTGGGAGAAAAAAGGGGCTGGTTGGGGGAGTTGTAACCATTCATTTAAAAAACAAAAAAAGACAAAACTGGTAGGAGCAGGAAAGCAACAGACAAGCTGGGAGTCACAGAAGGGTGCAACACGGAGAGTGTGGGCGGCAGGGATTTGTGTGGGGAAGAAGCTCACCAGGGAGACAGCAAAGAAATACAAGCATTCGCATGGAGTGCTGAAGAAAAAGAAATACGTAGTTCCCAGAATGTAATTAGTGAAAGGACACAAGTCATCCAATCAAAAGGATGATACATCCAGGGCTTTAAGTGGGCCGGGTCTCACCGGGTCTGAGCACCGGCAGTTTTTAAAAGGGGGCCTCGAAACGGGTCTCTTTCGGGCTCTGTTTTGTGCCCTGGCACAGGCGGTCCGTTTTTTTCCGGACTGCAGTGACCGCAGGCACATCGGTGTGCGCTGCTCACACTGCTCACTTCTCACTATGGAGAAGTTACGGCATGACGTCATGCCAGGTGAGCGTTGTAGGGGAAGGGAAATCTATTAAAGAGAGTCATTTTCTCTCTGGATTTCCCTTCTCTTTTTGAAACTCGGGAGCAGTAACATTGTCATGGAGCCAGCAAGGCTTTAATTGGAAGCTTTTTCAATATTATTTACAAGCCATAGTTGCTGCTTATTTATCGTATGCAACTAACAACCATTAACAAAGCCAATAGTCCTGACTTCTTGTAGGTATGATGTTACTTGTTGTATTATATCTAGATGCAATGTCAGAAACAGCAAAATACAAGTCAGGCGGCACACTATGCTAAGCACAGATTTTTTAGTTTGTGTTTTAAGCCACGCCCTTAATTACATTGGCCACGCCCCTTTGAGAGACCCTCCAGTTTTTTCATCCCACTTAAAGCCCTGGATACATCTCATTTGCTTGTATCTTCTCCAATGGCTTTCCTTCTGTTCTTGTGGCTGCCCGGGCCCACGCACGGGGCCACCCTAAAAGGGCGGCCCTTTAGTGCCATTTGGGCACTGCACCACCCTTACCAGTGCTTGGGACTCAGTAGGAGTCCCCACCCCCTTCTTAGTCTTGGCGCGCGATGCGCGTCACTTCCGGCGCGCCGAGGACTCGGGGAGGCTATTTATGCCTCCCCCGGCCACCTTGGTGTCCTCTTTGCGCCGGTCACGCCATCTCCCACCCTACCGCTTACCCGGCGTGGGGGTGGCAGGCTAGGTACATGGAACGTTGTAATGTTTTTTCTTGTGTTGCAGGCGGAGTTACAGGGCGATCTGGAAGCAGATGGGTACAGAAGGGCACCTTTGCAGGGGCACAATAGGGGTGCCAGAGCCAATTACCAGGAGCCTCATGGCAGGTTCCTGGAAGAACTACGTCGGCGCCCCGCTAGTCCTTCGGGCGGTTGGGGGCATGAACAACCGGGGGCTTGCCTTGCTACGCTCCGCCCTGAAAGGGGCGTGAGTAATAAGGGACCAATGTGTCACATGATCCGGTAAGAGGATCACCCATAAGGTGTAGCACTGATTGGGTTCTCCACAGTGCTTTGCTCATCAGGCGGGTAGGGCAGCATAGGTTGGTTACGGCTGCCTGCCCTTGGATCGCCCGTACGATAACCCACCATATTGCATACTTTTGTATGGAATAAACCTGCAGCAATATTTTCCCAAACAAAAGTTGTGTTGTGTATTTATTTATTCATTATGCATGCTCTGTTATGGTATGGGTGGGGTGTGTTGCCAATAATGGCACTATGTGTTTATCCAAGGGAAATAAGCACAAGAGAAGGAAAGAGACTGAATAAGAAGCAAGCGAAGGAGATGGACCAAAAAGACAACCAGTATAAGCGTTGGGCTGATCCAAAGCCCACTGTAAGTATTGTATTGTCCACAGTAGGTCTTTGACAACAGACAGCAAGAAGCTGTCTATAGGCAAGACCTAAGCATGTTGTGTGGTAGTCGGTTGTCTATCTCTTCAACAACCTAAAGATCACACGAGGAGACGCTGCGTCTTGTGTGTATTGTCAACAGTAGGTCTTTGACAACAGACAGCAAGAAGCTGTCTATACGCAAGACCTAAGCATGTTGTGTGGTAGTCTGTTTTCTATATCTACCACATCCTAAAGATCACACGAGGAGACACTGCGATGAAGAGATGAAAACATTGTGAAGGAAGCGTTGCCTCAGCCAAAAAAATATTCAAAATGTTTTCATTGAATATGGAGGACTGTTGTAATTGTTGAGAGTATTAATGTCATTTATTGAATTTGTTTGTCCCATGCTCTGTTGTGCAGGTTCTGATTAGACATTTCCTGCAGGATCGGTTTGAAAACAAGGAGGAATTACACATAGTTCAAACAATCTGCCGATAAATTAGGGGATGTCTCAATTGGAAATATGTCTGGGTGTTCAAAGGCTCTAGTTATGGCTAATGACTTGAATTTAGTGACTTGGAAAACGAACGAAACTAGCTACCGATGTTGTAAAACATACATAGATTCATGTCACATGTATGAACCTAGGGGCCGATTATGATGGCGGGCGGACTTTGTCCGCCCGCCATCGCCCCGGTAAATGGGACCGCCCGCTATGTGTGCGGCGGTCCCGCACATGTGATTAGGATGCCACCGCCACGGTGGCATCCCCCATTTCCAGCATTGTGGCGGGCGGTGCTCACAACACCGCCCGCCACAGTGCTGGAAATGCATGTTGTGCATCTGCATGCCCAACGTGACAGGCACCGCGCGGTGCCTGCCACCTTGTGCATGCAGATGCAGGGGGGTACCATAGGTACCCCCATGTGCAGCCCCCAACCCCCCAACACCCTGGGGGCCCGCAACGGGCCCCCAACAGCAAAGACCGCAAGCCTTTCCATGGCGGCGACGCCACCATGGAAAGGCTCATCTCCGCCGGCATCATAATATGGATGGCGGTGTCTTGCAGACACCGCCACCATATTAAACCCTTTTCCGCCCGGTCGACTGTTCGGCCGGGCGGAAAACATGCGGACGGTCTTACCGTCTGCCGGGCTCCCCTCCGCCATGGTAATATGGCGGGGGGAATTTGTTGGCGGACGGGCGATTATGGCGGGCGGATCGCCACCGCCATGCGGGCGGTGGCGATCCGCCCGACATCGTAATCGACCCCCTAGTTTGGAGCTCTACGTAAACGAATGGCCGCACACTGGATATTGGTAGCAATACAGGTATATCCCTCCCCTTCCCTTCCTGTTATTTTGTTAAGATTTTAGTAGTTTGGTTAAGATTTAGCTATATCAGTGTACATTGTTTGAGCAATCAAATAATCTATAATACATAATAAAAAGACATTTTAAAAATGAAAAAAGAGAAGAGGAAAAACAGAAAAGGAGGACAAGGAGAAGAGGGGCTGGAAACTGAGGTATAAAGGGCAGACTGCAGTGAGATCAGGAGAGGTTGAAAAAGTAATCCCTGGAAAAATACGAAAAATTGCAAATACGCAGCGTTGGAAACTGGAGGGAGGAGTCATACAGATGGGAGGGAAGGAAAGAAGAATGCACAGCTAAGAAAAGAAACGGAGGTGTTTCATTGCAGCTAAATCATTCTATTACCTCCTCCGTCACTCCCCTCCTAGGCCATCAGAAGGGGGGGCAGGGAGGGTAGACCCATGCTTTTTGGATCATGCACTCATGCTTTAATATTTATTTATAGATTTTAAAGCAAAGCTGCCCTGTTTATTAAAGACAGGAAGCTAAAATGGCCAATACCACTAGATGGCGCCAGAGGGTTGCACCGCAGGACATATTTTGTAAACCTCTGAAGCATGCTCTATGAAGGGCCACTTTCGGTTTGTTGACCCGAGCCCTGTAAAAACACCTGACATACCTGACTCTCCAGAACCTTGCCAGCCCTCCCCCCCCCCCCCCCTCCTCTTCTGCAAACGTTGTCCGTCATCGTTTCTTATCTACTCTGAAGCCACTCTGCAACCTCCTCTCTTCCAAGTGCGTATTGCACGTTTCATACCCTCATTGCAAATCCTGGCTTGGACTGCACTTCATTAATTTGAGGTTATATTCACACTATGTATATTAATGAATGTAATTTGCTATGATGTGGGGGGGCGGGTGGGGGGAGCTGTTTTCCACTGTTGCCTCTTTATAAAGGAATGCCAGACTGCCCTGAAGGAAAGCAGAAAGCACCGCTTCTGGGCTGGGGGCAAGGGGTGGAGGGCAGAGGCACAGAGGGCGGTTGGTGCTGATGGCAGGAGGCTGGGTATTTTTTTTACATTTTGGAGAGTGAGAAAAGGCCATGTTATGTGCGGCTCCCCCATCACGTCTCTAGCCTGTCTGGTCCCTGTGTAGGATTTAAAAACAGGGGCGGGTGATTTTGGGGTGTCATACATAATATAAAATTATAGATGGGCAAAAAGTGAATACTATAAAGTGACGTCACAGACAACTCCAGCATCTCTGGAGTTGTCTAATTGATGTCAATCGGAACCCCTTTGGTGAAAAACATCTCCTTAATTCACTGTTGTCCCGCTAAAATTCTGTAAATTTTTCCTGGATCAGGTCTGAGAAGCTTGGAGGGTCTGGCTTCCCCTCTGTATTCTCTCTGCGCCCGCTCTCTTTCGATCCAGTGCTTGTCTGGCTTGAGAACAGAATCATTTCCAGTTGGTGATCACTAACACACCACCTGAGGGATGCATGTTTTTGAGCAGCATTTTAACAATCGTAGACTGGTTTCGCCCTGGTTGAGACTCGTCGGTGTCATGTTGTTGACGCGCTTACAGAGTAATGAAACTCCAATGGCAAAACCATTTCGGAATAAATTGAGCCGCCGGGGGCTCTTCTGTTTAGACTATAGTGGTAAATGTTGTTCTTTCAGTGGCTTTTTCTAATTTGACTTTCTCTTGAGATGGCTTGAATCACACTTTAAGACTTGTTTTTCATGGAAATGTTTCCAAAAAAAGGAAAATAACTTGGAAGTGGGTCAGACTGTGTGAAAACAAGCCCCCCAGCATGCCTTCCGTGGCACAGAGCGGGCCTTTTCCTACAGTCCAGCCCGAGGCCTGCCCCTGTGATGGCGGCCGGCGCTGAGGCTATGTCCGCGGCTTGGACCGGCTGGGCCTGGCGCCTTCATGCCTCTGAGCTGCTCTTCCCCCCAGGGTAGGAGGTGATGGTTCTAGCTGTGTTTGTTCACTTGTGTGACTCATCTGCAGCCCTACAAATATTCCCTTTTTAGGTCGAGCCTCGAGTAGCGCGCAAGCGCTGCTAGGCGAAGACTTTATGTAAGGGGGTTTCAAAAGCTGACCAAACGCTCGTGCGTCGTGGCCTTTTTCGGGCGGTTACCCGCGCGGCAGACATGTGTTTCCAATTATCGTGCCCAGACGCGGGCGCGATAATTGGAAACACATGCCGGGAAAAGGCCATGACGCACGAGCGTCTGGTCAGCTGAGCAGGCTGCCGCGCTCGCTCGCCCTCGCTCCTCTCTTGTTTGATCAGTGGCGCGTTCAAATGCCCTCGCCACATAACCCTTCTTGCTCCCTCCTTCGCGATTAGACATCTGTCAGTTCAGTTAATTTGTCTGATATCACACAGTATGTCCCTGTGAAACTATGTAGGCAACTAACGCGTTACAAACTCCTAAACCGGTGCATTAACCCCGTTACCGGTGGCGATCATAATAAAACGAGTCAAGGAGGGGCTAGGCCGTTTCAGTTAGGACTGTCAGAAAGTTCTATCGAGATTAACTTCACGCAGTGGAATAAATGGTGCACAAGGCGGCATTCATTCGCTGAGCCATTCGTGCAAGTGCTGTGCATTGCCGCGCACATCTCCACGAAAAGGACGTGTCCCGAAAAGACTTCAGGCAAAATGTTATTTATGAGAAAAATCAACACAAGGGCTGGGAATCCCTTTCCAAACCAATACCGCCTGACCGGATCGTTTACACATTAATTTCATAACACAGTGGCAGAAAAATGCCAGAACGCACTGACATCTCAGCATAAAGAAACTCGCTGCTTTTACCAGAGTTACAGATATTCGCAGCATTTGCATTAATCAGGGCAGGGATAGAGCTTGCCTGGTTTCTATAAGCTTACATTAACATGCTGCTTTAATCACAAACCTCGGAAGCAGGGCTCTGTAATCGCCACCCTCGCTCTCCCCCCACAATCGCAGTTCTGCCTGACAGCTTACAGCACAACATAACCAAGCAACAAATCCACGTTAAGCCTCCCACTTTCCTCTGCTCTGCTTTAGCTGTTTCCTCTTCATTCATTACACCCCATTGTGATGCGCATTATTACCGTATTAACAATCAGCAGGAATAAGCGCGAGCTCTTGTGACAGCACGCTTCCCCTCCCACTGTGCAGCGGACACACAGTGGCGTAGCAAGTGAGAAGTACCCCACACCAACCCTCCATCCTCGGGTTTGATAGTAAAATCCCAGCCACTAATAGGGATTAAAGTGGGCCCGCGGTCTGCTTGGTTCCGGTGCCACTGCACCCGCTGCACTATTGAAAGCTATGCCCTTTGCAAACAGTTGTAACGTAACCCCGGTCCTTTAGAGGAGCTTGTTTCGCTGCTCCACGCACGAGAGCACATGTCATGCCCCCACTAGTAATTACCGGTGTTACTGGGTAGGAGTAAATAAAAAGTTTTACTTACAGGCACGCCTCGGGTTCCTCTCGCCACACCCAGGAGTTGACATGGCTGCAAGGAGTGAAGGATTGACCCGAACCTCCTGTCACACCCTCCGCTACACAGCAGCCCGGTAGCCGTACATCTTCTGCGCCATGAAATACAAAAATAGGCATAGCCAATAGGTCTCATTTATATTATTGCTGATTACATTTTTTTTTTCGATCAACATTTTTAGTTAAACGTTTGATGTTTATAAAATGTACAAGGTTACAGCCCCTGCTTATCGTATGCCTTCTAAACAAAAACACACGTTTTTATTAGCAGTTGCTTACAGTCTTTCCGGCTTTTTCCAGATTACATTTTATTGTACTGTGGTGTTGTTTTATAGCCTAGCGTGTTATGTTGATAAAGTACAAAGGTTTTAGCCTTTGATAATTATCTTCCTTCCAGGCACACACACTGATATTTGTTTAGCTGGCATGATGTTTATACAGTTCAAAAGGTTACAACCCTTACTGATCCTGTGCGTTTTAAACACAAACATACAATTGTTTAATAGCAGCTGATTAGTATTTGTCTGTGTTTTTTAAGGTTACATTTTAGCGTACTGTGTTGTTGTTTTTTAAGCCAAACGGCTCATGTTATTAAAGTACAAAAGGTTTCAGCCTTTGATCATTGTGTGCTTTCCAGGTACATACATACACAGTTTTGAACTAAATTCCAAATTATTTTTCTACTGTGTAACTTTTCGACCAAGCACAAAATGTTAGAAAAAGTACAAAACCTTTCGGCTACTGCCCATTGTGTGCTTCCCGGGCACACAAAAACATGTTTTTTTACTAATCTGTTGCTGCATAGCCTGCCAATCATATGCCTCTAAGGTACAAACATAAATATTTTGTATGTGCTGCTTCATTTAGGTCCGTGTTGCATAAATACATATAGTTTTGTAGCATGTATTACATATATAAAAAAGTCTTGGTATTATTAGTATCCTTCTAAGTATAACTTTCTGCTATTTTCAATTTTGCCCCATCCAACAGTTTAAAAGCACTGCACCTCCACACCCCCTCCCACCCCCCCCTTTACAGTATTATACTCAGCCCAGTCTTGGTGGAAGCAGCCGTAATCAGTAAAACAGTTGGCAACCATAAACAAGCATTGGCATAGCCAATAGGTCTCCCTTTCGGGACCTTATAAGTATTTATTTTTGCAGCACAATATCCTTAGTGCAACAACATTAACTGTTGCTTGGTTAAACACTTATAAGGTCCCAAAAGCGAGACCTATTGGCTATGCCAATGCTTGTTTTTTTATTTTCTCAGCAGAGCGCTGTTTACAGATTCCCACAGCGATTTTGTTTAACTCATGTTATGGCACGTGCAAGGGAAGGAACTGAACAAAAAAACACTTCAGATGCAGTAGGTTTCCAAGAGCTGCCTTTTAGGAAACTAATTTGGAGGGAAGGAGATAGTTTTGTGTTTTCACATAGGTTGTGTGGAGTGTTCGTCATAACCATTCCAGGATGTCTGTACGGTGTGAGGTCCGGGGTTCTCGTATGGTCTGGAGGGGAAACAACCTATTCAATGCGGCTCAAACCACCCTCTGCGTTTACAACGCGGCTCGAACCACGCTGTACGTTTACAACGCGGCTCGAACCACCCTCTGCGTTTACAACACGGCTCGAACCACGCTGTGCGTTTACAACGCGGCTCGAACCACCCTCTGCGTTTACAATGCGGCTCGAACCACGCTGTGCATTTACTACACAGTACGAACCACAAATGTGTCTTTACAACGCATTCTCTTACCATGCAAGTCATTACGACTTGCCTTACGGAAAACGTTGTTGGACTTTAAGTCCAACACTTTCCCTACTGTTGCACAGACTGGAGTTGCAATAGTAAATTATACTATTTCAAAGTCCAGCGCCCCCCTAAGGCACGTCGTTGTAATGACTTGTGTGGTAAAGGAATGCTTTGTAAAGATGCATTTGTTGTTTGAACCGCGTTTGTAAAGGCATGCGTGGTAAATGCATGCGTGGTTCGAACATACAACCGTCAGGAGGACAGATGGACAGTGGGTGGCAGAGTGATGGTTGCAGTGTTGCAGTACTGTTGCCCCCCAAAGTTTTTTCTGAAATAAATCCATCACTTCAATCTGACCCCAAGATCGTTGCTGTTGACTTTTCCCCATCTTAAGACTGGCGACGAGGATGTAATTTTTCACCCTATATAAACGTGTGGTCAAAGAAGGAGATGTCGATGGTGATGTTAAGGGGTAGTGTAGTCCATTGAGAGTAGGAGGATGAATATATATATAATATATATATTCTGTGATGCTACCCGATAGGGTTGTACAAGATCGTAGGAGACATTTGCATTCCAAATTCAAGGACTTTGTTATGTTGCCAACATCGTGTGAATTACATATGTTTTTTTTATAGAGTTATATTTTGACTGTAATATATTTTTTATTTGATCGTTGGAAACGTTCTATTTATAGAATCTGTGACATATAACATCTATTTTTCTGCAGCGTTTTCTTTAATTTCATTAATCAACTTTCCATGATGCGTCTTAGGTTTCTTTTTAAAGTTTAGATTAGTTTCCGTATTCCTTTGTATGCGAAGGACAGAGGTGCATTGTGTTTTCACATATCTCATGTGGACAGTTTGTCGTGACCACTCCAGCAGGACAGTCCGGCGTGGAGTCAGGGGTTCTGGATGGTCAGGGCAAGAGATGGAGAGAAGTTGGCAGAGTGGCTGTCGCTGCCTATGGGTGCGGTTGCTCCCAAGGTTCTTCTGAAATAAATCCCTCACTTCTATCTCGCCCAAGACTGTTGCTGTCATCTTTTCACCCCATAAGACGCGGATATCTTAATTTTTTACAGCAGACTCCAGTCACTACACTGCACAAAAACTGATGGAAGGAATGCTTGACTGCATCCCAGCCGCTGGTACGTACTCTGGGCCGTATTCCAGTGCATCGTTTTTGTAGCTTGTCTGCGCCGTTACAAACATGGAAGGACCATAAACAAGTGAAGCTTAGCAGTGCCCCCAAAAGAGCCAGTCCACCCAAACCAAGAGGCCAGGTCCTACCTAAAGGCAGAACACAAGCAACCCTGGACTGATTTCACCCTATCAGAAAAAGGCTTTTAAGAGAATCATGTGCCCGCTGGGCACAAGATGGCGGTTTCTCAATGAGTTCACTGTGCCCCAGCGGGTGACCTTCTGCATAAGAAGACAGGCTGCTTTTTTTATCTTGCCAGTGTGAGCTTCTATTTACCAAATAATCCACACAGCATTTTAACCTAATTCTATTGAACTTACTCTGTTCAAAATATCACCATTAGTAAGCAGCACATATTGGTTTATTCCTGGGTGTTTGCCCAGGAGGTGGGACGGGGAGCTTGGCTCTTGCACGTGGGATGAGGAGGGCAAGCAATGACGAAGGGCTACCTGGGTACTATGCAAATGTACATCTGGGTGCCCTTGCAGGCCCCCAGCGAAGATCTATGGGAGGGTCGTCGGAAATGGCCTTCAAGATCTATCATGGGAAAGTGGCTAGTGGCTCAGTTGAGACACTTCATATGTCCACCTGGAATGTCTGAGGCCTCAACACCTACACTAAGAGGTATAGGGTACACACCTACATTCGCAGACATGGCATTCGCATTGCCCTGCTACGAGAGACACATCTAACAGAGGAGAAGGCAGGCAAAATTTGAATGAAATTGAGCACACCGATGTTCGTCTCGACGTACTCTGCCTTTGCGAGGGGGGTTTACAAATTGGTTGGCCCCAGGGGTGCCTTTTCAACATAAACATAAACATGTGTTTGCTGATGTGGAGGGTATATATGTCCTAGTTTACGGATTATTAGATGGGAGGGAAATCTGCATCGTAAACACGTACCTACCTGAATACGGACAACCCTACCTTTTATTGGACCTTATTGGAATGCCTATCCCATACATGGATCTGCCTCTCATATTGGTGTTTGGGACACTAACTGTGTTCTGGATGAAACTTGGATGGGCAACCCTTTCAACTCCACATGACACCAGACATAACAGTTGCAGTATCCAAGGTAATGGTTCACCTGGGGTGCATGGACATATGGTCTGTCTTACATCCGACCACCAAACATTTTTCTTGTTATTCTGGAACACATAACACTCCTAGTAGACTAGACCGCATACTGGTAACCCGTGACTTCAGCACTAGAATACAAAGTGCCCGATATCGCGACAGATTTCTGTCGGAACATTTCCCGCTGCTTGTGGTCTATGCCGACAATTGGCAGTGAGAGCACCCATTCTCTTGGAGGTTAAACCCGGAAGCCCAGACTGATGCGATCTTCCTCTCGGAAGTTAAGGGTAACCCTGGGCAAAGCACTACGCTACGCTCGCGTAGTTTGCGAAGTTTGCGCTACTTCGCACAACGCGAATTGCACGTAGCACAGTGCAAACACGCGTAGCGGTCATTTTTTGCTTGCTCGCGGTCCTCAACGTCAAGTTGGCGACCGCGAGCAAGCAAAATGACATCCCGGCGAGACTTTTTCCTCGTTCGCGATCAGCAACATCAAGTTGCCGATCGCGAGCGTGGAAAATAAACCTCCGGGCGAGATTCTCAACGCGGGGAGGTCAGGTTTCTCATTGCGAGTGGTCGCGTATGCTCGCGACCGCTCGCGATGAGAAACTACCAGTCTGCGTTGAGAAGCTGCCGCTCGAGTAAAAATCTACTCGAGCGGCAGTAAAAGACAGCTCGCACTGTGCAAGATGCCGTTTTCAATGATTGCACAGTGCGGACAAACATTCGGCACTGTGCAATCATTGCGAACAGTGCACTACGCAGTTCGCGTAGTGCTACGCGTAGCTCGCGTAGTGCGAACTGCACTTTGCGTAGCTTCGCGTAGTGCTACTTCGCGAACTACGCCCAGGCTTAGTTAAGGGCCCCCAGAATCGTACCTTGAGCATAACAGGGGTCTACGGACACGAGAGCGATGGAGTGAGAGGCCCTGAATGGGGTGATGAGAGGGAAGTGCCTCTCCAGGATGGTATCAAACATTGGCTGAGTCGAGAACTCTCACACACTGAGACTATTCCGGCTCAGTTACAAGCATGAGAGGAGAATGAACCTGCACCGATGGGGTGCTCGCTAGACTTGGACCGCGAAATAGTCACTCTACGGGACACACTAGAAAATCATACACTCCAAGACTATTGTCAAAGGCTCCAAACTGAGGGGCATAAATCATGGCGTCTGCTAGCAGGGCTGCTGAAGAGGGAGGCTCTGTCTCCCCTAATACTCTCCCTACTGAGGACTCATGGGACGAGGGCTGTGACATCCGCCTGTATAAAAACACTACTGGTTGATTACTTGGCTCAGCTCTATACAAGGGTGTCCCTTCCTGCACAAAAACAATCCCGCTTACACCACAGGCAGCCTTGCACTATGGTGCAAGGGTGCCTGTGTTGGTGCTAGGCAGCAAGGTGACTTTTTGGCTGCGTGATATGATGCTAGATATGTCCCCAACCCTGAAATTTACGGTGTGGCGGTGGGGGTGAGGAGAACATGACTCTAATGCAGTGTGTGAACATACATATATATTGAGAAAACAAATAAAAAGAGTTGGGGGGGAAAGAATGCATTTTTCCACGTTAGTATCAATTCTTACTGAAATTAAAGCCATTTGACAAAACACGGATCAATTAAAGACCAGGCTTGTATCCCTTGGAGTGGATCATCTGAGGCGACTGCGACAGACTCAGATCCACAAACAGGATCCAAGGCAACGAAACTCCATAAACTGGAGTCCAGGGCTGACAGGGTTAACTTCCTGAGGAAATCTATTAGTGATTTGGAGAATCGAAACCCCTCCCACTCTACTCTACAATTGCTTGGCCTTCCAGAAGAAATGGCTTCACATTTTAGGCTTCAGGGCCCAAACCTGTGTTTGCTTAAATTGAGGCAAGTATCTCTTAAAGTCCTGAGTCATCACTATGTATTGAAAGTTTGTAAAGCAGCATGCACCAGACCTAGATAGGACTGATGATGTGCAAAGCTTTCCATACATCAAGATTTTGACAGGGATGGTGTCAAAGAGTTCCCTGGGATTCATACTAAATTCAAAGAGGGAGAGGAGTTGGCCTAACGGCTAGGGCCGTCGACCTCGAATCTGGGGAACTGGGTTCAAGTCTCGGCATGACGCTGAACATCCTGTGATTCTGGGCAAATCACTTAATCTCCCCTTGCCTAACAAAAATGAATGTGTCCTCATGTAACGCAACTGGTGCTATGTAAAGTGCTCTGATACCCGATGCCTTCCGGTCAAGTTCACACTATATAAAACTCTGTAAAAAAAAAAAAAAAAAAGAGGCAAGCCATAATCGGAATTTCCAAAGCTAATGTTTCACAATCAATGCCTAATTCTGCACATATGAGGTTACAGAACTGGCTGCATCTTTTTCATGCCAACAGAGAATATTTTGATTTGGTTTTCTATTCTTATATTTTTTTTACGGACTTTTCAATTTAGTATCTCAAGTGTGCTGTGTTTCCATATCTTCACTTCCTTAAAAGAATCATGTTTTCGTCATGTGCCGTGAAAGGCAGTGGAGAAAGTCTCTTTCTCTATCAGTATCTGTCTCTCCTAGTAATAAAAAGTTATGGTCATCACTTGTGTTACTATTTGGGACTTTTGCATGAAAAATGCATTATCTTGGGTTTATCATATCTTTATGATGTATTTATTTTTGAGCTTTATATAGTGCTAGCTAGAAACAAAGGTATCAGAGCGCTTCACATGTGAACATAGGTTTACTCGAGCAACATGCAAGGATTCATGTGGGTCAAAACAGTCAGAAAAATATACACAATACAGCATTAAGGTAGTGAGAACAGTCAAAAAGTACATAATGATATAGCATGAAGCTAATGGCGTTAATTCCAGATTAGGGACTGAATGGGTCAGGAGACCGCATCGAAAGAACCTGTTGAGGGGGGGTTGGATATTTGGGAAACAGGATTCATCTTCTGAGGGTGTTGAAGTAGTTGTTAAGCAGTAGAGATATGAGCTCCCGTTTGAAGCAAGAAAAGGAGGGGTTGCAGTGAGTCATCTTTTTAAAAAAACAACTTTATTTATAGATTTGTTTTTTTTATAGCAAGCATGGTACAGTACAAGTAAGTTATGTAGTACAAGGTGTACAATTGCGGTCCACATCGACGTAGAACAATCGCCAGCATCTCTACAACAGTGTTGTTCCTGGCATACCCAAGGGGGGGCAGTTCTGCCTGCCTATACACATAATAGTGCTACTTTATGTTGTGTGTGTTGTCTCATTGTCTTTCTCTTTGCACTTCAAGTGGGTGTCATGTCTAGTTTGTGAGCCCGCTGGGACCTGTAATTCTCGCAAGTATGAGCGAAACGGTTGCCAGATATCGAGTGGCCTGGAAGTTGGGGGTTGCAGTTGTGCATAGAGATCACTATTCGTATTACAGTATGTCATACTGTATAGCCAGGCTTTCAGCGTTGGTGAGGGTTTACTACCCCAATGCAACGCAGCCTCTCTTTTGGCAAGCAATAGGGTAAGTGCACTGAAGCGCCGCAGTGACTTTGGACGATCATGAGCGTACCCCATAAGGGCCTGCATTGGTGTGGGCGTGATGTCCGATTCCGTCATGCGGGACAGCCCCCCTAAGACTGCCTTCCAATATTGGGCAATCCTACCACAAGTCCACGCCATGTGTGCAAAGTCTGCCATTGGAGAGCCGCACTTGGGGCATGTCGAGTCCATCCGGGGCACTTTAACAGGGGCAGTGGCGGCTGGTGACATTTGTAAGTGGTGGGGCGGAAAATGAATTTCATAGAGCAGCGTAGCGAGCGAGCCCGAACAACCAAAGGGGGGAAAGGGGGGAAAATTTAGAAAAAAGAGTGGACAAATGGTGCATTTTCAAGCAAATTTGAGAAAGCAGTAAGGTTAATAAAGCAATTGTGAAAGGGCAGTTATTATATTAATAAAGAGAAGTCATATAACATAGGTAGGTGCTTATTCAGTATAACCACAGAGCTTCATAACAGACTTCGAGATACAATGCATTTCTGAGTACCTCACAGATGTTTTTTATTTAACAAACAACTAAACAGGTTGCAAACTAGCAGCATTCAATATATTGTTCACTTTTTGTAGATAAAATCAGCACGTCTGTCTTTAAGAGCAGCAAACTTTTCAATAACTTGAACGGTAAAGTCTGGGATTCTTTTAACTAGGTCGCTCTCTATAGAGAGCATTGCCAAAGCATTCAGTCTTTCCTCAAGCATGGTGTTCCTCAGGAATGTCTTAATCCTCTTTAAGGTGGAAAAACATCGTTCAGACTCTGCTGTTGTCATAGGAGTGGTAATGACAATTTTTAGTAAAGCCACTGTCTCTGTAAGTGACTTTTCCATATTAAGTTTATGAATTAAAGCCAGCAAAGAAATGGCACCTTTGGCCTTCCGGTATACACTCATTCCGTACAGTACAGTCAACTCAGTTTTCAGGTCCTCTTTGTTGAGCATAGGATACGCTTCCACAGCCTCATTCAGAGCTTGCTCAGGAAAGGATTGATCATATGTTGCAAATTGTTCACTTTGCAATAATGCGGCACTTACCAAATGTTTTGTGAAAGAAAAACGTTCTTGTGCATGTACAATTACAATGTCACATATCTCCTTTGCAATTCGGACCAGACTGCTGATGTTTTTCCTGCGGTTTGAAAAAGTAGAACCCTCTGGCAGTCTGCTGTCTAAATTGTCAACCCCATCTCTCACTTTGCTGATGTTGGTGACAAACATACTGGTATCTCTTTGCACAGAGACAGTATCTATGGCTCGTGCTTGTAACTGGTTGTATCATATCTCGACATAAAACATTATGTCATGAAATAAAAACAGAAAGAACTGAAACTCTCTGTCTTGTAGTGTTCTAGCAAAGCCACGGGCTTCATTCTGACTTCTGTAATCAAAGCCTTCATTGGCTTCAATGGCGTCAAAACATTTCTCAAGGTCCTCCCTATGTTTATATATTAGGTTGACTATACGTATGTTAAAGTTCCAACGAGTTGACGATCCCCTTGGAAGCCTTTTGTCCACAATCTCCTGAAGTGCTTCCGTTCTTTTGGGGGAACGTGAGAAGAATGCTGCCATGCCTCCTACATCCTGAAAGAAAATTCGTGTCTCTGAGATCCTTGATACTGCCTGTTGCATAATAAGATTAAGTTGGTGGGCGTAACAGTGCACATAATGAGCATTAGGGTACACATCTCTAATTTTTTTCTGTACTCCACCAAGGCTTCCACTCATTACGGACGCACCATCATAGCTTTGTGCAATACGTTTTTTTTTTTTGAGGCGGCTCTGGAAAAATGAGGTTAAGTTGACGCAGTATAGCTGAAGTAATGGTTTCTGCACTAGAGTCTCTTAAATGTGTGAAACCATAGAACCTCTCCACAACTTGACTGTCATTGTCAAGGTACCGAAAGACTAATACGGACTGTGTTTTTGTGGCCACATCAGTGTTGTCATCAGCCTGAATAGCCACAAAGTCTGTGTTTTGCAACTCTTGCACAATATGGCTTCTCAATATTTCTAGCATACACTCAAGGAGTTCATTTTGTATTGTTTTAGAGGTGCCCTTAAAGACTGTAGCACTTGCTAAATGTGCTTCCATGTCATGGTCTATGCTTGCTAATAAATACACAAGGCCTCTGAATGTTCCAGGTTTTGAGGAACTTTCCGATTCATCATGGCCTCGCAATGCCAGTTCGAAAGCACCACAGAAACAAATACAATCAACAATTTTTGCTAGTATGTGTCTATTCCTATCAACTGCTTCATTGTGTTTCTGTATTGTTTTCCGGTATGCGTCGTTTATGTGTTGTTCAATCGGTGTGTCTCCCAACATTCCCAGTCTTGTCAGGCATTCCAAATGGCTTCTTGTGTGTGCATGCTTCTTGATTTTGTCAGACAAATGCTTCAAGTCTATTACTCCTTGTTTTGTCCAAGGCAATTCACCACCAAACAGCATGCAGGGGAAGCAGAACAGAGAATTTTTTGACACACACCCTGTAAGCCAATCAGCTTTGGTGTACCAGGTGTTTGAGAATGTACGTGTGTAAGTCTTTCCTCTGTCCTGGGTAGTTTGTTGTAGTTTCAGGTCCGGCCGATCAGGTCCTAATTGCTTTATCTGTAGTTTCTCTTCACGTGTCCGTCCAAAGAATGACCTTGCAAGTAGCTGTTCTACTGTATTCATGCCGATGCTAGCCTTACCAATATTAAAGAAACCTGTCAATAATCAAAGTGCAACGTATAAGGTTTGGTGCAATTAGATCAAATTTCAGTATAAATACATATATCTTGTGAATTATCGCAATAGATCTCCAACAGCTCTCCTTCGCACATGACTGCTAAAAATACATCCTTACTGCCTGCTGCCTCTGTGTGCCTATGTTACTCAATCGTGCTCCACCCTTACCGTGCTATGTTGGCAGGGTTCCACTGAGTGGGGTGATCACTATCACACTCCCCCGTTGTACGGCTAATTAATTCAAGCCCTATCAAATGGGACCTACTAGCCCCATAGGAGGACCCCTTTGGTCAAGCGTGTTTGAGGGAAATCTCCTGCCTCTGCACCTCCGTCCGTGTTCCTCACCTCCTCCAGTGAGGCAGACGTTGGTGCAGAGGCAGGAGATTTCCCTCAAACACGCTTGCCCAAAGGGGTCCTCCTATGGGGCTAGTAGGTCCCATTTGATAGGGCTTGAATTAATTAGCCGCACTCACAAAATAATACTGTAGCACTCAGGTCACCATACTGGGAGCGGCTCTTTTTGTGTTAAACATTATTCATTGGAGGCTGCCTGCTCCTAGTGCCCCGTGCCTCTAGTTCCCTTCCCTGGGTCTTATCTGGGGTCTTTGTGGTTAAACAAGGGATAGATAGTGCCTTTAACACCTGTTATTGCCCAAAGCACAGGGCTAAGGCTATTAGTAAATTCCATCCACTGAGGGTACAATGTTCAAAATGTGCCCCCACCCCAACCACCATGCAGAGTGACCACATACATAGCCCTAACTCCAGTGTAAAAAAATATAGCATCAGTTTCCTTACCTTTAACACCGGTGTTTGCTGGGTTGTAGCTGGGGTGACAGAGCAGCAAAGGAGGTTGGGGCCTCTTGTTCTTCGCCCAAAAATGGGCCAAAAATTAGGTAATGCTGTTGCCAGGCTTTAACAGGTGCTGCAAATTAAAATATAACAAATTATTTTTGAAACATTAGGATAATAAAGCAAAGACTGGGGTACAAAAACATAACGCTCTAATTTTTACCTTGCTGTTTGCATACAGCTCTTAGATGACAGTTAATAGCTCACTGTTCTATGTTAGCATTTTAACTTACAAACTGCAAGTAACAAAAGGATCTCTCTGACAAAAGCAATGACTCATTGACACTTTGGGGCCATGTGCATTAGTGGGTCAACGCCGCAGAACACTGGAGAAGATGTACAAACGTAACCATTGTGGTGCCGGAAGTGGCAAGCAGAATACATAGAAAGCACATGCGTGGAAAAGCCACATACATGCAGTTTCAGCAACAGAGTGATAAGCTATTTGCCCAGCCTCACAATTGTTTTGGTCAAATGAAGAAGGGTGAAAACCCAGGTTTTTAAAATCTTCAGCACAGTAGCCACTCGGCTCATCTTCAATTACAAAATGGCAAGAAAAGAATCAAACTAATGTAATAAAATGTCAGCTATTCTCTGGTGAATTTAAGATTCATATTTAAGGAATTCGGATGTTTGGGACTGTGCTGGAAGTGCTAAAAATTGGATTGTAATATAATCATGCAGTATATGCCCCAAGAGATAACATATGCCAATGTTTCCCCTAAATCCTGGGCCTGAGCACATACAATCATCACTCACCATTGAACACTGTACAGGCACATACAGCAGAGGAAGGGCTTGATGAGAGACGGATGAACTCCAAGTATTTGCAATAGAACTTCAGTTAATCTCGATATAATGAGAGATAAAGTTTTACGCTGGGGAATATTTTCATCAGATATAGGAGTGGAAACAGTGACTGGGGCAAGCAAAACCTCACACCTCTCACCGGCTGCGGCAGTCTACTGAACTACTGAGTACTCTCAATTTGGGGAATTCTGTTTTCCTTTTTGTAACTGCGTTTGCGCACTAATGTGTATAAACATTTTTTTTAACAGATTGTGTATATGTAGAATACCAACCAGCCCGTGATGTAAAACAAATGCTGCTTGGGCAAAAGCTATTCATCCTGTATTGTATTATTGGCACTATAAAAACACAGTGCAGTCCATGTCATCACAGCATGGTTGCCGAATTTAAAGTGCGGACGCAGAATGTGCAACCGATCCTGACATGAAATTAGTGACGCTATTTCAGTTAAGTAAACTGTTCAAATTTCTGGCCTGCTTCCACAACAAATACAGACCTAATCCGACCTTAAGGCACATTCGGTCACTGGTCAAACAGACTGAATTGCTTCTTACATCTAATAAAGGAAGGCTGCCTATTTTCACACTGTATTACCAACACCTGTATGCCGGCAGTGGCAGTGACATGATGAGGAGTATCTTTCAACTGAAAACGTATCCTTCCTGATTTTACTGGTAGCCGGTTGTCCTTTACTAAATCTCTTTATGCGCCATTCCAGTTTCACTCACAGTGCGGGCACAGAGGGCACACACAAAAAATTATCTTGGTTTTTGCTTTTTATACTTTGAATTTCAGTTTTTCTTACATTTCTAATCTGCTCCAAGTGCTGTGTTTTTGACTTGAGAGCGTTTAGGAGCAAACCGCAAACAGAGGGCGGGAGGCATCTGCAGGGGGTCCGAAGGGATGAACCGATGCGGGGTCCGGTAGCAAGGGGGACGGGGGGCTAGGAATGGTCACACAAGCTGTACCTTACTACAAACCATGCTGATGTCAATTGCCCTCCTCACTGCAAAGGAGTACAGCACATGCCACAAATAAATTGTACGTTTAAGAGAGCCATGCCTCTGTACAGAAAAGTGGTAAAGGCGTTCACCTGCTAGAACAGCGTGGCTGGCATACTTTCTCTTGCTTGGCCATTCTATGACGGGTAGAGAAGTGTTAAAGTGGCAAATCAAAAGCTAAAGCGGGGCAAACGCTAGAGAGCGGTTCAGGGTGATCTCTACACCCGCAACCCCCAGGGTTTTTAAAATGCAGACAATTGGTATTACGTTTTTCATATTGGGTTAGTTGACTCTTCAGAAGCACTCGCTTACCATATTTCCCAGGAAAAGAGTATATTAATGGCCGGCGCTTGATTGTGCACTTTAGAGAGCGCCGAGCAACGTTAACAAAATGCCCATGTTAACGTTGCTCGGCGCCTCTAAAGTGCACAATCAAAGCGCGGGCCATTAATATACTCGAGCGCCGAGCACATTGTATATTTCTCGGCATCAATCAAGCATCAGCTCACTTTGGAATTGGAACGAAGACGAAGTACTTACTTTATTATGTGGTGAAGTTGTCTCGTCCAGCAGTGAGTCTCTTCTTTGCCGGAGCCACCCACCCACGACGAGCAGTAGTAGCAGGCAGCCTCAGCCCTCGCACCAGAACACGAGGTGTGTGTCGTCGTGTCACAGTCCGAGTGTCCGAGTACGGACTACAGTTAAGAGTTAACGCTACGCTTCCCAAATCCCGTGCCTCGCTGTGTGACTAAGCCAATCCAGACGCTGCCCCAGCAGCGCCAGGATTGGCTTGGGCAGGGGTACACACCCGCCCATTAGGAGACCGGGGGCTGCGCCATGAAGCAACCCCCGCTCTTGTAATCTGCACGCTAATGCGCATGTGCACCGCGGGCTGGTCAGAAAAATGACCAGCCCAGAACTGACTGAGCATGCGCACTAAGTGCCCTACACCCGACGTCACCACCCCCCCCTTGTCCTGATGATTACTCGGGCGTCGCCCGGTGATCGTCAGTGACCGCCCGGCACGGACTTCAAGTAATACACCTGTACGTCTGCCAGACGTACAGGAGTATTACTTTGCATTTGCATTAGTGGGGCAACGCCCCAGCGCCCCAATGGACGCACCGCCGCTGAACAGGGGTGATATATGCACGTCATGTAAACTTGAAGTGTAACCGTTTGTGTTTATGATTAAAGGAAATCTTGCGTGTCTGTTCACAACAGAAGCGCCACTGGAAGTCAGAAAGGGGCTGGCCCAGGTCCCGTTCCCACACAGCACGTATCCCAGCACCTCTATTGGGTAGCAGGGCAATGGCAGACCTATACATCTTGGACATCAGGTGCTCCTCGCTCTTGTCTTTAATGAGTAGCGTCAGTGGGGGGAATTCAGGCGGTTCGAAGGGGTAACTGGATATGTGTGTTCTGAGTGCCCCCTGCAGCCATTATAGTACAAACTGGTCCATGAATGATGCGTCTCTAAAACGGACATCCTCAGTACGTAAGAAGACGTGTCCGCTGGGGAACAAGTCCCCAAACGTACCACGGCCTCCTGTGTGATCGGTAACCAAAGGTTCCCTGCCAATGGTATAGCAGAGGAATAGAGAGAGTGATTCCCGGTTGCCTGGATAAGTTGTTTCCAGGCCCAGCTAGTTGTGGAAATTGTCTGAATATCATTAGGATCGTGGGGTAGGCCCACCGGTAGTAGTGCTGCCAGGGGGAGGGGGGGGGGTGGGTGCGCGAGGTCCGCTTCATGTCTTGGTAGGGGACCCGGGTGTCAGAGTGATACCAGTGCCTCCCACAGCTGCACTCGGGGACCAAGTAATATATGAGGAAATTCGGGACCCCAAACTCACCACGCTCATATGGTAATGTTGATGTGTCCCAGCTAATCCGGGGTTGTTTACGGCCCCACACAAGCCTTATTAAGTACGAGCGAAGCATGGAGAAAAAGCCCTTGTGCAACGGAATTGGGATATTTTGAAATAAATATAAGAATTGGGGCAGTACGACCATTTTGATTATGGTGATTCGACCCGCCATGGTGAGGGGTAGTTTCAGCCAGCGTTCGATTTTGCCACCAGCTTCTCTATTGCTGGCCATAGTTGAGCTGTAGTATTTGTTCCGGCTCTTTGTGTATGTAGATACCCAAATATTTGACCGAGTCGTCGCACCATTTAAGTGGGTATTCGGTGTTGCTATCGCATTGGGCTGCTGTCAATGGAAACATTTCCGATTTGCCCCAGTTTATGTGCAAACCTGATAGAGCACTGTAGCGGGTTATTTTTCAGAGTATGGGCCCCAGATTGTCATCAAAAAGTCTCATATAAAGAATGATGTCATCTGCATAAAGGGTGATGAACAGCGGACTTGTTTCGAACGGCAGGCCCCTGTGGAGATGTCTCTCCTGTAGATGACGCACCAGCGGGTCCATCGCTTTACAAATAGCAACGGGGAGAGCGGGCAACCCTGGCGGTTTCCCCGGGTGAGTGCAAAAGGCGATGTCAGGGTACCGTTCAGCTGAATGTGCGCCATAGGACGTGTGTATAGCAGCGAAACAATTGAGATAAACCCCTGTGGCACACCCAATCTGGCCAATGTGGCGTGCAAAAATGGCCATTCAAGGAAGTCAAAGGCCTTTTTAGCGTCCAACAGGACCGCTGCGGCTGGGACAGTGGGTGCAATTCTGTGGAGGGTGGCAAACAGTGTGCGCAGGTTCATGGCAGTAGATGTTTGTGGGATGAACCCTGACTGGGCAGGCGATATAATTTGGTCAATGATAAGGGAAAGCCTAGTGGGCAACATTTTGGCCAGTATTTTGTTACAAAATTTAATAACGAGAATGGCCTATAGGAGCCACATTGTTGAGGATCTTTGCCTGTCTTGAGGAGGAGCGTTATGACCGCATCTCGGAGTGTGGGGGGGAGCTCACCAGACTCTATTGCCTCCTGATAAACATCAAGGAGATGCGGGGAAAGTAGTTGCTTGTACATTATGTAGAAGCCACCGGAGAGTCCGTCAAGGTCTGGCACTTTCGAGCCATCCATCGCATCTACTGCTTGGGTGACGTCTTCCGCCGTAAAGGGCTCTGCCAAGAACTCCTGGTGGGCCGATTCAAGTCACATCAATGCTATTTCGTCTAAGTAGCTATTGTTGTCCGTGGTGTCGGCTGAAACACTGGATGTGTACATTTCAGTGTAGTAGGATAATACTGCGTTTTGTATGCCGGTAGTGTCTGTTATATATTTACCGTCAGTGCCCCGAAGGCACCAAATGTATGTCTGGCCCCTGGGTGGCTGCAGTAGTTTCGCTAGTGTGCAACCTGGCCTTTCAACCTCCCCATATCACCTGGTGACCGTGTATTTCCCCAGGAAGAGTGATTTGCACTCTGCTGCCTTGTGAAATTCAGACATTAGGGTAGCCCGACGTTGTAAAGTGGATGGGTGCTGTAGTGTTGCGTGGTTTAGATCTATCGTCGATAACTGCGTTTATAGTTGTGACAGCGTGCAACGCAAGTCTCTGAGTATGCATGCACTCTTTGAAATGCACACTCCCCTTATGTATCCCTTAAAGGCCTCCCACAGCGTGGCTTTAGTTTTCACTGTGTCCATTTTAATTTCAAAATATTGTACAGTTGCTGAGCATAGCTCGGATTTGAACAGTGCATCCCGAAGGGCAATCTCCGGAAATATCCTATGTCTTTCCACCCCCCCTGCCCTTGGAATCCGCAGCTGTAGCAATACCGGTGCATGGTCTGATAGTGTGTGTGGTAGGTGCTTTATTGAATGAAGCCATGGGATCACATTGGGGGCAAGGAGCCAATAATCCAGTCGGGTCCATGTGTTGTGTGGGGCGGAATAGTGGGTGTACGCTGCTTGTGTGGGATGTTGATGTCGCCAGGCGTCGGTCAGCCAGTACGCTTCTCTCAAATCTGTCAGCATGCGCCTGGCCCTGGGTTTTTTTATCAGGAGTTGTGGCCGTGCTATCCTTTTGGGGATCATGTAAGATATTGAGGTCACCCCCCATGCAGACCTGGTCCGCTTCCATATGGTCTACTCATTTCAGGAGCTCACCGGAAAAATCTGGATCGTCAACATTTGGGGCATAAACATTCACAAGGAGTTCAGTGTATCCTAATAAGCACCCCTTAACCAATAAATATTGCCCTGCTGTGTCCACATACACCTCCACTGCCTTGAACGGGACCCGCTTGTGAACCAGTATCGAAACTCCCCTGGCATAAGTGCTATAGCCAGCGAAGTACCTGTGAGGGCCCCAGCTTGCGGCAAAACTATAGGGACTAGTGGAGGGTAAGTGCATCTCTAGGAGAAAGGCAATGTCAACCTGGTGATGTTGTGGATAATGAACTACTTGTTTACATTTACGTGTATTATTCAGCCCCCGAATGTTCCAGGACATCAGCGTAATGTTTGCAAACGGGAGAATCCTATTCTCCGTAGTCACTGCTATTAGTGTATATGTGTTTCGGACCTGGGCAATTGCACTTGTGCGGTTTGAACATCAATCTTAAGAACAGAAATCGTAAAGGCATCCCAACAAACCCTTGCACCCCCCTCCCCCCCTCCCATCCCCAAATCCTCTGCATAGGGGAAATACCCAAAACCCAAAAAGGATATTGAACATTTAGAAGAATAAACATAATCAATACAATGTCGCGTATACTAGTGTGCTAATGCACTTGGGGAGAGGCAACGCTACGCCGAGTTCCCGATTCTGTATTGTATGTAATAACCAATGAAACAGGCCTAGGCCACATCTAGGGCGGCAATACTTATGCAACTGGACATTAAAATGTGAAGCGGAGGCGAGTCATTGCATTGCTGTGCGAGTGACCGCAAAGTGAGAAACCGGAGGGGACCGGGAGGGTGATCGCCGAGGCCTCCCTGGATTGGAGCGGAGGAATTCCTGGACCGCCGTAGGTGAATCAAAAATCCGTGACCTCCCTCGTGGCCGAACGACTAGGGCGGTCGACCTCGAATCTGGGGAACCGGGTTCGAGTCTCGGCAATGACGCTGAACATCCTGTGATTCTGGGCAAATCACTTAATCTCCCCGTGCCTAACAAAAAATGAATGTGTCCTCATGTAACGCAACTGGTGCTATGTAAAGCGCTCTGATACCCAATACCTTTGGGTCAAGTTCGCGCTATATAAAACTCTGTAAAAAATCTACATCCACTTTTAGGTGTGCTGGGTACAACATCCCGTATTTCAGACCCATTTTACGGAGGGTGACTTTGACTGCTGTGTATTTCCTGCGAGCATCCTGCACCATAGTGGTGAAGTCCAGATAGAGCGATATGGAGGACCCCTGCCAATCCAGTGTTCCTTTCTTCCGGGCCAGCCGCAGCGCAGTATCCCGATCTTTGAAATTCAGAAGCCGGGCAATGATCGTCTGCGGGGGGCAGTCCTGGTTGGGACGGGGCCCAAGTGTGCGGTGCGCTCTCTCGACTACAAAAGTAGTAGTGAAGGATTCGCGGCCAAATATGTCAATCAGGAGTATTTCCACAAAACCATTGAGACGGCCTGTGTTTGAGGACTCGGGAAGTCACAGTATGCGGACATTGTTGCATCTTCCCCTGGCTTCCAAGCCTTCATTCTTGATTGCTATAGTTTTAAGAAGTTTCTCCATGCGCTCCAGTCTCTTGGTGGTCTGAGCAGAGCCATCCTCCAAGTCAGAAATTCTGCCCTCCGCGGTATCCAACCTGCCCTCATGGTGATCCAACCTGGCACCCATTTTGTCCAGGTGCTTATGTAGCGCGTCGAAGCGCGTATCCAGGGCTTTGAAGTCAGCCCTAAGTTCCACCATGAGGGCATCTGCACCTTATGTGGTGGTTTCGGGGGGGCAGGGATATTTCCACCCTCCGCCATTCCCTGACCCGCAGCATCAGCCCCCCTGCCGGCCCTGTTGAATGTCAGTTTATGCCCTGCCGGCCTTGTCGAATGTCAATTTATGCTGCTTAGGGTCCCCGCGGACCATATCCATTGAAGGAGAAAAAACCTTGAGCCCCTGCGTGCGGCGCCTTCAATCTGGCCAGTGGGGGCTGAAATGGGGGTTTTTCCGCTGGTCCATTGGGTTCTCGCAGCGGTCTCACAGCAGTAGGGGATATTCTGCCAATAGGCCAATATTTATATAGGCCTCCTCTCCGATGCTGCTCTATGGCAGGCGTCTTGTGAGGGGGATCCTGAAGTAGGCCAAGAGGGTCACGCTAATTATGAATAGCCGCTACCCAGCGACAGCAGTGCGGGATCACACATGGCTGGATCTGTTATAACTTACGCCCTGCCCCCTTCAAGAAGCGTGTACATGTCCGTACATATCCTGTTAAATGGGCTTGCACGCCCACAACCTCCTTCCAGCGTGGTTGCAAGTGTCAAAGGGAGGGAGCGGTGGGAGGAATGCGCGGTTCATTGATATTGTGCGGAGCCATAGTGAAGTGGGAGGGGGGAGTGCCAGACAAAGCCGCCCCAGCACGGCCTAGCGGCCGGCCCCCAGGCTCACCCGTGAACCCTGTCACCACGGGGACTCCGGGGGGTTTCTGACCGGCCTTACCTGGAATCTAGGTTTGGGCCCGATGTGGCGCCTCCCCCCTGTCCAAGTGCTCTCCTAGGGTTTTTGTAGCCTGCTCTAGTCCCTGAGCGCCAGCGACAGGCACGCTCCTCCCCACGCGTCCCCAATGTCTCTGTCAGCGCCGGGGCATGGAAATGTAGCCCAGCCGCGCCGTATGTTCCAGCGGTTGATCACGAGGCCGCGCGTCTTCCCGAGTCTCGGGGCCCATTGTCGTCATCGGCGTTCTACTGGATCCCACACTCGAAAATTAATGTTTGGGGCCTTTTTTTCAGTGTCGCTCGTGTTGCAGCTCAGTTCCGCATCCCCGCCACCATCTACATCTACATGGAAGGCGCCCGGGTGGCCAGGATCTCAGGGAGTTCGGCGGACCTCAAGAGCTACGCGGCCATCTTGGTCGGCAGCCTGACCACGCCCCTTGCAGCAGTCATCTTTAATAACTAATCTCTCTCATCTCTGTTGCTTCAGTATTTCACTGCTGTCTTGTCCCCATTGCAGGCCAAAGACCTTGTATGTGCAGGAGAGGGCACTTTTGTGTAAAATGATGCGCACACTTGGTCTGCCTCAGGCACACTCAATGCACCATTTTATAAGACATGGCTCCAAGATGTCATACTGACGGGGTACAGTGAGGGCATTTTACTACCTGACCGGTCAACCAAAAGGGGCCCCTGGGGGACCTTCCTCATGATGGAAGCTGGGAGAATGCAGCTTCATCTAAAGGCAGGCTGGGACCATTCAACTTCTACTATGTTCCCCACCACAGAGACTAGCCCTGTGCATGAAATTAATGTTTTTGCAGCATTTATATGTTTTAATGTTATATTTTTTCTTTGGTGTATACATAGCAGGGGGATCTTCGCTAAGGTGGAGGAGTGTGACCCCACTGCTCTGAGCAGTAGAAAAAGGAAAAATTAAATATTACAACGTTTTAATCCTTTTATTTGTTGTAGCCTTATTATCATACCTCGAGCCGTGCCTGATTATCATACCTGCAGCTGTGCCTGATTATCACCCCTCCAGCCGTGCCTGATTATCACCCCTCCAGCCGTGCCTGATCATCATACCTGCAGCCGTGCCTGATTATCATATCTCCAGCCGTGCCTGATTATCATATCTCCAGCCGTGCCTGATTATCATATCTCCAGCCGTGCCTGATTATCATATCTCCAGCCGTGCCTGATTAGCATACCTACAGCAGTGCCTGATTATCATACCTGTGGCCGTGCCTGATTATCACACCTCCGGCCGTGCATGATTATCATCCCTCCAGCTGTGCCAGATTATCGTGCCTCCAGCTGTGCCAGATTATCGTGCCTCCAGCTGTGCCAGATTATCACACCTCCAGCCGTGCCTGATTATCACACCTCCAGCCGTGCCTAATTATCACACCTCCAGCCGTGCCTGATTATCACACCTCCAGCCATGCCTGATTATCATACCTGAAGCTGTGCCTGATTATCATCCCTCCAGCCGTTCCTGATTATCATACCTGCAGCCGTGCCTTATTATCATCCCTCCAGCCAGACCTGATTATCACACCTCCAGCCGTGCCTGATTATCACACCTCCAGCCATGCCTGATTATCATACCTGCAGCCGTGCCAGATTATCATTTCTCCAGCCATGCCTGATTATCACACCTCCAGCCGTGCCTGATTATCACACCTCCAGCCATGCCTGATTATCACACCTCCAGCCGTGCCTGATTATCAAACCTCCAGCCGTGCCTGCTTATCAAACCTCCAGCCGTGCCTGTTTATCAAACCTCCAGCCGTGCCTGATTACATACCTGCAGCCGTGCCTGATTATCATACCTGCAGCCATGCCTGATTATCACACCTCCAGCCATGCCTGATTATCATACCTGAAGTCGTGCCTGATTATCATCCCTCCAGCCGTTCCTGATTATCATCCCTCCAACCAGAGCTGAGTATCATACCTGCAGCCGTGCCTGAGTATCATACCTGCATCCGTGCCTGATTATCATTTCTCCAGCCGTGCCTGATTATCGCACCTCCAGCCGTGCCTGATTATCAAACCTCCAGCCGTGCCTGATTATCGCACCTCCAACCTTGCCTGAATATCATACCCCCAGCCGTGCCTGATTATCATACCTGCAGCCGTGCCTGATTATCAAACCTGCAGCCGTGCCTGATTATCAAACATGGAGCTGTGCCTGATTATCAAACCTGCAGCCGTGCCTGATTATCATACCTGCAGCCGTGCCTGATTATCACACCTCCAGGCCGAGCCTGATTATCACACCTCCAGCCGTGCCTGGTTATCATACATCCAGCCATGCCTGATTATCACACCTCCAGCCGTGCCTGGTTATCATACATCCAGCCATGCCTGATTATCACACCTCCAGCCGTGCCTGGTTATCATACATCCAGCCGTGCCTGGCAGTCACACCTCCAGCCGTGCCTGGCAATCACACCTCCAGCCGTGCCTGATTATCACACCTCCAGCCGTGCCTGATTATCACACCTCCAGCCGTGCCTGATTATCACACCTCCAGCCGTGCCTGATTATCATACCTGAAGCTGTGCCTGATTATCATCCCTCCAGCCAGACCTGAGTATCATACCTGCAGCCGTGCCTGAGTATCATACCTGCAGCCGTGCCTGATTATCATTTCTGCAGCCGTGCCTGATTATCACACCTCCAGCCGTGCCTGATTATCCCACCTCCAGCCATGCCTGAATATCCCACCTCCAGCCGTGCCTGATTATCACACCTCCAGCCATGCCTGATTATCATACCTCGGGCCATGCCTGATTATCATACCTCGGGCCATGCCTGATTATCATACCTCGGGCCATGCCTGATTATCATACCTGCAGCCGTGCCTGATTATCACACCTGCAGCCGTGCCTGATTATCACACCTCCAGCCATGCCTGATTATCATACCTGAAGCCGTGCCGGATTATCATCCCTCCAGCCGTTCCTGATTATCATCCCTCCAGCCAGAGCTGACTATCATACCTGCAGTCGTGCCCGAGTATCATACCTGCAGCCGTGCCTGAATATTGCATCTCCAGCCGTGCCTGATTATCACACGTCCAGCCGTGCCTGATTATCAAACCTCCAGCCGTGCCTGATTATCACATCTCCAACCGTGCCTGATTATAACACCTCCAGCCGTGCCTGGCAATCGCACCTCCAGCCATGCCTGATTATCACACCTCTAGCCGTGCCTGATTATCACACCTCTAGCCGTGCCTGATTATCAAACCTCCAGCCATGCCTGATTATCAAACCTCCAGCCGTGCCTGATTATCATACCTCGAGCCATGCCTGATTATCATACCTGCTTCCGTGCCTGATTATCGCACCTCCAGCCGTGCCTGATTATCACACCTCCAGCTGTGCCTGATTATCATACCTGCTTCCATGCCTGATTATCATACCTGCAGCTGTGCCTGATTATCATACCTGCAGCCGTGCCTGATTATCATACCTGCAGCCGTGCCTGATTATCACACCTCTGGCCGTGCTTGATTATCATACCTGCGGCCGTGCCTGATTATCATACCTGCAGCCGTGCCTGATTATCATACCTGCAGCCGTGCCTGATTATCACACCTCCGGCCATGCCTGATTATCACACCTCCAGCCGTGAACATAAGCGCACATAGGTTCAAAGAAACATTACAGGGCATCCCAAACATCAGCTGGGACAAATGACATCGCAGCCACAAGTGTGAGGTCTCAAGCAGGGAATAACCAACAGCAATGTCAAGGACAAAGACAGTGCCATGTGCAGCACTAAAAGATAGAGATAAGTAAATAGTTCTGCAGCAAACACCATCATGCCTGTAGAGAGAGGACCTCGAAGTCTGACTCTTTGCCTCAAGGCGCCATCCCAGCCCCAGAGGACAACAAGCGAAGTCTGGGGCCAAAGTCTAAGACGTGGTGCACGTCTCTGGATGATTTTAGTGAAGCAACCGCTAAATTTGGATATAAACGAACCCTACAAACTCTGATTTATTGAAAAAAAGCCATTTCGAAGTCACAAACCCTGTGATTTTGCGTATCACAGGCTTTGCGACTGCAAAATTGCTTTCTACATCAGGCTGAAATGTTTGAAAGTGGTTTTATTGGTTTCATATGTTTTCTTTCAAAGGGGAGTTATTCTTTTACCTTTAAAATTGTGGGAGTAATGTAATATTGTGCATGCACAACACAGAAGTTGTTCAAATTTGCATTGACCCCGAAGGCGCGTCAAAGGCAAGCCCGTCTGCGCCCGACCGTGACCAGCGCCAGGAACCCTGGACCTCCGCCCCGCCAACGCTACGACCCAGCAGCACTCCACGCACTCAACCCAGGCCGCAACAACAACTGCAAGCTAGCATCACCAGCCGACTCCCATGGACCCTTCAGCTGTCACCGCTGCCGGCACACCTGCAGCACCGCCAAGAACACGGATCCAGCACAACCCGCCCACAAGAACACAACCGAACCGAAGACCCTGCAATGCATCCTCCTCAACATCCGATCCCTCCACAAACACGCCACAGAAATCTGGGACCTCCTCGACAGCACCACCCCGGACGTAGCGTTCTTCACTGAAACCTGGACCAACACCACCTCGGGACCGGACATCGCCATCGCCATCCCCCAAGGATACAAGATCTCCAGGAAGGACAGCCCCACCCGCACAGGAGGAGGAATCGCCATCGTCCACAAATCCAGCCTCCGCCTGAGCACACTCCCTGACGAGCCCACAGAACTGATGGAACACCTTCACTTCAAAATACTGGCCAGCCCCACCGCCACCCTCCGAGGAACCCTCATCTACCGACCCCCTGGACCCCGCGGACCCTTCGCCAACTCCATCACGGACATTATCTCCCCGCAGGCCATCGCATCCACCAACTACACCCTGCTGGGAGACCTCAACTTCCACCTCGACAACCAACTGGACCCCAACACCACATCCCTCCTGGACAACCTCCACAACATTGGACTGCACCAGATCGTGACCGAGCCCACGCACTCAGCAGGACACACCCTCGACCCCCTCTTCACTACAGGAAACTCCATCACCTTCAGCCACACCACCGAACTCCCATGGACCGACCATCGTTGCGTCCACTTCACCTTCAGAACACCCACCATCCACAGACACCAGCACCTGCTTCCACGAAGAAACTGGACCAAAATCACCGACGACCAGCTCACCTCCTCACTCAACAACTCCACCCCAACCATCGCGGAAAACGACGACCCCAACACCGCAGCCCGAACCCTGCATAGATGGATCTCGGACAGCACCTACACCATAGCCCCCTCAAGAAAAACAACAATACCCGCGCCAAGAAAGCCAGATGGTTTACCACCGAACTTCGAGAGTCCAGAAGCACATGCCGCCGCCTCGAAAAGGCCTGGAGGAACACCAAATCCACAGAAGCCCACGACAACTTCAGAGCCGCCACCAACGCCCACCATCAACTCATCAGAGAAACGAGGAAAAAGCGATTGAAGACAGAATCTCCACCCACACGCACAACAGCAAGGAACTCTTCAGCATCATCAAGGAGTTCTCCCAACCCACTAGCGAGTCTACCGACATCCCTCCCTCACAAGACCTCTGCGACAAACTCAGCACCTTTTTCCACCACAAAATCAAGAGCATCTACGACAACTTCGACGAAGACAACCAACACACTGAACCCTCACCAACCACCCCCGACACCCGGAAACCAGCGATTGACGACTGGACAGCCCTCACCACCGAAGACACACTGAAGACAATGAAGTCAATCCACTCAGGGGCCCCCGCGGACCCCTGCCCCCACCACATCTTCAACAGAGCCGCCGACACCATCGCACCCATGCTCCGCCACACCATCAATCGCTCCCTGGCGACCGCCTCGTTCCCCGACGACTGGAAACACGCCGAGGTCAACCCCCTCCTAAAGAAACCCTCAGCGGACCCCACCGACCTCAAAAACTACAGACCCATCTCCCTGCTCCCGTTCCCAGCGAAAGTCATCGAGAAAGCCATCAACAGCCAACTCGCCACATTCATTGAAGAACACAACATCCTCGACTCCTCCCAATCCGGCTTCAGAAAAAACCACAGTACGGAAACCGCCCTCCTCGCCGCAACAGACGACATCCGCACCCTACTGGACAAAGGAGAAACAGTTAACCCTGGGCATAATACTTTGCTACGCTCACGAAGCATGCAAAGTTTGTGCTACTACGCACTACGCAAATTGCACGTAGCAGAGTGAATAACTGTACTAATAAACGTAGCGTAGCAGGAGTATAATAAACTCCTTCAAATGCTTTGATAAAGCAATTTTTTATGCTAAAAAGCATATAACCAATTCACAAAAATGAATGTTGACAATAAAATATCAAGCAATGAGAGAGGTGATGATTTTGGAGTCCCCCTAACCTAGGGGAGACCAAGCAGATGCCTTGAACACAAAAAGCATATCATGTGAACGATTCAATGGTGGTCCCTTCTCCTAGGACCACCTCAAGCACAGTTATGGGCAAAATACAATCCCAACCAAAGGCTCTGCAAAGCATTATGGGACGAGATTAGCAGTGGGCAGTGAATATTATAGTGTCCAATATCAAAATAATTCTACAAAGAGCTGCAGTTCAACTAGTCGTCACTGGGTGTCGTCCCTCAAGAGTGAAATGCAAAAGTATTGAAAACCTTTCATGAAGCTTTTGCATTTGACTCGTGAGGGACGACACCCAGTGACGACTAGTTGAACTGCAGCTCTTTGTAGAATTATTTTGATATTGGACACTATAATATTCACTGCCCACTGCTAATCTCGTCCCATAATGCTTTGCAGGGCCTTTGGTTGGGATTGTATTTTTGCCCATAACTGTGCTTGGGGTGGTCCTAAGAGGATGGGACCACCACCTAATCATTCAATAAGATGTGCTTTTTGTTTTCAAGACATCTGCTTGGTTCTCTCCCTAAGTTAGCGAGGATACCAAAATCATCACCTCTCTCACTGCTTTTTGTTTTCACTTTAGTGAAATGACTATATGCAATTTTAGCATATAAAGACAGAGATATTTATTTTATCTTAACTTGCACTGTACAAGTTTGCTTTTGGTAATTATTGTACAGTGCAGTGAGTCAAGCACACAGCTAGCACTACGCCCAGGCTTAATAATAATAACAAACTCCTTCAAATGCTTTGATAAAGCAATTTTTTATGCTAAAAAGCATATAACCAATTCACAAAAATGAATTTTGACATATCAAGCAATGAGAGAGGTGATGATTTTGGAGTCCCCCTAACCTAGGGGGAGGACCAAGCAGATGCCTTGAACACAAAAGCATATCATGTGAACGATTCAATGGTGGTCCCTTCCTCCTAGGACCACCTCAAGCACAGTTATGGGCAAAATACATCCAACCAAGGCCCTGCAAGCATTATGGGACGAGATTAGCAGTGGCAGTGAATATTATAGTGTTCAATATCAAAATAATTCTACAAAGAGTTGCAGTTCAACTAGTCGTCACTGGGTGTCGTCCCTCACGAGTCAAATGCAAAAGCTTCATGAAAGGTTTTCAATACTTTTGCATTTCACTCTTGAGGGACGACACCCAGTGACGACTAGTTGAACTGCAGCTCTTTGTAGAATTATTTTGATATTGGACACTATAATATTCACTGCCCACTGCTAATCTCGTCCCATAATGCTTTGCAGGGCCTTTGGTTGGGATTGTATTTTTGCCCATAACTGTGCTTGGGGTGGTCCTAGGAGGAATCGTTCAATAAGATGTGCTTTTTGTTTTCAAGACATCTGCTTGGTTGTTGGTTCTCTCCCTAAGTTAGTGAGGATACCAAAATCATCACCTCTCTCACTGCTTGTTAACTTTTTGTTTTCACTTTAGTGAAATGACTATATGCATTTTTAGCATATAAAGACAGAGATATTTATTTTATCTTAACTTGCACTGTACAAGTTTGCTTTTGGTAATTATTGTACAGTGCAGTCAAGCACACAGCTACGCACTACGCAATTTGCATAGCTACGTGTAGTTGAAGCTGTACTTCACGTAGCTACGTGAAGTGCTACTACGCAAACTACGCCCGGGCTTAGAAACAGTAGCCCTCATCCTCCTCGACCTATCAGCGGCGTTCGACACAGTCTCCCACCGCACCCTAATACGCAGACTCTACGACGCAGGAATCCAGAACAAGGCCCTCGACTGGATCCGCTCCTTCCTCTCCGGCAGGACGCAGCGGGTCAGACTCCCCCCCCCCCCTTTCCTCTCGGACCCCACACCTACCACCTGCGGAGTCCCCCAGGGCTCCTCCCTCAGCCCGACGCTCTTCAACGTCTACATAGGTCCACTCGCCCCCATCGTCCGAACCTACGGACTCAACATCGTGTCATACGCAGATGACACCCAGCTCATCCTCTCCCTATCCAACGAGCCCAACACCGCCAGACGCAACTTTCGAGAAGGCATGGAAGCCGTCGCCAAATGGATGAAAAACAGCTGCCTACAACTAAACACCAACAAAACAGAAGTACTCATCATGGGCCCAAACCCCGATGCCTGGAGCGACACCTGGTGGCACCCCGCCCTCGGAAACCCGCCAACCCCCACGGACCACGCACGCAACCTGGGAATCATCCTGGACTCCAAGGTCAAAATGGACCACCAGATCAACTCTGTCTCGTCTTCCTGCTTCCACACCCTCCGCCTCCTTCGTAAGACCTTCAAATGGATCCCCCTCGGACACCGAAAGACCGTCACTCACGCCCTGGTCACCAGCAGACTCCGACTACGGCAACGCACTCTACGCCAGAATAAACAAAAACCTCACCCGCAAGCTACAGAACATCCAGAACGCCGCCACAAGACTGGTCCTGAACCTGCCAAAACACTGCCACATCTCCCAGCACCTGCGCACACTCCACTGGCTCCCTGTCGAGGCGAGAATCACCTTCAAGATGCTCACCCACGCACACAAGGCCCTCCACGGCACCGGACCAGCATACCTGAACAGCCGACTCAAATTCCACGCACCCCAAAGGACCCTACAATCAGCCCAGCTCTCCTACGCCGTGGTCCCCCGCACCAGAAAGACCAGATCGGGAGGCCGCTCCTTCTCCTTCCTCGCGGCCAAAGCATGGAACGCCCTTCCGCTCCACCTCAGACAGACAACATCGCTCCCCATCTTCGCAAGAAACCTCAAAACCTGGCTCTTCGACAGACCCCCTCTTTGATGGATGGAACCTGCACCCCCCCCCCTAGCGCCTTGAGACCCTTACGGGTGAGTAGTCGCGTTTTAACAAACCCCTGATTGATTGATTGATTCGTTAATGGGGACGGCTGCTGTTTGTGGTGGGGGAGCTCTAATGAAATGTACCGAGAACCTGATTCGCAAAGGGAAACTTACGCTTTTGTGTAAGTTTATGATTTTTCGCAATTCACAGGGGAATTTTATGAGTAGTGTCTTTACGACCGTGGAGCCTGTGCACTCACGGCGAAGGCCCGCACATAAAAAGATAGAAAGTCATAAAGACGCTAATTGTAAAATTCCTTTCTGAATTGCAAAAAGTCATAAACTTACACAAAAGCGTAAAGTTACCTTTGTGAATCAGGCCGGTGGGTGTGACACCTTCCACAGTATGCAAAGTCCGGTTTTGGATGAGGGGTGATGACTTGCCTTCATGTCCTTTGTAGTGGTCGACGAGTAAAAGTGAAGTAGGGGATGTAGGGCCTTAGCAGTGTGGCGGGGGTAACTATGGCGGTAACGAAAGAGACGGCACAGATATTTTCCTAAAGGCAGACATATGTCATTTGGTTAGATAGCTCAGTGGGTTTCCCACCTGTTGCTGTGCCCTCTCAAGCACATATACAGCATTCTTCCTCCTACCATGTCTTCCCCATCAGTTACCTACCACCACTTCCTTCCACAGCTCCAACTAACCATCAGGTTATAATAAAGACCTCAAGACTCAGGATTTGGACAGCAAATATATTCCTTTTGTTACATATATATTACAGGCCCCATCATCAGACACCGGTACAGACCCACACCTGAGGCAACAGAGCTGTCAATCAGTGTACATAGATCTAACAGGCGCCTCTGACAGGAGAGTTACCCCTCATGTAACAGAGGTCTTACAGGCCCAGCCAATGACAGCAGAACTATCACTCATTTAACAGAGCTCCTACAGGTTTAGACATCTGACAGCAAATCAGTCTTTCATGTTGTACACAATTTACAGGCATACATTTTTGGACAGCACAGCTGCCCCTCACTATAAAGAAACTTTAAAGATGGCCCCGCAGATGAACTATCCACCAGGTTAAACCAATTTTACAGGCCCGGAGTTCAGCCATCAAAGCTATCCCTTAGGTTACACATGGTTTCCGGCTCAGGCATCTAACAGGGAAGCTGTTCTCAAGTGACGCAGATCTGATTGGCTCAGGCATCTGGGAGGGAAGCTGTTCTCAAGTGACGCAGATCTGATTGGCTCAGGCATCTGGGAGGGTAGCTGTTCTCAAGTGACGTAGATCTGATTGGCTCAGGCATCTGGGAGGGAAGCTGTTCTCAAGTGACGTAGATCTGATTGGCTCAGGCATCTGGGAGGGAAGCTGTTCTCAAGTGACGTAGATCTGATTGGCTCAGGCATCTGGGAGGGAAGCTGTTCTCAAGTGACGCAGATCTGATTGGCTCAGGCATTTGACAGGGAAGCTGTTCTCAAGTGACGCAGATCTGTTTGGCTCAGGCATCTGGGAGGGAAGCTGTTCTCAAGTGACGCAGATCTGATTGGCTCAGGCATCTGGGAGGGAAGCTGTTCTCAAGTGACGCAGATCTGTTTGGCTCAGGCATCTGACAGCAGGGTCATCTTTCTGGTTGTTAATCTGAGCCCTTATCCTATCAGCTAGGATATACAAGTTCTAATAGTTGTTTTAAAGATGAGTTGTGGGGCACATGCTTGATTCTGTCTGACAAGCTGTTAAAGTTACCAAGTATCTGCCAAAAGATATAGAAAAATAACTAGAACAGAAAAATAATCCGACCCTGCATTAAGGGTGTGGAATTTTAAAAACTATCTACTTGTCCGAAGAACAGGATGCCTCAGACATGCCCTCTAAAAACAGATCCACTTGTCCCAACTGGTGCCATACAATTAATGACACATTATGGCCGCGTTCCCATATGAGATCTCTCATAATAGTCTCTCTGATTAAGCCAGGGCTCATATGAGATCAGGGTCTGGACTCTAACGAGGCTGTGATTATGCCACCTTTCTGATTGTATGTGTCCGTCAATACACCAGAGCTCTGTTTTTTGTCAAATATTTGAGCATTCATATGCTCTGCGTATGCATAGGCTCTGTTTATGAATGGGCTCTGTTTAGACCCGCTTTCTGATCCCAGCAAGGTTCGGACTATGCCAGCGCCTTCATTATGCCGGAGTTCTGAATAGAGCAGAATTCACGATACGTCACCGCTCTATGGGTATCATCGCTGTCTCTCTACTTTGAGGAGCTTTCCCCTGGCAATGTTGCTTCTAAGCATTCACTTGATTTCACAAAATGTTACTGTAAATAAACTCAGATTCCACTTGGGCGCGCCAGTTATGGGATTACCCACCGAGGATGAAGGTCATCACCCGCCCTCTGACGATTTCTACTTTTTAAACAGATCACTTTATCTCATGCAGGCCCTTGTTTGCCATAATTGTTAGCAAACACGAAGTGTTATATCAATGACTGAATAGTTACATTTTACAACTAGATAAACTCTGCAAAGTCATATCAGAGTCAAAAATGAAGTCTATCTATCCATGTAAGTCTGACTTACAGGCACAAAGGTTGGTTTGCACTCCTAAAAGGATTGTCTCACACGAAGGTTTTTGTGTGAGCAAATCTAGTCCTCTGCTGGAAGTAGACAGGAAGTGGTTGCTCTAGGTTGGAATGATCAGTGGGTTTGTGCACATCAACAACTCGCTTGTTTAAGGGTAATTGTGAGCTCTTCTCTAACCCCTCACTACCCTAAAAATATTGAAATTTGCTCCCAACAAATCCAGGAGTAAATCTTTTTCAAGATGGGTAGCGACACCGCCCTTAAAAAGTCGTGGGTGTAGGGAAAGAAGTTTCTTCATGACTGGAAATATTTCACCTCTGGTTAATAAGAAAAAAAAACGAAGATAGAAAAGTTTGCTAGGTGTACACTTGGAAATCCAGAACTATTACAAGTTTCAAGGCCTGCTTCTGTAAACTCTTATGAATTCACAATTCTGCCCCCATGCATTGTCATAGACCTGAGAATACACTTTTGTTACTTTAAGAAGGGGCCCTAACTTATCTTTTTCAAGTGTCACATAATGGTTTTCACTGATTCTCCTTTAGTATTTTGTTTATATGGGCATGCGTCAAACATGATTTAATAAATGGTGCCTAAGAGAAATGTTATTTAATGTTTTTGCTAAAAATTGCACAGTAATGAAGCCAAACTGCCTCTAAATTTTGTGGATTTTTTCCAAGTTGCATATATTTTTGGGTACATTTCATTTGGAAAGTAAACACATTGCTTGATAGTTTACCAACACTGTCTGCAACCCTTATCTATGTTTTTTCACTTTTTAAATATTTTTGGTACATTGTATTCTTTCAAAATAAAGCCACCAAACTTACATTCATTCTTCGGCCTCTATCTGCATGTATACGTAGGTCAATAGTTTTTATATATCAAAACCTAGCCAAAAGGCATCAGAAGATCCTTCTGGGAGCAATGCCCTTACCCACAAATTGTTCAATTTTGCAGAAGTGAAAATACTTTTATACTAAATACTGTTAGTGCTTAATTTGAGCCGGTGGTTGCAGGTGGGGACAACTGGAACTTATTTTTGGGGACCTGCACCTATTTTTCCTCAACAGAATTTGATCCAGAGCAAGAGGGAGAAAAGTGCAAATGGAGGAAAGAAGCAGGGGAGAAACATGGAAAACACTGACAAAGGGAGAAAGCAGGGACGGAGAACCTGCATGAGTGATACAAGGTGGCAGAGAGTGTCTGGTGGTGGATTAAAGAGGAGTGAGGCGGAATCAAGACTGCACCGCCTTGGCATTCAGCACACCAACATTTAATGGCACCGGCTGCGGGCTTCTAAGCACAACTCTTGCAGGTACTCATTCCTGCACAAACTGAGCACTGGCTGTCAGTGGAAGCTGAGCCTGCCTCACTGAATTTCGTTCAGAGTGCCCGTCCCAAAAGCAAAGGCTTTTTGTTCATGAACCACATGGATAAACGTGAACACTGTACACATTCGGCGGTGTATCTTGTCTCAGCAGCAAACAGTGCTCTTTCCCACAATTACACCGTGGCACGTGACAGTCAAAGGGTTTGTACTGAAGGGGGCGTGTCTGCCTGTCCAGGGGAAACATGAAATTTTGCTGTCCTGGTCTCTAAAAGAACAGATCGTGGAAGATGGAAATTCACCACACGGGGCATTTTATACAAAGCAAAACACACAAGATGATGGACGGAATGCTGCACATTGGCAAACATTCACCCCCAGATCTGGGTTTAATCCATCGTTATTTTGCTTCACCACGCCACCCCAGTTCTGACATAGCCATATGCAAATCAGTCTTGACCCTGTGCCTCATGGGAACAGTCCAGACCGAACTGCCAAGCCATGTCTTCCCTGGACCGGAATCAAGCATCCTAGGACCGGTTTCAGGCTATCAGCCTTCATCAGCCAGGATAGCTTGACTCCAGTGGCGTAGTGAGCACGGGACCCACGTCTGGGCATACCCTTCCCACTTAGGGCGAAATGCAAAACACACAAGATGATGGACGGAATGCTGCACATTGGCAAACATTCACCCCCAGTCACAGATCTGGGTTTAATTCATCGTTATTTTGCTTCACCACGCCACCCCAGTTCAGACCTAGCCATATGCAAATCAGTCTTGACCCTGTGCCTCATGGGAACAGTCCAGACCGAACTGCCAAGCCATGTCTTCCCTGGACCGGAATCAAGCATCCTAGGACCGGTTTCAGGCTATCAGCCTTCATCAGCCAGGATAGCTTGACTCCAGTGGCGTAGTGAGCACGGACCCACGTCTGGGCATACCCTTCCCACTTAGGGCAAAATGCAAAACACACAAGATGTTGGACGGAATGCTGCACCTTGGTAAACAATCACCCCCCAGTCACAGATCTGGGTTTAATCCATCGTTATTTTGCTTCACCAAGCCACCGCAGTTCAGACATAGCCAGATTCAAATCAGTCCTTGACCCTGTGCCTCATGGGAACAGTCCAGACCGAACTGCCAAGCCATGTCTTCCCTGGACCGGAATCAAGCATCCTAGGACCGGTTTCAGGCTATCAGCCTTCATCAGCCAGGATAGCTTGACTCCAGTGGCGTAGTGAGCACGGGACCCACGTCTGGGCATACCCTTCCCACTTAGGGCGAAATGCAAAACACACAAGATGATGGACGGAATGCTGCACATTGGCAAACATTCACCCCCAGTCACAGATCTGGGTTTAATCCATCGTTATTTTGCTGCACCACGCCACCCCAGTTCAGACATAGCCATATGCAAATCAGTCTTGACCCTGTGCCTCATGGGAACAGTCCAGACCGAACTGCCAAGCCATGTCTTCCCTGGACCGGAATCAAGCATCCTAGGACCGGTTTCAGGCTATCAGCCTTCATCAGCCAGGATAGCTTGACTCCAGTGGCGTAGTGAGCACGGGACCCACGTCTGGGCATACCCTTCCCACTTAGGGCGAAATGCAAAACACACAAGATGATGGACGGAATGCTGCACATTGGCAAACATTCACCCCCAGTCACAGATCTGGGTTTAATCCATCGTTATTTTGCCCAGGGTCAAGACTGATTTGCATATGGCTATGTCTGAACTGGGGTGGCGTGGTGAAGCAAAATAACGATGGATTAAACCCAGATCTGTGACTGGGGGTGAATGTTTGCCAATGTGCAGCATTCCGTTCATCATCTTGTGTGTTTTGCATTTCGCCCTATGTGGGAAGGGTATGCCCAGACGTGGTCCCGTGCTCACTACGCCACTGGAGTCAAGCTATCCTGGCTGATGAAGGCTGATAGCCTGAAACCGGTCCTAGGATGCTTGATTCTGGTCCAGGGAAGACATGGCTTGGCAGTTCGGTCTGGACTGTTCCCATGAGGCACAGGGTCAAGACTGATTTGCATATGGCTATGTCTGAACTGGGGTGGCGTGGTGAAGCAAAATAACGATGGATTAAACCCAGATCTGTGACTGGGGGTGAATGTTTGCCAATGTGCAGCATTCCGTCCATCATCTTGTGTTTTGCATTTTATACAAAGCACCCTGGAGGCCCATGTGCGTGCATTTTTCAATCCCGGGGCACTTTGGTATTACAGGATGAGCCGCTGGTGATTTTGGGATAAAAAAGGGACCTGCCCTGATTTGCATGGGGGAGGCAAATGAGGAACACCTTTGTGTCCGCACTGTATGACAGAGGCAGACACGGAGTCCGGAAAGCTGTCAGGAGGCACACCGATTGAGCACCACATGTGAGATGGCGGACAGTCAGTGTACCCTCAGAGGGTGACTTTTGGGAGGGTGCACAGGGGGTTCCTGGGACCCCCAGATATGCGCTCTCAGGCAGGTGCAGGTACATCCTGCACCTGCGTGTGGGGGATTCCTGCCTCACCTGGAAAGGGAGGCCGGGTCTGCAGTCTCGGTGAAAGGCGGACCACTAGCTTGAAACTGTTGCTCCCCCTCCCACTACTTCACGGTTCCGAGCGGAAGTAGGAACAGAGCTTGGACTCTAATCTGGACACTGTCGTGGTCTGCACCCAACACACCTAGTGAAGTGTGCGCCTCGGCGCAAGCAGGGACGATGCACCCTATCTGTAATACGGGCCCTGGGGTCAGGTTTGTTTAAGTGTGTTTTTATAAGCAATACTTATAGTTGGCGTCAGCAGTGTTTCTCACTAGAAGCATGCTGGATACTGTCTTTATCTGCCCCCGTCGGGCAGGGTTCACTTTGTTGCACTGAAAGTGATGTACAGTAAAGTAGTGTCTAGGCCATTGATATTCAAAATACGCCCGGGGGCTGCTTACGACCCTCTTAACCTTTACATGCGGCCCCCCTGGTAAACAGTAGCACAAGCTTCTGTTTACTTGCTGAGCATTAATATTCAGAAACAATGTCAAATAAACAGCCAAGCATTCATTTGTAGGTCTGATAAAGTAACTACTGTGATGTCCTGCACTACTTAACTTTAGTTAACCTGCAAATAAATGCTTAATTTAACATTTTTTTAAACATCCTTACACAATCCCTGACCCACGCAGGACCCCTTACCGTCACAGTGCGGCCCTCGGTCACAGACCATACGTTGCAGCCCCCCTGCATATGTTTTCGAGTACCCATGGTGTAGGCACTGAATACACAGGGCCCTTCACTTAGACTCGTCAGTGGTGAGTGTGAGGGCCCAGTGACGGGGGCGTCCTAAGCACGGTTTGAATTGGACCAGGGACCCAATATAGCGCCTCGAGGGGATTTTGTTCACGGTTTCACACTGAGGTGGTGAATGTGAGACTTCGTTGTACCTCCCTGACATAAAGACAAAGCCTACACAGGGTTGTACTTGTGCGCTTACAAACAATAAAACACACACAGCTCTGACTGTAGAACAATGGAGTATTCTATATGTTTGTAAAGCGTGTGGAAAAGCGCGAGTATAAGCAAGCGCGCCATTAGGGCCCGGCCGCCTGGATCCCCGCCCACGTTGTTTGCCAGGCGGCTAGCCCTATGGGCGACGACCAGCCACAAGCGAAGTGTTTCCGGGTCACCCTGGACCTATTTCCGGCCTGGGATCCGGCGCGGGAAGGGGGCGGAGCATCAGCCTATTTAGGCCTCGGGGATGCGGCGAGGGTCCTCTCTTTCCCGCGCGGGGCCCCAGGGGTAAGCTGGTCATCAATCTCGGAGGACGTCGGTGATCTGTCGAGCAGAAGGGATTTCGGAGGCAGACGGTGGTCTTTGGACGACGTGTCCTCGCGGGATATCAGCAGCGGTGTTACGAGCGGAGTGGCGCTAGGGTTACCGTAGGGGGAGGCACAGGAGAACGGAGGTAAGGTGTCGGGTCCTGGGCGGGTTTCGGGCAGCCGCGGGTGGCCGGTGGTGACGAGGGTTAAACGGGGTTGCTGTATTTGCGGCAAGGCGCCATCGGCCCTCCCCGGCTGCCGGGAACGTTGCGCAGTGCTCGGCAGCCTGTATCCTTGAGCAGTAGAGCTGAGAGCACATCCAGGGTTTTCACCGCGTAAAACGAGGTAGCGGTGGGAGCGCGGGAGGGGAAAAAATTGGCAGTGTGAGGCAGGCGGCACAGAGGGGCATCGTGGGGCCTACAAGAACGCAGCGGGCATTGTTGGACCTATCAGAGGGTGTTTGAGCGGAGATATTTGCGGCGCGAGGAGGGCTGCATAGAAGGGGCATTGGTGGGCCTACCAGAGCTGGGTAAGCAGCGAGATTGGCAGCGATAGAGGGCAGCGCAGAGGAGCATTGTGGGGCCTTGCAGAGCCTTGTAGGCTGTGAGACTTCCAGCACGAAGCAGGCTGCGCAAAGGGGCATCAGCGGGCCATCCAGAGCGGTGTTAGCAGTAAAGGGCTACAGCGCGAAGCGGGCAGCTTCGAAAGCCGGGATAAGTGGTTTGGGTTGCGCAAAATGCCGGTGAGGGGGCGCAACGAGAAGCGAAAAGGGGGGGATCCCGACTTGGCACAGCTGTTGAAACTAGTGTTAGTTAAGCTGGGCCAAGAGGAAGGAAGTGATGAGGAGCTAGTGCCTGAGCAGGAGCCTGATCGAGACCAGGTCCCAGAGCCAGTGCCGGACAGTGAGGGGGCAGGGCGCCAACGGAGATCCACGGTCCCTCCCAAGGCAGCGTTCCCCCCACTTGAGAAGAGGCCCAGAACTCAACCGGGCAAGAAAAAAGGGAAGAACACCAAGGCCCCTAGGGTCAATAAGAAGGGGCCTAGCAATAAGGTGCATGAGGAGCAGCCCCCACAGCCTAGGGATCCCATTATCCCCCCGCAGCCCGAACCTGGGCTATCAGCCCCAAAGGAGGGGGAGCGTGATGATGTCGGGGCGATACTAGCCGAAATCAGGTGGGCATTGAAAGCCTTAGCACCCAACAATCCGAGTCCTGTAGTGCCAGTAGGGACGCCAGTCACGGTACCGGCGCCACTGGAGGGGCAAGGGGGGAGATTGCCCGAGCCAGCCTCGACACCGGGGGAAGGGGTGCCACTAGCCCCAGATCAGCCGAAGAATCCTGCAGGGGAGGGGCCGAATCCCACGGCCAGTATCTTAGCATCAGTAGCAACTTTGCTGGCGCAGTTGGCGGCCCCGAGGGCAGCAGTTCCAGCCTCCAGTGTACCAGTAGCACCCTGGACACCACAATCAGCAACAGAGAGCGCCCTTAATGAGATTAGCAAGCAGGTGGCGATCCTAGGCAGAGCGCAAGATAAAGTAGTGAATGCTATCCCTCTGGCGGTGGGTCAAGCAGCCCCCGCACAAGCTGAGTCGACGTCAGGGACCGCAACAGGTAAGGCGGTCGACAGCGTAAACAAGGGCGCAGGGGCGGAGTCAAAGGCAATTGGGGGCCAGGAGACCGTGTTATCGAAGCGCAGTAAATTGGCGGTGCATGTGTCGCAGGACATGAAGGAGAAGATTTGGAAGGGAGAGTTCATAGACATGTATGCCTTAATCAGGCCAAAAAGGCGGGACTTGGAAACCAAGGAAAAGGAGGGAAAGGACAGCTCCTTCAAGGATAGGAAACCCAGGGTTGAGGAATCAATTACTAATTGGCAGTTTGGTTTCAATGTTTTTTCCACTGTGTTGTTAGAGAAGAAACCTGAGCTGGCAATTCCACTGATTTGCTATGCCAACAAACTTCTGAAAGCTCACGCGATGTACGGGGGGACTGCCTGGATGGACTATGACAGGGATTTCAGATGGGCAAAGGTAGAGGACCCAGACATGGGGTGGGATCAGACAGAGGTCAATGTATGGTTGGAAATCATTAATAATAAGGCGCCAATGAAGCAGCCCTTTCGGACTTCGCAGGGAGGGGTGGGCGAGAAAAAAGGGACATGCTGGGCTTTTAACCCCTTCAATGCGCGTGACGAGCGTGTGCGCATGACGAGCTGAGCTCGTCACGCCCGCGATCGGAAGGTCCAGCACACGAGCGGAATTCCGATCGCGGCGAAGGTGTTAACAGAAAAGTGTGTACTTGGCCAGCAGGGACATGTAAGTTCAAGCACGCTTGCGCATTCTGCGGCCACCCCTCCCACCCAGAGTTTAAGTGTATCAAGAAATCTAAAGATAGAGGCAGGGAGCACAAGCCATCACAGCAATAGTTTACCCACCCCAGTTAAGATAGGGAGACTGATTTTTTGGTTGAATCAATATACTGACAGGGGTGCAGCCAGGACGTTGTTTCAGGGGTTTTCCACAGGTTTTCGCATTTCAGCGCAGGGGGTGCCACCAGTGGCACATTGCAACAATCTTTTATCAGCGCGCATGCATCCCTCTGTGGTATCTCAAAAAGTTGGTAAGGAGAGGGCCCTGGGGCGGATAGCTGGCCCATTCCTGGCCCCCCCGCTGCCTGGTTATGTTTGTTCACCGCTGGGAGTGGTCCCCAAAAAGGAGCCAGGCCAGTTCAGGATGATACATAACTTATCGGCACCGAGGGGGGCCTCAGTGAATGACGCCATAGACCCGTCCCTGTGCTCTGTGACTTATTCCTCGTTCGACACGGCATTGCAGAAGCTGCGTGACTTAGGGCCCAAGGCTTTCATGGCCAAAACGGACATCGAGTCAGCATTCCGACTCATGCCGGTACACCCCGAGGATTACCACTTGTTAGGTTTTCAGCTTCAACATCAGTTCTATTACGACAAGTGCATGCCAATGGGTTGCGCGGTTTCATGCAGGTATTTTGAACTGTTCAGTTCCATGCTGCACTGGCTGTTTACTTTCAGGACAGGTCGCAGGGACATCGTGCATTATTTGGATGATTTCATGGTCTTGGGTCCCCCGATGTCGGGGGAATGTGGGCAGGCTTTGAAGGACCTAGTGGTGATGTTTGAGGAATTTGGGGTGCCATTGGCCCAGGGTAAGACGGTGGGGCCGGCGACATGCATGTCTTTCCTTGGCATTGAGATTGACACAGTGGTGGGGGAATGCAGGTTACCAGCAGACAAAGTGGAGGCTTTTCCCCAGGCAATAGAGGCAGCATTGGCTAGACCTAAAGTAACATTGCACCAACTACAGGTGCTGGTAGGCCAGTTGAACTTCGCGTTGCGGATCATCCCGATGGGGAGGCCCTTCTCAAGGTCAATCGCGAGGGCAATGGCAGGGATGACTCAGAAACACCACCACGTCCGTCTACAGGAGGATGTGAGGGAGGACTTGAAGGTGTGGCGCAGTTTTCTGAGCGACTTTAATGGTAAGGTGGTCTGGCCGGCACCGACCATCTCCAGTGCAGACTTGGGCTTACTCACGGACTCAGCGGGTAGCGTGGGTTTTGGCGCTGTGCTGGGGTCATGCTGGTGCAGGGGGGACTGGCCTGCAGCATGGCATGAGCAGGGGCTGACAAAAAACATAGCCTTTTTGGAACTGTTCCCCATTGTGGTGGCAGTGACTGTTTGGGCGCAAGTCTTCAGGGACAAGTCTGTGGTTTTTTGGTCTGACAACATGGCAGTGGTGGAGGCCATCAACAGACAAGGGGCAAAGTATAGGCAAGTACTAAGGCTATTGAAGCATTTGGTGTTGGCTTGCTTGAAGTTGAACTTGCTGTTCAGGGCGGCGCATATTCCAGGCGTGGAGAATCAGGCTGCTGACGCTTTGTCTCGCTTCAAGTTACAGGATTTCAGGAGATTCCATCCACAGGCGGAGGACCGGATGACAGCGTTCCCAACATCTCTGTGGAAGATTGGAGCCCCGCCTTAGCAGGGCTAGTGTGGGCCTCATTGAGCGAGCGCACCAGGAGAACTTATCAGCAGCATTTCAAATCATACCGAATGTTTGTGCAGCGCGTAAAGCTGGGGTGCCTATTTAGTCCAGAGGCCATAAGCGGCTTCTTACAGGCTTTAAGGGATCAGGGTAGGCCTGCTTCTTATGCCAGGGCACACGTGACTGCAGTAGGTTTCTTTGCCAAGCTGGCGGGCGAGCGCGATCCGGGCGCTACATTCTTAGTGCGGAAAGCACTGGCAGGTTGGGCCAGACTCGAAGGGGTTAAAAAGGAGCTCTGACTTTAGAACAATGGAGTATTCTATATGTTTGTAAAGCGTGTTGTGAGTCACTGGTGAAAGACACCGGATGCTCTGCTGAAATGAATCAAAATAGGCAGAACTCCTACAGATCTGCCGTTCTAGTCTTTCTTCTATGAATGGAAGTAGCATTGCAGTGTCTATTTTTTAATCTGTGTAATTTTGAATACTTCGGACCTTTAAATGGTCTGAAAAGGATGGCCCAAAATATGTCTGTGACGAGGCTGATAAATCCTTAAGGCTGCTATCTACGTCACCACAAACTGTGTAGTGCGAATGTTACCATCATCTATTCTTCCCCCCTGACTTGCTTCCACAGCCCTCCTTCCGGGGGCCTCGTGACACCGTCAGTTACTATTGCATGCCTTTTATTTACCTCAGATGGATGAAAGGCTGAGCCACACCCATTGGGGTTCGAGTTGGTGACTTTTACGAGGCACTCATGGACAGTTCTCAGCAGAGGGTGCCCCCTCCCCCCCACCCAAGCGATGGTGTCAGCCTTCTCGATACTTACACATCCATACTAAGGGGCATATTATCAAGCCCATTATCGCCGCTTTAGCGGCCGTTTTCGGCCGAAAAGCGGCGATAATGGCATCGCACTATTAGCAAGGACACGCTAGCGCGTGTTTCCTTGTCTCAGCACCGGTTTTCCTTACGCCTTGCATCGCATCTCTAATGTGATGCAAAGTAGGCGTTCCCAAGAAAAACAACATTAAAAATATCGCTATCTGTCCTTCGCAGTATTTACAAGCCCGCCCAGGACACCCATAGCGATATGAAAAGCTGCGCTAACCGCGGTTATCGCCGGTATTTTACGTCTGAGAAAATCCTGACTTCACTATCTTTTACATGGGAGGTGGATTGTACGGCTAAATCCACATCTCGCTCTAACTAAGGATTCCCCTATCGCTGCAGGTTTATCGCTGGATTCACAGCGATAAACCTGCATTTCGCCGCTATCGCCGGATTTTTCATCGCCGTGGAGATAAGCGTTGTAAATAACACGATATCTCGGCGATCAAATCCGGCGATAGCCGGCGTTAAACAAAATCGCGCTAAGCGCGCTCGGCGATATTTATCGCTGCTCGGTGGTGATATGCCCCAAAGTTCCTCTGCGGACCCTGATGAAATGTCTTCCTTTCTTAACCTATTGACAGGATCTTTGAGCTATTTTCACATTCTTTATTAATTTAATTTCAGTTTCATGTGTAATAAACAGCCACATAGCACTAAGAAATGAAATGTAAAAAAAACATTTTTGTGTGGCATGTACCTGGAGTAGTGTCAGCAAAGGGCCCGGAGAGCACAACACATCCAATATTCTTTAATTCTCAAGACCCTTTTTTTTTTATTACAGAAGGGGCTGCAGACTTTGGTGTGCCCCTTTCAATAATACTTAGGATGCAGTCACAAAGTTAGTACCCAGGCAATGAAAAATGAACTCAACCACATGCAAGGAATATGTTGGCCCCTGTGCGTGCGACAAATGACAGCTGCAGAGGCAAAGGGGCTCTCACGGACGGGCTGTGTGCACCCCGAAGGTGGTGCAGAACTAGAGCGCCCCTCCAGAGCGTCTTTAGGAGGGGGTCTGGAGGTTCACGGGGATGCCCAGGGATCCATGAGGGCTCTTACAGACTCGAGACCCCTGTGGGGCGGGGGCTTCTTGGCCACTCGCCAAAATAAAGTCAGTGTTCCCTTGCAGAAACACTGCGAGATAGGGCTTAAAGTGAGGCAGGTCCTGCCGGGTCTCTGACCTGGCAGTATTTAAAAACTGATTTTGAAACGGTCCCTACTCATGTTCTTAACGTTAAAGGTGAGGACACTGATCCATTTCTCAAGGGCTGTAAACACAGTTCATATAAACCATGTCAGCGATGCAATCCCAGCTTACATTTCACTTTTACTTCATCCTGCACTCCCCAGAAGTATTAGTTTTTTCTAGATGTTGTGTCCCTTTAGTCTTTTCATACACATAGGATTCCTGAAAAGTGCACCTGAGCTGAGTCTGGGTGAGATCAGGTCGTGAGGGGGTGTCTATAATAGGGCACGATCGAAAGTTCTTGAGTTGAGGCCAAAGGCAGTGCTTGTTTCTCACAATGTCTGTCAGTGGGCTATAAAGGTGTTCAGAATACATGCTCATCCAATCATCGGCCTCTCTGAAGAGCGTACAGAGTGATGAGGACATATGTCTAAATTCGAATTACAATTTTAAGTGAAATTATGTGAAGGAGGTATGTACAGCTGTTGAAATATTTACAGTGCTAAAGGGAAGAAAATGCTTTGTATACAGGACAGCAGTGTGTGATGGTGTGTTTATGAGCAAGAAAGAGAAAGAGAGTGTATGGTGGAAGGAAGGGAAGACACAAGGAAGTGCATGCAGAGAAACAGAGTCAAATAACAGTGATGAAGAAGGAAGGAGATGTGTGCATTATGCAGAGAGGATTTTAGAAAGACGTCAGAAGAAAAATGGACTAAGGTCCTAGAGTTCATCGAACGAGTTACTCTGACGCCAACATGACAGATATCCTGTCCACCGAATTGCAAGTGCATTATCCAAGGGGCCCTTGTAACCGATTGCTGAAGTCTTAATGAGGCCGCAAGTATCTAACTGAAGATGGTACAAAGGGGAGAGCAGGAGCGATTGAGGCACCTAGAGGACCCCTCCCCCTTTCCCACACCATGGTAAGGTTTAATTCACAGTCTCATATTATCAGAAGTGAAAAAAATCTATTGTAATTCACACAAAAATTGTTGTTACTCATCCAATACTGCTAACCGCATTGGCAAAGCCAATAGCTCTGGTTTGTCTTAGGCATGTTTGTTGCTGTTTGATGTGGCTGGGTGCAAAATCAACACTCACAGCGAGGCACACAAATACTGGCCATGGAGCATGCTGTGTGAAGCACCTGGATAACCTCACGGGTGACAAGCAGCGCTATACAAGTACCACATGATTGATTGATTGAAGCACAGGATTACCCTGCACCCCAGTTTCTATCAGAGGCCCTGAATGCCCTGTGGGGGGGGGGGCAGGTGGCATGCAAGGGTGGGTACGGTGCTTGTTTGCACCCAACAATAGCCATGGGGCCAAACTTCAAATGTCAGGGCCACCTGCACAGAAAGGCAGAGTAATAGATGAACCGCTTTTTCGGTGTTAACAGTATGTACGGCACAAGCGTTAGCTCACTTAAGTGGTGCACAAGTGGCAGACATTGCTTTTCTTTTTACTAATGGGGCATAAAGCCCCAGGGGCCGCATTAGACAATACCCCAGGGCGCAACGGGCATGTGTGCCTGTTTTCTTTTCCCCATGGGCACGGTGGTATTCCAAAAAGGGCAGCAGACGCTTGTGCGACCCCTTCTGTAATACAGATAGCGCTGGTGCACATAGAGCTCCAACGCTATCTTTAAAGGCCGTTCTCTCATTTGCATTGGGGGCGTGGCCCCATGCAAATAAGGGAAACACTTTGCTTCTGTGCCTACACTGTAAAATGGACGTGGGCGCAGAAGCCATTAGGTGGCGCAGTGACTGTGCCACAAAAACATAACACAGGGTCAGTGCGCTCCCTGAGGACAGCCATCTGGAGGGGCAAAGTACCCATGGACCGCCCCAGAGATCCCCCTACAGGCAGGTGCAGTCATTCACTCAATCTCTGTACCTGCCCCTCCCCCCTTTTGAAGTGCAGGTCAGTGCCGTGCACTGTGAAAGACAGAACAATTGCTTCAAACATACAGTCCGCCTTTCGCTAATGCACCAGTTCGTGTGGGCCCTTGGGGCAGTGCAGTTTTAGTAGAAGAATGCACTGTCCCAGTTTGCATCTGGCACATAAATTTGAGGGGTCACCATAGTGCAAACAGGCAGTGCACCTTGTAATACAGCCTTGCTCACCCACGGACGTTGTGCACTAGCGCAAATCCGGACATTTCTATTCATCTTCTCTTGTGACAGTTGTGTCTTGAGAGATTGACAAAGAATTTTTCTGTCTCTTAATAAGATTTAACTGTGAACTGGAGCCTATGTCGCTGTTTCACTATTGCGTGTGTGCATTACTGTGTTTAGGGGACGGGGTGCTTTAACCATCATTTGTTAGTTCTCACCTCATCCCAGTGCAGGATACAGACGGCTATGCAAAGCCAGAGATTGAGGGGGTCCTGAGTGGCCATGTAAAGAACCAGGGCAGACCAAACTATTAGCTTTATTTCTAGCGCCTAACTGCCCACACCTAACTATTCACAGAGATATTCCTCTTATTATGTTTTGATAACAGGAAATGCACAAACGGTTTCTCTTTAGTACTGCAACACTGTTTCCTGTTATCCCCACTTTGACCTTGGTGAGTGGGTACCTGGCATGCTGTGGTCAGGGTACCACCTTTCTCAGATGTTTTCAGATGCAGGAAGGGCCAGGAGCTGGCAGGGTAAGAAGATGTTCTGTGAAATCCACTGATTTCTTGTTTACCATGGCAATTCAGCCTCTGTTGGGTCTCTTGTCTTAGTGGACTAATGCGTCCTTTATAGGGGCGTGTGTCTACGCGTCCCATGGTCACAGGTTCAAAACCTGGCGGGTCCACTCAGCCGTTCATCCGCCTGAAGTCGATAAAATGAGTACCACTGTGTTGGGTAACAATAAACATCTGTTATTCAGCCCAAAGATGCCTGCGGGTGAACGTGCGCTTTACAAATACACGTTATGTTATGGGTGTTATGTTTCCCTTACTAACCATTTAGATAGTTAAGAAATACTTTTGAAGTGCTTCCTTCTTGTGTTTGCTGTTTCAAGTTTAAATTTCATATAAAATGTTAGCATTTGCTGATTTTCCCTTTTTTCCACGTATTGACATAAAAAGTCTGGCCATGTTGGTAAAGTAATGGCCAGGTTGCTATACTTGTAGGGAGGAGACCCTGCTCTCAAAACACTTGGATCCCTGTTCTTATTAACTAATTTCCCTAAAAATGTGGAGAAGAAGCAGATGCCATAAGCAAGAAAAAATACAAGAAGGAAAAATGATGCTGCTTGTCATATGGATGCCTCAAGGGCCATCCCCAGATTTTTTTTTGCCTCTTTTAGTGAAGATACCCAATGGCGCCCTGTCGTGTGGTATGGGAATGGTACCCGGTACATCAGAGAGTGGACTAGGGGTGGATTCTCCATTAGGGTCTGGGGCTGCGCCCCCCTGAAATTCCTGTCCATTCCTGCGCAAATATTAAATCGATTTATTTAGAGATACGATCGTATATCTAAATAAACCGATGTATTTAAGTGTGGGCTGTCTGTCCCAGGCTGCCTGCCCCGCCTCACTCTGAAGCAGGAGACGGAAGCCAGGCAGTCAATCAACTTTCTGAACAGTGACGCACGGCTTACCGTTCCAAAGCCCTTCATTGCCATTGTGTTCTATGGCAGTATCCACTGTAGGCCAGTGACGCTTTCAGCGTCATGGCTTCGGGCGCTGGAGTCTCCGTCCGTGCATGAGAGCAGCTGTCCGTCATTCACATGTATAGATCCCGCCCCTTCCCATTCGTCACACCTAAGAGTGGATGCAAGCACAAGCATGCGTGATTTGGTGCCTTGTTCTCTGTAATGGTGTTAGAATGTTAATCTTCTGTTATACATATTGTGCTGAGACCCCTCGCCTCCTTAACCTCCCCCACTGTGACACCCCAGGCTCTGGCTGCACGTCGCTGGCTCCATTAGAAGTGGAGCTGCTGCCTTTGCTCCCCCTCGAAATGGAACCAAAAGACGAGCAGGCCCGGGTTCTTGTTCCCTTGTGAAGTTGATCCAAATATCCGAGTCAAGCGCAAAGCAGGAGATATGAAATGAAATACCAGCATTTGTAAAGCGCACAGCTACCTCCGGAGAGGTGTCCCGGCGCTGGGGGCCCTCGGGAAGATTAAGCGAGCTATTGCCCAGAGTCACATGGTGCTGGGCTAACCTGCCGCCGGCACCGGGGATCGAACCGTCTGGAGTCGGGCACCCCGGCCGCTGCGCCACACCTCTTCCATATGTGCTTACAACAGACAGTTATCTGCTGTATGACATTAAACTGGCCCGATTTTCATGCCCTCAACAACATTAATGTCAAAAACATGGATTGATTTACTGAACAATGAGTGTTAAAAACGTTAAGGCAATTCATGCCAGTGATTTAGTTCCTCTCTTATTTCAAGTTTTACTTAATCTTGCTTTCCTCAAGAGTTAGCTATTCAGTCATGTTGTATTTCTGTAATTTTTTTCCGTGCATTCTTTGAGCCGTGCCAGGTGTTTATTCCAGTTGTAATTGCAATTCAGTGAAAATGTGTGTGAAGTGGGTGTACAGATGGCAAAATATTTACAGGACAAAAGGAAATAAATTGTTTAAATGTGAGTGAGTGCAGTGTATGTTTGGAGAGGCGTTTAAAATAAATTGTTTAAATGTGAGTGAGTGCAGTGTATGTTTGGAGAGGCGTTTGAAATAAATTGTTTAAATGTGAGTGAGTGCAGTGTATGTTTGGAGAGGCGTTTAAAATAAATTGTTTAAATGTGAGTGAGTGCAGTGTATGTTTGGAGAGGCGTTTGAAATAAATTGTTTAAATGTGAGTGAGTGCAGTGTATGTTTGGAGAGGCGTTTGAAATAAATTGTTTAAATGTGAGTGAGTGCAGTGTATGTTTGGAGAGGCGTTTGAAATAAATTGTTTAAATGTGAGTGAGTGCAGTGTATGTTTGGAGAGGCGTTTGAAATAAATTGTTTAAATGTGAGTGAGTGCAGTGTATGTTTGGAGAGGCGTTTAAAATAAATTGTTTAAATGTGAGTGAGTGCAGTGTATGTTTGGGAGGCGTTTAAAATAAATTGTTTAAATGTGAGTGAGTGCAGTGTATGTTTGGAGAGGCGTTTAAAATAAATTGTTTAAATGTGAGTGAGTGCAGTGTATGTTTGGAGAGGCGTTTGAAATAAATTGCTTAAATGTGAGTGAGTGCAGTGTATGTTTGGAGAGCGTTTGAAATAAATTGCTTAAATGTGAGTGAGTGCAGTGTATGTTTGGAGAGGCGTTTGAAATAAATTGCTTAAATGTGAGTGAGTGCAGTGTATGTTTGGAGAGGCGTTTGAAATAAATTGCTTAAATGTGAGTGAGTGCAGTGTATGTTTGGAGAGGCGTTTGAAATAAATTGCTTAAATGTGAGTGAGTGCAGTGTATGTTTGGAGAGGCGTTTGAAATAAATTGCTTAAATGTGAGTGAGTGCAGTGTATGTTTGGAGAGCGTTTGAAATAAATTGCTTAAATGTGAGTGAGTGCAGTGTATGTTTGGAGAGGCGTTTGAAATAAATTGCTTAAATGTGAGTGCAGTGTATGTTTGGAGAGGCGTTTGAAGATGTGCAGATGGACGAGATGTGCAGAGCAAAAGGACATATATCTAACCTAAAGCGCACATAACTGAGGCCAAATTTCCTTCCGCAGGCCTCAATACTATTCAAATATCAGAATTGAAACATTTTGAAGGTTAACTATTTATAACAAATCCTTGCTGCTACTCATTTATCTTAAACAGCTAACAACCATTGACAAAGCCAATCGTACTGATATGTTTTAGGTGTAAATCAGTTGTTGTGTTATATATCTGGATGCAATTACATCTCAGAGAAACCAAAATACCAGTCGGGTAGCACACTATGGGAATCACAGAAATGTATTTCACATGTTCCCTTTGAGAGAGCCCCAACGTTTTTCATCCCACTTAAAGACCTGTATTCACATATTTCTATATGACTGATCTCAATCAGCAGCTGTGGGTCCTTCCTGAAGCCTGGTTAAAGCATTTTCCTCCAAAGTTGATGCCGCGTACAGTGCAAGACACTGGGCAAGCCCACACTTTAAAAGACTGAAGTTGTCGTGTTGTACAATGTACAAATTTGCACATTACAGTAGCTGTTGAACATATTAACGCAGTAAGATATTGGGCAGTTTTTAATGTGTTTTATATTTCAAGACTATACCTTCCCACTGCTTTATAAGCCTTGCTTTATCACAAAATTAATTTGCTTTAAAATGCACCATTTGGCAATCTTTTTTTCAATTTGTTTCACTGGAGGACCCAGCCTGGACCCCACGTTTGTCCATTAAGCTTGCTTGTGTCGCTCACTACATAAGTCATACCAAACTTTTACGCCTTACCTCTTTCAAATGTCGCTAGCCGCCACTGGAGTGGACAGGCGTTGGGTGTATTTTAAGGGTATTATTGGTCATTTAAATCCCAGCTGTCGTGCAATCCAGCAAAGAATTATGTTCACAGTCTCATAATTTTTGGTAATCTTCCCTCTCTCCATTACAGGTATCGGAACAGCTACCATCCCCCTCGATCCATGAAGGTCCATGGCAGCCTGGCTGTTTCAACGCTGGTTCCTGGCTTCTACCCAGCATATGGTCTTGTAATCCTCAGAGAATCAACAAGTAAGAAATTACTAGCAAAAATAAATCAAAACCATAAATGAAAACACAAATGCAACACAGCATGTAGCACGGCTAGAGTAATGTCCGTACGGCTCCCTCTTGCTTGTTCCTTTCCTCCGGCAGAACCCTTCAACCTTTCCACTCTCTACTATTTGTACTTATTTCAGAGGTAATATTCTTGTACAGTTCCCTCACCTTTTTATCTCCCTTTCACAAGGACACAAATCACTCTTCCCCACTACCCCAATGAAGATTCAGTTCTGTGGCTCTCCGGTTACACACAAAGATGCCGACGGGGAAAACAAATAGAGCTTTCATAATGTAAAATAGTGCATTTTCCAATGATTAGCTGAACTTGCATTTACTTGTTACTTAAGGTGAATGATATTTTAAATGTAGTTACCTGAAGGTGAAAGACCAACGAATTAGTTACAGAAAATGTTTTTAAAATATATAAATCTGTTTATTACGCATAAAATAGGCAATGCGACAATGTCCAGAAGTAGAAGGTCCATGGCAGCCTTGCTGTTTCAACGCTGGTTCCTGGCTTCTACCCAGCATATGGTCTTGTAATCCTCAGTTACCTGAAGGTGAAAGACCAACGAATTAGTTACAGAAAATGTTTTTTTAAAATATATAAATCTGTTTATTACGCATAAAATGGGCAATGCGACAATGTCCAGAAGCAGCAAATTTTGCAGCATGAAGACATGTTCCAACCTATACAGTGTTTCGAACGTCGTAAAGGGTACACTTTCTCCCCACCCACACCACAGAAATTCAGTTTCAGTTGAGTCAAAGTGACTTCAGTTGAGTCAAAGTTTTCATAAAAATAAAAATAAAAAAAAGTTTAAAAAAATTAGAAAATGTTGTTCTTTTTAGGCACATCTTTGACCTCACTCTGACTCATTGACCCCGCCCCGTTGCGCTCCAGATCACTGTTCATTTTTTTTAATTTTTTTTAGTGCACTTCGACCACTGTTGTAAACTGTTGTCTTTTCATGATTAATCCTCCATCTGCAGAGGGCGTGATTCCAGACCTGTCTCAATTTACACTTGCCACCCATGAAAAACATTTTGTTATGATCAGGAGCTGACGCGGGGAGCTCCAATTAAACACACTCTGTAATTGCTACAGCAACAGATGGGAGGCTGCAGGTTATTTGCAAACACAAAATGGTGGCCAGATAATAGGCCTCACGTGGCCTCAGGACCCTCCCTGCCACGCGTTGCATCCACAGCGGCTCACCAGCGGTATTCGACTGGAGAGAAGGAACAGCTTGGCGTTATTAGTGCAGCAGACCAATCAGTGCAAGCCCTCAGTCTAACAGATGATCTTGTTTGACTGCGGAAATCAATTAGGTCCCCGCGTCCAGATTACCGCGGGCCCTCTCTCCCTGCATCCATGTATGCATGGGAAGCAGCGGTTGAGATGTTCCCAGGCAGGGAATGAGGTGGGGGGCAACATCAACCGCCGACGTCATTGTGCCTCAGGTGGCAGCCGCGCGCTGCTCTGCGATTATTTTTACCTGGAAATGAGTTTACTCACAGTTTTATGGTTTCCCATGCTGCATTATTTGGAGAAAGGGAATCATTAACGCGTATGACAATATTGCAAGGCAATAACAGCTGCTCCGCTTCCAGTCCATAATTCTCTGACTTTTTTTTTTTTTTAATGGCACAGAAAGGCACTGCCGTTAGCTGCACTAAATGGAGAGGGGAATTTGGGGATTAAACACAAAATTCCTGTGTATCGTGACTGGAGTAAGAATCCTCTAAATATGTGATCTTCAGAAATAGAAAAATAAATATATCTGTAGGGACAAACTAGAACCTCCCTTTTGCCTGCGGTCTCCGATAAAGAGAGGGTAGGGAACCCGAGTAAGTCAGTCAGTCACAAAAATGTTGTTTGGCCAGTTACGGCCATAAAAGTACAGATGATAAAAAAGATTCCATAAATGGGTATAGCAGTAATACATAACTCAAATCACATTCGGGGATAATACAGTTATTTTCAGAAAAGACACAACATAAAGTACATATCTGATAAGATGCATAAAACATATAAAAAGGGCCAATAGGTCTCATACTAGAGATTAAATGTTTAAGAATTAAAAATGATATTAGATCCTAACATACAAATATGATAGGGGTGGGGTAGTTATATTGAACCATATTTGTTTCTAACCAACAGTAAAAGGCGGACAAATTTTCCCACTGCCATGCAAATGTTCTCATCCTCCAGCCTTTGCAATCGCTCAACATCCTCCTTATTGGAGTTCGTATTAACAGAGCGAACAATCGGGCACAGAAATCACTTCCTAGCACGAGCATACAGAGTGCAAAATACAGTAAAGTGGGATGTGCTTTGAGTGGCAGTATTGTGGCACAGACATCTGGGCAGTGGTTCTCCTCAGACTGTATTTCTTGGAAAAAAACTATCAGGTGCAATAGACTGAATCATAATCTTGTTAGGTAAAACCTGAGGTTCCCATTCGGAAACCATGAGAGGTATGGCTAACACCCCTAATTCTGATTGATTGGGTTAAAGGTGCGGCTTACAAGCAGATTATCAAAAGCCCCCTGGTGGGTTCTGTCGTGCCCTTACGGAAATACCTCTTTTACCCTGGAAATAGCCCTGAAGTCAATGCTTGCCGGATTTTCGGCGGACTCCTGCAGGCCCAACTCCAGGAATTCTTTACCCGTGTCAGCTTGGCAGGATTGAGTGCGCCTCTGTGCTCCTTGGCAGGACAGTTTACACAGGGTTCCTCTCTCTGGCGTGTGGTTGAATGCTGGAGCATATGCATCATACTAAGATTTAGAAACCCTGCATGGCAAGTAAATGTAGTGTGACCTATCACAGCAGCTGCAGGGTAGGTGCAGTGTGACCTGTCAGAGCAGCTGGTGGGTAAGTGATGTGTGCCCCATCACAACAGCTGCAGGGTAGGTGCAGTGCTAACCATCACAGCAGCTGCAGGGTAGGTGCAGTGTGACCCATCACAGCAGCTGCGGGGTAGGTGCAGTGCTACCCATCACAGCAGCTGCAGGGTAGGTGCAGTGTGACCCATCACAGCAGCTGCGGGGTAGGTGTAGTGTGACCCATCACAGCAGCTGCGGGGTAGGTGTAGTGTGACCCATCACAGCAGATGCGGGGTAGGTGCAGCGTGTCCTATCACTGCAGCTGCGGGGTAGGTGCTGTGTGACTTATCACAGCTGCTGGAGGGTAGGTGCAGTGTGACCTGTCAGAGCAGCTGGTGGGTAAGTGATGTGTGCCCCATCACACCAGCTGCAGGGTAGGTGCAGTGTTACCCATCACAGCAGCTGCAGGGTAGGTGGGGTGTGATCTATCACAGCAGCTGCAGGGTGGGTGCAGTGTGACCTTTCACAGCAGCTACAGGGTAGGTGATGTATGGCCCATCACAGCAGCTGCAGGGTAGGTGCAGTGTGACCTATCACAGCAGCTGCAGGGTAGGTGCAGTGTGACCCATCACAGCAGCTGCGGGGTAGGTGTAGTGTGACCCATCACAGCAGCTGCGGGGTAGGTGTAGTGTGACCCATCACAGCAGCTGCGGGGTAGGTGCAGTGTGTCATATCACAGCAGCTGCGGGGTAGGTGCTGTGTGACTTATCACAGCAGCTGGAGGTTAGGTGCAGTGTGACCCATCACAGCAGCTGTGGGGTAGGTGCTGTGTGTCCTATCACAGCAGCTGTGGGGTAGGTGCAGTGTGACCTATCACAGCAGCTGCAGGGTAGGTGCAGTGTGACCTGTCAGAGCAGCTGGTGGGTAAGTGATGTGTGCCCCATCGCAACAGCTGCAGGGTAGGTGCATTGTGACCCATCACAGCAGCTGCGGGGTAGGTGTAGTGTGACCCATCACAGCAGCTGCGGGGTAGGTGTAGTGTGACCCATCACAGCAGCTGCGGGGTAGGTGCAGTGTGACCCATCACAGCAGCTGCGGGGTAGGTGTAGTGTGACCCATCACAGCAGATGCGGGGTAGGTGCAGCGTGTCCTATCACTGCAGCTGCGGGGTAGGTGCTGTGTGACTTATCACAGCAGCTGGAGGGTAGGTGCAGTATGACCTGTCAGAGAAGCTGGTGGGTAAGTGAAGTGTGCCCCATCACAACAGCTGCAGGGTAGGTGCAGTGTTACCCATCACAGCAGCTGCAGGGTAGGTGCAGTGTGATCTATCACAGCAGCTGCAGGGTAGGTACAGTGTGACCTATCACAGCAGCTGCAGGGTAGGTGATGTATGGCCCATCACAGCAGCTGCAGGGTAGGTGCAGTGTGACCTATCACAGCAGCTGCAGGGTAGGTGCAGTGCGACCCATCACAGCAGCTGCGGGGTAGGTGTAGTGTGACCCATCACAGCAGCTGCGGGGTAGGTGCAGTGCGACCCATCACAGCAGCTGGAGGTTAGGTGCAGTGTGACCCATCACAACAGCTGTGGGGTAGGTGCAGTGTGTCCTCCTATCACAGCAGCTGCAGGGTAGTTGCTGTGTGACTTATCACAGCAGCTGGAGGTTAGGTGCAGTGTGACCCATCACAACAGCTGTGGGGTAGGTGCTGTGTGTCCTATCCCAGCAACTGCAGGGTAGGTGATGTGTGGCCCATCACAGCAGCTGCGGGATAGGTGATGTGTGACTTGTCACAGCAGCAGTGGGGTAGGTGCTGTGTGTCGTAGCAGCAGTGGGAATGAAGAATAAATGACACAGTTCTGGAGTGCACCCATCAGCATGAACTGTAGCTATAGGTAAGTGTCAGTTTCACAACACCAATATTCTAATCAATGCGCAACAGTACTTGGACAAATTTACACGTATCCGCACCAGCAACCAGGTTATAAAAACTTGTGGCTGCTAATGGCGCTGTGAAACTGACACTTATGTTGAGCCTCTTACTACGGCTTGTGGACCAAGTATCTACTTTTCACTGAATATACAAAATATCCTCAACCTTCTACGTTTTCGGAAGACTATGTCTTGGTGGTGCATTAAACCATGACTGGGTCTTCAATATATACTTATGTGATTTGCTACAATATTTAAGAGGTTCACTGAGCATGACAGTCAGTTCCGGATTACCATATAGGCAAAGTAGGCACCGGCCTATGGGCCGCACTCCTTTTAGGGGCCCGCAACAACGGATCAAAATAATATTGATTTGATCTTGAAAGAAAATTACAATCCAGCTTTCTTAAATATTGATTCCAAAAGATAGAAATAAATTAAACGACTCCAAGAAACGAAAACTTTACATTAAAGTATCTATAGAGAAAATACTGTATAAATGTAATGTACCCATTAACAACTTAAAGTACATAAACCAGAGACATCAGATCCACATAACAGTTTGTCTCTTAAAAGCTCATCTTCTGGCAGATGTCCGTTTGTAAAAAAATCCGGTGCATTGGGTATTAGGAGATAATTTGCGAGGGGGGCCCCGGAATTTCGACTGCTTAGGGCCACCACAGGGTTTAATCCGGCACTGATGATGGTGGGTCTTTCTCAATAGTTTTCCCGTTATTACTTCCGATCTACAGATGCAACTCATTGGTAGCCTTGAAGAAGTCAATGTGACGAAACACGTGTCGTCTGTATCTGCTGTGTCTAGTGATATTAAGAAGTGGCATAAAAAAGTGACATGTAAAAAGTTAAACACTTTCTATATACTTCAGCAGCACATTGTACTCTTTGTATCTTGTTTGCATATAAGACAACACTACTTTGCTGCTGTATATACATTGTACTGTATGTCGGGCTGCATTTCAGTACGCGGGCAGCTATACATGCGTTGTACTGTATGTCGGGCTGCATTTCAGCATGCGGGCTGTTGTACATGCGTTGTACTGTATGTCCGGCTGCATTTCAGTACGCGGGCTGCTGTACATGCGTTGTACTGTATGTCGGGCTGTATTTCAGTACGCGGGCTGCTGTACATGCGTTGTACTGTATGTCGGGCTGTATTTCAGTACGCGGGCTGCTGTACATGCGTTGTACTGTATGTCGGGCTGTATTTCAGTATGCGGGCTGCTGTACATGCGTTGTACTGTATGTCGGGCTGTATTTCAGTACGCGGGGTGTGAACACACATCCTTGTGGGTTATTCTATTCCTTTGTTTTTGTATTTTACAGCCATGTGACTTTGTGTGTAAATTGATGATGTAATACGTTTGTGAGCTCCAGACAAGTCAGGAGTTCTTCACTTGGGATTGCTTTTGCAATTCACATCCGTCCCCTTCCTAGTAGCAGAAGAGGAGTCTCTTGTGGCACCAGTTTAACTTGTCCCCATTTAATACTGACCACAATATTTGGGGTCGTGTGGGGATCTCATGTCCACTGCTACCTTTGTGATAATGTATGTAGTCTCTGCAAGTACAGCAGAACGCTTGTGCACCACGCGTGCAAGTGGAAGAGGGATCTAGAACAGGACTCAATGACTTCACCTTTTTCTTTTAGGAATATACTAGTGAAAAATTGAACTTGGAGTGAAAGATGCTCTTAGCAATGCTTCTTGTTTAGGAAGTTCTTGTACCAGGGAGCCATGTGCCAAGTTAATAATGTTCACATGTGCTAGAATATAAAGTAGGTGAATAAACAAAAACTACATGTAGATATGTGTCATATACTGGTCCGTGTTCTAGATGTGTTTACATCTAATGTTCACTATACATTTACCAAAAGGCCAGTATAGTGATCCGTGTTTTCAAAACTGTGATAACTTTTGTTATCACTAATAATCTCTGTGGCCCTAATGCCTTTTCCCATTAAAGTGGTACTGTTTTCTTCTAAAGGAAACCTTTTTATAGATATTGAATGGGGTTAAAAAAATACTACACCATTTCTCAGTAAAAGTTCTGCAATGGACTCCCACACATCACCTGTCTCCCCCTTATCAAAATAAATTAAATGAAAATGGTATTTAAAATAATTTATGTTGAAGCAGCATTCCTGGTAGTCAGGGCAGGACTGTTAAAAGAACATAGCCGACTCAGACAGGTTAAAAGGGCCCCAGCCTTTCAGAGGGGTCCCTGGGAGGCAGGGCCCATTGGATGAGCCTTCTTCTGCTCATACCTTAAAACAGCTCTGGTTATGGACCAAACAAGTCATGAGGAAGAAAGGAAGAGGAAATGGGAAGGCTGGCAGCCATTCTGTGTCAGATAAGCGGCTTTCGATTGGGTTGAAGTCAAGAGGTGAGACCTGGGCACATGCGCAGTGTCGAAACGACATAGTTTAGCTCAGACCCTTGCACCCGGCTAGGGGTGGTGTCTCTGGAGATCAGCAGCTGGACTCAAGTTGGAGAGGCATCGGAGGGTGGTCGTATATCCCAGCCTGGTGCAGGTGCGTCTTCAAGATTGAGCTCACGAATATGTGACACTTAGTTTCAAGCAAATGTCCTTGCCTTTTATAGAAGCAGAGAGTGTGTACAATTCTACAATGCTTTGGCCTTTGGAACAATATGTAAAGCCTTCACCAGTTCTGTTACATACAACAAGGCGGCTTTATTTTGAAGATATATGTATACAGTAATGCTAATTCTAGTGATTCAGTGGTCGCTTAAGATCTTTAGGCGCCCTCACGGTAAGGATAAGGAGCACACTGGGGCGCCATTAGTTCTTGTCGCCACAATTGCTTGCTGGCGATAGAGGATTTTTTTCTAAGCATACCAAGCAGAATTTGTGTGTCATGCCCTGGCAGAAAACGGTTGCTTCAGGGAGACCGTCCCTCTACAGAATGGGCACCATCCTATGGATGTTTATTTGCACGTGAACCTGTGACAGATGGGCAGACGCGCCAGTGCTTAATCTGAGCCGGTGGTTTCCGGTGCTCGGCACCAGCACTTTATTGTCAATACCAGTACTTATGACAGTCTGCCTCATGGTGGCGCTGTCTATCTAATTTAGAAATGAACAATACATCAGTTGTTTATTAATTTAATATACATTTAAAAAGGACTAATACCTGCTGCCCATGTCATCCTTATAGTGTTGGGCGCCTGGAATAGCATGGTTAGTAGTTGTGTTTGTACGGTCATTGGTAGTCCTGGCAGGGGCAATGGGTGGTGCAGGCTCCAGTGGCCTTCCGACAAGGGCCCTGGCACTTAATTTCTTTTACAAATTAAGCACTGCGAAGACGCCTAACAATTGATATCCCCGCAGCTCCCAACAACATCCCCGTTCTTTTGGCGGAAGCATATAATCACTCTTACACACCAGCTGTTGTGGCTCACACACACTTGTGGTAACATTACTCAAGTCCCTCTCAACAGCTGGTCAGGGCACTTCCTTCCTCCCTGGCATTGGATGCCCAGAAGTACCACCCCTACTTTCTGGTGGTAAAACATGACACAGAGAAGGGTTGACTAGAAATTACAAGCAGTAATGAGGTTAGCTCCTTTCAAGGTCATCAAGGGAGAGGCGTAGCTTCGGGGGGGTTGTTTGGGGTGTTACACTCCCCTAATAAATGTATTTTCTGGTAGTTGTGTACAGGTGCTTTCAGTCGGGTATTGTGAGGTGTCTGTCGGATTTCACTAATAATTGTTACATAAACACAAACAAAAACGCACACACTCTCTCCCTCTCTGCTTTGAAAACCTGAAAAAATGTTGGTTATTAACAAAATGTTGTGTTTTCTCTCACTTAGTGCCCCCACCAATCCGCATTCCTCTGCCTTTCCACTGCCCCTTTGGCCCTTGTCATGCGCCCTGCTTGTCATATAATGTATTTTAACATAATTTGCCAGCCTGATTGTTGGGGAATCTGAAGCTCACCCCTCCCCCAATCTTACTGACCAAGCTCCGCCCCTGTCCACAGTATGGGTTGTAGCACTAACACATTAAACGGAGAGGTGATGACGAGTGTGTGCAAGCACTAGTGCGGTCAATTCCTTTCAAGGTCCTCAAGGGTTCACCTGTGTGATCCTCCCATCTTGCAAACAAACAGGCAAATGTAAATGAAATCACACCCCAAGTAACTGACACTCGGGCCCAGAGTTACGTAAAAGTCAAGGAACGCACAGCAGCCAAAAATGCTGCGCTGCGCTGCTTGACAGGGAGAAGGCAGAAGAGCGCCGTTTCTACAGAGATATGTCTCTCCCCTCCCCTCTCCCTAGCACTGATTTCAGCTGCCGTGCTCCAGGAGCACACCGTAGCGAAATAGTGCAAGGGTATGTGCCTGAGTCTAGCATAGGTTTCGTACAGGACGGGAACCCTTCCTGTACAAAATACTATACGTAGACACACTTTAAAACTTTTCCCACTTTGTATGTGTGCTGCACAGTGCAGCACACATGCCAAGTCGGAAAAGAAAGGAGAAATGAAAACATTTATCCTCTTAACGCCTCCTTTTAAATGGGTTAACTTTTGGCACTAAACCCGGTCTACTATTGTTTGTAGATAGGGTTTTGATAGGGTTTTGCGTCAAAAGGAATGGGTGGCAGCATGGGAAAGCCCATGCACCACCCAAGTAACGCCCCCTTGGTGCTAAGTAACACAAAGCATTGCTTTGCGCTGCTTTGCGTCACTTTCAGGGTACATTCCAGCTTAAAACAAGTAAATTAGAATTAAAACATTTTGGCTGGTTAGCGTCACTTTTGTGACACTAACCCAGTGCAAAATGTTAGTAAATCTACCCCTCAGCTTTGTTGGTCGGAAACGGCTAGAAGGTCGAGTAGGCCCTGCAATGTATCAATCATGAGACCTGCATTTTGGAAACACATCTGTACAACTAGAGCACAACCTTCTGAGCCATCTCAGAGATAAGATGCCAACTTATCCAGGAAATGCTGAAGTCCCTTGGCAGCATCGTTGGCCGGGTTCTGCAGTACACCGACAGAGGGTTCATGGAGGGTCGTCCTCCGATGAGCGCTCTCGGTTTTAATGAGAACTGCCAACTCCATGGAGGCCTACAAAGCCATCTCCCTCATGAAAAGTTAAACAGGGACCAGCCCTGAATTCCCAGCAAGCCACGGGAGAAGTTGGTCAGAATCTGCCGAAGGCACATCCTTGTCTATGTAGTGAGCAAGTGTCGTACAGACCCTGTGCCACGAGCTTCGAGCTCTTCAGAGCTAGCTGCCCTGAAGAGATGGCTAGTCCAATGTTGCCCACTCTGGGTAACCCCCTCCAAAGTGAGCCCAGTCGTGCCCCGCCATCACACACAGCTGTGAGTGTGTGTGTGTCCGCACAAGTGTATATGTGGATGTCAGGGCCGGACTGGGAACTTAAAACAGCGCTGTTGTATTCCTCTTAGGGTGTCCGTATATAGGTTTTCCTGTATCATGTCCTTATATAGGCACAATTCGCCCTGCCCTTATATAGGCATAAAATCCCAGTCCTTATTTAGGCATTAAACCGTGCACTCCAAATACAGGCATGGTCTCCGACATCCGTCCACCCTACCGTCACAACGAGTTCTTGAAGAACAGACCCTTAGGCTTCGGGAATTTCCCTAGCTCAGGACTATTGATTTCTTCAAGGACTCATATATTATGCATGAACCATTATACCTTAGGGGTTCATTCATGACGTCTTCCGCTGTCCGATTCACGTCAATGCTAACATTCTGAGGTACCTCTCAGGTATAAATATACCTTCCCTAGCCCTTGTAAACTAGAGGAGACCTCGACTTCAGAGGAGCCCATTTCCCGGCCTGACGCACTGAGAAGACGCTGTCATCCCTGCACGCAGAGAGTCCAGCTTCCAGTGATCTGACTTCCCTTGCGGGGTGTTGGAGCTCGAGTCTGGCAAGAGATTCCTACCTCTCTCATTCTTAAGGTATAGAGCTGACTAGAACCTAGAGGGACTCTTTGCATACTAGGCATACTAGGCTTAACATACTCTTAGTATACCATAGTAAGGAATACTTCACCTACTTCATACCTCTCCCTACACCTAGGTTAGGTTAGGTACATTGGGGTAGAACTAGCTTAGAAACGCATCGTATGAGTACTCACATTTTTTAGTCTGTCTTATTCATGTAAATGAATATCTGCTAAAGATCATGCTAGCGCAGTATTATTTATTTCTACTGCTTACGCTGTACATTATTTATCTTGCATACTGTCTTGTGATCGTAACTACACACTTTACTTACACGAGAAACAAGACTGTTTAATAAACCTTTTATTGAAACGCCCGTCTATTCTTTCTGTGTAACTTTGCGGAAAACTAAGTATGCACGATTGAGCTGAGTGAAATAGTTATCTATTGTTTCCACGACTCTGGGACACGTTCTGATTCTAAAGGGAAACAAAGTTGTCATGTTTTGCGGCTGCCAGAAACTACTCCCTTCTTGTTATCCAAGGAGTTTCTAGTGGCCTCTGGGCTAGCTGGCACAAGTAATTAAGTTTAATATACTCGATAGGGACATACTGACCTTAGTCCTATGTCAAACCTATAGGGGATATTATTCCAATGCGCAGAGCCTATTAGGGAAATAGGAGCTACACTAGAGCGCTGGCAGAAATGATAAATTCAGTCCCCATGTGCAGACGTGCTAATGCGCGCTAGAACCAGAGCAACTCTTTAATGTTGCTGCCGGGATCGTGTAACGTGCACCACCACTCCTGGAGGACGAAACCGGCCTCCAAGTGTCAAAACCGGCCTCCTGGGGGATTGCCCGCTTCCCCGACTGGCCAGTATAGCCCTGGTGTAGGTTTTTGTGTACGTATGTTAATGATTGTATTTGTCTTCTGATGCACACGTGTGCAGTTCGATGTCCATTGTGCATTATCCCTCTCCTGTTTGTAAGATGCATGTGGTTAGCATGACTGCGAGTGCACAAGGGGATGGGTACCACCACAAGGGAATTTCCTGGGAGCACAGTCCCAAGGCAGAACGTGCAAGACCTTCGTAGACCTTTCTGGTCGAACTTTCTTCCCTCTGCTCTTCTCTCTACCGCCTTGTGCCGTCCAATGTGGCCCAGGAAGCTGTGTCCAGTCTGGATATGCACACTCTACGACGGAGCAGCAAGGAGACTCAAAGGGAAATTTAGTACCACTTTGCATCGGGTATGCACCACAAACATGATACAAGCCCAGCTGAAAGTGTTGTATTGAGATTTACTGTCCAACGCAAATCTTATTTTGCATTGAAAAGTAGCCCTAAATTAACGGGGTCATTCAACGGGTGGTACATAGGCAACCACCCATGGGTTTTGACACAAATCACTGTCTACGAACAGTGGCAGACAGGAATTTGCCCCAAAAATGTAAGTCTTCTCGAGGTATGCATAAAGTTTGAGAAAAGTTTTCTTTTCTCCAAAGTTTTTCAACTCCGCATGTGTGCTGCTCTTTACAGGACACTAAAGTGGGAAATGTGGGAAACTAAGGCAAAGCGTAGTATTTTGTACTAGAAGGATATTTACTCTAAGTACAAAACCTACGCAAGACATCAAGCACACACATTTCCACTATGGAGAGAGGGTGTGTGCATTAGCACAGGGCAGCATAATGTGCACCAACACAGCGGAAGAGAGGAGCCGTAACATATCTTAGTATCAATGGCGCTGTTCTGCTCTCTCCCTTTCACAAAACGCAGCACTGCAACTTTTATTGCTGCACTTTGCTGTCTGAAAACATATTCATTTTCAGACTTTGGGCCATATGTAGGTGGGCTAATACCGGTCGGTAACGGCCGAAAATCGGTAAATTTCCCGTTACCGACCGGTATTTAGCCCTTTGCGATGTAGGAGGCCGGATTTAAGGAGTCGGTAATTTACCGATTCGTTATTTTAAGGAATCGGTAAATTACCGATTCCTTAAATCCTATGTAGGGAGCACTCAAGTGAGTGCATTTTGGTTTAAGGATTCGTTATTTACCACCAACTACAAGTTGGTGGTAAATACCGAATACCTTTTAAAAAGCAATTTTGTGCTTTTTAAAAGTGCCATGTGGCAGACATACATGCCCTTAGGGCATGAATGTGCGCCACATGTGCACACATGCATGATTCAGGGGTGCAACAGGGTGTCAATTTGACACCCTGCCACCCTGAATATGCTCCCCTATTACCGATTCGGTATTTACCGAATCGGTACAGTGAATGAGCTTCCCATTCATTCCTATGGGCCTCCAGGCCCATAGGAATGAATGGGAAGGTATTCCTTATTACCGATTCGGTAAATACCGAATAGGTAATAACGAATATTACCGAATCGGTAAAATTTACCGAATGTTTACCTACATTCTATTTACCGATTCTTAAATACCGAATCGGTAAAATTCGGTATTTAGGAATCGGTAAATAGAAATTACCTACATATGGCCCTTTGTGTTTACTCCATCAGCTTGAGCCAGAACCAGAGGATCAGCTTGTGGCAAGAAAGAGGTAAGCACTTGTGAAAGAAATGGGGAGAGGTTTGGAAATCTGCTCACAACTGAAACAAGATGTCCTCTGTGCCAATCCTGTGTCCTGGTCTGGATAGCAAGATACAGCACCAGAAACAGCCTATAAATTGCCTCTCTGTACGGAATTCACATCCACTGGGAGCATCATAGGATGTCTCCTATTGTCATGAATTTTAAGACATGAAAATACTATGGGACTCTCACCACAATAGGGCCGAGTACTACTTGGTTCAAGAACCAGCTGTGAGCCATATTCTGGGAGAACGCACCAGATCAGCTGAAGATATGATAGGACGGAGTAATGACAACTTGAACAGAGGTTTGGGTGGGATCGAGGCATAGGGTTATATCTTAAGAAACATTGTGAGAAATGCTACAGAAGTGGTGATATTTCAAAAGTCGTGTGTCCATTTGCAGGTTTTGATATATTTGCCCCCTGCAGATATCGGTCTGTAAAATAGTCCCTTAGAAAACATGTCGCCCGGAGACAGACGCTAATCATGGGACGTGGATACACCACATCTCCTCGTTCCCGGTCCCCACAAACCCTAGCATCATCCACCCTTCCTTTCATGCCACTTTGTCCATCACACTGTTCAACCTTCTATCTCTTTATCCCATTCACCCTCCATAACACACTCTCTCTACCTCTGTGTGCTTCTTCCACCAGCTCCTCTGTGGCCTCCCAAGGCCCTTCTCCCTCTCAGGATTTTCTTTCCACTTAATTTTCCTCTCTCTCCCTTATTGAATTTTCTCCTCTGGTTCTCTCCTGTGCTTAACTTGTTTAAAAAAAAATGCAGGACCCAATGATTTTCTTAGGCGCATGCTGCTGGGGTCACCGAATAACCAGGCTGACTAATCTTTATTCCTCTTAATGTCTTTTTTCCACCCTGCTACAGTTCCAGTCTCTTTAGCTCATTTTGAGGTCCTGTATCATACCCAATTTCTCCCTTTATCACTGTTTTCCTAACATTCACTTCCTCCTTCTTTCTCCCTCTCATTCTAAGGACTCGATTTAGATCTCCATCACAAGGGTGACGGAGATCCCGTCCGCCGAAATACAAATCCCTTTATATCCTATGGGATTTATATTTCAGCGGACGGGATACCTGTCATTATTGTGACGGAGTAACCCGTCCGCCAAGATCTAAATCCGGCCCTAAGTCTGATAATGAAAATTAAGTCCTTGCCCCCAACGATTGGTGGCAAACTCTGTCACAAACTGAGCACTGGTTCTCTCTCTCTTTACTCCTATCCCCCCACTTACTCGCTCGTCTTTCCCACCAACTCACTCCTATTCTCTCATTCTTTGCATGTGCTCTCGGGATAGCACAGGGTCTGTTCATCAACAACTGTTAGAACAAAATAAAGTCCTCTCAATGACTAACAGACAAAGAGGGGCCTGGAGCAAGGGGTCCACGTTGGATGTGCACCCCAACAGATCCAACTCTGAGGGGTTTGAAATGTACCCGTGAGATAGTTATAACCCATTCTGGCTTTTTGAGGAATAACATGCAGATTTTTCTGCTGATCAGACCAAACTTCGTATGTGCAGGTAAATACTGGGCATTGTTTCCTCGTTAATTCTAGCAGGTTTGAGACGCCTAAACCTAACATCGACCCTCTTATAAGTGTGTTCTGATAGCAATTTGCAGGTCATTTTAATCAGTCCTAAAATATCCCTCCACATGGAGAGATCATACACAATACGTGTCACAAAGATAGCACAATGAAAATTGATAAAAAACTGGCCCGCGTGTGAAGCATCCAACCAGGGGCTGTATTACACAAAATGCCCCAGGGTTGCAAAGGGCGAATGGGCCTGCGGTGCGGGTTCTTTAGTATTACAGAAGGGGTCGCAGACTATTGACTGGCTCCTTCTGCGATACACATCGCACCGGCGAATATACAGTGCTGCGTTAACCTTTGTGTTTTTTCAGTGAATATCTGTTTTGTTTTTCATCATATTCAGCAAACGCCCCATTGCATACAGCCTTTGGCCGTGTGCAGTAGGGGTTTGGCCGCAGGTCCTGGTCAGGCCCCGTGCCTAACCCCACCATGGACACCCAACCATAGTGTGGGCGCCCAACGGCCTGCTTTGCATGGCCTCCAGTGAAGTTTTCAAGGTACCTTGGGGGCAAAGCTTGAACAGCGGCTCCTGCAGCAGTACGCAGTACCTCATGGTGATGGCCGCACTGAGTCCTACAGGAGTGCGCAGTACCTCATGTGAGGGCTGCACTGAGTCCTGCAGGAGTGCGCAGTACCTCATGTGAGGGCCGCACTGAGTCCTGCAGGAGTGAGCAGTACCTCATGGTGAGGGCCGCACTGAGTCCTACAGGAGTGCGCAGTACCTCATGTGAGGGCTGCACTGAGTCCTGCAGGAGTGCGCAGTACCTCATGTGAGGGCCGCACTGAGTCCTGCAGGAGTGAGCAGTACCTCATGTGAGGGCCGCACTGAGTCCTGCAGGAGTGAGCAGTACCTCATGTGAGGGCCGCACTGAGTCCTGCAGGAGTGCGCAGTACCTCATGTGAGGGCCGCACTGAGTCCTGCAGGAGTGCGCAGTACCTCATGTGAGGGCCGCACTGAGTCCTGCAGCAGTACGCAGTACCTCATGTGAGGGCCGCACTGAGTCCTACAGGAGTGCGCAGTACCTCATGTGAGGGCCGCACTGAGTCCTACAGGAGTGCGCAGTACCTCATGGTGATGGCCGCACTGAGTCCTACAGGAGTGAGCAGTACCTCATGGTGAGGGCCGCACTGAGTCCTACAGGAGTGCGCAGTACCTCATGTGAGGGCCGCACTGAGTCCTGCAGGAGTGCGCAGTACCTCATGTGAGGGCCGCACTGAGTCCTGCAGGAGTGAGCAGTACCTCATGTGAGGGCCGCACTGAGTCCTGCAGCAGTACGCAGTACCTCATGTGAGGGCCGCACTGAGTCCTACAGGAGTGCGCAGTACCTCATGGTGAGGGCCGCACTGAGTCCTACAGGAGTGCGCAGTACCTCATGTGAGGGCCGCACTGAGTCCTGCAGGAGTGAGCAGTACCTCATGTGATGGCTGCACTGAGTCTTACAGGAGTGCGCAGTACCTCACGGGAGGGCAGCACTGAGTTCTGTAGGAGTGCGCAGTACCTCACGGGAGGGCCGCACTGAGTTCTGTAGGAGTGCGCAGTACCTCATGTGAGGGCTGCACTGAGTCCTGCAGGAGTGAGCAGTACCTCATGTGAGGGCCGCACTGAGTTCTGTAGGAGTACGCAGTACCTCACGGGAGGGCCGCACTGAGTCCTACAGGAGTGAGCAGTACCTCATGTGAGGGCTGCACTGAGTCCTACAGGAGTGCGCAGTACCTCATGTGAGGGCTGCACTGAGTCCTGCAGGAGTGAGCAGTACCTCACGGGAGGGCCGCACTGAGTCCTACAGGAGTGAGCAGTACCTCATGTGAGGGCCGCACTGAGTCCTACAGGAGTGCGCAGTACCTCATGTGAGGGCTGCACTGAGTCCTACAGGAGTGAGCAGTACCTCATGTGAGGGCCGCACTGAGTCCTACAGGAGTGCGCAGTACCTCATGTGAGGGCCGCACTGAGTCCTGCAGGAGTACACAGTACTTCATGGGAGGGCCGCACTGAGTCCTGCAGGAGTGAGCAGTACCTCATGTGAGGGCCGCACTGAGTCCTGCAGGAGTGAGCAGTACCTCATGGTGAGGGCCGCACTGATCCTGCAGGAGTACGCAGTACCTCATGGGAGGGCCGCACTGAGTCCTGCAGGAGTGAGCAGTACCTCATGGTGAGGGCCGCACTGAGTCCTACAGGAGTGCGCAGTACCTCATGTGAGGGCCGCACTGAGTCCTGCAGGAGTACGCAGTACCTCATGGGAGGGCCGCACTGAGTCCTGCAGGAGTGAGCAGTACCTCATGTGAGGGCCGCACTGAGTCCTGCAGGAGTGAGCAGTACCTCATGGTGAGGGCCGCACTGAGTCCTACAGGAGTGCGCAGTACCTCATGTGAGGGCCGCACTGAGTCCTGCAGGAGTGCGCAGTACCTCATGTGAGGGCTGCACTGAGTCCTACAGGAGTGCGCAGTACCTCATGTGAGGGCCGCACTGAGTCCTACAGGAGTACGCAGTACCTCATGGGAGGGCCACACTGAGTCCTGCAGGAGTGAGCAGTACCTCATGTGAGGGCCGCACTGAGTCCTGCAGGAGTGCGCAGTACCTCATGTGAGGGCTGCACTGAGTCCTACATGAGTACGCAGTACCTTATGTGAGGGCTGCACTGAGTCCTGCAGGAATGAGCAGTACCTCATTTGAGGGCCGCACTGGGTCCTACAGGAGTGCGCAGTACCTCATGTGAGGGCTGCACTGAGTCTTACAGGAGTGCACAGTACCTCATGTGAGGGCCGCACTGAGTCCTGCAGCAGTAGGCAGTACCTCATGTGAGGGCCGCACTGAGTCCTACAGGAGTGCGCAGTACCTCATGTGAGGGCCGCACTGAGTCCTGCAGGAGTGAGCAGTACCTCATGTGAGGGCCGCACTGAGTCCTGCAGGAGTGAGCAGTACCTCATGTGAGGGCTGCACTGAGTCCTACAAGAGTGCGCAGTACCTCATGTGAGGGCCGCACTGAGTCCTGCAGCAGTACGCAGTACCTCATGTGAGGGCTGCACTGAGTCCTGCAGGAGTGCGCAGTACCTCATGTGAGGGGCGCACTGAGTCCTACAGGAGTGCGAAGTACCTCATGTGAGGGCGGCACTGAGTCCTACAGAAGTGCGCAGTACCTCATGTGAGGGCGGCACTGAGTCTGTACCTAATGGGAGGGCCGCACTGAGTCCTGCAGGAGTAAGCAGTACCTCATGGGAGGGCCACACTGAGTCCTGCAGGAGTGAGCAGTACCTCATGTGAGGGCCGCACTGAGTCCTGCAGGAGTGAGCAGTACCTCATGTGAGGGCCGCACTGAGTCCTGCAGGAGTGAGCAGTACCTCATGTGAGGGCCGCACTGAGTCCTACAGGAGTACGCAGTACCTCATGGTGAGGGCCGCACTGAGTCCTACAGGAGAGCGCAGTACCTCATGTGAGGGCCGCACTGCGTCCTACAGGAGTGCGCAGTACCTCATGTGAGGGCCGCACTGAGTCCTACAGCAGTACGCAGTACCTCATGAGAGGGCCGCACTGAGTCCTGCAGGAGTGAGCAGTACCTCATGTGAGGGCCGCACTGAGTCCTGCAGGAGTGAGCAGTACCTCATGTGAGGGCCGCACTGAGTCCTGCAGTACCTCATGTGAGGGCTGCACTGAGTCCTACAGGAGTGCGCAGTACCTCATGTGAGGGCCGCACTGAGTCCTGCAGCAGTACGCAGTACCTCATGTGAGGGCCGCACTGAGTCCTGCAGGAGTGCGCAGTACCTCATGTGAGGGGCGCACTGAGTCCTACAGGAGTGCGAAGTACCTCATGTGAGGGCGGCACTGAGTCCTACAGAAGTGCGCAGTACCTCATGTGAGGGCGGCACTGAGTCTGTACCTAATGGGAGGGCCGCACTGAGTCCTGCAGGAGTAAGCAGTACCTCATGGGAGGGCCACACTGAGTCCTACAGCAGTACGCAGTACCTCATGAGAGGGCCGCACTGAGTCCTGCAGGAGTGAGCAGTACCTCATGTGAGGGCCGCACTGAGTCCTGCAGGAGTGATCAGTACCTCATGTGAGGGCCGCACTGAGTCCTGCAGTACCTCATGTGAGGGCCGCACTGAGTCCTGCAGTACCTCATGTGAGGGCCGCACTGAGTCATGGTGAGGGCCGCACTGAGTCCTACAGGAGTGCGCAGTACCTCATGTGAGGGCCACACTGAGTCCTGCAGGAGTGAGCAGTACCTCATGTGAGGGCCACACTGAGTCCTGCAGCAGTACGCAGTACCTCATGAGAGGGCCGCACTGAGTCCTGCAGGAGTGAGCAGTACCTCATGTGAGGGCCGCACTGAGTCCTGCAGGAGTGAGCAGTACCTCATGTGAGGGCCGCACTGAGTCCTGCAGTACCTCATGTGAGGGCTGCACTGAGTCCTGCAGGAGTACACATTACCTCATGGGAGGGCCGCACTGAGTCCTGCAGGAGTACACATTACCTCATGGGAGGGCCGCACTGATCCAGCAGGAGTGCGCATTACCTCATGGGAGGGCCGCACTGATCCAGCAGGAGTGCGCATTACCTCATGGGAGGGCCGCACTGAGTTCTGTAGGAGTACTGTGCTACCTGCAACATTATGGTTGTTTTAATTTTAACCTGAAGGGATGCCTATGGTTCTTCCCCCCCCCCCCCGCCACCACCCCCTCTCCTCCAACACGTACTTGCGGGTCAGGGTGTCCCTTCTCTGCTCCCTTATACCATTTGTTAAAATAAAATTCAGGACAAGGGGACTGAGTCTTTGAGTCCTGTAATGGAGGCTGTAACATTTTCTTCTGAATTGCTACCAGCCAATCACATTGCTCTGTACCATGGTACCAAAATGGCCAACGTGAGAAAAAGGCTAAAGTGAAGTTATGGTGAGATGTTGAAAAACTACAAAACACAGCAAAATGCACCCGTTATATTTTACTGACACAACTATAACTTGCGCCCCCGCCATGCTCTGCTTATCACCTCACATTTTACATCATTCATGACATGTTAAAGGACATCATTAGTGACACCTTAAATGTTATCATTGATGACCTCACTACATCATTGTTACAGCATGCTATAGGATTTGCGACTTGAAGTAATTCACCATGTTGCACTTGTGGCCAATTGTCTGTTCACCTCAATAGGATTTCCCTTTAAAAGACTTCAAATGACCCACAATTTTCAGTGGGCGGCCAACACCCCGCCGCGCTCGTCTTTAGTCTTCATCAGTCAGTTAGAGCCCGTATTGTTTTAAAAGTTTTGATAGAGTGGGACTCCCGCCTCACCAACCATCCAGATATATTTATTTTTTAATGCCTTCATACCCACACTGAAGACCTCTCTCAATGAAACGTTCTTGAAAACGGCTGAATGGATGGACATAACACAATGCACGCTTCCAGAGTTGAAGCACAGCTGAAGGACCCCGCTGCAGACGACGACTGGCAGTGCACAGTGGGGGTTGGGCGTCTGTGGGTGGATGGGTGCAGGGCCCAGCAGGAGGCCAGGCCCTGCACCCAGTCCCCACTGCAGACGACGACTGGCAGTGAACAGTGGGGTTGGGTGTCTATGGGTGGATGGGCGCAGGGCCCAGCAGGAGGCCAGGCCCTGCACCCAGCCCCCACTGCAGACGCCGACTGGCAGTGCACAGTGGGGGGGATGGGTGTCTATGGGTGGATGGGCGCAGGGCCCAGCAGGAGGCCAGGCCCTGCACCCAGCCCCCACTGCAGACGACGACTGGCAGTGCACAGTGGGGGGGATGGGTGTCTGTGGGTGGATGGGTGCAGGGCCCAGCCAGAAGCCAGGCCCTGCACCCAGTCCCCACTGCAGACGACGACTGGCAGTGCACAGTGGGGTTGGGTGTCTATGGGTGGATGGGCGCAGGGCCCAGCAGGAGGCCAGGCCCTGCACCCAGTCCCCGCTGCAGAGGACGACTGGCAGTGCACAGTGGGGGTTGGGCGTCTGTGGGTGGATGGGCGCAGGGCCCAGCAGGAGGCCAGGCCCTGCACCCAGTCCCCACTGCAGACGACTACTGGCAGTGCACAGTGGGGGGGATGGGTGTCTATGGGTGGATGGGCGCAGGGCCCAGCAGGAGGCCAGGCCCTGCACCCAGTCCCCACTGCAGACGACGACTGGCAGTGCACAGTGGGGGTTGGGTGTCTATGGGTGGATGGGCGCAGGGCCCAGCAGGAGGCCAGGCCCTGCACCCAGTCCCCACTGCAGACGACGACTGGCAGTGCAGAGTGGGGGTTGGGTGTCTATGGGTGGATGGGTGCAGGGCCCGGCAGGAGGCCGGGCCCTGCACCCAGTCCCCACTGCAGACAACGACTGGCAGTGCAGAGTGGGGGGTTGGGCGTCTGTGGGTGGATGGGTGCAGGGCCCAGCCAGAAGCCAGGCCCTGCACCCAGTCCCCACTGCAGACGACGACTGGCAGTGCACAGTGGGGGTTGGGCGTCTGTGGGTGGGTGGGTGCAGGGCCCAGCAGGAGACCAGGCCCTGCACCCAGTCCCCACTGCAGACGACGACTGGCAGTGCACAGTGGGGGTTGGGTGTCTATGGGTGGATGGGCGCAGGGCCCGGCAGGAGGCCAGGCCCTGCACCCAGTCCCCACTGCAGACGACGACTGGCAGTGCACAGTGGGGGTTGGGTGTCTATGGGTGGATGGGTGCAGGGCCCGGCAGGAGGCCAGGCCCTGCACCCAGTCCCCACTGCAGACGACGACTGGCAGTGCAGAGTGGGGGTTGGGCGTCTGTGGGTGGATGGGTGCAGGGCCCAGCAGGAGGCCAGGCCCTGCACCCAGTCCCCACTGCAGACGACGACTGGCAGTGCACAGTGGGGGTTGGGTGTCTATGGGTGGATGGGTGCAGGGCCCGGCAGGAGGCCGGGCCTGACCCAGTCCCCACTGCAGACGACGACTGGCAGTGCAGAGTGGGGGGGTTGGGCGTCTGTGGGTGGATGGGTGCAGGGCCCAGCCAGAAGCCAGGCCCTGCACCCAGTCCCCACTGCAGACGACGACTGGCAGTGCACAGTGGGGGTTGGGCGTCTGTGGGTGGATGGGTGCAGGGCCCAGCAGGAGGCCAGGCCCTGCACCCAGTCCCCACTGCAGACGACGACTGGCAGTGCACAGTGGGGGTTGGGTGTCTATGGGTGGATGGGCGCAGGGCCCGGCAAGAGGCCAGGCCCTGCACCCAGTCCCCACTGCAGACGACAACTGGCAGTGCAGAGTGGGGGTTGGGCGTCTGTGGGTGGATTGTTGCAGGGCCCAGCCAGAAGCCAGGCCCTGCACCCAGTCCCCACTGCAGACGACGACTGGCAGTGCACAGTGGGGGTTGGGCGTCTGTGGGTGAATGGGTGCAGGGCCCAGCAGGAGGGCAGGCCCTGCACCCAGTCCCCACTGCAGAAGACGACTGGCAGTGCAGAGTGGGGGGTTGGGCGTCTGTGGGTGGATGGGCGCAGGGCCCAGCAGGAGGCCAGGCCCTGCACCCAGTCCCCACTGCAGACGACGACTGGCAGTGCAGAGTGGGGGGTTGGGCGTCTGTGGGTGGATGGGTGCAGGGCCCAGCCAGAAGCCAGGCCCTGCACCCAGTCCCCACTGCAGACGACGACTGGCAGTGCACAGTGGGGTTGGGTGTCTGTGGGTGGATGGGCGCAGGGCCCAGCAGGAGACCAGGCCCTGCACCCAGTCCCCGCTGCAGACGACGACTGGCAGTGCAGAGTGGGGGGTTGGGCGTCTGTGGGTGGATGGGTGCAGGGCCCAGCCAGAAGCCAGGCCCTGCACCCAGTCCCCACTGCAGAAGACTACTGTCAGTGCACAGTGGGGGTTGGGCGTCTGTGGGTGGATGGGTGCAGGGCCCAGCAGGAGGCCAGGCCCTGCACCCAGTCCCCACTGCAGACGACGACTGGCAGTGCAGAGTGGGGGGTTGGGCGTCTGTGGGTGGATGGGCGCGGGGCCCAGCCAGAAGCCAGGCCCTGCACCCAGTCCCCACTGCAGACGACAACTGGCAGTGCAGAGTAGGGGTTGGGTGTCTATGGGTGGATAGGCAAAAGGCCCGGCAGGAGGCCAGGCCCTGCACCCAGTCCCCACTGCAGACGACGACTGGCAGTGCAGAGTGGGGGGTTGGGCGTCTGTGGGTGGATGGGTGCAGGGCCCAGCAGGAGGCCAGGCCCTGCACCCAGTCCCCACTGCAGACGACGACTGGCAGTGCACAGTGGGGGTTGGGTGTCTATGGGTGGATGGGTGCAGGGCCCGGCAGGAGGCCGGGCCCTGCACCCAGTCCCCACTGCAGACGACGACTGGCAGTGCAGAGTGGGGGGGTTGGGCGTCTGTGGGTGGATGGGTGCAGGGCCCAGCCAGAAGCCAGGCCCTGCACCCAGTCCCCACTGCAGACGACGACTGGCAGTGCACAGTGGGGGTTGGGCGTCTGTGGGTGGATGGGTGCAGGGCCCAGCAGGAGGCCAGGCCCTGCACCCAGTCCCCACTGCAGACGACGACTGGCAGTGCACAGTGGGGGTTGGGTGTCTATGGGTGGATGGGCGCAGGGCCCGGCAAGAGGCCAGGCCCTGCACCCAGTCCCCACTGCAGACGACAACTGGCAGTGCAGAGTGGGGGGTTGGGCGTCTGTGGGTGGATTGTTGCAGGGCCCAGCCAGAAGCCAGGCCCTGCACCCAGTCCCCACTGCAGACGACGACTGGCAGTGCACAGTGGGGGTTGGGCGTCTGTGGGTGAATGGGTGCAGGGCCCAGCAGGAGGGCAGGCCCTGCACCCAGTCCCCACTGCAGAAGACGACTGGCAGTGCAGAGTGGGGGTTGGGCGTCTGTGGGTGGATGGGCGCAGGGCCCAGCAGGAGGCCAGGCCCTGCACCCAGTCCCCACTGCAGACGACGACTGGCAGTGCAGAGTGGGGGTTGGGCTTCTGTGGGTGGATGGGTGCAGGGCCCAGCCAGAAGCCAGGCCCTGCACCCAGTCCCCACTGCAGACGACGACTGGCAGTGCACAGTGGGGTTGGGTGTCTATGGGTGGATGGGCGCAGGGCCCAGCAGGAGACCAGGCCCTGCACCCAGTCCCCGCTGCAGACGACGACTGGCAGTGCAGAGTGGGGGGTTGGGCGTCTGTGGGTGGATGGGTGCAGGGCCCAGCCAGAAGCCAGGCCCTGCACCCAGTCCCCACTGCAGAAGACTACTGTCAGTGCACAGTGGGGGTTGGGCGTCTGTGGGTGGATGGGTGCAGGGCCCAGCAGGAGGCCAGGCCCTGCACCCAGTCCCCACTGCAGACGACGACTGGCAGTGCAGAGTGGGGGGTTGGGCGTCTGTGGGTGGATGGGCGCGGGGCCCAGCCAGAAGCCAGGCCCTGCACCCAGTCCCCACTGCAGACGACAACTGGCAGTGCAGAGTAGGGGTTTGGTGTCTATGGGTGGATAGGCAAAAGGCCCGGCAGGAGGCCAGGCCCTGCACCCAGTCCCCACTGCAGACGACGACTGGCAGTGCAGAGTGGGGGGTTGGGCGTCTGTGGGTGAATGGGTGCAGGGCCCAGCCAGAATCCAGGCCCTGCACCCAGTCCCCACTGCAGACGACTGGCAGTGCACAGTGGGGGTTGGGCGTCTGTGGGTGGATGGGTGCAGGGCCCAGCCAGAAGCCAGGCCCTGCACCCAGTCCCCACTGCAGAAGACGACTGGCAGTGCAGAGTGGGGGTTGGGTGTCTATGGGTGGATGGGTGCAGGGCCCAGCCAGAAGCCAGGCCCTGCTGTCTTGTGGATTGTTACCTGCCTTGTTATGTTGGCCTAGGCCTGGCTGCCATGCTGCTTTTCTTTGCGCACGTTACGCTGAGCCGGGCCTTCCTCGCCCTTTGCTCGTGCCAAGTTCTTTTGCACTGTCTGCATTTTCTGTTGTTCACCTTTTTGGGCTCAGTCTGCACAAACATGTACAAGGTCGCATAACAATGTATTTCGGTTCTTCCTGATATGGCCAGTCTCGCGCACCCAGACATAACATTAGGTGCAATTGCCATGAAGAATTTGGTATGCTTTTAATACTGTGGTTTACTAGCGCTTAACACACTTGGAGAAATCCCTTACAGTGAGAAGAGCTATGATGTCCTGCTGATGTAATTCTGCATCTAGAGACTGAGGTATGGGGGTTCGCTAGTCAAAGCCCAAAGGTCTTCTATTATTATAATAAACTATCTTACTGCAAGGGGAGGGTGGTAATGTTATTTATACGTTTATCCACTGAGCTCTGAGATGCTTTCCCCGTTTGTATTCTATGGAATTGTAACCATGCTGCTTATATTAGTCATATGCATTATGCTATTAGTACTGACACGTGTACTGTACATTAGAGCACGTAAGTTGGAATAAACATTTTAACCTATCCAGTGTCTCTTCCTACGCACCTTGTGGACAAGTACGAGTGAGTGACGAAAGAGTGTTCTTGCTTTTGTGAGTCCTGAGATAAAGATACCGTGTTCTGGGTTGTCCAAACATTAGTACTTGTGTGCTAATGGGATGCTAAGCTAGTTGGGTTGGGGTTTTTGGGTGCTACGGTATATGGTGGCAAACCACTGTATTCCGGGGTCCCATTGTCCTGTGCATAGCTCTGTGTATGTGCAGAAACCTTATGACATGGCGCGACCACCGTGGGGCAGCTTATCTGCGAGACGCTTGAGTAGTACTTGTGCTTGTCCACAAACCCCTCGCGTACGCTTCCGGAGGCGTATGTGACGGTGATACCTCCTATATTGAATATTTTATAGGTTCTTTCAAGCTTGATGTTATTAAAAAGGTTAGTTAACAGACCCATTTTTGTGCTCCCTGTTAGGTTGTCAAATATAATTGTTTAGTCATGGCTGGTGTGGCGATAGCTGCACATAGTCGAGGAGCACTCCGAGACCACTTAGCTGTGTATGGAGTGCCCGATACAGGGGTCGAGTTGGTCTTTGTGGTTCAAGCCGATGCGGCTTATCACTTTGAAGTGTTTTACACTTGGATCACTTTTGAAGCGGTGGATGCAGGTGATAAGCTGTTTCATGAATATAAACCCACCGCTATTCCTGCTGCCTATCGACCCTATACTACTCTTGAAGTGCCTCTCACGGCTTGGCAGCACCGTGTTTGGTTTAATGGCGCCCTACCACAACCAACTACCGCAGTTCGTTTAGGCCCCTTGTCAATTCAGGGGGCCACTTGGCCTGTATTGGCCGGGTATACCCCGCATCCAAATTATCTGGCATTACCGCTTGCGGAACTGCGCACTATGCATACCGAATTGGTGCGAGTGCATCGAGCCTTGGTGACATACGTTACAGGGAGCCTCCATGGAGCTGCTCCTGTAGTCGCAGGCCAACCAGCTATTGCAGCTGGAGTGACTATAAGTCCTGTCATGGTAAATTCTGTGATGGGCAAACGTCCACAAAATAAGGACGACTATCCTTACTGGCTTGCAGAAAAGTTCGATCAGATAGAAGCAGTGTTTCCACATACATCCCCAGTAGATAAACACCGCATCCTTACGATAAGTTTGCCAAAAGACATAATCCCCGATTTGACATCATGTGAAAACTGGGGTAAGGTATTCGCAGCAGTTTATTCAAAATGTTTTGGAACTCCTTCCATGACGGTTCTACCCTCTGTAATTAAAAAAGTACAGGATGAACATGGCCCTGAAGCGGCTGTGGAATTAGGGATGAGACTAGTGGGAGTGTTTGATGTAGTAGCTGAGCTGATCCTTGGAAATGTCAAGGGCGATGCTATGAACTTTCAAGTAGCGAATGCTTTGGCTTTGGTCCCAGAGTTGGACAGGCCTCGCGAATTACCGAAAATAATAGCCCGGGCTTATAAAACAATTGGAAGAAATAGCCTAGGCAACAAGCCTTTTGTAAAAATGCAAACTCAATCGCAATCACAAGTTATACAAACAAAAAGTGCATCTGAGAAAGATGATAAACCAGTCTTCACTAAAAAGAGTTGGAGACAGAAAAAACAGGGTAAGCAACAAAAGAAGCCGGGGTCGAGAGGCGCTTCCCCAGTTTCGGTTTCTTCTGAACGTACTTATGATTTACGTGATAGGTCAAGGATTAAATCACCAGAAAGGTTTCAGAGCTCTGATACGCGTTCTCCTCGTTCTTCACAGGCCCAGACGTCGTCACAGGCTGGTGGAGGAGGACGGCAAGATAGAGGAAGGGGCCGAGAGGCTCCCCAGGAGCGAGACCAACCTCGACAACAAGTCAGAGGTAAAGCAGAAGACTTTCATCTTCCTCGACCGCAATTTCAGAAGAAAAAGGTTGCCGCTGTCACAGCGAAATATGCCTCAGACCGTGAGAACGAGACTCCAGAATTGGACGTGGGCAGTGACCCTCCTAGACAGCGCCGCGGAAGTTACCATAGTGCGGGAGGCGCTACGTCCTCATATGGAGGCGACAGCAACTGAAACATTCGTTACTGTAGAGACAGCTGACACGAGAGTGGCACCCCTGACAGACTATATAATCTAGTCATACAAATTGAAGGTGACATACCGCGTGAAATAAAAGGGATTTTTTGGGAAAATCTAACCTCTTCATATGACATTTTGTTAGCAGAGGTGGATTGGCCACCCCCATTCGTTTTAGCTGCACATAAAGGAGAGGAGGTAATCCTTCCAAGCTTTTCACGGCATGTCCCAAAAGACAAAGCTGAAGCACTTGCAGCTGAGTGGGCTGTGTACCTGGCACCAGCGTTATACCGCAACCATGTGGGATGGGATGAAGAATCACCTCCTCATGCAATACCTTTGCGGTCACTACCGCAGCCACAACCCCAATATCCCATCAAACGGCAGGCAAAAGGCCCCGTATCCGAAATTCTGACACAGTTGGAATATCAGGGAGTAATTGAACCATGCGTATCACCTATGAACAATCCCCTTTTCGTGGTTTCTAAACCCGATGGATCGTACCGCTTAGTTTTGGATTACCGGCATTTAAATACTCATTGTCGGAACTTTGCGGTGCAAAATACACACAGTTCTGCGCTTGTAGACAGTCTTGTTCGTAAAAAATACAAAACGACACTTGACCTTTCAAACGGTTTCTACACGCACAACCTAGCCCCGGAGAGTGGTCAATGGACCGCATTCACTTCCGGTGGTAAATTATTCCAGTTCCGGCGTTTACCCATGGGCTACAAAAATAGTCCGGGTATATTCGCCGCCCGTGTTGTTTCTTTGTTAAATGACATTGATCAAGACGCATGTTCGTACGTAGATGACATCTATCTGACGGACGACGAATTATATCAGCATCTGTCCCGTGTGGACCGCATTATTCTTGAATTTGCGGAGCAGGGTTACAAATTTAACTTTGCTAAGTCACACATTGCTGAATTTACCGTTCTGTTCTTGGGCTATGAGCTCAATAACGAAGGTAAGGGCTTAGCCCCCCATTTCTTGGAAAAATGTGCACATTTGTGCCCCCAAATACTCTGAAGAAGCTTCAGTCTTTGCTGGGTTTCCTGAACTTCGGGCGTACTTACATTCCCGAATATGCCCAGCGTATCAAGCCTTTGTATGCTTTGATACAACCTACTTATTCAAGGTCTTGCTGGCTGCCTGAGCATACCTCAATTCTGCAGTCTTTGCAGACAGACCTTTTAGAGTCTAAATATCTTTTGACTCGTGATAACCACACAAACCTGGTGATTAGAATAATTCCGGGGCGGTGGGATTCACCTATTTGACCTTTAATGAAGGTGATACAGTACCTATCGCATACAAGTCACATCTGTACACTTCCGCTGAATTGCGCTTTACATCTGTTGAAAAAGTTCTGACTGCAGTGCAAATGGCGATTCTAAAAGAACGCGCACTGGCACAGGGTAAGCGGATTCTGGTGGTAACACCCTGTCCTGCCCTGGAGGCAGTAACAAAGGCAAGTGTACCGAACTCAAAAGCAATGCATCCCCGTTGGATACAATGGGCTACATCTTTGACGTCTTCGGACGTCACTTTTGTTTTTGATTCTTCTCTTCAGACTCAGGAGTTTTTGCAGTATGAATTCGTTCATCCTCCTCCTTTGTTTTTACTACCGCTTGAGGATTACAAATGTGTGATCTACACCGATGGTTCGGCGCAACCGGCCACTGGGTCCAAGCACGCTTATTCAGCTGCATGTGCTATTGTTGCGGGTTCCTTTGTGAATGGAACGTTCAAATCCTCTGTAGTGCACACTCGCACACTTGGAGATAGTACCGCACAATTGGCCGAGCTGCATGCATTGCTACTTGCACTTGAGTTCGCTTCACAGGATGAGACCACTCTTATTGTATGTGATTCTTTTTACTGTGTACAATCTTACAATGACAATCTGTTTTTCTGGTCGAAAAACGACTACAAGGACGCAAAAGGGAGCACAATTAAGCATAAAATGCTTTGGGTTCGAGTGGCAGAATTGCAACAACGTCTGCCCCTCACACAGGTGGTTCACACCTTAGGCCATCAGCGGGTGGGCGCACACGCTATTGGTAACGATCTGGCAGATGAGGCTGCCCGTTCAGCAGTGGTCACGTGTTCAGTAGCAGCGGTTACCAGGTCCATGTCTAAAATAGACCCTGTTATTTTAGCAGCTATTGCTGCAACCAAGGAAGGTGATAATTACCCTACAGGTTTCCCTTCCAAGTATTCTTACAAATTAAGTCCCGATCAGGTTCCTTATGTAACTATACCTGACGTTGGAGATCGGCTGATCCCCAACGCGGACCGCAGGAGTGCCTTGATATCAGCTGCACACGAAGGCATGGCTTCGGCACATGCAGGTGTGTCAGCTACGGTTTCCATCTTGCAGCAGCGTTATTGGTGGCGTGGGTTATATAAAGACACCCGTGCTTTTGTGCTTTCTTGCGACGTTTGTCAACAGATTAAGCCTTCCACGGTAACACGTCCACCACAAACACCGCTCTGCATTGCTAACAGACCCTTTGGGTGTGTTTACTTGGATCACTGCGGTCCATTCTCATCAGACACTGCTTATAAATACATCTTAGTGGCAGTGGACTCGTGCACACGGTTTCTCTGGGTCTGGCCACAACGGAGTGCTGACGCCCGAAATGTAATCAGGGATTTGCGTGTCTTTGTGGGAATTTTCGCATGCGGCACCTTCCATTCGGACCAAGGTCCAGCGTTTGCCTCTAGGGCTTACAAGGATGCAATGGCTTCGCTTGGGGTGCGGGTGAAATTTTCGTCTCCGTATAGGCCTGAGGGCAACTCTATCGTTGAACGAATGAACCGTGACTTAAAGCAATCCTTAACAGCTAGGGTTATAGGTACTGGCAGGAACTGGCTGGCCCATTTGTATACCGTTCAGCGTGCACTTAATAATCTCCCTAGAAGACCTCTGGGTGGGCGGACCCCATACGAAATGCTCTTTGGCATAAGAATGTTTGTGCCTGACCTTGAGGGTCCAGACATCGCGGCGCAATCCGCCAAGTTTGATGTAGATAACCATTCTGCTATGTTACAGGACTTACAAGAAGCCCGAGACAAACTTGCAACTACACATTTGCCTTCAGCCACAGATCCTGCGTTGCAGATTCCGGTAGCCGGCTGGCTTCCGAAAGTTGGAGAACTGGTTCGAGAGAAGGTTGAAAACAAAAAAGAATTTGGCCCCTCTTTTCGTGCACCGGTTCCAGTTCTTGGCCTGAAGGGAACACGTACAGTCATTTTACCACCGCTTCCTGGTCGCAAAGAGAACAGATACATCTCAGTTGAAAATGTCAAGCTACAGCGCCTGGCCGATCCTGAATAGTGTCACACCAGCGGTCTCTTGTCCTGCCATTTATCGGACATATGTTCATAGTCCATCTGCACGAACGATCGCTGATGCTGTAATTGAGATGGTTGATTTGCCTGAAACTACGATTGATCCCCAACTCTCCACCAATATCGACGGGGACGAGTATACTTATCCTGCATCAGAATCGGTGGCACATCAACCAACAACGCCACTAAGCCCGACTCGTTATTCCTTTGATTCGGATTCCACATCTTCAAAAGTTCCATCCAAGTTCAGTATTTTTATATCCTGGTTTAGAGACAATTTTTTGATTCCCCCTGGACATACATCTGGTTGGTACTTTTCTTGATATTTTTGTTCATGTCCATTGGCTTTGTCACAGTGTTTTTTCTACTAATCAATGGTCACTATTTACCTGAACGCTCTGCTGTAGACTATGTTTCTGGAACTTTGGCTCCTCATTCCTCGTCTCACATCATGAAGCGTGACCACACATTTGTGAACATTTCAGCCTTCCCAGTTGCTGATGGCATCGTATGGGATGCAGTGAACTATCAAATCCATGGTCCGACGGAAATTATTAATGTACCTAATGTCCTTCGTGTTTCAATGGGTGATGTAGTACAAAATAATATTCATTCTGATGATTGGGATGTGCATGCGGTTGAAGCATTGTTTGCCGATTTAAAATATTATGCATCTTTTAATGCTGAAGATCTATATATGAATTCTGCTAATTATGCCGATTTGTATTGTTACCAACATTGGGGTAATCATTTTCTTCATAAGCCCAGTGCCCTGCGAAGTTCTGTTAACTTCACCCAATGGGAACATTGTCCAAACCCCTTGCCAGGTAGCTCTCAAACTCTTCGAAATAAGTTTAATTATTTCACTGATTTTAATCGGTCGAACCCTGCATCCTATTATTTTAGACTAAATAACACATCAACTCAGAAAATTATGTTAACACACACCAAATTGCTTTATTCAGGTTCCTTTCTAAGTGCCCTAGCTGTGGGTGGTTATGAGTACTGGGATAATACAGTGGATTTAAAATCTATTTGGGGCTCCAAGCCATGGCAGGTACAGGGAACCGAGGCGTTGCATCGTGCTTGCCTCATCCCTACCCAAATTATGTTCCTAAATGCTTCCATCTATCAGACTACATGTTGGGGCTTGGCAAACACTAAACAATTGAATACGCCATCAATACCATCCCTGTCGAGTTTTCCAAATGAAAGCGCACGATTCAATATGTCCCTCGTGTCCCTGCAGGCAAAGTTACAAAATAATTCGTTTAATGTTTCTGAGCTGGTTCAGTCACCCTGGTTAGTATGGCCTATATCATCTAATGCATGTCAAATGCGTTTTCATGATACTGGTGCTAGCTACACACAGAATAGGCCTGATCCGAGGTTTACTGATGCCCGTACTGTCACTACATACTCTGTTGGTAAATTATGCAAACAATGGCTGCAACATTCGTCCCTTGATTCTGTTAAACAACATTTGTCCCTCCTTACAGGCAATATTGATCTGTCCGACTTTGTTTTGGGACCTCGTGGTCCCCGACCTAAGAGATTCATTTATGAAACGTATAATGAACTCTGGAAGCTATCACAAATGGAAGCTGCTTCCCGTCTTCGGGAAATAGATCAAGCAAATATGGAAAAGGTGCTTGCTGTTGTTGACAATAGTATTAATACCCTGTCTTCTCGCATTTACACTTTAGAGAATATTGTGTCCTCTGTTGTTGATATTGTACAAGATGATGTTTCTGTGTTATATCATGGTCAGAATCAATTGCGCTCAGTTATGCAGTTTGCATGGACTTTACAAACACTTAAGTTAGGTAAAGTGCCTTGGCATTTCTTGAACACCTCTGCCTTATTTCTACCTTTTAACTTAACTGATAAACAGCAATTTATGTCCATGAAGGATGCAACTTACAATCTATTACATATCGAAAAGGTGGATCCATTGCCGTTCTCTGTTGCAGAACTCGATTCTGCTGTATGGCTAGTCCATGGGGTTATAGCTTTACCATTTTCCTTGTTTGAATTTGACTCGTGCATGAAACATTATCCTGTGGGCCGTTACCGGCCATTGGGCAGTGCTTTCCTGCATGAACTCTGGTCCTTGCCTTTCATGTATAAATGCCTTCGGGACGGCAAGGAAGTCTTTCTCACGGGGGAGTACTGCGACTCGACTATAGGTCATTCGCTTATTTGTAAACACATTAAATTGCATGGCTCATGTAGCGTTTCCTCTCCTAATCTTGCTTGTGTGCTGAAAGGTATTCCTGCTCCTGTTATTTCTCCTACTTTCACTCTCCTTTCCAATGGTAGTTATTTGCTTTTAAATAACGAAAACTGTTGTGGCCTGCAGGCTGGCATTCCTTACATTGTAACAGTTTCGCACAGGGTTGTCTGCTGCAAAAATGTGCTTTTTCCTCCCCCTCATGGCAAGGTTGATATCTCTATTTGGCCTTCCATCCCTACCATGGAAGCAGATTTCAATAGACTGAGCAGAATAAAGGCACTATTATTAAACGAGGAAGTTATGCTCACGTCCGCCCGGGAGACATTCATTCTCCAGGTGGCGAGTACCCACAGTGAAATACAGGCCCTTTTAAACACTAATCTCCCCCAACATTTTGGGGAGTTAATACATCGTATTTTTAACGCATCTAACACTGAAGGCCTAGTACACTTTTTTAAGGTCGTTGGGTCGGGCTTGGTGTCCTCCTTCCAAGCTATTTTTGGTGTCATCCCGGCTTTCATACATTCTATATTTTCCAGTGTCTTTGGCGGTTTCCCATTGATCCTCGCTTTAGCGGCTGGTGTCTTGCTCTTAATTTGCTTTCTGCGCAATGGCTGCTCCCCGATGGGACCTGCTCGATCCAGAACGCCTCCAGCTGCTCCGTGAGCGCCTTTTGGCCGGTTTTGGCGTCTTGCCATTGGCGACACTGAGTGTGTCATATACTCTTTCATTTCGCTTTGCGTATTTCACTTGCGTGCAACCTGTGATGACTTGTGTCCGCTGTCCTTTCACCTGGACTCTGGATTATTGCCTCTCCAATTCGTCATTGTCTGTTCCGGATTTTGTTCAGCTCATGGGTCCCTTGGAGGCCCATGAGCAGGACTGTTCCGTCGCTGGCTGTATGGCGCGTGCGGCTGCACTGGGGATTTTGGCGCAATGGGATATCTGGGCGGCTGCCCAGGATCTCCTACAACGAAGCTGTTTCAATTATCACGCAAGCTGTCCCGCATTGCTTCTGGATGCTCCCTTTGCTGAGGAGCATTCCTGCTCTTTTGAACTCATGGATTGGATGGCATCTATGTTTTTTGACGAATTCCAATGATGGACTCTTGGAGGGTATGGCCTTTTTCTGCACTTTCACTTTCATGGATTAACCTGCCCTTCGCCGTTTGGGCGCTCCCTGTGCTCCGACGTCTGTTTTTCTCCTCTGATGGGCCTCTGTCCTGGCCGCCGGACTGTCCAGGGGAGGGTGTCTTGTGGATTGTTACCTGCCTTGTTATGTTGGCCTAGGCCTGGCTGCCATGCTGCTTTTCTTTGCGCACGTTACGCTGAGCCGGGCCTTCCTCGCCCTTTGCTCGTGCCAAGTTCTTTTGCACTGTCTGCATTTTCTGTTGTTCACCTTTTTGGGCTCAGTCTGCACAAACATGTACAAGGTCGCATAACAATGTATTTCGGTTCTTCCTGATATGGCCAGTTTCGCGCACCCAGACATAACATTAGGTGCAATTGCCATGAAGAATTTGGTATGCTTTTAATACTGTGGTTTACTAGCGCTTAACACACTTGGAGAAATCCCTTACAGTGAGAAGAGCTATGATGTCCTGCTGATGTAATTCTGCATCTAGAGACTGAGGTATGGGGGTTCGCTAGTCAAAGCCCAAAGGTCTTCTATTATTATAATAAACTATCTTACTGCAAGGGGAGGGTGGTAATGTTATTTATACGTTTATCCACTGAGCTCTGAGATGCTTTCCCCGTTTGTATTCTATGGAATTGTAACCATGCTGCTTATATTAGTCATATGCATTATGCTATTAGTACTGACACGTGTACTGTACATTAGAGCACGTAAGTTGGAATAAACATTTTAACCTATCCAGTGTCTCTTCCTACGCACCTTGTGGACAAGTACGAGTGAGTGACGAAAGAGTGTTCTTGCTTTTGTGAGTCCTGAGATAAAGATACCGTGTTCTGGGTTGTCCAAACATTAGTACTTGTGTGCTAATGGGATGCTAAGCTAGTTGGGTTGGGGTTTTTGGGTGCTACGGTATATGGTGGCAAACCACTGTATTCCGGGGTCCCATTGTCCTGTGCATAGCTCTGTGTATGTGCAGAAACCTTATGACACTGCACCCAGTCCCCACTGCAGATGACGACTGGCAGTGCAGAGTGGGGGGTTGGGCGTCTGTGGGTGGGCGGGGCCAGGGCCCAGCCAGAAGCCAGGCCCTGCACCCAGTCCCCACTGCAGACGACGACTGGCAGTGCAGAGTGGGGGGTATGGCGTGTGTGGGTGGATGGGTGCAGGGCCCAGCCAGAAGCCAGGCCCACTGCAGAGGACGACTGGCAGTGCACAGGGGGGGTTGGGTGTCTATGGGTGGATGGGTGCACGGCCCAGCCAGAAGCCAGGCCCAGGCCCACTGCAGAGGACGACTGGCAGTGCACAGTGGGGGTTGGGCATCTGTGGGTGGATGGGTGCAGGGCCCAGCCAGAATCCAGGCCCTGCACCCAGTCCCCACTGCAGACGACGACTGGCAGTGCAGAGTGGGGGGTTGGGCGTCTGTGGGTGGATGGGTGCAGGGCCCAGCCAGAATCCAGGCCCTGCACCGAGTCCCCACTGCAGACGACGACTGGCAGTGCAGAGTGGGGGGTTGGGCGTCTGTGGGTGGATGGGCGCAGGGCCCAGCCAGAAGCCAGGCCCTGCACCCAGTCCCCACTGCAGACGACGACTGGCAGTGCAGAGTGGAGGGTTGGGCGTCTGTGGGTGGATGGGCGCAGGGCCCAGCCAGAAGCCAGGCCCGGCACCTAGTCCCCACTGCAGACGACGACTGGCAGTGCAGAGTGGGGGGTTGGGCGTCTGTGGGTGGATGGGTGCAGGGCCCAGCCAGAATCCAGGCCCTGCACCGAGTCCCCACTGCAGACGACGACTGGCAGTGCAGAGTGGGGGGTTGGGCGTCTGTGGGTGGATGGGCGCAGGGCCCAGCCAGAAGCCAGGCCCTGCACCCAGTCCCCACTGCAGACGACGACTGGCAGTGCAGAGTGGGGGTACGGCGTCTGTGGGTGGATGGGTGCAGGGCCCAGCCAGAAGCGAGGCCCAGGCCCACTGCAGAGGACGACTGGCAGTGCACAGTGGGGATTGGGTGTCTATGGGTGGATGGGTGCAGGGCCCAGCCAGAAGCCAGGCCCAGGCCCACTGCAGAGGACGACTGGCAGTGCACAGTGGGGGTTGGGCATCTGTGGGTGGATGGGTGCAGGGCCCAGCAGGAGGCCAGGCCCTGCACCCAGTCCCCGCTGCAGACGACGACTGGCAGTGCACAGTGGGGGTTGGGTGTCTGTGGGTGGATGGGTGCAGGGCCCAGCAGGAGGCCAGGCCCTGCACCCAGTCCCCGCTGCAGACGACGACTGGCAGTGCACAGTGGGGGTTGGGTGTCTGTGGGTGGATGGGTGCAAGGCCCAGCAGGAGGCCAGGCCCTGCACCCAGTCCCCGCTGGAGACGACGACTGGCAGTGCACAGTGGGGGTTGGGTGTCTATGGGTGGATGGGCAAAAGGCCCGGCAGGAGGCCAGGCCCTGCACCCAGTCCCCACTGCACATGGCCAAAGGCCCTGTGCAGGAGGGGGTTGGGTTCCCACGGGTTTGAATGCAGGGCCGGGGATATTACAGTGATGTAATATGTGAGTTCATAAGCATTGCATGACGAGGCGCAAGCAAGAGTTCATTCACAAACTATATCTGGCGAATTTCAGTGGTGTTTTGTTTTTTAAATGTCAGTTCTTATCTCAGTTCAACACTTAACTATAACATAATCTTAAGCCATATTTTTCAGTGGATATATATTCACTGGAAAAAACAAAGGTAAAGTAACGTTATAGTTGGGTGACAATTTCAGTGACAGCGTAACGTTTCAAACATAAAAAGCCACTGAAAATCACCAGTTATAGTTTCTCAGGTAAATACAACTCATGCCCTAAAGTAACTATAACATGGGCCCGCCATGCACAGTTTTTTTTTATCAATAATTTAATTGCAAATGTCGCAGTGATATTATCAATGATGTCGTAGAAGATGTAATGTGTCATGTAATATATAGGGTAACTAGCAGTGCATGGCAAGGGCACGAGTTATAGTTACCAAAGATAACTATGACTGGGGAATTTCAGAATTTTGACCATTTAAAATGTTACGTTGTCACTGAAACTGTCACCTAACTATAACGTTACTTTAACCTTTGGCTTTTTAAGTCAATATCTAGAGTTTTTGTAAAGTAAAGTAACATTTTTTTGCCATATGTAAAGCCAACCCGCTGGCGCGCACGTGGCGGGGGTTGACCACAAGGCATGATCTGCGGCCAGGCCCCCCTGCTGCTATTTCCCTCCGCAGGCAGCCAACCACGACAGCCAACCCCAAGCCAACCACGACAGCTAACCCCAAGCCAACCACGACAGCTAACCCCAAGCCAACCACGACAGCCAACCCCAAGCCAACCACGACTGCCAACCCCAAGCCAACCACGACAGCCAACCCCAAGCCATCCACGACAGCCAACCCCAAGCCATCCACGACAGCCAACCCCAAGCCATCCACGACAGCCAACCCCAAGCCAACCACGACAGCCAACCCCAAGCCAACCACGACAGCCAACCCCAAGCCAACCATGACAGCCAACCCCAAGCCAACCACAGCATTTAGTTGTGCGCTGCGTGGGGTTGGCCTCAGGGCCTGGCTTCCAGCCAGGTCCTGTGTACACCCCCCTCCAGGTAGCCAACACCACACTGCGCACTGCCGAAGCAGGGGGGTTGGCCACAGGGCCTGGCCTGTAGCGAGGCCCTGTTGCCAACACCCCTCCATGCAGTCAACCCCACGATGTGCATGGCCTTTGGGTCCCCGGAGCTGAACACCATAAAAAAGGGGAGGAGGCCACAAAGCCCCCTTCTCAAAGCCTTGTTAGGCCCTTTGTCTCCATACCACAGGGCCAAATACATTGAAAAAGGGGGGGCAAGTAGCCCCCCTCCATAAGCCTAATGGGGCACCAAGGATCCCATCCTCTTGGGCCTGTTTTAATTATCGGTGGGTGCCCATCCGGGACACCCACCAAGCAACACATTGGGGGCCGTGGGCGGGAGCCCCAGGGCCCCAGCGGCCCCAGCTGCCTCCTCGTATGGTGCAGGAGCCTGCTTATGCTTGCTCCCTCCTGGCAGGAGCAATATCTGTTTCCCTGCCAGCAGACGTGTGGACAGGTACACAGAAATTTGCTCCCACCGAGCGGAGCATTTTTGGAACTTCCGTTGGGCGGGAGCAAAAATATGTTTCTCTGCCTACGCTGGTGCGGGCAGGGAAGCTACTGTATTCTAGGGGGGGGCTCCCCGGGACACAGTAACTTAGCAGGCCCCAGGGAATGGGGTCCCCGGGGCCTTTAGAAGCTCACCGAGCAAGGGAAGACGTGCAGCCTCCCTTCCTTTTAAGCTCTGTTCGGTCCTGGGGGATGGAGTCTTTAGGGCCTTATAAGGCTTGGTGAGGGGGGCCGCGCAGCCCCCTCCCTTTTTTTGTTGAATTTGACCCCAGGGATGGGGTACCCCGGCGTTTCCTTGATTGGGGAAGAGGGCTGAGCAGCCTCTATCCCCTTCATTAAAATATTGGCCCTGGGGATGGTGACCCTGGGGCCTTTTAGAAGTTTTGGGAGGTGGGCCACATGCCCTCTTCTCCCCAAATAGTAAATGCACTGTCCCCCCCCTGGCCCTGGTACACCCTGGGCATGTTTTTTCCCAAGTGCAGATTCTACACGAATTGACAGCAAATGTTTTTTAAAAAACAGTTTTTGGCCCCAGGCGGGGTCCCTCTGTGACCCCACCACCAGGTCCAGGAGGTCAAAGTATTCCTCCCCTGCTCCCTATGTCTTTTTTTGCATTGTTTTTTTTTTTAGGACTCAGGACTGAGTCCCGAGTCCTTAGATGGCTGCCGCCACATAGTTATTGATGTGGTGGCAGCCAATCAGATCTCTCCATGAGATCTGTCAGCCCCGTGGATCCTCCGCGCTGTGAAATATGCCACGTTCTTGAGCCTTAATTGCTCTAAAACTACTGAATGCATTTACACCAAATCACAAAAAGCAGTCTTTCTGGACCAAGATCTAGCTTTCTGCCTAATTTGGTGTAAATCCATTCAGCGGTTTGAGTCATAGCTGTGTCTAAAATTACTACGGGAAAATGAATGGGGAAAACACCTTTTGGGACACCCCTTTTTCTCGTTTTGAGCCCCTTCTTGACAGACGGATCACCCCGAAACTTTAAAGTTAGGAGCCAAGGTGAAAATGTTTTGGGGGGAAAGTTTCATGAAAATTGGTCAAAAGAGCACCAGAGAGAAATGCAAACCCAAAAATGCATTTCCCATGGAAACGCGATCCTAAATAGAACTACTCAGTGGTGACCCCACTAGATAAAAGGGTATGTTATGTTGCTAATAACTAATCAGCCCCTTTTGATGAATCTCAATGAAACTTTCCAAAAATGTGCTACTTTTTGACTAGTTTGTGCATGGAAAGTTTCAGGGAGATCTGGCAAGTGGGGGCCAAGAAAAAAGGGGTTCCCAAAACACAAAATCCCCATGCATTTTCCATAGACTTCATTAAGACGGGCTACAGCAAAAACTGCTGAACAGACTCCCGCAGGATCGTAAAAATAAAATAAAAATTGTGCCCGGGGTCAGTTTGTTCTATTAATGGGAGGGGGGCGCGTGGCCTCCTCTCACCTAGCCTTTACAGGTCCCCGGGAGCCCACCCCTGGGGTTCAGATCAATGTATATGGGTTGTATGTATGATTGTATGTATGATAGGAGTAAGGATGCGTATGATAGCAGTAAGGATGCTTATGATAGCAGTAAGGATGCGTATGATAGCAGTAAGGATGCGTATGACAGCAGTAAGGATGCGTATGACAGCAGTAAGGATGCGTATGACAGCAGTAAGGATGCGTATGACAGCAGTAAGGATGCGTATGATAGCAGTAAGGATGCGTATGATAGCAGTAAGGATGCGTATGATAGCAGTAAGGATGCGTATTATAGCAGTAAGGATGCGTATGATAGCAGTAAGGATGCGTATGATAGCAGTAAGGATGCGTATGACAGCAGTAAGGATGCGTATGATAGCAGTAAGGATGCGTATTATAGCAGTAAGGATGCGTATGATAGCAGTAAGGATGCGTATGACAGCAGTAAGGAGGCTTCATATTATTCTGAGCTATTTTGCACTTTCATAGCTCTAATGCTATACCCGTTTATAGAGCAATGTGTACAACAAAGGCTTGGATGTCATCAGTGACGTCATTTGAGATGTCATCAGTGATGTCATAAATGATGTCACAGAACATTTCATGAGTGATGTAATACATGAGGTCATAAGCAGCTAACTATAACTGGTAAATATCTTTTTTTATTTTTAGTTCAAATCATAAATGTTGTCACTCACATATTCACCTAACTATAACATTGCTTTAACTGTTTGTTTTATCAGTGAATAATATATATATATATATATATATATATATATATATCTATATCTCTACACACACATACTATCCAAGTTAGGTCAGACTCCGTGCCAGAAACTAAATGCAACCCAAACTATTTGCTTATCCGAAGTAAGTGACCCAAAGAATGTCGATTTTAATGATCCGTTGCTGTCCTACATCAACTAAGGCAGTAATACATTTGAGAGTTATGATTGGCTCAGCTCTAATGCTGGTTATTTGCTCTTGCCTGAGTTTTTGTTAATCAGTATATTTGTATCTTCCTTGTAAATCTATTAATACACTCCAGCGTATTTAGAATCCAGCTGCAGGGGCTCTCGTTGGCCTTTCACATGGTATCAGGTGAGCTGAGACACATTCATTGGTTCCCAATGAGTAAAATGAATCTCTTTAAGCATTTGTGCATAATTACGCTTCACATCCTTCCTTTTTACCAGCACATTGTCCCACTGTTCTCCAGTATTTCATCTTTGCTCTTCCCTAGACGTGTTGTGTCTAGATACAGGGTTAGAGGCCATAGGCTAAGGGTCTGGTTTAGATCTCTGCGGGCGGGTTACTCCATCACAACGGTGACTGATATCCCATCTGCCGAAATGTAAATCCCATTGGATATAATGTAATGTGACAGAGTAACACGTCCACCGAGATCTAAATCAGGCCCTACGCCTTGTAATACCCTTCCACCGCAGTTGGAAGCTGTTGAAAACCACTTGTCTTCTAGGGGAAAAAGATAAAACTCGGCTGTTTGCTGAGCTAATCCAGACAGGTACATTTGTAATTTACAAGTTCTTCAACTCGCATAGGAAGAGTGCTTAAGTACCCTTTTGCTGTGCTCAAATAAATGGAGTATTATATAGAAAGCTAAATAGTACAACGTAAATATAAGGTGCATTATAAAGACATGTATTATTCAATACAGTAAAAACAGTGTAGATGGGTAAGCTGAACCCTGGCCATAAAGTTAAGATTTGTAGGGTAGTTCTGCCCGGAGCTACAAGTGACGCCACATTGACTGGCTACATCCACACCCATGCAGGGCATCACTGCTACTCAGTCTTCAGCTATCTATGGAGGACACGGCTGAGAAGATTCACCGACCAGGAGCTGCAGTTACATCAAAAAGCGAATTGACAAAATACGGGAAGAGCGTTGTGCCGTCGGCATAGGGACGGGAATCAGCTCACTCTGGGGAAGTGAGTCATAACTTGGCTGGCACGGTCGTGCTTCCCCATTCCAAAAATAGGGGTAAATGGTTCTTCCATGTCTATCTAGTGAAGACCACAATCCCGCCCCTCTGTTCCATCGAAGACAACACAACCACAATGACTAACAGAGAAGGAAGTGCCCTCTCAATGGGTGTGTCACTGCTGACCATGGTCAAAGCCCTGGTTTCTGCACCTGCCTGGCTTATCAGAGGTTCCCGCGATTCTGCCACGTCACCCCAGGCGTGGAAGTGCTCTGCTGGCCACTATCGATGCCACGAATAATAAGACACATACAAGTGCCATGCATTACATAGAGGGCCGTGGCCCTCAACCCACCTCAATGTCTCACCAAGACACTAAAAACCCACTGTGGTTAATGAGAACTAGGGAACATACCTCCTTCATGACAGAGCTCCTCAAAAAAGGAAACACACCTCCTTCATGGCAGAGCTCCTCAGGCAAGGAAACACCTCCTTCACGAGAGAGCTCCTCAGACTAGGAAATACACTTTCTTCACGAGAGAGCTTCTCAGACTAGGAAACATACTTTCTTCACGATAGAGCTCCTCAGACTAGGAAAAATAACTCCTTCACGGCAGAGCTCCTCAAACTAGGAAACACACCTTCACGAGAGAGCTCCTCAAAGTAGGAAAAACACCTTCACGAGCGAGCTCCTCAAGCTCGGAAACATACCTCCTTCACAAGAGAGCTCCTCAGACTAGGAAACATACCTCCTTCACGAAAGAGCTCCTCAAACTAGGAAACACACCTCCTTCATGGCAGAGCTCCTCAAACTAGGAAACACCTCCTTAACAAGAGAGCAACTCAGACTAGGAAACACACCTTCTTCATGAGAGAGCTTCTCAGACTAGGAAACATAGCTCCTTCACTACAGAGCTCCTCAGACTAGGAAACATAACGCCTTCACTGCAGAGCTCCTCGGACTAGGAAACATTACTCCTTCACGACAGAGCTCATCAGACTAGGAAACACACCTTCACGAGAGAGCTCCTCAAACTAGGAAACACACCTTCACGAGAGAGCTTCTCAAGCTTGGAAACATACCTCCTTCACAAGAGAGCTCCTCAGACTAGGAAACACACCTCTTTCACAAGAGAGCTCCTCAGACTAGGAAACAAACCTCCTTCATGAGAGAGCGCCTCAGACTAGGAAACCTACTTTCTTCACAATAGAGCTCCTCAGAGCAGGAAACACACCTCCTTCACGAGAGAGCTTCTCAGACTAGAAAACATACCTCCTTCACGAGAGAGCTCTTCAAACTAAGAAACACACCTTCACGATAGAGCTCCACAGAGTAGGAAACACACCTGCTTCACGAGAGAGCTCCTCAAACTAAGAAACTTCCCTTCTTCACGAGAGAGCTCCTCAAACTAGGAAACACACCTTCACGATAGAGCTCCACAGAGTAGGAAACACACCTGCTTCACGAGAGAGCTCCTCAAACTAAGAAACTTCCCTTCTTCACGAGAGAGCTCCTCAAACTAGGAAACACACCTTCACGATAGAGCTCCACAGAGTAGGAAACACAGCTGCTTCACGAGAGAGCTCCTCAAACTAAGAAACTTCCCTTCTTCACGAGAGAGCTCCTCAAACTAAGAAACACACCTTCATGATAGAGCTCCACAGAGTAGGAAACACACCTGCTTCACGAGAGAGCTCCTCAAACTAAGAAACTTCCCTTCTTCACGATAGAGCTCCTCAAACTAGGAAACACACCTTCGCGATAGAGCTCCACAGAGTAGGAAACACACCTTCTTCACGAGAGAGCTCCTCAAACTAGGAAACATACCTTCTTCACGAGAGAGCTCCACAGAGTAGGAAACACTCCTTCACGAGAGAGCTCCACAGAGTAGGAAACACATCTGCTTCACGAGAGAGCTCCTCAAACTAAGAAACTTCCCTTCTTCACGAGAGAGCTCCTCAAACTAGGAAACATACCTTCTTCACGATAGAGCTCTTTATCTTATATTTAACCTAGGTCTTTGCTCAGTTCTTTCCGGATCTGCAACAGTCACATGGATAGCCCTATCAATGAAAAACACCTGTTAACCCTCTGTTCTCCGATATGAAAAGATACCCTCTGTAGGAGATGTTGCTGGATAATGTCTTCAGAATGTGCACCTGGAAATCAAATTGGAAAGCAAAGTAATTAGTGTTCAAGAATCAGTCGAATCATTGATATTTATGTAAACAAACATTCAAATGCAAGCAGACATGGTTGGTAGCTTCTGATTGGAGAGAATGGTTGCTGTAAGTATCGATCAATGGGAAAATTGTCTGGCCGAGATCGGATTCTAATTGGACAGAAAAGACTGATGAAAACCCTGCTTGCTGAGGACTTGTATCTGCCCAAAATCTGACTTGTCCTAACTAAGCCCGGGCGGGTAACTACGCTCTGCCAGTGTAGTTTACGTAGTTTTGCCTACTCTGCGTTCCGTTGCGAATGCGGAGTTCAGGCAAAACTACGACTCCGTGGCGGAGCGTAGTTAGCTGGCCCCACCACCCTCCCAAAGTAATTAAAAGTGATTAAAAAGGCACTTACCTGCCATGGCTGCCTCCTTCTCGCCATGGCCACTCTCCTGCCTCCTCCTCGCCGTCCTTCTTCACTGAATAATCCCTACGTTGTATGGCTTGCGAATGCGCACACGCAATACGTACAACGTAGGGGTTATCAGTGAAGACGGACGGCGAGGAGGAGGCAGGAGAGCGGCCATGGCGAGGAGGAGGCAGCCACGGCAGGTAAGTGCCTTTTTAATTACTTTTAATTATTTTGGGAGAGTGGAGGGCGCAGAGCGCAGTTCCACGGAGTTGTTTCCCAACTCCGTGGAACTTCGCGTAGAGGCACTACGCCTGCTCTGCCCAGGGTTAGTCCTAACAGTGGCTGGTGCATAGGCACAAAGAAAACAGATGCAGTCAAAGCAACCATTGACTCCAGGAAAAAGTACCTGATCCAATATTTTATTGTCTCTAAAATAAGGGTATCCATTATAACAACTGTCGCAAGACCAAATGTGTCCTTATCTGCAGCAACACACTGCAACCCTGTTGAGTATGGCTCGAAAGGCATTGTACTCAGGGCACAAAAAATGCTTCCGGGGAACTGGGCAGGGGGCCTTATCAAGTTATGAAACCAGCACAGATTTCAGCCTGATTCTTTCCTTATTATTGGTATACCCTAGGTATTCCAACACCTTCTGAAACAATTTACTTCCTCGTTTGTCAGTGTCAGATTATTGTTCTAGAATGAGACACCAGGGTGAAAAGGAACTTGTAAAAATGAGATAAAGAGACAGGAAGCATAGGGTGGTGGAAGAAAGAGGCATGAGTTGGAATCAAGACTAGGCAACTGTGATATTCATGAGATGAAGAAGACAGGAAGTGTAGGGTGGTGGAAGAAAGAGGTGTGAGGTGGAAACCAACACAAGGCAGCCTCTGTATTCATGAGATAAAGAAGCAGGAAGCATAGGGTGGTGGAAGAAAGAGGTGTGAGGTGGAAACCAACACAAGGCAGCCTCTGTATTCATGAGATAAAGAGGCAGGAAGCATAGGGTGGTGGAAGAAAGAGGCGTGAGGTGGAAACCAACACAAGGCAGCCTCTGTATTCATGAGATAAAGAGGCAGGAAGCATAGGGTGGTGGAAGAAAGAGGCGTGAGGTGGAAACCAACACAAGGCAGCCTCTGTATTCATGAGATAAAGAGGCAGGAAGCATAGGGTGGTGGAAGAAAGAGGTGTGAGGTGGAAACCAACACAAGGCAGCCTCTGTATTCATGAGATAAAGAGGCAGGAAGCATAGGGTGGTGGAAGAAAGAGGCGTGAGGTGGAAACCAACACAAGGCAGCCTCTGTATTCATGAGATAAAGAGACAGGAAGCATAGGGTGGTGGAAGAAAGAGGCGTGAGGTGGAAACCAACACAAGGCAGCCTCTGTATTCATGAGATAAAGAGGCAGGAAGCATAGGGTGGTGGAAGAAAGAGGCGTGAGGTGGAAACCAACACAAGGCAGCCTCTGTATTCATGAGATAAAGAGACAGGAAGCATAGGGTGGTGGAAGAAAGAGGTGTGAGGTGGAAACCAACACAAGGCAGCCTCTGTATTCATGAGATAAAGAGGCAGGAAGCATAGGGTGGTGGAAGAAAGAGGGCGTGAGGTGGAAACCAACACAAGGCAGCCTCTGTATTCATGAGATAAAGAGGCAGGAAGCATAGGGTGGTGGAAGAAAGAGGTGTGAGGTGGAAACCAACACAAGGCAGCCTCTGTATTCATGAGATAAAGAGACAGGAAGCATAGGGTGGTGGAAGAAAGAGGCGTGAGGTGGAAACCAACACAAGGCAGCCTCTGTATTCATGAGATAAAGAGACAGGAGGCATAGGGTGGTGGAAGAAAGAGGCATGAGTTGGAATCAAGACTAGGCAACTGTGATATTCATGAGATGAAGACAGGAAGTGTAGGGTGGTGGAAGAAAGAGGTGTGAGGTGGAAACCAACACAAGGCAGCCTCTGTATTCATGAGATAAAGAGGCAGGAAGCATAGGGTGGTGGAAGAAAGAGGCGTGAGGTGGAAACCAACACAAGGCAGCCTCTGTATTCATGAGATAAAGAGACAGGGAGCATAGGGTGGTGGAAGAAAGAGGCGTGAGGTGGAAACCAACACAAGGCAGCCTCTGTATTCATGAGATAAAGAGGCAGGAAGCATAGGGTGGTGGAAGAAAGAGGCGTGAGGTGGAAACCAACACAAGGCAGCCTCTGTATTCATGAGATAAAGAGACAGGGAGCATAGGGTGATGGAAGAAAGAGATATGAGCCAAAAGCAAAAGAATCAACCTTGGTGTTACAAAACCCTGCAACCCTCTATTGTTTGTTCAGTTTTTTTTTTTTACATACTCAGCACTGGATGAGACCTCTTCTGTAGCTGTCGAAAAAGTAAAACCCGAACCCGCCATGACCGACGCTTCTTCCCCCGAGATTCTTATGAGACACTTGGGTGGTGGGATCTCTTCCTCCTCACTTCCAATTCCACCTCCAACACCTGGACATGAGAGTGAACAAGGAGATAGCTTTGGGGGTGTATGGGATGGGACATCCCCTAAAACTTCATAGTCGTGTCGTGGCCGGGCAGTGACAGTCGGATCTGTTGACTTCATATCACTGTTTTTGAAGACCGGGTAGAGGTGAGTGAGCAGAACAACTCTCAGGGAGAGCGGAGTCAGGACCGAGCCAAGGGTACGGCTTGGCTGCAAGAGCCCGTGCCCGAGACGTGCCTTATAAATATTTGGCATGGAAATCATGCCTCAAGAACCATGTTAAAATATGATAGTCGCTTTCAAATTTAGAAAAAAGTATATTTCTTTAACGCGCTGAAGTGCCAGCATATCACAATACCTCACTGCATTGATAGGTACTTATCAAAAGTGCTAGTTTTAAAACATGAACTTAAACATTCATGCTTCACCCCATGCCTGACGACAATCTCACTGGTGAACTCCGAGGCAAGTCAGCTCTGTGCACACTATATGTGGCCTAGATTCTCATTACAAATGGAGCAACGTTGTCGTCTATTAAATCAAACACAAGAGGTTTTTGTACTGAGCACTCCCTGAACTCTCGCATTTAAACATACGTTCGTATGTCATCATGAAGAAAGGACTAAAATATTGACTAGAATCACACGATTTGTTCAAGCGGGGAAGCTGGGATTGAGATTATCTAGGTTCAGGTTGTGCAATGTACCCACTAGACGGTTATCTCTTTCTGTGGCCCTTTTTATATCAAAGGTTACTACTTTGTTGTTAATTCTTAGAGCATGACGTTGGAACGTGGGCACAGGTAAAAGCCACGTGCCCTCGAGGGTCCAAGAGGACCTCGAGATGAGCCGAAGCCGGGCATTTAACCTTCCTGCCTCTAAGGCTGGCCCTGGGATGACAGGGGGCAGGGGTGGACGGCACAGATCGGGGGTGGCGGGGCAGGAGGTGCAGAAGAAGGGGGTGTAAAAAAAGAAAAACACTCACCTTATCGCCGCGTCTCTCCTCCGCGTCGGCCGGAACAGGAACCACCCAGGCTCCTCTAAGCCAATTGGATCACTGCAATGCAGCACTGTGATTGATCTGAGCGCTGTGGTTCGGTGCTCAGACGGGAACTGGAAGCCTGGCCATGGTCTCCACCCAGACTGTAATGCAGCCCGGGTGGAGAACATGCAAAGTGTGCATGACTGTTTGCCAGGCCCAAGACGGCCGGCCAATCATTCATGCGCACTTTACGGAGTGCCGACCACTCCTCCCCCGCTCCATGCGCAGAGCAGCCCCGCCCGGCCACTCCTCCCCCGCTCCATGCGCAGAGCAGCCCTACCCGGCCACTCCTCCCCCGCTCCATGCGCAGAGCAGCCCCGCCCGGCCACTCCTCCCCCGCTCCATGCGCAGAGCAGCCCCGCCCGGCCACTCCTCCCCCGCTCCATGCGCAGAGCAGCCCCGCCCGGCCACTCCTCCCCCGCTCCATGCGCAGAGCAGCCCTACTCGGCAAGCTTGCAGCAGGAAAACATAAAATGATAACATTGAGTTATCTTTATTTTTCCTTTATTTACACTGCTGCAAAGCAGTGGGGCGATGCTCCTCCCCCTTAGCGGAGGAGCTGCCCCTGGCCTGGGGCACAGATCTCCTTGGGATCCTGCCTGTCACTCATGCAACATGTCTTCTTCCTGACTGTGGCAGTATTTATAAATCCTGATTGTGCCCTAAAATTATGTCCTTTACAGGCAAAAACAATGCTCGAATTCTCAGCGACTGTACAAAGCCTTGAGGCTTTCAATGACAACAATGCCTTCCATGTTTACATTTCATTTTAAATTTCTTCTTGCATTCCCTAAGAGTAGTTGTTTGTTTTTCCCCCTGTGGTGTGTTTCTGTGGTTTTTTCATGCAACATATCGCTCTCTTATGTGAGCGGAGTCGCTCCTAGATGTCTGCGCGAGGTCCGGTGGTGGGTGAGTGTTCATGGTTGGACACGTATGAGAGCCCTGGAGAGGAGTCTGTAAGTAGTGTGAAGTTCTCACAGTGCCTGCCACTGGGTCATAAAGGTGTTCGGACTTCATGCACATGCAATCCGTGGAATCTCTGTAGAGCACACACTGCTTTTGTCATATATGTGCCAATTACAATTGTGCTATTGTGCGAAAGTGTGGGAAGGAGGTACACAGCTGTCAAAATATTGACACTGCCCAAGGAAAATCTAACACAGTGCATACATCTAAGTTGCTGGGTTGTGAATGGGGTGTAGTGAAGTGAGGCGGTGGACAGAAGTACACACAGAAGAAGAGAGTGAGCAGACCTTCTGAAGAGGAGAGTGATGTGCAGATGGCAGATTTCAGAAAGATGTAGGGAGGAAAAAAAGTGAGTAAGTCTCTAACATTGTGAGAGAGAAAACAGAGGAAAGAGGCATGAAGCAAAGCTTAACGTAGTAATGTTTATTCAGAAATGAAACTTTTTTAATTCAAATTATTATCAATACAATTATTGTGTTGATACTTCTAACAAGCATTGGCAAAGACAATAGGTCAGGCATGTACTTTTACTGACAATTCATTCACACCTGAATGATCAGTTCTTATGGGGCCTCATGCTGTGTCATTCTGAGGCGCTGTAAATAATGAATGTGCTGATGAATCGCTGCACATGGTAAACAGAATTGCTGGAGTCACAGTTGATTGTGTGACCTTAGAACTGGAACGTGCGGGTCAACAGCATGTTTCACCTCCTTCTGAGATGGCTCGCTGCTGTTCTTTCTTCTATCAGCTTCTTTTACAGTTAGCAGTGGCCTAGTCACAGTGCTATAGAAAAGACACCATGTTTGTAGGTATAGAGTCTTCTATTGTTGGGGTATGACACCTAGGTGCACCTAAGACCACCCCAAGTGACTGGGCAATTTCAGGGTTCTTTAGATTCGGTAAAGTTGCTTCCCCGCCAAAGACATTTCTTGTGCCTTGTTGTCGGTAGGTAAATGTGCACGTCCGGCACAGTCATTCGCCCCTTTTTACAGCTCAGCCTGTGTACAAGGGGAGCAGAATCGAGGTTATTTACAGACATCCATCCACATATACATTCATCTGTGCACACTTGCACACAAGACCCATCCATACACACACAGGCTTGCCCTTGCGATGGTGTGTTGTACCTATTCTGTGAGGGAGGGAAGTTTGTACTGAAGCTGCCCCTCTTGTTTCAGAAGCATTAATCACACCCGCTGGTATCTACCAGGCTGTGGATGCCACGGGCAGTGGCGGGGGGGAGGGGAGGGCGGTCCACCTCGGGCGGCATGAGTTTTGGGGGTGGCTCCACCCCCTGCTCTTACATGCATTTGCCGCAGGGGCGGCAAACGCAGAATTTATCGCCAGCACCTCCCCCGCTCTTCAGCGCGGCCGCGGGCAGCAAAGGCAGGGACCGCCACGGGCGGCAGAGTGCCTAGCTATGCCACTGGGTGAATCTGGTTGTGGGTTCTAACCAGGATTGTGAACACCCAGTGGGTGTCTCCATCTTCTCTGAAGACCTACAGGAAGGGTTGCCACCTTCTCACAGACATTTTCTAGACATTGCTTTGTATTCTGAGATTCTGGAAGAAGGAACTTCAACAGACATTTCTGTAAAACGCTCAGTATTCCTTTTCTCTAACATGGCAATGCTGCTTCTGTTTTCATTGGAAAATATTCACGAATAGTCTAGACAACTCTACAATCCTTTTGACATGTTTTCTCCTGTTGTTGCTGCTTCATGTTTATAGTTCAAAGGGGGGATTTTGAATTGTGGTGATTTTCATGATTCTGTATGTGTCTTGGCATAACCATACTGACCAGACTTATGGTCACAGTTTCAATCCCCCTAAAGTAGCTTGGATGGTCAATGTACCTGCACCAGAGTGTTAGATGTTATGCTAGAGCTCACATTTGAGGTTAAATTAAGATAGCATCGTGGTTAAAGTTCTCGTTACAGACATCCTTGTGTAACCTTTGCCTCCACTTGTTCCTTTCCATTTGTGTCTTCCTAAAGCCCCCCCCCCAATCTGCTGCACAAGGGTGGTGTGGGGGGGTTGATTTGGATTTATTGTCTCTCATCCTCTTCCTGCCTCAAGCCTGGTTCCATTTATTCTTTCTTTCATCTCCCTTCAAGTCATGGCACATGCCAGTGGGCGAGGACCACACTCCTGGGGCAATCGATCACTTAAAAGCCATCCGGACGGGTCAGGTTTGCTAGTACGCTACAGCATCCAGCTGATGCCACAATTACCCATCACCCTACAACAACAGTACATATACACAATTGATGTCCCCACCATATGCACAATATAGATCTAAGCCGTACAGCTGTGTAAGTGTTTGCTCCCTCAGTGGCCTTTCAATTATACCGACAAGGGAAGTAATGGAATCAATCAATAAATCCCCAGAGGCATCGCCCACACCCCAAACGCAGCTTGAAGAGACATTAGCACCTGAAGTCAGCTTGCACTTCAGGCTGTCTTCGGAAGATCTGGCATCGAGGGAGCACCAAAGTTTAACTGTAGCAGGTCAAACCTCCACGCCTCCCAAGCAGCGACTGTGGTCTGGATCACTACGGTCGACAGTTACATCTGGCGCGCGTGGTCCTGCCAGGCTGGGTGATGGGACCATCGGTGAGATTGATAACTGGCACGAGAACCAGAGAGTTCCTCACCAGGACACCTCCTGGCATGGTGTTTCCTTCTGGGTCCTCCATCAGGTGACCTCTAGCATGAAGACATTGCACTTCATCGGGCCATCTTCTGGAAGAAGAATAAATGCTTGTCCTTTTTTTATGTTGCTTTTCTCTCTGCTTCTTTGCGATGGCATTCCCGCCAGTACAGATTCTGCAGGGGATAGTGGCAAATCTTCCAAAAATGCATCAGATTCACAGTGAAGCCTCTTTAGCTAGTGCATCCGAGGTGGTGGACTTGCGACAGGAGAGACACCACCTTCTCCGGGTCTGACTTCGCTGAGGTCCATAGTTGACCCATAGTTGACTCCACCAGACGGTATTCCAGAACTATAGACTCAGAAGGCTGGACTGAGCCTGGCAGAGAGGTAACTCTGGCAAAGCAGCGCAGTACGGATATCACGTCAGACCATAAAGAAAAGGTAAGTATAATGTTCTAATTCTAGGTACATCCCTGACATGTTATGGGACTTACCATGACCTTCATTAAGGGATGCCTAGAAGTAAGGGGGCGCCCATAGTGGTGCCGAAGACACCAATTCTGGTCGGTATGATGGAATAGGGGCTCCCCCGCAGATACAGAATTACCATGACAGATACTGCAGCTTTTCCCCTATTCTGGGGACTGTTCAGCTAAGATTTGCCACCTGCTTTCAATCAATCAATCAATCAATCAATCAATCAATCATGTCACTTATAAAGCCCACTACATACCCGCGAGGGTCTCAAGGTGCTGGGGGAAGAGGGGGGTGGTGCTGCTACTGATCGAAGAGCCAGGTCTTGAGGAGTCTTATGAAGGCCAGTAGGTCTTGGGTCTGTCGGAGGTTGGTGGGGAGGGTGTTCCAGGTCTTGGCGGCGAGGTGGGAGAAGGATCTGCCGCCGGCGGTCGTTTTCCGGATGCGGGGGACTGTGGCGAGGGCGAGGCTGGTCGAGCGGAGCTGGCGGGTGGGGGTGTAGAAGCTGAGTCGTCTGTTGAGGTAGGCTGGTCCGGAGTTGTGGAGTGCTTTGTGTGCGTGGGTGAGGAGCTTGAAGGTTATCCTCTTGTTGACAGGGAGCCAGTGCAGGTCTCTCAGGTGGGGTGTGATGTGGCTGCGTCGGGGGATGTCGAGGATAAGACGTGCAGAGGCGTTCTGGATGCGTTGCAGCCGTCTCAGGAGCTTAGCCGTCGTTCCTGAGTAGAGGGCGTTTCCGTAGTCCAGCCTGCTGGTGACGAGGGCCTGGGTGACTGTTTTTCTTGTTTCGGTGGGGATCCACTTGAAGATCCTGCGGAGCATTCAGAGGATGTTGAAGCAGGATGAGGAAACGGCGTTGACCTGCTTAGTCATGGAGAGGGTGGGGTCGAGGATGACCCCTAGGTTGCGTACGTGGTCGGTGGGTGGCGGGGCTGTTCCCAGTGATGTTGGCCACCAGGAGTCGTCCCAGGCTGAAGGGTTGGAACCAAGGATGAGGACCTCCGTCTTGTCCGAGTTCAGCTTCAGGCGGCTGGTCCTCATCCATTCGGCGACGGCCTTCATTCCTTCGTGGAGGTGGGCTTTGGCGGTGTGAGGGTCTTTGGTGAGGGAGAGGATCAGCTGGGTGTCGTCGGCGTAGGAGATGATGTTGAGGTTGTGCTGTCGGGCGACGTGGGCGAGGGGTGCCATGTAGATGTTGAACAGCGTTGGGCTGAGGGAGGAGCCTTGGGGTACGCCGCAGATGATCTTGGTGGCCTTGGATCGGAAGGGGGCGAGGCGGACGCTTTGTGTTCTGCCGGAAAGGAAGGATGTGGTCCAGTCCAGGGCCTTCTCTTGGATCCCGGCGTCGTGAAGGCGTGTTCGTAGTGTGTGGTGGCAGACCGTGTCGAAGGCGGCTGATAGGTCCAGGAGGATGAGGGCTGCTGTTTCTCCGTTGTCTAGCAGGGTCCTGATGTCATCGGTGGCGGCGATGAGGGCGGTTTCCGGTGCTGTGGTTGCTGCGGAAGCCGGACTGGGAAGGGTCCAGGATGTTGTTCTCCTCGAGGTAGCGGGTCAGTTGTTTGTTGACGATTTTCTCGGTGACCTTCGCGGGGAACGGGAGCAGAGAGATGGGCATTTAACCTTCCTGCCTCTAAGGCTGGCCCTGGGATGACAGGGGGCAGGGGTGGACGGCACAGATCGGGGGTGGCGGGGCAGGAGGTGCAGAAGAAGGGGGTGTAAAAAAAGAAAAACACTCACCTTATCGCCGCGTCTCTCCTCCGCGTCGGCCGGAACAGGAACCACCCAGGCTCCTCTAAGCCAATTGGATCACTGCAATGCAGCACTGTGATTGATCTGAGCGCTGTGGTTCGGTGCTCAGACGGGAACTGGAAGCCTGGCCATGGTCTCCACCCAGACTGTAATGCAGCCCGGGTGGAGAACATGCAAAGTGTGCATGACTGTTTGCCAGGCCCAAGACGGCCGGCCAATCATTCATGCGCACTTTACGGAGGTGCAGAGAGATGGGTCGGAAGTTCTTGAGGTCCTTGGGGTCTGCCTTGGGTTTCTTGAGTAAGGCGGTGATCTCGGCATGCTTCCAGCTTTCCGGGAAGGTTGCTGTCTCGAAGGAGATGTTGATTATTTTCCTTTCAGAAAGTAGTAAATGTGAATGCGGGACAGTGCTTAATTTGAGCCTGTGGTTTCCGGTGCTCGGCACTGGCACTTAATTGCCAGAACCTGCACTTATGACAGCTGCCACATGGTGGCACGGTTTGTGCAATTTAAAGATGAGCAGAAAAACTGTTATTTGTTAATTCAATGTACATTAAAAAACAACTAATACCTACCACCCAAGCCATTCTTAAAGCTTTGGCGGCTTCGAACAGTTTGAATTGTCAACTTGTAGCAGTGTGATGGTTAGTAGTTGTGCAATGTGTGGTGGAAACTGTGATGGCCTCCTGACAAGGGCCCGGCACTTATTTTTTTAACAAATTAAGCACTGGTGTGGGAGTGGACACCGAGTCTTGCTGAGGAGGGAATGCGCAGGGAATGTGTGGGGAGGGTGAGTGTGGGGTCAGTACTCTCCCTGGTGATCAGTAGAGGCTCCTCGAGGGAGTGCTGCGGGGCGGGGGAGGGGCAGGGTGGGGGATAGTAAACTCCGGAATTGGGCCGAACGGAGTTGAGTAAAGAAATAAATAAATAAAACGAATTACATTGCGCGCTGCATCGCCGATTTGGTGTTGCAGCGCGCGCAATGTAATTCGTTTTGTTTATTTATTTCTGTACTCACCTTTGTTCGGGCCAATTCCGGAGTTTACTACCCCCCACCCCGCCGCCCCGCAGCACTCCCTCGAGGAGCCGCTACTGCTGGTGATACCGACTCCAGCCCACAAGAGCTGCCGACATTGAAAGGTTTCACCACCAAGGTGAGGCCTCATTTGGCCGATTCAATTCCTTTTGTAGAGGACACTGTCACCTCGGCAGATAGTCTTAAAAGGCAGATTTTCAACCCCTCCATGAGTATTTTTTTTTCTCTTTCCGTCAAACTATCAACAATCTCTACATTTTTTTAGGTGTTTCCACACATACTAGGTTCATTCACCGCAGTTTCATTTAACACGCAGAAACTGTTGATCTGAAGGCATGTTGGGAAATAACCCTATTTCCTATTTATATCGTGTTGTTTGGCTGTGAAAAATGTAATGATCTGGAATTATTCGCAGCCACATGAGTCTAACAGCGCAAAATTACTTCAAGAATGGAGCCTCTCATTATTGTACAGGTTCCATTTATTTAATAGCATAAAGAACCCTTGAGGGCTCAAGAAAAGAACAGCAGGCCCACAGGAAACATTAAGACAGAATACAGTGTGCACTACGCAGCAGCACTTACAACTAAATTAGAAACTGAAGCGACAACGTAGTGGACGAGGCAGAAGGGGCGTGTTCGTGACGTCACAACCCTGGGGACAAAGGGAAGTGGAAGAGAGCGGAGGCTGACTTCATGTACATTAAAGTTTGTGCTGTGGCTAATATCCTTCCGCCACAGGCTGCTGACGTCACTGGTGTTTAGAAATAGTCAGGGGTAGTAATGATGCTTGCCCGCGCTCTTTACCCCTGCCAAGGCCCTTGCTACACCTGCTCTCAGAGGAGCCCCGCTGTCACTCACTGTGCACACGTCCCCCAACATGAGTCACCCCCACTCGTGATGCTCAAACTTCAACCTCAGTGTATGTCTTGGGAATAGCCCCGCAGAGAGTCAAAGTGAGGGGGTCCATGAAGAGGTTACCAGAGACTGCATCAGGTCACCGATTCTCTGTCGTGATGTAACTGGCCCTTTTTTTTTTTTTTTTTTTTTAAATATTTTTATTAAATTTTTAAATGCACAGAGTCACAATACATTACACGTTATGATACATAGGGGGACAGCCCAATTAATTAATACAACAAAAATTCATTATAATAGCCATAGTATAGTAATATACGGCTCATTCTGCAAACTGGAACATCATTAATTACTCATTTCATTTTTCCAATTATAAATAGGGGCCCATATTGTCCTACCAAGCTTCCTACCTCTTTTTCCCCTCCTCTCATATATTCCTTTCTCAAGATTATAAATAAACAATAATTTGGCTAACCATTGCTGAAAAGTAGGAGCAGCCCGATCCAACCATGCTGAAGAAATACATATACGTAGTACAGCCATGGCGACGAACCAAAAATACCTCATTGGGTCTTGGAAACCAGATTTTCTCACCCCTAAGACCATTAAAACAGGTAATAGGGAACCTCTTAATTTCAAAGTTTGATTAATAAATTTTTCTATCTCTTTAATCAGAGTTTCCAGTTGCGGACAGGTCGCAAACATATGTATTGCATCTGCTGCTAAGCTTCCGCACCGGGAACATCTAATCCCCTCTTGTCCCCCCATTGCGCAATTCTAGCTGGTGTAATATACAGAGAGAAGAGAGTTTTATAGTGCTGTGCCTGGAGTCCCGCTGAGCACAAAATGGTGTTACCTAGCTCTAGGGAATCGAGAAAGTCATCGGGGTCAATATCAAACTTCTCAGCCCACTTTCCCCCATGCTTATCTAGATCATCTGATTTAAGCAAATTTAATTCCATAGATATCCCCCTAATAGTGCAATTCTCCCCTGATCGAATATTATCCAAAATTCTGATTCTTCCAAAATGATATGGTCCCCCTTTTTCCCTTTTACAAAGCTAGCTAATTGCAAATACTTAAAAAACTCCTCCTACTTAAACCATATACACTTTGTAGTGCATTAAATGTTTTTAACCCATCTTGCACCAAGAGATCCCCAATCGTCCGTATTCCACACTTATCCCATTCCCTCATAATTGTGTCTGCAAAAATCCCGGGAAGGAAGGGTTCTTATATAGCTGAGTGTAGAAGTGGATTCGGCCAAGGCCCAGACTCTTCTTAAGTGCCGTCCAGATTTTAAATGCAGCATTTAGCGTCTTAAACCGTGTCTTTTTAAAATAGCTAGGTTCGTTAAATTTCATAAAACAATTCTTAGCTTTTTTCCTAGTAAGTATTGGTACGGATCAGAGAGCTCTGTTTTAGTCCAGCAATCAGCCTTACATCCACCCAGCAAACTAATCATATTTTGTAAAGCCACCGCCCAATAATACAATCTGAAGTCAGGGACTGCCCAGCCCCCCCTGTCTCGCGGCAAGGTCATAAATCTCAAAGCTCTTCTGGTTTTGCCGTGCGTCCAAATAAATCTATTCACCATATGTTCCAGGAGCCCGAACCAATGTTTCTCAAATTCTAAAGTTATAGCTCTAAACACATACAGTATTTTAGGCAGGAACACCATCTTAACCACGTTGCAGCATCCCATGATCGACATATGCAGATTGTTTATCCGGTCAAAGTCTTTCTTAGCCTTGTTAATAATTGGGCCAATATTTTCCCCAACTATTTTCCCCAAATCAGGCATTATATTGATACCCAAGTATATTGCTGAGTCCACCACCCGTGAATCATCAAATTGGGCCTCCTTGTTTAAAACAATTTGGGTCTTAGCCCGGTTTAGCTTGTACCCAGATATTAAGCCAAAAGCTTCTGCTTCCCGCTCTAAACCAATTAAAGCAGCAGCTGGGTCTGGGGTTACCACGGCAACATCATCTGCATATGCCATTATCTTAGCATCTAACTCGTTAAATCTAATTGGTCTAATACTATTATTAGTTTCCAATTTCCTAATCAGGGGGTCAATATATAAAGCAAACGGGAGGGGTGAGCATGGACACCCTTGCCGTGTACCGCGGTTAATACTCATAGGTAGTGTATATTCCCCATTAACTCTCAATCGAGCCATTGGAGCTTTATACATGGCCTGCACTGCCTTAATAAAGTCGAAACCCAAACCAAACATATTCAGTACCTCCCAGAGGTAATCCCAGGAGACCCTATCAAATGCTTTTTCGGCATCAAGTAAAATCAGTGCCATAGGGTCTCCTGAGATCTCAGCTACATCAAACAGCGTAATAACCTTACGAATATGTTCCGTAGTCCCTCGGCCGGGTATAAAGCCATGCTGATTCGGATGAACTAAGTTCCCAATTATTTTATTCAACCGGGTTGCCAATACCTTAGAATACACTTTAACATCACTATTCATAAGTGTAATTGGCCGGTAAGAGCCGGGTTCTTCCCCTTTTTTAAGAATACGATGATATCTGCCCCTCCCCATGAATCAGGAATTGAGCTCCCCTGCTGAGCCTGACACATTGTTTCCAGTAAATCCAGCCCGATTGTTTCAGCAAATACTTTGTAAAACTCAACTGGAATCTGATCGGGTCCTGCTGCTTTCCCTGAAGGAAGATTTTGAAGTGCCTCCAAAATCTCATCTAAGGTTAGTGTTCTCGCCAGTACTTCTCTGTCGCTAACATCTGCCCCTTGCAAGCCGGCTGTACTCAAATAATTCTTGCTATGCGCCTGCTTGTGAGCCATTTGTTTACTCTTATCTTCGGAATAAAGTTTTTCGTAATAGAGGCGAAAAACCTCCCGAATCTCCTGCGGGTCTTCTACTAATCTCCCAGTGGTATCTAAAACCCCTCTAATCTCAGCCGCTAGACTCTTTTGCCTCAACCGCACTGCCAGAGTATGTCCTATTCTTTCGTTATACTCATAACAATGCTCTCTTCTAGTTAAAAACCTTTCTGCCGCTTTAACCGTAACTAGATCTCCCAATTCAGCTTTCGTCACCGCTAAGTTTAATAAAATCCCATCCAAAGAGTCTTTCCTACTAACCCCTACTGCCAGATCCTCCTCTAATTCTTTCAATCTGTTGATCAACGCCTTCTCCCTCTGATTTTCCTTCTTACGTCTAAATAGGCTATAGCTCATTGTTTCCCCCGAACTCCAGCCTTGAAGGTGTCCCATACGATCCCGGTGCTAGCACTTGCTCTATTAATTTCCCAAAATATCTGAATCCATTCAGTTATATGCCTTATATATTCCGGATCCTTTAATAAGCCTCTCTCGAATGTCCACGGCCTCATTTGCTTGGGTTTCCCCCCTAGATTAACAGTAAGCACTAACAGATTATGATCCGAAAGCAATCAGGGGTATTTCTCGATTTTACACTTAGATATTAAAGAATATGTAACAAAAAAATAATCCAATCTCACCAATACCTGATGAGGCGCCGAAAAATATGTACTACCTGAATCTTTAGGGTAGAGGGATACCCATACATCCCAAAGTGCATTATTCTGCACCAAATTAGTAAGCGCCTTATATACCCTCTTCTTTCTGCCCGTATAACCTCCCCCTTTTTCCCCCAAAGACCACCCATACCATTAATATTATAGTCACCACACATTATCACCGGGGCGGGCCAGGAGGCTAGCTCCACATCCAAGAATTCAAATAATTCTGGGTCATCTCCCGTTGAACCATAGACCGAGCAAATTGTGAAAGCAACCCCATTTATCCAACCTTCAGCCAAAGCCCACCGGCCCCATTTATCCGCCGCTTTCCTTCGAAATATAACACCTAGCCGCCGGGACATAATAGCCACCCCTCTTGTTTTGGTGCCTTGATTAGTATTAACTACTAACTCAAAACCTAACTGTTCTAAAACCTTGCCGCGACTACCTTCAATATGAGTTTCCTGAAGACAAAGTATATCAATGTGGAGTGCCCTCAAAGTTATAGCGACTCTCTGTCTCTTAGTCAGGTCGTTTAAGCCACATATATTCAAAGATGCAACACGCAGATTCATCAAGTGTTATTTTGTTTACTTATATTCAGTTTGAGTTCAGCTTCTAACATCTTTAAAGCTTTCCTTGTGCAATATTGTTTGTTGAGTCTGTCCCCATTTTTTGTTTCATATCAAACTGTGCATTAGTTTTACCCTCGCCTTCCCCCCCTCCTCCCACCACCCACTTCCCCATCCCACTGAGGCCCCCCCACCACCCCCCACCCCCCCCACACTCCCACACAGGCAAATAGGTCCAGCGGACCTATGTGTGGCGACCAAGTGTGACACCTCGAGTGGTCCCTGATCCCCCCTACCATCAACCCATTTTTCAAAATAATCCTACTTAATATGCTGTGGTAACCGCTAATAGCCAAAGACATACGTTAAAGCAAAAGGAAAAGGAACAACACGATAAGCGCTGGGAAGGAATATGCACCAATGCTGAGTTGGGAAGCATTAACTTAACCCACTCAAACCTTCTCTTTGGCCTCCTTTACCTCCCCCAGATATTCTTGTGCCTTAATTTCAGAAAAAAACATTCTGACCCGCCCATTCTTTATGACCTTAAGTCGCGAAGGAAACAGCAAATAAGCTTCACAGCCAGCCTCATGAAAGGGTGCTATTAGTTGTCGGAGTCGCCACCTCCTCTCAACTGTGATATGGCAAAAATCTGGCCTAGTGAAAAATGTATGTCCATCATAAGTCCTCTTGGAGTCTGGCTTTGCCATGTCTATGAGCGCCTGTCTAAGGAGAAAGTTGCCCACATAAATCAAGATAGCTCTTGGTCGCTCTTCTTGACCTGCGCCCTTGTTCTTCTTCTGGGTGAAGGGAAAACGGTGTGCTCTCTGAATTTCTGCCTCCCAGTTCCACTGTGCTAAATCCGGGAATGCACCCTTTAAGAGAGCCACTACAAAAGACATAATGTTCTCCCCTTCACCTTTTTCCGCTATACCCAGCAACCTCACATTATTGCGGCGTTGCCGATTTTCGAAATCCTCCATCTTCCACATCATGTCTTCTGATATCTTATCTTGCGCACCTTTAAGGTTTTGCAGTCTTCCAACATCCTCCTCAAGAGCTTCTGTTCTTTGCTCAACGTGAACAACTCTTTCCACCATCTCTGATTGTAGCTTATTCATTCTCCGTAGACACCCTTGTAATTTTTTTGTGGACGCCTGGGCCCGCTGGCTCTCTGCTCTAGCTTCACTTTGCATCTGCTTCAGAGTAGCATATACAAGTTCTAACGAAGGCATAGATGTAGTTGAAGATGTATCCCTGACCAAACCACCAGAGCCCCCAGTGCGCTCCCCTAGCCTCATCTAGATAGGTCTGGCTTGTAGCTGAATAGTCCCAAACTAATTTACGTACTGTCTCTGTCTCACTCGAAAGAGTGCCTCTTTTAGATCTACGTTTGGGCCTGCGGGTTTTAGAACGAGTATCCCCATTGAATGTAGGCGAATCACCCGAATCTGACTCTGTGCCCTCCTCGGAGTTCTCTCCCCTACTGAGTGACCAATCAGTATCATCGTTTAATGAAAAGAATTTATCCGCTTCAGGGGAGCCTAATAATGGTTTCAGTTGCACAGGATTTATGACCAGGCCAGCGGTACTCACTTTCGCCGCGCCCATCTCTGCATCTGAGAAGGACGTTGTCTGTATTTTCCTTATCCCTTGCAAGTGAGTTATATCTGATTCTCTCAGCAGTTCACCAAGATGGGCAAACACTTGCAGATCACCTTCTCCTTTCTCCTTCGTGAGGTTCACCTCAGGGCAATAAAGGATCTCCGGTGCTCCTATTCCAGCTTGCAGGTCAAGTTCATCCACTTCTGCCGCCACCGATGTCTGACACTCCGTCAGTCCGTGATCTGATTGCCTCGGTGTTGCTGTTGTTGTTGTTATTATTGCGTGTGGGTCCGATCCGGCTTCGCTGTTCCCGCACTCACTGATCTCTGGCCCCCCGGCAGCAGCTTTCTCCTGAGCAGCTTTATCCGCGGCTGCTACTGCCGCAAAAGTTTCGACCAGGGTCGGTTGGCGCAGGGAGCTCTCCCCGCCCCGGCCCCACAATCCTTGATTTACCGCGTCCCTCAGCGGTCCCGCTCGTTCCTTTGTTGACGAGATCGCCGTCTTTCTTCGCTGGATTCAGCACACGCCGTGACAGCCCACCATGCCTTGCCGGGCCAGGGAGACTCGGATTCTCCTTTTGCGTTTCTTTCAGCGCGGTGTCCTTAGCAGCACGCTGACTTTTCGGCCCCATCACTGCGCTGTTTTTCCGTCGAATACCGGACGCCCGTAGAATTGCCCAGGGCACCACAACCACGAGTGCGAGCTGATCGCCAAACTTGCACGGAGAGCCTCGGGAAATCGCCTGCTTCAGCTTTGCCACGTACTCCGTCAGGTGAACCTGGATTCGCATAGCAGCCTTTAGCTATGGATCACCACATTGTTAGCTTCAATGAGTCTCCGGGAGAGAGGATCTGGAGCCACTCTCACTGATGTCAGTCGGCAGCCATCTTGCCTCCGCTGGCCCTTTTCTGATGTGCAATAAAGTTGTGTTTATAGTGTGTCATTGTTCGCTGAGACAATACGCGGGGTCAGGAACACAGCAGCGCACACAGAAAATAACAAGTCCTCTTTTTATCTCTAGTTTTTACTCCTTACCCCACACCAAAAAGCCCTCTGCTGAAAATAGATACTGTGACAACTGGCCGTTCCTATGATGTCATTCATGGCTAAAAGGAAATGTGATGTCACTCCCACTAGCACCTGACATTGTGGGGAAATGACGTCTGCCTATGGCTCAGTGGTGTAACGGGGGGTGGGAGGTCTGCTCCAGGCGGCATGAGTTTTGGGGCAGGGGCCGCAGTGGCATAACAAAATTCGGGGGGGGCACCCCTTCAAGGTGCATGGAGGGGCCCCCGCTCCGGATTTTATCAGGAGCTCTCAGACCAGAGTACTGTGCTGATGGGGCACTCTGCAGCTTGGGCCCCCCCGCACCGCGGGGGCTTCGGGGGCCTGTGTTATGGCACTGGGCGGGCAGCTCCCCCGCTCTTACCTGCGGCCATCGCGGGTGGCAAATGCAGGGGCGGCCAAAGGCCCAGCTATGCCACTGCTATGGTTGTCTTTTACTACTCAGGAGGGCATTTTCCTTGTTCACTTAAGGGTTGTGGCACCCTTGCTCCACCAGCGATGACTTCTGCACAGGAGCACAGCAGATGTTCTCTGCAGTGGCAGCTCGTGATATTTGAAAGTGGTGAGGCGTAAAAGTTTGGTATGACTTTTATGTAGTGAGAGACGCGGGCAAGCTTAATGGACAAACATGGGGCCCCGGCTGGATCCTCCTCCAGAAGACAAAATTGAAAAAAAGATCCGCACATCTTCAACCACCTCTCTTTCCTCTTCAGCACCCTCTTTTCACACTTCCCCGAATGCACTTCCTTGCATCTGCCTCACATCACCACATCCAAACATACACTGTGCTCACTCGCATTGAAGCAATTTCTTTTACTTTTGCTTTTGACCTGTAAATATTTTGCCATCTGTGCACTCCCTTCACACACATTTTCACAAAATTGTAATTACAACTTGTTGGACTTGGCCCTTTTTGGCCGGTTCACCCCTAAACTTTTTGCCTTGTGTGTCAGTAGTTTTAAGTCTCTGGGCACTTTAGCACTGTGGGCCAGTGTAAAGTGCGTGCGCGCTGAGTGCGTGTGGTGAGATTGTCCTGCCCTCCCATAGGAATGCATGGGGGATATGTGTGTCCATGGTAATTCCTGGTATGAGGGGAGTGCAGGGTCGAGTTTAGTATGTGCGAACTCGTGAGAATAAATGCTGCGCAATGGTGTGCGCAGATTTATTATAACTAGTGTAGAAATGCCACTTCTAGAAGTTGGCATTTCTGTGTGCTCTGTGTCTGCCTGCCTGATGTGAATTGCATGTCTGGCTTTGTGAGTGACAGGGGCTGGGAGGTGTGTGTGGCTCCAGGAGGGGCAGGGTGAGTCAGCGCAGTGGTGAATGGAGAGATCTCCATGTAGATGGGTGGGAGGAGTTGCACCTGGGACCTGAATAGGGCTGTGCCTTCCCTCTACAATGCTGGCTCCACCTCCTGTGGTGCGTCTGATGTCCCTGGCCTGTCTTGTCAAAGGGAGAGGAGCTTGCCAAAACAAAGTGCTCCAAATCCCCCTGATACCAGTTCTGACTGGTATCTCCAAGCCCTGTGCTGTGACACAAAGGGGATTTTGTGTATAAAAGAAGGGGCTGTGACCCCAGAAAAATGTTCAGTCCTTGGTTGCTGTTCCTGCGGGCGTGCTGCTGTTGGGGCCCAGGGGGGCTGCCATGAGGGCTTGCCTCCCTGGGCCCTGCATTGCCCCTTGATGCCTGAAAGGACTTTTGGTAATTCTAGCGCCTCGTGTGCGCTTTCTTTGAAATTTCCCCAAAGAGAGGAAGAGCGTGGGCTACGCAGCGCTGTGCTGCCCGTCCTTTGGGGGAATCCCGACGTGAGGGATTCCCCCGTGATGCTGCTGGAAGCGGGAGCCCACCCCGTGTTGGGAATTGTTTGCGGGTGCCCACCCCGCGTTTTGAGCTAATTGGCGGGTGCCCACCCCGCTTATGGGTGATTTCACGTTGGAGAGCGGGTGCCCACCCCGCTCTCATGCTATTTTGGATAGCGGGTGCCCACCCCGCGTTTCACCGCCGCGGCCCGTGCCGCGACCAGGAAGCCAGGAAGCCTTGCCTGGTTGTGGGCGGGGCATAGCGGCCGGCTGACCAATTGCAGCGCGGCCGAGAAAGGAGGTGAAGGAGCCTCGCGGGCTCCATCTCGAAGTCCCCGTCCCAGGAGGGGGCCGGGTGAAGGAAGGAGTGCGGCCGGAGCAAGCAGCGACCCCGCAGGCCGCCGCAAGAGGAGTCTGGTGAGTGGAGCTGGTGCGGAGGGGGCGCGAGGCACATTGTCGGTGCCTGCCCCTCCGCGCTGGGGGAGAAGAAGCGGAAGGCACCCTGGAGCCTCATGGGCTCCACCTTGAAGTCCCGGTCCCAGAAGAGGGACCGGGCGAAGCCAGCTGATCGGCGGAGCTCCCGTGAGTGAGGGAAGCCCCGCGCCAGGAGACCGGAGGAGTCCCCGTGCAGTCCGGTGAGTGGCCGCTGCCTGCTGGGTGTTGGTGCCTTTCGAGGCACGTTGCCGGTGCTTGGGGGGACTTGGGGCATTTCTGGGCACAGTTGTAGTGCTGGGCCCCTATTTTTCTTTACAGCTGCCCCGCTTGCTAGTGGGCAGCTGCAACGTTTGGGCATCTTGGTGTTTAGAGCCCCTGAGGGCCACAGAGGCCCGGGGGCATATCGAGGCACATTGTCGGTGCCTGGGCGGTCCCGCAAGAGAGCGGGCCGCCCCAACGATGGGGGCAGGTGATTTAATGCCACTAGGAGGGTCCAGAGGGCACAGAGGTGCCGGGCCCCCCTCCTTTATGCAAAGTGCCACGAACTGGGCACAATTGAGAGAGAGTCCCTGAGAGGGACCAGAGGCACAGTGAGTGCCAGTGAGTTGCACAGCTGCCCAGCAAGTAGTGGGCAGCTGCTACGTTTAGGTTTGCGCAGTTTCGCACTCCTTGACTTTCGCTGCGTTGGCAGCGCGCCCTGACATTGTGGACATAGGGCATTTGAGCCCTCCAAGAAGGCCAGTTGGCCAGGGGGACTATGAGGTTAATAGGGCGCCAGGCCCTAATATGATTTATGTGTCTAATGATGTTTAGGCTAATGAGATTATTGCATACTGCGTGTATGCTGGTGAGGACTAATGCGTAATATGTTTATGCTGGTGAGGGTATGGTCTAATGCGTTTAGGCTTATGAGGTAGGCGCAGAATGTATTCCGCGCCTAAATGTGATACTGTGCATAATGGGGTTTATGTTACAGGATGATGCTGAGTACAGTGGTTACCGGTGATTACTGGTTGTACGTTTAGGATCTGTTTTACATTTACTAAGTTCGCTTTGTGCTGGCGCTGACAGTGGTCCAGTTGGCCCTGTCAGGTGTAAATAATTCCCTTGTAAATATGACCCCGTGCCAGGTGGCACGATGTATATTATGTGAGTACTATTCTAATGTGTTTTATGATAATACAAAGGCTATTTTTATATATAACCTTGTGTGGAGTTCCTTCTTGTGGTGTGCCTAGTATGTTGTTGCTGTGTGCGTGCGCAAACGCTTTACACATTGCCTCCGGGATAAGCCTGACTGCTCGTGCCAAGCTACCAAGGGGGTGAGCAGGGGTTATCTTTGGCGTGTAACTCCCTTGCCCTGACTAGAGTGGTGGTCTCTGCCTGGCTTTGGCGCAAGCCTTAGCCAACCAGAGATCCCATTTCTAACACAACTGAAATACATGACCATTGTTCTGTGCTCTCTGCAGAGAGGCCAACCCACGGACAGGCACTTTGCTTTGGCTTCAGGGTCAGAGTCAGAGCTCTCAATCAAAGCCCCTCATAAACACCTGCACAGCTCAAAGTATGCACAGAATAAAATACAGAAAGAAACAAAACATGATTAAATAGCTAGCTCTCGAGGGAGGCAAGATTAAGTAAAACTTGAAATAAGAGAGGAACTAAATCGCTGGCCAGAATTGCCTTAATGTTTTTAACACTCATTGTTCATAAATCAATCCATGTTTTTGCCATTAATGTTGTTAAGGGCATGAAGAGCGGGCCAGTTTTAATGTCATACAGCAGATAACTGTCTATTTTAAGCACATATCTTGTCTTTGCCCTTGACTCCGAAATATGTATCAACTTCACAAGGGAACAAGAACCCTGGCCTGCTCGTCTTTTGCATCCATTTAACGGGGGAACAAATGCCGCAGCTCCACTTCTAACGGAACCAGCGATATGCAGCCAGGGCCTGGGGTGTCACAGTGGGGGAGGTTAGGGTGGCGAGGGGTCTCAGAACAATATACATAACAGAAGATTAACATTCTAACACTTACCATTACTGAGGACAAGGCACAAAAACACAAGTGCATGCATCCACTCCTACGTGTGACGAATGGGAAAGGGTGGGATCTATGCCTGTGAATGATGGACGGCTGCTCTCACGCAGGGAGGGAGACTCCAGCGCCCGAAACCATGACGCTGACAGCGTCACTGGCCTATAGAGAACACTTCCCTAGACTACCATGGCAATGATTCATTCTGAAGGGCTTTAGAACAGTAAGCCCTGCGTCCTCCGTCACAGTTCAGAAAGTTGATTTACTGCCTGGCTTCCGTCTCCTGATTCAGAGCGAGGCGGGCAGGCAGCCTGGGACACACAGCCCAGACTTAAAAACATAGATTTGTCTAGAGATACGATTGTATCTCTAAATAAATCGATCTATTTAATATTTGTACAGATATGTCAAGGAAATAATTTCAGGGGGGGGGGTGCAGCCCCAGAACCCTAATGAAGAATTCACCCTTGGTTCTCTGCTTTGCTCCGAAGTGGGATTGCTGCCTCGGTTTGAAAATCTCCATCATTTTTATAGCACGTTGTGCACCATTTGGTAGTGGTGATAAAATGTCATACAAACCTTGTATATTTTACATAAGATCAGGTATTGCAAAGAAAGGAGCTAATGGTCTCACGGCCCTTAGAGCGGTTCTTATTTGCCGTATTGATAATTCATTGTATCTCCTTTAATGGTAACCGTTGTATTCACAGAGTGATAAACTCTCTCATCTCCTTTAGTTTCAAAACATGCTGGTAAATCGTCTCATCTCTTTTATTGATCAATAATTGTTCACCCCTATTGGTAACTTTTCATAACTCGCTTACTGGTAAATCATTGCATCTTTCTTGTTAGGGACTCATCGTACCGTTTCTGCACATGCAAAACATGTATGTAGTAGGGAGTATCCTTACCCGTCTAGGGATGCATCCGATTGGGGTAGTATACATAGCAGGTCACCCGTTCCACTAGGTTGATACGCTAGCCTAGCACACGCTGATGGCAACCTCTGCAGATTGCTGGGCGCGCCACTCTAGTTGGGTAGGAGGTCATCTTAATAGATATATGACCCAGTATCAAAGGATACAGTGTTGCACTTATCTTCCTACAATCAATCAATGAATCAATAGATTTGTTGAGCGCTTCTCCTCACCCTTGAGGGTATCCAGCCGCTGGATACGAAAGCTCCAAAACTGACTCACAGACCACAAATTCGGCTTAACTCAGTCCCCGTTACAGAAGCATAAGAAGTATTGCTTGAGTAGCTCTTTGGCCAAAGACACTTTTGGGTGATGCTGCATTCGGGACCCACATGCCTCCTGGATGGCCATGGCAGTTCTGGTGTGAAAAAGAAGAGCAGGTCCAACGTTTTAAAGGGAGGTGGGGCATCAGTGCTGGTACTCAATCCTGGTAGGGTATGGAGGGGTTCAAACCAGCAATTAGCCAATACGGTCTCTTTGATAAGAAAGGGGGAGGAGACTGAGAGATTCTGCTGCTATGTAAGGTTTGTGCAGCGGTTCCTCAGCAGATGCGCTGGGATCCAGGACTGTGCTCTGATCGCTTTTCCTCTGGTTTATTCAGGGTACAGAGGTAGCTTTATATAATCAAACTCAACTCCACAGGACCCCCAGAAAGAAAAGGGGGAACTGTATGCCCCCATTAAGTATGATGAGCGTCAACCCTATCAGTCTATTGCAGAAGACCAGGACTCTAGGGCCAAGATTCACAAAGGTTTAGCATCAGGTTAGCTTTACTTTTTTAATGCTAAACTGACGCTAAAACGTTTTGGGGATTAACAAACCAACACAAATTGGTATTTGTGTGGAAAAGTGAGGCAAAGTAGTGGAAAACGCTGCTTTGCATTACTTTGTGTCAAGGGGGCGTTACATGGGTGGTACATGGGCGTTCCAGTGCAACCACGGAGGCTTTTTTACGTTAAACCCTTTCTACTAACATTAATAGACAGGGTTTAGTGCCAAAAATTAACTCTGCTGAAAGCAGGCATTAAAACGAGAAATGTTTTCATTTCTCCTTGCTTTTCCAACTCTGAATTAACCCTGGGCGTAGTGGGCGTAGTGGGGCTACGCAGAGGGCCCCGCAGGTATGAACAAACTCCGTGGCCCTCCGCGTAGCCCCGCTACGCCACCCGCCTCTACCCCCCTATATTATTAACAATAAATTATACAACTAATAAGTTAATTTAAACCACTTATCTGAACTGTGGTGTCCCTGGGCTGCCCTCCTCCTCTTCGTCGCCGTTTCTGCTAATTCTTGCGAAAACTGCGCATGCGCGCGCGCCCATGCATGCGCATTTCTCACAAGTTATTACCATTTTATGTTTTGGCTTTCTTGCACTGCAAGAAAGCAGTGGGGCGACGCTCCTCCGCCCTAGTGGATGCGCCGCCCCTGGTGGAACGGTGTACCCTCTCTACTGTACTGGTGGACCAGAGTACCTCCCTCTGCTGCGCTGGTGGAACGGAGTACCCCCTCTACTGTACTGGTGGAACAAAGTACCTCCCTCTGCTGCAATAGTGGAATGGAGTAACCTCCTCCACTGTGCTAGTGAGGTGGTGTATCTCCCTCCGCTGCGCTGGTGGAACAGAGTACCTCCCTCTGCTGCGCTGGTGGAATGGAGTACCCCCTCTACTGTACTGGTGGAACAGAGTACCTCCCTCTGCTGCGCTGGTGGAACGGAGTACCCCCTCTACTGTACTGGTGGAACAGAGTACCTCCCTCTGCTGCACTGGTGGAACGGAGTACCCCCTCTACTGTACTGGTGGAACAGAGTACCTCCCTCTGCTGCGCTGGTGGAACGGAGTACAGTCAGCCAACCTTTACCTGGGCCCCTATGTTTCATTCTGTATATGAAACAAATAGGGCTTGGTTTGAGGCAAAATCGTTTTGCTCCTTTCCTTATTAAACTGCTCCATGAGTAGTGCAAAAAATGTAGGGCTATTTTCCCCTGGGGACCCCTTCTATTCAGAGAGATCACATGCAGCGAACCTTGCTTGCCCCTTCTCGTGGAGGCAGGAAGGATTGTGCAATATTGACCGGAACATGTGTTGCTCTGATACTGCTGCGCCCTGAGCTCAGTGATGCCAAGTAGGCCGATGCCTCGTGCGAACTGTGCTTTCAGTAGTAGGGAGGGATTATGCAAATTGCGCTGCTGCAACAACCCACATACAAATGATATCATGTAGACATGCTGTTTCCCAGTGCCATGTTGGTGCAAATGGAGCTTTTGCAATTGCCAGTGCAAATAGTGTTTTTGCATTTTCAGGCAGTCTGTGCAAAATTCCACTGGTTCTGTAGCAGAGAATATATCACTGGAAAATCAAAACTGCGAGTTTCAGAATGCAAAGAAAAAGCCAGGACTGGGCGAGATGCTGACAAAACACAGGACAACTTGGCCTCTGGGTAACTCTGCTGTGCCATGACAGGACCTGCTGCATGGACGTCAGTCAGGGCTAGCAATGCGAAGGACCAGCCGCTACACATCATCTGCCCTTTGGTACTGTGGGCGCTGTCCTTCCTACTCTTGGTCTGATGGGGTGAAGCCGGCATCAACAGGACCTACAAGCAGGCAGGGCTCTAAGAAACCTGCTTATCTCTGGTGTATCACCTCCCCTAGACTCCCAGCAGGAGGCAGGGATCTTAGAAGTAGCCTCCAGTAGGTCAAGGGGGCCAGAACATGTGGTGCTGGCAGGGGGTCTGGTCAAAGGATGACTCTGTTGCTACCCTGTCAAGGGATCTGGTCAAAGGATGACTCTGTTGCTACCCTGTCAAGGGATCTGGTCAAAGGATGTCTCTGTTGCTACCCTGTCAAGGGATCTGGTCAAAGGATGTCTCTGTTGCTACCCTGTCAAGGGATCTGGTCAAAGGATGACTCTGTTGCTACCCTGTCAAGGGATCTGATCAAAGGATGTCTCTGTTGCAACCCTGGGCCCTCTATTTTGGTCAATCAACGTCTATGGCCTACTCCCGCTCTGAGCGCGCGAGCCCGCTGCAGCATGTGCTACGCCTCCTTCCTGTTTCTTTCCTTCCTTTGACAGCGGCCACGCCCTGCTCAGACCTCTCTCCCGCGTGGAAGGCAGCTGTGGGGTGAGGCCAGGTGAGCCCTTGTCACCAGAGGTCCTTTCAGGTAACACCGCCTGGGGCCAGGAATGTTCCTGGTGTGTTTGTGGGACACGCCCGTGTCGGTATATCATACCAGGGCCTTTGTGTAAGTAGGAAAGAGGGCGGAGCTGTTATTTGTGGACAAGAGGCTAAAACTGAACACAGAAACAGATACCTGGGTAGAGACAATGCTTGTGCTGAGGGACTATGGCAACATTGGGGTCACTCCAGCACAGTTTCGGTTATTCGAGGATACTACAGAAATACGACCGCGCCACAGAAACACAATAGTGTATCTACAGCGCGGTGTGGCAATGTGTTGATTTCCCATTGGTAAGGCATAGCTCTCACGTGACACTCACTTAAAAGATGTGAAATGCATCTCAAATTTGTAGAGACAATGGTAGTGTTCCTCCTGTGACCCTACAAAACGTTGAACCACAACTATGAGTTTCAGTGGTCCCAGACTGCAAGACACACAGTCACTGCTGTGTTGTTCCAACATTTACTGCTGTGTCTCTGTAGTTGCTCCTTTTCTGTTCTGGATTATGGAGCAGGGCACTAAACACTTTACTTACTACAGAAATAAAATATGCTTTTCAGCGGTGAATTGCATCAGCAGTGCGTCACCACACCCTTGTAAGGTGAAAGGTTACGGTGAGGGAAGGGTCTGATTCTCACAGGCCCTGCCAATCACAAAGCGTGAATGTTGCATAGTTTCAGCTACGGAATTTTAATTCAGAATCAACATTCATAATGTGGCAGTAACATGCCTCGCGCAATTCTGATTTTTGTGCATCTGAGCGCACCTTTGCTGAAATGCGACATTATTTGCAAAATAAAAAACCTCCGCAAAAGTCAATTTGCTTTCAAGTTTTCAGCAAAATAAAGACAAAAGCTCTTACGCCTAGATAACATTTTTATGAACGGATACACGCAAACCGTCCTCTGTCGGGTTCTTTTACTGCAAATCTGTTTTGTCTCCTCCAATAGTTTTTCTTAAGCTTCTGAAATTTGGGTAGCCCAATATTTAATGAATTGTCTAGAAACAAAGTTCAGCAATTTAGCAATCCCATTTCAAACATAGGTTCTTTTTTGTAATTAGTTTTTTATTTGCATCGTAGCAACTTTTCCTTCTAAGCACACAACAGATACACAAATGCATGTTGTCTCATTTGCTTAGACACATATTAAGTGTTTGTCTTCTAACGACTGGCTTCATCGTGATCTAGGTTACTACATGTCAATAAACAATAATAAACCCACGTCTATTGCATTGTTCCCTCAGAGTCCATGGTAGCCCTTTTTGGACTAGTGTTTAAAGTTTTGGCAATTGGAGGTGTAGAGCGCGTGCTTCAATCTTTTCTTCACTGACAAACGCAGTGGGGACAACTCACAGAGCCATTCGGGAATGTCAGTCGACTTACACGCTCAAATGGCTGGCTTTGCGTTTGCAATGTATTCACAAAATGGCGGCCTTGTACCCGCTAGTGTTTTTACGCATGTGCAAAACGACCTCACTATTGCATAATATTGCTCAGGACAAAATCAGTTAGCAGGGGCTGGGCCGCGCAGAGAGGAACGTAACTTATAGGGCTTGACTTAGATTTCAAAGGATAGAATGGTATTAATATTTCGGCGGTCAGGATATCCAACACCGTTGTGACGGAGTAACCCATCCGCCGAGATCTAAATCAGGTCCTACGTCAATACTGGTAGGGGCGGTGTGAGATTTCCCTCATGACAGAATCATTTAGTAGGGACTGGGCCATGCAGACAGAAAAGTTTGCTAAATTAATACTGGTAGGGGCGGTGTGAGATTTCCCTCATGACAGAATCATTTAGTAGGGACTGGGCCATGCAGACAGGAAAGTTTGCTAAATCAATACTGGTAGGGGCGGTGTGAGATTTCCCAACAGGCAAAGAGGTGTAGCCACCTAAAAAGAACCACATAAAAAGAACAGGGCGGATTGGGGCCACTGGATGGTGGTAATGGACAGGGTGAAGGACATTCGTTTTCAGTTATTTGAAAAAGTGAGGCCGATCGGCGTAAGAGCTCAGTGAGATAGTCAGACTATGTTGTCCACTCTAGTCCAATTCCTTCTCAGAGCAATGTAGGGGAGAGAGGCCAAGGAGAAAAGGCTAGAATGAGCCCACACCTGACCTCAGCAGACCAGGCATGAGCTGCGACAGCAGGCCTGTTAGTTCTCCAGGCCCAGCAGCACACCTCGCTTGGAAGAGAGGAGTCAGGGAGAGCAGGCTAGCATAAGCCCACACCTGACATCAGCAGACCAGGCATGGGCCGCGAGAGCAGGCCTGTTAGTGTTCCAGGCCCAGCAGCACACCTCGCCTTGAAGAGAGGAGTCAGGGAGTGCAGGCTAGCATGAGCCCACACCTGACATCAGCAGACCGGGCATGTGCAGCGAGAACAGGCCCTTTAGTACTCCAGGCCCAGAGCAGACCTCGCCTGGAAGGAGAGAGGAGTCAGGGAGTGCAGGCTAGCATGAGCCCACACCTGACATCAGCAGACCGGGCATGTGCAGCGAGAACAGGCCCTTTAGTACTCCAGGCCCAGAGCAGACCTCGCCTGGAAGGAGAGAGGAGTCAGGGAGTGCAGGCTAGCATGAGCCCACACCGGACATCAGCAGACCAGGCATGGGCAGCGAGAACAGGCCCTTTAGTACTCCAGGCCCAGAGCAGACCTCGCTTGGAAGAGAGGAGTCAGGGAGAGCAGGCTAGCATGAGCCCACACCTGACATCAGCAGACCAGGCATGGGCCGCGAGAGCAGGCCTGCTAGTACTCCAGGCCCAGAGCAGACCTCGCCTGGAAGGAGAGAGGAGTCAGGGTGAGCAGGCTAGCATGAGCCCACACCTGACATCAGCAGACCAGGCATGGGCCGCGAGAGCAGGTCTGCTAGTACTCCAGGCCCAGCAGCACACCTCGCTTGGAAGAGAGGAGTCAGGGAGAGCAGGCTAGCATGAGCCCACACCTTACATCAGCAGACCAGGTATGGGCAGCGGGAGCAGGAGAGCAGGCCTGCTAGTACTCCAGGCCCAGCAGCACACCACGCCTTGAAGGAGAGAGGAGTCAAGGAGAGTAGGCCAGCATGAGCCCACACCGGACATCAGCAGACCAGGCATGGGCAGCGAGAACAGGCCCTTTAGTACTCCAGGCCCAGCAGCACACCTCGCCTGGAAGGAGAGAGGAGTCAGGGTGAGCAGGCTAGCATGAGCCCACACCGGACATCAGCAGACCAGGCATTGGCCGCGAGAGCAGGAGATCAGGCCTGCTAGTACTCCAGGCCCAGCAGCACACCTCGCCTGGAAGGAGAGAGGAGTCAGCGTGAGCAGGCTAGCATGAGCCCGCAACTAACATCAGCAGACCAGGCATGGGCAGCGGGAGCAGGAGAGCAGGCCTGCTAGTACTCCAGGCCCAGCAGCACACCCCGCCTGGAAGGAGAGAGGAGTCAAGGAGAGCAGGCTAGCATGAGCCCACACCTGACATCAGCAGACCAGGCATGGGCAACGGGAGCAGGAGATCAGGCCTGCTAGTACTCCAGGCCCAGCAGCACACCTCGCCTGGAAGGAGAGAGGAGTAAGCGTGAGCAGGCTAGCATGAGCCCGCAACTAACATCAGCAGACCAGGCATGGGCAACGGGAGCAGGCCCTTTAGTACTCCAGGCCCAGAGCAGACCTCGCCTGGAAGAGAGGAGCCAAGGAGAGAAGGCTAGAATGAGCCCACACCTGACATCAGCAGACCAGGCATGGGCAGTGAGAGTAGGCCTGCTAGTACTCCAGGCCCAGCAGCACACCTCACTTGGAAGAGAGGAGTCAGGGAGAGCAGGCTAGCATGAGCCCACACCTGACATCAGCAGACCAGGCATGGGCCGCGAGAGCAGGCCTGCTAGTACTCCAGGCCCAGCAGCACACCTCGCCTGGAAGAGAGGAGTCGGGGAGAGCAGGCTAGCAGGAGCCCACACCTGACATCAGCAGACCAGGCATGGGCCGCGAGAGCAGGCCTGCTAGTACTCCAGGCCCAGCAGCACACCTCTCCTGAAAGAGAGGAGTCAGGGTGAGCAGGCTAGCATATGCCCTGACCTGACATCAGCAGACCAGGCATGGGCCGCGAGAGCAGGCCTGCTAGTACTCCAGGCCCAGCAGCACACCTCGCCTTGAAGAGAGGAGTCAGGGAGAGCAGGCTAGCATGAGCCCACACCTGACATCAGCAGACCAGGCATGGGCCGCGAGAGCAGGCCCTGTAGTACTCCAGGCCCAGAGCAGACCTCGCCTGGAAGGAGAGAGGAGTCAAGGAGAGAGGAGTCAAGGAGAGAGGAGGCGAGGCGAAAGTTACAGAATAGGAGAAGATACTGCTGGTTGCCCAGCAGTGTGGAATGACTTAACACACCTAAACCTCCAGGGAAGGAAGGTCTGAACCTACCTGGACCATAAACCCTTGTGCACTGTGGAGATCTATGCAGCAAGGAACTTCTTTCTCCCTTTTAATAGACAATATAGAAATGGTATCATGAATTTAAAGATATGACGATTATGGCCATGGAGTTGTGTGCTGAAGGGCACAGCTATTTGTTTTGTTCTACTGGGATACAGAGTGGCCCATTGTTCAGCTTTCAGTGGTTGTTGAGTTTTGAGCTCCCTTCTCTACTTATGGGGCTTTGGTTCCATCCTGCATATTTGTGGATTTGGTTGGTTAAATCTTTTCACAACAGATTTGTATCTTGATTTTGTGATGTCACTTGTCTTTATAACACCCCCACCACCGCCCCATGTGCAGCAGATGATGAAGGGCATCGAACAAGCAAGTGGGGGCAAAAGTTACACAAGGATATCAGTAATGAAAGGTTTAACCCAGACTCCTCACAAGCTAAGATGGTGCAGCCCTGCCCCTTACCCAATGTCACTGTACCCTGGATCAGCTTGTTGTGTTCTGGAGTGCTTCCTTTCCGTAAACCACTCTGGAAAAGGATTTACTCCTGCCCATGAAAGGAGTACAACTCTGCCATCTTCTAGCATGGTGATTGGTGTGAAAATATTTGAGCAAACCAGCTCTGCATGTAGGGATGTCTTCGTTGGAGGGGAGGGGGTGGAGGTGGGGAGGAGTGTAGATGGGGAGGGGGTGGAGGTGGGTCAGGTTGTGGAGATGGGGAGGGGTGGAGGTGGCTCAGGTTGTGGAGATGGGGAGGGGGTGGAGGTGGGTCAGGTTGTGGAGATGGGGAGGGGGAGGGGGTGGAGGTGGGTCAGGTTGTGGAGATGGGGAGGGGGTGGAGGTAGGGAGGGAGTGTAGATGGGGAGGGGGTGGAGGTGGGTCAGGTTGTGGAGATGGGGAGGGGTGGAGGTGGCTCAGGTTGTGGAGATGGGGAGGGGGTGGAGGTGGGTCAGGTTGTGGAGATGGGGAGGGGAGGGGGTGGAGGTGGGTCAGGTTGTGGAGCTGGGGAGGGGGTGGAGGTGGGGAGGGAGTGTAGATGGGGAGGGGGGAGGTGGGTCAGGTTGTGGAGATGGGGAGGGGTGGAGGTGGAGGTGGGGAGGGAGTGTAGATGGGGAGGGGGTGGAGGTGGGTCAGGTTGTGGAGATGGGGAGGGGGTGGAGGTGGGTCAGGTTGTGGAGATGGGGAGGGGGTGGAGGTGGGTCAGGTTGTGGAGATGGGGAGGGGGTGGAGGTGGGTCAGGTTGTGGAGATGGGGAGGGGTGCAGGTGGGTCAGGTTGTGGAGATGGGGAGGGGTGGAGGTGGCTCAGGTTGTGGAGATGGGGAGGGGGTGGAGGTGGGTCAGGTTGTGGAGATGGGGAGGGGGAGGGGGTGGAGGTGGCTCAGGTTGTGGAGATGGGGAGGGGGTGTTCGGAACACCTCCTTTTAATCTCATAGTCTGCTCATGGCTTGGCAGTGATGGTCAGATCGGTTCTCTGCAGCCAGGGTGTACAAACCAACAGGGAGACCTGAGCCAGGACTGAGCCAAGGGTGTGGCTTGGCTCTGAGAGCCGCACACAGGATGCACCTTGAACATGTCTGCCATGTAAATCATGCATAAATCATCAATAAAAATATGATGAAGTCGCTTCCTAATTTTTTTTTTTTTAAAGTGCATTTCTTTATCATGCTGAAGCGTTTCACCTTAGTATATCAGAATATATCACTGCATTGAGAGCCATTTAATAAAGTGATAGTTTAAAAACATTCACTTGAAAACATTCATGCGCCCCGCCCTCCTGCTCTGACGGTAGGCCATGAGTGAAGTCAGTTGTTCTGTGCGCTCTAAATGTGGCCTGGATTCTAATTATAGAAATAATATTCGCACTCCTACAAAACAAGGGGGTTTGCAAAAAACTTTACTGTTCGCCGTGATGAGACCCCACTGGGATGTGGGCCCTATGTCATAGCACTACCTGCAACACCAATTCACAGCGCCTGTCAGCAGAAGAAGCACTTTAATTGTCCAAACTGAGAGGATAAAAAGAAGTTTCACTGCTGACGCCTCTGTTCCCTTGCAGAGTCCAGGCTTGGGTGCACTTTGACTAGCCGCGCAGCAGAAAGATGGGGCTCAAGCTGTATAGGGTGACCACAACAAGGTTTCTGATGTTTCCAGAAAGGCTGTGTCAAGCACGGACCGCATGGAAGAGTTACATGGCCTGGAACATTGAATCCGGCCCAGATCCGCAGCCCTCTGTCGGTAACACGGAGCCTGCGGAGCATGGAATCCGGCCCGGATCCACAGCCCTCTGTCTGTAACACGGAGCCCGCGGAGCATGCAATCCGGGCCAGATCCACTGTCCTCTGTCGGTAACATGGAGCCTGCGGGGCATGCAATCCGGCCCAGATCCGCAGCCCTCTGATGGTAACACGGAGCCTGCGGGGCATGCAATCCGGCCCAGATCCACAGCCCTCTGTCGGTAACATGGAGCCTGCGGAGCATGCAATCCGGCCCGGATCCACTGTCCTCTGTCGGTAACACGGAGCCCGCGGAGCATGCAATCCGGCACAGATCCACTGTCCTCTGTCGGTAACATGGAACGTGTGGGGCATGCAATCCGGCCCAGATCCACAGCCCTCTGTCGGTAACACAGAGCCTGCGGAGCATGCAATCCAGCCCGGATCCACTGTCCTCTGTCGGTAACACGGAGCCCGCGGAGCATGCAATCCGGCCCAGATCCACTGTCCTCTGTCGGTAACATGGAGCCTGCGGGGCATGCAATCCGGCCCAGATCCACAGCCCTCTGTCTGTAACATGGAGCCTGCGGAGCATGCAATCCGGCCCAGATCCACAGCCCTCTGTCGGTAACACGAAGCCTGCGGAGCATGCAATCCGGCCAAGATCCGCAGCCCTCTGTCGGTAACACGGAGCCTGCAGAGCATGCAATCCGGCCCGGATCCACTGTCCTCTGTCGGTAACACGGAGCCCGCGGAGCATGCAATCCGGCCCAGATCCACTGTCCTCTGTCGGTAACATGGAGCCTGCGGAGCATGCAATCCGGCCCAGATCCACAGCCCTCTGTCTGTAACACGGAGCCTGCGGAGCATGCAATCCGGCCAAGATCCGCAGCCCTCTGTCGGTAACACAGAGCATGCGGAGCATGCAATCCGGCCCGGATCCGCAGCCCTCTGTCGGTAACACGGAGCCTGCTGAGCATTCAATCCGGCCCGGATCCGCAGCCCTCTGTTGGTAACACGGAGCCTGCGGAGCATGCAATCCGGCCCAGATCCACAGCCCTCTGTCGGTAACATGGAGCCTGCGCGGCATGCATTCCGGCTAGGATCCGCAGCCCTCTGTCGGTAACACGGAGCCTGCGGAGCATGCAATCCGGCTCAGATCCACAGCCCTCTGACTGTATCATGGAGCCTGCGGAGCATGCAATCCGGCCCAGATCCACAGCCCTCTGTAACACGGAGCCTGTAGAGCATGCAATCCGGCCCAGATCCACAGCCCTCTGTCGGTAACATGGAGCCTGCAGAACATGCAATCCGGCCCAGATCCACAGCCCTCTGTCGGTAACACGGAGCCTGCGGGGCATGCAATCCGGCTCAGATCCACAGCCCTCTGACTGTAACATGGAGCCTGCGGAGCATGCAATCCGGCCCAGATCCACAGCCCTCTGTCGGTAACATGGAGCCTGCGGAGCATGCAATCCGGCCCGGTTCCACAGCCCTCTGTCTGTAACACGGAGCCTGCAGAGCATGCAATCCGGCTCAGATCCACAGCCCTCTGACTAACATGGAGCCTGCGGGGCATGCAATCCGGCCCAGATCCACAATCCTCTGTCTGTAACACGGAGCCTGAAGAGCATGCAATCCGGCCGAGATCTGCAGAACATGCAATCCGGCCCAGATCCACAGCCCTCTGTAACATGGAGCCTGCGGAGCATGCAATCCGGCCCAGATCCACAGCCCTCTGTCGGTAACACGGAGCCTGCGGAGCATGCAATCCGGCCCGGATCCACTGTCCTCTGTCGGTAACACGGAGCCCGCGGAGCATGCAATCCGGCCCAGATCCACTGTCCTCTGTCGGTAACACGGAGCCCGCGGAGCATGCAATCCGGCCCAGATCCACTGTCCTCTGTCGGTAACATGGAGCCTGCGGAGCATGCAATCCGGCCCAGATCCACAGCCCTCTGTCTATAACACGGAGCCTGCGGAGCATGCAATCCGGCCAAGATCCGCAGCCCTCTGTCGGCAACACAGAGCATGCGGAGCATGCAATCCGGCCCGGATCCGCAGCCCTCTGTCGGTAACACGGAGCCTGCTGAGCATTCAATCCAGCCCGGATCCGCAGCCCTCTGTCGGTAACACGGAGCCTGCGGAGCATGCAATCCGGCCCAGATCCACAGCCCTCTGTCGGTAACATGGAGCCTGCGGGGCATGCATTCCGGCTAGGATCCGCAGCCCTCTGTCGGTAACACGGAGCCTGCGGAGCATGCAATCCGGCTCAGATCCACAGCCCTCTGACTGTATCATGGAGCCTGCGGAGCATGCAATCCGGTCCAGATCCACAGCCCTCTGTAACACGGAGCCTGTAGAGCATGCAATCCGGCCCAGATCCACAGCCCTCTGTCGGTAACATGGAGCCTGCAGAACATGCAATCCGGCCCAGATCCACAGCCCTCTGTCAGTAACACGGAGCCTGCGGGGCAGGCAATCCGGATCAGATCCACAGCCCTCTGACTGTAACATGGAGCCTGCGGAGCATGCAATCCGGCCCAGATCCACAGCCCTCTGTCGGTAACATGGAGCCTGCGGAGCATGCAATCCGGCCCGGTTCCACAGCCCTCTGTCTGTAACACGGAGCCTGCAGAGCATGCAATCCGGCTCAGATCCACAGCCCTCTGACTAACATGGAGCCTGCGGGGCATGCAATCCGGCCCAGATCCACAGTCCTCTGTCTGTAACACGGAGCCTGCAGAGCATGCAATCCGGCCGAGATCTGCAGAACATGCAATCCGGCCCAGATCCACAGCCCTCTGTCTGTAACACGGAGCCAGCGGAGCATGCAATCCGGCCCAGATCCACAGCCCTCTGTCTGTAACATGGAGCCTGCGGAGCATGCAATTCAGCCCAGATCCACAGCCCTCTGTCTGTAACATGGAGCCTGCGGAGCATGCAATCCAGCCCAGAACCACAGCCCTCTGTCTGTAACATGGAGCCTGCGGAGCATGTAATCCGGCCCAGATCCACAGCCCTCTGTCTGTAACATGGAGCCTGCGGAGCATGCAATCCGGCCCAGATCCACAGCCCTCTGTCTGTAACATGGAGCCTGCGGAGCATGCAATCCGGCCCAGATCCACTGTCCTCTGTCGGTAACATGGAGCCTGCGGAGCATGCAATACGGCCCAGATTCACAGCCCTCTGTCTGTAACACGGAGCCTGCGGAGCATGCAATCCGGCTCGGATCCACAGCCCTCTGTCTGTAACATGGAGCCTGCAGAGCATGCAATCTGGCCCGGATCCACAGCCCTCTGTCTGTAACACGGAGCCTGCGGAGCATGCGATCCGGCCCAGATCCACAGCCCTCTGTCTGTAACACGGAGTCTGCGGAGCATGCAATCCGGCCCAGATCCACAGCCCTCTGTCGGTAACATGGAGCCTGCGGAGCATGCTATCCGGCCCAGATCCACAGCCCTCTGTCTGTAACACGGAGCCTGCGGAGCATGCAATCCGGCCCAGATCCACAGCCCTCTGTCATTAACATGGAGCCTGCGGAGCATGCAATCCGGCCCGGATCCACAGCCCTCTGTCTGTAACATGGAGCCTGCGGAGCATGCAATCCGGCCCAGATCCGCAGCCCTCTGTCTGTAACACGGAGCCTGCGGAGCATGCAATCTGGCCCGGATCCACTGTCCTCTGTCGGTAACATGGAGCCTGCGGAGCATGCAATCCGGCCCAGATCCACAGCCCTCTGTCTGAAACATGGAGCCTGGGGAGCATGCAATCCGGCCCGGATCCACAGCCCTCTGTCTGTAACATGGAGCCTGCGGAGCATGCAATCCGGCCCAGATCTTCAGAACATGCAATCCGTCCCAGATCCACAGCCCTCTGTCGGTAACATGGAGCCTGCCGAGCTTGCAATCCGGCCCAGATCCACAGCCCTCTGTCTGTAACACGGAGCCTGCGGAGCATGCAATCCGGCCCAGATCCACAGCCCTCTGTCGGTAACATGGAGCCTGCGGAGCATGCAATCCGGCCCAGATCCACAGCCATCTGTCGGTAACACGGAGCCTGCGGAGCATGCAATCCGGCCCAGATCCACAGCCCTCTGTCTGTAACACGGAGCCTGCGGAGCATGCAATCCGGCCCAGATCCACAGCCCTCTGTCTGTAACATGGAGCCTGCGGAGCATGCAATTCGGCCCAGATCCACAGCCCTCTGTCGGTAACATGGAGCCTGCGGAGCATGCAATTCGGCGCAGATCCACAGCCCTCTGTCTGTAACATGGAGCCTGCGAAGCATGCAATCCGGCCCAGATCCGCAGCCCTCTGTCTGTAACACGGAGCCTGCGGAGCATGCAATCCGCCCCGGATCCACAGCCCTCTGTCTGTAACATGGAGCCTGCGGAGCATGCAATCCGGCCCAGATCCACAGCCCTCTGTCTGTAACATGGAGCCTGCAGAGCATGCAATCTGGCCCAGATCCACAGCCCTCTGTTGGTAACACAGAGCCTGCGGAGCATGCAATCCGGCCCAGATCCACAGCCCTCTGTCTGTAACATGGAGCCTGCGGAGCATGCAATCTGGCCCAGATCCACAGCCCTCTGTCTGTAACATGGAGCCTGCGGAGCATGCAATCCGGCCCAGATCCACAGCCCTCTGTCGGTAACATGGAGCCTGCGGAGCATGCAATCCGGCCCGGTTCCACAGCCCTCTGACTAACATGGAGCCTGCGGGGCATGCAATCCAGCCCAGATCCGCAGCCCTTTGTAGGTAACATGGAGCCTGCGGAGCATGCAATCCGGCCCAGATCCACAGCCCTCTGTCGGTAACACAGAGCCTGCGGAGCATGCAATCCGGCCCAGATCCACAGCCCTCTGTCTGTAACATGGAGCCTGCGGAGCATGCAATCTGGCCCAGATCCACAGCCCTCTGTGTGTAACATGGAGCCTGCGGAGCATGCAATCTGGCCCAGATCCACAGCCCTCTGTCTGTAACATGGAGCCTGCGGAGCATGCAATCTGGCCCAGATCCACAGCCCTCTGTCTGTAACATGGAGCCTGCGGAGCATGCAATCCGGCCCAGATCCGCAGCCCTCTGTCTGTAACATGGAGCCTGTGGAGCATGCAATCCGCCCCGGATCCACAGCCCTCTGTCTGTAACATGGAGCCTGCGGAGCATGCAATCCGGCCCAGATCCACAGCCCTCTGTCTGTAACATGGAGCCTGCAGAGCATGCAATCTGGCCCAGATCCACAGCCCTCTGTTGGTAACACAGAGCCTGCGGAGCATGCAATCCGGCCCAGATCCACAGCCCTCTGTCTGTAACATGGAGCCTGCGGAGCATGCAATCTGGCCCAGATCCACAGCCCTCTGTCTGTAACATGGAGCCTGCGGAGCATGCAATCCGGCCCAGATCCACAGCCCTCTGTCGGTAACATGGAGCCTGCGGAGCATGCAATCCGGCCCGGTTCCACAGCCCTCTGACTAACATGGAGCCTGCGGGGCATGCAATCCAGCCCAGATCCGCAGCCCTTTGTAGGTAACATGGAGCCTGCGGAGCATGCAATCCGGCCCAGATCCACAGCCCTCTGTCGGTAACACAGAGCCTGCGGAGCATGCAATCCGGCCCAGATCCACAGCCCTCTGTCTGTAACATGGAGCCTGCGGAGCATGCAATCTGGCCCAGATCCACAGCCCTCTGTCTGTAACATGGAGCCTGCGGAGCATGCAATCTGGCCCAGATCCACAGCCCTCTGTCTGTAACATGGAGCCTGCGGAGCATGCAATCTGGCCCAGATCCACAGCCCTCTGTCTGTAACATGGAGCCTGCGGAGCATGCAATCCGGCCCAGATCCGCAGCCCTCTGTCTGTAACATGGAGCCTGCGGAGCATGCAATCTGGCCCAGATCCACAGCCCTCTGTCGGTAACATGGAGCCTGCGGAGCATGCAATCCGGCCCGGATCCACAGCCCTCTGTCTGTAACACGGAGCCTGCAGAGCATGCAATCAGGCCCAGATCCACAGCCCTCTGTCTGTAACATGGAGCCTGCGGAGCATGCAATCTGGCCCAGATCCGCAGCCCTCGGTCTGTAACATGGAGCCTGCGGAGCATGGAATGCGGCTCAGATCCGCAGCCCTCTGTCTGTAACATGGAGCCTGCGGAGCATGCAATCCGGCCCAGATCCACAGCCCTCTGTCTGTAACATGGAGCCTGCGGAGCATGCAATCCAGCCCAGATCCACAGCCCTCTGTCTGTAACACGGAGCCTGCGGAGCATGCAATCTGGCCCAGATCCACAGCCTTCTGTCGGTAACATGGAGCCTGCGGAGCATGCAATCCGGCTCAGATCCACAGCCCTCTGTCTGTAACACGTAGCCTGCGGAGCATGCAATCCGAACCAGATCCACAGCCCTCTGTCTGTAACATGGAGCCTGCGGAGCATGGAATGCGGCTCAGATCCGCAGCCCTCTGTCTGTAACACGGAGCCTGCGGAGCATGCAATCCAGCCCAGATCCGCAGCCCTCTGTCGGTAACACGGAGCCTGCGGAGCATGCAATCCGGCCAAGATCCGCAGCCCTCTGTCGGTAACACGGAGCCTGCGGAGCATGCAATCCGGCCCAGATCTGCAGCCCTCTGTCTGTAACATGGAGCCTGCGGAGCATGCAATCCGGCCCGGTTCCACAGCCCCCTGTCTGTAACATAGAGCCTGCGGAGCATGCAATCTGGCCCAGATCCACAGCCCTCTGTCTGTAACACGGAGCCTGCGGGGCACGCAATCCAGCCCAGATCCACAGCCCTCTGTCTGTAACACAGAGCCTGCGGGGCATGCAATCCAGCCCAGATCCACAGCCTTCTGTCTGTAACACGGAGCATGCGGGGCATGCAATCCAACCCAGATCCACAGCCCTCTGTCTGTAACATGGAGCCTGCGGAGCATGCAATCCGGCCCAGATCCACAGCCCTCTGTCGGTAACATGGAGCCTGCAGAACATGCAATACGGCCCAGATCCACAGCCCTCTGTCGGTAACATGGAGCCTGCAGAACATGCAATCCGGCCCAGATCCACAGCCCTCTGTCGGTAACATGGAGCCTGCGGAGAATGCAATCCGGCCCAGATCCGCAGCCCTCTGTCAGTAACATGGAGCCTGCGGAGCATGCAATCCGGCCCAGATCTGCCAAACATGCAATCCGGCCCAGATCCGCAGCCCTCTGTCGGTAACACGGAGCCTGCAGAACATGCAATCCGGCCCAGATCCGCAGCCCTCTATCGGTAACACGGAGCCTGCGGAGCATGCAATCCGGCCCAGATCTGCAGAACATGCAAAACGGCCCAGATCCGCAGCCCTCTGTCGGTAACACAGAGCCTGCGGAGCATGCAATCCGGCCAAGATCCGCAGCCCTCTGTCGGTAACACGGAGCATGCGGAGCATGCAATCCAGCCCGGATCCGCAGCCCTCTGTCGGTAACACGGAGCCTGCAGAGCATGCAATCCGGCCAAGTTCCGCAGCCCTCTGTCGGTAACACGGAGCCTGCGGAGCATGCAATCCGGCCCGGATCCGCAGCCCTCTGTCGGTAACACAGAGCCTGCGGAGCATGCAATCCGGCCCAGATCCACAGCCCTCTGTCGGTAACATGGAGCCTGCGGGGCATGCATTCCGGCTCGGATCCGCAGCCCTCTGTCGGTAACACGGAGCCTGCGGAGCATGCAATCCGGCTCAGATCCACAGCCCTCTGACTGTATCATGGAGCCTGCGGAGCATGCAATCCGGCCCAGATCCACAGCCCTCTGTCTGTAACACGGAGCCTGCAGAGCATGCAATCCGGCCCAGATCCACAGCCCTCTGTCGGTAACATGGAGCCTGCAGAACATGCAATGCGGCCCAGATCCACAGCCCTCTGTCGGTAACACGGAGCCTGCGGGGCATGCGATCCGGCTCAGATCCACAGCCCTCTGACTGTAACATGGAGCCTGCGGAGCATGCAATCCGGCCCAGATCCACAGCCCTCTGTCGGTAACATGGAGCCTGCGGAGCATGCAATCCGGCCCGGTTCCACAGCCCTCTGACTAACATGGAGCCTGCGGGGCATGCAATCCGGCCCAGATCCACAGTCCTCTGTCTGTAACATGGAGCCTGCAGAGCATGCAATCCGGCCGAGATCTGCAGAACATGCAATCTGGCCCAGATCCACAGCCCTCTGTAACACGGAGCCAGCGGAGCATGCAATCCGGCCCAGATCCACAGCCCTCTGTCTGTAACATGGAGCCTGCGGAGCATGCAATCCAGCCCAGATCCACAGCCCTCTGTCTGTAACATGGAGCCTGCGGAGCATGCAATCCAGCCCAGATCCACAGCCCTCTGTCTGTAACATGGAGCCTGCGGAGCATGCAATCCGGCCCAGATCCACTGTCCTCTGTCGGTAACATGGAGCCTGCGGAGCATGCAATACGGCCCAGATCCACAGCCCTCTGTCTGTAACATGGAGCCTGCGGAGCATGCAATCCGGCTCAGATCCACAGCCCTCTGTCTGTAACATGGAGCCTGCGGAGCATGCAATCTGGCCCGGATCCACAGCCCTCTGTCTGTAACACGGAGCCTGCGGAGCATGGAATCCGGCCCAGATCCACAGCGCTCTGTCTGTAACACGGAGCCTGCGGAGCATGCAATCCGGCCAAGATCCGCAGCCCTCTGTCGGTAACATGGAGCCTGCGGAGCATGCAAACCGGCCCAGTTCCACAGCCCCCTGTCTGTAACATGGAGCCTGCGGAGCATGCAATCCGGCCCAGATCCACAGCCCTCTGTCTGTAACACGGAGCCTGCGGAGCATGCAATCCGGCTCAGATCCACAGCCCTCTGACTGTAACATGGAGCCTGCGGGGCATGCAATCCGGCCCAGATCCACAGTCCTCTGTCTGTAACACGGAGCCTGCAGAGCATGCAATCCGGCCCAGATCCACAGCCCTCTGTCTGTAACACGGAGCCTGCGGGGCACGCAATCCAGCCCAGATCCACAGCCCTCTGTCTGTAACACAGAGCCTGCGGAGCATGCAATTCAAACCAGATCCACAGCCCTCTGTCTGTAACACGGAGCCTGCGGAGCATGCAATCCGGCCCAGATCCACAGCCCTCTATCATTAACACGGAGCCTGCGGAGCATGCAATCCGGCCCGGATCCACTGTCCTCTGTCAGTAACATGGAGACTGCGGAGCATGCAATCCGGCCCAGATCCACAGGCCTCTGTCGGTAACATGGAGCCTGCGGAGCATGCAATGCGGCGCAGATCCACAGCCCTCTGTCTGTAACATGGAGCCTGCGGAGCATGCAATCCGGCCCAGATCTTCAGAACATGCAATCCGGCCCAGATCCACAGCCCTCTGTCTGTAACACGGAGCCTGCGGAGCATGCAATCCGGCCCAGATCCACAGCCCTCCGTCGGTAACATGGAGCCTGCGGAGCATGCAATTCGGCCCAGATCCACAGCCCTCTGTCTGTAACATGGAGCCTGCGGAGCATGCAATTCGGCCCAGATCCACAGCCCTCTGTCGGTAACATGGAGCCTGCGGAGCATGCAATCCGGCGCAGGTCCACAGCCCTCTGTCTGTAACATTGAGCCTGCGAAGCATGCAATCCAGCCCAGATCTGCAGCCCTCTGTCGGTAACATGGAGCCTGCGGAGCATGCAATCCGGCCCAGATCCACAGCCCTCTGTCGGTAACACAGAGCCTGTGGAGCATGCAATCCGGCTCAGATCCACAGCCCTCTGACTGTAACATGGAGCCTGCGGAGCATGCAATCAGGCCCAGATCCACAGCCCTCTTTCTGTAACATGGAGCCTGCGGAGCATGCAATCCGGCTCAGATCCACAGCCCTCTGTCTGTAACATGGAGCCTGCGGAGCATGCAATCCGGCCCAGATCTGCAAAACATGCAATCCGTCCCAGATCCGCAGCCCTCTGTCTGTAACATGGAGCCTGCAGAGCATGCAATCCGGCCCAGATCCACAGCCCTCTGTCTGTAACATGGAGCCTGCAGAGCATGCAATCCGGACCAGATCTGCAGCCCTCTGTCTGTAACATGGAGCCTGCGGGGCATGCAATCCGGCCCAGATCCACAGCCCTCTGTCGGTAAGACGGAGCCTGCGGGGCATGCAATCCGGCTCAGATCCACAGCCCTCTGACTGTAACATGGAGCCTGCGGAGCATGCAATACGGTCAGATCCACAGCCCTCTGTCTGTAACATGGAGCCTGCGGAGCATGCAATACGGTCAGATCCACAGCCCTCTGTCTGTAACATGGAGCCTGCGGAGCATGCAATTCGGCCCAGATCCACAGCCCTCTGTCGGTAACATGGAGCCTGCGGAGCATGCAATCCGGCGCAGGTCCACAGCCCTCTGTCTGTAACATGGAGCCTGCGAAGCATGCAATCCAGCCCAGATCTGCAGCCCTCTGTCAGTAACATGGAGCCTGCGGAGCATGCAATCCGGCCCCGATCCACAGCCCTCTGTCGGTAACACAGGGCCTGCGGGGCATGCAATCCGGCCCAGATCCACAGCCCTCTGTCGGTAAGACGGAGCCTGCGGGGCATGCAATCCGGGTCAGATCCACAGCCCTCTGACTGTAACATGGAGCCTGCGGAGCATGCAATACGGTCAGATCCACAGCCCTCTGTCTGTAACATGGAGCCTGCGGGGCATGCAATCCGGCTCAGATCCACAGCCCTCTGACTGTAACATGGAGCCTGCGGAGCATGCAATCCAACCCAGATCCACAGCCCTCTGTCTGCAACACGGAGCCTGTGGGGCATGCAATCCGGCCCAGATCCGCAGCCCTCTGTCGGTAACATGGAGCCTGCGGAGCATGCAATCCAACCCAGATCCACAGCCCTCTGTCTGCAACACGGAGCCTGTGGGGCATGCAATCCGGCCCAAATCCACAGCCCTCTGTCTGTAACACGGATCGTGCGGGGCATGCAATCCAGCCCAGATCCACAGCCCTATGACTGTAACAGGGAGCCTGCGGAGCATGCAATCCGGCCCAGATCCACAGCCCTCTGTCGGTAACATGGAGCCTGCAGAACATGCAATCCGGCCCAGATCCACAGCCCTCTGTCGGTAACATGGAGCCTGCAGAACATGCAATCCGGCCCAGATCCACAGCCCTCTGTCGGTAACATGGAGCCTGCGGAGAATGCAATCCGGCCCAGATCCGCAGCCCTCTGTTGGTAACATGGAGCGTGCGGAGCATGCAATCCGGCCCAGATCCACTGTCCTCTGTCAGTAACATGGAGCCTGCGGAGCATGCAATCCGGCCCAGATCCACAGCCCTCTGTCGGTAACATGGAGCCTGCGGAGCATGCAATCCAGCCCAGATCCACAGCCCTCTGTCTGTAACATGGAGCCTGCGGAGCATGCAATTCGGCCCAGATCCACAGCCCTCTGTCGGTAACATGGAGCCTGCGGAGCATGCAATCCGGCGCAGGTCCACAGCCCTCTGTCTGTAACATGGAGCCTGCGAAGCATGCAATCCAGCCCAGATCTGCAGCCCTCTGTCGGTAACATGGAGCCTGCGGAGCATGCAATCCGGCCCAGATCCACAGCCCTCTGTCGGTAAGACGGAGCCTGCGGGGCATGCAATCCGGCTCAGATCCAGAGCCCTCTGACTGTAACATGGAGCCTGCGTGGCATGCAATCCGGTCAGATCCACAGCCCTCTGACTGTAACATGGAGCCTGCGGAGCATGCAATCCATCCCAGATCCTCAGCCCTCTGTCTGTAACACAGAGCCTGCGGAGCATGCAATCCGGCCCAGATCCACAGCCCTCTGTCTGTAACATGGAGCCTGCGGAGCATGCGATCCGTCCCAGATCTGCAAAACATGCAATCCGGCCCAGATCCACAGCCCTCTGTCTGTAACATGGAGCCTACAGAGCATGCAATCCGGCCCAGATCCACAGCCGTCTGTCTGTAACATGGAGCCTGCAGAGCATGCAGTCCGGCCCAGATCCACAGTTGTCTGTCTGTAACATGGAGCCTGCAGAGCATGCAATCCATCCCAGATCTGCAGAACATGCAATCCGGCCCAGATCCGCAGCCCTCTGTCTGTAACATGGAGCCTGCGGAGCATGCAATCCGGCCCAGATCTGCAAAACATGTAATCCGTCCCAGATCCGCAGCCCTCTGTCTGTAACATGGAGCCTGCAGAGCATGCAATCCGGCCCAGATCCACAGCCCTCTGTCTGTAACATGGAGCCTGCAGAGCATGCAATCCGGACCAGATCCGCAGCCCTCTGTCTGTAACACCGAGCCTGCGGAGCATGCAATCCGGCCCAGATCCACAGCCCTCTGTCTGTAACATGGAGCCTGCAGAGCATGCAATCCGGACCAGATCCACTGTTCTCCGTCGGTAACATGGAGCCTGCGGGGCATGCAATCCAGCCCAGATCCGCAGCCCTCTGTCTGCAACACGGAGCCTGCGGAGCATGCAATCCGGCTCAGATCCACAGCCCTCTGACTGTAACATGGATCCTGCGGAGCATGCAATCCGGCCCAGTTCCACAGCCCTCTGTCTGTAACACAAAGCCTGCGGAGCATGCAATCCGGCCCGGATCCACAGCCCTCTGTCTGTAACACAGAGCCTGCGGAGCATGCAATCTGGCTCAGATCCACAGCCCTCTGACTGTACCACGGACCCAGATCCACAGTCCTCTGTCTGTAACATGGAGCCTGCGGAGTATGCAATCCGGCCCAAATCCACAGCCCTCTGTCGGTAACACGGAGCCTGCGGAGCATGCAAACCGGCCCAGTTCCACAGCCCTCGGTCTGTAACATGGAGCCTGCATAGCATGCAATCCGGCCCAGATCCACAGCCCTCTGTCGGTAGCACGGAGCCTGCAGAGCATGCAATCCGGCCCAGATCCACAGCCCTCTGTCTGTAACACGGAGGCTGCGGAGCATGCAATCCGAACCAGATCCACAGCCCTCTGTCTGTAACATGGAGCCTGCGGAGCATGCAATGCGGCTCAGATCCGCAGCCCTCTGTCTGTAACACGGAGCCTGCAGAGCATGCAATCCGGCCCAGATCCGCAGCCCTCTGTCGGTAACACGGAGCCTGCGGAGCATGCAATCCGGCCAAGATCCGCAGCCCTCTGTCGGTAACACGGAGCCTGCGGAGCATGCAATCCGGCCCAGATCTGCAGCCCTCTGTCGGTAACATGGAGCCTGCGGAGCATGCAATCCGGCCCGGTTCCACAGCCCCCTGTCTGTAACATGGAGCCTGCGGAGCATGCAATCCGGCCCAGATCCACAGCCCTCTGTCTGTAACACGGAGCCTGCGGAGCATGCAATCCGGCTCAGATCCACAGCCCTCTGACTGTAACATGGAGCCTGCGGGGCATGCAATCCGGCCCAGATCCACAGTCCTCTGTCTGTAACACGGAGCGTGCAGAGCATGCAATACGGCCCAGATCCACAGCCCTCTGTCTGTAACACGGAGCCTGCGGGGGACGCAATCCAGCCCAGATCCACAGCCCTCTGTCTGTAACACAGAGCCTGCGGGGCATGCAATCCAGCCCAGATCCACAGCCCTCTGTCTGTAACACGGAGCATGCGGGGCATGCAATCCAACCCAGATCCACAGCCCTCTGTCTGTAACATGGAGCATGCAATCCGGCCCAGATCCACAGCCCTCTGTCGGTAACATGGAGCCTGCAGAACATGCAATCCGGCCCAGATCCACAGCCCTCTGTCGGTAACATGGAGCCTGCAGAACATGCAATCCGGCCCAGATCCACAGCCCTCTGTCGGTAACATGGAGCCTGCGGAGCATGCAATCCGGCCCAGATCCACAGCTCTCTGTCTGTAACATGGAGCCTGCGGAGCATGCAATTCGGCCCAGATCCACAGCCCTCTGTCGGTAACATGGAGCCTGCGGAGCATGCAATCCGGCGCAGATCCACAGCCCTCTGTCTGTAACATGGAGCCTGCGAAGCATGCAATCCAGCCCAGATCCGCAGCCCTCTGTCGGTAACATGGAGCCTGCGGAGCATGCAATCCGGCCCAGATCCACAGCCCTCTGTCGGTAACACAGAGCCTGCGGAGCATGCAATCTGGCCCAGATCCACAGCCCTCTGTCTGTAACATGGAGCCTGCGGAGCATGCAATCTGGCCCAGATCCGCAGCCCTCTGTCTGTAACATGGAGCCTGCGGAGCATGCAATCTGGCCCAGATCCCCAGCCCTCTGTCTGTAACATGGAGCCTGTGGAGCATGCAATCTGGCCCAGATCCACAGCCCTCTGTCGGTAACATAGATCCTGCGGAGCATGCAATCCGGCTCAGATCCACAGCCCTCTGTCTGTAACACGGAGCCTGCGGAGCATGCTATCCGAACCAGATCCACAGCCCTCTGTCTGTAACATGGAGCCTGCGGAGCATGGAATGCGGCTCAGATCCGCAGCCCTCTGTCTGTAACACGGAGCCTGCGAAGCATGCAATCCGGCCCAGATCCGCAGCCCTCTGTCGGTAACACGGAGCCTGCGGAGCATGCAATCCGGCCAAGATCCGCAGCCCTCTGTCGGTAACACGGAGCCTGCGGAGCATGCAATCCGGCCCAGATCTGCAGCCCTCTGTCGGTAACATGGAGCCTGCGGAGCATGCAATCCGGCCCGGTTCCACAGCCCCCTGTCTGTAACATGGAGCCTGCGGAGCATGCAATCCGGCCCAGATCCACAGCCCTCTGTCTGTAACACGGAGCCTGCGGAGCATGCAATCCGGCTCAGATCCACAGCCCTCTGACTGTAACATGGAGCCTGCGGGGCATGCAATCCGGCCCAGATCCACAGTCCTCTGTCTGTAACATGGAGCCTGCAGAGCATGCAATCCGGCCCAGATCCACAGCCCTCTGTCTGTAACACGGAGCCTGCGGGGCACGCAATCTAGCCCAGATCCACAGCCCTCTGTCTGTAACACAGAGCCTGCGGTGCATGCAATCCAGCCCAGATCCACAGCCCTCTGTCTGTAACACGGAGCATGCGGGGCATGCAATCCAACCCAGATCCACAGCCCTCTGTCTGTAACATGGAGCCTGCGGAGCATGCAATCCGGCCCAGATCCACAGCCCTCTGTCGGTAACATGGAGCCTGCAGAACATGCAATCCGGCCCAGATCCACAGCCCTCTGTCGGTAACATGGAGCCTGCAGAACAAGCAATCCGGCCCAGATCCACAGCCCTCTGTCGGTAACATGGAGCCTGCGGAGAATGCAATCCGGCCCAGATCCGCAGCCCTCTGTCGGTAACATGGAGCGTGCGGAGCATGCAATCCGGCCCAGATCCACTGTCCTCTGTCAGTAACATGGAGCCTGCGGAGCATGCAATCCGGCCCAGATCTGCTGAACATGCAATCCGGCCCAGATCCGCAGCCCTCTGTCGGTAACACGGAGCCTGCAGAACATGCAATCCGGCCCAGATCCGCAGCCCTCTATCGGTAACACGCAGCCTGCGGAGCATGCAATCCGGCCCAGATCTGCAGAACATGCAATCCGGCCCAGATCCGCAGCCCTCTGTCGGTAACACAGAGCCTGCGGAGCATGCAATCCGGCCAAGATCCGCAGCCCTCTATCGGTAACACGGAGCATGCAGAGCATGCAATCCAGCCCGGATCCGCAGCCCTCTGTCGGTAACACGGAGCCTGCAGAGCATGCAATCCGGCCAAGTTCCGCAGCCCTCTGTCGGTAACACGGAGCCTGCGGAGCATGCAATCCGGCCCGGATCCGCAGCCCTCTGTCGGTAACACGGAGCCTGCGGAGCATGCAATCCGGCCCAGATCCACAGCCCTCTGTCGGTAACATGGAGCCTGCGGGGCATGCATTCCGGCTCGGATCCGCAGCCCTCTGTCGGTAACACGGAGCCTGCGGAGCATGCACCCCGGCTCAGATCCACAGCCCTCTGACTGTATCATGGAGCCTGCGGAGCATGCAATCCGGCCCAGATCCACAGCCCTCTGTCTGTAACACAGAGCCTGCAGAGCATGCAATCCGGCCCAGATCCACAGGCCTCTGTCGGTAACATGGAGCCTGCAGAACATGCAATACGGCCCAGATCCACAGCCCTCTGTCGGTAACACGGAGCCTGCGGGGCATGCGATCCGGCTCAGATCCACAGCCCTCTGACTGTAACATGGTGCCTGCGGAGCATGCAATCCGGCCCAGATCCACAGCCCTCTGACTAACATGGAGCCTGCGGGGCATGCAATCCGGCCCAGATCCACAGTCCTCTGTCTGTAACACGGAGCCTGCAGAGCATGCAATCCGGCCGAGATCTGCAGAACATGCAATCTGGCCCAGATCCACAGCCCTCTGTCTGTAACACGGAGCCAGCGGAGCATGCAATCCGGCCCAGATCCACAGCCCTCTGTCTGTAACATGGAGCCTGCGGAGCATGCAATCCAGCCCAGATCCACAGCCCTCTGTCTGTAACATGGAGCCTGCGGATCATGCAATCCAGCCCAGATCCACAGCCCTCTGTCTGTAACATGGAGCCTGCGGAGCATGCAATCCGGCCCAGATCCACTGTCCTCTGTCGGTAACATGGAGCCTGCGGAGCATGCAACACGGCCCAGATCCACAGCCCTCTGTCTGTAACACGGAGCCTGCGGAGCATGCAATCCGGCTCAGATCCACAGCCCTCTGTCTGTAACATGGAGCCTGCGGAGCATGCAATCTGGCCCGGATCCACAGCCCTCTGTCTGTAACACGGAGCCTGCGGAGCATGCAATCCAGCCCAGATCCACAGCCCTCTGTCTGTAACATGGAGCCTGCGGAGCATGCAATCCGGCCCAGATCCACAGCCCTCTGTCATTAACATGGAGCCTGCGGAGCATGCAATCCAGCCCAGATCCGCAGCCCTCTGTTGGTAACATGGAGCCTGCGGAGCATGCAATCCGGCCCAGATCCACAGCCCTCTGTCGGTAACACAGAGCCTGCGGAGCATGCAATCTGGCCCAGATCCACAGCCCTCTGTCTGTAACATGGAGCCTGCGGAGCATGCAATCCGCTCCAGATCCACAGCCCTCTGTCGGTAACATGGAGCCTGCGGGGCATGCATTCCGGCCCAGATCCACAGCCCTCTGTCGGTAACATGGAGCCTGCAGAACATGCAATCCGGCCCAGATCCACAGCCCTCTGTCGGTAACATGGAGCCTGCGGAGAATGCAATCCGGCCCAGATCTGCAGCCCTCTGTCGGTAACATGGAGCGTGCGGAGCATGCAATCCGGCCCAGATCCACTGTCCTCTGTCAGTAACATGGAGCCTGCGGAGCATGCAATCCGGCCCAGATCTGCCGAACATGCAATCCGGCGCAGATCCGCAGCCCTCTGTCGGTAACACGGAGCCTGCAGAACATGCAATCCGGCCCAGATCCGCAGCCCTCTATCGGTAACACGGAGCCTGCGGAGCATGCAATCCGGCCCAGATCTGCAGAACATGCAATCCGGCCCAGATCCGCAGCCCTCTGTCGGTAACACAGAGCCTGCGGAGCATGCAATCCAGCCCGGATCCGCAGCCCTCTGTCGGTAACACGGAGCCTGCAGAGCATGCAATCCGGCCAAGTTCCGCAGCCCTCTGTCGGTAACACGGAGCCTGCGGAGCATGCAATCCGGCCCGGATCCGCAGCCCTCTGTCGGTAACACGGAGCCTGCGGAGCATGCAATCCGGCCCAGATCCACAGCCCTCTGTTGGTAACATGGAGCCTGCGGGGCATCCATTCCGGCTCGGATCCGCAGCCCTCTGTCGGTAACACGGAGCCTGCGGAGCATGCAATCCGGCTCAGATCCACAGCCCTCTGACTGTATCATGGAGCCTGCGGAGCATGCAATCCGGCCCAGATCCACAGCCCTCTGTCTGTAACACGGAGCCTGCAGAGCATGCAATCCGGCCCAGATCCACAGCCCTCTGTCGGTAACATGGAGCCTGCAGAACATGCAATCTGGCCCAGATCCACAGCCCTCTGACTAACATGGAGCCTGCGGGGCATGCAATCCGGCCCAGATCCACAGTCCTCTGTCTGTAACACGGAGCCTGCAGAGCATGCAATCCGGCCGGGGTCTGCAGAACATGCAATCTGGCCCAGATCCACAGCCCTCTGTCTGTAACACGGAGCCAGCGGAGCATGCAATCCGGCCCAGATCCACAGCCCTCTGTCTGTAACATGGAGCCTGCGGAGCATGCAATCCAGCCCAGATCCACAGCCCTCTGTCTGTAACATGGAGCCTGCGGATCATGCAATCCAGCCCAGATCCACAGCTCTCTGTCTGTAACATGGAGCCTGCGGAGCATGCAATCCGGCCCAGATCCACTGTCCTCTGACGGTAACATGGAGCCTGCGGAGCATGCAATCCGGCCCAGATCCACAGCCCCCTGTCATTAACATGGAGCCTGCGGAGCATGCAATCCAGCACAGATCCACAGCCCTCTGTCTGTAACATGGAGCCTGCGGAGCATGCAATCCAGCCCAGATCCGCAGCCCTCTGTCGGTAACATGGAGCCTGCGGAGCATGCAATCTGGCCCAGATCCACAGCCCTCTGTCTGTAACATGGAGCCTGCGGAGCATGGAATGCGGCTCAGATCCACAGCCCTCTGTCGGTAACATGGAGCCTGCGGAGCATGCAATCCGGCCCAGATCCACAGCCCTCTGTCGGTAACATGGAGCCTGCAGAGCATGCAATCCGGCTCAGATCCACAGCCCTCTGTCTGTAACATGGAGCCTGCAGAGCATGCAATCAGGGCCAGATCCACAGCCCTCTGTCGGTAACATGGAGCCTGCGGAGCATGCAATCCGGCTCAGATCCACAGCCCTCTGTCTGTAACACGGCGCCTGCGGAGCATGCAATCCGAACCAGATCCACAGCCCTCTGTCTGTAACATGGAGCCTGCGGAGCATGCAATGCGGCTCAGATCCGCAGCCCTCTGTCTGTAACACGGAGCCTGCGGAGCATGCAATCCGGCCCAGATCCGCAGCCCTCTGTCGGTAACACGGAGCCTGCGGAGCATGCAATCCGGCCAAGATCCGCAGCCCTCTGTCGGTAACATGGAGCCTGCGGAGCATGCAAACCGGCCCGGTTCCACAGCCCCCTGTCTGTAACATGGAGCCTGCGGAGCATGCAATCCGGCCCAGATCCACAGCCCCCTGTCTGTAACATGGAGCCTGCGGAGCATGCAATCCGGCTCAGATCCACAGACCTCTGACTGTAACATGGAGCCTGCGGGGCATGCAATCCGGCCCAGATCCACAGTCCTCTGTCTGTAACACAAAGCCTGCAGAGCATGCAATCCGGCCCAGATCCACAGCCCTCTGTCTGTAACACGGAGCCTGCGGGGCACGCAATCCAGCCCAGATCCACAGCCCTCTGCCTGTAACATAGAGCCTGAGGGGCATGCAATCCGGCCCAGATCCACAGCCCTCTGTCGGTAACATGGAGCCTGCGGAGCATGCTATCCGGCCCAGATCCACAGCCCTCTGTCTGTAACACGGAGCCTGCGGAGCATGCAATCCGGCCGAGATCCACAGCCCTCTATCATTAACATGGAGCCTGCGGAGCATGCAATCCAGCCCGGATCTACAGCCCTCTGTCTGTAACATGGAGCCTGCGGAGCATGCAATCCGGCCCAGATCTGCAGCCCTCTGTCTGTAACACGGAGCCTGCGGAGCATGCAATCCGGCCCGGATCCACTGTCCTCTGTCAGTAACATGGAGCCTGCGGAGCATGCAATCCGGCCCAGATCCACAGGCCTCTGTCGGTAACATGGAGCCTGCGGAGCATGCAATCCGGCGCAGATCCACAGCCCTCTGTCTGTAACATGGAGCCTGCGGAGCATGCAATCCGGCCCAGATCTTGAGAACATGCAATCCGGCCCAGACCCACAGCTCTCTGTCGGTAACATGGAGCCTGCCGAGCTTGCAATCCGGCCCAGATCCACAGCCCTCTGTCTGTAACACGGAGCCTGCGGAGCATGCAATCCGGCCCAGATCCACAGCCCTCTGTCGGTAACATGAAGCCTGCGGAGCATGCAATCCGACCCAGATCCACAGCCCTCTGTCGGTAACACGGAGCCTGCGGAGAATGCAATCCGGCCCAGATCTGCAGAACATGCAATCCGGCCCAGATCCGCAGCCCTCTGTCGGTAACACAGAGCCTGCGGAGCATGCAATCCGGCCAAGATCCGCAGCCCTCTGTCGGTAACACGGAGCATGCGGAGCATGCAATCCAGCCCAGATCCGCAGCCCTCTGTCGGTAACAAGGAGCCTGCAGAGCATGCAATCCGGCCAAGTTCCGCAGCCCTCTGTCGGTAACACGGAGCCTGCGGAGCATGCAATCCGGCCCGGATCCGCAGCCCTCTGTCGGTAACACGGAGCCTGCGGAGCATGCAATCCGGCCCAGATCCACAGCCCTCTGTCGGTAACATGGAGCCTGCGGGGCATGCATTCCGGCTCGGATCCGCAGCCCTCTGTCGGTAACACGGAGCCTGCGGAGCATGCAATCCGGCTCAGATCCACAGCCCTCTGACTGTATCATGGAGCCTGCGGAGCATGCAACCCGGCCCAGATCCACAGCCCTCTGTCTGTAACACGGAGCCTGCTGAGCATGCAATCCGGCCCAGATCCACAGCCCTCTGTCGGTAACTTGGAGCCTGCAGAACATGCAATACGGCCCAGATCCACAGCCCTCTGTCGGTAACACGGAGCCTGCGGGGCATGCGATCCGGCTCAGATCCACAGCCCTCTGTCGGTAACATGGAGCCTGCGGAGCATGCAATCTGGCCCGGTTGCACAGCCCTCTGACTAACATGGAGCCTGCGGGGCATGCAATCCGGCCCAGATCCACAGTCCTCTGTCTGTAACACGGAGCCTGCAGAGCATGCAATCCGGCCGAGATCTGCAGAACATGCAATCTGGCCCAGATCCACAGCCCTCTGTCTGTAACACGGAGCCAGCGGAGCATGCAATCCGGCCCAGATCCACAGCCCTCTGTCTGTAACATGGAGCCTGCGGAGCATGCAATCCAGCCCAGATCCACAGCCCTCTGTCATTAACATGGAGCCTGCGGAGCATGCAATCCAGCCCAGATCCACAGCCCTCAGTCTGTAACACGGAGCCTGCGGAGCATGCAATCCGGCCCAGATCCACAGCCCTCTGTCATTAACATGGAGTCTGCGGAGCATGCAATCCAGCCCAGATCCACAGCCCTCTGTCTGTAACATGGAGCCTGCGGAGCATGCAATCCGGCCCAGATCCACAGCCCTCTGTCATTAACATGGAGTCTGCGGAGCATGCATTCCGACCCAGATCCACAGACCTCTGTCTGTAACACGGAGCCTGCAGAGCATGCAATCCGGCCCAGATCCACAGCCCTCTGTCTGTAACACGGAGCCTGCGGGGCACGCAATCCAGCCCAGATCCACAGCCCTCTGTCTGTAACATAGAGCCTGCGGGGCATGCAATCCGGCCCAGTTCCACGGCCCTCTGTCGGTAACATGGAGCCTGCGGAGCATGCTATCCGGCCCAGATCCACAGCCCTCTGATGTAACACGGAGCCTGCGGAGCATGCAATCCGGCCCAGATCCACAGCCCTCTATCATTAACATGGAGCCTGCGGAGCATGCAATCCAGCCCGGATCCACAGCCCTCTGTCTGTAACATGGAGCCTGCGGAGCATGCAATCCGGCCCAGATCTGCAGCCCTCTGTCTGTAACACGGAGCCTGCGGAGCATGCAATCCGGCCCGGATCCACTGTCCTCTGTCAGTAACATGGAGCCTGCGGAGCATGCAATCCGGCCCAGATCCACAGGCCTCTGTCGGTAACATGGAGCCTGCGGAGCATGTAATCCGGCGCAGATCCACAGCCCTCTGTCTGTAACATGGAGCCTGCGGAGCATGCAATCCGGCCCAGATCCACAGAACATGCAATCCGGCCCAGATCCACAGCCCTCTGTCGGTAACATGGAGCCTGCCGAGCTTGCAATCCGGCCCAGATCCGCAGCCCTCTGTCTGTAACACAAAGCCTGCGGAGCATGCAATCCGGCCCAGATCCACAGCCCTCTGTCGGTAACATGGAGCCTGCGGAGCATGCAATCCGGCCCAGATCCACAGCCCTCTGTCTGTAACATGGAGCCTGCGGAGCATGCAATCTGGCCCGGATCCACAGCCCTCTGTCTGTAACATGGAGCCTGCGGAGCATGCAATCCGGCCCAGATCCACAGCCCTCTGTCTGTAACACAGAGCCTGCGGAGCATGCAATCCGGCCCAGATCCACAGCCCTCTGTCGGTAACATGGAGCCTGCGGAGCATGCAATCCGGCGCAGGTCCACAGCCCTCTGTCTGTAACATGGAGCCTGCAAACCATGCAATCCAGCCCAGATCTGCAGCCCTCTGTCGGTAACATGGAGCATGCAATCCGGCCCAGATCCACAGCCCTCTGTCTGTAACACGGAGCCTGCGGAGCATGCAATCCGGCCCAGATCCACAGCCCTCTGTCGGTAACATGGAGCCTGCGGAGCATGCAATCCGGCTCAGATCCACAGCCCTCTGTCTGTAACACGGAGCCTGCGGAGCATGCAATTCAAACCAGATCCACAGCCCTCTGTCTGTAACATGGAGCCTGCGGAGCATGCAATCCGGCTCAGATCCGCAGCCCTCTGTCTGTAACACGGAGCCTGCAGAGCATGCAATCCGGCCCAGATCCGCAGCCCTCTGTCTGTAACACGGAGCCTGCGGAGCATGCAATCCGGCCAAGATCCGCAGCCCTCTGTCGGTAACACGGAGCCTGCGGAGCATGCAATCCCGCCCAGATCCACAGCCCTCTGTCTGTAACATGGAGCCTGCGGGGCATGCAATCCAACCCAGATCCACAGCCCTCTGTCTGCAACACGGAGCATGCGGGGCACGCAATCCAGCCCAGATCCACAGCCCTCTGTCTGTAACACAGAGCCTGCGGGGCATGCAATCCAGCCCAGATCCACAGCCCTCTGACTGTAACAGGGAGCCTGCGGAGCATGCAATCCGGCCCAAACCCACAGCCCTCTGTCTGTAACACGGAGCGTGCGGGGCATGCAATCCAGCCCAGATCCACAGCCCTCTGTCTGTAACATGGAGCCTGCGGAGCATGCAATCCGGCCCAGATCCACAGCCCTCTGTCCGTAACATGGAGCCTGCAGAACATGCAATCCGGCCCAGATCCACAGCCCTCTGTCCGTAACATGGAGCCTGCAGAACATGCAATCCGGCCCAGATCCACAGCCCTCTGTCGGTAACATGGAGCCTGCAGAGAATGCAATCCGGCCCAGATCCGCAGCCCTCTGTTGGTAACATGGAGCGTGCGGATCATGCAATCCGGCCCAGATCCACTGTCCTCTGTCAGTAACATGGAGCCTGCGGAGCATGCAATCCGGCCCAGATCTGCAGAACATGCAATCCGGCCCAGATCCGCAGCCCTCTGTCGGTAACACGGAGCCTGCAGAACATGCAATCCGGCCCAGATCCGCAGCCCTCTGTCGGTAACACGGAGCCTGCAGAGCATGCAATCCGGCCCAGATCCGCAGCCCTCTGTCTGTAACACGGAGCCTGCGGAGCATGCAATCCGGCCAAGATCCGCAGCCCTCTGTCGGTAACACGGAGCCTGCGGAGCATGCAATCCCGCCCAGATCCACAGCCCTCTGTCGGTAACATGGAGCCTGCAGAACATGCAATCCGGCCCAGATCCACAGCCCTCTGTCGGTAACATGGAGCCTGCAGAACATGCAATCCGGCCCAGATCCACAGCCCTCTGTCTGTAACATGGAGCCTGCGGGGCATGCAATCCAACCCAGATCCACAGCCCTCTGTCTGCAACACGGAGCCTGCGGGGCACGCAATCCAGCCCAGATCCACAGCCCTCTGTCTGTAACACAGAGCCTGCGGGGCATGCAATCCAGCCCAGATCCACAGCCCTCTGACTGTAACAGGGAGCCTGCGGAGCATGCAATCCGGCCCAAATCCACAGCCCTCTGTCTGTAACACGGAGCGTGCGGGGCATGCAATCCAGCCCAGATCCACAGCCCTCTGTCTGTAACATGGAGCCTGCGGAGCATGCAATCCGGCCCAGATCCACAGCCCTCTGTCGGTAACATGGAACCTGTGGGCATGCAATCCGGCTCGGATCCGCAGCCCTCTGTCGGTAACACGGAGCCTGCAGAGCATGCAATCCGGCCCGGATCCGCAGCCCTCTGTCTGTAACACGGAGCCTGCGGAGCATGCAATCCGGCCCGGATCCACAGCCCTCTGTCTGTAACACGGAGCCTGCGGAGCATGCAATTCGTCCCGGATCCACAGCCCTCTGTCGGTAACACGGAGCCTGCGGAGCATGCAATCCGGCCTGGATCCACAGCCCTCTGACTGTAACATGGAGCCTGCGGAGCATGCAATCTGGCCCAGATCCACAGCCCTCTGTCGGTAACATGGAGCCTGCGGAGCATGCAATCCGGCCCGGTTCCACAGCCCTCTGTCGGCAACACGGAGCCTGTGGAGCATGCAATCTGGCCCGGATCCACCGCCCTCTGTCGGTAACACGGAGCCAGCGGAGCATGCAATCCAGCCCATATCCACAGCCCTCTGTCTGTAACAGGGAGCCTGCGGAGCATGCAATCCGGCCCGGATCCACAGCCCTCTGTCTGTAACACGGAGCCTGCGTAGCATGCAGTCCGGCCCAGATCCACAGCCCTCTGTCTGTAACACGGAGCCTGTGGAGCATGCAATCCGGCCCCGATCCACAGAACTCTGTCTGTAACAGGGAGCCTGCGGAGCATGCAATCCGGCCCAGATCTGCAAAACATGCAATCCGGCCCAGATCCACAGCCCTCTGTCTGTAACATGGAGCCTGCGGAGCATGCAATCCATCCCAGATCTGCAGAACATGCAATCCGGCCTGGATCCACAGTTGTCTGTCTGTAACACGGAGCCTGCAGAGCATGCAATCCGGCTCGGATCCACAGCCCTCTGTCGGTAACACGGAGCCTGCGGAGCATGCAATCCGGCCCAGATCCACAGCCCTCTGTCGGTAACACGGAGCCTGCGGGGCATGCAATCCGGCTCAGATCCACAGCCTGACTGTAACATGGAGCCTGCGGAGCATGGAATGCGGCCCAGATCCACAGCCCTCTGTCTGTAACATGGAGCCTGCGGGGCATGCAATCCGGCCCAGATCCACAGCCCTCTGTCGGTAAGACGGAGCCTGCGGGGCATGCAATCCGGCTCAGATCCACAGCCCTCTGACTGTAACATGGAGCCTGCGGAGCATGCAATACGGCCCAGTTCCACAGCCCTCTGTCTGTAACATGGAGCCTGCGGGGCATGCAATCCGGCTCAGACCCACAGCCCTCTGACTGTAACATGGAGCCTGCGGAGCATGCAATCCATCCCGGATCCACAGCCCTCTGTCTGTAACACGGAGCCTGCGGAGCATGCAATCCGGCCCAGATCCACAGCCCTCTGTCTGTAACATGGAGCCTGCGGAGCATGCGATCCGGCCCAGATCTGCAAAACATGCAATCCGGCCCAGATCCACAGCCCTCTGTCTGTAACATGGAGCCTACAGAGCATGCAATCCGGCCCAGATCCACAGCCGTCTGTCTGTAACATGGAGCCTGCAGAGCATGCAATCCATCCCAGATCTGCAGAACATGCAATCCGGCCCAGATCCGCAGCCCTCTGTCTGTAACATGGAGCCTGCAGAGCATGCAATCCGGCCCAGATCCGCAGCCCTCTGTCTGTAACATGGAGCCTGCAGAGCATGCAATCCGGCCCAGATCTGCAAAACATGCAATCCGGCCCAGATCCGCAGCCCTCTGTCTGTAACATGGAGCCTGCAGAGCATGCAATCCGGCTCAGATCCACAGCCCTCTGACTGTAACATGGAGCCTGCGGAGCATGCAATCCGGCCCAGTTCCACAGCCCTCTGTCTGTAACACGGAGCCTGCGGAGCATGCAATCCGGCCCGGATCCACAGCCCTCTGTCTGTAACACAGAGCCTGCGGAGCATGCAATCTGGCTCAGATCCACAGCCCTCTGACTGTAACACGGACCCAGTTCCACAGCCCTCGGTCTGTAACATGGAGCCTGCATAGCATGCAATCCGGCCCAGATCCGCAGCCCTCTGTCTGTAACATGGAGCCTGCAGAGCATACAATCCGGCTCAGATCCACAGCCCTCTGACTGTAACATATTGCCTGCGGAGCATGCAATCCGGCCCAGTTCCACAGCCCTCTGTCTGTAACACGGAGCCTGCGGAGCATGCAATCCGGCCCGGATCCACAGCCCTCTGTCTGTAACACAGAGCCTGCGGAGCATGCAATCTGGCTCAGATCCACAGCCCTCTGACTGTAACACGGACCCAGATCCACAGTCCTCTGTCTGTAACATGGAGCCTGCAGAGCATGCAATCCGGCCCAGATCCACAGCCCTCTGTCGGTAACATGGAGCCTGCAGAGCATGCAATTCGGCCCAGATCCGCAGTCCTCTGTCTGTAACATGGAGCCTGCGGGCATGCAATCTGGCCCAGATCCGCAGCCCTCTGTCTGTAACATGGAGCCTGCGGAGCATGCAATCTGGCCCAGATCCACAGCCCTCTGTCGGTAACATGGAGCCTGCGGAGCATGCAATCCGGCTCAGAACCACAGCCCTCTGTCTGTAACACGGAGCCTGCGGAGCATGCAATCCGAACCAGATCCACAGCCCTCTGTCTGTAACATGGAGCCTGCGGAGCATGCAATGCGGCTCAGATCCGCAGCCCTCTGTCTGTAACACGGAGCCTGCGGAGCATGCAATCCGGCCCAGATCCGCAGCCCTCTGTCGGTAACACGGAGCCTGCGGAGCATGCAATCCGGCCCAGATCCGCAGCCCTCTGTCGGTAACACGGAGCCTGCGGAGCATGCAATCCGGCCCAGATCTGCAGCCCTCTGTCGGTAACATGGAGCCTGCGGAGCATGCAATCCGGCCCGGTTCCACAGCCCCCTGTCTGTAACATGGAGCCTGCGGAGCATGCAATCCGGCCCAGATCCACAGCCCTCTGTCTGTAACACGGAGCTTGCGGAGCATGCAATCCGGCTCAGATCCACAGCCCTCTGACTGTAACATGGAGCCTGCGGGGCATGCAATCCGGCCCAGATCCACAGTCCTCTGTCTGTAACACGGAGCCTGCAGAGCATGCAATACGGCCCAGATCCACAGCCCTCTGTCTGTAACACGGAGCCTGCGGGGCACGCAATCCAGCCCAGATCCACAGCCCTCTGTCTGTAACACGGAGCCTGCGGAGCATGCAATCCGGCCCAGATCCACAGCCCTCTGTCGGTAACATGGAGCCTGCAGAACATGCAATCCGGCCCAGATCCACAGCCCTCTGTCGGTAACATGGAGCCTGCAGAACATGCAATCCGGCCCAGATCCACAGCCTTCTGTCGGTAACATGGAGCCTGCGGAGAATGCAATCCGGCCCAGATCCGCAGCCCTCTGTCGGTAACATGGAGCGTGCGGAGCATGCAATCCGGCCCAGATCCACTGTCCTCTGTCAGTAACATGGAGCCTGCGGAGCATGCAATCCGGCCCAGATCTGCAGAACATGCAATCCGGCCCAGATCCGCAGCCCTCTGTCGGTAACACGGAGCCTGCAGAACATGCAATCCGGCCCAGATCCGCAGCCCTCTATCGGTAACACAGAGCCTGCGGAGCATGAAATCCGGCCCAGATCTGCAGAACATGCAATCCGGCCCAGATCCGCAGCCCTCTGTCGGTAACACAGAGCCTGCGGAGCATGCAATACGGCCAAGATCCGCAGCCCTCTGTCGGTAACACGGAGCATGCGGAGCATGCAATCCAGCCCGGATCCGCAGCCCTCTGTCGGTAACACGGAGCCTGCAGAGCATGCAATCCGGCCAAGTTCCGCAGCCCTCTGTCGGTAACACGGAGCCTGCGGAGCATGCAATCCGGCCCAGATCCGCAGCCCTCTGTCGGTAACACGGAGCCTGCGGAGCATGCAATCCGGCCCAGATCCACAGCCCTCTGTCGCTAACATGGAGCCTGCGGGGCATGCATTCCGGCTCGGATCCGCAGCCCTCTGTCGGTAACACGGAGCCTGCGGAGCATGCAATCCGGCTCAGATCCACAGCTCTCTGACTGTATCATGGAGCCTGCGGAGCATGCAATCCGGCCCAGATCCACAGCCCTCTGTCTGTAACACGGAGCCTGCAGAGCATGCAATCCGGCCCAGATCCACAGCCCTCTGTCGGTAACATGGAGCCTGCAGAACATGCAATCCGGCCCAGATCCACTGCCCTCTGTCGGTAACACGGAACCTGCGGGGCATGCGATCCGGCTCAGATCCACAGCCCTCTGACTGTAACATGGAGCCTGCGGAGCATGCAATCCGGCCCAGATCCACAGCCCTCTGTCGGTAACATGGAGCCTGCGGAGCATGCAATCCGGCCCGGTTCCACAGCCCGCTGAATAACATGGAGCCTGCGGGGCATGCAATCCGGCCCAGATCCACAGTCCTCTGTCTGTAACACGGAGCCTGCAGAGCATGCAATCCGGCCGAGATCTGCAGCCCTCTGTCTGTAACATGGAGCCTGCGGAGCATGCAATCCAGCCCAGATCCACAGCCCTCTGTCTGTAACATGGAGCCTGCGGAGCATGCAATCCAGCCCAGATCCACAGCCCTCTGTCTGTAACATGGAGCCTGTGGAGCATGCAATCCGGCCCAGATCCACTGTCCTCTGTCGGTAACATGGAGCCTGCGGAGCATGCAATACGGCCCAGATCCACAGCCCTCTGTCTGTAACACGGAGCCTGCGGAGCATGCAATCCGGCTCAGATCCACAGCCCTCTGTCTGTAACATGGAGCCTGCGGAGCATGCAATCTGGCCCGGATCCACAGCCCTCTGTCTGTAACGTGGAGCCTGCGGAGCATGCAATCCGGCCCAGATCCACAGCCCTCTGTCGGTAACATGGAGCATGCGGAGCATGCAATCCGGCGCAGATCCACAGCCCTCTGTCTGTAACATGGAGCCTGCGAAGCATGGAATCCAACCCAGATCTGCAGCCCTCTGTCGGTAAAATGGAGCCTGCTGAGCATGCAATCCGGCCCAGATCCACAGCCCTCTGTCGGTAACACAGAGCCTGCGGAGCATGCAATCCGGCGCAGATCCACAGCCCTCTGTCTGTAACATGGAGCCTGCGGAGCATGCAATCCGGCCCAGATCTTCAGAACATGCAATCCGGCCCAGATCCACAGCCCTCTGTCGGTAACATGGAGCCTGCCGAGCTTGCAATCCGGCCCTGATCCACAGCCCTCTGTCTGTAACACGGAGGCTGCGGAGCATGCAATCCGGCCCAGATCCACAGCCCTCTGTCGGTAACATGGAGCCTGCGGAGCATGCAATCCGGCCCAGATGCACAGCCCTCTGTAACATGGAGCCTGCGGAGCATGCAATTCGGCCCAGATCCACAGCCCTCTGTCGGTAACATGGAGCCTGCGGAGCATGCAATCCGGCGCAGATCCACAGCCCTCTGTCTGTAACATGGAGCCTGCGAAGCATGCAATCCAGCCCAGATCTGCAGCCCTCTGTCGGTAACATGGAGCCTGCGGAGCATGCAATCTGGCCCAGATCCACAGCCCTCTTTCTGTAACATGGAGCCTTCGGAGCATGCAATTCGAACCAGATCCACAGCCCTCTGTCTGTAACACGGAGCCTGCGGAGCATGCAATCCGGCCCAGATCCGCAGCCCTCGGTCTGTAACACGGAGCCTGCGGAGCATGCAATCCGGCCAAGATCCGCAGCCCTCTGTCGGTAACACGGAGCCTGCGGAGCATGCAATCCGGCCCAGATCCGCAGCCCTCTGTCGGTAACATGGAGCCTGCGGAGCATGCAATCCGGCCCGGTTCCACAGCCCCCTGTCTGTAACATGGAGCCTGCGGAACATGCAATCCGGCCCAGATCCACAGCCCTCTGTCTGTAACACGGAGCCTGCGGAGCATGCAATCCGGCTCAGATCCACAGCCCTCCGACTGTAACATGGAGCCTGCGGGGCATGCAATCCGGCCGAGATCCACACTCCTCTGACTGTAACATGGAGCCTGCGGGGCATGCAATCCGGCCAAGATCCACACTCCTCTGTCTGTAACACGGAGCCTGCGGAGCATGCAATCCAGCCCAGATCCACAGCCCTCTGACTGTAACAGGGAGCCTGCGGAGCATGCAATCCGGCCCAAATCCACAGCCCTCTGTCTGTAACATGGAGCCTGCGGAGCATGCAATCCGGCCCAGATCCACAGCCCTCTGTCGGTAACATGGAGCCTGCAGAACATGCAATCCGGCCCAGATCCACAGCCCTCTGTCGGTAACATGGAGCCTGCAGAACATGCAATCCGGCCCAGATCCACAGCCCTCTGTCGGTAACATGGAGCCTGCGGAGAATGCAATCCGGCCCAGATCCGCAGCCCTCTGTCGGTAACATGGAGCGTGCGGAGCATGCAATCCGGCCCAGATCCACTGTCCTCTGTCAGTAACATGGAGCCTGCGGAGAATGCAATCCGGCCCAGATCTGCAGAACATGCAATCCGGCCCAGATCCGCAGCCCTCTGTCGGTAACACGGAGCCTGCAGAACATGCAATCCGGCCCAGATCCACAGCCCTCTGTCGGTAACACGGAGCCTGCGGAGCATGCAATCCGGCCCGGATCCGCAGCCCTCTGTCGGTAACACGGAGCCTGCAGAGCATGCAATCCGGCCCACATCCACAGCCCTCTGTCGGTAACATGGAACCTGTGGGCATGCAATCCGGCTTGGATCCGCAGCCCTCTGTAGGTAACACGGAGCCTGCAGAGCATGCAATCTGGCCCGGATCCGCAGCCCTCTGTCTGTAACACGGAGCCTGCGGAGCATGCAATCCGGCCCGGATCCACAGCCCTCTGTCTGTAACACGGAGCCTGCGGAGCATGCAAACCGTCCCGGATCCACAGCCCTCTGTCGGTAACACGGAGCCTGCGGAGCATGCAATCCGGCTCGGATCCACAGCCCTCTGACTGTAACATGGAGCCTCCGGAGCATGCAATCCGGCCCAGATCCACAGCCCTCTGTCTGTAACATGGAGCCTGCGGAGCATGCAATCCGGCCCGGTTCCACAGCCCTCTGTCGGCAACATGGAGCCTGCGGAGCATGCAATCTGGCCCGGATCCACCGCCCTCTGTCGGTAACACGGAGCCAGCGGAGCTTGCAATCCGGCCCATATCCACAGCCCTCTGTCTGTAACAGGGAGCCTGCGGAGCATGCAATCCGGCCCGGATCCACAGCCCTCTGTAACATGGAGCCTGCGGAGCATGCAATCCGGCCCCGATCCACAGAACTCTGTCTGTAACAGGGAGCCTGCGGAGCATGCAATCCGGCCCAGATCTGCAAAACATGCAATCCGGCCCAGATCCACAGCCCACTGTCTGTAACATGGAGACTGCAGAGCATGCAGTCCGGCCCAGATCCACAGTTGTCTGTCTGTAACATGGAGCCTGCAGAGCAAGCAATCCATCCCAGATCTGCAGAACATGCAATCCGGCCCGGATCCACAGCCCTCTGTCTGTAACACGGAGCCTGCAGAGCATGCAATCCGGCTCGGATCCACAGCCCTCTGTCGGTAAGACGGAGCCTGCGGGGCATGCAATCCAACCCAGATCCACAGCCCTCTGTCTGTAACATGGAGCCTGCGGAGCATGCAATCCGGCCCAGATCCACAGCCCTCTGTCGGTAACATGGAGCCTGCAGAACATGCAATCGGCCCAGATCCACAGCCCTCTGTCGGTAACATGGAGCCTGCAGAACATGCAATCCGGCCCAGATCCACAGCCTTCTGTCGGTAACATGGAGCCTGTGGAGAATGCAATCCGGCCCAGATCCGCAGCCCTCTGTCAGTAACATGGAGCCTGCGGAGCATGCAATCCGGCCCAGATCTGCAGAACATGCAATCCGGCCCAGATCCGCAGCCCTCTGTCGGTAACACGGAGCCTGCAGAACATGCAATCCGGCCCAGATCCGCAGCCCTCTATCGGTAACACGGAGCCTGCGGAGCATGCAATCCGGCCCAGATCTGCAGAACATGCAATCCGGCCCAGATCCGCAGCCCTCTGTCGGTAACACAGAGCCTGCGGAGCATGCAATCCGGCCAAGATCCGCAGCCCTCTGTCGGTAACACGGAGCATGCGGAGCATGCAATCCAGCCCGGATCCGCAGCCCTCTGTCGGTAACACGGAGCCTGCAGAGCATGCAATCCGGCCAAGTTCCGCAGCCCTCTGTCGGTAACACGGAGCCTGCGGAGCATGCAATCCGGCCCAGATCCGCAGCCCTCTGTCGGTAACAAGGAGCCTGCGGAGCATGCAATCCGGCCCAGATCCACAGCCGTCTGTCGCTAACATGGAGCCTGCGGGGCATGCATTCCGGCTCGGATCCGCAGCCCTCTGTCGGTAACACGGAGCCTGCGGAGCATGCAATCTGGCTCAGATCCACAGCCCTCTGACTGTATCATGGAGCCTGCGGAGCATGCAATCCGGCCCAGATCCACAGCCCTCTGTCTGTAACACGGAGCCTGCGGAGCATGCAATCCGGCTCAGATCCACAGCCCTCTGTCTGTAACATGGAGCCTGCGGAGCATGCAATCTGGCCCGGATCCACAGCCCTCTGTCTGTAACACGGAGCCTGCGGAGCATGCAATCCGGCCCAGATCCACAGCCCTCTGTCATTAACATGGAGCCTGCGGAGCATGCAATCCAGCCCGGATCCACAGCCCTCTGTCTGTAACATGGAGCCTGCGGAGCATGCAATCCGGCCCAGATCTGCAGCCCTCTGTCTGTAACACGGAGCCTGCGGAGCATGCAATCCGGCCCGGATCCACAGCCCTCTGTCTGTAGCACGGAGCCTGCGGAGCATGCAATCCGGCCCAGATCCACAGCCCTCTCTCTGTAACATGGAGCCTGCGGAGCATGCGATCCGGCCCAGATCTGCAAAACATGCAATCCGGCCCAGATCCACAGCCCTCTGTCTGTAACATGGAGCCTACAGAGCATGCAATCCGGCCCAGATCCACAGCCGTCTGTCTGTAACATGGAGCCTGCAGAGCATGCAATGCATCCCAGATCTGCAGAACATGCAATCTGGCCCAGATCCGCAGCCCTCTGTCTGTAACATGGAGCCTGCAGAGCATGCAATCCGGCCCAGATCCGCAGCCCTCTGACTGTAACATGGAGCCTGCGGAGCATGCAATCCGGCCCAGTTCCACAGCCCTCTGTCTGTAACACAGAGCCTGCGGAGCATGCAATCCGGCCCGGATCCACAGCCCTCTGTCTGTAACACAGAGCCTGCGGAGCATGCAATCTGGCTCAGATCCACAGCCCTCTGACTGTAACACAGACCCAGATCCACAGTCCTCTGTCTGTAACATGGAGCCTGCGGAGTATGCAATCCGGCCCAAATCCACAGCCCTCTGTCGGTAACACGGAGCCTGCGGAGCATGCAAACCGGCCCAGTTCCACAGCCCTCGGTCTGTAACATGGAGCCTGCATAGCATGCAATCCGGCCCAGATCCACAGCCCTCTGTCGGTAGCACGGAGCCTGCAGAGCATGCAATCCGGCCCAGATCCACAGCCCTCTGTCGGTAACATGGAGCCTGCAGAGCATGCAATCCGGCCCAGATCCGCAGCCCTCTGTCTGTAACATGGAGCCTGCGGAGCATGCAATCTGGCCCAGATCCGCAGCCCTCTGTCTGTAACATGGAGCCTGCGGAGCATGCAATCCGGCTCAGAACCACAGCCCTCTGTCTGTAACACGGAGCCTGCGGAGCATGCAATCCGAACCAGATCCGCAGCCCTCTGTCTGTAACATGGAGCCTGCGGAGCATGCAATGCGGCTCAGATCCGCAGCCCTCTGTCTGTAACACGGAGCCTGCGGAGCATGCAATCCGGCCCAGATCCGCAGCCCTCTGTCGGTAACACGGAGCCTGCGGAGCATGCAATCCGGCCAAGATCCGCAGCCCTCTGTCGGTAACACGGAGCCTGCGGAGCATGCAATCCGGCCCAGATCTGCAGCCCTCTGTCGGTAACATGGAGCCTGCGGAGCATGCAATCCGGCCCGGTTCCACAGCCCCCTGTCTGTAACATGGAGCCTGCGGAGCATGCAACCCGGCCCAGATCCACAGCCCTCTGTCTGTAACACGGAGGCTGCGGAGCATGCAATCCGGCCCGGATCCGCAGCCCTCTGTCTGTAACACGGAGCCTGCGGAGCATACAATCCGGCCCGGATCCACAGCCCTCTGTCTGTAACACGGAGGCTGCGGAGCATGCAATCCGTCCCGGATCCACAGCCCTCTGTCGGTAACACGGAGCCTGCGGACCATGCAATCCGGCTCGGATCCACAGCCCTCTGACTGTAACATGGAGCCTGCGGAGCATGCAATCCGGCCCAGATCCACAGCCCTCTGTCTGTAACATGGAGCCTGCGGAGCATGCAATCCGGCCCGGTTCCACAGCCCTCTGTCGGCAACACGGAGCCTGCGGAGTATGCAATCTGGCCGGGATCCACCGCCCTCTGTCGGTAACACGGAGCCAGCGGAGCTTGCAATCCGGCCCATATCCACAGCCCTCTGTCTGTAACAGGGAGCCTGCGGAGCATGCAATCCGGCCCGGATCCACAGCCCTCTGTCTGTAACACGGAGCCTGCGGAGCATGCAGTCCGGCCCAGATCCACAGCCCTCTGTCTGTAACACGGAGCCTGCGGAGCATGCAATCCGGCCCCGATCCACAGAACTCTGTCTGTAACAGGGAGCCTGCGGAGCATGCAATCCGGCCCAGATCTGCAAAACATGCAATCCGGCCCAGATCCACAGCCCTCTGTCTGTAACATGGAGCCTGCAGAGCATGCAGTCCGGCCCAGATCCACAGTTGTCTGTCTGTAACATGGAGTCTGCAGAGCATGCAATCCATCCCAGATCTGCAGAACATGCAATCCGGCCCGGATCCACAGCCCTCTGTCTGTAACACGGAGTCTGCAGAGCATGCAATCCGGCTCGGATCCACAGCCCTCTGTCTGTAACATGGAGCCTGCGGAGCATGCAATCCGGCCCAGATCCGCAGCCCTCTGTCTGTAACATGGAGCCTGCGGAGCATGCAATCTGGCCCAGATCCACAGCCCTCTGTCGGTAACATGGAGCCTGCGGAGCATGCAATCCGGCTAAGATCCACAGCCCTCTGTCTGTAATACGGAGCCTGCGGAGCATGCAATTCGAACCAGATCCACAGCCCTCTGTCTGTAACATGGAGCCTGCGGAGCATGCAATCCGGCTCAGATCCGCAGCCCTCTGTCTGTAACACGGAGCCTGCGGAGCATGCAATCCGGCCCAGATCCGCAGCCCTCGGTCTGTAACACGGAGCCTGCGGAGCATGCAATCCGGCCAAGATCCGCAGCCCTCTGTCGGTAACACAGAGCCTGCAGAGCATGCAATCCGGCCCAGATCCGCAGCCCTCTGTCGGTAACATGGAGCCTGCGGAACATGCAATCCGGCCCGGTTCCACAGCCCCCTGTCTGTAACATGGAGCCTGCGGGGCATGCAATCCGGCCAAGATCCACACTCCTCTGTCTGTAACACGGAGCCTGCGGAGCATGCAATCCAGCCCAGATCCACAGCCCTCTGACTGTAACAGGGAGCCTGCGGAGCATGCAATCCGGCCCAAATCCACAGCCCTCTGTCTGTAACACGGAGCCTGCGGGGGATGCAATCCAGCCCAGATCCACAGCCCTCTGTCTGTAACATGGAGCCTGCGGAGCATGCAATCCGGCCCAGATCCACAGCCCTCTGTCGGTAACATGGAGCCTGCAGAACATGCAATCCGGCCCAGATCCACAGCCCTCTGTCGGTAACATGGAGCCTGCAGAACATGCAATCCGGCCCAGATCCACAGCCCTCTGTCGGTAACATGGAGCCTGCGGAGAATGCAATCCGGCCCAGATCCGCAGCCCTCTGTCGGTAACATGGAGCGTGCGGAGCATGCAATCCGGCCCAGATCCACTGTCCTCTGTCAGTAACATGGAGCCTGCGGAGAATGCAATCCGGCCCAGATCTGCAGAACATGCAATCCGGCCCAGATCCGCAGCCCTCTGTCGGTAACACGGAGCCTGCAGAACATGCAATCCGGCCCAGATCCACAGCCCTCTGTCGGTAACACGGAGCCTGCGGAGCATGCAATCCGGCCCGGATCCGCAGCCCTCTGTCGGTAACACGGAGCCTGCAGAGCATGCAATCCGGCCCACATCCACAGCCCTCTGTCGGTAACATGGAACCTGTGGGCATGCAATCCGGCTTGGATCCGCAGCCCTCTGTAGGTAACACGGAGCCTGCAGAGCATGCAATCCGGCCCGGATCCGCAGCCCTCTGTCTGTAACACGGAGCCTGCGGAGCATGCAATCCGGCCCGGATCCACAGCCCTCTGTCTGTAACACGGAGCCTGCGGAGCATGCAAACCGTCCCGGATCCACAGCCCTCTGTCGGTAACACGGAGCCTGCGGAGCATGCAATCCGGCTCGGATCCACAGCCCTCTGACTGTAACATGGAGCCTCCGGAGCATGCAATCCGGCCCAGATCCACAGCCCTCTGTCTGTAACATGGAGCCTGCGGAGCATGCAATCCGGCCCGGTTCCACAGCCCTCTGTCGGCAACACGGAGCCTGCGGAGCATGCAATCTGGCCCGGATCCACCGCCCTCTGTCGGTAACACGGAGCCAGCGGAGCTTGCAATCCGGCCCATATCCACAGCCCTCTGTCTGTAACAGGGAGCCTGCGGAGCATGCAATCCGGCCCGGATCCACAGCCCTCTGTCTGTAACACGGAGCCTGCGGAGCATGCAGTCCGGCCCAGATCCACAGCCCTCTGTCTGTAACACGGAGCCTGCGGAGCATGCAATCCGGCCCCGATCCACAGAACTCTGTCTGTAACAGGGAGCCTGCGGAGCATGCAATCCGGCCCAGATCTGCAAAACATGCAATCCGGCCCAGATCCACAGCCCACTGTCTGTAACATGGAGACTGCAGAGCATGCAGTCCGGCCCAGATCCACAGTTGTCTGTCTGTAACATGGAGCCTGCAGAGCAAGCAATCCATCCCAGATCTGCAGAACATGCAATCCGGCCCGGATCCACAGCCCTCTGTCTGTAACACGGAGCCTGCAGAGCATGCAATCCGGCTCGGATCCACAGCCCTCTGTCGGTAAGACGGAGCCTGCGGGGCATGCAATCCAACCCAGATCCACAGCCCTCTGTCTGTAACATGGAGCCTGCGGAGCATGCAATCCGGCCCAGATCCACAGCCCTCTGTCGGTAACATGGAGCCTGCAGAACATGCAATCGGCCCAGATCCACAGCCCTCTGTCAGTAACATGGAGCCTGCAGAACATGCAATCCGGCCCAGATCCACAGCCTTCTGTCGGTAACATGGAGCCTGTGGAGAATGCAATCCGGCCCAGATCCGCAGCCCTCTGTCAGTAACATGGAGCCTGCGGAGCATGCAATCCGGCCCAGATCTGCAGAACATGCAATCCGGCCCAGATCCGCAGCCCTCTGTCGGTAACACGGAGCCTGCAGAACATGCAATCCGGCCCAGATCCGCAGCCCTCTATCGGTAACACGGAGCCTGCGGAGCATGCAATCCGGCCCAGATCTGCAGAACATGCAATCCGGCCCAGATCCGCAGCCCTCTGTCGGTAACACAGAGCCTGCGGAGCATGCAATCCGGCCAAGATCCGCAGCCCTCTGTCGGTAACACGGAGCATGCGGAGCATGCAATCCAGCCCGGATCCGCAGCCCTCTGTCGGTAACACGGAGCCTGCAGAGCATGCAATCCGGCCAAGTTCCGCAGCCCTCTGTCGGTAACACGGAGCCTGCGGAGCATGCAATCCGGCCCAGATCCGCAGCCCTCTGTCGGTAACAAGGAGCCTGCGGAGCATGCAATCCGGCCCAGATCCACAGCCGTCTGTCGCTAACATGGAGCCTGCGGGGCATGCATTCCGGCTCGGATCCGCAGCCCTCTGTCGGTAACACGGAGCCTGCGGAGCATGCAATCTGGCTCAGATCCACAGCCCTCTGACTGTATCATGGAGCCTGCGGAGCATGCAATCCGGCCCAGATCCACAGCCCTCTGTCTGTAACACGGAGCCTGCGGAGCATGCAATCCGGCTCAGATCCACAGCCCTCTGTCTGTAACATGGAGCCTGCGGAGCATGCAATCTGGCCCGGATCCACAGCCCTCTGTCTGTAACACGGAGCCTGCGGAGCATGCAATCCGGCCCAGATCCACAGCCCTCTGTCATTAACATGGAGCCTGCGGAGCATGCAATCCAGCCCGGATCCACAGCCCTCTGTCTGTAACATGGAGCCTGCGGAGCATGCAATCCGGCCCAGATCTGCAGCCCTCTGTCTGTAACACGGAGCCTGCGGAGCATGCAATCCGGCCCGGATCCACAGCCCTCTGTCTGTAACACGGAGCCTGCGGAGCATGCAATCCGGCCCAGATCCACAGCCCTCTCTCTGTAACATGGAGCCTGCGGAGCATGCGATCCGGCCCAGATCTGCAAAACATGCAATCCGGCCCAGATCCACAGCCCTCTGTCTGTAACATGGAGCCTACAGAGCATGCAATCCGGCCCAGATCCACAGCCGTCTGTCTGTAACATGGAGCCTGCAGAGCATGCAATGCATCCCAGATCTGCAGAACATGCAATCTGGCCCAGATCCGCAGCCCTCTGTCTGTAACATGGAGCCTGCAGAGCATGCAATCCGGCCCAGATCCGCAGCCCTCTGACTGTAACATGGAGCCTGCGGAGCATGCAATCCGGCCCAGTTCCACAGCCCTCTGTCTGTAACACAGAGCCTGCGGAGCATGCAATCCGGCCCGGATCCACAGCCCTCTGTCTGTAACACAGAGCCTGCGGAGCATGCAATCTGGCTCAGATCCACAGCCCTCTGACTGTAACACAGACCCAGATCCACAGTCCTCTGTCTGTAACATGGAGCCTGCGGAGTATGCAATCCGGCCCAAATCCACAGCCCTCTGTCGGTAACACGGAGCCTGCGGAGCATGCAAACCGGCCCAGTTCCACAGCCCTCGGTCTGTAACATGGAGCCTGCATAGCATGCAATCCGGCCCAGATCCACAGCCCTCTGTCGGTAGCACGGAGCCTGCAGAGCATGCAATCCGGCCCAGATCCACAGCCCTCTGTCGGTAACATGGAGCCTGCAGAGCATGCAATCCGGCCCAGATCCGCAGCCCTCTGTCTGTAACATGGAGCCTGCGGAGCATGCAATCTGGCCCAGATCCGCAGCCCTCTGTCTGTAACATGGAGCCTGCGGAGCATGCAATCCGGCTCAGAACCACAGCCCTCTGTCTGTAACACGGAGCCTGCGGAGCATGCAATCCGAACCAGATCCGCAGCCCTCTGTCTGTAACATGGAGCCTGCAGAGCATGCAATGCGGCTCAGATCCGCAGCCCTCTGTCTGTAACACGGAGCCTGCAGAGCATGCAATCCGGCCCAGATCCGCAGCCCTCTGTCGGTAACACGGAGCCTGCGGAGCATGCAATCCGGCCAAGATCCGCAGCCCTCTGTCGGTAACCCGGAGCCTGCGGAGCATGCAATCCGGCCCAGATCTGCAGCCCTCTGTCGGTAACATGGAGCCTGCGGAGCATGCAATCCGGCCCGGTTCCACAGCCCCTGTCTGTAACATGGAGCCTGCGGAGCATGCAACCCGGCCCAGATCCACAGCCCTCTGTCTGTAACACGGAGGCTGCGGAGCATGCAATCCGGCCCGGATCCGCAGCCCTCTGTCTGTAACACGGAGCCTGCGGAGCATACAATCCGGCCCGGATCCACAGCCCTCTGTCTGTAACACGGAGGCTGCGGAGCATGCAATCCGTCCCGGATCCACAGCCCTCTGTCGGTAACACGGAGCCTGCGGACCATGCAATCCGGCTCGGATCCACAGCCCTCTGACTGTAACATGGAGCCTGCGGAGCATGCAATCCGGCCCAGATCCACAGCCCTCTGTCTGTAACATGGAGCCTGCGGAGCATGCAATCCGGCCCGGTTCCACAGCCCTCTGTCGGCAACACGGAGCCTGCGGAGTATGCAATCTGGCCGGGATCCACCGCCCTCTGTCGGTAACACGGAGCCAGCGGAGCTTGCAATCCGGCCCATATCCACAGCCCTCTGTCTGTAACAGGGAGCCTGCGGAGCATGCAATCCGGCCCGGATCCACAGCCCTCTGTCTGTAACACGGAGCCTGCGGAGCATGCAGTCCGGCCCAGATCCACAGCCCTCTGTCTGTAACACGGAGCCTGCGGAGCATGCAATCCGGCCCCGATCCACAGAACTCTGTCTGTAACAGGGAGCCTGCGGAGCATGCAATCCGGCCCAGATCTGCAAAACATGCAATCCGGCCCAGATCCACAGCCCTCTGTCTGTAACATGGAGCCTGCAGAGCATGCAGTCCGGCCCAGATCCACAGTTGTCTGTCTGTAACATGGAGTCTGCAGAGCATGCAATCCATCCCAGATCTGCAGAACATGCAATCCGGCCCGGATCCACAGCCCTCTGTCTGTAACACGGAGTCTGCAGAGCATGCAATCCGGCTCGGATCCACAGCCCTCTGTCTGTAACATGGAGCCTGCGGAGCATGCAATCCGGCCCAGATCCGCAGCCCTCTGTCTGTAACATGGAGCCTGCGGAGCATGCAATCTGGCCCAGATCCACAGCCCTCTGTCGGTAACATGGAGCCTGCGGAGCATGCAATCCGGCTAAGATCCACAGCCCTCTGTCTGTAATACGGAGCCTGCGGAGCATGCAATTCGAACCAGATCCACAGCCCTCTGTCTGTAACATGGAGCCTGCGGAGCATGCAATCCGGCTCAGATCCGCAGCCCTCTGTCTGTAACACGGAGCCTGCGGAGCATGCAATCCGGCCCAGATCCGCAGCCCTCGGTCTGTAACACGGAGCCTGCGGAGCATGCAATCCGGCCAAGATCCGCAGCCCTCTGTCGGTAACACAGAGCCTGCAGAGCATGCAATCCGGCCCAGATCCGCAGCCCTCTGTCGGTAACATGGAGCCTGCGGAACATGCAATCCGGCCCGGTTCCACAGCCCCCTGTCTGTAACATGGAGCCTGCGGAGCATGCAATCCGGCCCAGATCCACAGCCCTCTGTCTGTAACACGGAGCCTGCGGAGCATGCAATCCGGCCCAGATCCACAGCCCTCTGACTGTAACATGGAGCCTGCGGGGCATGCAATCCGGCCGAGATCCACACTCCTCTGACTGTAACATGGAGCCTGCGGGGCATGCAATCCGGCCGAGATCCACACTCCTCTGTCTGTAACACGGAGCCTGCATAGCACGCAATCTGGCCCAGATCCACAGCCCTCTGTCTGTAACTTGGAGCCTGCGGAGCATGCAATAAGGCCCAGATCCACAGCCCTCTGTCTGCAACACGGAGCCTGCGGGGCACGCAATCCAGCCCTGATCCACAGCCCTCTGTCTGTAACACAGAGCCTGCGGGGCATGCAATCCAGCCCAGATCCACAGCCCTCTGACTGTAACAGGGAGCCTGCGGAGCATGCAATCCGGCCCAAATCCACAGCCCTCTGTCTGTAACACGGAGCCTGCGGGGCATGCAATCCAGCCCAGATCCACAGCCCTCTGTCGGTAACATGGAGCCTGCAGAACATGCAATCCGGCCCAGATCCACAGCCCTCTGTCGGTAACATGGAGCCTGCGGAGAATGCAATCCGGCCCAGATCCGCAGCCCTCTGTCGGTAACATGGAGCGTGCGGAGCATGCAATCCGGCCCAGATCCACTGTCCTCTGTCAGTAACATGGAGCATGCAATCCGGCCCAGATCTGCAGAACATGCAATCCGGCCCAGATCCGCAGCCCTCTGTCGGTAACACGGAGCCTGCAGAACATGCAATCCGGCCCAGATCCACAGCCCTCTGTCGGTAACACGGAGCCTGCGGAGCATGCAATCCGGCCCGGATCCGCAGCCCTCTGTCGGTAACACGGAGCCTGCAGAGCATGTAATCCGGCCCACATCCACAGCCCTCTGTCGGTAACATGGAACCTGTGGGCATGCAATCCGGCTCGGATCCGCAGCCCTCTGTAGGTAACACGGAGCCTGCAGAGCATGCAATACGGCCCGGATCCGCAGCCCTCTGTCTGTAACACAGAGCCTGCGGAGCATGCAGTCCGGCCCAGATCCACAGCCCTCTGTCTGTAACACGGAGCCTGCGGAGCATGCAATCCGGCTCAGATCCACAGCCCTCTGTCTGTAACATGGAGCCTGCGGAGCATGCAATCTGGCCCGGATCCACAGCCCTCTGTCTGTAACACGGAGCCTGCGGAGCATGCAATCCGGCCCAGATCCACAGCCCTCTGTCATTAACATGGAGCCTGCGGAGCATGCAATCCGGCCCAGATCTGCAGCCCTCTGTCTGTAACACGGAGCCTGCGGAGCATGCAATCCGGCCTGGATCCACAGCCCTCTGTCTGTAACACGGAGCCTGCGGAGCATGCAATCCGGCCCAGATCCACAGCCCTCTGTCTGTAACATGGAGCCTGCGGAGCATGCAATCCGGCCCAGATCTGCAAAACATGCAATCCGGCCCAGATCCACAGCCCTCTGTCTGTAACATGGAGCCTACAGAGCATGCAATCCGGCCCAGATCCACAGCCGTCTGTCTGTAACATGGAGCCTGCAGAGCATGCAATCCATCCCAGATCTGCAGAACATGCAATCCGGCCCAGATCCGCAGCCCTCTGTCTGTAACATGGAGCCTGCGGAGCATGCAATCCGGCCCAGATCTGCAAAACATGCAATCCGGCCCAGATCCGCAGCCCTCTGTCTGTAACATGGAGCCTGCAGAGCATGCAATCCGGCTCAGATCCACAGCCCTCGGACTGTAACATGGAGCCTGCGGAGCATGCAATCCGGCCCAGTTCCACAGCCCTCTGTCTGTAACACGGAGCCTGCGGAGCATGCAATCCGGCCCGGATCCACAGCCCTCTGTCTGTAACACAGAGCCTGCGGAGCATGCAATCTGGCTCAGATCCACAGCCCTCTGACTATAACACGGACCCAGATCCACAGTCCTCTGTCTGTAACATGGAGCCTGCGGAGTATGCAATCCGGCCCAAATCCACAGCCCTCTGTCGGTAACACGGAGCCTGCGGAGCATGCAAACCGGCCCAGTTCCACAGCCCTCGGTCTGTAACATGGAGCCTGCATAGCATGCAATCCGGCCCAGATCCACAGCCCTCTGTCGGTAGCACGGAGCCTGCAGAGCATGCAATCCGGCCCAGATCCACAGCCCTCTGTCTGTAACATGGAGCCTGTGGAGCATGCAATCTGGCCCAGATCCGCAGCCCTCTGTCTGTAACATGGAGCCTGCGGAGCATGCAATCCGGCTCAGAACCACAGCCCTCTGTCTGTAACACGGAGCCTGCGGAGCATGCAATCCGAACCAGATCCACAGCCCTCTGTCTGTAACATGGAGCCTGCGGAGCATGCAATGCGGCTCAGATCCGCAGCCCTCTGTCTGTAACACGGAGCCTGCAGAACATGCAATCCGGCCCAGATCCACAGCCCTCTGTCGGTAACATGGAGCCTGCAGAACATGCAATCCGGCCCAGATCCACAGCCTTCTGTCGGTAACATGGAGCCTGCGGAGAATGCAATCCGGCCCAGATCCGCAGCCCTCTGTCGGTAACATGGAGCGTGCGGAGCATGCAATCCGGCCCAGATCCACTGTCCTCTGTCAGTAACATGGAGCCTGCGGAGCATGCAATCTGGCCCAGATCTGCAGAACATGCAATCCGGCCCAGATCCGCAGCCCTCTGTCGGTAGCACGGAGCCTGCAGAACATGCAATCCGGCCCAGATCCGCAGCCCTCTATCGGTAACACAGAGCCTGCGGAGCATGAAATCCGGCCCAGATCTGCAGAACATGCAATCCGGCCCAGATCCGCAGCCCTCTGTCGGTAACACAGAGCCTGCGGAGCATGCAATCTGGCTCAGATCCACAGCCCTCTGACTGTAACACGGACCCAGATCCACAGTCCTCTGTCTGTAACATGGAGCCTGCGGAGTATGCAATCCGGCCCAAATCCACAGCCCTCTGTCGGTAACACGGAGCCTGAGGAGCATGCAAACCGGCCCAGTTCCACAGCCCTCGGTCTGTAACATGGAGCCTGCATAGCATGCAATCCGGCCCAGATCCACAGCCCTCTGTCGGTAGCACGGAGCCTGCAGAGCATGCAATCCGGCCCAGATCCACAGCCCTCTGTCGGTAACATGGAGCCTGCAGAGCATGCAATCCGGCCCAGATCCGCAGCCCTCTGTCTGTAACATGGAGCCTGCGGAGCATGCAATCTGGCCCAGATCCGCAGCCCTCTGTCTGTAACATGGAGCCTGCGGAGCTTGCAATCCGGCTCAGAACCACAGCCCTCTGTCTGTAACACGGAGCCTGCGGAGCATGCAATCCGAACCAGATCCGCAGCCCTCTGTCTGTAACATGGAGCCTGCGGAGCATGCAATGCGGCTCAGATCCGCAGCCCTCTGTCTGTAACACGGAGCCTGCGGAGCATGCAATCCGGCCCAGATCCGCAGCCCTCTGTCGGTAACACGGAGCCTGCGGAGCATGCAATCCGGCCAAGATCCGCAGCCCTCTGTCGGTAACACGGAGCCTGCGGAGCATGCAATCCGGCCCAGATCTGCAGCCCTCTGTCGGTAACATGGAGCCTGCGGAGCATGCAATCCGGCCCGGTTCCACAGCCCCCTGTCTGTAACATGGAGCCTGCGGAGCTTGCAACCCGGCCCAGATCCACAGCCCTCTGTCTGTAACACGGAGGCTGCGGAGCATGCAATCCGGCCCGGATCCGCAGCCCTCTGTCTGTAACACGGAGGCTGCGGAGCATGCAATCCGTCCCGGATCCACAGCCCTCTGTCGGTAACACGGAGCCTGCGGAGCATGCAATCCGGCTCGGATCCACAGCCCTCTGACTGTAACATGGAGCCTGCGGAGCATGCAATCCGGCCCAGATCCACAGCCCTCTGCCTGTAACATGGAGCCTGCGGAGCATGCAATCCGGCCCGGTTCCACAGCCCTCTGTCGGCAACACGGAGCCTGCGGAGCATGCAATCTGGCCCGGATCCACCGCCCTCTGTCGGTAACACGGAGCCAGCGGAGCTTGCAATCCGGCCCATATCCACAGCCCTCTGTCTGTAACAGGGAGCCTGCGGAGCATGCAATCCGGCCCGGATCCACAGCCCTCTGTCTGTAACACGGAGCCTGCGGAGCATGCAGTCCGGCCCAGATCCACAGCCCTCTGTCTGTAACACGGAGCCTGCGGAGCATGCAATCCGGCCCGATCCACAGAACTCTGTCTGTAACAGGGAGCCTGCGGAGCATGCAATCCAGCCCAGATCTGCAAAACATGCAATCCGGCCCAGATCCACAGCCCTCTGTCTGTAACATGGAGCCTGCAGAGCATGCAGTCCGGCCCAGATCCACAGTTGTCTGTCTGTAACATGGAGTCTGCAGAGCATGCAATCCATCCCAGATCTGCAGAACATGCAATCCGGCCCGGATCCACAGCCCTCTGTCTGTAACACGGAGTCTGCAGAGCATGCAATCCGGCTCGGATCCACAGCCCTCTGTCTGTAACATGGAGCCTGCGGAGCATGCAATCCGGCCCAGATCCGCAGCCCTCTGTCTGTAGCATGGAGCCTGCGGAGCATGCAATCTGGCCCAGATCCACAGCCCTCTGTCGGTAACATGGAGCCTGCGGAGCATGCAATCCGGCTAAGATCCACAGCCCTCTGTCTGTAATACGGAGCCTGCGGAGCATGCAATTCGAACCAGATCCACAGCCCTCTGTCTGTAACATGGAGCCTGCGGAGCATGCAATCCGGCTCAGATCCGCAGCCCTCTGTCTGTAACACGGAGCTTGCGGAGCATGCAATCCGGCCCAGATCCGCAGCCCTCAATCTGTAACACGGAGCCTGCGGAGCATGCAATCCGGCCAAGATCCGCAGCCCTCTGTCGGTAACACGGAGCCTGCAGAGCATGCAATCTGGCCCAGATCCGCAGCCCTCTGTCGGTAACATGGAGCCTGCGGAACATGCAATCCGGCCCGGTTCCACAGCCCCCTGTCTGTAACATGGAGCCTGCGGAGCATGCAATCCGGCCCAGATCCACAGCCCTCTGTCTGTAACACGGAGCCTGCGGAGCATGCAATCCGGCCCAGATCCACAGCCCTCTGACTGTAACATGGAGCCTGCGGGGCATGCAATCCGGCCGAGATCCACACTCCTCTGACTGTAACATGGAGCCTGCGGGGCATGCAATCCGGCCGAGATCCACACTCCTCTGTCTGTAACACGGAGCCTGCATAGCACGCAATCTGGCCCAGATCCACAGCCCTCTGTCTGTAACATGGAGCCTGCGGAGCATGCAATCAGGCCCAGATCCACAGCCCTCTGTCTGCAACACGGAGCCTGCGGGGCACGCAATCCAGCCCTTATCCACAGCCCTCTGTCTGTAACACAGAGCCTGCGGGGCATGCAATCCAGCCCAGATCCACAGCCCTCTGACTGTAACAGGGAGCCTGCGGAGCATGCAATCCGGCCCAAATCCACAGCCCTCTGTCTGTAACACGGAGCCTGCGGAGCATGCAATCCAGCCCAGATCCACAGCCCTCTGTCGGTAACATGGAGCCTGCAGAACATGCAATCCGGCCCAGATCCACAGCCCTCTGTCGGTAACATGGAGCCTGCGGAGAATGCAATCCGGCCCAGATCCGCAGCCCTCTGTCGGTAACATGGAGCGTGCGGAGCATGCAATCCGGCCCAGATCCACTGTCCTCTGTCAGTAACATGGAGCCTGCAGAGCATGCAATCCGGCCCAGATCTGCAGAACATGCAGTCCGGCCCAGATCCGCAGCCCTCTGTCGGTAACACGGAGCCTGCAGAACATGCAATCCGGCCCAGATCCACAGCCCTCTGTCGGTAACACGGAGCCTGCGGAGCATGCAATCCGGCCCGGATCCGCAGCCCTCTGTCGGTAACACGGAGCCTGCAGAGCATGCAATCCGGCCCACATCCACAGCCCTCTGTCGGTAACATGGAACCTGTGGGCATGCAATCCGGCTCGGATCCGCAGCCCTCTGTAGGTAACACGGAGCCTGCAGAGCATGCAATACGGCCCGGATCCGCAGCCCTCTGTCTGTAACACGGAGCCTGCGGAGCATGCAGTCCGGCCCAGATCCACAGCCCTCTGTCTGTAACACGGAGCCTGCGGAGCATGCAATCCGGCTCAGATCCACAGCCCTCTGTCTGTAACATGGAGCCTGCGGAGCATGCAATCTGGCCCGGATCCACAGCCCTCTGTCTGTAACACGGAGCCTGCAGAGCATGCAATCCGGCCCAGATCCACAGCCCTCTGTCATTAACATGGAGCCTGCGGAGCATGCAATCCGGCCCAGATCTGCAGCCCTCTGTCTGTAACACGGAGCCTGCGGAGCATGCAATCCGGCCCGGATCCACAGCCCTCTGTCTGTAACACGGAGCCTGCGGAGCATGCAATCCGGCCCAGATCCACAGCCCTCTGTCTGTAACATGGAGCCTGCGGAGCATGCGATCCGGCCCAGATCTGCAAAACATGCAATCCGGCCCAGATCCACAGCCCTCTGTCTGTAACATGGAGCCTACAGAGCATGCAATCCGGCCCAGATCCACAGCCGTCTGTCTGTAACATGGAGCCTGCAGAGCATGCATCCATCCCAGATCTGCAGAACATGCAATCCGGCCCAGATCCGCAGCCCTCTGTCTGTAACATGGAGCCTGCGGAGCATGCAATCCGGCCCAGATCTGCAAAACATGCAATCCGGCCCAGATCCGCAGCCCTCTGTCTGTAACATGGAGCCTGCAGAGCATGCAATCCGGCTCAGATCCACAGCCCTCGGACTGTAACATGGAGCCTGCGGAGCATGCAATCCGGCCCAGTTCCACAGCCCTCTGTCTGTAACACGGAGCCTGCGGAGCATGCAATCCGGCCCGGATCCACAGCCCTCTGTCTGTAACACAGAGCCTGCGGAGCATGCAATCTGGCTCAGATCCACAGCCCTCTGACTGTAACACGGACCCAGATCCACAGTCCTCTGTCTGTAACATGGAGCCTGCGGAGTATGCAATCCGGCCCAAATCCACAGCCCTCTGTCGGTAACACGGAGCCTGCGGAGCATGCAAACCGGCCCAGTTCCACAGCCCTCGGTCTGTAACATGGAGCCTGCATAGCATGCAATCCGGCCCAGATCCACAGCCCTCTGTCGGTAGCACGGAGCCTGCAGAGCATGCAATCCGGCCCAGATCCACAGCCCTCTGTCGGTAACATGGAGCCTGCAGAGCATGCAATCCGGCCCAGATCCGCAGCCCTCTGTCTGTAACATGGAGCCTGCGGAGCATGCAATCTGGCCCAGATCCGTAGCCCTCTGTCTGTAACATGGAGCCTGCGGAGCATGCAATCCGGCTCAGAACCACAGCCCTCTGTCTGTAACACGGAGCCTGCGGAGCATGCAATCCGAACCAGATCCACAGCCCTCTGTCTGTAACATGGAGCCTGCGGAGCATGCAATGCGGCTCAGATCCGCAGCCCTCTGTCTGTAACATGGAGCCTGCAGAACATGCAATCCGGCCCAGATCCACAGCCCTCTGTCGGTAACATGGAGCCTGCAGAACATGCAATCCGGCCCAGATCCACAGCCTTCTGTCGGTAACATGGAGCCTGCAGAACATGCAATCCGGCCCAGATCCGCAGCCCTCTGTCGGTAACATGGAGCGTGCGGAGCATGCAATCCGGCCCAGATCCACTGTCCTCTGTCAGTAACATGGAGCCTGCGGAGCATGCAATCTGGCCCAGATCTGCAGAACATGCAATCCGGCCCAGATCCGCAGCCCTCTGTCGGTAGCACGGAGCCTGCAGAACATGCAATCCGGCCCAGATCCGCAGCCCTCTATCGGTAACACAGAGCCTGCGGAGCATGAAATCCGGCCCAGATCTGCAGAACATGCAATCCGGCCCAGATCCGCAGCCCTCTGTCGGTAACACAGAGCCTGCGGAGCATGAAATACGGCCAAGATCCGCAGCCCTCTGTCGGTAACACGGAGCATGCGGAGCATGCAATCCAGCCCGGATCCGCAGCCCTCTGTCGGTAACACGGAGCCTGCAGAGCATGCAATCCGGCCAAGTTCCGCAGCCCTCTGTCGGTAACACGGAGCCTGCGGAGCATGCAATCCGGCCCAGATCCGCAGCCCTCTGTCGGTAACACGGAGCCTGCGGAGCATGCAATCCGGCCCAGATCCACAGCCCTCTGTCGCTAACATGAAGCCTGCGGGGCATGCATTCCGGCTCGGATCCGCAGCCCTCTGTCGGTAACACGGAGCCTGCGGAGCATGCAATTCGGCTCAGATCCACAGCCCTCTGACTGTATCATGGAGCCTGCGGAGCATGCAATCCGGCCCAGATCCACAGCCCTCTGTCGGTAACATGGAGCCTGCAGAACATGCAATCCGGCCCAGATCCACAGCCCTCTGTCGGTAACACGGAGCCTGCGGGGCATGCGATCCGGCTCAGATCCACAGCCCTCTGACTGTAACATGGAGCCTGCGGAGCATGCAATCCGGCCCAGATCCACAGCCCTCTGTCGGTAACATGGAGCCTGCGGAGCATGCAATCCGGCCCGGTTCCACAGCCCTCTGAATAACATGGAGCCTGCGGGGCATGCAATCCGGCCGAGATCTGCAGCCCTCTGTCTGTAACATGGAGCCTGCGGAGCATGCAATCCAGCCCAGATCCACAGCCCTCTGTCTGTAACATGGAGCCTGCGGAGCATGCAATCCGGACCAGATCCACAGCCCTCTGTCTGTAACATGGAGCCTGCGGAGCATGCAATACGGCCCAGATCCACAGCCCTCTGTCTGTAACACGGAGCCTGCGGAGCATGCAATCCGGCTCAGATCCACAGCCCTCTGTCTGTAACATGGAGCCTGCGGAGCATGCAATCTGGCCCGGATCCACAGCCCTCTGTCTGTAACATGGAGCCTGCGGAGCATGCAATCCGGCCCAGATCCACAGCCCTCTGTCGGTAACATGGAGCCTGCGGAGCATGCAATACGGCCCAGATCCACAGCCCTCTGTCTGTAACACGGAGCCTGCGGAGCATGCAATCCGGCTCAGATCCACAGCCCTCTGTCTGTAACATGGAGCCTGCGGAGCATGCAATCCAGCCCGGATCCACAGCCCTCTGTCTGTAACATGGAGCCTGCGGAGCATGCAATCCGGCCCAGATCTGCAGCCCTCTGTCTGTAACACGGAGCCTGCGGAGCATGCAATCCGGCCCGGATCCACTGTCCTCTGTCAGTAACATGGAGCCTGCGGAGCATGCAATCCGGCCCAGATCCACAGCCCTCTGTCGGTAACATGGAGCCTGCGGAGCATGCAATCCGGCGCAGATCCACAGCCCTCTGTCTGTAACATGGAGCCTGCGAAGCATGCAATCCAGCCCAGATCTGCAGTCCTCTGTCGGTAACATGGAGCCTGCGGAGCATGCAATCCGGCCCAGATCCACAGCCCTCTGTCGGTAACACAGAGCCTGCGGAGCGTGCAATCTGGCCCAGATCCACAGCCCTCTGTCTGTAACATGGAGCCTGCGGAGCATGCAATCCGGCCCAGATCCACAGCCCTCTGTCGGTAACATGGAGCCTGCGGAGCATGCAATCCGGCGCAGATCCACAGCCCTCTGTCTGTAACATGGAGCCTGCGAAGCATGCAATCCAACCCAGATCTGCAGCCCTCTGTCGGTAACATGGAGCCTGCGGAGCATGCAATCCGGCCCAGATCCACAGCCCTCTGTCGGTAACACAGAGCCTGCGGAGCATGCAATCCGGCACAGATCCACAGCCCTCTGTCTGTAACATGCAGCCTGCGGAGCATGCAATCCGGCCCAGATCTTCAGAACATGCAATCCGGCCCAGATCCACAGCCCTCTGTCGGTAACATGGAGCCTGCCGAGCTTGCAATCCGGCCCTGATCCACAGCCCTCTGTCTGTAACACGGAGCCTGCGGAGCATGCAATCCGGCCCAGATCCACAGCCCTCTGTCGGTAACATGGAGCCTGCGGAGCATGCAATTCGGCCCAGATCCACAGCCCTCTGTCGGTAACATGGAGCCTGCGGAGCATGCAATCCGGCGCAGATCCACAGCCCTCTGTCTGTAACATGGAGCCTGCGGAGCATGCAATCCGGCGCAGATCCACAGCCCTCTGTCTGTAACATGGAGCCTGCGAAGCATGCAATCCAGCCCAGATCTGCAGCCCTCTGTCGGTAACATGGAGCCTGCGGAGCATGCAATCTGGCCCAGATCCACAGCCCTCTGTCTGTAACATGGAGCCTGCGGAGCATGCAATTCGAACCAGATCCACAGCCCTCTGACTGTAACATGGAGCCTGCGGAGCATGCAATCCGGCCCGGTTCCACAGCCCCCTGTCTGTAACATGGAGCCTGCGGAGCATGCAATCCGGCCCAGATCCACAGCCCTCTGTCTGTAACACGGAGCCTGCGGAGCATGCAATCCGGCTCAGATCCACAGCCCTCCGACTGTAACATGGAGCCTGCGGGGCATGCAATCCGGCCGAGATCCAGACTCCTCTGACTGTAACATGGAGCCTGCGGGGCATGCAATCCGGCCGAGATCCACACTCCTCTGTCTGTAACACGGAGCCTGCGGAGCATGCAATCCAGCCCAGATCCACAGCCCTCTGACTGTAACAGGGAGCCTGCGGAGCATGCAATCCGGCCCAAATCCACAGCCCTCTGTCTGTAACCCGGAGCCTGCGGGGCATGCAATCCAGCCCAGATCCACAGCCCTCTGTCTGTAACATGGAGCCTGCGGAGCATGCAATCCGGCCCAGATCCACAGCCCTCTGTCGGTAACATGGAGCCTGCAGAACATGCAATCCGGCCCAGATCCACAGCCCTTTGTCGGTAACATGGAGCCTGCAGAACATGCAATCCGGCCCAGATCCACAGCCCTCTGTCGGTAACATGGAGCCTGCGGAGAATGCAATCCGGCCCAGATCCGCAGCCCTCTGTCGGTAACATGGAGCGTGCGGAGCATGCAATCCGGCCCAGATCCACTGTCCTCTGTCAGTAACATGGAGCCTGCGGAGAATGCAATCCGGCCCAGATCTGCAGAACATGCAATCCGGCCCAGATCCGCAGCCCTCTGTCGGTAACACGGAGCCTGCGGAGCATGCAATCCGGCCCGGATCCGCAGCCCTCTGTCGGTAACACGGAGCCTGCAGAGCATGCAATCCGGCCCAGATCCACAGCCCTCTGTCGATAACACGGAGCCTGCGGAGCATGCAATCCGGCCCGGATCCGCAGCCCTCTGTCGGTAACACGGAGCCTGCGGAGCATGCAATCCGGCCCGGATCCGCAGCCCTCTGTCGGTAACACGGAGCCTGCAGAGCATGCAATCCGGCCCAGATCCACAGCCCTCTGTCGGTAACACGGAGCCTGCGGAGCATGCAATCCGGCCCGGATCCGCAGCCCTCTGTCGGTAACACGGAGCCTGCAGAGCATGCAATCCGGCCCACATCCACAGCCCTCTGTCGGTAACATGGAGCCTGCAGAGCATGCAATCCGGCCCGGATCCGCAGCCCTCTGTCTGTAACACGGAGCCTGCGGAGCATGCAATCCGGCTCGGATCCGCAGCCCTCTGTAGGTAACATGGAGCCTGCAGAGCATGCAATCCGGCCCGGATCCGCAGCCCTCTGTCTGTAACACGGAGCCTGCGGAGCATGCAATCCGGCCCGGATCCACAGCCCTCTGTCTGTAACACGGAGCCTGCGGAGCATGCAATCCGTCCCGGATCCACAGCCCTCTGTCGGTAACACGGAGCCTGCGGAGCATGCAATCCGGCTCGGATCCACAGCCCTCTGACTGTAACATGGAGCCTGCGGAGCATGCAATCCGGCCCAGATCCACAGCCCTCTGTCTGTAACATGGAGCCTGCAGAGCATGCAATCCGGCCCGGTTCCACAGCCCTCTGTCGGCAACACGGAGCCTGCGGAGCATGCAATCTGGCCCGGATCCACCGCCCTCTGTCGGTAACACGGAGCCAGCGGAGCTTGCAATCCGGCCCATATCCACAGCCCTCTGTCTGTAACAGGGAGCCTGCGGAGCATGCAATCCGGCCCGGATCCACAGCCCTCTGTCTGTAACACGGAGCCTGCGGAGCATGCAGTCCGGCCCAGATCCACAGCCCTCTGTCTGTAACACGGAGCCTGCGGAGCATGCAATCCGGCCCCGATCCACAGAACTCTGTCTGTAACAGGGAGCCTGCGGAGCATGCAATCCGGCCCAGATCTGCAAAACATGCAATCCGGCCCAGATCCACAGCCCTCTGTCTGTAACATGGAGCCTGCAGAGCATGCAGTCCGGCCCAGATCCACAGTTGTCTGTCTGTAACATGGAGTCTGCAGCGCATGCAATCCATCCCAGATCTGCAGAACATGCAATCCGGCCCGGATCCACAGCCCTCTGTCTGTAACACGGAGCCTGCAGAGCATGCAAACCGGCTCGGATCCACAGCCCTCTGTCTGTAACATGGAGCCTGCGGAGCATGCAATCCGGCCCAGATCCGCAGCCCTCTGTCTGTAACATGGAGCCTGCGGAGCATGCAATCTGGCCCAGATCCACAGCCCTCTGTCGGTAACATGGAGCCTGCGGAGCATGCAATCCGGCTCAGATCCACAGCCCTCTGTCTGTAACACGGAGCCTGCGGAGCATGCAATTCGAACCAGATCCACAGCCCTCTGTCTGTAACATGGAGCCTGCGGAGCATGCAATCAGGCCCAGATCCACACTCCTCTGACTGTAACATGGAGCCTGCGGGGCATGCAATCCGGCCGAGATCCACACTCCTCTGTCTGTAACACAGAGCCAGCGGAGCATGCAATCTGGCCCAGATCCACAGCCCTCTGTCTGTAACATGGAGCCTGCGGAGCATGCAATCAGGCCCAGATCCACAGCCCTCTGTCTGCAACACGGAGAGGGCACGCAATCCAGCCCTGATCCACAGCCCTCTGACTGTAACAGGGAGCCTGCGGAGCATGCAATCCGGCCCAAATCCACAGCCTTCTGTCTGTAACACGGAGCCTGCGGGGCATGCAATCCAGCCCAGATCCACAGCCCTCTGTCTGTAACATGGAGCCTGCGGAGCATGCAATCCGGCCCAGATCCACAGCCCTCTGTCGGTAACATGGAGCCTGCAGAACATGCAATCCGGCCCAGATCCACAGCCCTCTGTCGGTAACATGGAGCCTGCGGAGAATGCAATCCGGCCCAGATCCGCAGCCCTCTGTCGGTAACATGGAGCGTGCGGAGCATGCAATCCGGCCCAGATCCACTGTCCTCTGTCAGTAACATGGAGCCTGCAGAGCATTCAATCCGGCCCAGATCTGCAGAACATGCAATCCGGCCCAGATCCGCAGCCCTCTGTCGGTAACATGGAGCGTGCGGAGCATGCAATCCGGCCCAGATCCACTGTCCTCTGTCAGTAACATGGAGCCTGCGGAGCATGCAATCTGGCCCAGATCTGCAGAACATGCAATCCGGCCCAGATCCGCAGCCCTCTGTCGGTAGCACGGAGCCTGCAGAACATGCAATCCGGCCCAGATCCGCAGCCCTCTATCGGTAACACAGAGCCTGCGGAGCATGAAATCCGGCCCAGATCTGCAGAACATGCAATCCGGCCCAGATCCGCAGCCCTCTGTCGGTAACACAGAGCCTGCGGAGCATGAAATACGGCCAAGATCCGCAGCCCTCTGTCGGTAACACGGAGCATGCGGAGCATGCAATCCAGCCCGGATCCGCAGCCCTCTGTCGGTAACACGGAGCCTGCAGAGCATGCAATCCGGCCAAGTTCCGCAGCCCTCTGTCGGTAACACGGAGCCTGCGGAGCATGCAATCCGGACCAGATCCGCAGCCCTCTGTCGGTAACACGGAGCCTGCGGAGCATGCAATCCGGCCCAGATCCACAGCCCTCTGTCGCTAACATGGAGCCTGCGGGGCATGCATTCCGGCTCGGATCCGCAGCCCTCTGTCGGTAACACGGAGCCTGCGGAGCATGCAATCCGGCTCAGATCCACAGCCCTCTGACTGTATCATGGAGCCTGCGGAGCATGCAATCCGGCCCAGATCCACAGCCCTCTGTCTGTAACACGGAGCCTGCAGAGCATGCAATCCAGCCCAGATCCACAGCCCTCTGTCGGTAACATGGAGCCTGCAGAACATGCAATCCGGCCCAGATCCACAGCCCTCTGTCGGTAACACGGAGCCTGCGGGGCATGCGATCCGGCTCAGATCCACAGCCCTCTGACTGTAACATGGAGCCTGCGGAGCATGCAATCCGGCCCAGATCCACAGCCCTCTGTCGGTAACATGGAGCCTGCGGAGCATGCAATCCGGCCCGGTTCCACAGCCCTCTGAATAACATGGAGCCTGCGGGGCATGCAATCCGGCCGAGATCTGCAGCCCTCTGTCTGTAACATGGAGCCTGCGGAGCATGCAATCCAGCCCAGATCCACAGCCCTCTGTCTGTAACATGGAGCCTGCGGAGCATGCAATCCGGACCAGATCCACAGCCCTCTGTCTGTAACATGGAGCCTGCGGAGCATGCAATACGGCCCAGATCCACAGCCCTCTGTCTGTAACACGGAGCCTGCGGAGCATGCAATCCGGCTCAGATCCACAGCCCTCTGTCTGTAACATGGAGCCTGCGGAGCATGCAATCTGGCCCGGATCCACAGCCCTCTGTCTGTAACATGGAGCCTGCGGAGCATGCAATCCGGCCCAGATCCACAGCCCTCTGTCATTAACATGGAGCCTGCGGAGCATGCAATCCAGCCCGGATCCACAGCCCTCTGTCTGTAACATGGAGCCTGCGGAGCATGCAATCCGGCCCAGATCTGCAGCCCTCTGTCTGTAACACGGAGCCTGCGGAGCATGCAATCCGGCCCGGATCCACTGTCCTCTGTCAGTAACATGGAGCCTGCGGAGCATGCAATCCGGCCCAGATCCACAGCCCTCTGTCGGTAACATGGAGCCTGCGGAGCATGCAATCCGGCGCAGATCCACAGCCCTCTGTCTGTAACATGGAGCCTGCGAAGCATGCAATCCAGCCCAGATCTGCAGTCCTCTGTCGGTAACATGGAGCCTGCGGAGCATGCAATCCGGCCCAGATCCACAGCCCTATGTCGGTAACACAGAGCCTGCGGAGCGTGCAATCTGGCCCAGATCCACAGCCCTCTGTCTGTAACATGGAGCCTGCGGAGCATGCAATCCGGCCCAGATCCACAGCCCTCTGTCGGTAACATGGAGCCTGCGGAGCATGCAATCCGGCGCAGATCCACAGCCCTCTGTCTGTAACATGGAGCCTGCGAAGCATGCAATCCAACCCAGATCTGCAGCCCTCTGTCGGTAACATGGAGCCTGCGGAGCATGCAATCCGGCCCAGATCCACAGCCCTCTGTCGGTAACACAGAGCCTGCGGAGCATGCAATCCGGCGCAGATCCACAGCCCTCTGTCTGTAACATGCAGCCTGCGGAGCATGCAATCCGGCCCAGATCTTCAGAACATGCAATCCGGCCCAGATCCACAGCCCTCTGTCGGTAACATGGAGCCTGCCGAGCTTGCAATCCGGCCCTGATCCACAGCCCTCTGTCTGTAACACGGAGCCTGCGGAGCATGCAATCCGGCCCAGATCCACAGCCCTCTGTCGGTAACATGGAGCCTGCGGAGCATGCAATCCGGCCCAGATCCACAGCCCTCTGTCTGTAACATGGAGCCTGCGGAGCATGCAATCCGGCCCAGATCCACAGCCCTCTGTCGGTAACATGGAGCCTGCGGAGCATGCAATCCGGCGCAGATCCACAGCCCTCTGTCTGTAACATGGAGCCTGCGAAGCATGCAATCCAGCCCAGATCTGCAGCCCTCTGTCGGTAACATGGAGCCTGCGGAGCATGCAATCTGGCCCAGATCCACAGCCCTCTGTCTGTAACATGGAGCCTGCGGAGCATGCAATTCGAACCAGATCCACAGCCCTCTGACTGTAACATGGAGCCTGCGGAGCATGCAATCCGGCCCGGTTCCACAGCCCCCTGTCTGTAACATGGAGCCTGCGGAGCATGCAATCCGGCCCAGATCCACAGCCCTCTGTCTGTAACACGGAGCCTGCGGAGCATGCAATCCGGCTCAGATCCACAGCCCTCCGACTGTAACATGGAGCCTGCGGGGCATGCAATCCGGCCGAGATCCAGACTCCTCTGACTGTAACATGGAGCCTGCGGGGCATGCAATCCGGCCGAGATCCACACTCCTCTGTCTGTAACACGGAGCCTGCGGAGCATGCAATCCAGCCCAGATCCACAGCCCTCTGACTGTAACAGGGAGCCTGCGGAGCATGCAATCCGGCCCAAATCCACAGCCCTCTGTCTGTAACCCGGAGCCTGCGGGGCATGCAATCCAGCCCAGATCCACAGCCCTCTGTCTGTAACATGGAGCCTGCGGAGCATGCAATCCGGCCCAGATCCACAGCCCTCTGTCGGTAACATGGAGCCTGCAGAACATGCAATCCGGCCCAGATCCACAGCCCTCTGTCGGTAACATGGAGCCTGCGGAGAATGCAATCCGGCCCAGATCCGCAGCCCTCTGTCGGTAACATGGAGCGTGCGGAGCATGCAATCCGGCCCAGATCCACTGTCCTCTGTCAGTAACATGGAGCCTGCGGAGAATGCAATCCGGCCCAGATCTGCAGAACATGCAATCCGGCCCAGATCCGCAGCCCTCTGTCGGTAACACGGAGCCTGCGGAGCATGCAATCCGGCCCAGATCCACAGCCCTCTGTCGATAACACGGAGCCTGCGGAGCATGCAATCCGGCCCGGATCCGCAGCCCTCTGTCGGTAACACGGAGCCTGCGGAGCATGCAATCCGGCCCGGATCCGCAGCCCTCTGTCGGTAACACGGAGCCTGCAGAACATGCAATCCGGCCCAGATCCACAGCCCTCTGTCGGTAACACGGAGCCTGCGGAGCATGCAATCCGGCCCGGATCCGCAGCCCTCTGTCGGTAACACGGAGCCTGCAGAGCATGCAATCCGGCCCACATCCACAGCCCTCTGTCGGTAACATGGAACCTGTGGGCATGCAATCCGGCTCGGATCCGCAGCCCTCTGTAGGTAACATGGAGCCTGCAGAGCATGCAATCCGGCCCGGATCCGCAGCCCTCTGTCTGTAACACGGAGCCTGCGGAGCATGCAATCCGGCCCGGATCCACAGCCCTCTGTCTGTAACACGGAGCCTGCGGAGCATGCAATCCGTCCCGGATCCACAGCCCTCTGTCGGTAACACGGAGCCTGCGGAGCATGCAATCCGGCTCGGATCCACAGCCCTCTGACTGTAACATGGAGCCTGCGGAGCATGCAATCCGGCCCAGATCCACAGCCCTCTGTCTGTAACATGGAGCCTGCAGAGCATGCAATCCGGCCCGGTTCCACAGCCCTCTGTCGGCAACACGGAGCCTGCGGAGCATGCAATCTGGCCCGGATCCACCGCCCTCTGTCGGTAACACGGAGCCAGCGGAGCTTGCAATCCGGCCCATATCCACAGCCCTCTGTCTGTAACAGGGAGCCTGCGGAGCATGCAATCCGGCCCGGATCCACAGCCCTCTGTCTGTAACACGGAGCCTGCGGAGCATGCAGTCCGGCCCAGATCCACAGCCCTCTGTCTGTAACACGGAGCCTGCGGAGCATGCAATCCGGCCCCGATCCACAGAACTCTGTCTGTAACAGGGAGCCTGCGGAGCATGCAATCCGGCCCAGATCTGCAAAACATGCAATCCGGCCCAGATCCACAGCCCTCTGTCTGTAACATGGAGCCTGCAGAGCATGCAGTCCGGCCCAGATCCACAGTTGTCTGTCTGTAACATGGAGTCTGCAGCGCATGCAATCCATCCCAGATCTGCAGAACATGCAATCCGGCCCGGATCCACAGCCCTCTGTCTGTAACACGAAGCCTGCAGAGCATGCAATCCGGCTCGGATCCACAGCCCTCTGTCTGTAACATGGAGCCTGCGGAGCATGCAATCCGGCCCACATCCGCAGCCCTCTGTCTGTAACATGGAGCCTGCGGAGCATGCAATCTGGCCCAGATCCACAGCCCTCTGTCGGTAACATGGAGCCTGCGGAGCATGCAATCCGGCTCAGATCCACAGCCCTCTGTCTGTAACACGGAGCCTGCGGAGCATGCAATTCGAACCAGATCCACAGCCCTCTGTCTGTAACATGGAGCCTGCGGAGCATGCAATCAGGCCCAGATCCACACTCCTCTGACTGTAACATGGAGCCTGCGGAGCATGCAATCCGGCTCAGATCCACAGCCCTCTGTCTGTAACACGGAGCCAGCGGAGCATGCAATCTGGCCCAGATCCACAGCCCTCTGTCTGTAACATGGAGCCTGCGGAGCATGCAATCAGGCCCAGATCCACAGCCCTCTGTCTGCAACACAGAGCCTGCAGGGCACGCAATCCCGCCCTGATCCACAGCCCTCTGACTGTAACAGGGAGCCTGCGGAGCATGCAATCCGGCCCAAATCCACAGCCTTCTGTCTGTAACACGGAGCCTGCGGGGCATGCAATCCAGCCCAGATCCACAGCCCTCTGTCTGTAACATGGAGCCTGCGGAGCATGCAATCCGGCCCAGATCCACAGCCCTCTGTCGGTAACATGGAGCCTGCAGAACATGCAATCCGGCCCAGATCCACAGCCCTCTGTCGGTAACATGGAGCCTGCGGAGAATGCAATCCGGCCCAGATCCGCAGCCCTCTGTCGGTAACATGGAGCGTGCGGAGCATGCAATCCGGCCCAGATCCACTGTCCTCTGTCAGTAACAAGGAGCCTGCGGAGCATTCAATCCGGCCCAGATCTGCAGAACATGCAATCCGGCCCAGATCCGCAGCCCTCTGTCGGTAACACGGAGCCTGCAGAACATGCAATCTGGCCCAGATCCACAGCCCTCTGTCGGTAACACGAAGCCTGCGGAGCATGCAATCCGGCCCGGATCCGCAGCCCTCTGTCGGTAACACAGAGCCTGCAGAGCATGCAATCCGGCCCACATCCACAGCCCTCTGTCGGTAACATGGAACCTGTGGGCATGCAATCCGGCTCGGATCCGCAGCCCTCTGTAGGTAACACGGAGCCTGCAGAGCATGCAATCCGGCCCGGATCCGCAGCCCTCTGTCTGTAACACGGAGCCTGCGGAGCATGCAGTCCGGCCCAGATCCACAGCCCTCTTTCTGTAACGCGTAGCATGCAATCCGGCCCCAATCCACAGAACTCTGTCTGTAACAGGGAGCCTGCGGAGCATGCAATCCGGCCCAGATCTGCAAAACATGCAATCCGGCCCAGATCCACAGCCCTCTGTCTGTAACATGGAGCCTGCAGAGCATGCAGTCCGGCCCAGATCCACAGTTGTCTGTCTGTAACATGGAGCCTGCAGAGCAAGCAATCCATCCCAGATCTGCAGAACATGCAATCCGGCCCGGATCCACAGCCCTCTGTCTGTAACACGGAGCCTGCAGAGCATGCAATCCGGCTCGGATCCACAGCCCTCTGTCGGTAACACGGAGCCTGCGGGGCATGCAATCCAACCCAGATCCACAGCCCTCTGTCTGTAACATGGAGCCTGCGGAGCATGCAATCCGGCCCAGATCCACAGCCCTCTGTCGGTAACATGGAGCCTGCAGAACATGCAATCGGCCCAGATCCACAGCCCTCTGTCGGTAACATGGAGCCTGCAGAACATGCAATCCGGCCCAGATCCACAGCCTTCTGTCGGTAACATGGAGCCTGCGGCAAATGCAATCCGGCCCAGATCCGCAGCCCTCTGTCGGTAACATGGAGCGTGCGGAGCATGCAATCCGGCCCAGATCCACTGTCCTCTGTCAGTAACATGGAGCCTGCGGAGCATGCAATCCGGCCCAGATCTGCAGAACATGCAATCCGGCACAGATCCGCAGCCCTCTGTCGGTAACACGGAGCCTGCAGAACATGCAATCCGGCCCAGATCCGCAGCCCTCTATCGGTAACACGGAGCCTGCGGAGCATGCAATCCGGCCCAGATGTGCAGAACATGCAATCCGGCCCAGATCCGCAGCCCTCTGTCGGTAACACAGAGCCTGCGGAGCATGCAATCCGGCCAAGATCCGCAGCCCTCTGTCGGTAACACGGAGCATGCGGAGCATGCAATCCAGCCCGGATCCGCAGCCCTCTGTCGGTAACACGGAGCCTGCAGAGCATGCAATCCGGCCAAGTTCCGCAGCCCTCTGTCTGTAACACGGAGCCTGCAGAGCATGCAATCCGGCCCAGATCCACAGCCCTCTGTCGGTAACATGGAGCCTGCAGAACATGCAATCCGGCCCAGATCCACAGCCCTCTGTCGGTAACATGGAGCCTGCGGGGCATGCGATCCGGCTCAGATCCACAGCCCTCTGACTGTAACATGGAGCCTGCGGAGCATGCAATCCGGCCCAGATCCACAGCCCTCTGTCGGTAACATGGAGCCTGCGGAGCATGCAATCCGGCCCGGTTCCACAGCCCTCTGGCTAACATGGAGCCTGCGGGGCATGCAATCCGGCCCAGATCCACAGTCCTCTGTCTGTAACACGGAGCCTGCAGAGCATGCAATCCGGCCGAGATCTGCAGAACATGCAATCTGGCCCAGATCCACAGCCCTCTGTCTGTAACACGGAGCCAGCGGAGCATGCAATCTGGCCCAGATCCACAGCCCTCTGTCTGTAACATGGAGCCTGCGGAGCATGCAATCCAGCCCAGATCCACAGCCCTCTGTCTGTAACATGGAGCCTGCGGAGCATGCAATCCAGCCCAGATCCACAGCCCTCTGTCTGTAACATGGAGCCTGTGGAGCATGCAATCCGGCCCAGATCCACTGTCCTCTGTCGGTAACATGGAGCCTGCGGAGCATGCAATACGGCCCAGATCCACAGCCCTCTGTCTGTAACACGGAGCCTGCGGAGCATGCAATCCGGCTCAGATCCACAGCCCTCTGTCTGTAACATGGAGCCTGCGGAGCATGCAATCTGGCCCGGATCCACAGCCCTCTGTCTGTAACACGGAGCCTGCGGAGCATGCAATCCGGCCCAGATCCACAGCCCTCTGTCATTAACATGGAGCCTGCGGAGCATGCAATCCAGCCCGGATCCACAGCCCTCTGTCTGTTACACGGAGCCTGCGGAGCATGCAATCCGGCCCTGATCAGCAGCCCTCTGTCTGTAACACGGAGCCTGCGGAGCATGCAATCCGGCCCGGATCCACTGTCCTCTGTCAGTAACATGGAGCCTGCGGAGCATGCAATCCGGCCCAGATCCACAGCCCTCTGTCGGTAACATGGAGCCTGCGGAGCATGCAATCCGGCGCAGATCCACAGCCCTCTGTCTGTAACATGGAGCCTGCGGAGCATGCAATCCGGCCCAGATCTTCAGAACATGCAATCCGGCCCAGATCCACAGCCCTCTGTCGGTAACATGGAGCCTGCCGAGCTTGCAATCCGGCCCAGATCCACAGCCCTCTGTCTGTAACACGGAGCCTGCGGAGCATGCAATCCGGCCAAGATCCGCAGCCCTCTGTCGGTAACACGGAGCCTGCGGAGCATGCAATCCGGCCCAGATCCGCAGCCCTCTGTCGGTAACATGGAGCCTGCGGAGCATGCAATCCGGCCCAGATCCACAGCCCTCTGTCTGTAACACGGAGCCTGCGGAGCATGCAATCCGGCTCAGATCCACAGCCCTCTGACTGTAACATGGAGCCTGCGGGGCATGCAATCCGGCCGAGATCCACACTCCTCTGACTGTAACATGAAGCCTGCTGGGCATGCAATCCGGCCGAGATCCACACTCCTCTGTCTGTATCACGGAGCCTGCGGAGCATGCAATCTGGCCAGATCCACAGCCCTCTGTCTGTAACATGGAGCCTGCGGAGCATGCAATCAGGCCCAAATCCACAGCCCTCTGTCTGTAACACGGAGCCTGCGGAGCATGCAATCCGGCCCAGATCCACAGCCCTCTGTCGGTAACATGGAGCCTGCAGAACATGCAATCCGGCCCAGATCCACAGCCCTCTGTCGGTAACATGGAGCCTGCGGAGAATGCAATCCGGCCCAGATCCGCAGCCCTCTGTCGGTAACATGGAGCGTGCGGAGCATTCAATCCGGCCCAGATCCACTGTCCTCTGTCAGTAACATGGAGCCTGCGGAGCATGCATTCCGGCCCAGATCTGCAGAACATGCAATCCGGCCCAGATCCGCAGCCCTCTGTCGGTAACACGGAGCCTGCAGAACATGCAATCCGGCCCAGATCCACAGCCCTCTGTCGGTAACACGGAGCCTGCGGAGCATGCAATCCGGCCCGGATCCGCAGCCCTCTGTCGGTAACACGGAGCCTGCAGAGCATGCAATCCGGCCCACATCCACAGCCCTCTGTCGGTAACATGGAACCTGTGGGCATGCAATCCGGCTCGGATCCACAGCCCTCTGTAGGTAACACGGAGCCTGCAGAGCATGCAATCCGGCCCGGATCCGCAGCCCTCTGTCTGTAACACGGAGCCTGCGGAGCATGCAATCCGGCCCGGATCCACAGCCCTCTGTCTGTAACATGGAGCCTGCGTAGCATGCAATCCGTCCCGGATCCACAGCCCTCTGTCGGTAACACAGAGCCTGCAGAGCATGCAATCCGGCTCGGATCCATAGCCCTCTGACTGTAACATGGAGCCTGCAGAGCATGCAATCCGGCCCAGATCCACAGCCCTCTGTCTGTAACATGGAGCCTGCGGAGCATGCAATCCGGCCCGGTTCCACAGCCCTCTGTCGGCAACACGGAGCCTGCGGAGCATGCAATCTGGCCCGGATCCACAGCCCTCTGTCTGTAACAGGGAGCCTGCGGAGCATGCAATCCGGCCCGGATCCACAGCCCTCTGTCTGTAACACGGAGCCTGCGGAGCATGCAGTACGGCCCAGATCCACAGCCCTCTGTCTGTAACACGGAGCCTGCGGAGCATGCAATCCGGCCCCGATCCACAGAACTCTGTCTGTAACAGGGAGCCTGCGGAGCATGCAATCCGGCCCAGATCTGCAAAACATGCAATCCGGCCCAGATCCATAGCCCTCTGTCTGTAACATGGAGCCTGCAGAGCATGCAGTCCGGCCCAGATCCACAGTTGTCTGTCTGTAACATGGAGCCTGCAGAGCATGCAATCCATCCCAGATCTGCAGAACATGCAATCCGGCCCGGATCCACAGCCCTCTGTCGGTAACACGGAGCCTGCGGAGCATGCAATCCGGCCCAGATCCACAGCCCTCTGTCGGTAACACGGAGCCTGCAGAGCATGCAATCCGGCTCGGATCCACAGCCGTCTGTCGGTAACACGGAGCCTGCGGAGCATGCAATCCGGCCCAGATCCACAGCCCTCTGTCGGTAACACGGAGCCTGCGGGGCATGCAATCCGGCTCAGATCCACAGCCCTCTGACTGTAACATGGAGCCTGCGGAGCATGCAATCCGGCCCAGATCCACAGCCCTCTGTCTGTAACATGGAGCCTGCGGGGCATGCAATCCGGCTCAGATCCACAGCCCTCTGACTGTAACATGGAGCCTGCGGAGCATGCAATCCGGCCCAGATCCACAGCCCTCTGTCTGTAACATAGAGCCTGCGGGGCATGCAATCCGGCCCAGATCCACAGCCCTCTGTCGGTAAGACGGAGCCTGCGGGGCATGCAATCCGGCTCAGATCCACAGCCCTCTGACTGTAACATGGAGCCTGCGGAGCATGCAATCCGGCCCAGATCCACAGCCCTCTGTCTGTAACATAGAGCCTGCGGGGCATGCAATCCGGCTCAGATCCACAGCCCTCTGACTGTAACATGGAGCCTGCGGAGCATGCAATCTAGCCCGGATCCACAGCCCTCTGTCTGTAACACGGAGCCTGCGGAGCATGCAATCCGGCCCAGATCCACAGCCCTCTGTCTGTAACACAGAGCCTGCGGAGCATGCAATCCGGCCCCGATCCACAGCCCTCTGTCTGTAACATGGAGCCTGCGGAGCATGCGATCCGGCCCAGATCTGCAAAACATGCAATCCGGCCCAGATCCACAGCCCTCTGTCTGTAACATGGAGCCTACAGAGCATGCAATCCGGCCCAGATCCACAGCCGTCTGTCTGTAACATGGAGCCTGCAGAGCATGCAATCCATCCCAGATCTGCAGAACATGCAATCCGGCCCAGATCCGCAGCCCTCTGTCTGTAACATGGAGCCTGCAGAGCATGCAATCCGGCCCAGATCCGCAGCCCTCTGTCTGTAACATGGAGCCTGCGGAGCATGCAATCCGGCCCAGATCTGCAAAACATGCAATCCGGCCCAGATCCGCAGCCCTCTGTCTGTAACATGGAGCCTGCAGAGCATGCAATCCGGCCCAGATCCACTGTTCTCCGTCGGTAACATGGAGCCTGCGGGGCATGCAATCCAGCCCAGATCCGCAGCCCTCTGTCTGTAACACGGAGCCTGCGGAGCATGCAATCCGGCTCAGATCCACAGCCCTCTGACTGTAACATGGAGCCTGCGGAGCATGCAATCCGGCCCAGTTCCACAGCCCTCTGTCTGTAACACGGAGCCTGCGGAGCATGCAATCCGGCCCGGATCGACAGCCCTCTGTCTGTAACACAGAGCCTGCGGAGCATGCAATCTGGCTCAGATCCACAGCCCTCTGTCTGTAACACGGAGCCTGCGGAGCATGCAGTACGGCCTGGATCCACAGCCCTCTGTCTGTAACACAGAGCCTGCGGAGCATGCAATCCGGCTCAGATCCACAGCCCTCTGACTGTAACACGGACCCAGAACCACAGTCCTCTGTCTGTAACATGGAGCCTGCGGAGTATGCAATCCGGCCCAAATCCACAGCCCTCTGTCATTAACATGGAGCCTGCGTAGCATGCAATCCGGCTCAGATCCACAGCCCTCTGTCGGTAACATGGAGCCTGCGGAGTATGCAATCCAGCCCAGATCCACAGCCCTCTGTCGGTAACACGGAGCCTGCGGAGCATGCAAACCGGCCCAGTTCCACAGCCCTCGGTCTGTAACATGGAGCCTGCATAGCATGCAATCCGGCCCAGATCCACAGCCCTCTGTCGGTAGCACGGAGCCTGCGGAGCATGCAATCCGGCCCAGATCCACAGCTCTCTGTCGGTAACATGGAGCCTGCAGAGCATGCAATCCGGCCCGGATCCTCAGCCCTCTGTAAGAGGGAGCCTGCGGAGCATGCAATCCGGCCCGGATCCACAGCCCTCTGTCGGTAACATGGAGCCTGCAGAACATGCAATCCGGCCCAGATCCGCAGCCCTCTGTCTGTAACATGGAGCCTGCGGAGCATGCATCCGGCCCAGATCCGCAGCCCTCTGTCTGTAACATGGAGCCTGCAGAGCATGCAATCCGGGCCAGATCCACAGCCCTCTGTCGGTAACACGGAGCCTGCGGAGCATGCAATCCGGCCCAGATCCACAGCCCTCTGTCTGTAACACGGAGCCTGCGGAGCATGCAATCCGGCTCAGATCCACAGCCCTCTGACTGTAACACGGACCCAGATCCACAGCCCTCTGACTGTATTACGGACCCAGATCCACAGCCCTCTGACTGTAACATGGAGCCTGCGGAGCATGCAATCCGGCTCAGATCCACAGCCCTCTGACTGTAACACGGACTAAGATCCACAGCCCTCTGACTGTATTACGGACCCAGATCCACAGCCCTCTGACTGTAACATGGACCCAGATCCACAGCCCTCTGACTGTATTACGGACCCAGATCCACAGCCCTCTGACTGTAACATGGAGCCTGCGGAGCATGCAATCTGGCCCAGATCCACAGCCCTCTGACTGTAACACGGAGCCTGCGGAGCATGCCATCCGGCTCAGATCCACAGCCCTCTGACTGTAACACGGACCCAGATCCACAGTCCTCTGTCTGTAACATGGAGCCTGCGGAGCATGCAATCCGGCTCAGATCCACAGCCCTCTGACTGTAACACGGACCCAAATCCACAGCCCTCTGAATGTAACACGGACCCTGATCCACAGCCCTCTGTCATTAACATGAAGCCTGCGGAGCATGCAATCCGGCTCAGATCCACAGCCCTCTGTCGGTAACATGGAGCCTGCGGAGCATGCAATCCAGCCCAGATCCACAGCCCTGTGTCGGTAACACGGAGCCTGCGGAGCATGCAATCCGGCCCAGATCCACAGCCCTCTGTCGGTAACATGGAGCCTGCGGAGCATGCAATCCGGCCCAGATCCACTATCCTCTGTCAGTAACACGGAGCCTGCGGAGCATGCAATCCGGCCTGGATCCACAGCCCTCTGTCTGTAACACGGAGCCTGCGGAGCATGCAATCCGGCTCAGATCCACAGCCCTCTGTCTGTAACATGGAGCCTGCGGAGCATGCAATCCGGCCCAGATCCACAGCCCTCTGTCGGTAACATGGAGCCTGCGGAGCATGCAATCCGGCTCAGATCCACAGTCCTCTGTCGGTAACATGGAGCCTGCGGAGCATGCAATCCGGGCCGGATCCACAGCCCTCTGTCTGTAACACGGACCCAGATCCACAGCCCTCTGTCTGTAACATGGAGCCTGCGGGGCATGCAATCCGGCTCAGATCCACAGCCCTCTGTCTGTAACACAGAGCCTGCAGAGCATGCAATCCGGCCCAGATCCACAGCCCTCTGTCTGTAACACGGACCCAGATCCACAGCCCTCTGTCATTAACATGAAGCCTGCGGGGCATGCAATCCGCCCCGGATCCACAGCCCGCTGTCTGTGTGTGTGTTCGAAATGCCAGAGTGGCAGAATGCCAGTCTGCACCTGGTGACCATGCACACAGGGAGGCCACACTTCAAGCCCGGATAAGCCAACACAATGCGCCCATCAGGCCTCCTGTCCGCTGGACCACTTGTGACCTCACAGGACTGAGCAGAAGCACAACGTCAATTATTTGGTGTGTTTCCACCACACATCACTATCAGGCACCGAAATGCAGTATGTAACTCTGTACAATATGCCAAAGTCAGAAGTCAATGCATGCCCTCACACCGCTCATGATACACATGGCTGAGAAGAACCATCTTAGCATGATCTTAGGTCGATTCTTTTCGCCGGATCACAAGTTTTGCACCAGGCAACAGGGAATAACTCTTAGAGCAGGACTGAAAATGATGCCCCAGGTCCTTCTCTGGCTGTCTATTTTCCTTTCTCTTCCCCCACTGAATGTTTTAGAATTGTTGTAAAATCTTCTTCTTTACTCTGAAAAGTTCAGTCAGTTACCGCTGTGCTACGGGACTAAAAAAGGACTAAAATAAAATGGCCCAACATGCCCGACTGTTGAAAAAAAGTTAGAAATCTATTGCTCATCCATGACTCATGGCCACCGGAAAATGTTTATGGCCAGACGTAAGTACCTTAATATGCCTAACTAGGACGTCACTGCAAGCGACAAGCAGCTCATCCTTCTCTGCATAATCAGATGAAATCACAAAAACTATTTCTTGCAGAAATGGATCAAAAGTCACACTAAACCTTCAACTCTAACTGGAACAAGAGAAGCGCTGCAGAAGGCACCCCACGCCCCCCCTCCCCCCTCACTGAAAGAGGTGAGACTCTCACGTGGCATCAGCTGCCTCATCCCTTCACATCAGGAATGTGTGTCGATCTCCGGAGGACAGACCTTGGCATTATCTCAATAGAATAAAAGGGAGGTGCCTTAATGGTTTCTCCTACATAAGAACACTATTAGAAAATAAAACACTGTAGGAACATTTACAAGCGAGTGGTGAGGAGCTAAAAAAAACAAAACGTGACACGTGCCGCATATATGGATGATGTAGTTCTCTGGTAACTAGTTGAAAGTTTTATTACTGGTGAAGGCAATTCAATTTACATCACGTTGCACACATAATGATTTAAAAAAAAAAAAAATTCACTGTCACATCTCATATCTTCTTCATTCAAATCTCAATTGAGAGTGCAGCCCAGTGACACTGTCCTATAAGAAATGGCTGCCGGACTGTGCTAAAGGGAGGTTTCTTTGTATCAAGAGGAAATATCACATTTACAGCAAATGTTCTTAATACTGAATGAATCTTACGATGATCTTCGGGGACCATATTATCAAAATTGCCTTGGGCCTTTAACAGGCGTGCTGCTCCCTCTTTTTCTCCCACAGGGTACTTTGGTATTACAGAAGAAGCCACAGGCGCTTGCGCTGCCCATCCTGTAATACAGATTGGTCGGTGCTACATGTACAGCTATGCAATCGCAATGGGGTTTTCCCTCATTTGCATGCGGTCTGGCCTTATTCAAATTATCTAACACTTTGTCCCCTTTGAAATGCAGGCTGGGGTGCCACCTGCACACTGAAACCCTGGCGGACCTGTAGATTCAAACACCGTGTCAGTCTTTCATACATGCACTGTTCCAAGTGCAGGCGCGGGTAGTCGGCTCTGCTGGGGACAGCACACTACTTGAGAGACCCAGTTTAAAAGGTGTGCTGCTGGGTGCACCGTAGCTGTACAATGCACAAATGCCCCCTAGTGTGGTGCTTGTGTGTGTACCTTTGGGGTTGAGGCCATTTGCTCCTGATGTCCCAGGGTCCGGCCATCTATGGATCCTGAGCAGCTGGGCCAAGTACCCCTTCTGCACTTGACTCTCAGGATAGCATGGTCTGAGCTGTCCAAGGCTCCCTCGAGGGGAGGTATGGATACAGGATGGTGAACACGGGCTCACAACTCAACATGCGTGCAGCAGCAGCAATAAATCATTGTTCAGCCAAATACTCCCTTTTATGACAAACGAGAAGTATTTTATTTCTACCACTGACTACGCAAAGGAAAAATACGATATCCACAAACCATTACACAACCCTACCCTGAGGTCAGGGCTCTAGTATTTCTTTGGCGGTTCCCTGTCCCACTCACACCTCGCATTGGCTATCGTGGTTATTCCCCATTCACTTCTGGTAACATCCACGCTTTGCCCCACTAGTAGTCTGAGTGTCAAGAGTCCACTGCGACTCTAACTTTAAGTCAATATTGTTCCAGCACTGTCGCGCTAAATTAGCAGTAAGTTCCCCTGTGGCCAAGAGGCCCGAAACCAGTCTTACCCGCACCAGCAAGTGTGAAGAGTTCCTGAGTGCTCCACGTCCGTGGGCCGCTCATAGGCACTCATACTTCCAGCATATGCATTTAACGGTCATGCACTGCACCCTTTATGTATTGTACCACTCCCAGGTACACATACACTCAGCATATGCATTCACCATGCACACACTGTTCAGTACTACGTTAACCCTGTATTGTTCCCTTACCAGGCACACATACACCCAGCGCAGATACACCACCTCTGCGCTGCACAACACTTCACACCATTCTGATGTAAGCCGAGAGTGAGTTGAGTTAACCACTCAGCAGCAGAACTTATAAAAGTGAGTGAGCCTGTAGGCCTCACTCCAGTGACACACGGTAAAAAGGTCCTGTTCACTCCCACTGATGACTACACCATATGCTGCCACCACTGCGCTCATGCCACTTAACTACTGGTGCCTGGGGAAGGTGGTAGCCTTCCACCACTATGAAGGTAGCGCTTTTGGCACCCCCTCCTGGGCCAACAAGACCGCAATCAATGAAACTGGCCTATGTCACGGCACACACGCATGATCCGTGTTTACCTATGACAACAAAAATCAGCATTAGGGATCCAGACATCAGTAGAGTTGGGCACTCAGGACAGGGGTGCACGTCCATCACCATGAGGAGGACTTTCTGTCCCGACAATATCAGCAACAGATCGTGAGAGACTACACATGTTCCTCCCTGCAACTATTAAGTCTCACTGGAGAGTACCCCTCATCTAGGAATTCAAAGCATCCCAAACATTGCCTCTGACACCCTCTACATTATGCAGCTTTTCCACTATTAATTAATCTTCAATAGTATCAAAGGCAGCGGGGAGGTCAAGCAACACCAATAGACTTGCAGTTTCTGACCCCCTCCCTGGCTGGAGGTCACCAAGAGCCCAGGAGCTTCGGATGGTCAGGGCCAGAGCTGTTTATTGCAAGAAGTGTCAAGTGCGGCATTCTATGTGTTTCATCTAAGCTCACGCACTCAGAGATGAGGAGAACTCACAGAGCTCAGAAATAAAAAGGGATGCTGCTTCTTCGCAGTGCAGACACATTGCGCTCGGTGAATACATTCTTATGTTGTCTGGTTCTTAAAATAAGCATGTATAAGTGTGAATGCTGGCAAGGCAGACCGTAGTGCCAATTTATTGGATGGTGCAGTGGATTAAAAGTCTTACAAAAACTCTCTCTGTAACCTTCCTCCCTGTGACTTTTCTTCCATTTAAAGCTGTGTCATTCAGACCGTGGCTGCTTCAGTTTTCATGGATTACGTTTCTGGCGTCGGAACTAAAAGGTTTCTCAGCGACTGTGGCGCTGCCGCGGTACTTAAGACAAGCAGGAACCAGAGAGGTGTTAGACTTGCAGGCTGATGTCGGCCTGAGCTGGAAAAGGATTGCAAAAGGTTCCCTCACTGAAGCCAGCAGAAAAGATGCCACAGGGAACCCTCTCCCGAGCAGAGCGCTCTTTAATGCAGCCGGCAGAGGGCGCTGCAGCCTAGTGCTCTGCACTACAGGTGACTCTATGAGGTGTGGAGCAGCATTAACTCACTGGCTGCTCCTGCAGGTGCAGTGGTACCTGGACACTGCAAGTAGGGGCATTTTGTCCCGTGGGCTCAGTGCTTAATTTGAGCCTGTGGTTAGCGGGGAGGGGGGGAGCACTTCTTTTTGAGGATTTGGCACTTAGTTTTCTACAAGAGACAGCAAGAGACTGAAAAACAAACAAAGCAGAAAAACAGGAGAAAGAAGGAAAACACGAAATAAAGGTAGAAAGCAGGCGCCTTCTAGAGTGAGATAAAGGGACAGCGAGTGCATGGTAGTGGATTAAAGAGGCCTGAGGTGAACTCAAGACTATGCTTCCTTGGTATTCGGTGCGCCAACATTTAATTGCACCGGCCAGCGGGTTTCAGGGCAGAATTTTGGTCACCGGCACTCATTCAATTACAGATTAAGCACTGCTTGGACCTCATTGCATCTCATCTAACATGACCTCATTCCAGTTCATTGGCCCTCACTACAACTCTTTGGACCTCATTGTAGCTCATCGCAGCTCACTGCAACTCATCGGAATTCACTGCAGCTCATCCAACCTCACTGCAGCTCTTCGGACCTCATTGCCGCTCATCAAGCCTCATCATAACTCATCAGGCCTCATTGTAACTTATCAGACCACATTATATCTTATCTGACCTCATTGCATCTTGTCAGACCTCATTCCAGCTCATCGGATCTTCTTGCAGCTCATCGGACCTCATTGCAGCTCATCGGGCCTCATTGCAGCTCATCGGGCCTCATTGCAGCTCATCGGGCCTCATTGCAGCTCATCTGACCTCATAGCAGCTCATTGGACCTCATTGCAGCTCATCGGGCTTCAGTGCATCTCATCAGACCTCGATGCAACCCATCAGGCCTCATTGCAACTCCACGGACCACATGCCACCTCATCAGCTCATCGGATCTCCTTGCATCTCACTGGATCTCACTGCAATTCATCGAACCTCACTGCAGTTCATCTGACTTCATAGCAGGTAATTGGAGCTCATTGCAGCTAATTGGAGCTCATTGCAGCTCATCGGGTCTCATTGCATCTCATCAGACCTCACTACAGCTCCTTAGACCTCACTGCATCTCATCAGACCTCATTACTGCTCCTCAGACCTCACTGCATCTCATCTGACAGCACTGCAGCTCATTGGACCTCATTGCAGTTCATCGGACCTCATTGCAGTTCATCGGACCTCATTGCTGCTCATCTGGCCTCATTGCATCTCATCGGACCTCATTACTTCTCATTGGACCTCACTGTAGCTCACCGGACTTCACTGCATCTCATTGGACCTCACTGCATCTCATTGGACCTCACTGCATCTCATTGGACCTCACTGCATCTCATCGGACCTCACTGCATCTCATTGGAGCTCATTGCAGCTCATCCGACCTCATTGCACCACATCGGACCTCACTGCAGCTCAACGGGCCTCATTGCATCTCATCAGACCTCATTGCAGCTCCTCAGACCTCATTGCATCTCATCAGACCTCATTGCAGCTCCTCAGACCTCACTGCATCTCATCAGACCTCATTACAGCTCCTCAGACCTCACTGCATCTCATCAGACCTCATTACAGCTCCTCAGACCTCACTGCATCTCATCAGACCTCATTGCAGTTCATCAGACCTCATTGCTGCTTATCGAGTCTCATTGCATCTCATCAGATCTCATTGCAGCTCATCGGACCTCACTGCAGCCTACCGACCTCACTGATTGCAGCTCATCGGACCTCATTAACAATACGGAACTGTGGTTACATCCTCTTGGACACTTACATGAAGCTACCTCAGAACATCAAACTTGGCAACACTTCCTGCTGCTCATCAACTGTGAAAGAGGAAGTGAGTCTGAAATCAGAGGATTCACCAGAAGACCCCAGAGGAGATGTGTGGCTATACTGCCCTTTCTTAGATGTCTTCAGTGTAAATACTACTGACTTGATGCTGAAACCAGGCCTGGCCTTCTAGAAGAAAACAAAGTGTAACTGGAACCAAAGAAGGACCCAAGGACTTCTGCACACTCCTTGGTGAAGCTTCCACTTCTGCATTTGTGTGCAATAGTTTTGTACCATGGAAGGGTCTCCATGGCAACTGGCACCAAGTGATTCTGTCATGATGCATCACCTTCAGGAGAAGGTGTCATCTTTGTCTGGACCCACAGCTTTTACAGAGTTAAGACTGGCTCTGCACTCCTGCTGGACCCAATGGAGCTGGTGGTGTCAACTACTCACATGTGGGAATTGATCCTCCAAGTGTTGAGGGCAGATATTCTGTAATCAGAAATTCCCTGAATGGGTTTTTATTCCTCTGCTGATCTCCTCATTGCACATTTATGCATCACATCCCCAGGGACAGTATATTATACATTTAAGTTGCAATAATGTTGAGTCTTTTGGGACTTCCCTGTATCACGGTAGAGGCTGGCTGTTGGAATATTGTAGGGCTTCACACTAATCAGTACACAAAAGAGGGAAAGCTTCAAAACTGATGAACTCTTAACAATTTAAGAGGTCGAATTAACTGGTCTCAATATATATCAAAGTGGAAAGGGATCTGCTCCCAGGTGAATCAGTGCGACCCTTGCTTCACATGGATATATTAGTAGGATCCTCACCCACAGGTACCACCAGTGACGCTTCATCATCGGATCCTCACCCACAGGTACCACCAGCGGCACGCTTCATCATCGGATCCTCACCCACAGGTACCAACAGCGGCACGCTTCATCATCGGATCCTCACTCACAGGTACCACCAGCGGCACGCTTCATCATCGGATCCTCACTCACAGGTACTACCAGTGGCACGCTTCATCGGATCCTCACCCACAGGTCCACCAGTAGCACACTTCATCGGATCCTCACCCACAGGTACCACAAGTGGCATGCTTCATCATCGGATCCTCACCCACAGGTACCACCAGTGGCACGCATCATCATTGGATCCTCACCCACAGGTACCTCCAGTGGCATGCCCCTATCATCAGATCTCCACCCACTAGTACCACCAGTGGCATTCTTCATCATCGGAACCTCGCCCACAGCTACCACCAGTGGCACGCTTCGTCATCGGATCCTCAGCCACAGCTACCACCAGTGGCACGCTTCATCATCGGATCCTCACCCTCAGGTACCACCAGTGGCATGCTTTATCATCGGATCCTCACCCACAGGTACCACCAGCGGCACGCTTCATCATTGGATCCTCACCCACAGGTACCACCAGTGGCATGCTTCATCATCGGATCCTCACCCACAGGTACCACCAGCGGCACGCTTCATCATCGGATCCTCACCCACAGGTACCACCAGCGGCATGCTTCATCATCGGATCCTCACCCACAGGTACCACCAGTGGCATGCTTCATCATTGGATCCTCACCCACAGGTACCACCAGCGGCACGCTTCATCATTGGATCCTCACCCACAGGTACCACCAGCGGCATGCTTTATCATTGGATCCTCACCCTCAGGTACCACCAGTGGCATGCTTTATCATCGGATCCTCACCCACAGGTACCACCAGCGGCACGCTTCATCATTGGATCCTCACCCTCAGGTACCACCAGTGGCATGCTTTATCATCGGATCCTCACCCACAGGTACCACCAGCGGCACGCTTCATCATCGGATCCTCACCCACAGGTACCACCAGCGGCACGCATCATCATTGGATCCTCACCCTCAGGTACCACCAGCGGCACGCTTCATCATCGGATCCTCACCCATAGGTACCACCAGTGGCATGCTTCATCATTGGATCCTCACCCTCAGGTACCACCAGTGGCATGCTTCATCATCGGATCCTCACCCACAGCTACCACCAGTGGCATGCTTTATCATCGGATCCTCACCCACAGGTACCACCAGCGGCACGCTTCATCATTGGATCCTCACCCTCAGGTACCACCAGTGGCACGCATCATCATTGGATCCTCACCCTCAGGTACCACCAGTGGCATGCTTCATCATCGGATCCTCACCTACAGGTTCCACCAGTGGCATGCTTCATCATTGGATCCTCACCCTCAGGTACCACCAGTGGCATGCTTCATCATTGGATCCTCACCCTCAGGTACCACCAGTGGCATGCTTCATCATCGGATCCTCACCCACAGCTACCACCAGTGGCATGCTTTATCATCGGATCCTCACCCACAGGTACCACCAGCGGCACGCTTCATCATTGGATCCTCACCCTCAGGTACCACCAGTGGCACGCATCATCATTGGATCCTCACCCTCAGGTACCACCAGTGGCATGCTTCATCATCGGATCCTCACCTACAGGTTCCACCAGTGGCATGCTTCATCATTGGATCCTCACCCTCAGGTACCACCAGTGGCATGCTTCATCATTGGATCCTCACCCTAAGGTACCACCAGTGGCATGCTTCATCATCGGATCCTCACCCTCAGGTACCAACAGTGGCACGCATCATCATTGGATCCTCACCCTCAGGTACCACCAGTGGCATGCTTCATCATTGGATCCTCACCCTCAGGTACCACCAGTGGCATGCTTCATCATTGGATCCTCACCCTCAGGTACCACCAGTGGCATGCTTCATCATCGGATACTCACCCACTGTACCACCAGTGGCATGCTTCATCATTGGAAACTCACCCACAGGTACCATCAGTGGCATGCTTCATCATCGGATCCTCACCCTCGGGTACCACCAGTGGCACGCATCATCATTGGATCCTCACCCTCCGGTACCACCAGTGGCACACATCATCATTGGATCCTCACCCACAGGTACCACCAGTGGCTTGACCTATCATCGGATATTCACCCACTGGTACTACCAGTGGCATGCTTCATCATTGGATCCTCACCCTCAGGTACCACCAGTGGCATGCTTCATCATCGGATCCTCACCCACTGTACCACCAGTGGCATGCTTCATCATCGGATACTCACCCACTGTACCACCAGTGGCATGCTTCATCATCGATCTACTCCCACTGCTACCAGCAATGGGGTGCTTCATCATCGGATCCACACCCACTGGTACCACCAGAGGCCTGCTTCATCATCGGATCCTCACTCACAGGTACCACCAGCGGCACGCTTCATCATCGGATCTTCACCTACAGGTTCCACCAGTGGCACGCTTCATCATTGGATCCTCACCCACAGGTACCACCAGTGGCTTGACCTATCATTGGATCCTCACCCTCAAGTACCACCAGTGGCTTGACCTATCATTGGATCCTCACCCTCAGGTACCACCAGTGGCTTGACCTATCATCGGATCCTCACCCTCAGGTACCACCAGTGGCATGCTTCATCATTGGATATTCACCCCCAGGTACCACCAGTGGCATGCTTTATCATCGGATCCTCACCCACTGGTACCGCCAGTGGCATGCTTCATCATTGGATCCTCACCCTCAGGTACCTCCAGTGGTATGCTTCATCATTGGATCTTCACCCACAGTTTACACCAGCGGCACGCTTCATCATTGGATCTTCACCCTCAGGTACCACCAGTGGCTTGACCTATCATCGGATCCTCACCCTCAGGTACCACCAGTGGCATGCTTCATCATCGGATCCTCACCCTCAGGTTCCACCAGTGGCATGCTTCATCATCGGATCCTCACCCTCAGGTACCACCAGTGGCATGCTTCATCATCAGATCCTCACCCTCAGGTACCACCAGTGGCACGCTTCATCATTGGATCCTCACCCTCAGGTACCACCAGTGGCACGCTTCATCATTGGATCCTCACCCTCAGGTACCACCAGTGGCACGCTTCATCATCGGATCCTCACCCTCAGGTACCACCAGTGGCATGCTTCATCATCGGATCCTCACCCTCAGGTTCCACCAGTGGCATGCTTCATCATCGGATCCTCACCCTCAGGTACCACCAGTGGCATGCTTCATCATCAGATCCTCACCCTCAGGTACCACCAGTGGCATGCTTCATCATTGGATCCTCACCCTCAGGTACCACCAGTGGCATGCTTCATCTTCGGATCCTCACCCTCAGGTACCACCAGCGGCATGCTTCATCATCGGATCCTCACCCTCAGGTACCACCAGCGGCACGCTTTATCATCGGATCCTCACCCTCAGGTACCACCAGCGGCTTGACCTATCATTGGATCCTCACCCACAGGTTCCACCAGTGGCATGCTTCATCATCGGATCCTCACCCGCTGCGCCTAGTGTGAGTGGGTGGGCTCAACGCGGTTTGTAAGCGGAGCACTTACTAAAACCTCAGTGCAAGTTAAAAAAGCCTTCAGGATCCGAATTCTTGTTTATTAATGAGGTCCTTTAGCTGGGATAGAAACAGTGTGATGTTCAGTGAGTGCAATGACCCCTAACATCGATAGCTCAGTAGGGACTTCACACTAGCCATGCTTTCAGGTCAACGGGCCACGTGAGGTAACTTTGCTGTTAAGGAGCATTAGTTGTATGGGGGTGACTGCCAGTTCATTAATCCAGGGACATGGTAAGGCCCCCCACGGCAAGGTATAATCTGAGGTGACAGGTGAATCATGATCTCTGCACCATAACCAAAGAGTGGACCCTACCTGGATGCTCCGGGAGATGGACAGTGTATTTGGTCGCTTGTTTCTTTTGTTGTCCCTGTTAATAACCCCTGATTACTGATAAATCACCAGGTGCGGTGCTGGCTCATATTTGTAGGTCTGGGTTATGATAGTGCTGGGCCAAACAGACCTATTGCTTACAATATACCGCGAGTGGGCTTTGGGTCCACTCTCTCCAATGTCTGGTTGCTTTCATCAGCCTCGTTCAGCCACTGTCCTGAGACTGTCAACCCTCCTTGGCTCAGCCAGGTGGAGTAATTGTCTTTCATCTAATGGAAATGGCTATTTGGGTGTATCCTTCCACCTCAAAGGAGTGCCTCCATTGAACTGCGTGAGTTTCCAGTTTACAATTATGCTCTCTCTGTCCACTCCTGCTGTCTCCCTTCCATAAATCTTGCTCCATTGTGCTAACACTGCCAGAACGCGTCTATTTTACTCTCTATTTGACAATATGTACGAAAGTGCATTATTCATGGGGAAGGTTGTGGGTCCTTGACAAGTCACAAGTCTGCAACCTTCTGTTTACTGGGAACCGAGTACCCCATTACAGCACTCGACTCTCTTGGAGTAGCACAGCCGGGCGTTCCAAAGTGTACTCAGGAGAGGTTGTGTGGGCCAGTACCCCAGTGAATAGGCACAGAACAAACAAAACCCAATAAATCAATGTCCAATCAGTGCTTTTACTTATTAAAAGAAAAGTGTGTTATTAAGCACACCCTACAAATATATAAATGAAGAGAAAGTGGAATTATCTTTGGTGGCACCCACCTACAAGTTCACACCCCTAGTGAGCCCTGAACCCTACAACCACAATACCCTTTACATATACTAGACACACTACCATGAGGTGTAGTTAGCAAAAGGCAGGCCTATTGGCTTTGTCAGGGTGTCACCACATTAATAGGAACACAAGTATATCATAGTAAAACACTGTAACACCATTAAAATCACTAAGGATGGTACCATTCATGAGGGCATGTAATGACTCTTAACCTTGTCGTAGTCCACAAGGGCGTTAATTAGTACCTGCAATGGTTCACTATTATCTTTGTCATAATCAATAAAGCTTTTCAATGACCTTCATTAGTACATGTATTGATTCACTGTTAGCTTTGTCATGATCAATAAAGCATTGCAGTTTCAAAAACTGTGGCATAAGTCTTTTGTTTACGCCGCCTTAGGACCCACCAAGAGCATTCTCCGTACCCCAAGACCCCTGAGCTCAAGCCAGTGCTCCAGGGGCGCTCGAGTCCTGATGAAACCTCTCCTGTGGACCCACCGAGAGCATTCTGCACACCCCAAGACCCCTGAGCTCAAGCCAGTGATCCAGGGGCGCTCGAGTCCTGATGAAACCTCTCCTGTGGACCCACCGAGAGCATTCTCCACACCCCAAGACCCCTGAGCTCAAGCCAGTGCTCCAGGGGCGCTCGAGTCATGATGAAACCTCTCCTGTGGTCGCTAATTCAACCTCTGAGAGACTTTCGGTGACATGAGGGGAAACGTTCTGGGGGGTTCCTGTGGGGACTGCCACTCTACTGGCATCTGCACACACACACCCCGCTTTCTAGTGGTGCCCCTGCCCTTCCTAAGACACCACACGGAGCGTTATGCACATTTTGGAGTCCTTTGCAATGGCTTAGTAGGCGCTCCAGGCCCCAGCTGATTACTGCCTGCCTCAGCCCTGTGATATAGCCGCCGTTGGGAAAACTAAAAAAAAAATTCTACTTTCTAATTATTTTAAAGCATTTCCCGGTCCCAGTCGGAGAACCCAAGTTCTTTATTTTTGTTGAGGGATGCCAGGGGAGAGCCAAAGCCCTTGCGGTTCCAGCCGCTCTCTGTGCCGCTCTCTGTGTCTGGCTCAGCTGTGTGCAGCCAGCGTGGGAGCGACATCATGTCTTTCCCACCCATGGCTGCAGGTGGGCTTCTGCTGCCATGCCCATCCCCATCCCCATCCCCCCAGACACAGGCAGGAAGAGTGGGAGGCAGCATGGCACCATGAGCTCAGGCCCTGCCCCCCCCCACCTTCCCCCCCCCGGGGCAGTCCTTGCAGGAGCACGGTGGACATGGGAGGCCCCTGAGGGCCAATTACACCTGCCGGCCCTTGCCCCTTGGGTCTCTAAGGAGATGGTGAATTTGTCGAGCGTGGTGGGGCTCCGTTGTTCCGTTTATCAGTTTACGGGGGATGAGGGTCCCTAGAGACAGTAAGTAAAAAAAAAAAGAAAGGGAGCCGCATATACCATCCCTTCCATGCAGCATTTGCTTCTTTTCCCACATGCCCCCCCCCCATTCCATGCAGGATTTGCTTCTCTTCCCAAGGCCTTGGGGCACCCGAGAAACTTTCAAGAAACTAGATGGGGGGATGCTACTTGCGTTCCTGGCAAACTTGGTTCCCGAGGGGGGAGGCTCTTCTTTTCTAATTTGTTTCTGGACCCATTGGGACTTTCCATGTATTTCCCCTGCTTTCGGTGTAACATCCTCGGCCTGCAGGCAGCGCGTCGCTGGTCCATTCCTAGCCGGTGCTACTAATTCGCTGATGCGGAAGGCCCCGAAGAATGCTGTGGCAAAGGCCGCCCTGAGCAAGAGGAGCTCAAAGTTATCCTTTGCAGTGTCCCGCAGTGCCCCCAACAGTACCCTTAGTTTGGTGTAATCTAACGGGCGTCTGCTGTCTTTCCGCACCCCTTCCGTGCGTTTCCACCCCTTTATAGCAGCCTTGATGTATTGTGTGGCCACGGGGTCCCGACCGGTTTCCAGCTTGGCGTAGTATGCCACGGCGGACAGGTGGGCTTGTGCCCATGATCTAGATTTGCGGGAGTTGAATGCCCACTGTATGAAACGCTCTGCCGTGCTGAGTGTGGCCGTCGGATCGCCCAGGGACTGGATCCCCCCCACCCGCAATACGGTGCTAATATATGTCTTGTATCTCCTGGCCACCTCCGGGGCGAGGGCCTGGCTGACCAGCTCTGACAGATCTATCCCCCCAGGTCCCACAGGTGGCCCGGGAAAGGGGTCATGGTCTGCTCTGCTCCCGGGGCCAACTCCCTGAATTTCTCCATCCTTGCCCTGGATAGGGCGTCGGCTACTTCGTTCTCCACCCCTGGGACGTGGCGCGCTCTCAGGTCTATGTTATGTATTAGTCGTAGTGTACCTGGGCACCTGGCAGTTCCCTTGTTAATTGCTTGCACTACCCCCTTGTTGTCAGACCATAGGGTCAGCTTCATGCACTGTAACTCTTGTCTCCAGATAGTGAGTGCAACTACGATTGGGAATAGCTCTAGGAAGGTGATGTTGTTGGTCGTGCCCTTCTCGTGCCAGCTGCTAGGCCACTGGCCTGCACACCAATTAATGCCCAGAATTGCCCCAAAACCTGTGCTGCCGGATGCATCCATGTAGAGTGCGATCTGTTTGCTCGATACCCAGCCTTCCCTCCAGATCAGTAGCCCGTTAAAATCCGTCAGGAATGTGTCTCACATCATCAGGTCCTTTTTAACCTCGGCCCTGAGCCTGACGTGGTGGTGCTTGAGGGTGAGCCCGCTCGTTAGGCGGGTTAAGCGCCTGGCGAATGCCCTGCCTGCTGGGATGACCCTGACCGCAAAGTTCAGCTTGCCAATGAGCCGCTGCAGTTCCCTCAGTGTGGCCTTTTCTCTCCCGCAGAGGTTCCTGATTTCGCCCTTAAAGTCCTCTACCTTCTCCGGTGGGAGCCTAGATGTCCCTGCGACCGAGTCGAGTTCTATTCCCAAGAATGTGATTTTTGTTGTTGGGCCCACCGTTTTCTCGGCCGACAGGGGGATCCCCAGTTCCCCAGCTAAATCCACAAACGCCGTTAGCGTGTTGCCGCACTCGGCTGACGCCGCGGGGCCGGTGAATAGGAAATCGTCCAAGTAGTGGATCTTGCCGCCCGGGGGGTGTCTGGTGTGTAGTGCCCATTCTATAAATGTGCTAAATAGTTCGAAATAGGCACACGAGACCGAGCAGCCCATCGGCATCTCCTTGTCAAAGTAGATCTTCCCCTCCCATTGGAAACCCAGTAGGTGGAAACTTGAGGGGTGAACCGGGAGTAAACGAAAGGCTGACTCAATATCCGCTTTTGCCCTGAGGGCCCCCCGGCCCGTAGCCCTGACTAGGTCAATGGCATCGTCTATTGTGGCGTATGTAACCGAGCATACGTCTGTACTGATCCCATCGTTTACAGACGCGCCGTCTGGGAATGATAGGTGGTGAATCAGCCGGTATTGCCCTTGCTCTTTCTTGGGAACAACCCCCAGCGGGGAGATCACCAGGTCCTTCCTCATGTGGGGGGTGAGGGGGCCCTCTATCCTACCTAAGGACCTTTCCTTCTCTATTTTTTGCACCACCACCCCAGGGTGCTGCATGGCTGACTTTAGGTTTCTGGCGCTGCCTGGCGGGAGGGAGCCTGTAAAGGGGATCGTGAAGCCTTGCTCAAAACCGAGGACTAGTGTCTCGGCGTCCGTCTTGATGTGGTAGTTATTGGCTAGCCTGCGCAACATGTGCGTGTTGATAGGGGACCTTGCTAGCTTGTAATCTCCATACCCCGTTGGCCCCCCCGCACCCCTCCTGCATTGCTTACTGCTTCTTTTTCTCTTTTTTGTCCCCTCCGTGATCCTTTCTGCACTTGCACCCCGCTGCTGGGTGACCCCCGCCGCACGAGGAGCAGATATGTTGAAATTTGCAGGACGCTCCGTATGTGCACTCGTTTGCTTCGAACTTCCAGCATATCGCCGGTGCCCTGCTGTGTGATGCTCTCCCCAAGCTGCCTTGTCTGGTTTTTTGAAAGGGCCTCCCCTTCCCTCTCTGTGCGAGCCCACGAAAGGACTGCTCGGACCTACCTGCCCAAGACTTAACTTCCCTAGCCACCATCATCTTGTGGATGAACCCTGACACGTCTTCCTCGTTCCACTCCATCTCTGGGTGTGTCTGCATTTTTAGCCTGAACCCCTTGTCGTACTCTAGCCACGCCTCACCTGGGAACGGCCTCTGCGCGTTGTGGATGGTGGCCTCGTAGAGCCATAAGTCGGCTGCGCAGCGCGGGAATTTCTCCACTATTATGCAGGCCATTATGCGGAACGAGTCTAGCCAGTTATCAAAGGTTCTCTCCTTACGCTCTTTCCTCCTTTCCCTCTTATCCTCATCCTTTTTGTCGCAGGTGGTCAGGTCCAGGCCTTCCAACTGTATCTCCAGGAGTGAGAAGATATCAATAAACTCCTTCCTCCAAATTCTTTCTTTCACCGCTAACGGTATGAGGCTGGCTAGTCCGGTGGCCCTGGTGGTCAGTGATGCTGGCCCTGGGGAGGGCCGTGTGTAGGACCCGGGTACTGCCGTTGCGCCGGGTGCAGATGGCGCCAGGAGTGTGTATCCCCATGCCACTGTGGGTGACCCAACCTCTCCCCCAACCCCGGGAGTGGTCTGCCCCCCTAGGCGTTGCTCGCGCGCCTGGCCCAGGTCTAACAGGTGCCATGGTAACCCAGATGTTTCCTCCTCCGCCAGCGCCCCCATCTCTCCTATGGTCAGCGTACCTCCCTGCTGCCGACCTGCCTGCACCCCTGACCCCCCCCCTGGATGCCTAACCCTTTCAATAGCAATGGCGCCATATTTTTAAAGCATTCTTGCACAATTGCGCTAATATGCTCACCACTTTCTGCTGTATTCGTGGGCCCCCTGCTTACTCCCGCCGCCGCCATGCTGGCTACAGGTGGCTGGGTATTCCTCTGGCGGGGGGCCGTCTTGGGTGCTGCCGCCTCTGCCAGCTTGGCTGGTGCCTTCCTCTGTCGCTTGGCCCTTGGCGTGGCAGTCGCGGTCTCCCGCCGGCTTGGACCTTCTCCGCTGTCCTCCCGTAGGTGGGGCTGCAACCAGCTTCTCCCGTGCACTTCTGACGCTGCGCGAACCCTGCGCAGCAGGTCGTTGAGGTCTTCCTGCTGCCTCTTGTTCCCCCTTTGCGCCATCTCCTGCGATGTAAGCGGGGTGCTGCCGCGGAAATATGCACCAAAGCTTTGCCCTGCGGTTTCTCCCCCGACCTGTGATCAGTGGTGGGGGGGGTTGCCTGCGAGCCCTTGCCCGGGCTGCCTGTGCAATGGAGGGGGCGAAGGTCAGCCTCCTCCCCTCTGCCGCCAATCCGTTTAACTAATGCGGGGTGCAGCCGCGGCAATACGCACCAATTGCTGTAATGGGGGACCTCTTGCTTTGTGGTCCGATGCTCTCCGCTGAGCTATGCCCCCGTCGTGTTAAAAAATTAATGTTTCTGGCCAGTACGGGGGGTCGAACCCGCAACCTTGTGCTATCAGCCCCACGCTAGAATGGCTGTGATCACCGGCCGCCGCTTTTCTCTCTTTTTTTTTTTTTAAAGATCAAAAATTGAGCCTCTGCCTCATGCCGAGGCCGACGTGCGCCCGCGTCGTCAGGAGGCGCGCGCTCTCGCTGCCTGCTCCCCACCTCTCGGTTAGTTAGAGGTGAGCGGCGCGACGCGATCGCTGCCGCCGGCGAGCCCGGGTTCTCCCGGCCTCCTGGACGCACTCTCCCTGGCGCCGATGCCCCGGGCAGACCTCACCTTCCCTTGCGGCGGCCGGGGTGGGCTCCCGGTCGTCAGCCTGCACGCCAGTCGTTGCTTCTTCCGGTTGGGAGAGGACACGCGCGACCAGGAAAACACCGGTGAGTCTTCAGCGCCGGCGAGGCCTCCGTACCGAGTGAAGGCTTTTTCCCGCTCAGGATGCCGGGGTGGGCTCCCGGTCGTCCCCGAGTCATCAGAGCGCGGCGGCAGCCAGGAAGAAGCGGCAACAAGCAACGGTGATCGGGGTGGGCTCCCGCACTTCCGCGCCGGGACCTTGGGCCGTTCCTTCAACCTGGAGGCCGGGGTGGGCTCCCGGTCATCCGAGACTCGGTCAGGGTGCCGCGGCGGGCCGCAAAAGGTGGTCGGGCCAGACTCCTCTGCCCTGGATCGTTAGTCGGGAGCAGCGGCGGGCAGCTCCGGGTCCTTCTCGCTGCGATGGCCGGGGTGGGCTCTCGGTCACTCGCCTCTCGCCGTCGTCTTCCCCACCGGAATCTGCACTCAACAAAAACCTCACGCCGCTGCTGCTCCCCTGTTCCGTAGGTCAGTGCCTACCTGGGGAAGCAGCAGGGCTTATATCCCCCCGCGTGCTCTCCCGCCAATCTTGTGGCCTCCCCCCATTGGGGGGTTTGTAAATTGCTCGTGTCCCCCCATTAGATGGGGGGGCTGCTGCCTCGCCGGTCCGTGATGCGCGGTGGGGGGGGTCCCCTGGTTGTTCGCGCTCTTCGGCGCGACCGCAGCAAACTGGTTCTGGCCGGGGCTTGGCGTCGGTTAAGGCGCCGGCCCTCTAGGCCCCCTCCGGGTGCCGGCCTCTGCTATTCTAATTTGTTTCTGGACCCATTGGGACTTTCCAATGATTCATATGTTGTTTCGCTCCTGGTGACCAGCTCTAGCCAACAGGAAGGGTTTCTTCAAGCCCACCGGCCTCTAATGTTTTATTATTTTGAAGAGCTATTTTTCTTATCTTACTTCAGCTCCATTCTCTGGACCTGTCCTCTACCTTGTGCCTGGTGTTCTTCTCAGCCTAAGGTCCAGGGCACAAGTCCTAAAAAAAAGAAGTGGGGGGGACTCTCCAAGTTAGGTGGTGTCACAGGAAGTGACGTCACGACAGGAAGTGACGTCACAAAAGGTAGTCCCCTCTTATTACAGGGAGTCCCGCTTCACTTGGGGGGCCACGTTAACCCACTGTGGAATGTAGCGTCATTCTCTGTGTGTTTTTGGGAGCGATTCTGTGTTTGTCTCACCCCTACTAAAGTTGGCGCTGTACTGCACTTCTTAAGGACCAGCGGTCACACCACTTACAATAGTGGGCATTAAACCCTGTTTCTAAGCATTGCCGCCGATTTTATGTTCCTCCATTTACCGACCTCCGGCATTGAAGGGTTTGCATATAACATTCACAACTACGCATTTCTCAACAGTGAACGTTCAGCTCACTGAGCTGGGTAATGGAACGTGTCCTGTAGGACATTATAGGACACCCTTGATGTCCTTTCTTGCTCTCCCGGATTCCTCTCTTCTTCCAAGCGAGGTCTGCTGCTGGGCCTGGGCCACTAAAAGGCCAGCTCTCCCTGCCCACCCTGAGCCTGGTCTGTTCTTCTTGGGTACAGGCTTATGTTCGCATTGCTGTCCTTGGTCTTTCTGTGATACATTGCTGTGAGGAGGAACTGGACTAGAATGGGCAGGAGAGTCCAGACTATCTCACTTCGACCCTACGCTGACTGACTTACTTTTCAAAATAACTGAAAACGTATACACCTGACCCTGCCTTCTACAACCGTCCACTGCCCCCAGCCTGCCCTCTCCTTTTTAATTGGGTAAACATTGTGGCTTGTTGAGAAATCTCACATTCACGCCCGTGACATTATTAACTGAGCTACGTCTCTGGATTCCAGAAGGGCCAGTAAGGCCGGGAAGAGTCCTTCGCATGTCGGTAGTTTACAGGCCTGACAGGACGTCTTGATTCCCTCGGTGCCAGTTGAGTTTAGCCTCCGGAGCACACAGCTGTACTTGGGAGATCGACGGGGCGGCCGTGCGGGCAAGTAACGCCATCATTGAAAGTCCAGCTTTTGGGCAGGGGGGACGGCATCCACCCGGTAAAATAAGTGGGGGGACGCCGTCCACCCGCGTGGTACCCCGACTCGTGCCCTGCTAAGGTCACATCCAGTGCCACCCCGCAGCCCTCAAGGCAGAATACCCTCCTTACCTGTGCTCTTTAGGTCTCATAGCCTCCGTGGCCACTTGAAGGACACCCGTGTGATAGCAGGAGTCAGGGGGTGGCCGTCTGATAAGAGTTACCCCTCTGCAAACCCAGACCTCAGTAACTTAAGTGAATCCCTCCTCCTCCAAGGTCCCTCAGCAGGTCAATTCCTCTACTGTACCTCAGACAGGATAAGGGAGCCAGAGCCACTGGCCCTGGAGAGGTGAATCCACAGAGTCCCATATGGGGCTCCAGCACCACAGAGAGGGGTATGGTCTACTTCACCCGCTCCCCCTCCATTCATCTCTCTTCCCATGCAGACATTTTCCAGGGGGATCGGAGCGTTCTAGAGGTAGGGACCTCTGGGCAATTCTGGGATCACTCCACCCCTCTCCTACCTTTTCTGCAGGGCATTTTTGTTGATTTCAAGATGGCGACTGGAAGTGGTCGCTTGAAGACATTCTCTGACTGCCTAAACCCTACCACTAACTGCCACAACTGCCTGGCCTGTTCCCCCCCAAAACTTCAGTGGGGGTCTTCTCTTGTGATTGCCTCCAGAAGTCTGGCTTTCCCCATTTTCTTTTTTTGGGTAGAGCCTTCATTGGCCTAGTGCAGTGTAAAAATGAATTACCGCAAGCAGATACCACCGCTACCATTTTGTTTCCAGGAACAGGATCAATCACTACCAAATGCCCCTATTGTGCGGAGAGGCATTTGAACCTCCAGCTGGCCAGTAGAGAGAGAGTAACTTGGCCTAGCATGAGGAACAAAAGCCTGGAATCTAATTAGGAGCTGGGTCAGAGAAATGTGACATCCTCATATGCAGAAGGAGCGCAGATATGACCAAAGGGGTATTGACATGCAGTGTGGTTCCTATTACACATCAGTGCACCACACTAGTCTCTAAGCCCGACTATGTTGAAAGGGTACTTTGGTGTAGGTTTTGCCACAACAGTAAGCACGCATCTTTTACAGTTAAGTACTACAGACTTACAATATGAATGCCAACAAACACTATAAGACCTACATCAAATCCGCACCAATCCCTGAAGGGTCCCCTCTGTGACAGGTTATCTGTGAGCAGATAATGGGCTGAGCAGGACGGTAGTCTTACTCGCTCAGCCTGCACACGCGTGTGCACACATATTCACAGGATGTTAACTCAGATCTCTTACCTCAGCTGCCCAGCAGCAGGCCTTTTTTTAAAGAGCGGACACTGGTGGCTAGCACGCTCGATCCATTTTTACAGCGCTTACAATGAGTGAGACTCCGTTAGTGAGACTCACTCACAATAAAAACCCAATAACCGGTTAGTCCAAAAGCAAAACATCCAGTGGCTAAAATAGGCCGGAACCCATTTTTCTACACAGTACGAAGCCACTTAAGAGTGGCTACTGACAACAATCCTGCACCCTTAAAAAGGGTTGAAGATAATATAATGCAATCCTTGTGCTGTTCTCCAGGTCAGGGGAAAAAACATTTGGACTAGTTAAAGGCAGAACGAAATGTTTGTGCAGCAGAGTACGTGACCCACTTATGCACCGTATAAGGACATGAACTCATTCCACTCCGTTCAATGTTTCAAACTGTTGTCCTTACAGATGAGCACCTGTATGCTTGTGCAGTTGGGAACATCACAGAAGATGTCGCTGTACGAGAAAAAGAAATAGATGATGGTCGCGTGTTCCCTCAGGAGGTTTCTTCAAATTTCTTTATTTGAAAGTAACATGCGCACCGGAGGAATATTTTTTGTAATCTTGCAGCATTCCTCTCAAGCTCACTTCTAAATTGTAAATCTTCAATTTTGGCTCAATGCGCCTGCCCTAATGCGATGACCAAGAAAACAGCAAGAGTTCAACTGTTGTCAAAACGCTAAGTAACCCTGGAGAAGACACATAAAACCCTCCGTCAATCAAAGGCAATCGCTGACCAAACAACTCAAAGCACAAAATGCTTATCAACAAGTGATGCAAAAAATAATCAGTGCTTCATAGGCCTTTTGTTGTGAACAGCCCCAACACACTGTGGATTCAGAATTTATCAACAAGTGACATCCTAGGCTGGAGTACACCTCCCTTGGTAGATAGTCATGAATTGGATTAATCAAAGTTCACATACCCTGGTTCTTCTATCCATCATAATCAACAATATGATATTGAATAATATTCCTATCTACAGCAATGGGGGACAACACATGGATTACATAATTTATTTATTACACAAAAAATGTTCTCATTACAAATACATGATTCAATTAATAAACAGATATTGGACTGGTTCAGATGTAAATACTGAATTTAGTTTAATTTGTATTTACAGACACATTTGTGGACGTGAAATGAATTGCAGCCTTGTCCATGATATGATCTGACGTCCTGATGAAGGCCTCAAATAAAAGGCTGCCGAAACTATGAGAACATAGTTTATGTATAAGGGAAGTGGCTGGGAAAAGACTAACCCTTTGAAATAAAATATAGACCAGATGGAAGGGTTTATGAGGATCTTCAGGGTTCTAAAAGAAATTCCCCTCAGCAAGGACTATAAAGGCGAACTGTGTGTGCATGTGGACTGTTTGGGATGAGTGTTAATAATTCAATTATGGTCTAGATGTGTTTAATGAACTTACTAATGAATCGTGTATTAGTAATGTTATAAAAAAAATTGTACAATAAGTACATTACATAATCCAGGCGTTGTCCCCCATTGCTGTAGATAAGAGTATTGTTCATAACCATATTGCTTGTTATGACCTATACCTCCCTTAGTTTATCACCATTAAAGGCACTTTGAGATCCGCTTCTGGATGAACTATCATTGTTGCTTTCAATCCAAGTTACCGTTGTCACATTTAGAGCAGCACTCTCTTTTGTCGAGTGGCGGATTGCGATGACGAGACCTCGAACGCTGCATTCATTTGCTTGACGCGGGGTTGAAGTTCACAGCGTTTTTCAATATTTCACTCAAGTTTTGTACAATGCTTGAGGGATCTTTGCATGTTGTGCTGGCGCCCTCATGACTTTCAGAAGTGTGTTTCCTACTGTGGTGACTGAGTGTTGCAATGATCTGGTGTGGTGTGGAGTGTTGGATGACTGGTGTTGTTGAATCCATCAGCCTGTCCATCTCCTCTTGTTTGTCGGCTGTAGTTGTTTTATTGTTACACTCTTTCTACTGACAACAAATACCGCATGGCCAAGCCCTTTCGGGGCTTCAATTCCTGCTTTGTTGACTTCTTGCCCCGCTTCTGCGAAGCCCAGCATCATACCTGATGTCAGGACCTCTTGTGCAATGTAAGACTGTGGGGCGGAAACGGTGGAGAGCGGAACCATGGGTGGGTTTATGGCTCTTCCCAAGTGCCTGGCTGTCTTCCTTGCCTTCATTTCTGCTTCTGATCTTTGTAACTTTGGACCTGAGTTAGATCTTGGGAGACGGGTTACTCCATCACAATGGTTTTGGATATCCTGTTCGCTGAAATATAAATCCCATAGGATATAATGGCATATACAGTGCTTGAAATGGAAAAATAGAAGTGCAGGTACTCTGTAACAAGAGTACCTGCTTGTTTTTGAGAAGTGCCGGTACTCTCCAATTAAAAGTATTACGTCACTCTTGAGAAGTGCCGGTACTATCCCTTTCAAAATAAAAAAGTGACGGTACTCCGTACCGGACAGTACCGGCCCATTTAAAGCACTGGGAATATATATTTCGGGGGTCAGGATATCCATCACCGTTGTGACGGAGTAACCCGTCCGCCGAGATCTAAATCAGGCCCAATGTCTTCAGTTAACAGAAGAAAGTAGTGTAACACTACAACAGATAAATATCTGTACATGATACACATTTCGCACGTTTCACCAAACAATTTGTTGAAAAATCCGTTTTCTGTGTCTATGATGCCCTTACCACCAGCTCTCTTTCCTAGATCAGAGTGAGGGCCGGTGGTTTAAGGGTGACGTCACAGGTCCTTATCCCGTGCTCCTCTCCCTGTCACACATTTCTCTTACTCTGCATCTGAAATGTTGTCAACACGCGGTGAAATCTTTCATGTCTATCCCAGCATTTCCTTCAGCTTAGCTGTTTTCCAGGATATCTTCCCATCTTTGGCAGAGAGTGGAGGGCCTTGAGAGCATATATTGAACGCTTCAGGTTCATGAAGGGTTACTTCAATGATTGACAGAACCCAGAGAGTCCGCCTCCCACCCTTCCGATCCGAAGCCTCCGAGATCATCTGCGGCGTACCCCAGGGATCGTCCCTCAGCCCAACACTTTTCAACATCTACATGGCCCCGCTCGCACGCATCGCCAGACAACACGACCTCAACATTATCTCCTACGCCGACGACACTCAACTGATCCTCTCCCTCACCAAGGACCCCTCGCCGCCAAAGCCAAACTCCATGAAGGAATGAAGGCCGTCGCCGATTGGATGAAGATCAGCCGACTAAAGCTGAACACGGACAAAACGGAGGACCTCATCCTCGGCTCCAACACCTCAGCCTGGGACGACTCCTGGTGGCCAACGACGCTGGGAGCAGCCCCGACACCCACCGACCACGCACGCAACCTGGGAGTCATCCTCGACTCAACGCTCTCCATGACCAAGCAAGTCAACGCAGTCTCCTCCTCCTGCTTCAACACCCTCCGCATGCTTCGTAAGATCTACAGGTGGATCCCGACAGACACAAGAAGAACAGTCACCCAGGCCCTCGTCAGTAGCAGACTGGACTATGGGAACGCCCTCTACGCGGGAGCCCCGGCCAAGCTCATCAAGCGACTGCAACGCATACAAAACGCCTCCGCACGACTGATCCTCGACGTACCACGCCACAGCCACATCACCCCCACTTGAGGAACCTGCACTGGCTCCCCGTCGACAGGAGGATCACCTTCAAACTCCTCACCCACGCACACAAGGCACTCCACAAAACTGGCCCAGCCTACCTCAACAGACGGCTCCTCTTCTACGTCCCCAACCGCCGGCTCCGCTCCGCCGACCTCTCCCTCGCCACCGTCCCCCGCATTCGAAGAACAACCACCGGCGGCAGATCCTTCTCACACCTCGCCGCCAAGACCTGGAACACCCTTCCACTAAGCCTACGAAAGACCCAAGACCTGCTGACCTTCAGGAGGCTACTCAAGACCTGGCTGTTCGACCAGTAGCAGCATCCCCCCCCCCCTTCCCTCTCCCCAGCGCCTTGAGACCCTCGCGGGTAAGTAGTGCGCTCTACAAATTCTGTGATTGATTGATTGATTGACATGTGTAACGCAGCCTCAGAAGCCTTTGCTACCCTCATAGGATAACCTAACGCTGGCTGTGGGGTAGCTGCTGGGCCTAATAAGGAGTTCCCTGCACTGTTTTTAGTTCTGACTTTTGACAGCTCTTGCTGACAATTATTTACACAAAGTGGGCATTACGTTTAACCCCTTCCAACCATTAAACCCAGGCCTACTGACTTTGCCAATGCTTCTGCTTTTCAGTAACCGTAAACCACCTGCTAGAGCTGTCAGCAATTATGATGGTAATAATCTCTTAGAACCGGCAGAGGGCACTACTGTAACAATAATGCCCGTTAACTTTAGCGAAAAACAAACAAACATCAAAACCCCTTGGGGATAGAAAGAAAAACAGTAATCACACGATGTCTACGCAGCCAGCACTACAGCAGCGGGAGAAACCAATGCTTATTGTTCGAAGTGTGCGGTTTGGGGAAAACAGGGGCCTGGGGGTGTTTAGGACTTTCTTTGGTCTCCAGGACATGATATAAGTGAGAGAGGGGGAGGGGTCGTGGCTCGGCTCGAGGCTCGCTGCCACCTGTCAAGAATTGTTTTTTCTCCTTTGCTTGCACAGAGTCTGCAGAGAAGTCATGATTGCTTGGGCTGATGTCCCAACGGCAGTTTTACCTCATTTCCGACTTCCCCACCCGTGTTGTGTTACAGTTGTGTCAAGGGTCCTGGCAAAGGCATCCTTCAGAGCTGGGGGGAACAAGGCCCCCTTGTGCCAAGCCTCTTTAAATACACCGTCACCTACGTCCTATAAACGCGTCAAATACCGACGGGATTGCTTCTAAGCGCCACATCATTAAATGTAATACTACCCACTTTACCGACCTCAGAAAACAGAAGGCTGATGCGGCCCTGCTGGGAATCTGCTGCTTATCTAGACGAGCTTGAATTCACGATTACCCATTTTGCCGGCTCAGTGAGTGACTTGACCAGGTGACCTTAATCAATCGCAGGGGTACTTCCTGTCCTACAGGAAGTGACGTTTCAAACACCGTCGTCAGCGAGGAGAAACATTGCTCATACAGGATATTTTGTGCCAGCTGCCGAAGGTGCCCTAGGGACTTGCTTAGCCTTGCCGTGCCCTGTAACCACCCGTGTTCAGGCAGTCCACACCGCCTCTCACTATTTGCCTGTGGCTCAACAACCAGTGCTTAATTTGAGCCGGTGATTTCCGGTGCTAGGCACTGGCACTTAATTATCAACACCAGCACTTTTCAAGACCACCAGTTAAGGACACATTCATTTATGGTAGTGATTTGCCCAGAATCACAGATGTTGAGCGGACGCGGAGACTCGAACCTGGTTCCCCAGTTCCAAAGTCAGCAGCTCTGGCCATTAGGCCACGTCCTCTCCACACTTTCATGGTTAGTAGTTGGTTCTGTTTTAGGCAGCGCTAACAGGAGAAATGGGCTGGTGGAAGCTGCCTCCTGGCGAGAGCCCCAGCATTTCTTTTTTTACAAATTAACCACTGCTCAACACATACGGTTAAATGCAATGAAACCTGCGTATTCGTAAAACACACGTTCACCACTTGGGGCATCTTGGTACCGAATAATAGATATTTATTGTTACCCAGCTTGAAGGGCCTCATTTTATTAACCTCAAAAGAATGAAAGACAAGGCACTGTGAACTCACCAGGATCCAACCAGTGTCCATGAGGTCAGGCACAGATCCCTAGAGTGGGCGCCTTACACCGCTGACCCAACTGAGCATCTCGGGGGGCGGGTGGATCGGACGCCACCTGAAACCTGAGAAGTTTGTTATAGTTAAGGCTCCCTGGTTTCCGTTTTTATGAGTTTTTACAGATAAATACAGACATACATTTATTTTTAAGAGTGGATAAATACAGAAGCTTGTGCTGCTTATAAGTGCTGTCTTTCATGAATTATAGCATAACCGCTGAGCAGATGGACAGCATGGGAAATTAAAAAACAGGATGAAATTTCTTTAAATAATGGCATGTGTCAATATACATTTGTGGTATAATGCTAGTATTTACCAGTGGATGTCTTGTTATGTAATATTTGGCAGCTTAAATAGCTAACACATTACAGACATCAAAGTATAAGTGTGCGTCTATCAGTTAAATAAATTTGGAAATGTACAGTTTTACACCTTCATTTATACGCAAAACACAAAATAAATATGGATAAATACAGATAAAATGCTCGAAAAATAAATATGGATAAAATACAGATGGAAATGTTAAAAAATAAATACCATAAAACCGTAAGCCCTAATTATAGTCCACCGAAGGGTAAAATGGTAATACTGAAATTACCAAGCTGTGCAGGGCTGAGTAGCAGGCCCTTCACTGAACAAGGCTTACTCTTATTAAAAGAGTGGATTTTCATACAATGCAGTCGAGTACAAGAAGGAATATAACAGGAATACAGTAAATGTATAAAAATACATTTACTGACTGACATTACAGCAACCCGAAAGAGGTCACATATATTTAAATGATTGGAAAAGAAAAAAAAAAAATGCATGAATGCGAGGCTGAGCAAAAGGCGAGCTGAAACTTTAAGAAATGCAAATAAAATTAATGTAATCAAACCACTTTTGGCGAGTGCACCCTCAGTGAAAACCTTTCTTGTTCCACAAGCGATTATGCAGCTACTGTGTCCTGCCCCCTTCCGGGACAGTTCGCTCCAAAGAAACATCCAGGGATCCTCTACCCGGCAATGTGCACAGATCTCCAAATGAGGGATATTCCTTTATTTGAATGAATATTGCAACTGTTTACAAATTAAATGTACTCCATGATACACTTTTTATTTTATCCTAAAGGATGCTTTATTCGGTTTGGAATACAATCTTTCCTTTATATTGTTACAGATTTTGGCACAATTTTTCCTCAGGATACAAACACTATCAAACAAGAATACAGTGGCGGCTCGTCTATAGCAGCCTTAGGGCAGTGGCTTATGAAGTGTGGCTCAATGGTTAGAGCGGCAGACCCTGATGCAGAGATCTGGCCCGGGACCAGGGTTCAATTCCCGCCTCGGCGGGTCTTGGGCTCAATTTCCTCGGACCTGATAATTCTCGCCTCGGTGCCTATTCTAATCATGGGTCCCACTCTGCAACTCTGGGCAATAGCTTGCTTAATCTCCACAACGGCCCCAACAGCGCTGGGATGCCTGGCTTCACCCTGGGGGTGCCCAGGAGTGGACATTTCACAGGGAAAAGCCAGGAAGGGTTCCACAGCGGTATGCGTACACCGCCAGGACACCTCTTTGGGGGTATAAGTGCGCTTTACAAGTACGAATTTCATTTCATTTCATTTCACCCACAGTACCATGTGTTCCGCAAGACAGCGCCGTGATATCTGTCAGGATGAATGTTGCGCTTTACAAATAAATAAATAAAGTAGCATTAATTCATACCATGTATTTGTAATCATTCAATCATTATAAAACTCTGTAGGTTTAATACGGCGGGGCCAAGCTGCTATACTCTGTCGCATATGCACCATTGCGTAGGAAGAGGGTGTGGCCCTTGCCATGGTGAGGTGACAACATCCTATTGGCACAGGAATGAGGTAAGGTTGTCCGCAGGTGTGTAAAGTACAGCACACATGCGTAGTATACGCCCCTGAATCTGAGCTGTGTAGTAAGCAGGGGATAGGAGCAAGAGATTACAGCACTCGCTTCTCCCGTCGCCAGTGGAGCAATGGATTTCATTGCCCAGCCAGTCTTGACACTGCTCACATGCTATTCAATGAAATTAAGATGAGAGCAGCATCAGGATTGGCTGAGATCGGCTCTGTAGCGTGAAGCAACTCCCTCAGAGCCAGCACACAGTAGAGCTTGACAGTGCAGTGGCAGGAGAAGCATATGACGTGGCAAATCCGAGTTTAGTTTTATTTTTGAAGCAGCGCAGGGATTAGCCATGTCTCTGATGATGCTATACCCAACTTGCTTCCTGGAGTGTGCGGGAGGAAACCACACTACTAAAATCATTAAGCTCAGTGTCCCTGAATTGTTTTGTGACTTGTCTGCCTTCAGTCATCAAGGGCATAGGCATCAATAGTGCATCAGGTGCAGTGGCACCGTCACCCCAAAGCACTCAATTGTGACTGATTTCACTCCCTAGCAGTGGTTTGGAGGCTGGGGCATTGCTGAGAGTAGGGAGTGGCCCTACAACTTATTTATTAATTATGTGTACCTGCCATGTTTCCCAGGTCCATGCATGACTAGCTAATCCAATCCCGTTTTCCTCACAATTCTGTGACTTGTAGTCTTATTTATTGCAGTATAAAGCCAGGACTACAAGTCCCAGAATTCTAAGAAAAAAAAATAGAACTGGATTAATTAGTCATGCATGGACCTGGGAAAATTGGGTGACGCTCGAATACACAGAGATGCCCTCTTCCCTCTCTTAAGGCAGGCCTTCAGATGCGGAGGTCCCGTCTAAGCTGTTTCGGCTGGACCTCAAGCCTTGCAAGAGGCGCATTATCATCCGCCATGCTAGTCCTTTCCCGCACTCTCATTTTAGGCGCTGTTTCGATGTTTGTTGGTATCAGACCGGTCCAGTGAACCCAGTATGATGATTGTTATTCCACTTTGCAAATGTCCGCTAAACTGTTGCTGTCCTTGCGCGTGCTTGATTGGCTCCCTGTAACGTCGGGCTCATCTGGAAGGAATTGGTTACTGTCTCATGCCCGTCACTTTGAGAATAAATTGCCAATTGCTGACTTGGAAGTTCCTCGTCTTCTACCAGGCCCTCATTTCCGTGACCTCTCTGTAAAGTTGCTGTGCTCATTGTCTTCGGACACTGTCCCGATGACTGTCCTGGTCAAGTCAACTGCAGGGGCTGAAATGTCAACATCCTAAGCCGTATGGACTGTCCCAGTTTCTGATTACAGGTGAACAGTGTCAACAAAGAATACATGTAAGAAATTGGTTTATTAATTGGGATGGGTGACTACCCACCTGAAGGAATCACCACAACCCTTCTCAGGAGGACTCGTTAAAGACACTAAGTACACCTGAGCTCAACCCCCTGGTACATATGGCACAGAGTAGACAGGCTTAACTTAGGGCAATGTGTGAAGTATTATGCAGTAGCAAAACATTAATAAAGTCAAAATGCAAAACAATAAAAATCTCAAAATGAATTAGAAAAATAGAGTAAATTTAATAAACAAAATGACAAAAATCCAACATGGGGAGCCCGTGACATAAATGTTTAAAATGTTAAGTAGGATTAGTGCCAAGAAACAAAGTGCCAATGATAGTCAATGGTGGCAGTAGTGCTATGCACAATCTGATGCTTGTCGCGATGGAGTGAGGGTCAGATACCCAAACCAGTTTGGTCCTAGTCAAAGATTTTACCTTCTGACTTTAATCCTTTAGGTCCCAGTTCACCACAGGAGTACACTTCTGAAGCCCCCCAGGACTTGAGGGGAGGCACTTAGAGACTCACAGGGGGTCAGGCAGAGGCCAACAGGAGGATCCAGTCTAGTTCCAGTTGCCACTGATCAGCTGTACAGTTGCAGGAAAAGGCCTCTTGTAGCTTGTTGTGTCCCTGTGGCTTCAACGGGAGGTCTGTCACTTCTTTGTCCTGGGCATAAGAGGGAGAGTGGGTCCAGTCTTCTAAGCTCTTCTCCGGTCTCGGACAGCAGGTCCAGTTCTCTTCTGATCCTCCACAGCTCCAGGAGTGTTCTGAAATGGATGACCGGATGTGCCACATTTATGCCTGGCTGCAGCAATTGAGTGGGAATGACCCCTGGGGATGCCTTAACCAATGGGGTAAGGGTTCCGGGGGGCTAAGCCTACATACTCTGGGTATTTTCAAGATGGCAGAAGTCTTTGGCCACAGTAAACTTGGGCTCTGAAGAACCTGGGAGTGTGCGTAGGGGGTGTACTATGGTAATCCTAGTGTCCCCCCACATCTAAGACCAAAATTCAGTTTTAGGCAGTCCCTGTATCCCCAACAAGCTCAGAGATAGAAGTCGGGTAGAACAAAGCTGAGGTTTCAGCAACAAGGAAATAGGTATACACAAATTGTTTTGACGTGCATCCCGAATGTTATATCTAAACCCAGCAGACCTGTCAAACAAGCTGTGACACTGTAATGTCAAAAGGATGCCCAGTGTGATGCAGGGCGGTCGGGCTGGTAGGAGAAAAGAAGGTTATATAATTTAAAGACAGAGGCCCCCTGCTAGTGGGGTGAAGTTCCTTAAGGCAGGGCTCAATAAATCAATGTAAAGACTTAAGGCAACAATTATAACACAATCACATTACGATTTGAATAATAAACTAAAGAAGATGTTTAAAGAAAGAACCAACAAATACTATTTTTCTTAAGTACAAAATATATTTTACTAATAATCATTTGAGCAGTCAAATAACCCATTCATACTACTCCATTCATATCTGCAATCATACACCTAACAGAGTCTGGACTCAATTAAAAACAACAATTTGATGACAAAAATAATAGTAACAATTGATGTCCGGTTTTCATATTCATAGGAGAACAATGTGGCACAATTACAATTGACTGTTGTATTCTAAGGGGAAAAGAAGGTTGCAGGCCTAGGTGTTGGCTACATCTACTTGTGACAAGGTAGGCCACTTTGAAGTTAATCAAGGGTACAACACAATCTTTCTACACCCAAAGCCTTTTGTCAAAGTCCTTGGAGCAAGTTCACGCTGCATTCATGTCTACTGAAAAGCTAATTACTGGCTGGCAGAAGTAGGAGAACAAAATGCAGATTTAGCTTCCAAAGGCTTCAGGCAGGGCAAAGGTAACTTTTTCGGAGTCATCTTTCTAAAATATTTATTCCAAATCTGACTACACCAGTGAATTGGGCATATAATACATTTTCAAAAAGTCAAAATATTAAATTTGTAGCTGTTTCCTAGGCGGAGATAACATGAATTAAACTTAGTATTGAATCTCAGTGCTTTCCTATTGAACAGTCAATCCTGCTGCAGTGAAAATAGCTCTGAAGTGCTTGTCACTGTAAGGGCATATTTAACATTAAAGGTTTGCATGTCTTACTTTTAAATACGAAGCACCCTGCCTTATGGGCAATAAGGCCTACTCAAGGATAACTTGTTAATATTTAAAAGGAAGGTTTAGGCCTGAGTTATTGTGACAGGCAAAATTAGCAGTTTAGACAGCACAGCCAGGCTATAGTGATAGGCCTGGAGACATGCTTGATAGTGCCACTGCAGTGGATGGCCCAATGGGTGCTACAGTCCACTTGTTGCACGTAACTTACAGGCCCTGTGAACACCTTGGTACCAGAGACTTATAGGTATATGCCAATCAAGTCTATACCAATTTTACCATGTTGAAAGGAGGAGCACAAGCACTTTACTACAGGCTAACCGGTCGATAGCCAGCAAAAACAGGGTTCAGAAATCAAGCAAAAAAATCTGAGTTGACCTTGCAGAAAGGGCGACTCTCCAACAACCGCCAATTGCTTCTCCGGGGTATTTTGTTTTCTTGTACTTTGTTGCACTTTATTTCAAAAAAGCACTGCATGGTTTCACAGCTTCACATTTTTATTTAACAATGAATCTATTTGTGAGATAGTCCTGAATACAAATGATGCATTAGTACCTTCCATGTGTTGGTTCTTTTTTTTGGTTGGGTGGCTTACCTGCAAATTTAATGTTGTCTTTATTTTAGAGGTTCATCCGTCAGCCTTGCTCGGTAATGTTTGATATAACCTCGAGTATTTAGTCATTCCACCCAAAGGAATCAGTGTTATGATACTCTGGGAAACTTGGCAGCTATGAGTATGTAACTTTTTTTATAGAGCCCAAAGGTTAATAGATATTTACTAGATAGAAAGAGAGAAAATGTTACATTAAGTATTAGTTACAGTAAAAAGGACATGTTTTAGGTCAGTTAGACTAGGGAGAATGGAGGACTTTGTGAATTGGGTTTTCAGGAAGCGCCAGAAAGGAAGGTGCGTAAGAGATATTGAGTTCTAAAGCATTCCAGATTTGAGGAGCCAGAGAGGAGGGGGGGGGGACCTCTATTTCGACTCTTGGATGTCTTACGTTTGGAAATTTATAAGCGAGTAGCAGAGTTACTCCACAAGTAGCTGAGTTTCATAAAAAAGCAGCCGACTATGTGATGCGAGAGATCTGAAAGGATATATTGGCATCTAGCTGGAGGCACAAAGTACAGACGTAAATTATAAATGACATTTTAAATTCCATCAAGCAGTAAATTGTGGGATCTAAGAGTTTCCATTTTTTAATAGAACATGATTTGCTCAAAGTTTTCACTGGTTGTTGTCCAGTAATTCTATTAAATTCTAATTTCGCAACGACCTCTCAGGTTATCCAGTCTTCAAGATCTCTTTCACTTGTCATTATTAACCTGCTTATGCAGTAAAGAGACGGTCATGTGTGCAGGTAGGAACACATCACTCGGGGCACTCTACAAACGTGACCACATATACGCAACAGTAGACCAGTCCTCCGCAGACAATACTAACTCCTGCAAATATGGGGTCACCGTCAATATCTGAATATTTCAAGAGTTCCCTTTCAGAATTGCCTTTTATACCAGTAGGCTTATTTTCAATTCTTTTTCAAAATGTGTTGTAAAACACAGTATTTTGTCCTCTTTTCATAATGTCCTTGGGGGAGAACCGACCCAAACCCTCATTAGAACATTGGAATGTTGGGAGCTCCCAGACAATGGAGTTGCTCCGGGCTTATAATGGCTGGTATAAGCCCAGCGCTCCAACATTCCAATGATTGTCTTTTTGTTTCTCCATTTTTAATTTAGAACATTCTACCCTTCGAGGGTGGAATGTTCTAATAGCCTTATAGCCCTTCTGCCTCAGGCTATACCGGTTGTTAAAGGCCCTCTCCCTCGTTATAGGCCCTCGCCTGCGGCTCGGGCCTATAACTCGGGATCAGGGCCTTTAACAGCCGGTATAGCCCTCGGCAGCGGGCTATAAGGCTATATTAGGATCACGCCAGGCTCACTATGCTTGATCACTTCCTGAAACTCGGGAACAAGTTTTACACCCCACCAGTTTCAAACTTCACCAGCCACCACTGCAAGTATCTATAAATGCAAAGAAGTATAGACCAAACATGAATCATCTAATAAATAGATTTTTCGTTCCACTTAGGTAGCAATCTTCAACAGCCAGCATCCAGGTGGTTATGAGTCAAGGGTGCACGTGCTGCCATTACCCAGACACTGAAGCAGTCCCTTCTTGCAATAGTAAATCCCGTAGAAACGTGTACGTCTTCAGTTGCAGAAATGGTGATTGGAAGTCATAGTGCTTTGTTTACATGATTTCTCACATTCAAACTTTAAAAAAGTATTTCTTAAAATTCTGTATTCAAACAAAATAAACGCTTTTGGAAAGCAACTTAACAAAGAATTAAATAGTATTTTAAAATCTAACCTCAGGCCGCAGACATTTAAGGTATCATTCCTTGAAGTATTCTAGAAAGCCCTATGACAATAAACCCTAAACTTTTTAGACCCATGACCCAATTTTTAGAACAAAAAACCTTTGCGCCCCTCCTAGCTTCAATGACCATGAGGCGAGCAATTTTTTAATGTAACTAAAGCATTGTGTGGTACTGCCCTGTCATTTACAGACAGCACTTTTTTAACTGATAAAAATATATTGAACACTGATGATGATGTGTGGGAATCGGATTTCAGTGAATATTTATCATTTGTGCGCCACCAAGTAAAGTGTCTTGATTTGTTTTGATTCTATTGAAGTCTTTGCTTCCATCACACTTCGGAATTACAAAACCATGTGCTTCATTTTTGCTTTCTTAACTGTTGAATGTGTACAGTTCATTTACAGGTATTTACATTTTATTTTGTGTTACAACAAATTACATCCTACAGCCTTTTCTTTCACTCTCTGTCCCCCGGCAAAATTGTCACATAATCCACTTTACTTTTCTTTTTCTGACTGCAAAGTGAGAGGAGTTTGTAAACACCAATCCCCATGTTAAAAAATTCGCAGCAATTTGTCGGAAACCTAGCATTTGACCTCTGTCTTTGAGCTGCAGCAAATGTGCTAATATTAACACAAATTGTAAAGGCATCTTCACTTATTGCTTGGACTTTCGCGGCCCATCAAAACATGTTTGGACTTTCATAACCCACCAATGATTGACTCGTGACCCACCAGTGGGTCGCGACCACAGTTTGGGAAATGCTGCCCTGTGACATGATTTTTAGTCCGCCTGGTGGACTTTCTGACTGGCATTGTGGCAGAATTCCTACTCCTGCCAAGACTTTGTTATAAAATCCACCACATTTCGAGTGTTCTGACAGGGCAGCAAGGGGTTCTCTACCAAAGTGGTTGTAGTGGCCATGAAAGGAATCACTTTTGGAAGAAAAACTCAGGTTGAAATTGGATCGCTGCCCAAATGACAGGAGGTGGAATGCACCAAATGTAGGCAGTGGAAGTATCTCACGGTAAGGGTCCATTGTTCATACCCACACAGCTGATGATCCTGTGGGCGAGGTGGACCTCTCCTTCTGGACTCTCTTTCTTCACTAAGTGTTTCTCTGTTGCCCATTCTTCATTGCGCTATTTTCCTAACCCTTCTCCCACTGTTTCTGTACTTCCCCCACACTCTTTATCAGAGCCTTCTCTCGCTGCTGTTCCCCAGGGTCAGTTCTCACCTCATGACATTCTTTCTCTGGATGATCCTAACTTGTACCAGATGGCTTTGGAGACTTGTATTGTCCAGCTGACCAGACACATGAATAGTGCCAGTAGTCCACGGGCACTTGTACTGTACCAGCTGACCATGGACACCTGTATTGTGCCAGCTGACCATGGGCACTAGTATCATGCCAGCTGACCATGGGCACTAGTATTATGGCAGCTGACCAAGGACACTAGTATTGTGCTAGCTGACAATGGACACCTGCATTGTGCCAGCTGACCATGGGCAACTGCATTTTGCCTGCTGACCATGGACACTAGTATTGTGCCAGCTGACCATGGACACCTGTATTGTGCCGGCTGACCATGGACACCTGTATTGTGCCTGCTGACCATGGACACTAGTATTGTGCCAGCTGACCATGGGCACTAGTATCATGCCAGCTGACCATGGGCACTAGTATTATGGCAGCTGACCAAGGACACTAGTATTGTGCTAGCTGACAATGGACACCTGCATTGTGCCAGCTGACCATGGGCAACTGCATTTTGCCTGCTGACCATGGACACTAGTATTGTGCCAGCTGACCATGGACACCTGTATTGTGCCGGCTGACCATGGACACCTGTATTGTGCCTGCTGACCATGGACACTAGTATTGTGCCAGCTGACCATGGACACCTGTATTGTGCCGACTGACCAAGGACACTAGTATTGTGCCAGCTGACCATGGACACCTGTATTGTGCCTGCTGACCATGGAAAAAAGTATTGTGCCGGCTGACCATGGACACCTGTATTGTGCCTGCTAACCAAGGACACTAGTATTGTGCCAGCTGACCATGGACACCTGTATTGTGCCAGCTGACCATGGACACTAGTATTGTGCCAGCTGACCATAGGCACCTGTATTGTGCCAGTTGACCATGGACACCTGTATTGTGCCTGCTGACCAAGGACACTAGTATTGTGCCGGCTGACCATGGACACCAGTATTGTGCCGGCTGACCATGGACACCTGTATTGTGCCAGCTGACCAAGGACACTAGTATTGTGCCTGCTGACCAAGGACACTAGTATTGTGCCTGCTGACCAAGGACACTAGTATTGTGCCGGCTGACCATGGACACCTGTATTGTGCCAGTAGACCCTGTACACCTGTATTGTGCCGGTTGACCCTGGACACCTGTATTGTGGAAGCTGACCATGGACACCTGCATTGTGCCAGCTGACCATGGACACCTGTATTGTGCCAGCTGACAATGGACACCTGTATTGTGCCAGCTGACCATGGACACCTGTATTGTGCCAGCTGACCATGGACACCTGTATTGTGCCGGCTGACCATGGACACTAGTATTGTGCCAGCTGAACATGGACACTAGTATTGTGCCAGTTGACCATGGACACCTGTATTGTGCCAGCTGACCATGGACACCTGTATTGTGCCTGCTGACCAAGGACACTTGTATTGTGCCGGCTGACCATGGACACCAGTATTGTGCCGGCTGACCATGGACACCTGTATTGTGCCAGCTGACCAAGGACACTAGTATTATGCATGCTGACCAAGGACACTAGTATTGTGCCGGCTGACCGTGAACACTAGTATTGTGCCGGCTGACCAAGGACACTAGTATTGTGCCGGCTGACCAAGGATACTAGTATTGTACCGGCTGACCAAAGACACTAGTATTGTGTCTGCTGACCAAGAACACTAGTATTGTGCTGGCTGACCATGGACACTAGTATTGTGCCTGCTGACCGTGAACACTAGTATTGTGCTGGCTGACCAAGGACACTAGTATTGTGCCGGCTGACCAAGGACACTAGTATTGTACCAGCTGACCATGGACACTAGTATTGTGCCAGCTGACCATGGACACCTGTATTGTGCCAGCTGACCATCGACACCTGTATCGTGCCAGCTGACTATGGGCACTAGTATTATGGCAGCTGACCATGGACACTAGTATTGTGCTGGCGGACCAAGGACAATAGTATTGTGCTAGCTGACAATGGACACCTGCATTGTGCCAGCTGACCATGGGCAACTGTATTGTGATAGCTGACCATAGACACCTGTATTGTGCCATTTGACCATAGACACTAGTATTGTGCCGGCTGACCATGGACACCTGTATTGTGCCGGCTGACCATGGACACCTGTATTGTGCCAGCTGACCGTGGACACTAGTATTGTGCCAGCTGACCATGGGCACCTGTATTGTGCCAGCTGACCATGGACACCTGTATTGTGCCTGCTGATCAAGGACACTAGTATTGTGCCGGCTGACCATGGACACCTGTGTTGTGCCTGCTGACCATGGACACTAGTATTGTGCCGGCTGACCATGGACACCTGTATTGTGCCTGCTGACCAAGGACACTAGTATTGTGCCAGTTTACCATGGACACCTGTATTGTGCCTGCTGGGCAAGGACACCTGAATTGTGCCTGCTGACCAAGGACACCTGTACTGTGCCTGCTGACCATGGACACTAGTATTGTGCTGGCTGACCATGACACTAGTATTGTGCCGGCTGACCATGGACACTAGTATTGTGCCAGCTGACAAACACTAGTATTGTGCCGGCTGACCAAGGACACTAGTATTGTGCCGGCTGACCATGGACACAAGTATTGTGCCGGCTGACCACGGACACAAGTATTGTGCCAGCTGACATGGACACCTGTATTGAGCCGGCTGACCATGGACACTAGTATTGTGCCGGCTGACCATGGACACTTTTATTGTACCAGTTGACCATGGGCACCTGTATTGTGCCGGTTGACCATGGGCACTAGTATTGTGCCGGCTGACCATGGACACTAGTATTGTGCCGGCTGACCATGGACACTAGTATTGTGCCGGCTGACCATGGACACTAGTATTGTGCCAGCTGACCATGGACACCTGTATTGTGCCGGCTGACCATGGACACCTGTATTGTGCTACCTGATCATGGGCACCTGCATTGTGCCAGCTGACCATGGACACCTGTATTGTGCCGGCTGACCATGGACACCTGAATTGTGCCAGCTGACCATGGACACCTGTATTGTGCCGGCTGACCATGGACACCTGAATTGTGCCAGCTGACCATGGACACCTGCATTGTGCCAGCTGACCATGGACACCTGTATTGTGGCAGCTGACCATGGGCACCTGCATGTACCGGCTGACCATGGGCACCTGCATGTACCGGCTGACCATGGGCACCTGCATTGTGCCAGCTGACCATGGACACTAGTATTGTGCCAGCTGACCATGGGCACCTGCATTGTGCCAGCTGACCATGGACACCTGTATTGTGCCAGCTGACCATGGACACCTGTATTGTGCCAGCTGACCATGGACACCTGTATTGTGCCAGCTGACCATGGACACCTGTATTGTGCCAGCTGACCATGGACACCTGTATTGTGCCAGCTGACCATGGACACCTGTATTGTGGCAGCTGACCATGGACACCTGTATTGTGGCAGCTGACCATGGACACCTACATTGTGCCAGCTGACCATGGGCACTAGTATTATGGCAGCTGACAATGGACACAAGTATTGTGCCAGCTGACCAAGGACACTAGTATTGTGCCAGCTGACCAAGGACACTAGTATTGTGCCAGCTGACCATGGACACTAGTATTGTGCCGGCTGACCATGGACACCTGTATTGTGCCAGCTGACCATGGGCACTAGTATTATGGCAGCTGACCATGGACACTAGTATTGTGCCGGCTGACCATGGACACCTGTATTCTGCCAGCTGACAATGGGCACAAGGTTGGTGCCAGCTGACCAAGGTTACTAGTATTGTGCCGGCTGACCATTGACACCTGTATTGTGCCAGCTGACCAAGGACACTAGTATTCTGCCAGCTGACCATGGACACCTGTATCGTGCTAGCTGACCATAGGCACTAGTATTATGGCAGCTGACCATGGACACTAGTATTGTGCCAGCTGACCAAGGACACTAGTATCGTGCCGGCTGAACATGGACACTAGTATTGTGCCGGCTGACCAAGGACACTAGTATTGTGCTAGCTGACAATGGACACCTGTATTGTGGAAGCTGACCATGGACACCTGTATTGTGCCAGCTGACCATGGGCACTAGTATTATGGCAGCTGACCATGGACACTAGTATTGGGCCAGCTGACCATGGACACTAGTATTGTGCCAGCTGATCATGGACACCTTTATTGTGCCTGCTGACCAAGGACACTAGTATTGTGCCGGCTGACCATGGACACTAGTATTGTGCCTGCTGACCATGGACACTAGTATTGTGCCGGCTGACCAAGGACACTAGTATTGTGGCAGCTGACCATGGACACCTGTATTGTGCCGGCTGACCACGGGCACTAGTATTGTGCCAGCTGACCATGGACACTAGCATTGTCCCAGCTGACCAAGGACACTAGTATTGTGGCAGCTGATCATGGACACTAGTATTGTGGCGGCTGACCATGGACACCTGTATTGTGCCAGCTGACCAAGGACACTAGTATTCTGCTAGCTGACCATGGACACCTGTATCGTGCCAGATGACCATGGGCACTAGTATTATGGCAGCTGACCATGGACACTAGTATTGTGCCGGCTGACCAAGGACACTAGTATTGTGCTAGCTAACAATGGACACCTGTATTGTGCCAGCTGACCATGGACACCTGTATTGTGCCAGCTGACCATGGACACCTGTATTGTGCCAGCTGACCATGGACACCTGTATTGTGCCAGCTGACCATGGACACCTGTATTGTGCCAGCTGACCATGGGCACTAGTATTCTGCCAGCTGACAATGGACACCTCTATCGTGCCAGCTGACAATGGACACTAGTATTGTGCCGGCTGACCATGGGCACCTGTATTGTGCCAGCTGACAATGTACACTAGTATCGTGCCAGCTGACCATGAACACTAGTATTGTGCCACGCTGACCATGGGCACTAGTATTGTGCTGGCTGACCATGGACACTAGTATTGTGCTGGCTGACCATCGACACTAGTATTGTGCCTCGCTGACCATGGGCACTAGTATTTTGCCAGCTGACCATGGGCACTAGTATTGTGGCAGCTGACCATGGGCACCTGTATTGTGGCAGCTGACAATGGGCACCTGTATTGTGCCAGCTGACCATGGACACCTTTATTGTGCCAGCTGACCATGGGCACTAGCATTGTGCCAGCTGACAATGTACACTAGTATTGTGCAAGCTGACCATGAACACTAGTATTGTGCCACGCTGACCATGGGCACTAGTATTGTGCTGGCTGACCATGGACACTAGCATTGTGCTGGATGACCATCGACACTAGTATTGTGCCTCGCTGACCATGGGCACTAGTATTGTGCCTCGCTGACCATGGGCACTAGTATTGTGGCAGCTGACCATGGGCACTAGTATTGTGGCAGCTGACCATGGGCACCTGTATTGTGCCAGCTGACCATGGGCACCTGTATTGTGCCAGCTGACCATGGGCACCTGTATTGTGCCAGCTGACCATGGGCACCTGTAATGTGCCAGCTGACCATGGGCACTAGCATTGTGCCGGCTGACTATAGGCACTATTATTGTGCCACACTGACCATGGGCACTAGTATTGTGCCAGCTGACCATGGACACCTTTATTGTGCCAGCTGACCATGGGCACTAGCATTGTGCCGGCTGACCATGGGCACTAGTATTGTGCCTCGCTGACCATGGGCACTAGTATTTTGCCAGCTGACCATGGGCACTAGTATTGTGGCAGCTGACCATGGGCATCTGTATTGTGGCAGCTGACCATGGGCACCTGTATTGTGGCAGCTGACCATGGGCACCTGTATTGTGCCAGCTGACCATGGGCACTAGCACTGTGGCAGCTGACCATGGGCACCTTCATTGTGCCAACTGCCAATGGACACTAGTATTGTGCCGGCTGACCATGGGCACTAGTATTGTGCCGGCTGACCATGGGCACTAGCATTGTGCCACGCTGACCATGGGCACTAGTATTCTGCCAGCTGACCATGGGCACCTGTATTGTGCCGGCTGACCATGGGCACCTGTATTGTGCCAGCTGACCATGGACACTAGTATTGTGCCATGCTGACCATGGGCACTAGTATTGTGGCAGCTGACCATAGGCACTAGTATTGTGGCAGCTGACCATGGGCACCTGTATTGTGGCAGCTGACCATGGGCACCCCTATTGTGCCAGCTGACCATGGACACCCGTATTGTGCCAGCTGACCATGGACACCTGTATTGTGCCAGATGACCATGGATACCTGTATTGTGCCAGCTGACCATGGGCACTAGTATTGTGCCAGCTGACCATGGGCACTAGTATTGTGCCGGCTGACCATGGGCACTAGCATTGTGGCAGCTGACCATGGACACCTTCATTGTGTCAGCTGACAATGGACACTAGTATTGTGCCAGCTGATACGGGCACTCGTATTGTGCGCTGACCATAGGCACTAGTATTCTGCCGACTGACCATGGGCACTAGTATTGTGGCAGCTGACCATGCGCACCTGAATTGTGCCAGCTGACCATGGACACCTGTATTGTGCCGGCTGACCATGGGCACTAGTATTGTGCCACGCTGTCCATGGGCATTAGTATTCTGCCAGCTGACCATGGGCACTAGTATTGTGGCAGCTGACCATGGGCACTAGTATTGTGCCTCGCTGACCATGGGCACTAGTATTGTGCCTCGCTGACCATGGGCACTAGTATTGTGCCTCGCTGACCATGGGCACTAGTATTGTGGCAGCTGACCATGGGCACTAGTATTGTGGCAGCTGACCATGGGCACTAGTATTGTGCCATCTGACCATGGACACTAGTATTGTGCCAGCTGACTATAGGCACTATTATTGTGCCTCGCTGACCATGGGCACTAGTAATTTGCCAGCTGACCATGGGCACTAGTATTGTGGCAGCTGACCATGGGCACCTGTATTGTGGCAGCTGACCATGGGCACCTGTATTGTGCCATCTGACCATGGACACTAGTATTGTGCCAGCTGACCATGGGCACTAGCACTGTGGCAGCTGACCATGGGCACCTTCATTGTGCCAGCTGACAATGGACACTAGTATTGTGCCGGCTGACCATGGGCACTAGTATTGTGCCGGCTGACCATGGGCACTAGTATTGTGCCACGCTGACCATGGGCACTAGTATTCTGCCAGCTGACCATGGGCACCTGCATTGTGCCGGCTGACCATAGGCACCTGTATTGTGCCAGCTGACCATGGACACTGGTATTGTGCCACGCTGACCATGGGCACTAGTATTGTGGCAGCTGACCATGGGCACTAGTATTGTGGCAGCTGACCATGGGCACCTGTATTGTGGCAGCTGACCATGGGCACCCCTATTGTGCCAGCTGACCATGGACACCTGTATTGTGCCAGCTGACCATGGACACCTGTATTGTGCCAGCTGACCATGGACACCTGTATTGTGCCAGATGACCATGGATACCTGTATTGTGCCAGCTGACCATGGGCACTAGTATTGTGCCGGCTGACCATGGGCACTAGCATTGTGGCAGCTGACCATGGACACCTTCATTGTGCCAGCTGACAATGGACACTTTTATTGTGCCAGCTGATACGGGCACTAGTATTGTGCGGCTGACCATAGGCACTAGTATTCTGCCGGCTGACCATGGGCACTAGTATTGTGGCAGCTGACCATGGGCACCTGTATTGTGCCAGCTGACCACGGACACCTGTATTGTGCCGGCTGACCATGGGCACTAGTATTGTGCCACGCTGTCCATGGGCATTAGTATTCTGCCAGCTGACAATGGGCACTAGTATTGTGGCAGCTGACCATGGGCACCTGTATTGTGGCAGCTGACCATGGGCACCTGTATTGTGCCAGCTGACCATGGACACTAGTATTGTGCTGGCTGACCATGGGCACTAGCATTGTGGCAGCTGACCATGGACACCTTCATTGTGCCAGCTGACAATGGACACTAGAATTGTGCCAGCTGACCATTGGCACTAGTATTGTGCCATGCTGACCATGGGCACTAGTATTCTGCCAGCTGACCATGGGCACCTATATTGTGCCAGCTGACCATGGAGACCTGTATTGTGCCAGCTGACCATGGACACCTGAATTGTGCCAGCTGACCATGGACACCTGAATTGTGCCAGCTGACCATGGACACCTGTATTGTGCCAGCTGACCATGGACACCTGTATTGTGCCAGCTGACCATGGACACCTGTATTGTGCCAGCTGACCATGGGCACTAGTATTGTACCAGCTGACCATGGGCACTAGTGTTGTGATAGCTGACAATGGAGACTTGTATTGTGGAAGCTGACCAGACACATGAATAGAGGCAGTTAACCATGGCCACTAGTATTGTACCAGCTGACCATGGACACCAGCATTGTGTCAGCTGACCTTGGACACCTGTATTGTGCCAGCTGACCTTGGACACCTGCATTTTGCCTGCTGACCATGGACACTAGTATTGTGCCGGCTGACCATGGGCATCTGTATTGTGCTGGCTGACCTTGGACACCTGTATTGTGCTGGCTGACCATGAACACTAGTATTGTACCGGCTGACCATGGGCACCTGCATTGTGCCAGCTCACCATGGACACCTGTATTGTGCCGGCTGACCAATGACACTAGTATTGTGCCGGCTGACCAATGACACTATTATTGTGCTAGCTGACCATGGACACCTGTATTGTGCCTGCTAACCATGGACACCTGTATTGTGCCTGCTGACCATGGACACTAGTATTGTACCTGCTGACCATGGACACTAGTATTGTGCCAGCTGACCAAGGACACTAGTATTGTGCCAGCTGACCATGGACACCTGTATTGTGCCGGCTGACCATGGACACCTGTATTGTGCCGGCTGACCATGGACACCTGTATTGTGCCGGCTGACCATGGACACTAGTATTGTGCCAGCTGACCATGGGCACTAGTATTGTGCCAGCTGACCATGGGCACCTGTATTGTGCCAGCTAACCATGGACACCTGTATTGTGCCAGCTGACCATGGACACCTGTATTGTGCCGGCTGACCATGGACACCTGTATTATGCCAGCTGACCATGGACATCTGTATTGTGCCAGCTGACCATGGACACTAGTATTGTGCCGGCTGACCATGGACACCTGTATTGTGCCACCTGACCATGGACACCTGTATTGTGCCACCTGACCATGGACACCTGTATTGTGCCACCTGACCATGGACACTAGTATTGTGCCGGCTGAGCAAGGGCACTAGTATTATGGCAGCAGACCATGGGCACCTGTATTGTGCCAGCTGACCATGGGCACCTCTATTCTTCCAGCTGACCATGGGCACCTGTATTGTGCCAGCTGACCAAGGACACTAGTATTGTGCCAGCTGATCATGGCCACCTGTATTATGCCAGCTGACCATGGACATCTGTATTGTGCCAGCTGACCATGGACACTAGTATTGTGCCGGCTGACCATGGACACCTGTATTGTGCCACCTGACCATGGACACCTGTACTGTGCCACCTGACCATGGGCAGTAGTATTATGGCAGCTGACCATGGACACTAGTATTGTGCCGGCTGAGCAAGGGCACTAGTATTATGGCAGCAGACCATGGCCACTAGTATTGTGCCGGCTGACAAAGGGCACTAGTATTATGGCAGCTGACCAAGGGCACTAGTATTATGGCAGCTGACCATGGACACTAATATTGTGCCAGCTGACCATGGGCACTAGTATCGTGCCAGCTGACCATGGGCACTAGTATTGTGCCAGCTGACCATGGGCACTAGTATCGTGCCAGCTGACCATGGGCACTAGTATCGTGCCAGCTGAGCATGGACACCTGTATTGTGCCAGTTGACCATGGATACCTGTATTGTGCCGGCTGACTATGGACACCTGTATTGTGCCGGCTGACCATGGACACCTGTATTGTGCCGGCTGACCATGGACACTTGTATTGTGGCAGCTGACCATGGACACCTTCATTGTGCCAGCTGACAATGGACACATTTATTGTGCCAGCTGATACGGGCACTAGTATTGTGCGGCTGACCATAGGCACTAGTATTCTGCCGGCTGACCATGGGCACTAGTATTGTGGCAGCTGACCATGGACACCTGTATTGTGCCGGCTGACCATGGACACCTGTATTGTGCCGGCTGACCATGGACACCTGTATTGTGCCGGCTGACCATGGACACCTGTATTGTGCCGGCTGACCATGGACACCTGTATTGTGCCGGCTGACCATGGACACTAGTATTGTGCCAGCTGACCATGGGCACTAGTATTGTGCCAGCTGACCATGGGCACCTGTATTGTGCCAGCTGACCATGGGCACTAGCACTGTGGCAGCTGACCATGGGCACCTTCATTGTGCCAGCTGCCAATGGACACTAGTATTGTGCCGGCTGACCATGGGCACTAGTATTGTGCCGGCTGACCATGGGCACTAGCATTGTGCCACGCTGACCATGGGCACTAGTATTCTGCCAGCTGACCATGGGCACCTGTATTGTGCCGGCTGACCATGGGCACCTGTATTGTGCCAGCTGACCATGGACACTAGTATTGTGCCATGCTGACCATGGGCACTAGTATTGTGGCAGCTGACCATAGGCACTAGTATTGTGGCAGCTGACCATGGGCACCTGTATTGTGGCAGCTGACCATGGGCACCCTATTGTGCCAGCTGACCATGGACACCCGTATTGTGCCAGCTGACCATGGACACCTGTATTGTGCCAGATGACCATGGATACCTGTATTGTGCCAGCTGACCATGGGCACTAGTATTGTGCCAGCTGACCATGGGCACTAGTATTGTGCCGGCTGACCATGGGCACTAGCATTGTGGCAGCTGACCATGGACACCTTCATTGTGTCAGCTGACAATGGACACTAGTATTGTGCCAGCTGATACGGGCACTCGTATTGTGCGCTGACCATAGGCACTAGTATTCTGCCGACTGACCATGGGCACTAGTATTGTGGCAGCTGACCATGCGCACCTGAATTGTGCCAGCTGACCATGGACACCTGTATTGTGCCGGCTGACCATGGGCACTAGTATTGTGCCACGCTGTCCATGGGCATTAGTATTCTGCCAGCTGACCATGGGCACTAGTATTGTGGCAGCTGACCATGGGCACTAGTATTGTGCCTCGCTGACCATGGGCACTAGTATTGTGCCTCGCTGACCATGGGCACTAGTATTGTGCCTCGCTGACCATGGGCACTAGTATTGTGGCAGCTGACCATGGGCACTAGTATTGTGGCAGCTGACCATGGGCACTAGTATTGTGCCATCTGACCATGGACACTAGTATTGTGCCAGCTGACTATAGGCACTATTATTGTGCCTCGCTGACCATGGGCACTAGTAATTTGCCAGCTGACCATGGGCACTAGTATTGTGGCAGCTGACCATGGGCACCTGTATTGTGGCAGCTGACCATGGGCACCTGTATTGTGCCATCTGACCATGGACACTAGTATTGTGCCAGCTGACCATGGGCACTAGCACTGTGGCAGCTGACCATGGGCACCTTCATTGTGCCAGCTGACAATGGACACTAGTATTGTGCCGGCTGACCATGGGCACTAGTGTTGTGCCGGCTGACCATGGGCACTAGTATTGTGCCACGCTGACCATGGGCACTAGTATTCTGCCAGCTGACCATGGGCACCTGCATTGTGCCGGCTGACCATAGGCACCTGTATTGTGCCAGCTGACCATGGACACTGGTATTGTGCCACGCTGACCATGGGCACTAGTATTGTGGCAGCTGACCATGGGCACTAGTATTGTGGCAGCTGACCATGGGCACCTGTATTGTGGCAGCTGACCATGGGCACCCCTATTGTGCCAGCTGACCATGGACACCTGTATTGTGCCAGCTGACCATGGACACCTGTATTGTGCCAGCTGACCATGGACACCTGTATTGTGCCAGATGACCATGGATACCTGTATTGTGCCAGCTGACCATGGGCACTAGTATTGTGCCGGCTGACCATGGGCACTAGCATTGTGGCAGCTGACCATGGACACCTTCATTGTGCCAGCTGACAATGGACACTTTTATTGTGCCAGCTGATACGGGCACTAGTATTGTGCGGCTGACCATAGGCACTAGTATTCTGCCGGCTGACCATGGGCACTAGTATTGTGGCAGCTGACCATGGGCACCTGTATTGTGCCAGCTGACCACGGACACCTGTATTGTGCCGGCTGACCATGGGCACTAGTATTGTGCCACGCTGTCCATGGGCATTAGTATTCTGCCAGCTGACAATGGGCACTAGTATTGTGGCAGCTGACCATGGGCACCTGTATTGTGGCAGCTGACCATGGGCACCTGTATTGTGCCAGCTGACCATGGACACTAGTATTGTGCTGGCTGACCATGGGCACTAGCATTGTGGCAGCTGACCATGGACACCTTCATTGTGCCAGCTGACAATGGACACTAGAATTGTGCCAGCTGACCATTGGCACTAGTATTGTGCCATGCTGACCATGGGCACTAGTATTCTGCCAGCTGACCATGGGCACCTATATTGTGCCAGCTGACCATGGAGACCTGTATTGTGCCAGCTGACCATGGACACCTGAATTGTGCCAGCTGACCATGGACACCTGAATTGTGCCAGCTGACCATGGACACCTGTATTGTGCCAGCTGACCATGGACACCTGTATTGTGCCAGCTGACCATGGACACCTGTATTGTGCCAGCTGACCATGGGCACTAGTATTGTACCAGCTGACCATGGGCACTAGTGTTGTGATAGCTGACAATGGAGACTTGTATTGTGGAAGCTGACCAGACACATGAATAGAGGCAGTTAACCATGGCCACTAGTATTGTACCAGCTGACCATGGACACCAGCATTGTGTCAGCTGACCTTGGACACCTGTATTGTGCCAGCTGACCTTGGACACCTGCATTTTGCCTGCTGACCATGGACACTAGTATTGTGCCGGCTGACCATGGGCATCTGTATTGTGCTGGCTGACCTTGGACACCTGTATTGTGCTGGCTGACCATGAACACTAGTATTGTACCGGCTGACCATGGGCACCTGCATTGTGCCAGCTCACCATGGACACCTGTATTGTGCCGGCTGACCAATGACACTAGTATTGTGCCGGCTGACCAATGACACTATTATTGTGCTAGCTGACCATGGACACCTGTATTGTGCCTGCTAACCATGGACACCTGTATTGTGCCTGCTGACCATGGACACTAGTATTGTACCTGCTGACCATGGACACTAGTATTGTGCCAGCTGACCAAGGACACTAGTATTGTGCCAGCTGACCATGGACACCTGTATTGTGCCGGCTGACCATGGACACCTGTATTGTGCCGGCTGACCATGGACACCTGTATTGTGCCGGCTGACCATGGACACTAGTATTGTGCCAGCTGACCATGGGCACTAGTATTGTGCCAGCTGACCATGGGCACCTGTATTGTGCCAGCTAACCATGGACACCTGTATTGTGCCAGCTGACCATGGACACCTGTATTGTGCCGGCTGACCATGGACACCTGTATTATGCCAGCTGACCATGGACATCTGTATTGTGCCAGCTGACCATGGACACTAGTATTGTGCCGGCTGACCATGGACACCTGTATTGTGCCACCTGACCATGGACACCTGTATTGTGCCACCTGACCATGGACACCTGTATTGTGCCACCTGACCATGGACACTAGTATTGTGCCGGCTGAGCAAGGGCACTAGTATTATGGCAGCAGACCATGGGCACCTGTATTGTGCCAGCTGACCATGGGCACCTCTATTCTTCCAGCTGACCATGGGCACCTGTATTGTGCCAGCTGACCAAGGACACTAGTATTGTGCCAGCTGATCATGGCCACCTGTATTATGCCAGCTGACCATGGACATCTGTATTGTGCCAGCTGACCATGGACACTAGTATTGTGCCGGCTGACCATGGACACCTGTATTGTGCCACCTGACCATGGACACCTGTACTGTGCCACCTGACCATGGGCAGTAGTATTATGGCAGCTGACCATGGACACTAGTATTGTGCCGGCTGAGCAAGGGCACTAGTATTATGGCAGCAGACCATGGCCACTAGTATTGTGCCGGCTGACAAAGGGCACTAGTATTATGGCAGCTGACCAAGGGCACTAGTATTATGGCAGCTGACCATGGACACTAATATTGTGCCAGCTGACCATGGGCACTAGTATCGTGCCAGCTGACCATGGGCACTAGTATTGTGCCAGCTGACCATGGGCACTAGTATCGTGCCAGCTGACCATGGGCACTAGTATCGTGCCAGCTGAGCATGGACACCTGTATTGTGCCAGTTGACCATGGATACCTGTATTGTGCCGGCTGACTATGGACACCTGTATTGTGCCGGCTGACCATGGACACCTGTATTGTGCCGGCTGACCATGGACACTTGTATTGTGGCAGCTGACCATGGACACCTTCATTGTGCCAGCTGACAATGGACACATTTATTGTGCCAGCTGATACGGGCACTAGTATTGTGCGGCTGACCATAGGCACTAGTATTCTGCCGGCTGACCATGGGCACTAGTATTGTGGCAGCTGACCATGGACACCTGTATTGTGCCGGCTGACCATGGACACCTGTATTGTGCCGGCTGACCATGGACACCTGTATTGTGCCGGCTGACCATGGACACCTGTATTGTGCCGGCTGACCATGGACACCTGTATTGTGCCGGCTGACCATGGACACTAGTATTGTGCCAGCTGACCATGGGCACTAGTATTGTGCCAGCTGACCATGGGCACTAGTATTGTGCCAGCTGACCATGGGCACCTGTATTGTGCCAGCTGACCATGGGCACCTCTATTCTTCCAGCTGACCATGGGCACCTGTATTGTGCCAGCTAACCATGGACACCTGTATTGTGCCAGCTGACCATGGACACCTGTATTGTGCCGGCTGACCATGGACACCTGTATTGTGCCAGCTGACCAAGGACACTAGTATTGTGCCAGCTGATCATGGCCACCTGTATTATGCCAGCTGACCATGGACATCTGTATTGTGCCAGCTGACCATGGACACTAGTATTGTGCCGGCTGACCATGGACACCTGTATTGTGCCACCTGACCATGGACACCTGTATTGTGCCACCTGACCATGGGCAGTAGTATTATGACAGCTGACCATGGACACTAGTATTGTGCCGGCTGAGCAAGGGCACTAGTATTATGGCAGCAGACCATGGCCACTAGTATTGTGCCGGCTGACAAAGAGCACTAGTATTATGGCAGCTGACCAAGGGCACTAGTATTATGGCAGCTGACCATGGACACTAATATTGTGCCAGCTGACCATGGGCACTAGTATCGTGCCAGCTGACCATGGGCACTAGTATCGTGCCAGCTGAGCATGGACACCTGTATTGTGCCAGTTGACCATGGATACCTGTATTGTGCCGGCTGACTATGGACACCTGTATTGTGCCGGCTGACCATGGACACCTGTATTGTGGCAGCTGACCATGGACACCTTCATTGTGCCAGCTGACAATGGACACTTTTATTGTGCCAGCTGATACGGGCACTAGTATTGTGCGGCTGACCATAGGCACTAGTATTCTGCCGGCTGACCATGGGCACTAGTATTGTGGCAGCTGACCATGGGCACCTGTATTGTGCCAGCTGACCAGGGGCACCTGTATTGTGCCAGCTGACCATGGACACCTGTATTGTGCCGGCTGACCATGGGCACTAGTATTGTGCCACGCTGTCCATGGGCATTAGTATTCTGCCAGCTGACCATGGGCACTAGTATTGTGGCAGCTGACCATGGGCACCTGTATTGTGGCAGCTGACCATGGGCACCTGTATTGTGCCAGCTGACCATGGACACTAGTATTGTGCTGGCTGAACATGGGCACTAGCATTGTGGCAGCTGACCATGGACACCTTCATTGTGCCAGTTGACAATGGACACTAGAATTGTGCCAGCTGACCATTGGCACTAGTATTGTGGCATGCTGACCATGGGCACTAGTATTCTGCCAGCTGACCATGGGCACCTATATTGTGCCAGCTGACCATGGAGACATGTATTGTGCCAGCTGACCATGGACACCTGAATTGTGCCAGCTGACCATGGACACCTGTATTGTGCCAGCTGACCATGGACACCTGTATTGTGCCAGCTGACCATGGACACCTGTATTGTGCCAGCTGACCATGGACACCTGTATTGTGCCAGCTGACCATGGACACCTGTATTGTGCCAGCTGACCATGGGCACTAGTATTGTACCAGCTGACCATGGGCACTAGTGTTGTGATAGCTGACAATGGAGACTTGTATTGTGGAAGCTGACCAGACACATGAATAGAGGCAGTTAACCATGGCCACTAGTATTGTACCAGCTGACCATGGACACCAGCATTGTGTCAGCTGACCTTGGACACCTGTATTGTGCCAGCTGACCTTGGACACCTGCATTTTGCCTGCTGACCATGGACACTAGTATTGTGCCGGCTGACCATGGGCATCTGTATTGTGCTGGCTGACCTTGGACACCTGTATTGTGCTGGCTGACCATGAACACTAGTATTGTACCGGCTGACCATGGGCACCTGCATTGTGCCAGCTCACCATGGACACCTGTATTGTGCCGGCTGACCAATGACACTAGTATTGTGCCGGCTGACCAATGACACTAGTATTGTGCCGGCTGACCATGGACACCTGTATTGTGCCTGCTGACCATGGACACTAGTATTGTGCCGGCTGACCAATGACACTAGTATTGTGCCGGCTGACCAATGACACTAGTATTGTGCTGGCTGACCAATGACACTAGTATTGTGCCAGCTGACCATGGACACCTGTATTGTGCCTGCTGACCATGGACACCTGTATTGTGCCTGATGACCATGGACACTAGTATTGTGCCGGCTGACCAATGACACTAGTATTGTGCCGGCTGACCAATGACACTAGTATTGTGCTGGCTGACCAATGACACTAGTATTGTGCCAGCTGACCATGGACACCTGTATTGTGCCTGCTGACCATGGACACCTGTATTGTGCCTGCTGACCATGGACACTAGTATTGTACCTGCTGACCATGGACACTAGTATTGTGCCAGCTGACCAAGGACACTAGTATTGTGCCAGCTGACCATGGACTCCTGTATTGTGCCAGCTGACCATGGACACCTGTATTGTGCCGGCTGACCATGGACACCTGTATTGTGCCGGCTGACCATGGACACCTGTATTGTGCCGGCTGACCATGGACACTAGTATTGTGCCAGCTGACCATGGGCACTAGTATTGTGCCAGCTGACCATGGGCACCTGTATTGTGCCAGCTGACCATGGGCACCTCTATTCTTCCAGCTGACCATGGGCACCTGTATTGTGCCAGCTAACCATGGACACCTGTATTGTGCCAGCTGACCATGGACACCTGTATTGTGCCGGCTGACCATGGACACCTGTATTGTGCCAGCTGACCAAGGACACTAGTATTGTGCCAGCTGAACATGGCCACCTGTATTATGCCAGCTGACCATGGACATCTGTATTGTGCCAGCTGACCATGGACACTAGTATTGTGCCGGCTGACCATGGACACCTGTATTGTGCCACCTGACCATGGACACCTGTATTGTGCCACCTGACCATGGGCAGTAGTATTATGGCAGCTGACCATGGACACTAGTATTGTGCCGGCTGAGCAAGGGCACTAGTATTATGGCAGCAGACCATGGCCACTAGTATTGTGCCGGCTGACAAAGGGCACTAGTATTATGGCAGCTGACCAAGGGCACTAGTATTATGGCAGCTGACCATGGACACTAATATTGTGCCAGCTGACCATGGGCACTAGTATCGTGCCAGCTGACCATGGGCACTAGTATCGTGCCAGCTGACCATGGGCACTAGTATTGTGCCAGCTGACCATGGGCACTAGTATTGTGCCAGCTGACCATGGGCACTAGTATTGTGCCAGCTTACCATGGGCACTAGTATCGTGCCAGCTGAGCATGGACACCTGTATTGTGCCAGTTGACCATGGATACCTGTATTGTGCCGGCTGACCATGGACACCTGTATTGTGCCGGCTGACCATGGACACCTGTATTGTGCCGGCTGACCATGGACACTTGTATTGTGGCAGCTGACCATGGACACCTTCATTGTGCCAGCTGACAATGGACACTTTTATTGTGCCAGCTGATACGGGCACTAGTATTGTGCGGCTGACCATAGGCACTAGTATTCTGCCGGCTGACCATGGGCACTAGTATTGTGGCAGCTGACCATGGGCACCTGTATTGTGCCAGCTGACCATGGACACCTGTATTGTGCCGGCTGACCATGGGCACTAGTATTGTGCCACGCTGTCCATGGGCATTAGTATTCTGCCAGCTGACCATGGGCACTAGTATTGTGGCAGCTGACCATGGGCACCTGTATTGTGGCAGCTGACCATGGGCACCTGTATTGTGCCAGCTGACCATGGACACTAGTATTGTGCTGGCTGACCATGGGCACTAGCATTGTGGCAGCTGACCATGGACACCTTCATTGTGCCAGTTGACAATGGACACTAGAATTGTGCCAGCTGACCATTGGCACTAGTATTGTGGCATGCTGACCATGGGCACTAGTATTCTGCCAGCTGACCATGGGCACCTATATTGTGCCAGCTGACCATGGAGACCTGTATTGTGCCAGCTGACCATGGACACCTGAATTGTGCCAGCTGACCATGGACACCTGTATTGTGCCAGCTGACCATGGACACCTGTATTGTGCCAGCTGACCATGGACACCTGTATTGTGCCAGCTGACCATGGAGACCTGCATTGTGCCTGCTGGCCATGGGCACTAGTATTGTGCCAGCTGACCATGGGCACTAGTATTGTACCAGCTGACCATGGGCACTAGTGTTGTGATAGCTGACAATGGAGACTTGTATTGTGGAAGCTGACCAGACACATGAATAGAGGCAGTTAACCATGGCCACTAGTATTGTACCAGCTGACCATGGACACCAGCATTGTGCCAGCTGACCTTGGACACCTGTATTGTGCCAGCTGACCTTGGACACCTGCATTTTGCCTGCTGACCATGGACACTAGTATTGTGCCGGCTGACCATGGGCATCTGTATTGTGCTGGCTGACCTTGGACACCTGTATTGTGCTGGCTCACCATGAACACTAGTATTGTACCGGCTGACCATGGGCACCTGCATTGTGCCAGCTCACCATGGACACCTGTATTGTGCCGGCTGACCAATGACACTAGTATTGTGCCGGCTGACCAATGACACTAGTATTGTGCCAGCTGACCATGGACACCTGTATTGTGCCTGCTGACCATGGACACTAGTATTGTGCCGGCTGACCAATGACACTAGTATTGTGCCGGCTGACCAATGACACTAGTATTGTGCCGGCTGACCAATGACACTAGTATTGTGCTGGCTGACCAATGACACTAGTATTGTGCTGGCTGACCAATGAAACTAGTATTGTGCCAGCTGACCATGGACACCTGTATTGTGCCTGCTGACCATGGACACCTGTATTGTGCCTGCTGACCATGGACACCTGTATTGTGCCTGCTGACCATGGACACCTGTATTGTGCCTGCTGACCATGGACACTAGTATTGTACCTGCTGATCATGGACACTAGTATTGTGCCAGCTGACCAAGGACTCTAGTATTGTGCCAGCTGACCATGGACACCTGTATTGTGCCGGCTGACCATGGACACCTGTATTGTGCCGACTGACCATGGACACCTGTATTGTGCCGGCTGACCATGGACACTAGTATTGTGCCAGCTGACCATGGGCACCTCTATTCTTCCAGCTGACCATGGGCACCTGTATTGTGCCAGCTAACCATGGACACCTGTATTGTGCCAGCTGACCATGGACACCTGTATTGTGCCAGCTGACCATGGACACCTGTATTGTGCCGGCTGACCATGGACACCTGTATTGTGCCAGCTGACCAAGGACACTAGTATTGTGCCAGCTGATCATGGCCACCTGTATTATGCCAGCTGACCATGGACACCTGTATTGTGCCAGCTGACCATGGACACTAGTATTGTGCCAGCTGACCATGGACACCTGTATTGTGCCACCTGACCATGGACACCTGTATTGTGCCACCTGACCATGGGCAGTAGTATTATGGCAGCTGACCATGGACACTAGTATTGTGCCGGCTGACCCAGGGCACTAGTATTATGGCAGCAGACCATGGCCACTAGTATTGTGCCGGCTGACAAAGGGCACTAGTATTATGGCAGCTGACCAAGGGCACTAGTATTATGGCAGCTGACCATGGACACTAATATTGTGCCAGCTGACCATGGGCACTAGTATCGTGCCAGCTGACCATGGGCACTAGTATCGTGCCAGCTGACCATGGGCACTAGTATCGTGCCAGCTGACCATGGGCACTAGTATCGTGCCAGCTGACCATGGGCACTAGTATCGTGCCAGCTGAGCATGGACACCTGTATTGTGCCAGTTGACCATGGATACCTGTATTGTGCCGGCTGACTATGGACACCTGTATTGTGCCGGCTGACCATGGACACCTGTATTGTGCCGGCTGACCATGGACACTTGTATTGTGCCAGCTGACCATGGACACTTGCATTGTGCCAGCTGACCATGGACCCTAGTATTGTGCCAGCTGACCATGGACCCTAGTATTGTGCCAGCTGACCATGGACCCTAGTATTGTGCCAGCTGACCATGGACCCTAGTATTGTGCCAGCTGACCATGGGCACCTGTATTATGCCAGCTGACCATGGGCACCTGTATTGTGCCAGCTGACCATGGGCACCTGTATTGTGCCAGCTGACCATGGGCAACTGTATTGTGCCAGCTGACCATGGGCACTAGTATTCTGCCAGCTGACCATGGGCATTAGTATTCTGCCAGCTGACCATGGGCATTAGTATTCTGCCAGCTGACCATAGACACCTGTATTGTGCCAGCTGACCATAGACACCTTTATTGTGCCACGCTGACCATGGATACCTGTATTGTGCCAGCTGACCATGGGCACTAGTATTGTGCCAGCTGACCATGGGTACTAGTATTGTGCCAGCCGACCATGGGCACTAGTATTGTGCCAGCTGACCATGGGCACTAGTATCCTGCCAGCTGACCATGGACACCTGTATTGTGCCACGCTGACCATGGACACCTGTATTGTGCCACGCTGACCATTGACACCTGTATTGTGCCAGCTGACCATGGACCCTAGTATTGTGCCAGCTGACCATGGACCCTAGTATTGTGCCAGCTGACCATGGACCCTAGTATTGTGCCAGCTGACCATGGGAACCTGTATTATGCCAGCTGACCATGGGCACCTGTATTGTGCCAGCTGACCATGGGCACCTGTATTGTGCCAGCTGACCATGGGCAACTGTATTGTGCCAGCTGACCATGGGCACTAGTATTCTGCCAGCTGACCATAGACACCTGTATTGTGCCAGCTGACCATAGACACCTTTATTGTGCCACGCTGACCATGGATACCTGTATTGTGCCAGCTGACCATGGGCACTAGTATTGTGCCAGCTGACCATGGGTACTAGTATTGTGCCAGCTGACCATGGGCACTAGTATTGTGCCAGCTGACCATGGGCACTAGTATCCTGCCAGCTGACCATGGACACCTGTATTGTGCCACGCTGACCATGGACACCTGTATTGTGCCACGCTGACCATTGACACCTGTATTGTGCCAGCTGACCAGTGACACTAGTATTGTGCCGGCTGACCATGGGCACTAGTATTGTGCCGGCTTACCATGGGCACTAGTATTGTGCCGGCTTACCAAGGGCACTAGTATTCTGCCAGCTGACCATGGACACTTGTAATGTGCCAGCTGACCATGGGCACTAGTATTGTGCCAGCTGACCATGGTCACCTGTATTGTGCCGGCTGACCATGGGCACCTGTACTGTACCAGCTGACCATGGACATCTGTATTGTGCCAGTTGACCATGGACACCTGTATTGTGCCAGCTGACCATGGGCACCTGTATTGTGCCAGCTGACCATGGGCATTAGTATTCTGCCAGCTGACCATGGGCATTAGTATTCTGCCAGCTGACCATGGAGACCTGCATTGTGCCTGCTGGCCATGGGCACTAGTATTGTGCCAGCTGACCATGGGCACCTGTATTGTGCCAGCTGACCATGGACACCTGTATTGTGCCGGCTGACCATGGGCACTAGTATTGTGCCACGCTGTCCATGGGCATTAGTATTCTGCCAGCTGACCATGGGCACTAGTATTGTGGCAGCTGACCATGGGCACCTGTATTGTGGCAGCTGACCATGGGCACCTGTATTGTGCCAGCTGACCATGGACACTAGTATTGTGCTGGCTGACCATGGGCACTAGCATTGTGGCAGCTGACCATGGACACCTTCATTGTGCCAGTTGACAATGGACACTAGAATTGTGCCAGCTGACCATTGGCACTAGTATTGTGGCATGCTGACCATGGGCACTAGTATTCTGCCAGCTGACCATGGGCACCTATATTGTGCCAGCTGACCATGGAGACCTGTATTGTGCCAGCTGACCATGGACACCTGAATTGTGCCAGCTGACCATGGACACCTGTATTGTGCCAGCTGACCATGGACACCTGTATTGTGCCAGCTGACCATGGACACCTGTATTGTGCCAGCTGACCATGGAGACCTGCATTGTGCCTGCTGGCCATGGGCACTAGTATTGTGCCAGCTGACCATGGGCACTAGTATTGTACCAGCTGACCATGGGCACTAGTGTTGTGATAGCTGACAATGGAGACTTGTATTGTGGAAGCTGACCAGACACATGAATAGAGGCAGTTAACCATGGCCACTAGTATTGTACCAGCTGACCATGGACACCAGCATTGTGCCAGCTGACCTTGGACACCTGTATTGTGCCAGCTGACCTTGGACACCTGCATTTTGCCTGCTGACCATGGACACTAGTATTGTGCCCGGCTGACCATGGGCATCTGTATTGTGCTGGCTGACCTTGGACACCTGTATTGTGCTGGCTCACCATGAACACTAGTATTGTACCGGCTGACCATGGGCACCTGCATTGTGCCAGCTCACCATGGACACCTGTATTGTGCCGGCTGACCAATGACACTAGTATTGTGCCGGCTGACCAATGACACTAGTATTGTGCCAGCTGACCATGGACACCTGTATTGTGCCTGCTGACCATGGACACTAGTATTGTGCCGGCTGACCAATGACACTAGTATTGTGCCGGCTGACCAATGACACTAGTATTGTGCCGGCTGACCAATGACACTAGTATTGTGCTGGCTGACCAATGACACTAGTATTGTGCTGGCTGACCAATGAAACTAGTATTGTGCCAGCTGACCATGGACACCTGTATTGTGCCTGCTGACCATGGACACCTGTATTGTGCCTGCTGACCATGGACACCTGTATTGTGCCTGCTGACCATGGACACCTGTATTGTGCCTGCTGACCATGGACACTAGTATTGTACCTGCTGATCATGGACACTAGTATTGTGCCAGCTGACCAAGGACTCTAGTATTGTGCCAGCTGACCATGGACACCTGTATTGTGCCGGCTGACCATGGACACCTGTATTGTGCCGACTGACCATGGACACCTGTATTGTGCCGGCTGACCATGGACACTAGTATTGTGCCAGCTGACCATGGGCACCTCTATTCTTCCAGCTGACCATGGGCACCTGTATTGTGCCAGCTAACCATGGACACCTGTATTGTGCCAGCTGACCATGGACACCTGTATTGTGCCAGCTGACCATGGACACCTGTATTGTGCCGGCTGACCATGGACACCTGTATTGTGCCAGCTGACCAAGGACACTAGTATTGTGCCAGCTGATCATGGCCACCTGTATTATGCCAGCTGACCATGGACACCTGTATTGTGCCAGCTGACCATGGACACTAGTATTGTGCCAGCTGACCATGGACACCTGTATTGTGCCACCTGACCATGGACACCTGTATTGTGCCACCTGACCATGGGCAGTAGTATTATGGCAGCTGACCATGGACACTAGTATTGTGCCGGCTGACCCAGGGCACTAGTATTATGGCAGCAGACCATGGCCACTAGTATTGTGCCGGCTGACAAAGGGCACTAGTATTATGGCAGCTGACCAAGGGCACTAGTATTATGGCAGCTGACCATGGACACTAATATTGTGCCAGCTGACCATGGGCACTAGTATCGTGCCAGCTGACCATGGGCACTAGTATCGTGCCAGCTGACCATGGGCACTAGTATCGTGCCAGCTGACCATGGGCACTAGTATCGTGCCAGCTGACCATGGGCACTAGTATCGTGCCAGCTGAGCATGGACACCTGTATTGTGCCAGTTGACCATGGATACCTGTATTGTGCCGGCTGACTATGGACACCTGTATTGTGCCGGCTGACCATGGACACCTGTATTGTGCCGGCTGACCATGGACACTTGTATTGTGCCAGCTGACCATGGACACTTGCATTGTGCCAGCTGACCATGGACCCTAGTATTGTGCCAGCTGACCATGGACCCTAGTATTGTGCCAGCTGACCATGGACCCTAGTATTGTGCCAGCTGACCATGGACCCTAGTATTGTGCCAGCTGACCATGGGCACCTGTATTATGCCAGCTGACCATGGGCACCTGTATTGTGCCAGCTGACCATGGGCACCTGTATTGTGCCAGCTGACCATGGGCAACTGTATTGTGCCAGCTGACCATGGGCACTAGTATTCTGCCAGCTGACCATGGGCATTAGTATTCTGCCAGCTGACCATGGGCATTAGTATTCTGCCAGCTGACCATAGACACCTGTATTGTGCCAGCTGACCATAGACACCTTTATTGTGCCACGCTGACCATGGATACCTGTATTGTGCCAGCTGACCATGGGCACTAGTATTGTGCCAGCTGACCATGGGTACTAGTATTGTGCCAGCCGACCATGGGCACTAGTATTGTGCCAGCTGACCATGGGCACTAGTATCCTGCCAGCTGACCATGGACACCTGTATTGTGCCACGCTGACCATGGACACCTGTATTGTGCCACGCTGACCATTGACACCTGTATTGTGCCAGCTGACCATGGACCCTAGTATTGTGCCAGCTGACCATGGACCCTAGTATTGTGCCAGCTGACCATGGACCCCTAGTATTGTGCCAGCTGACCATGGGAACCTGTATTATGCCAGCTGACCATGGGCACCTGTATTGTGCCAGCTGACCATGGGCACCTGTATTGTGCCAGCTGACCATGGGCAACTGTATTGTGCCAGCTGACCATGGGCACTAGTATTCTGCCAGCTGACCATAGACACCTGTATTGTGCCAGCTGACCATAGACACCTTTATTGTGCCACGCTGACCATGGATACCTGTATTGTGCCAGCTGACCATGGGCACTAGTATTGTGCCAGCTGACCATGGGTACTAGTATTGTGCCAGCTGACCATGGGCACTAGTATTGTGCCAGCTGACCATGGGCACTAGTATCCTGCCAGCTGACCATGGACACCTGTATTGTGCCACGCTGACCATGGACACCTGTATTGTGCCACGCTGACCATTGACACCTGTATTGTGCCAGCTGACCAGTGACACTAGTATTGTGCCGGCTGACCATGGGCACTAGTATTGTGCCGGCTTACCATGGGCACTAGTATTGTGCCGGCTTACCAAGGGCACTAGTATTCTGCCAGCTGACCATGGACACTTGTAATGTGCCAGCTGACCATGGGCACTAGTATTGTGCCAGCTGACCATGGTCACCTGTATTGTGCCGGCTGACCATGGGCACCTGTACTGTACCAGCTGACCATGGACATCTGTATTGTGCCAGTTGACCATGGACACCTGTATTGTGCCAGCTGACCATGGGCACCTGTATTGTGCCAGCTGACCATGGGCATTAGTATTCTGCCAGCTGACCATGGGCATTAGTATTCTGCCAGCTGACCATGGAGACCTGCATTGTGCCTGCTGGCCATGGGCACTAGTATTGTGCCAGCTGACCATGGGCACTAGTATTGTGCCAGCTGACCATGGACACCTGTATCGTGCCAGCTGGACATGGACCCTAGTATTGTGCTAGCTGACCATGGACACTAGTATTGTGCCAGCTGACCATGGACATCTGTATCGTGCCAGCTGACCATGGACATCTGTATCGTGCCAGCTGACCATGGACACCTGTATCGTGCCAGCTGGCCATGGACCCTAGTATTGTGTCAGCTGACCATGGACACTAGTATTGTGCCGGCTGACCATGGACTCCTGTATTGTACCAGCTGACCATGGACCCTAGTATTGTGCCAGCTGACCATGGGCACCTGTATTGTGCCAGCTGACCATGGGCACCTGTATTGTGCCATGCTGACCATGGATACCTGTATTGTGCCGGCTGACCATTGACACCTGTATTGTGCCGGCTGACCATTGACACCTGTATTGTGCCGGCTGACCATTGACACCTGTATTGTGCCTGCTGACCATGGGCACCTGTATTGTGCCACGCTGACCATGGGCACCTGTATTGTGCCACGCTGACCATGGGCACCCGTATTGTGCCACGCTCACCATGGACACCTGTATTGTGCTGGCTGACCATGGGCACCTGTACTGTGCCAGCTGACCATGGACACCTGTATTGTGCCAGCTGACCATGGACACCTGTATTGTGCCAGCTGACCATGGACACCTGTATTGTGCCACGCTGACCATGGACACCTGTGTTGTTCCAGCTGACCATGGGCACTAGTGTTGTGCCAGCTGACCATGGACACCTGTATTGTGCCAGCTGACCATGGACACCTGTATTGTGCCAGCTGACCATGAACACTAGTATTGTGCCACGCTGACCATGAACACTAGTATTGTGCCACGCTGACCATGGACACCTGTATTGTGCCAGCTGACCATGGACACTAGCATTGTGCCGGCTGACCATGGGCACTAGCATTGTGGCACCTGTATTGTACCAGCTGACCATGGGCACCTGTATTGTGCCAGCTGACCATTTACACTAGTATTGTGCCGGCTGACCATGGGCACCTGCATTGTACCAGCTGACCATGGGCACCTGTATTGTGGTAGCTGACCATGGGCATCTGTATCGTGCCAGCTGACCATGGGCACCTGTATTGTGCCACACTGACCATGGGCACTTGTATTGTGCCAGCTGACCATGGACACTAGTATTGTGCCAGCTGACCATGGACACTAGTATTGTGCCGGCTGACCATGGGCACCTGTATTGTACCAGCTGACCATGGGCACCTGTATTGTGCCACGCTGACCATGGGCACTAGTATTCTGCCAGCTGACCATGGACACTTGTAATGTGCCAGCTGACCATGGGCACTAGTATTGTGCCAGTTGACCATGGGCACCTGTATTGTTCCAGCTGACCATGGATACCTTCTATTGTGCCATGCTGACCATGGGCACTAGTATTCTGCCAGCTGACCATGGACATTTGTAATGTGCCAGCTGACCATGGGCACTAGTATTGTGCCAGTTGACCATGGGCACTAGTATTCTGACAGTTGACCATGGGCACTAGTATTGTGCCAGCTGACCATGGGCACTAGTATTGTGCCAGCTGACCATGGGCACCTGTATTGTACCAGCTGACCATGGACACCTGTATTGTGCCGAGCTGACCATGGGCACTAGTATTCTGCCAGCTGACCATGGACACTAGTATTGTGCCAGCTGACCATGGACACTAGTATTGTGCCAGTTGACCATGGGCACTAGTATTGTGCTGGCTGACCATGGGCACCTGTATTGTGCCAGATGACCATGGACACTAGTATTGTGCCAGATGACCATGGGCACTAGTATTGTGCCAGTTGACCATGGGCACTAGTATTGTGCTGGCTGACCATGGGCACCTGTATTGTGCCAGATGACCATGGACACCTGTAGTGTGCCAGATGACCATGGGCACTAGTATTGTGGCAGCTGACCATGGGTACCTGTATTGTGCCAGCTGACCATGGACACCTGCATTGTGCCACGCTGACCATGGGCACTAGTATCGTGCCAGCTGACCATGGGCACTAGTATTGTGGCAGCTGACCATGGACACTAGTATGTGCTCGCTGACCATGGGCACTAGTATTGTGCCAGTTGACCATGGGCACTAGTATTCTGACAGTTGACCATGGGCACTAGTATTGTGCCAGCTGACCATGGGCACTAGTATTGTGCCAGCTGACCATGGGCACCTGTATTGTACCAGCTGACCATGGACACCTGTATTGTGCCGAGCTGACCATGGGCACTAGTATTCTGCCAGCTGACCATGGACACTAGTATTGTGCCAGCTGACCATGGACACTAGTATTGTGCCAGTTGACCATGGGCACTAGTATTGTGCTGGCTGACCATGGGCACCTGTATTGTGCCAGATGACCATGGACACTAGTATTGTGCCAGATGACCATGGGCACTAGTATTGTGCCAGTTGACCATGGGCACTAGTATTGTGCTGGCTGACCATGGGCACCTGTATTGTGCCAGATGACCATGGACACCTGTAGTGTGCCAGATGACCATGGGCACTAGTATTGTGGCAGCTGACCATGGGTACCTGTATTGTGCCAGCTGACCATGGACACCTGCATTGTGCCACGCTGACCATGGGCACTAGTATCGTGCCAGCTGACCATGGGCACTAGTATTGTGGCAGCTGACCATGGACACTAGTATGTGCTCGCTGACCATGGGCACTAGTATTGTGCCGGCTGACCATGGGCACTAGTATTGTGCCAGCTTACCATGGGCACCTGTATTGTGCCAGCTGACCATGGACATACATGTTGTGTCACCTGTACATATTTTGTGCTGGTGGTTGCATGCTGTGGGTAGCTGAACTCTTTTTGGGTCTCTAGAGTACTTTATAGTACCTGGTCACAAAATCAAGAACTACTTGGGCAATGCAACACCTGCGGCAGCAACAGTGCCAGGCTCAAGAACAAAAAGTGAAAGAGACAAGCCGTCAGGCCCTCTCCTGTGTGCCAAGAAACTCCAAGCCAGACCCACAAAGAGCCCTCTCTCCTTCTCTTCCAGAGGAAGTGACTATCCTCAGCTTCAAACCCCACCTCAGCCATGTCACCCTAGGCTGCCCCTGGAGACAGCCCCCACCTTGAGTACACCTCCAATCAGGGCCAGCATTTGGCATGGGCGAGCTGGGCCCAGGGCGGCAATCTTCAGAGGGGCGTCAGGAGCTGTCTGCATTAAGATCCTATCACCTGGTGGAGGTGCATAGACACGTGTTTAAAGCCCAGTCGCTGCTCTGATGTAATCAGAGAGGGACTGACATCTGAACACAAAAAGTGTCTCTCTGCTGCCTCACTTCATTCACGAGCAGGAGTGAGGGTGCCAAAAGAATATCCGCCCAGGGCGCTATGGCGGCACAGGCCGACTCTGCCTTCAATCCAAGTAAACCCCGTCTTTCTCTTTTCTCATGCAACCTCCAGGTTGTCCTTCCATACCCCGGGATGTACAGTAGTTTGTAGCTAGATGCAGGTACCCACACTGCCTATTGTAAGGACAGCCTATACAGAACACCAGGCTAGCAATAAATACTTGTTGTTCATATAGCACTGCATACCGCAGTCTTGATGCTTCTAAACGCTGTGAATAACGTCCTACTCCCCAATTAAATGGTGCCCAAATGAATAACCTAAGAAAGATGAAAAGCAGAGTTGGCCCTGTCTGGGATTCAACCGCCTGACCTCGGGGACACACCAGATGTGAACGGCAAGCGCTTCACTCACTAAGACCATAGAAACCTAGAAAAGCTGGTTTGAAGGGCTGTACTACTGCATATCAAGCCCAAAAATATCGACTTACAAGAATTTTGTGGACAGAGAAGTGAGGGGCAAAATACCAAGGGACAGACTATTGAAAGGTAAGTTCATAAAGGGAAGTATAGATTTACTATTCCAAACTGCACATCTACGTACCTTGAAGATATATGTCACCAAGGTATATATATGTGGAATTTAAGTATATAAAATCCATACTTGGCTTTCGATATCTTGGTTTCGATGTATTTGCATGCCTCAATTTCTTGGACTCGATATCGGGGCACACACTGGGTCGAAGGACGTCTGGGGCAAGTGCTTAACTCAAAAAGAGCATCCAATCGTAGAATAGGTCGCTCTCGCTGCCCACAGCAGACACCTTTTGCCCATGCCCACTGGTGCCCTCATCTCCCCCACTGGACCTTTTAAATCCATGTCCTGTTTGTGTCCCCAGCCCCTGTGGCGAGCCGTGTTTCAAGTATTCCCTCTCACTTCCAAGCCGGAGTCTTCTGTGTGCTACTCCTGAGCTGCTGGAGCCCCTTCCCAGCCTCAGATGTACAGATAATCTGTTCTTTGTGCTCACTGGGGTTAAACCAGACTCCTGTGAAGTGTCTGATGGAAGTTAAATCCACTGTAAAGTCATAAGTAATGAAGCAGGAACTAGGACTTGCGGAGAAAGAGCCAGGGTTACTAGGGATGCCGCACCCCCCATCCCCTGCATTTCAGCACCTGGAGCTGTAATGTGAAGTTTTTCATTATTTTTCAGCCCCCCTCCCCCCAATAAAGAATCCTCAGAACCAATGGGTGTAGGAAACACAAAGCTGCAGAATTTATTACATGCGAGCAAGAACAGGTGTCAACTGAATGGTTACTTAAGTCCCTTATAATGCTTAAGTTTGCAGAGGACCCCACAACCCCATTGGCATTACATTTATTTTGAAGATCACCCGAATCAGTAACAAAACTAGAACTGCAGGGGTCGCCAACAAGATCAGTCAACAGCAAGGGAAGTCCCCTTGGCTTTGATGAAATGTGGCTGAGATTTGTACATTCATTCCACCCATCTCATTGTGGGTCATTGTGACGTCCTGAGTGCACTGGTGGTGCCGGAATGGGCTGTCAGGATTCGAGCTGCACCTCACTGATGGGGCCCGCCAAAGCCAAGACTGGGCTTCGGTAGCGTGTGCACCTGCATAATGGGGGCACGGCTGGCAGTTCAGGTGGCTGTTCCTATTGGATCAGGACCAAGTCTGATTTGCACATGCTGGTCCCTGTCAACAGTGGGCAAAATAACAATGGCCTGGACTGCGCCCCAAGCAATTGTGTATAATCGCCCATGGGGCCGCCCCCCCCACCCCCCTTTCTGGGCCCCACCTGTCTCAATAGAGAGGCGCTCCTATAACTCCCACATCAAGGAGAGGCTGATCTTGGATAAAATGTAACAAAGCCTTGTTACAAAGGAGGCTTCCTTCTGTGCAATGTCTGCAACTTACTGCAAAGCATTATTGTTACAATGTATTCAGTCGCATCCTGTGACCTCTGCACATCCCTACAAATATTCACAACTAGACCCAGTGAGTGCACCCCTTTGCTGCTGTCGGCAGCCCATGGCGAGGAAGTGGGGCAGAGGTGACTTCCAGTATGATTCTAACCTGCCACCAAGCCTGCTCCATCATTACAACACACTGCAACCTAACACCAGCTCAAGGGGTGCAAACGGTGAGCACCAATGACAGTGTACCCCAAACGGTTTATTGAAAAATGGAGTCTGGGAAATGCTGCACATCAAACTAGAGGTCTGAAAACTAGTGTACTGAGAAACAGAGCATGGGAGGGAGGCGGGTCGAGGGTGTCCGACAGTCTTGGATTCGAATTTGGTTACTAAAATATTTGATGTGATGGATGCTACCTATTTACATACAGTGTGGAGTATTGTTTAATAATTGTTGATGTGCCATTTTGATGTAAAATCTTTTAGAATTTTTCTCGATCTATGGATTCTACCAACATGCACAAGGGGTAGCCCATTTCCGTATCTACTGGCTAGATCTCCCCTCCTCCATGCCCACTCTCTGGCCCTTAGGCCCCCAGCCCTAATTCTTACTTGCTTCTACCGCCGTAAGAGGAAAAAGCTCATGAGTAATTGAGTGCATTTCAGCTCACATACCACCTTGTGCGGACTCCCTGAATCCCACCTTCTACTGAAACATGTCAGCAACAGTCACCACACTAGCAGACAAGAAGCAGCAAAGCACCAAGAAGCAAACAGATTCCTGACCATGCTTCAGACAAAAGCTGTTGAAAATAAATTGCCAAGCACCGCTGACGGAACCAGGACTCCCAAACGGACAAACCAAGACACATGAAAAAGACTATAAGAAAAGGAGCTAAGTCTCACGCTAAACTTATGAAACTACCCACAGAACAGCCACAAAACTACCTGCTTTAGTGAACGTAGAACACAGCGCCCTAAACACCCACATTCCCAGCATTTACACACAAGCATCCTGCAGTGTCGTGCATGCATACTTTATAGGCACTATCTTGATTATCTGCACCCACCACCTCCAACCACACAGACCCACAGCTACTTTCAACCCTACAAGGCAAACCCACCATACAGCCAAGGACCAACCAGCAGCTGTCATGGAAACCCACCATTCAGCCAAGAAGCACCCAGCAGCTGTCACAGCAAACCCACCATACAGCCAAGAACCACCCAGAGGCTGTCAGGACAAACCCACCATACAGCCAACAACCACCCAGCAGCTGTCACAGCAAACCCACCATTCACCCAAGAAGCACCCCTCTGCTGTCATGGCAAACCCACCATTCACCCAAGAAGCACCTCTCTGCTGTCACGGCAAACCCACCATTCAGCCAAGAAGCACCCAGAGGCTGTCAGGACAAACCCACCATACAGCCAACAACCACCCAGCAGCTGTCACAGCAAACCCACAATTCACCAAAGAAGCACCCCTCTGCTGTCATGGCAAACCCACCATTCACCCAAGAAGCACCCCTCTGCTGTCATGGCAAACCCACCATTCACCCAAGAAGCACCTCTCTGCTGTCACGGCAAACCCACCATTCAGCCAAGAAGCACCCAGAGGCTGTCAGGACAAACCCACCATACAGCCAACAACCACCCAGCAGCTGTCACAGCAAACCCACCATTCACCAAAGAAGCACCCCTCTGCTGTCATGGCAAACCCACCATTCACCCAAGAAGCACCCCTCTGCTGTCATGGCAAACCCACCATACAGCCAAGAACCACCCAGAGGCTGTCAGGACAAACCCACCATACAGCGAACAACCACCAAGTACCTGTCACAGCAAACCCACCATACAGCCAAGGACCACCCAGCAGCTGTCACAGCAAACCCACCATTCAGCCAAGAAGCACCCAGCAGCTGTCACAGCAAACCCACCATACAGCCAAGGACCACCCAGCAGCTGTCACAGCAAACCCACCATTCACCCAAGAAGCACCTCTCAGCTGTCATGGCAAACCCACCATTAAGCAAAGAAGCACCCAGCAGCTGTCACAGCAAACCCACCATTCACCCAAGAAGCACCTCTCAGCTGTCATGGCAAACCCACCATTCAGCCAAGGACCACCCAGCGGCTGTCACAGCAAACCCACCATACAGCCAAGGACCACCCAGCAGCTGTCACAGCAAACCCACCATTCAGCCAAGAAGCACCCAGAAGCTGTCACAGCAAACCCACCATACAGCCAAGGACCACCCAGCAGCTGTCACAGCAAACCCACCATTCAGCCAAGAAGCACCCAGAAGCTGTCACAGCAAACCCACCATACAGCCAACAACCACCCAGCAGCTGTCAAAGCAAACCCACCATTCAGCCAAGAAGCACCCAGAAGCTGTCACGGCAAACCCACCATTCAGCCAAGAAGCACCCAGAAGCTGTCAAACAGTAACACACAGAATCCCACCAACCCTACCCCTTAATCACAGCAGGACCTGTATTGGTGGAAGACAGAGCTCCCAGACTGCACTTACATAGTCCATGACATGAACCTGTTGTAATTCTTTTTTTAACAAATGAGAGAGACACTTTTCATTTGTAATAACAATTTAATGACTGTATGTAAGTGACATTAGGAAGGATACTTTTTAAGTGTTGATTCCTCTCGATTGCACAATTTAGATTATGAGAACATTAATAAACAGCTGCCATGGTACACTATATGTCTTGGCCCATAATGAGAATACCAGTGCCAAAAAATAATTTGTGAGTTCATGGCTATTGTAAAGTGCCTTTTTCCGTGATATGCCTATATAAAATATAAGCATATTTGTCTGGAATTTGTGTGCAGTCATTAGGACTACAGTATTCTAAGGTTTTTTTGTATACAATGCTTTGATTGTGCTGTATTTCTGCTTAACAGCCCTGAGGAAGTTCCCTCTAGTGGAACGAACACATTGGCTGTAGTTTGGATGTCCTATGACTGCACGAATAAAGAATCATTTTAAGAATACTTGAAGCGACTAGACTACTTTGTTGAACCTCATATAACACTTGAAAAATGACAATGTCAAACCAGATGTCCTAGAGGGGGTACCACCTTCTTGGGTATACCCATCAAATAATACTGGGCTCCGGTGGGACTTCAAGTAGCCCCTTCATCAACTGCACTGACTACTCAACCACCTGCCCATTGGTGGCCTGTTAATGTCTACATTGGATGTGACGACGTTGTGTTAAAACCTGTGGAATATGCCCAACTCAGAGATCCAATCAGAAGCCATGGTACACACTTCCTTGCCCTCTTCCTGCCTCCTCAGCTGAGTACTTGAGCACCGACCCCTTCTAATACCCCGTGAAAGGATCAGGAGCCCCGGTTTGCTTGTGTAACCTCCTGTTTGCTGCCCCCACACTCTGATAGAAATTGTTTATTTGTGTAACTGTGAGACACAATTCACAAAGATGATTCTATGAATAGGTGTGACAAACTCTTGTAGGCACAGAAAAGTCTTTGTGAACCTTGCCCATGCAGTTTAAATTGTAACAGTTTCATCACCCATATGAGCCCCTCACTCAAGGGTATGTTTGCCCCGTTGATATGTACTGAAAGGAGTCTGCCTTCAATATTTCCGCAATCTTGAAAGCTGTGAATTGTACCCCCTTACCAGTATCCAGCCTTCAACACTCCTGATCTTCTGGCACTTGGAGAAGCCACCTGTCAGGGGCACCAGTCTTCACAGGCAGTAGGATGCTGGAAGTCCTGTCGACAAGTGATTGTCTCAGTAGCGACGAGGGGACGATGACGTGATGGCGGTTCATCAGCGGATGTGTTGATGATTCTGCAGTGTGCGCCAGCATGAATTTCTGAGGTGCTGTTCCAGCGATGAGTGTTTATGGGAAATAAGAACTCAGCAGGGCTTGGATGCCCTAATGCACAGCGGCCTTCGTGAAGTGTAAGGTTGTCTGGATTGATGTGCAGTGACTCCTTCTCATACGGACATTCTATTCTTGCTAGCCTACAGCTGGCTGTTGGCGGTAGCTGCCGCCATCTTGTAGTCTTATTAACACGACAGCAGCAGCTGGGACACAGACTCCTTGGCAGAGATGCGGGTGCAAAGCCGTGCCGTCTTCAGGAGGCAAAGAAGCATCATTAGTCGAGGAACTGGTCTGAAGGCGAGAAAAACAGGAGTCAACTGAACTCGAAGAAACTCCATAAGAACGGCAGAAGCTGTCATCTCACCCTCAAAGAATCTCCTGAAATGTGAGGTTTCAATATATTCAGTTCAACAGACTACCCCGTGCGTATGTGACCCCGGAGCCATTAAACCGACTATGCAATAGATCCAGCTCTGGTTGCCCCATATGCCATGATTCTGGGGCACACATAAAACCCATGTGCTGGGGCTGTCGATCGCAGGACAATGCTGGAGGGAAATCAGTGAGAATCTAGAATCAATCACCAGTCAGATTGATCAATACAGTCTGCAGTGTTGCATTCTGGGTCTCTTTCAGTGTCCGAAGGCACGAACAACAGATATAGAAGGTGCAATCCCTCCCCAGGATAACACATTGGCATGCAGCTGTCTTGAAATGGGCTGAAGCAGAAGACACAACTCTATGTAGAGAAGTGATTAGGGACCGCAGAAAATATAGCATCGCAGGCCTTCTGGGTACCATTCTCTTTGTCTTGACTAAGACACTACACCTCCTTATTGGGTGAGATATGGTAAAAAGAGAACTATATAAACCTCTATCCGTTCAATGATAACATCCTCCAATGATTCCCCTTGTAAAGACCAGACCTCAACGCTCTTCAGTCACCTTAGTCATTGATCCACACCTACAATAGCTGCGAGCTCCTCAGTGTCACACACTCCTGCGCTTAATATAAACGTCACTGCAGGCCCAGCCAGTCGACGTTGAGCTGTGTGTGCTGCTCGCACATTATGCTTGTCACAAACTCACCTTATAACCAGCGATAGACGTTGGATATACAATCTTCCCAACTTGGCAAGTGATGCAGAATGGACAATGTATTCACAATTGCCAGTAGTAATTCCCTTTTAGTAGCCATGCTGGAGTATGTGGAATGTATCTGTAACAGCTTGAAACTCAATAAAGATGATTTGATAAAAGTTGAAGAACTCCATGTCAATCTTGAAAGGAAGCGCGACTGACCAGTGCTTGCTGGATGCAACAGGTGTTCACGGGGTCATGCTTTCCACGCATGTGTAGGTGAAGCCATATTGGTAGGAGAAGACATCATCAACATGGGACTCTGGTATCGCCACGCAATGTACGGAGCAGTTGTTTTGGGGGCAAAGCAGTGGTGATGAGATCAGTACAACAATACTGGCACCAACGCATGGCTCCTTTGAGAATGGATGGTGTGGACATGTTTCGACACATTAGGGACAGAGGAAGCAGAATATAGCAATGTCAGGTCTGGGAACAATAGTGATGCGCATACATTGGGAAGATCTATGAGGATTTAAATTAAAGCTGAGTTTAAGGGCAGGCATTTCTAAAGCACAATCACTGCAGAATTGGGAGCAATTTGTATAATTTCTTGGGATACATAAATTCTATTCAAAAATTTTAAATAATTTTGATGATACCACAGAAGGTTTTCAAACTCTTCTCAAGAAAAAGGGAATATTTGCTTGGATGCATAAGTGCTAGAAAAAGTTTGTTATGATCAAGGAGCAGATTGTGCATCACCCATATTGCAAACATATGTAGCCGGTAGAAACACTCAGATGTGCAGAGAAAGAGTACAACTCCAGGGCATGTCGGATCCTCAAGTGGGTATTCCATTATTGAAAAGTACATGCTAAAACCGTCTGCAGGTAGTCGATAACTTCCAACATAATTGTCGGGAAACCCTTCTGTGTTGAGAATGCATCGTGGCTGGTGGAGGTATTAGAAGGGAACAAGGCCTAGTGTGAGGCTGGCTGGACAAGTGTATACATTGTTGGAATACAATTAGAGAGTTGTGTAAATCTTTGGTAGCAACAAATGAAGACAGATTGGGGCATGTGTATAAGGAAATGGCACAGCTGCAAATTTTGTAGTGCTCTGCTGCGTCATTTCCAAAACGCAGGGATGCGCCGTATTTACAAGAATATGGCACACCCCGGTGTGCTGGCACTAAAAATAGTTGTCTAGCACCAACACAGACACCCTTGCGCCATAGTGCAAGGGTGCCTGCGTTGCAGGGACGGTTGTTTATGTGCAGGAAGGTGTCCCTTCCTGCACATAAACAATCAATAACGTCAATTTGCTACTTATATGTGTGCTGCAGAATGCTGCACACATAGAAGTAGCAAATCACCATTATTTAGGACACCTTCCTGCACATAAACAATCATTAATAGCGTTGTGCTCTTTCTATCTGTGCTGTAGAGTGCAGCACAAATAGAAAAAGCAAAAATGAGGAGAAATAAAGGTATTTCTCCTTGTTGCACCACTCAAACCCTGCTGTGGCATGGCGTTAGGTTCTGGCACTGCCTCAGATTTACAGATCCTTGTATTTCTGGGGCGTTGCAATGGGCGTTGCGGTGGAACGCCCACAGCAACACCCATAGCATGCCCCTTTCACACAGATACGTGCATGAAAAGGTACCATATTTCCAAAGTGGCGTTAAGTTATGCAAAGTGGCTTAACGCCGCTTTGTGAATATGGGGCAGGGCATTGCGCTACCAGAACATCGAAAAAAGTGACTTTCCGGTGGTGCAGTGCCCTCGTAAAAATGCCCCATTGTCTGAAGATTACATGCCAGTGACAGAAGAGGATGAGGAGAAGTAGTAAATGAAGAATCACTTAAAGACATAAGTAGAGGTCAGTTCAGATGGCAAAAGGAAAGAAAGTGTCAAGCTGTAAATAATTAATGGTTGCCCGCAAGAGAAACATTTTGAAAAAGCATTGTGTGGTTTTTGGAAGGTGTCAGAAGAGCTGTCAGGGAGTGTGGTATGTTGTTATTGGTGGACGAGTGATTTCCCTCTGGTGAATTTAGTGAAGGGAATATGAGGGAAGTGAAGAAAGGATACTTAAGGGTAACTATAACTAAAAGATCATTAAGAGAGGGATTTTGTGCCTGGGGACTGATGGATATTGTAAGAAGGTGTGGGATATTTACTATTAGTGATAAGCACTACTAGGCCCCAATAGAGGGGAAAAAGGACGAGGAATAGCAGAGTACCTGCACGTCTCAAGGACTCATTCTAGTTATATTGTGAACTTGAACTGATCCAAGATGGTCTCATAGACTACTCATGTATCACTATTCTTTTAGTTATATCTATGTACTTTCTTTAAAAAATAAGGTATTGTGTTTTCATCCGTTCAATCACTTATGTTCGTTTGAGCCTGGCCAATGGAGGCAGCTGGAGTCAGGATGGATGTAATTAGAAAACTGTCTGCCTTCATGAGGGCTGAATCTTTCTGATTTCATGGGACAAAGTAGCGGTAAGGAAAATTTTCTATGGCACAGACCACGCCGGGCTGTGGAGCACTTGACAGATAATATTGGTAACATAAATCCATGAGTGAGAGTACATAAGGTGGAAGTGAGGGACACAGAAGGGATAGTTTGTTGGGTATGTATATTCTAAATAGGTTTTTTCAGATCCTTTCTGAATGCCGGGAGCTCAAGATTCAATCTAATTTGAAGAAGAGTGGAGTTCCATGATCCGGGAGCGAGCGAGAGAAAGCTTGTCTAGAGTTTTGACTCTACTAGTTGTTTAGTTGATATCCAGACTTGGACAGATGCTGTTTCTGATGTTCCGTCGATGAGTTGTAATCTTTCCCCCTGTTAGGAAGGTAAGCTGGTGTGGAGCATTTCATGGGTTATATATGCTATCTTGAAATCAATTCTCAGGTGTAGAGTCTTGAGTTTGTGATGAACTGTGAGTGGGGAATCACTGGAGAAAATCAGTGCAAACTCCATTTTGGTTGGGTTAATATTCAGAAAGAGAGAGGACATCTAATTGGTCATTTTTTCCACAACAAAGATTAGATTTACCATGCAGGCGTGAAACTCCTAGGTTTAGCGGAGTGTCATCAGCATATCGCCGTATGAAAATATTTTGTCTTGCAGTACATTTAACAGATGTGGTGAGAGAACAGATCCGTGTTTGATGCCACTTTTAACCTCAAGAGCAGTTGATCAAAGGAGCCTGATTTACTAACTGAGATCCTGAGGAGAGGAATGAATGACTGGAAGCAGTTGAAAAAACATTCCGTCTATGCCCACTCCTTAGAGAGACAAGGGAAGGGTGGTCTAGGTTGTCGAATGCTTGACAGAGGTTCATCCAGGATTTCTAGAGGATCGACTGGCACCTAAATGTGGCAAAATCTGGTTGTATCTGGAGCAAAGTCCAGTCTATAAGAAGGTTGTTTTTGGAAGTACGGGAGAGGAGCTACACAGCGACTGCTTTGTCGATGGGCTTGGCTAGGAATCGGCGCTTACGTTCGGGGCTTGGCTTCTGAAGATTGTTGAGATCAAGGCGCACTGCAGGTCCCCGCCCTACCATACACTGCAGAAGCAGAATCATATAATTATGGAGTGGAGATAAATGCCTCCTGGAGTTGCTGTGTGGAACAATATCACAATGTTTATTACAAATGGAATAACCACACAGAAACGTCTCTTACTCAGGATGATGATGATAAGCAGATGGAATCATAGCGGAAGCTGGTGAAGGTTCCTTGCACTTCATCAGTCCTAGAATACCCCACAGATACAAACATATTTTTCATAACTCAAATAACACCCAAAGTCTGCTTCTTGATTTTGGATCTCTGTGACGTATTAGTCCGTACCAACACTTCTCTCAAAAGTAGTTGTGGTCGGCATCAAGCCGCGTCTGCAATTGAAATGTAACATTCTCTGGAGACCCAGAGAGCGTTCTGTGTTGGCGCCTGCACGCCAGTAAGAAGCTAACCATTACTGTCCTGTGCACTGTACGTGCCGTCCTTGTGCAATAGCATCAACTTGAGACGGTCTTCTAGCCCTCGCTGCGGTGTCTCTTGGGAATCCGTATGACGAGGGCTTTTACGACAAATTGTGGTGTCATGACTGAGCTGAGGTCTTTGTACATAGCTGTGGCACTACTAGGCATAGTGGAAGTCATTTACATTCTAGTGCTACCTCCAAGAAGAACCAGATGTGGTAAAACTGTCAACGCATTCGAACATTTCCTCTAGGTTACTGGTAAAAGTGTTATAGCACACGTGATGACTTTACACCAGTATTACTGCTTTTTTAGCAGACATTCTAGCACAGTTCTTAAGGACGGCACTCACACATAACAACAATGGCAGAACCACATGTCAATGATGCGAGTGCTCCAGCACTTACAAGCCTTTTATGATGCAGCGCAAGTGCTTTCTGCAGAGATGCCATCCCATAATACTGACCAAACAATGTTTAGTGCACGATTATATGCAAATAAGGTGACCCTCTATGACCCGGGTAAACGCAGAAGAGCAGTTGTAGCGACATTAGTTATCTGTAGCCCTAGTCACCAGCACGCTGGACTACTGGAACACCCTCAAGGCCGGGATCATCAAGCAACTCGCTAGAAGACTACAAACCATCCAGAACTCAGCAGCCAGACTCATCCCCAACCTCCCACGCAGAACTCACATCACCCACACCTACGGGAGCTACACAGGACACAAACGCGCTCATTTCAAGCTCTCACACACACATTCAAGGCACTACACAACTTAGCCCCCACCTACCTGAACAGTCACATTTTCTTCCATCACCCGCTCAGGCACCGCCACAGTACTCCTACTCACTCACTCACATACACAGAACCAGATCAGCAGAACAGGCATTCTCTTACATCGCTCCAAAAGTGTGGACCCGCCTGCCACTCACTTCAGAGCCGCCTCCTCTCTTCTCGAATTCTGCAAGAAGCTGAAGACCTGGATTTTTGATTAACACACCTGATCAGTGCCAGGATACCCTTGCGATGTATAGTGCGCTTTATAAATACACATAACGTAACAGCCTAGTAATGCATGAAGTGTGGTATAATCTATTGGTTATATTGATGGTGGAAAGTATTTTGTACATTGGTATTTTTACTGGCAATTTTATAGAGTTTATCCATCGGTTTTAGGTACCGTAATTTAGGGCCAGTGCGGATTAAGTATTTCATGAGACTGGGCAGTGGTGCGTGGATAACACTGCAGTCGCGATCAGCACACTGCTGTTTAATGCATCATGAGAGAGGTGGAGCGTGAAAAATGTACAATTTCAATCTTTTTGTTGGTCGGCCATTATGTTTTTCACCTCATAGAGAGGAGCGCGTAATTCGGCCCGGCCCACGCCATCCCCCCTGAAGCAGAGCCATTAATCATGCTCTTCTTCACACCCACTTTGGCGTTTTCTTTTTCAAAGGACTTCAACATCTCAGAGGCATTTTGTTGCACTCCATAATTTTCTCCTTACATGATATCAAAGGACCATATTCAGTTAGTATTATAAATGTACGAACAGTTCCTCCAGTGCTTAATTTGTAAAAGATTTGTTCAGAAGTCTGCCACCAGCTTTATTGAAGGTTGGGGTGCTCAATTGCAAGGCTGCATAGTCTTGATTCCACCTCCTGCCTCTTTAACCCACCCGCACACAACCTCCCTGCCTCTTTATCTCACGCTCGCCCGCAGGCTCTTTTCCATCTCTTCTCTCTCCGTTTAATACTGTTTTTCCATCTTTTTCTTCAGCCTTCTTCCCCCCCCCCATTTTGCTTTTTCTCACTCTTGGTCAGTCTGTTGAGGAAAAATTTTAATTGTAATTTACATAGTGCTTACTACCAACGGCAAGGTGTTGAAGCGCTTTACACCGGGCAGCACGAAGCTCCAGAACCACAGGTCGGTGGTTAGTCTAGTGTTATCGGTTATTGTGATTAATCTTGTGTGCTCAAGCAACGATTCCAAGCATTCACTCCAGTTTCTTTCTGTTAGATTAAATAGGATTTATGTGTTATCAATAGTGGGTGGTTTGGGGTTTGTATGTGAAGTTACTGCCAATGTTTGGTGGGATAAATAGATGAGCTAGAGCATGGGTACTCAAACTTTCTGTCGGGGGCCAAAATTACAGTGTGGTTTGTGGCCGAGGGCTGCACCGGTAGGGGTGGGGTCAGTGGGGGGCGGGGTCAGTGGGAGGGGGGGGCGGGGCTAGAGTAAAAAAAATCAAACCCGTTTCAAAACAGACAATGCGACAATGCTGTATTTCAAAAGCAGATGTAACTACAAAGAGCACATGTTGATAATACATTTTTATTAGCAGACAATAGCAATCTTAAGAGGCATTGCATAGCTTCATACACACTTTGACCCAAATTCCATCACAGGGTTACTTTTGGCCCACCCTTAACCCCGCAATAGCCCGCAATGTCTTGCTAACGGGATGGCGGAAAGGCAAGGACCAAAAACTAAAGAAAGTCAAGAGGACTCCAAGAGTTTACTTTTTATTCCTGGAGCAAACTCCATGACCGCTGAGGCAAGTCTGAGAGGGCCCCCCAGATTTTCTTCCCCGTCCGCCTGGCCTTCCTCCCTTTACGCTCTTATAGTGCAGACTCTAAGAAACACCCTTGTCATTGCTGGAAGGAAGGGGGCTGGCGATCCAGCCATGCTGAAGCAATACAAATACGACAAACTGCCATGGTGATGAAGACCATCCCTTCTTTCACTGTTTACTTCATCCTTTCTCCTACAAGGCGGACACCTTCATATCCACGCTACCACACTGCCATCACACACCCTGGATCTACTACCCATAGGCACTATCAGTTTAGCTGACTGTTCTGATCAGTTTCGTGGGCTCGCTATAGACGGCTTCAGAAGTCTTTCACAGCTTTGCATACAATATTACATAGAGTGGGCTTTGGTTCAGCCCCCTGCTCGTAATTGCAAGGCTTTTTGTCCATTCCATTGCCAGATCCCGATTTTGTCTTTTCTCTCTATTCTTCTGCTGGTCCCACTCCTAGAGGAATTTGGCTTTACCCTGATTGAATGAGTTGTTTCCTTGAAATGCTGATATCAGCGAACAACTTTTCTTTTATTTCTTTACTATTTCTGTTTACCACTCCAGGGAAGTGCATGTCCTGCTCTTTCCCCTATTTTTTCTCTTTATTTAGCTTTGCCCTTTTCTAGCTCATGCTCTTTCTCTCGCTTCTCCCCTACAGTAATCTTTTGTTGTTTCCTCCCTCTGGCACAAAGTACTGACTTCACAAAGTACTGACGTTTCTCTCTCTCTCTCTCTCTCTGTCAGTCTCTCTGTCAGTGAGTCTGTCTCTCTCAGTCAGTCTGTCTCAGTCAGTCAGTCTCTCTCTGTCAGTCAGTCACTCTCTCTCGCTGTCAGTCAGTCTCTCTCTCGCTGTCAGTCAGTCTCTCTCTCTGTCAGTCAGTCTCTCTCTCGCTGTCAGTCAGTCTCTCTCTCGCTGTCAGTCAGTCTCTCTCGCTGTCAGTCTCTCTCTGTTAGTCAGTCAGTCTCTCTCTGTTAGTCAGTCAGTCTCTCTCTCTGTCAGTCTCTCTCTCTGTCAGTCTCTCTCTCAGTCAGTCTCTCTCTCAGTCAGTCTCTCTCTCAGTCTCTCTGTCAGTCTGTCTGTGTCAGTCTGTCTCTCTGTCAGTCTGTCTCTCTGTCAGTCTGTCTCTCTGTCAGTCTGTCTCTCTGTCAGTCTGTCTCTCTGTCAGTCTGTCTCTCTCAGTCAGTCTGTCTCTGTCAGTCAGTCTCTCTCTCTCTCTGTCAGTCAGTCAGTCTCTCTCTCTCTCTGTCAGTCAGTCTCTCTCTCGAGCTGTCAGTCAGTCTCTCTCTCGCTGTCAGTCAGTCTCTCTCTCGCTGTCAGTCTCTCTCTCGCTGTCAGTCAGTCTCTCTCTCGTTGTCAGTCAGTCAGACTCTCTCTGTCAGTCAGTCTCTCTCTTTCTGTTAGTCAGTCTCTCTCTCTCAGTCAGTCTCTCTGTCAGTCTCTCTCTCTCTGTCAGTCTCTGTCAGTCAGTCTGTCTCTGTCAGTCACTTTCTCTCTCTCTCGGTCAGTCACTCTCGGTCAGTCACTCTCTCTCTCTGTCAGTCAGTCTGTCAGTCAGTCTCTCTCTCTCAGTCAGTCAGTCTCTCTGTCAGTCAGTCTCTCTCGCAGTCAGTCTCTCTCTCTCTCTCGCCGTCTCTCTCTCTCTCTCTGTCAGTCAGTCTCTCTCTCTGTCAGTCAGTCTCTCAGTCAGTCAGTCTCCCTGTCAGTCAGTCTCCCTCTTCACTCTCGCTCCACTCTCTCTCTCTCTCCACTCTCCACAAAAGCTGGGGAGCCATGGGGACATTACCTGCAAGGTCCGGGGGCCGCCAAGGAAGGCCTGCCGGGCCGCTGGCGGCCCGCGGGCCGTACTATGAGTACCACGGAGCTAGAGGATAAGTGCTGGCTCCCAAAATGAGTGCTGGTGGGCCCCACCTGCAAACACCAGCACAAATTAAGCACTGTCATTTTGCCTTTTTGTATTCCGTACAAATGGACTGTTTGATTCAGCAACTAAGTCAAACAACATCCTTGTATGTGGAGGCGAGTAAGGAGTTAAAGCATTTTTGAGAACTGGTCGGATTAACCATGAATCAAACCCCCCCTTCCCCCCACCCCGACAGTATTTAGAAAAGAATGTGTTACTCCGCAGCTGGACTATAACAGAGCTTTACAAAATGGCGGCTGCTTCAACCACATGTCTCACAAAGTGAGGCGCAGGAATGTAAACACTAAACCCAGGAGGTGAAGTGAAAGAGGGTCTGGCAGGGGCCCTCCAAACTTCCGAACTTTATAAACACTCGCAACGTTTAGAATCCGGACGGAGGGGGAAGGGGCAGGGTTGTGCATACAACTTGAAATATATGGATATGCACAGAAAAAAATAACTAAAGAGAATTGACACGACGTTATAAAGTAACACATTTCCTAAAAGAAATATAGCTGCAATTCTGGGCAGCAAGGTTAATCACAGGATTTGCTGTTCGCGATGACTAAATGCCCACAAACACTGTACTGTTCGCCATGTTATTGCAATGGTAAAAGTTGGTTTTTGGGCGCACTCTTTGAAATTCTTGTTTCAGAGCAAATTTCATGTGTTTTTCCCATAACGCTGTTTCATTTAACTCGAGAACATTAGTCCAAAAATAATCAGCCATGCCTTTTTCTAGTGATCTAAAAAAAAATACGTTTTTAATTCTTTGTTTTGTCCAGAATTATTTTGTCGAGGGTGGCTTTAAACGGAAACAAGCACTGTTAAAGTCAATTGTTTAATTGTTGAGAGTAAAGAGTTATTTGAATGGGAGCCTGCATTGTCCCTCAGTCTACAGTTAGCGTAAAGAGCGCCTTTAAATGGGGATACCCTGCGACCCTAAGGTGTGAGCGCTCTATGCTGAAAGGGGTCAGACATCCCACCAGCCGCTCTAAGGGACGTTCTTGGTCTCCCGAGGATCTCTTTGAGCTTCTGGACCTGGTTAGCATGCATGTTCTAAGTGGGTCATGGACCATTCTTCTGGCTCGGAGGATGGAAATCAGCTAGTGCTTACGCTAACACGACAAGGAGGTACCAGTCAACAAGAAGGGTGGGCGCCCACCAACAAGAGAAGTCTCAGCATGCGGAACGAGCATGTTCGCAAGGCACACTCACAACTCATCCCAGTTGGAGTTGTAGATGGAATTTTGGCAGTCCTCCTCGGCCCTACGGAAACGGGTAGAGAGGGCTTCTTGGCACTCGATGTCAGCTTCTTTGGTCACCTGGCGGTGGCTGTGGGCTCCCACGCAAACAACATTAGCTGAAGCAGCAGGGATGGTCAGAGGAGTTTCGGCAGACCATCCACCATTCTGTAATAGTCCTGAGGAAATACGCAGTGTAGAGCTCGATTCTCAAGAAACACACAGCGAGCCCACACAGAGTCGAAGGAGAGCTGCCCTCGACTGCAGGAGGACTCCACCCGATATGTTCAGTTCTTGGTAGTGGAGCTGCGGCCCAAGGCTGATCCGATGAAATGCATCCGACAGGATAAAAACATTAAGCCAGTCGTGTTATGGCAAATACTCGCTCCTCAGGGAGGGTCCTATGTAGAGCAGGTCTTTTTCCTTTCCCAGAACCCAGGCTAGGGTAACAACACTATGCTAGCACGTTTTCTAGATGTCAGCTGTGGTGAAAAACCTTGTGCATTTTCTTTACACAGGTCCAGGATACAAGAGGCAGAAAGAAGTGGTGCAGGGGCTGATCAGGCTGTTGCCCGGTGGGCATCGGCCGTTGTCCATCTTACGGGACCATTAATGAAACAAGATGTAGCTAGTCACCCAAGAGTAGCACTAACGAGAGGTGCACTGAAGGTGATCACGACAAGCCGTCCATGCATACTCCAATGTTCACAATCATTAGTGCAAACGCTACCCAAATAACGTTTGCACAAACGTACAGAATCCATTCACAAGATTGCAAGGGGCTGTAAGCTCAACCCTGGGTGCAGCCGCTCCACCTCAAAATTGTATAATTACTGCCATCGGCCAGAATTTTCCTGAAGAGTCCAACGAGGGCACCCCTTGCGCCCACACGACGTGGGGAGCAATTTAACATGTTTCCTGTCCAAAGGTAGACCAAGCATGCTCTTAAAGAACAGAAGATGTGCAGTTTCAGGGGCCCTTTGGAATTAGGGGCCACTCAAACAGTCAAAAAAGAATCTGGTTCTTTGGCTTGTCTGCAGCTCTGGGATGAGGATGATGTCAGTTTATGTTGGTTGGAGCTTGAGGTAGGAAGCTGACATCCATGTTTGAATGAGGGTCAGGTGTTTTTTTCAGCAGCGGATGCCACTGACTGATGCATCTTTCCAGTAAGCTGGGGCATGCAGATACACAGTGGCTGGCAGGGAAGGGGCATGCCAATCCACAGCTGATGCACAGTAGCTGGCAGGGAAGCTTCCGGGAAGCCTAGTGGTTGAACGCTGTTGGAAAGAGGATTGATCTAGGTGGTAGCCACAAGTCACTGGAAGCCTCTCGTGCAGGAAGTGGTGGCAGTTTGACACCACTGGGGTGCAGTGCTACTGAACCCTATTCCGGTGCGGATGAAGCTCACTAGGGCATCGTGGTCTGCAGTATCGAAGGCTGCTGTGAGATGAATCGTTACATCATTCTCAGTCCGCTGAACCAGGTCACTGATCTGCATCGTGGTGAGTAATCTGCATCATGGTCAGATCACTGAACTGCATCTTGGTCACTGATGCACCATTGTCACTGATGCACCACGGTCACTGATGCACCACAGTCACTGAGCTGCAACATGGTCACTGATCTTCACCACAGTCAGATTACTGGTCTGTGTCATGGTCACTGGTCTGTGTCATGATCCCTGATCTGCCTCAACACTGACATCGTCCACCATTTGGAAGGAAACTGATTGTGAAGCCCGACCAGTAATGGTGTCTAGTAATGGTGTCCGGGTAAAAATCACATCTGTTTAGTAAGTGCTCTGAGGAAAGACATCTTGGCTTCTGTGCTATAATTATCATCATCATTGTTGTCATAGAGTGATTGAAATGGTGACTATATTACATCCTAGATGCTCAGTGGAAAATTCAATCCAACAAGCATTGTCCTTTTAGCTTTAAAGTCCCAACAACCCTCCCCAGCGCTGCTGACACCTCAGTGGGAGACAGGGAGGCTTACCCATGACCCGTTGGTTCTCCCATGTGCAGAGTGGCTGGAAGGTAGTGTTTAGATATGAAATAAATCAATAACTGCATGTATAACGAATTGATTGGTTAACACCAAACTGGAAAGTCGGCGCACAAACGGCCTCAGAGCAAAGCACAGGGCGGTGGGGGAAACTGTTGGCCAACATATTGCTTGTCAAGCTAGCGGAGAGGGTTTGGGAACGCCTTGAATGGTAATGTGTGTTGAAACAGCAACAATTTACTGGCCTGTGGAAAGAAAAGGGTGCTGGATGCTCGGGACAACCGCCTGTATCCACGGTCGTCTTCCGTCAACGGCGGATTGGCGCCATGACATCTCACGCACATATCCGGGCCCTGCCATTCTCTCTCACAAAAGATTTCCTCTTTCTCATGCCCTTTTAGATTGTTAAATGCAGCAATTAAAAGAATCTCCCGTGGGACCCCAAATAAAGACGTCATTTTATGCACGTCGGGGTATTGAGACTTACGCCATGCATCTCTACACTGTTTACGAAGTGCGCACAGCTAAGGGATGCGCATGACGGTTAGACCGCCAAGACAGGTTGGGATCATTTCCAACACCATCTTTGTAAGTAAACACCAGTCAGGAAGAGAACATTCTGAATATTCAGTATTTACTCGTCAATGAGTAGGGACTGGTCCGAAGTACAAAGGTATTTCGCAGTCACTAAGCCTGCAAATCACAAAAACACAGCATTTGCAACTGCAAAATAACTATTTGAAACCTCAGAACCCCTTTTGTGAGTCAGAAAAGGGGTTTTCCGACCATTTCCAATTCGCAACTAGGTGGGGGATGAAAGGGGCGTCCTCTCCTATTTGTGATTTGCAATAGGATGTGTCAATGGTCAGCAATGGCAAGTGGAGTCACAAACCACTGATCAGTTATCAGTTGGGTTGGCAACTGATTTGCAGTGGATACCTGTCCCCTTTGGGAATAGTGTCGGCTGGTTTTGGGGGCGTGAACCGACAGTGACCACTGCACGCTTCTCAATACTAGGAGTGCAAATGCAGGGACGGAGATCTGCTATCAATCTCATGCCGCCATTTGGGAGTTTGCAATCATTTGGGGCAGATCGCAAAATGTAACCTTCCTCATTAATATTCATGAGGAAGGAGGATTTGCAACTCTCTAGGAAAATATACTTGTGATGTTATTTACCAGTTCACAAGGCCAAGCCGTTTTTAACATTTTTAAAATGTTATAAACGAATTAACAGGCGGAATCAATTTATCATAATTTAGGGGCTCCTGCCCAGAATGTGTGTGAGGGGTGACATCTGAATCCATAGAGAATATTCCCCAAGTTGAGGGAAGCCTCTCCACGTGACCTCGGCTGCTGTTCTAATGAAGACCATAGTAGCACCAGTGCTTAATTTGAGCTGGTTGTTTCCGGTGCTCGGCAACGGCACTTAATTGTCAACACCGGCACTTGTGACAGTCTGGCTAATTTAGAGATTACCACAACAACAGCTAATTATTAATTGAACATACACTAAAAATGACTATTACCTGATGGCCAAGCCATTCTAATAGATTTGAGTGACCTGAAATAGTCTGAATTGTCACACTTGTAGGAGTGTGAGAGTAGTAGTTGTGTTGTTGCCATCATTGGCAGCGCTGGCAGGGGCAATGTGTGCTGCAAGCTGCAGTGGCCTCCTGATGAGAGCCCTGGCACTTTTTTTCCCCTTCAAATGAAGCACTGTTTGTTGCACATAAAGTCTGATGGCGTTTTTCACTGGCACAGTTGGCATGTTATTTGCTGGCACACGCATTTTAACAGGCCTGTAGCTGCCACAGATTGTGTTTTGTTTTCTGGCACACACATCTTTATAGTCGGGTACTGGCTGTCACGTATGACACTGAGATTTCTGGCACACGATCATGCTTGGCTTTTGACTGGCACATTTGGTAACACTTACAAGACTGGCAGTTTGAGCAGTGTCCTTTAAGCTGCACCCTGGGATATGTAAGCAATAATCAGAGATATGGTGCAAGTACCCTGGCACACGGTGGCAGCTCCCTGGCACAGGACAGAAGCATTTAAGATGGTGCTTGATTTTCAGCTGCATGAATGTGTCTTGGCCTGTAACTGGCACAGAAACACCATGGGGCATTTTATTGCCTGGCAAGCACAATCTTGACATGTGTCATTTCTCCTGGCACACACTTTAGGACTGACATTCTTTCCAGGTCTGGGACTTGCACTAGTTTTGTGATTTGACACAGATATTTCCGCGGTGCACCCCCGATTTCTCTCCCAAACAGGCTTCCTGACAAGAACACTCATGATTGGCTGCTGCAGGGAAATCATGCTCCTGTGTACTCTGTCCGGCTGTGAATCTCCTCTTCAAATCTACCGTTAAACGATGTAACTTTTAAGACAACGTACTAGGACAATTGATTGATTTTGATCTGATTTATAGGTTTTGTAGAGCGCTTTTATGCCCAGGGGCGTCTTGGCGCTAGGCTGTGATCAAAGTGGAGCACAATTGCTGACAATAAGGCCACGTTTTTACATTTTTTCTGAAGGCCAAGAGGGTAGGGGTGGATTTTATTTCATGGGGCAGATCGTTCCATTGTAAAGCAAATCCTTCTGATAAAACTTCCACCTCCCCAAAGGACTAACTTATGGGGGGAACAACTAAACTTTTTGCAGAGCTGAATCGAAGGTATCTGCCTGGGGTATACCATCTGAAATTCTTTTTCAAATAGTCCGGGCCTATTCCAGTTAGAGCTTTGAATGGTACGCACCGTGCTTTTACAGTGGCTCGCTTCTTTATGGGTAACCAACGAAGCTCATTCAGAGCCTGAGTTGCGGAGTGGAATTTAGGTAGATTTAATAGCATTCTAGCTGCTGAGTTTTGCACAGCCTGCAACTTGGATAACACCCTCTTTTGCAAATTTGATCGAGTCCGTTGCAGTGGTCCAAGCGAGAAAGGACTAACGCAGCGACTACTGTCGTTAACTACTCAAGCGGAACCAGGTGACCAATTTTCTTTATGGTTTTTAAGGCAGAGAAAGATGAGGAAATGACTGTATTAACCTGGTTTTTATAGGTTAGTCTATTGTCTAGAGGAACACCTAGGTTTTTAATTTTTTTGTAGGGTGTGTCCCTAGTTCTTGCAGCTACCAGGAGGGAGACCAGAAGGATGCGTTTGCGTCCAAACAACATTGCTTCTGTCTTTGATGAATTTCATTTAAGGCAGTCTTTGCCAATCCAATCACTAACTGCAGACATGCAGTTTCGGAGGGATTCGTCTATGCCCTGATCGGTATTGGAAAGACACACCACAATTTGGGTGTTGTCAGCGTTGGGCACTAATAAAAACCCAATTCATTTAATTACTGCAGCCAAAGGGGTGACATATATATTAGATAGAGATGGACTTTCGATGAGCCCTCTGGGACATCACAGGACAAGATGTATGGTTCTGATGTGAAATCGCCAACGGTCACCGCTTGAACCCTATTGGTTAGAAAGGACAGAAGCAAGGCTGAGTCTTTAATACCCAGCTTCCCCAATCGGTCGACCAAACATGTATGATCGACCGTGTCGAAAGCCGCAGATAGGTCCAACAGGACAAGGCTGCTCTGTCGCCCCTGTCCAGAATGGATTGGATTTCCTCAGTGGCCATATTAAGGGCAGTCTCCTTACCGTGGCCACTTCGGAAACCGAACTGAGATGTATCCAAATGAACATTCAGTGCAATAAATGACAACGGGTGTGAATTCATAGCCCTTTCCCCCAGTTTGGCTGGACAAGGAAGCCTCGATAGAGGTCGATAATTGTTAGTGTCCAGAGGATCTAGGTTTGGCATCTTTGTAAGTGGCAAGACGGAGGCCTTTATCCAATGCTTGGGAAATTTACCTGTACAGAACAAAGTATTGAAGATTTTTGTTACATGTTCATCAATTATATGTGGTTCAAGCTAGATAATGGTGGTGGGCAAGGAGGTAATGGAGATCCCGACTTGGTGGCAAGAATCAACTGGCTACCTTACTCCATCAAGAGATTAGTAAATTCTCTAAAGGAGCTAAGACTGTCGCTAACTGAAGAATCCATGTTTAGGGACTGCGTACTAACTTGGCTATTGCCGGAAAAAACATCAACAATGCCCTGAACCTTCTTTTGCTTTAAATGCACAATTTCACCCCATTCTTTTTTTATATATAATATTCTGGTTGAAACCCTGCTATGTGCCCTCTGGAGTGGGGCAATGTCCATCCATTGAATTATCCCAGATTTTATTGGATTTACAGAGCAAATGGAGTAAACTCGAGTGGTGGTGAATGCTGGGAAGACACACATTTCATATGCAACAACCTTGCTAATTCAATTTAAATCCGAAGGAAACGTTTATAAAGGCCTCTGCCTGCTCACCTGTTTGACAAAAGAACTCTGCCAGAAGTTTAACCAGAAATGACCTTCATGCCCTCAGCTCTTTGTGCAGATATGTGAACAGAACCATTATGGATTACACCTGGTGTCACAGAATAACGGAAGCCAAGGGCGGCCATGATGGTGCAGGTCAGGCACACATTCTAGCTCGTCGTCTCATTTATTTCTGTTTGCACCATGCACATTATTGGGGTTGGAAACCTGCCCATGTAATAAATGCCTGTCAGCTGTTTGGAAGTCAAAGCCAGGAGTGCATGTTCTCGCTTGCTGCCCAAAAGTCCTTGGTAGCTGTCCGCACATAATGCCTGTGCAAGTGGAACATAGCTGGAACTGGGCCACTGGTATTTCCACCACCGAAAAGTGAAAAAGGTCAATGACCACTTTTCTTAACTGTGCCTTGTGAGATTTCTTTTCACCTTGGGGATAAGCAACAAGGTGGGTGATATAGCGCTGTCGTTCGGTTAAAGGCCAGACACTATACTATGCAACAGGAAGTCAACCGAAATCCTTAGATCCATGTAGTCCCTTGATTGTGCATCGACTGGTAGGGTCTTCTTTTAATCCAGAGAGGATCAACTCCAGTGGTAATGGCCCCCACTCAAAACGATACTCCAGTTGATGAAATGTAAGAAAAACATGCAAGAAATATTTAAGGCCATATATACTAAGCATTTTAATGCCTGAAAACCATCTGATTCAGCGTTTGCGAACGTTAAAATGCTTTTGCCTGTGTACTGAAAATGGGATTCGAAATGGATACCAATTTGATATTTGGAAGGAGAGTTCTGTAGGTGTTGCTTCCAAATACTAAATCGATATCTTATGCATCAATGTTTTGCGACTGAAACCTGGTTGCCAAACACTGAAAATGTATTGACGCCTCAAAGCAGATGGTTCCACATTCGCGAAGAAGTGTGTCCTAGGGATCCCTTCCCCTTTGTAAAAGTTGAAAAAAGTTTTGGGGAGAATAGGCACTGGTCGAAGGGACCACTGCTAATTCATAAACAAACTTTACATTTTTTTTTTTTTTTAAGTATTTATTTTAACACAGCTCTTTTTCCTTTAAGGAAAACTGGCTGCATTAAAAAAAAAAAAAAAGTTTATTAAATTGAAAACAGAAAACATACACAGTGACAAAACACTGCGTATATCAGTCACTGCAGGTCAGAGCCTCACCACGCCGTACCATGTACATTAGACACCACAGAGCACAGCCATGAAACACTGCAGGTCAGAGCCTCACCACGCCCTACCATGTACATTAGTCACTGCAGAGCACAGCCATAAAACACTATAGGTCAGAGCCTCACCACGCCGTACCATGTACATTAGACACCACAGAGCACAGCCATAAAACACTGCGTATATCAGTCACTGCAGGTCAGAGCCTCACCACGCCGTACCATGTACATTAGACACCGCAGAGCACAGCCATAAAACACTGTGTAGATCAGTCACTGCAGGTCAGAGCCTCACCACGCCGTACCATGTACATTAGACACCACAGAGCACAGCCATAAAACACTGCATATATATCAGTCACTGCAGGTCAGAGCCTCACCACGCCGTACCATGTACATTAGACACCACAGAGCACAGCCATAAAACACTGCAGGTCAGAGCCCCACCACGCCGTACCATGTACATTAGACACCACAGAGCACAGCCATAAAACACTGCGTATATCAGTCACTGCAGGTCAGAGCCCCACCACGCCGTATCATGTACATTAGACACCACAGAGCACAGCCACAAAACACTGCAGGTCAGAGCCTCACTACGCCGTACCACGTATATTAGACACCACAGAGCACAGCCACAAAACACTGCAGGTCAGAGCCCCACCACGCCGTACCATGTACATTAGACACCACAGAGCACAGCCACAAAACACTGCAGGTCAGAGCCCCACCACGCCGTACCATGTACATTAGACACAGCAGAGCACAGCCATAAAACACTGCAGGTCAGAGCCTCACCACGCCGTACCATGTACATTAGACACCACAGAGCACAGCCATAAAACACTGCAGGTCAGAGCCCCACCACGCCGTACCATGTACATTAGTCACCACAGAGCACAGCCACAAAACACTGTGTATATCAGTCACTGCAGGTCAGAGCCTCACCACGCCGTACCATGTACATTAGACACTGCAGAGCACAGCCATAAAACACTGCAGGTCAGAGCCTCACCACACCGTACCATGTACATTAGACACCACAGAGCACAGCCATAAAACACTGCGTATATCAGTCACTGCAAGTCAGAGCCTCACCACGCCGTACCATGTACATTAGACACCACAGAGCCCAGCCATAAAACACTGCAGGTCAGAGCCTCACCACGCCGTACCATGTACATTAGACACCACAGAGCACAGCCACAAAACACTGCATATGTATCAGTCACTGCAGGTCAGAGCCTCACCACGCCGTAACATGTACATTAGCCACCACAGAGCACAGCCACAAAACACTGCGTATATCAGTTACTGCAGGTCAGAACCCCACCACGCCGTATCATGTACATTAGACACCACAGAGCACAGCCACAAAACACTGCAGGTCAGAGCCTCACCACGCCGTACCATGCACATTAATCACCGCAGAGCACAGCCATAAACCACTGCAGGTCAGAGCCTCACCACGCCGTACCATGTAGATTAGACACCACAGAGCACAGCCATAAACCACTGCAGGTCAGAGCCTCACCACGCCGTACCATGTACATTAGCGACCACAGAGCACAGCCATAAAACACTGCAGGTCAGAGCCTCACCACCCCGTACCATGTACATTAGTCACTGCAGAGCACAGCCATAAAACACTGCAGGTCAGAGCCCCACCACGCCGTACCATGTACATTAGACACTGCAGAGCACAGCCATAAAACACTGCAGGTCAGAGCCTCACCATGCCGTACCATGTACATTAGACACTGCAGAGCACAGCCATAAAACACTGCAGGTCAAAGCCTCACCACGCCGTATCATGTACATTAGACACTGCAGAGCACCGCCATAAAACACTGCAGGTCAGAGCCTCACCACGCAGTACCATGTACATTAGACACCAGAGAGCACAGCCATAAAACACTGCGTATATCAGTCACTGCAAGTCAGAGCCTCACCATGCCATACCATGTACATTAGCCACCACAGAGCACAGCCACAAAACACTGCAGGTCAGATCCTCACCACGCAGTACCATGTACATTAGACACCACAGAGCACAGCCATAAAACACTGCGTATATCAGTCACTGCAGGTCAGAGCCTCACCACGCCGTACCATGTACATTAGCCACCACAGAGCACAGCCACAAAACACTGCAGGTCAGAGCCTCACCACGCAGTACCATGTACATTAGACACCACAGAGCACAGCCATAAAACACTGCAGGTCAGAGCCCCACCACGCCGTACCATGTACATTAGACACCACAGAGCACAGCCATAAAACCCTGCAGGTCAGAGCCTCACCACGCCGTACCATGTACATTAGACACCACAGAGCACAGCCATAAAACACTGTGTATATCAGTCACTGCAGGTCAGAGCCTCACCACGCCGTACCATGTACATTAGACACTACAGAGCACAGCCATAAAACACTGCAGGTCTGAGCCTCACCACGCCGTAACTTGTACATTAGTCACTGTAGAGCACAGCCATAAAACACTGCAGGTCAGAGCCTCACCACGCCGTACCATGTACATTAGACACCACAGAGCACAGCCATAAAACACTGCGTATATCAGTCACTGCAGGTCAGAGCCTCACCACGCCGTACCATGTACATTAGCCACCACAGAGCACAGCCACAAAACACTACGTATATCAGTCACTGCAGGTCAGAGCCCCACCACGCTGTATCATGTACATTAGACACCACAGAGCACAGCCACAAAACACTGCAGGTCAGAGCCTCACCACGCCGTACCATGTACATTAGACACTGCAGAGCACAGCCATAAAACACTGCAGGTCAGAGCCTCACCACACCGTACCATGTACATTAGCCACCACAGAGCACAGCCACAAAACACTGCTGGTCAGAGCCTCACCACGCCGTACCATGTACATTGGACACCACAGAGCACAGCCATAAAACACTGCGTATATCAGTCACTGCAGGTCAGAGCCTCACCACGCCGTACCCATGTACATTAGCCACCACAGAGCACAGCCACAAAACACTGCGTATATCAGTCACTGCAGGTCAGAGCCCCACCACGCCGTATCATGTACATTAGACACCACAGAGCACAGCCACAAAACACTGCAGGTCAGAGCCCCACCACGCCGTACCATGTACATTACACACTGCAGAGCACAGCCATAAAACACTGCGGGTCAGAGCCCCACCACGCCGTACCATGTACATTAGACACCACAGAGCACAGACACAAAACACTGCAGGTCAGAACCTCACCACACCGTACCATGTACATTAGACACCACAGAGCACAGCCATAAAACACTGTGTATATCAGTCACTGCAGGTCAGAGCCTCACCACGCCGTACCATGTACATTAGACACTGCAGAGCACAGCCATAAAACACTGCAGGTCAGAGCCCCACCACGCCGTACCATGTACATTAGACACCACAGAGCACAGCTACAAAACACTGCAGGTCAGAGCCCCACCACGCCGTACCATGTACATTAGACACTGCAGAGCACAGCCATAAAACACTGCAGGTCAGAGCCTCACCACGCCGTACCATGTACATTAGACACTGCAGAGCACAGCCATAAAACACTGCAGGTCAGAGCCCCACCACGCTGTACCATGTACATTAGACACTGCAGAGCACAGCCATAAAACACTGCAGGTCAGAGCCTCACCACGCCGTACCATGTACATTAGACACTGCAGAGCACAGCCATAAAACACTGCAGGTCAGAGCCTCACCACGCCGTACCATGTACATTAGACACTGCAGAGCACAGCCATAAAACACTGCAGGTCAGAGCCTCACCACGCCGTATCATGTACATTAGACACTGCAGAGCACAGCCATAAAACACTGCAGGTCAGAGCCTCACCACGCCGTACCATGTACATTAGCGACCACAGAGCACAGCCATAAAACACTGCAGGTCAGAGCCTCACCACACCGTACCATGTACATTAGACACTGCAGAGCACAGCCATAAAACACTGCGTATATCAGTCACTGCAGGTCAGAGCCTCACCACGCCGTACCATGTACATTAGTCACTGCAGAGCACAGCCATAAAACACTGCGTATATCAGTCACTGCAGGTCAGAGCCTCACCACGCCGTACCATGTACATTAGACACTGCAGAGCACAGCCATAAAACACTGCAGGTCAGAGCCTCACCACGCCGTATCATGTACATTAGACACTGCAGAGCACAGCCATAAAACACTGCAGGTCAGAGCCTCACCACGCCGTACCATGTACATTAGCGACCACAGAGCACAGCCATAAAACACTGCAGGTCAGAGCCTCACCACACCGTACCATGTACATTAGACACTGCAGAGCACAGCCATAAAACACTGCGTATATCAGTCACTGCAGGTCAGAGCCTCACCACGCCGTACCATGTACATTAGTCACTGCAGAGCACAGCCACAAAACACTGCAGGTCAGAGCCCCACCATGCCGTACCATGTACATTAGACACCACAGAGCACAGCTACAAAACACTGCAGGTCAGAGCCCCACCACGCCGTACCATGTACATTAGACACTGCAGAGCACAGCCATAAAACACTGCAGGTCAGAGCCTCACCACGCCGTACCATGTACATTAGACACTGCAGAGCACAGCCATAAAACACTGCAGGTCAGAGCCTCACCACGCCGTACCATGTACATTAGACACTGCAGAGCACAGCCATAAAACACTGCAGGTCAGAGCCTCACCACGCCGTATCATGTACATTAGACACTGCAGAGCACAGCCATAAAACACTGCAGGTCAGAGCCTCACCACGCCGTACCATGTACATTAGCGACCACAGAGCACAGCCATAAAACTCTGCAGGTCAGAGCCTCACCACACCGTACCATGTACATTAGACACTGCAGAGCACAGCCATAAAACACTGTGTATATCAGTCACTGCAGGTCAGAGCCTCACCACGCCGTACCATGTACATTAGTCACTGCAGAGCACAGCCACAAAACACTGCAGGTCAGAGCCCCACCACGCCGTACCATGTACATTAGACACCACAGAGCACAGCTACAAAACACTGCAGGTCAGAGCCCCACCACGCAGTACCATGTACATTAGACACTGCAGAGCACAGCCATAAAACACTGCAGGTCAGAGCCTCACCACGCCGTACCATGTACATTAGACACTGCAGAGCACAGCCATAAAACACTGCAGGTCAGAGCCCCACCACGCCGTACCATGTACATTAGACACTGCAGAGCACAGCCATAAAACACTGCAGGTCAGAGCCTCACCACGCCGTACCATGTACATTAGACACTGCAGAGCACATCCATAAAACACTGCAGGTCAGAGCCTCACCACGCCGTACCATGTACATTAGACACTGCAGAGCACAGCCATAAAACACTGCAGGTCAGAGCCTCACCACGCCGTATCATGTACATTAGACACTGCAGAGCACAGCCATAAAACACTGCAGGTCAGAGCCTCACCACGCCGTACCATGTACATTAGCGACCACAGAGCACAGCCATAAAACACTGCAGGTCAGAGCCTCACCACACCGTTCCATGTACATTAGACACTGCAGAGCACAGCCATAAAACACTGCAGGTCAGAGCCCCACCACGCCGTACCATGTACATTAGACACTGCAGAGCACAGCCATAAAACACTGCAGGTCAGAGCCTCACCACGCCGAACCATGTACATTAGACACTGCAGAGCACAGCCATAAAACACTGCAGGTCAGAGCCCCACCACGCCGTACCATGTACATTAGACACTGCAGAGCACAGCCATAAAACACTGCAGGTCAGAGCCTCACCACGCCGTACCATGTACATTAGACACTGCAGAGCACAGCCATAAAACACTGCAGGTCAGAGCCTCACCACGCCGTACCATGTACATTAGACACTGCAGAGCACAGCCAAAAAACACTGCAGGTCAGAGCCTCACCACGCCGTATCATGTACATTAGACACTGCAGAGCACAGCCATAAAACACTGCAGGTCAGAGCCTCACCACGCCGTACCATGTACATTAGCGACCACAGAGCACAGCCATAAAACACTGCAGGTCAGAGCCTCACCACACCGTACCATGTACATTAGACACTGCAGAGCACAGCCATAAAACACTGCGTATATCAGTCACTGCAGGTCAGAGCCTCACCACGCCGTACCATGTACATTAGACACCACAGAGCACAGCCATAAAACACTGCAGGTCAGAGCCTCACCACGCCGTACCATGTACATTAGACACTGCAGAGCACAGCCATAAAACACTGCAGGTCAGAGCCTCACCACGCCGTACCATGTACATTAGCGACCACAGAGCACAGCCATAAAACACTGCAGGTCAGAGCCTCACCACACCGTACCATGTACATTAGACACTGCAGAGCACAGCCATAAAACACTGCGTATATCAGTCACTGCAGGTCAGAGCCTCACCATGCCGTACCATGTACATTAGTCACTGCAGAGCACAGCCACAAAACACTGCAGGTCCGAGCCCCACCACGCCGTACCATGTACATTAGACACCACAGAGCACAGCTACAAAACACTGCAGGTCAGAGCCTCACCACGCCGTACCATGTACATTAGACACTGCAGAGCACAGCCATAAAACACTGCGGGTCAGAGCCTCACCACGCCGTACCATGTACATTAGACACTGCAGAGCACAGCCATAAAACACTGCAGGTCAGAGCCTCACCACGCCGTATCATGTACATTAGACACTGCAGAGCACAGCCATAAAACACTGCAGGTCAGAGCCTCACCACGCCGTACCATGTACATTAGCGACCACAGAGCACAGCCATAAAACACTGCAGGTCAGAGCCTCACCACACCGTACCATGTACATTAGACACTGCAGAGCACAGCCATAAAACACTGCGTATATCAGTCACTGCAGGTCAGAGCCTCACCACGCCGTACCATGTACATTAGTCACTGCAGAGCACAGCCACAAAACACTGCAGGTCAGAGCCCCACCATGCCGTACCATGTACATTAGACACCACAGAGCACAGCTACAAAACACTGCAGGTCAGAGCCCCACCACGCCGTACCATGTACATTAGACACTGCAGAGCACAGCCATAAAACACTGTAGGTCAGAGCCTCACCACGCCGTACCATGTACATTAGCGACCACAGAGCACAGCCATAAAACACTGCAGGTCAGAGCCTCACCACACCGTACCATGTACATTAGACACTGCAGAGCACAGCCATAAAACACTGCAGGTCAGAGCCCCACCACGCCGTACCATGTACATTAGACACTGCAGAGCACAGCCATAAAACACTGCGGGTCAGAGCCTCACCACGCCGTACCATGTACATTAGACACTGCAGAGCACAGCCATAAAACACTGCAGGTCAGAGCCCCACCACGCCGTACCATGTACATTAGACACTGCAGAGCACAGCCATAAAACACTGCAGGTCAGAGCCTCACCACGCCGTACCATGTACATTAGACACTGCAGAGCACAGCCATAAAACACTGCAGGTCAGAGCCTCACCACGCCGTACCATGTACATTAGACACTGCAGAGCACAGCCATAAAACACTGCAGGTCAGAGCCTCACCACGCCGTACCATGTACATTAGACACTGCAGAGCACAGCCATAAAACACTGCAGGTCAGAGCCTCACCACGCCGTATCATGTACATTAGACACTGCAGAGCACAGCCATAAAACACTGCAGGTCAGAGCCTCACCACGCCGTACCATGTACATTAGCGACCACAGAGCACAGCCATAAAACACTGCAGGTCAGAGCCTCACCACACCGTACCATGTACATTAGACACTGCAGAGCACAGCCATAAAACACTGCGTATATCAGTCACTGCAGGTCAGAGCCTCACCACGCCGTACCATGTACATTAGACACCACAGAGCACAGCCATAAAACACTGCAGGTCAGAGCCTCACCACGCCGTACCATGTACATTAGACACTGCAGAGCACAGCCATAAAACACTGCAGGTCAGAGCCTCACCACGCCGTACCATGTACATTAGCGACCACAGAGCACAGCCATAAAACACTGCAGGTCAGAGCCACACCACACCGTACCATGTACATTAGACACTGCAGAGCACAGCCATAAAACACTGCGTATATCAGTCACTGCAGGTCAGAGCCTCACCACGCCGTACCATGTACATTAGTCACTGCAGAGCACAGCCATAAAACACTGCAGGTCAGAGCCTCACCACGCCGTACCATGTACATTAGTCACTGCAGAGCACAGCTACAAAACACTGCAGGTCAGAGCCCCACCACGCCGTACCATGTACATTAGCGACCACAGAGCACAGCCACAAAACACTGCAGGTCAGAGCCCCACCACGCCGTACCATGTACATTAGCGACCACAGAGCACAGCCACAAAACACTGCAGGTCAGAGCCTCACCACGTCGTATCATGTACATTAGTCACTGCAGAGCACAGCCACAAAACACTGCAGGTCAGAGCCCCACCACGCCGTACCATGTACATTAGACACTGCAGAGCACAGCCATAAAACACTGCAGGTCAGAGCCTCACCACGCCGTACCATGTACATTAGCGACCACAGAGCACAGCCATAAAACACTGCAGGTCAGAGCCTCACCACACCGTTCCATGTACATTAGACACTGCAGAGCACAGCCATAAAACACTGCAGGTCAGAGCCCCACCACGCCGTACCATGTACATTAGACACTGCAGAGCACAGCCATAAAACACTGCAGGTCAGAGCCTCACCACGCCGAACCATGTACATTAGACACTGCAGAGCACAGCCATAAAACACTGCAGGTCAGAGCCCCACCACGCCGTACCATGTACATTAGACACTGCAGAGCACAGCCATAAAACACTGCAGGTCAGAGCCTCACCACGCCGTACCATGTACATTAGACACTGCAGAGCACAGCCATAAAACACTGCAGGTCAGAGCCTCACCACGCCGTACCATGTACATTAGACACTGCAGAGCACAGCCAAAAAACACTGCAGGTCAGAGCCTCACCACGCCGTATCATGTACATTAGACACTGCAGAGCACAGCCATAAAACACTGCAGGTCAGAGCCTCACCACGCCGTACCATGTACATTAGCGACCACAGAGCACAGCCATAAAACACTGCAGGTCAGAGCCTCACCACACCGTACCATGTACATTAGACACTGCAGAGCACAGCCATAAAACACTGCGTATATCAGTCACTGCAGGTCAGAGCCTCACCACGCCGTACCATGTACATTAGACACCACAGAGCACAGCCATAAAACACTGCAGGTCAGAGCCTCACCACGCCGTACCATGTACATTAGACACTGCAGAGCACAGCCATAAAACACTGCAGGTCAGAGCCTCACCACGCCGTACCATGTACATTAGCGACCACAGAGCACAGCCATAAAACACTGCAGGTCAGAGCCTCACCACACCGTACCATGTACATTAGACACTGCAGAGCACAGCCATAAAACACTGCAGGTCAGAGCCCCACCACGCCGTACCATGTACATTAGACACTGCAGAGCACAGCCATAAAACACTGCAGGTCAGAGCCTCACCACGCCGTACCATGTACATTAGACACTGCAGAGCACAGCCATAAAACACTGCAGGTCAGAGCCTCAGCACGCCGTACCATGTACATTAGACACTGCAGAGCACAGCCATAAAACACTGCAGGTCAGAGCCCCACCACGCCGTACCATGTACATTAGACACTGCAGAGCACAGCCATAAAACACTGCAGGTCAGAGCCTCACCACGCCGTACCATGTACATTAGACACTGCAGAGCACAGCCATAAAACACTGCAGGTCAGAGCCTCACCACGCCGTACCATGTACATTAGACACTGCAGAGCACAGCCATAAAACACTGCAGGTCAGAGCCTCACCACGCCGTATCATGTACATTAGACACTGCAGAGCACAGCCATAAAACACTTCAGGTCAGAGCCTCACCACGCCGTACCATGTACATTAGCGACCACAGAGCACAGCCATAAAACACTGCAGGTCAGAGCCTCACCACACCGTACCATGTACATTAGACACTGCAGAGCACAGCCATAAAACACTGCGTATATCAGTCACTGCAGGTCAGAGCCTCACCACGCCGTACCATGTACATTAGTCACTGCAGAGCACAGCCACAAAACACTGCAGGTCAGAGCCCCACCACGCCGTACCATGTACATTAGACACCACAGAGCACAGCTACAAAACACTGCAGGTCAGAGCCCCACCACGCCGTACCATGTACATTAGACACTGCAGAGCACAGCCATAAAACACTGCAGGTCAGAGCCTCACCACGCCGTACCATGTACATTAGACACTGCAGAGCACAGCCATAAAACAATGCAGGTCAGAGCCCCACCACGCCGTACCATGTACATTAGACACTCCAGAGCACAGCCATAAAACACTGCAGGTCAGAGCCTCACCACGCCGTACCATGTACATTAGACACTGCAGAGCACAGCCATAAAACACTGCAGGTCAGAGCCTCACCACGCCGTACCATGTACATTAGACACTGCAGAGCACAGCCATAAAACACTGCAGGTCAGAGCCTCACCACGCCGTATCATGTACATTAGACACTGCAGAGCACAGCCATAAAACACTGCAGGTCAGAGCCTCACCACGCCGTACCATGTACATTAGACACTGCAGAGCACAGCCATAAAACACTGCAGGTCAGAGCCCCACCACGCCGTACCATGTACATTAGACACTGCAGAGCACAGCCATAAAACACTGCGGGTCAGAGCCTCACCACGCCGTACCATGTACATTAGACACTGCAGAGCACAGCCATAAAACACTGCGAATATCAGTCACTGCAGGTCAGAGCCTCACCACGCCGTACCATGTACATTAGTCACTGCAGAGCACAGCCATAAAACACTGCGTATATCAGTCACTGCAGGTCAGAGCCTCACCACGCCGTACCATGTACATTAGACACTGCAGAGCACAGCCATAAAACACTGCAGGTCAGAGCCTCACCAAGCCGTATCATGTACATTAGACACTGCAGAGCACAGCCATAAAACACTGCAGGTCAGAGCCTCACCACGCCGTACCATGTACATTAGCGACCACAGAGCACAGCCATAAAACACTGCAGGTCAGAGCCTCACCACACCGTACCATGTACATTAGACACTGCAGAGCACAGCCATAAAACACTGCGTATATCAGTCACTGCAGGTCAGAGCCTCACCACGCCGTACCATGTACATTAGTCACTGCAGAGCACAGCCACAAAACACTGCAGGTCAGAGCCCCACCACGCCGTACCATGTACATTAGACACCACAGAGCACAGCTACAAAACACTGCAGGTCAGAGCCCCACCACGCCGTACCATGTACATTAGACACTGCAGAGCACAGCCATAAAACACTGCAGGTCAGAGCCTCACCACGCCGTACCATGTACATTAGACACTGCAGAGCACAGCCATAAAACACTGCAGGTCAGAGCCTCACCACGCCGTACCATGTACATTAGACACTGCAGAGCACAGCCATAAAACACTGCAGGTCAGAGCCTCACCACGCCGTATCATGTACATTAGACACTGCAGAGCACAGCCATAAAACACTGCAGGTCAGAGCCTCACCACGCCGTACCATGTACATTAGCGACCACAGAGCACAGCCATAAAACTCTGCAGGTCAGAGCCTCACCACACCGTACCATGTACATTAGACACTGCAGAGCACAGCCATAAAACACTGCGTATATCAGTCACTGCAGGTCAGAGCCTTACCACGCCGTACCATGTACATTAGTCACTGCAGAGCACAGCCACAAAACACTGCAGGTCAGAGCCCCACCACGCCGTACCATGTACATTAGACACCACAGAGCACAGCTACAAAACACTGCAGGTCAGAGCCCCACCACGCCGTACCATGTACATTAGACACTGCAGAGCACAGCCATAAAACACTGCAGGTCAGAGCCTCACCACGCCGTACCATGTACATTAGACACTGCAGAGCACAGCCATAAAACACTGCAGGTCAGAGCCCCACCACGCCGTACCATGTACATTAGACACTGCAAAGCACAGCCATAAAACACTGCAGGTCAGAGCCTCACCACGCCGTACCATGTACATTAGACACTGCAGAGCACATCCATAAAACACTGCAGGTCAGAGTCTCACCACGCCGTACCATGTACATTAGACACTGCAGAGCACAGCCATAAAACACTGCAGGTCAGAGCCTCACCACGCCGTATCATGTACATTAGACACTGCAGAGCACAGCCATAAAACACTGCAGGTCAGAGCCTCACCACGCCGTACCATGTACATTAGCGACCACAGAGCACAGCCATAAAACACTGCAGGTCAGAGCCTCACCACACCGTACCATGTACATTAGACACTGCAGAGCACAGCCATAAAACACTGCAGGTCAGAGCCCCACCACGCCGTACCATGTACATTAGACACTGCAGAGCACAGCCATAAAACACTGCAGGTCAGAGCCTCACCACGCCGTACCATGTACATTAGACACCACAGAGCACAGCCATAAAACACTGCAGGTCAGAGCCTCACCACGCCGTACCATGTACATTAGACACTGCAGAGCACAGCCATAAAACACTGCAGGTCAGAGCCTCACCACGCCGTACCATGTACATTAGCGACCACAGAGCACAGCCATAAAACACTGCAGGTCAGAGCCTCACCACACCGTACCATGTATATTAGACACTGCAGAGCACAGCCATAAAACACTGCAGGTCAGAGCCCCACCACGCCGTACCATGTACATTAGACACTGCAGAGCACAGCCATAAAACACTGCAGGTCAGAGCCTCACCACGCCGTACCATGTACATTAGACACTGCAGAGCACAGCCATAAAACACTGCAGGTCAGAGCCCCACCACGCCGTACCATGTACATTAGACACTGCAGAGCACAGCCATAAAACACTGCAGGTCAGAGCCTCACCACGCCGTACCATGTACATTAGACACTGCAGAGCACAGCCATAAAACACTGCGGGTCAGAGCCTCACCACGCCGTACCATGTACATTAGACACTGCAGAGCACAGCCATAAAACACTGCAGGTCAGAGCCTCACCACGCCGTATCATGTACATTAGACACTGCAGAGCACAGCCATAAAACACTGCAGGTCAGAGCCTCACCACGCCGTACCATGTACATTAGCGACCACAGAGCACAGCCATAAAACACTGCAGGTCAGAGCCTCACCACACCGTACCATGTACATTAGACACTGCAGAGCACAGCCATAAAACACTTCGTATATCAGTCACTGCAGGTCAGAGCCTCACCACGCCGTACCATGTACATTAGTCACTGCAGAGCACAGCCACAAAACACTGCAGGTCCGAGCCCCACCACGCCGTACCATGTACATTAGACACCACAGAGCACAGCTACAAAACACTGCAGGTCAGAGCCCCACCACGCCGTACCATGTACATTAGACACTGCAGAGCACAGCCATAAAACACTGTAGGTCAGAGCCTCACCACGCCGTACCATGTACATTAGCGACCACAGAGCACAGCCATAAAACACTGCAGGTCAGAGCCTCACCACACCGTACCATGTACATTAGACACTGCAGAGCACAGCCATAAAACACTGCAGGTCAGAGCCCCACCACGCCGTACCATGTACATTAGACACTGCAGAGCACAGCCATAAAACACTGCGGGTCAGAGCCTCACCACGCCGTACCATGTACATTAGACACTGCAGAGCACAGCCATAAAACACTGCAGGTCAGAGCCCCACCACGCCGTACCATGTACATTAGACACTGCAGAGCACAGCCATAAAACACTGCAGGTCAGAGCCTCACCACGCCGTACCATGTACATTAGACACTGCAGAGCACAGCCATAAAACACTGCAGGTCAGAGCCTCACCACGCCGTACCATGTACATTAGACACTGCAGAGCACAGCCATAAAACACTGCAGGTCAGAGCCTCACCACACCGTACCATGTACATTAGACACTGCAGAGCACAGCCATAAAACACTGCAGGTCAGAGCCTCACCACGCCGTATCATGTACATTAGACACTGCAGAGCACAGCCATAAAACACTGCAGGTCAGAGCCTCACCACGCCGTACCATGTACATTAGCGACAACAGAGCACAGCCATAAAACACTGCAGGTCAGAGCCTCACCACACCGTACCATGTACATTAGACACTGCAGAGCACAGCCATAAAACACTGCAGGTCAGAGCCCCACCACGCCGTACCATGTACATTAGACACTGCAGAGCACAGCCATAAAACACTGCGGGTCAGAGCCTCACCACGCCGTACCATGTACATTAGACACTGCAGAGCACAGCCATAAAACACTGCAGGTCAGAGCCCCACCACGCCGTACCATGTACATTAGACACTGCAGAGCACAGCCATAAAACACTGCAGGTCAGAGCCTCACCACGCTGTACCATGTACATTAGACACTGCAGAGCACAGCCATAAAACACTGCAGGTCAGAGCCTCACCACGCCGTACCATGTACATTAGACACTGCAGAGCACAGCCATAAAACACTGCAGGTCAGAGCCTCACCACGCCGTACCATGTACATTAGACACTGCAGAGCACAGCCATAAAACACTGCAGGTCAGAGCCTCACCACGCCGTATCATGTACATTAGACACTGCAGAGCACAGCCATAAAACACTGCAGGTCAGAGCCTCACCACGCCGTACCATGTACATTAGCGACCACAGAGCACAGCCATAAAACACTGCAGGTCAGAGCCTCACCACACCGTACCATGTACATTAGACACTGCAGAGCACAGCCATAAAACACTGCGTATATCAGTCACTGCAGGTCAGAGCCTCACCACGCCGTACCATGTACATTAGACACTGCAGAGCACAGCCAGAAAACACTGCAGGTCAGAGCCTCACCACGCCGTACCATGTACATTAGACACTGCAGAGCACAGCCATAAAACACTGCAGGTCAGAGCCTCACCACCCATGTACATTAGCGACCACAGAGCACAGCCATAAAACACTGCAGGTCAGAGCCTCACCACACCGTACCATGTACATTAGACACTGCAGAGCACAGCCATAAAACACTGCGTATATCAGTCACTGCAGGTCAGAGCCTCACCACGCCGTACCATGTACATTAGTCACTGCAGAGCACAGCCATAAAACACTGCAGGTCAGAGCCTCACCACGCCGTACCATGTACATTAGTCACTGCAGAGCACAGCTACAAAACACTGCAGGTCAGAGCCCCACCACGCCGTACCATGTACATTAGCGACCACAGAGCACAGCCACAAAACACTGCAGGTCAGAGCCCCACCACGCCGTACCATGTACATTAGCGACCACAGAGCACAGCCACAAAACACTGCAGGTCAGAGCCTCACCACGTCGTATCATGTACATTAGTCACTGCAGAGCACAGCCACAAAACACTGCAGGTCAGAGCCCCACCACGCCGTACCATGTACATTAGACACTGCAGAGCACAGCCACAAAACACTGCAGGTCAGAGCCTCACCACGCCGTATCATGTACATTAGACACTGCAGAGCACAGCCACAAAACACTGCAGGTCAGAGCCTCACCACGTCGTATCATGTACATTAGTCACTGCAGAGCACAGCCACAAAACACTGCAGGTCAGAGCCCCACCACCCCGTACCATGTACATTAGACACTGCAGAGCACAGCCATAAAACACTGCAGGTCAGAGCCCCACCACGCCGTACCATGTACATTAGACACTGCAGAGCACAGCCATAAAACACTGCAGGTCAGAGCCTCACCACGCCGTACCATGTACATTAGACACTGCAGAGCACAGCCATAAAACACTGCAGGTCAGAGCCTCACCACGCCGTACCATGTACATTAGCGACCACAGAGCACAGCCATAAAATACTGCAGGTCAGAGCCTCACCACGCCGTATCATGTACATTAGACACTGCAGAGCACAGCCATAAAACACTGCAGGTCAGAGCCCCACCACGCCGTACCATGTACATTAGCGACCACAGAGCACAGCCATAAAACACTGTGTATATCAGTCACTGCAGGTCAGAGCCTCACCACGCCGTACCATGTACATTAGTCACTGCAGAGCACAGCCACAAAACACTGCAGGTCAGAGCCCCACCACGCCGTACCATGTACATTAGTCACTGCAGAGCACAGCCAAACATGGGACTGGAACAAAGTGGAATGGTTTGAATCCCACTTTTATACACATTTTCGGGCCAGAGGATGTGGATCTACTGTCTCAAACTTCAGGAGCAATTTGGGGAGGGTCTCAATCAAGTGTCCTTCTCAGGCTGCTCTCTAGACACAGTTGTTGTATAAGGTGATGCTTCTCACAGCAGTTAGCGCTGGTACTGTCTCCAAGCAGGAGCACCAACAACACAGGCACAATGAAACCTGAGTTTTCTATGTTTGACTCTCATCAGCCTTTCTGAAGCACCAAAGAAGGACAAACAAAAGGGCAATCCTGCGGTAGAAACTTCCTGAACTTGAACAACAAAACCTGCAGATGTACTATCTAAGAAATGGCCGTGCCCAGGAAGAACTAATCAGCACTCCTTTGTTAACAGAGTCTTAATGGAATTTCTAAAGGTAACCCTGTCTCCACCCTCTTCACCTCAGAGCCCGGGTCTCCACCCTCCAACCCCAGGAATGCAGGCACACAGGAACACGTTCTGTGGATGCTATCCTGAACCTCCGACTTGCGTCGTAACACAGTAGCCATCCAAAATGGATACCACGGGCTTCAGTGCTCAGATTCACAGACAGAGACTACTTTGATAGATGTATCATGTGCTGTTGGTACATGCAAACACCCTGAACATACACACTGGATGTTTTCACGAGGGGTTGAGCCTTATATGACAACAGAACTTTACAAGAGAGAGGTAGGTGGCCCACGCTCACCTTGACAGAGATAAAATGTCTGGTCACACTATACATTATCAAACACAGTACGCTGACATCCCCGCTTTGTGATGAACGCAGAACAGGGACAATAGTTCACTGTTCCCTATAAGGCCACGCTTGTTGCCCCCTTCAGGTCACAGGACAGGTTCTGGACCTTACCAGGCGTGGCTCCTCCGCAATGGCAGAGAAGCATCGCCCCACTGCCTGGCTCAGAGCCAGGAAATGAAAAATAAAACCATGTTCTGGCATCGTTTTATTTTTTATTTGGGGCCAGCTTGTGCAGGGAGGGTGGAGGAGGAGTGCTTGTGCACTCCCTAAGTGCTCATATGTGTTTGGTCGCCTGAACTTAGGTTTCTCCAGCCCGGCTGCGTTGTACAGCTGGGCTGGAGAAACCCCACAGACTCCCTGGCCTGAGCTGAGGTCTTTTCAGCCCGCTTAGACCAATCTCCGCGCTGCTTTCCTAGCAGGTGGAGAGTTGTGGTGCAGCGGCCAGGGCAGCTGACTTCGGAGCACAGGGCTCACGGTTTGATCCCCGGCTCCGGCGGTAGCTCAGCTCAGCACCATGTGACTCTGGGCAATAGCTCACTTAATTTCCACGACGGCCCCCAGCGCCTTGAGACCCGTAAGGGTGAGTAGTTTGCGCTTTACAAATACGGATTTAGAGCAGCGTGGGGTTTGGATGGGAGTCTGTGACGTGGTGGCTCCCAAATTATGGTAAGTTATTTCATTTTTAAAAATATTCTAACACCCCCCCCCGCGTCCCCCTCCCACGCTCCCTACACCCGCCCCACTGCTTTTTGTTTGTGGCGGCCGTCACTGGACCTTACAATGTCAGGGACAGGCATATCCTTGTGAGCACACACTAGATTTGCAGGACGTCATGGCCAAAATAAGAGTAAAACATCAGATTCCAAAGAAGTAAGGCACTCAGGTAGTGGAACACGCTGGAATGCCATGCAAGTGGGTCTTTAAGTGGGCTGGGTCCCTCCAGGTCTCAGACCCAATAATCATAAAAACAGGCACTGAACACGGGTCCCTTCCCTATATTTATATCCTTAACTTCTCAGGTGAAAACGCTGATCGATTGCTGAACTACTAATGTAAAAAAAACTTTAAGGCAATCCAAGACAGCGATTTAGTTCCTGTTTACACGTCATGTGTTTTACTTAATCTTGCATTGCCCAAGAGCGGTAGCTATTTCCAGGTTGTTGTGTTTCTGTATTTTTATTTTTTTGGAGTAGTATATTACTCTTGTATAGTGCCCACTTTGGAGTGTATCCTTTCCAGGTGTTTATATCGGGCCACGATTGAGAGGTCTAGAGTGGAGGCAGAAGACATTGGAAGTTTCTCACCGTGCCTGTCAGTGGGTCAAAAAGGTATTTCCAATACATGCTCATCCAATCCTTGGCCTCTCTGCAGACCGTGAGAAAGAGCGTGCTGAAGAGGAAAGAGATGAGGTAGGAGGTGACGTGGCATACATACAAACCTTTAACACAGTGAGAGGGACCCTAACCTCACATATAGTGAGCATCACTGTAGAGAGTGAGACCCTCTGGAGACCACTACCGCTTCCATGGGCCTCAGTAATATTCAATTCAGTCTCAATATTTCAGAATTGAAACAATTTCAATATTAATTATTTACAACAAAATCATTGTTGTTACTCATTTACCTTAAACAGCCAACAACCACTGACAAAGCCAATAGTCTTGGCTGGTTTCAGAAAGCCCAGGGAGGAACCAGAGCACTGGTCGGTGGCACACTGTGGGAATCCCAGAAATATAGTTGACGTTTTTAAGCCAGGCCTTAATTGCATGTGCCATGCCCCTTTTAAAGAACACCCGCCCACCCCCCTTTAAGGTCCTGCAGGGACTTCCCCATCCCAACACATATAATTTTCATGTTTGACCCCTTACTCTGAATCGTGACTTGCAGGTCACACGGCTATCTAAAAGGTGAGCTTTAATTCAACCCTGGATATAGTTTCAGTGCTCACATCCGGCAATTAAAAAATAAATGTCACTATGGGAGGCACAAATAACTCATGTTGTCTCGAGTCTATTAAACGTCACAGAAAGAAAGATGGTCCCAGCCTCACTGCAGCCAATGGCGTGGTAGGCGCTAATGATGCTTCCTGTGACGTCAGGCTGCACTACATGCACTCTTCAGTGGGGGTGGGGGGGTGGGGTGCAGGGGGCAGTTGGGGAGGGGGCACTGGCGTAACGAAAGTTGAGGGGGGCCCCCTGCAAGGTACATGGAGGGGCCCCGGAGCGGTCAGGTCTGACTACTGTGCAGAGGGGGCCCCCTGCAGCTCGTCCCCCCCCCCCCGCGAGGGCCTGTGTTACGCCACTGGGAGGGGGGCACGCGAGGGCCTGTGTTACTCCACTGGGAGGGGGGCACGCGGGGGCCTGTGTTACGCCACTGGGAGGGGGGCACGCGAGGGCCTGTGTTACGCCACTGGGAGGGGGGCACGCGGGGGCCTGTGTTACGCCACTGGGAGGGGGGGCAGGAAGCGCTCAGGGCATCGGGGAATCCTGTCCGCACATAATTCTGTTTAGCAATTCCTGGAAGTCGCTGTTCGAGTGAGCTCCGGCGCCCTGGGATAAACCGTGCATTTTATGGGAACATGTTGTCTGCTGAGCTGCAGCGTTCACCCCCCCCTCCCAGGTTTATGACCCCCTGGCAGCTCTCGCCTGCCTCTGGCCCAGATCTCGCAGACACCAAGGCCGGCTCTGCCAAGAACACTCTGTTCCTGGAGCCGCTCCAAGGCCTCGGATTACTGTCTAATGCGACAAAAAGCGGGGAGGGCCGAAGGGAGGCGCGAGATCTGTAGGGGGGTGGGGGGCAGCAGCAGCAGCACACTAAATCTAACAGCTCAAAGGAACACTTTCTTTCAAGGTGCCTGGTTTCAATCAAAACATATATATATTTATGCAAAGACGGCAGCAGGGCGTGACATGCTCCACCAGTCTGTCTCTGTTTGGGCTGTGGTGAAGTAATTGTGCACGGTGTTACTTATTTATGTTTATTTATTTATTTATTTATGCATTTTTATATAGCGCGGACTTTACCCGAGGGTGTCAGAGCGCTTCACAACAGGATTAGCAACATTACATAAGGAGGAGGATACAAATGAGCATAATACAAAGGCAAGCGTTACATTGCATGAAGAAAAGTGACAATTGTGCAAAAACAAACAAACCAAATACAAAAAGAGGAATAAGTTCCAATAGGAAAAAGTGACAGATGTGCATGAAACAAGGGATACCACATACAAATGGAGGTATAATGCTGCAATAAGTGGCAGTCACACATGACACACTGGGAAGGCACTTCTATAGGCTTGGAGTACAGAATTTCCTATAGTGGAAGAACTTCCTTGAGGTAGTAGAGAGGGCGTGAATTCAGCAGGGGGTACATGGGGTACAAAATATATGATACATGGGGTACAAAATACCACTAAAGGCATAATACTGTAATAAGTGGCAGTAACTCAAAGCACACTGAGAAGGCCCTTCTATAGGCTTGGAATACATAATTCCTATCATGGAAGAGCTTCCTAGAGGTAGTAGAGAGGGCGTGACTTCACAGGGGACTTAACCTGGGGGAACACGCACATAAAAACCAACACAACACACAAAGTAAGGAATGAACAGACAAAAGTACAACTTTAAACTGACGGGCGAACTTCCTAGAGGGCCTAAGACCGAACGTATTAGTTCTGGAAGTGTCTTTGGAATAGAAGAGACTTGAGGTCAGCTTTGAAGATCCGGGTAGAGGAGGTGGCACGGAGCAGTGGGGAAGCGAGTTCCAGATTCTTACCGCATTGCCCGAGAAGGATTGAGCCATCGATCTTTCTCTTTTGAAGACGGGGGGCTCAAGCAGAAGCTTTTCCGCATTGCGAGAAGGGCGAGAGCCACCGGACAATTTCAATTTATTCGCCAGGTAACAAGGGGAGGACGTGTGTAAGGCTTTGTGTGTGATGCAGGCAGTTTTGTAAATAGATCTTGCCTCGATCGGAAGCCATCGCAGAGAGGACAGGATAGGAGTGATGTGGTCGCTTCGTTTAGACCCTGAAATGAAGCGAGCTGCTGAATGGAGGATGGATTTGAGAGGGGAGAGGTGGGATTTGGGTAGGCCAGTCAGAAGAGAATTGCAGTAATCCAGTCTTGAGAGAACCAGAGATTGTACCAAGGTTTTTAAGTCTTTCTCCGGGAAGAACCGACGGATCCCCCACAGAAGGCGCAGCTGGTACCGTGCATTCTTGGCAATAGAGTTGATGTGGGCGATTAGGTTGAGTCTTTTGTCGAGAATGACACCTAGGGATTTAGCGCTGTCAACAATGATGGGTTTGTTGTTGAGAAGGTTCAGCTGATCCATCCAAGATTGAACAGGAGGAGGTGAGAGAGAGGTAGAGAGGAGGAGGAATTCAGTTTTGGCGGGATTCAGAATGAGTTGGTGAGCTGACATCCAGTTGTGAATAGAGTTGAGGGTAGAATTGAGTAGGGAGAGATCGTGTGCAGAGGACACCTTAAGGTAGATTTGCGTGTCGTCCGCAAACAGATGGTAAAGGATCCCAGATTTGCTTAGGAGGTTCCCTAAAGGTTCCAGGTAGAGATTAAACAAGGTGGGAGCCAGGATAGAACCTTGAGGGACGCCCTGACCTACGGCCATGGGAGATGAGAGACTGTTCCCTATCTTGATCATTTGGGATCTGTCCGAGAGGAAAGAGGCAAACCATTTGAGCACAGTGCCGTCCAGACCCATTCTCTGTTGAAGAGTGTTGAGGAGGGTGCTATGATTAACCGTGTCAAAGGCTGCAGAGAGGTCTAGAAGAATCAGAAGACATGAATCCCCGGCGTCGAGTATATGCAGCGCATCGTCAATCACATGCAGCAGGGCTGTTTCAGTGCTGCAATTTTGGATGAAGCCCGACTGGAAGACGTCAAGGAGGTTATTTTCCAAGATATGTGAGGAAAGTTGTTACTGTAAGTACCCCCCATTTCCTGGTGCGCAGTGGATGGGTCGCGTTTGTTTACTATGCAGCTGCGTTTAGTCTGTTTCCAAGCGCTCACCATTTGGTCAGACGTGGGAACTAAACCTGGGAAAAATTGTATGATCTGCCTAGGATCACAATGTGTGCTTAAGTGGAGGAAGCCAGGATTAGAAACGTGGCCTCCTACCTAGCTCCAAAGAAGACATTTTAAGCATAATTATCTAATCTCTAATTGGCATGGGCAATAACTCTGTAGGAAGTGCTGGGAGTGGGGCACAGGGGCCAAAAACTGGAATAAGAAAATTAGTTACAAGGATAAAGTATGTAATTTAATTTTATAACCAGGAGCAAGCACTGGCAAAGCCAACATCTCTGACGTTGGCCAACAACCTCTTTGGCGTTGTCAAAGCTGTCAAGCAAACATCAATATTAAAAATAAATTTGGCTAAAGCAAAAATATTTGGTCTCCAAAGCACACATTGCCATAGCAATCCTTGGCACTGTCTGTGTGGATGGGCAGAATGACGTCACTGACAGTGAAGGTAGCCAATGACTGAAGTGGGCTGGTCCTCTGCCCGATGCTGTGTGCTGTAGTGGGCAGAAGAAGAATGTAAATGACAAGAACCGAACAATGGATGAAGAGGGCTGGCTGAAAACTCTTATTAGTAAGTACATTATAAGTTTTTGTTTTTTTTAATTTTTTAATTTTGGCGAGGTGTACACATATAAATTGGAAAGCAGACAAATATTATACATTCAGATAAGACAAAAAAAAAAAAAATGAATACTTAGGCAAAAACAATTCGAGACCATCCATAGTCAATTAGAAAACATATCATATTAACATTCGAGGAAATTCCAAATACGATTAAATCTTATCATTGAACGAATAGATCGAGTTTTGGCTAATGCTCGCTCCTTTTCATAAATATCCTTCATAAGAATCAGCCAATCAAAAAATGAAGGTGGATTAGAATTAATCCACTCTCTAGCTATACATAGACGGGCTGCCACTAATAGAATAGACATTAAGTTTCCCATATAAGGATCATCACATATCTTATACCCCAGCATTATTTCTTTGATCGATATGGTTAAATCAAGATTCAACTGTTGACCAATATATTGTGTGACTCTTTCCCAGAACTCTGATAATTTAGGGCATAGATAAAACATATGAAGAATATCAGCCGCCTTTTGACCGCATTTAGGACAGATTGTTCTATCCATACTCCTACTGCCTGGTAATTGTGTTACTAGTTGCCATTTTGTTATTTTGTCTGGAGTATAATATAGCATGCAGATAGTTCGGAACTGTTGTAACTTTAGACTTACAGAATGTACTGAGTTATTTAATTTGTCTAGAGCCATTGTGATTTCAGATGTTTCTATATCCACATTCAAAGTCTGATTCCATTTATTTGCTAATTCGCTAAGATCAGCACTTTTAACACTCCACAAATGTCCTTACATCGTACTAATTCTAATTTTGTGAGCAGGATTTAAAAAGCAAGTAAGGACTATATGAGAGTGCGGCAAATGCATTAGTTTTTGTTTGAAGAAATAGTCTCTAAGTTGCAGATACTTAAAAAATGACTGATGTGGGAGACCAAAAGATTGTTGTAATGATAAGTAGGTGGAGAAGCCAGAATGATCATATAACTGTCCCAATCTATCAATACCATGTTTAGCCCAATTGGAAGCAGATCCGTCATGAAATATATTTGGAAGAGATGGATTGTTCCATAGTTGAAAATATTCATGTCTAACAAGGTCATCAAAAGTAAGCGATAGATAACAAAGAATTTCCTTCCAAATACATACAATGTCCCTTATAGTCTTGAATCGAACTCTTTTATAGTAATTAGGATCGTTAATCCTATACAAGAACATACGATTGTCATTACCTAAAGCTAAAGTAAGCCCATAATATGAGAGCTTATCAGTTAAAAGGCTTTGTATACGTCCTGTAAATGCTGCCCAGAAGTACAATTTAAAATCAGGAAGTTGCAAACCCCCAAATTTATAAGGAAACTTAAGAAGTTTTATCGATCGAGCTTTTTTATAGACCCAAATAAAACTACTGATTGCACCCTCTAATTTATGAAAAAAATAATTGGGAACCCGTAAAGGAATTGCCCGAAACAGATATAAAAATTTAGGTAGAATGATCCTTTTAATTATATTAATCCGGCCAATAATAGTTATGGGTAGCTTATTCCAATTCTTAAACTGTTTAATTACTGTCTGTAACAATGCTCCATAATTTAATTTCCAAATTTGGTCCACATTTTTAGTGATCCTAATACCTAAATATGTGGCCTCTGTACAAGTTCCGCGAATAGATGTAGCAGGTGGCAGATTATGTATTATTTGTGTTTTACTTATATTGAGCTTATAGCCCGAGAAAAGCCCAAAATGTTTAGCTTCTTCCTTTATTATATCAGCAGTAGTTACTGGGTCTGATGTAAATATCGCAATGTCATCCGCATATGCGGCTACTTTAAGTTGATACGCACCGTTATTGAATGGGGTGATATCTACATTTTGATTTAATGTTTCGATGAAAGGCTCGATATAAAGAGCAAAAAGTAGAGGAGAAAGTGGACACCCTTGTCTCGTACCACGTTGTATGCAGAATATCTTAGAATTCAGATTAGCATATATTAGCTTGGCCTGCGGGTTAGTATATAGTGCCTTGATCCAGTTCATAAACCGATCTGGTATTGCATTATTACGTAGTATCTGCCACAATGCATCCCATACCACCCGGTCGAATGCTTTCTCAGCATCTAATAGAATCATCCCCATGGTACTCGATGTTTTATGAGCGATATCAAATGCAGTTATAGCCGTGTTAACATGTGCGGTAGTATCCCTGCCTGAAATAAATCCGTGTTGGTGTTCAGATACCAGATCTGGCATATATGATGCCAGACGATTTGCCAATACTTTAGAGAATATTTTAGCATCAGTATTAATAAGGGATATTGGTCGATAAGACCCACATTCATCTGCACTCTTCCCTTTTTTAAGAAAAAAAACCATATTAATCATATCCCAAGAATCAGGAACTTGCTTGCACTCAGCTATCTGGTGCATCACTTCTTGGAACAGTGGGAGAATTAAAGTTTTAAAGGTTTTATAAAACTCCAGTGGTAGGGCGTCGTCTCCGGCTGCTTTGCCTAAAGGCAGCGCAGCTATAGCAGTTGCGATTTCATCTTCTGATATATCAAGTTGTAGGTGTTCTATAGCCTCTGGATCAAGAACAGAGGGCCTCAATGATTGTAGATATTCTTCAGCCACCACTGAATCATAATTTTCTGACAGAGCATATAATTCCGAGTAGAATTGATAAAATTGCTCCAAAATTAGATTAGTCGAGTTGTACATAATACCATCTTTGCCTTTAATTGAGTCTATCCTGGTTTTAGCTTTCTTATCTGCTACCTGATAAGCCAATAAGCGACCGACTTGATCCCCGTATTCATATCTATTCATTCGACTTTTATTATAAGCAGCAGCCACTTTCTCTTTAAATCGCCGGGTCATAAGTGCCCTTGTACTTATTAATTCAGAATATATAGCTTCTTTATTTAACCCATTCGCCATAATCTCTTGAGCATGTAGCAACTCCAATTTTGTTAGATTATTGCATAGCTCCTTCTCCCTCCCTTGAATAGCTTTATTCAATTGATAAATATATTGCTGTGTAGATCCTCGAATCACAGCTTTCATTGTATCCCATATTATAAAAGAAGAAGCAGTGCCTATGTTGTGTTGTAAATAATCAGTAAGAACCCCTGTAGTACGAGAGATATATTCGGGATCGCATAGCAAATGCCTAGGAAATGAAAAAGAGCGAGAACACTTGTCCTCTAAGGAAAATTGCAAGTATATTAATAGAGGGTTGTGATCAGATGTTATTCGTGGGCATACTTCGATATCTATTCTCCCTAAAAGGGAGCAATTCACCAGGACTAGATCAATTCTAGAGTAATGTTGATGAGGTCTAGAGTAATACGTGAAGCCAGGTTTAGTTGGGTATAATGTACGCCATACATCAGCCATCCCATGAAGTCGGGCCATTTCCAAAATTGACCTTCTAACTCTATTCATTCTCGGAGAAGCATAACGATTAGATGAATCCATAGAGTAATTTAAGGTACAGTTAAAATCCCCTAAGATTATGATTTCCCCCTGCCAATCCAAAAGCTCCATCATTAGTTTCTCGAAGATAGTAGGATCATCTTGATTTGGACCGTATAGTGCACATAGAACTAACTTCTTTTTGTTAATCTCCAATTGTAGAATTACCCATCTACCACATGGGTCAGAGGCTTTTTCAAGTTTTTTGCATGTAAAATGTTTGTCTTTAAGGATGGCTACGCCTCTGATTGTTGCACCCTGTGAGGTACACTCAAGCATTTCTAATCCAAGCTGTTTAAACAAACCCCTATCTTTGTATGCTAAATGTGTCTCTACTAAGACCACCAGATGTGGTTTATATATCCTTAGCTCCTCCCTCACCAAGCACCGTTTACTAAATGAGTTTAGCCCAGCCACATTCCAGCTTATACACCTGATTAACCCCATTGCATGTATTTGAAAAATTTCGGGCACACATTAAGTTTCCCTAAAAAAAAAAGTTTTTAAATTTAGTTTTAAAGAAAGCATCTTTTCAAGTAATTGAATAGCCAATTTAAATACGTTATTCTTATCTTTACGGATTCTGCAGTTTATATCAATGTTAATCATATATTTTGATTTAGTCTGTACACCCCTTAATTTACACCCCCAGCTCCATTGTTTGCAGACACAAAGTCCCTTAATCATCAGTAATCCTTGCCCTACCCTTCCCCCTCCCCAACCCTTCCTCAACCTATGAGGAGTAACCCCCCTCCCCACCCCGTATCCTGAAAAAGGAATCACCCCCACCATCTTGCTGTCGTTCACAGACAGCTAAGGAGGCAGCGCTACTGTGAGTTTCTCCCAACAATATTTAGTAAAATATAAATTGTAAACAAAAACAATAAGAATTAGGAACCAATTTTAGCCATATGTCCATATATCCATAATCACTGTTCCGATTCATCCTAATTATAATTACTCCCAGATCTAGAACTTATAGTCTGAGACCCCAAATCCCAGAGAGGGAGTACAAAGAAAGATATTTATATTCTGCTTCCTTATTTCAGATTCCAAAGTGGTTATTTGGAGCCTTGTTGAGCTTGTTGAGCTTGTTGAGCTTTGGCAAGTGCCAATTTTGCCTCCTGATCTGAGAAATAAAGCTGCGATCTACCATCCTTAATAATCTTCAATCGAGCTGGCTCTTGCAGATAGACCAAGGCTCCGAGAGCTTTCCAAGAGTCAATAAGTTGTCTCATTCTCCACCTTTTGTCCATTGTTATTTTACATAAGTCCGACCTTGCGACAATAGAGAATGACTCAACTATGATTGGTGTAGAGGGTCGAGCTTTGATTGCGATTGCCTGACGTAACAAAAAATTGCCTATGTTGATAAGTATTGGTCTTGGACGTCGTGGGTTAAACTGTGCGCCTTGGTTTAAGAATATAGGTAATCTATGAGCTCGTTGAATTTGAGAGTCCCAGTCCCAATCTGATAGGTCAGGGAAAGCCTTCTGAAAGATTCGAACTATGAACTCACGTGAGTCTGACCCTTCGCTGCCCTCCGGAATCCCAAATATTCGCAGATTATTCCGGCGCTGCCGATTCTCAAGGTCCTCGACCTTTAACTGAAGAGCGTTAACTTGTGTATCATGCTCTTGAAGTAGTTTAGTTGAATGTAAGACTGCATCCTCATTATCCGATATCCTTTGCTGAAGGTTAGTCATCTCAATTGTAATTGCTGCCATCTTATCAGTTACTGCCACCATAGCCTGCTGTATATTAGCGTTGTCTGCCCTAAGCTGAGTAAAGTGTTCTTGTGCTTCAGCTCTTTGAGTTAATAATGCTTGCATAATTGATGCTAATGATGGTTCTAGTGCTTCTGATGAGCCTGATATATTTGTGATGGCTAAAGAAGTCGTTGGGCCAGGGGCATCTCTCATAAGATGCATAGTGCCAGTATTAAATGATCCAGTGATATCAGAGTTCTCATTGGCGCTACTAATCCTAATAGTATCACCTGATAGATCATGCCCCATCTGCTGAGGAAGTGGAAGGTATTGAGTACCGGTAGTTGCCAGATTTTCCCCCAAAACCGGGCCAGAGCCAGATAGTCTCGATATAATTGCTTTTACTTCCCCTTTTGAGGTCACCCATTTGCGCAGAGGACTGTGTTGATTCCTAGTTTTGGCTCTTACATGTATTGCAGATGTTGTACTTGCTTGTTTCTGGGTCATATTTCTGTTGCAGTTTGATTCAGAAAGATTTCGACTGAGTTTGCCTTGTTTATTTGTTTTAACATTGCATTTCTTTTTACCGACTGCACTAACTGAGCTGGCTGTAATGTTAATGCTGATTGCAGGACATTGATCTCGTTTTCTGAATATATTGATATATCATTATTAGTTATTGAAATTGGAGATAAGGATATCTCATCAATAGCAGCATCTGTGGGCAATTCAGCACTTTCCTTGCTCTGTTGAGTTATTAGATCAGCTGTGGGCATCTCAGAAATTTCCCCTTCCCTTTGTGCTTTAAAAAGTTCTCTTGTCCCTCCTTCTCCCTGCATTGGTTCCAAATCTGAGCTTGCCAAAGCTGGAGTGTCTTTCTCATATCGAAGAGTAGCTTCGTCATTTCTAGTTAACGCATTTTGCCCATTATCAAAAGTAGATTCTGCAGTTATTTCCGCCACTGCTGCCGATTGATCTATTAACAGTGCGAGTGCCGGCATAGCCACAGCCGAGATTAAACCAGCTGAAACAGCTGACTTAACACCATCCACGCCATCCATAGATATAGAGCTAAGGGAGCCCCCTATAACAGCGCTATGATCGCTAGGATTCAAAAACAAATATTCGCTTTCATTACCGGTTACTTTCTGCGGTATAAGCGCCAGAGTTCCATTCTCCCTGGCGTCCTCAGACTGCAACTCCAGCGCCTGTGCTGCCTCTCCGAAAGCGTCCATCGCCGCTGCTCCCTTCTGTGATTCCCGCCTTGATTCAGGTGAGCCCTGTAGTCCGCGATGCACCATCTCCAGCACCGCCTCAGCCATAGCGGATCCCGGTGTAGTCATACCGAGCTCTTTGGCTTTTCCGGAATGAAGCAGCTTCATTACCGGTCTTCCCACACGGATGGTTCCTTTTTTTATTATACTTTCGTTCTTCTCAGCACTCGCATTACCTGCGGCAGCAGCCGCTGCACAAGTGCGCGTTACACGTCCAGTCCGCACAGTATTCAGCTTAGACGGAGCCATAGACAGTGAAGCGGATAGACCGGGGCTGTAGGTCACCAGACAGCACTGACCGTTCTGACCCCACCGACGCCGATGCAAACAGCTCCGGGTATCGCCAAAAAGGATTAATTGCCAGGATTCAAACCGGAACATTTAAAACGCTAAAAGCTGAAAGCTTTTTCTTTTACATGTCGTTTTTTAACAAGAGTCTTTTGTGTTAGCGTTCGGTAGTCAGCATTGTCGGGAGAGCTCTTTGAACGCTGCCTCTCACGGCGGAATCAATCCGCCATCTTCCTTTCGCTCCTGCCAGATCTCCCTTCGCTCCTGCCAGATCTCCCTAGTAAGTACATTATAAGTATACTTTTAGTAAAATCAAAATGTCTTGGCTAATACCAGAGGAGAAGAAAATCAATACGGGAAAGTGGAGAAAATGTATGTATGCAGTGTTTATACAAAGCAAAGCTAGCCGAAAGGCAGAAGACCACTGTTCTTTAAAGACGTATGTCTTAAGCTCTTCTCTATACTGGAGCAGGGTTGGGGCTCTCCGGATGGATACCAGGATGTCGTTCCGGATCCTAGGTGCATCGAGGGAGATGGCTTTTGCCTTTTTTGTCTTTTTTGCACTTCTCTGGTTCCAGACTGGTATTCTGGCTACGGGTGTGCTGATAACCACTAGAGAGCCATGGGTTTAATCGCCGAATAAAAGGCAGTGATGGCAAACTTTCACACTGGCTTCAAAGGAAAGTGATACAAGTCAATGGGGAAATTTAAAATCTATGAATAAATTAAATTTAAGTAAGACATTTTCCATAAGAGATCCAGCTCACGGGACAGTGGTACAGACCAGGAAAACAAAGAGCCCCTGACACTGGATACGCCAGTCGGGTGCTGTAAAAATTGAAAAAACTCATGGCGGTGGAAACCACCGCTCAACAGGCGATGCTCAAGGTGAGGTTGTCAAATGCTGGTCGACTTCTCCTTCGGTTGAAGGTAGAGTCATCTGGATCGATACATGCACCTCCACCAGGTCCACTGAGTCTTCAGATGTACTGAGTAGCATCATCTGAGACTCAGTAGATGGGGTTTGAGGGGATTCAATTCCTACAAACAGAAAAGCGTCTTTGGCCAAAAGTCTCTCACGCCTTCTGTACACACCCAGGCTCGGACTGCACGCTAACTGATTGTCAGCTTCAAGTAGGGTCATCTGTAGTCTCTGCGCCTCTATTGCTGGGCTTTCACTGTTACCAGGTCACCGATGGTTCCCAGCACTTGATGGGGACCACAGAAGCCCGGTTGAGCACGCCGCCGCTCCTAGGAGTGCGCTGCGGAGTTGCCATCTCCAACTCTGACAGGGGCGTTCTGTCCATCAGGGACGAAGGTACATAGAACAGATGGACACGTCCAGGGTCTGGAAAGGCTGCAAGATGCAGAACAGCTAAAAAGTCCGCGGTTCCCAGGTGAGCATCGTACAGCCCGAAAATGCCTTGCTTCTCTTGGTGGAGTATCTAAGTATGGAATGTGATGAACAAAACCTTTCCTTAACCTAACATCTTCTCAACTTTTACTGCAAAGTGGTCTCACTAAACTCCGAGTGAATTCCATAGGTGACCTACCCACCATGTTTAACACGTGCTGGCAAGGCCATGCACACATTCAAAGTGCAGCATAGAGAACTTAAATGTAAACCCTAAAGGAGATAATGTTAAATGAAATCACATTACTCTAAATTGTTAAAAATATAAATAAATATAATTTAGCATTAAAAATAATGTATAAAAATCAAATATTTTAACCCACCAACTTAAGTAGTGAATCCTTTATTCCAGCAGTGTTTTTACTCTCAAGCACAAACATCTGTCATCTTCAGGGACTTAAGGGCAGGTTCTTTTTTGGGGAGTTTTATATAGCGCAAACTCGACCCCAAAGTATCAGGATGTGGTCTAATGGCTAGCGAGGCCCACTTTGAAGCTGGGGAACCGGGTTCATGTTTCGGCAGGGACAGCTCAACATCCTACGATTCTAGGCAAATCGCTTAAACTCCCCGTGCCTAACAAAATGGAATGTGCCCGCCTGTAACGCAACTGATGCTCATGTAAAGCGCTCTGATATCTTTGGGTCGAGTTCGGGCTATATAAGACTCCCCAAGAAAAAAAAAACCTGCCCTGAAGTCCCCGATGGCAGATGTCTGCGCCTGAGAGTAAAAACACTGCTGGATAAAGGATTCACTACTTAAGTTGGTGTGGACAAAAAGCGCAACCTGGCCAAGGTCTGAAGGTTCGCTCGGCCGAATCAAGATGGTCAATTCAATGGAAATATTCCCTTTTCCCAAAATCAAACAGGGCATTTTACACTAGAGCTGAGCTGACTAAATTACTGTTATTCGCTGTCAAAAGACGTTCTATATTATCCTCTGGTCAAAATATAAATTTGGAGAAACTTCTCATTAATCTAACCTTAGATTTGTAAGTTTAATCAAAAGTAAGAAATAATTATCAATTTTTATAAAGGAAATCAGTATCCTGTGGAAGGTCTTAATGCGTGTTATTATGAATACCACCAGAGGTTGAGCCAACCAACACCTGTGGACCCACCTCGTTTAACACGTGCTGGTAAAGCCATACACACATGCAAAGAGCAGGATAGAGAACTTAAATCTAAACCCTATAGGAGATAACGTTAAATGAAATCAAATTATTTTAAATTGTTAAAAATATAAATAAATATAATTTAACATTAAAAATAAGTTAATTATAACATTTAATAACGTTTTTGCATTTTACAAATTATTGTACCTATACATTTTAGTAAAAAATGATTAAATTACCTCTAATACATTCTATACATCACTATTACGAATTATTAATTCATAATATACATTTAATGTTTTAAAATAAATATATAAAATTAGTTTGTTATTTTTTTATCATAAAAGTATTTAAACTATTTTTTCCAAGTTTTTCCACATATGTTACCATGCAGAGATCTCTGACCAGACTGTGGAGTCTCCCTACGGTAAAGCATGGGGAAAATTAAAGTTTATTAAACACAAAAAATATTACAAATATTTTTTTGACAAGTATTAATGTAAATGTATTTTATATATATATTTATATATATATTTTAAATATAAACTAAATAAAATATGCTGTAGCACTAATGACTTCATTTTTAACTAAATTTTTAACTAATAAATGCATGAAATTTCATTTCTTTTTCTGAGCTTAAATTAAAAAATAAATTCACTAAACTAAAGAATACTTTTTTATTATTCATTTTTAGTTATTAAAATGGATCAGTAGAATTTATTGAAAGTAATTTAATTATAGTTTAAGTTATTGTTACATTATTTTTACATGCAAAAAAAATTACAATATTTTATAATTACAATAAAAATATGTAATCTTTTGTAAGTTGATTTTAATATTAAAAGTGTATTTATTTATATTTTAACTATTTAAAATAATTTATTTTAACATTATTTTTGACAGGGTTTTATTTTAAGTCACCAACTCTGTTATTTTCTATGGGAGGGGGATGCAATATCAGTGGTTGGCTATGTGTGGAATAGACTTACTCCAGCTCTGAGGTGAAGTACTTTACTGCTGTTTTGGGTCCCTTTTTGGCTGTAGTAACTATAGAAGTGCAGATGTGAATATCTGTGCGCTTACTCTTTTGAGGGTGGGTTGACATCCGTCGCTAAACCCCTCCCTGACCCCCCAAACCACTCTGTACCCCTCATTTATTCATAAGTATTCTCCATTTTCCAGACACTCCCGTGCCCCTCCCAAATTTAATAAAACGCGTACATACATTTGTGGAGACCCCGCAGTTTCAACCGTGATCTCATCAGGTATCAAGGAGGCGTAAATTACGCACATTGTGAATAGCATTTTGATGTACTACAAAACATACAACAAAATACAGTTTGTGAATAGGCCCATGTTGGTGTTTCAGCGCACAATGAGCACCCGTGTTCCCTGATTCTACCATTTACCCTAGAGACTAATCGCTTTGTTTCTCACAAACAGCTCCAATGGATCAAACAAGCGATAAAGTGGCAATACTTCGATTTACCCAATATTGTAATGCAAATCTTCTAATCCGTTTTGCCTTATGTTCAGTGGCGACTGCTAGTGAATGAAACTGGGAGGGCAGGGGGGCGTGTAGAAAAATAAATTCACTTACCTGCCGCAGTCTCTTTCGTCTATCCTCTTCTGTCGCACGGAAGCACCAGAAGCACACAGGCTCCCAGAATCCCCTAGCCAATCACAACGCTGCTGTCACCAGAATGACAGCAGCGTCGTGATTGGTCTGAGTGCCGTGGTTTGGCACTCAGGTGAGGAAGGGGAGCCTGTCCAAGTTCTCCACCCAGGCTGTGCATTACAGCCCAGTGGAGAACATGCTAAGGGCGCATGACTGGCCGGCCTAAGACGGCCGGCCAAACCGTCATACGCACTTAAGAGTGCCAACCACTCCTCCCCCTGCTCCTGTGCGGCCGGCATGGCTTACGAGTGGGGGGGGCGAGTGCGGGTTCGGGGGGGGGTGTGTGTATGGAAGAGTGGTCGCGAGGGAAGGGGGGGTTGCGCGGGGTAAATAATTAAGAAAAACAAAAAAACGTACCTTTCCCTGTCCCGCGTCTTCACTACTCGGTCTGCTCCTGCTTTCCTGCCACCGCAGGAACAGGAAGCAGGCAGCCTCCCTCCCCTAAGCCAATCACAACGCTGCAATGGCAGTGTTGTGATTGGTTGGGATGTCGACCACACAGGCGTCTATGGGGAGTCCATTTTCTCCATGTAGGCTGAATGCAGCCTACATGGAGAAAAGGGAGAGTGTGCATGACTGGTTTGGTCGGCCCCAGAGGGCCAAACAGTCAGAGCCCGCAACATTGGGCAAGCCACTCCTCCCCTGCCCTCGAGCAGACCCGCCCACCTGCAACCAAACCCTTCTTCTTTCTCGCAGTGCGAGAAGAAGAAACATAAAATGGTATTTATAATACTATTTTATGTTTCTGCTTCTTGCACTGCGAGAAAGCAGTGGGGCGACGCTCCTTCGCCCACATGGAGGCGCCACTGCTCCTGTGACAGCCCAGCCCCACACCTAAAATTAAACAACTCTGAGCCAGTGTGGAAAAATGAAATGATAATAACATTGTGCTATTATCATTTATTTTTTATTTTTTGTACTGCTCAAAAAGCAGTGGGGCAATGCTCTTCCGCCTTAGCGGAGGAGCCGCCGCTGCTTAATTTATTTATTAAATCACATTCAAAACATTTTGTTAAATGATCAAATAATAGAAAATAATAATAATTTCTCAAAAAGCAGCCAGCCTTAGGTCCCTTCCATTACTATTGCCATTCCCTTGCTCTAGCACAAAAAAAGGATGCTGGGCTCCTAGGGTTGAGCTTTCATCCACGGAAACAATGCAGGTCCGAGAACGCAAGGTCTGATATCGAGAACACAAGGTCTGATATCGAGAACACAAGGTCTGATATCGAGAACGCAAGGTCTGATATCGAGAACGCAAGGTCTGATATCGAGTGGCCCCGGAGGGAGGATCAACCTGTGCTGAGCTCCAGAGGCAGGCGGGGAACTGAGAAACTGGGAAGGCTTGATAAATGTTGTTGACTCAAATGACCAGTACTCTTCTTGGAACATTGTTTCCAAAGTCTACGCAAGAAGGTACCGTGTGGTATTCACATTTGTCGCAGCCTATACCACTAGTTTGCAGACCCTGTGACTGAGGTGGCAGAAATGAATATTGTATGTAAAGAACGAAACACAATGTGGGTGACTGGAATGCTTGCAAAAGTCTCAGTCACTGGCAATTGCCCAGGCTGCATTCCAGTCCATTGTTTTTTGCCAACTATTCTAGTTCAGGAAGGGACCATCCATAAGAAAGTAAGACACGGTCCTGCTCCAGTAGGAATAGCTGACCTCAATCTAACAGGCAAGGTCACCCCGTGATGGGAACACAAGCAAGCCCAGACCGGTGTCTGCCACAGGGCTCACGGAGCACTTCACTCATGGAGTCCAGTAAGGCTAGACCAGGCCTGGGGTTGCTTGTGTTCCCGTCTAGAGTGAACCTGGCCTGGCAGTTTGGGCTTGACTGTTCCTATTGTAGCAGGACCAGGCCGGATATACATATGGCTTGTCCGTGTCTGTAGTGGCTCAGCGGGCAAACATGATGCATGGAGGGCTGGAAGAGATCCTGAACGATTGCAAGTTGCAGAGACTTTTACAAAGATTTCACTCAACATCTTTGAGAAACATCTGGAAAGAGGCAAGAGCGAATTGGAGGCATCTGAATGTTACTTTAAGGAAATTACAACTTGCACTGAGATTCCCAAAATGTGGAAAGGCCCAGGGGCTTGGTAAGAGGTCCATGGATGCCAATAAGGCATGTCCCAAAGGCTCGGCCGCATACATTCGGATACTAGCAAATGCCATTGGAAGGTGTGATCCACACCGAAAACCTGCACAGCAACTGGCGCAAGCAATTTCAGAGCCAAGTGGAAAGTGATAATTTTTTTGGTTCATACCATTCACCAAGTGTTTGGACTCCATTTTGTTGGTCAAATTCTCAAGGTTAATCACAGAGCTGGAGAAGAAAGGCACCCCGTTAGGGCAACTAACAAGATAAATTGGAGCTGGTGGAAACGTTGCGGGAGAGACAAACGTGTGCGGTACCAGACATGCGTATGCTTAACGTCCAACCTCCGCCTACTTTACAGACCCCAAAGGCAGTTAAGACCACATTTGTAGAAATCACAGACCCAACCATCACATCTATTAATTACTTCAACAATGTCTTTCTCTGAGATTTCAACTTTCCAGGTGACTGGACCTCTTAAGTGAGAGCAGAACAAGCAACATCTTCCAATCTAGACACAAGTATTAAAGCAAAGAACAAAACAAATAACTCATCACAATGAATAAACCTGGATAGAAGTGTTGCCAGATATTTTCTTTGTCTAAGGGCCTTACTTAGACCTTGGCAGACGGGTTACTCCATCACAACGGTGATGGACATCCCGTCTGCTGAAATATAAATTCCATTATATCCTATTAGATTTATATTTCGGCGGACGGGATATCCGTCACGGTTGTGACAGAGTAACCCGTCCAACAACATCTAAATGAGGCCCGAAGTGTGACATTTTCATGTTTGGAGTGTGCTCCTGTGTGACTATTTTCGGTCTTATGAGTGACACTTTGAGTGAAACTGCACAAGGCGAGCACAGCATCGATGCTGCTGTAATGTTGCTGAATAGACAATTTCGCTGCTTTTTCCAGTGAGAGTCCATAGAGGGCTTTAACAGAGCCACGCCCCTAAGCTGCTTTTAGAATGCAGTGTAGTTCCCTTTTCTAATATCTCCTTGGAAACCTGTGTTATGCCTATAAAACATTTGATGGTGTTGCAATGCAGTAATAAAAAGGTATGTTCACTACCAGTAAATCTACATGGGTGCTGGGTGAGGCCTGGGCAAAATGTAAAATATGCTGCCATTATTCGCATAATTTCAGGAGTTTTGTATTACTCTTGTTATGCCAAGTTCTGAAAAAGATGCCATATCCATGTTGCGTAATTACGCCGCCGTTCATGGCTAAATTATAGCATGGGAACACGAGAACAAAATGAATGACTAGAACATGAGCAGCTGTTCGCGGCAATTTTGTTTTTCGCGCTACTTTTTAGTGCAAATTGCTTCTAGCGCCAAAAAATTGACATGAGGATACATTGCATGCTAAAATATAGCACTAAATGACGGCTTTGCATTTCAAGTAATTACATGTCGTTTTCCCAAAACTTTGCATAACGACAAAGGAAATTACGTGTATTTTGCACACCCCTAGTGGTGATCAGAATACAGCAATCTCTCCTGTTGCCCTCTGCGTAATCCCTCATGTAGCGCCAAATTAGTGTATCTGGGTGCAAGAGTAACCACACCAGGCTGAAAAGTAACACGTTGCTATGGAATCGGCACAGTCATCGATGTGTGCGCGGGTTTAAGAAGCTGAAGACACAGCTGGCACTTAATTTGGCCACTGAGTTCTTTCTACAAGCCAGTGACATCATTATTATTAATATATTATCACCATCATCATTATTATTACTGTTGCTATGACTAATATAATCCGCCTAGGTCCTTGTGAGACCCTCGTCAAAGATGAACAAAATATCAGACCATATAACCCCCTTCCTGACAGCACTTCACTGCCCCCCAAAAGCCTGAACTAACTTTCAGATGGTTGCTTCACACACAAAGTGCTACGCCTTGGCATTCTGAGCCGTCTGAAAACTATATCTGAACCTCAGGAGGTGACAAACATTAGAGGCAAATCACATATCCTGCTGGGGACCCCTAAAGCCAAAAGTACAAAGATGCCGAAACATGTTCTCTTCTGACAGGCTCCAAGAATATGGAGTCAGCTCACAAAGAACAGAACACCGACTCCTGAACCAGCAGCAGTTCACAAGGCCCTGAAACCCACCTTTTCAGGTTGCAGCTATCAATGTAAGACACAGCCATATATGGACACCCTGTTACTGAAACTGGAACACTGTTTATGGTTACTGTACTCAGGCAATGGAAAAGCTACCCATGGATTAAAGGCTAAGTAAGGAGGCCAGGGTATCCGACAGAGTGGCACATTTCAGTCTATCTGGCTCCTCCACTCACAATCTGTAATCTCCCAGTACCAATCACTTAGAGACAGGCATACCCAGAGATGCAATCAAGGGTGCTAGGTTAGCACTAAGATGAGAGCAGGAGACAGGGGCATGATTGGCAAGAGTGGCCACAAAAGACATTGAAAGGGAAGCATCCCAGAGCGATCGATCCCGGCCTCAGGTTTAGGCACGGCCAAGGCACATCGTTTTATAGCCAAGCCGAATTGCCAAGGCAATGATATCTTTTAACCAAGGCTCGGTAATGAACACTATATCGAGCGTAGTGGAAGAAATTCGATCAAAGATGTCTACCTTGCGGCAGGCAGGCGGGAGAGCATTAAGAAGGCAAGAAAGTGTGCGGGCTCTTATATCACGCATCCTCGTAGAGGAGGGACGCCCAGAAATAAAGGCACCAGCCTGGTAAGAGTGGGGTTAACCTCCAGAGTCAAAAGATCATACAATAGCCCATCAGCTTCAGGCGCATTGGTGTGGTCAGCATGGTGCCTACCTAGGGAGGGGGACAAAGGGTTAACAATGCTTCTGTTGCATACAGGTCATGAGGTCGGGCCGAAGTCCTGGCACTAGGCGCAGAGGGCTTGTCTTTGGCACTCCAAAACAGAAATGAAAAAGCTGATTGTCCGGCACGTAACCAGGAATCCTTCCTAAGGAACACGCCAGAGTGCCCAAAGCTTCCACCTCTGTGGACAAGATGGCACCATCCGGAAGACCCAGGATTACTTTACCAAATTACTAAATACAACCTAACCAAGCGCGAGAGGTATACCCAGGTGAAAATCAAAAAGAAAAAGAGACTAAGGTCCTAATTACGAGTTCGCCGGTCCATCAGACCGCCGAACCAGTGGTGGCGGTGCGCCCACCACCGCACCGGTGGTCCAACTGCTGTATTTTGAGTCGGGGATCATGAATCCCGCGGTGGTGACGCAGCAGTCAGACGTGCAATATGCTGGTGGTGCCGATGCGGCACTGCCGAGCATATTACGAGTTGCCTCACTGCGACCCCCTCCACGGCGGTGAGCCCACCATGGAAAGGGTGGCAGTGAGGCAACTCGCCTCTGTGCAGGGGGATGCCTGCTTGCGGGCACATGTTGTGCCTCCCCTGCATGTTTGCACCCCCAGTTCTTGCACTAGAAGAAATGGCCGACATGTTGAATTTCTCCCTGTGCAGGAATGTGCTGTGGCGCTCCCACAGTGGTGCCTTTGTATGGCTCTCCTTTGAGCCTTAGAAAGGCACCACTGTGGGACCACAGCAGCAGGACATCCTGCCAGGATTAAACTCGTAATCCGGCAGGTGGTTTGACTATGGGTTTGGCGGTCTCGCAGTAGGGCGCTAGCGTGGCGGTCCACTGCGATACTGCCACACTCGTAATTAGGCCCTTAAACACCAAATCAGAAGTAACAAGTGTAAAGCAGGTAAAATGTAGGTAAAAAGCCCCGTTAGAATCAGGGATTTGCTGATCACTCATTTGATAAAAATAGAACATTTCTACATAAAATGATGGTATGAACTGGGTTGGTCATTCATTGGCTGATGTTACGTGGTGAAGGTGGCCAGGTCCTCAAGTTCCTGTGCCTTCTCAGAAACCATAGGCGCTGGAAGTAGGGGGGCGCTGGAAGTAGGGGTGCTGCAGCACCCCCAAAAATAACCATGCTGGAGTTCAGAAGGTGAGTGAGCAATAAAGATGCCTTTAAAGTTTGTGTTTATCTGGTCACATTTGCTATATCTTTTCACAAATTGCTGATTATTCGAAGTCTGGGGTGCACTTTTATTTCTCGGACTGCGAAGTGAGAGGATTTTGTAAAAGTGATCTAGGGGACAATCCTGCTGGGGTACAGGAAGTGAAAGGAAAAGCAGTAGCATGTCAGTTTTTTTTCTAACACACAACATTTAAATATCAGGAAATTAACTATACACATATTCCAAATTATATCGGCAATTAGGAAAGGACAAATTAAGCACTTTTTTGTAATTCTGAAGCATGATGGAACCAAAGCCAGGATCACAAGAAATCAAGACATCTTACTTGGTGATGCGCAAGCGATCAATATTTACTGAAACCCGATATCCACAAATGTTTGTTTTTGTGCTATACATTTTTACCAGTAAAACTGCATGTTTATGCAAGTTTAGTAGCCATTTCAATGGAAAGTATGTTGTCTGTAAATGACGGTGCATTACCTCACCCGTGATCCAAAATACCTCCTGCTGAGTGGGCGTGGCAAATGTGCTACGGGAGACCGCATTTACAACGCGGTCTCAACCACACATGCCATTACAACGCAAGCATTACCATGCTTGCCTTCAGCACGCATAAGCCTTTACCATGCATATTCCTTTACCACGCATGCCTTTACAACAATTTTTGTTGTAAAGTCGGTAAAGGCATATGCATGGTAAAGGTAGTCAGCGCTCTAGATACGGAGCAAATGGGCGGGAGGTTTTTGAGGTAAAAAAAAAAAAAAGTAGTCAGGGCGTCAAAGGGATCGGGACGCGGCTTGATGAGTAGTTTTCAGGGCTGGGGACTGGGATTTTGGGCCTAGGGCGGGGGCCGGGTGTTTTTAGATCTGGGAGGCCGTTTTAGGGTTCAGGGCTAGGGACGGGGTACGTTTTCAGGGCTGGGTGTTAGGGCTCAGGGCAGGGGGCTGGGGTGTTTTTAGGGCTGGGAGGCCGGTTTTAGGACTCAGGGATGGGGTCGGGGTTGTTTTTAGGGCTGGGGGAGACGCATGGAGTGGTACATAGGGCTCGGGCATGGGAGGGGCCGTGGCTGGTGCCAGCGGTTACAAAGCGGGTACCGTTACCACACAACATTTACAATGCATATGCCTATGAAATTCGTTGTAAAGGCATATTTGTTGTAAATAGATGCGTGGAAAAGGTAACCCATGGTAACGATACCGCCTTGTAACCGCCGCGTTGTAAAGGCATATTTGTTGTAAATAGATGCGTGGAAAAAGTAACCCATGGTAGCGGTACCGCCTTGTAACCGCCGCGTTGTAAAGGCATGCGTGATTCCATCATACAACCATTCGCTACACTTGTTTTTCTTTCTGTAGGACGCTTGGATCTTTCAGAATCTCTGTGACTTCAGTGATTCAACATTAATGGCAGCACCCACATTCTGAAAATTCTCACAGGCCACTGTCTGGGCCTTGACGCTTTACACCCCAAGCGCTTTATTGTGGTGCTCATTCTGTCATTTCCAGATTCGTATGAGAGGTTCAAGAACCAAGATTGGCCACTCTCCTGCTGTTCTATCCCATGACGGGGCGATGGCGCTTCCTGCTTGTCAGCCTTATGATTGGAAATTTCGCAGTAATCAGGCATACATTTCTTGTCTGGCACAGCGGGCACATTTCTACCAATACTCTTTGACACAGAAGTCCGAATTGAAGGGGTTTTTTTTTTGGGGGGGTCCTTTGACAACCAGGTTAGATACCTCCTGTTTTGGTCAACTTAGGTGGACATTGCCACATTTTTTCCATTGGCAGGATTTGGGGATATGTTCCCCTACTGTCTTTTTTTCCTGCCAATTCAACACAGAAATTTGAAACCAAGGGCGATCTATGTTTAGACAAGTTTGTGTCCTTTGAACATTTGACAAGCAAAATGTAAACCCCGAAATACGTTCTTGATTTTGTATTCATTTTTTGGAGGGGGTTGGGGGGGGGCAGACGTAATCCCAAAAGATTTGATAGAGTCCTTTACACGACTGCAGGCAGAGAGGTTCACCTGCAGAGAAGTACTGGTTAGTTTCAGGATTATATATCAGGAAATCAGTCGGTCCCAGGGTTGAAGGCCAGACCTTCCCTCCATCAGATGACGTGGCGAGGTGTGGCATTTATACCCAGAAGTCAACGGTACCAGAACTTTAGAAACGGGGGGAGATGGCCTGGCGAAAACCTCAGCAGACTGGCCGGGCAGTTCACAAATTACTGCAGGATCTTAGGAAACTATCTGTGAAGAGGAATGATTGTTAAACAGAGGTTCCCTGAGAGTTCAGTTGTATAAAACGATCTTTCGTCTTCAGTGCGGATTTGTAAAATGAATGAATGAATGGTTCTAAAGCGCTTCTTAGGAGTCTGCAGCTAGCGCTGCTTCATGCCAGCACGGACTACACCATGGCTGCCCAGTCCTGATTCCAGCTCACGCCTCTTTTTTCCACCTCCCTAAATTCCTGCCTCTTTATTTCACTATTGCCGGTCCTTTTCCAGACCTGCGCTCTTCCTTTCTTACTGTTTTCCTGTCACTTTTTCCCTCCTCCTCTCTCTCTTTTCTACCTTTCTCCATCTCTGAGTCAAAGTCTGTTGATGGAAGAAAAAAAAAACCCTGGTCTTTCAGAGACGAGTCACGATCCCCAGTATCTGCCGCCACCGGCACAAATTAAGCCCTAGATTTGTAGCATCAACCAGAAAGCCTAGGTAAACGAGGTAGGTACGCTTTGGCGTCAAAGGTGATTTTGTGTATATGTTTGTGACTTGTCGGACTCTGGCAGACAATGGCGCATACACTGAATATTCAGCACCTGGGGTGGCCTTGTGTACCGAGGAGCATGGACTGGGTCGCAGGTAGATTGTTGTACGCTTTGTCTGGCCAAATCAGTGCTGGCCAGACACTGGATCGCGCCAGCGCCCCCTATAGGTGCTCCCCTGGTTTTGTCCTTTTTGGAAAAAAGGAGGCCTCTAGTTTACAAAGGCGGGGACATACATTTGAGGCAGCCTGGGCTTGTTCTCTGCATAACTAACAGGGGGGTACCGGGAGCCCCCGATGCCAGGGTGGCGTAGAGATGGGCACAGGGCGCCGGACAGTGGAGATATGTAACATCCTGTTGGTTGGGCCAGTTTGGCAAAAAAAGAACACCAGCATGCAGGGAGAGGCCAGTATTACACTGCCGCATGGAGGCTTTTTGTAGTTCACACTCTGCAGATCTGGGCATTTTACATCAGAGCGGAGTAAGGTTTTAGAAGGCTTTACACGGCATAAAGGAGCTGGTGGGATGTAAAACATCCTCATGGGAAAGAAATTACATCCAACATTACTACTGACTTACACCAAATCATTACTACTTTAGTTAAGGAGATATACTCAACAGTGACTATTCACAAAGGTAACTTCAGCTTGTGAGTAATTTATGTGTGCAGTTTCCTCTTTCACTTGAGTAACTTTGCTACTTTTGTCTAGTCGCAACATACAAGTGGAAAGTTACTCAAAAGCTTAGACTTGCACATCTACCCTCTGAAAGAGTGGGGTGGAGCCACTTTGAGTATAAGTTACAACAGGTAAAAAACAAACACTAGTGCCACACATGGCCAACCACAAATACTGCAACACCCTCCCATAGAAAATAATGGATGCAGGCACTGAAAAATTAAACCCCATTGGAAAAATGTTAAATTTGAATTATTTAAGATTGCTTGAAATACAAAAAATATAATTTAATGTTAAAGCTATATATAGAAATAAAATATATATATATTATTTAATTATAACATACTTTAACAATATTTTTTTCAAATATAAATTCATGCAACATTCACTTTTATTAAAATATAACTAAACTACTTTGAATTAATTGCATACATCAATTTAAATAATAATTAATGCATAGTACATTTTTCTTTAAACTTGGGGAATTAATTTTTTTCATTTAAACTTCAAAATATACATATATAATATAAATGTATGTAAATTAAATTAGGTTTTAATTAAAAATTAAGTTAATAGTGTTGTGGCATTTCTCCTTTTGTTCTACATTTAAAATAAAGATATAAACTCAATTTACAATAATATTTAACATATACATATTTTTACTAATGTAGTATAAAGTTTAATAAATATTTTAAATGTTCCCTATATTTTACTATAGGGAGATATCCACCCCAACCTTGTAGTCCATGGTGGACAAGCCCACCCTCCTCACCTGAACCAACCACTCCCTCGTCCGATTCAGCCAACACGTGCCCAAATAACACAGAACCATACTCACCAAGATCTTCTGGCGCAACTGGAACAAGATCTCACAAAAATCCGGAACACAGATCTCCAAACAACGCCTGCCACACCAAGACATCCTCACTCACTCCATCATGCACATCCACACTTGGATCACCTCCTGCGCAGGCACCCTGGCCCCAGTCAAAACCATCTCAACATCTCGAACAAAGTCAAAGGCAAACTGATTCACAGAAGACCTCCGACACTCCAAGAGCCGCTGAAAACAGCTGGAATGTCGAAGGCGACTCACCAATGGCAACAACGAAATGACAGAGACCCCTATAGATCAGTCGTCTGGATCTACCACCAGCGACTCAGAACCACCAAGGGTGCAGCACTCACCGAACGGATTCCAAGCAGTTCCAACAGCTCTAAAGAAATTTCAAAAGTAGAGGAATTCATGTCCCTTGCCACTAGCTTAAGAACCATTACCCCCTCACAGGAGGGACTCAACCCCATTTCCACAGCCCTCACTTTAATTCTCTACAACTCACCTACTACAGCCATCTTACTGGACTCCTGAAAACACACCACAATCTTAAAAATCCTGAAAAAACCTTCAGCAGACACTGGCAAACTACAGACCCATCTCCCTCCTCCCCTACCCAGCCAGTGTTTTGGAAAAAACCATCAACAAGTGACTGGCTGACCACCTAAACGCCAAACACTTCTTGGACCCCTCAAAATCTGGATTCAGACCTATCCATAGCAGCAAGACTGCCCAAATTGCCGCTCCTGATGACATCCGTCATGAGACATGAGTCCCTGGACAAGAAGGACACAAAAACAGTCATCCTACGCAACCTCTCGGCCGCTTTCAACACAGTCTCCCTCATGTCTCACAACCAGCATCATACTATGCCGACTACACTCAGCTCATCCTCTTCCTTTCCAATGAGGCCTCAAACACCCAGACCAAATTCATCAACCACATGTCCGAAGTCGTAAACTGGATGAAGATAACTGCCTGAAGCTCAACTCCGACAAGATTGAGGTGGACCTCTGCAGAAAAGGCACCTCTGTCTGGACATTGGCCTGGTGGCCCTCAGAACTGGGGCCGAGCCCATCAAACTCAGCCATGAACCTAGGGATCGTGATCAACAATCATATCTCAATGTTCATCCAGGTCAACTCTGTTGCCTCCACGCCCTTAAGCAAGTTTTCAAATTACTCCCGCTAAACACCTGAAGATCTGTCGCTAAAAACCCTGATCACCAGCAGACTGGACTATAGAAACATCGTCTATGCCGGCATCACCTTGAAACTCACTAAAAGACTCCAGGCCATTCAGAACGCAGCAGCCAGACTCACTCTGAAACTCCCATGCCACACTCACACATCCAAACACTTCAAAGATCTAAACCGGCTCCCGATACACAAATGTGCCCCCTTCAAACACCTCACACACACCTACAAAACCTACACATGCAAGGTCCTGCAAACCTGGACAGCAGCATCAACTTCCAAACACCGACCAGACACCTCGCCTCGGCCTAGCTCCTGCTCACCCACGTCTCCTGCATCCCAAGAGACAGAGTCAGAGGCTGTGGCTTTTCCTACCTGGCTGCTAAAGCCTGGAGCAACCCCCCCCCCCCCCCACACACACACACACACCAGAGCCAACAGCTTCATTGTAGAATTTTGCAAGAAACTGAAAACCTGACTATTCGAATGAGTCCCAGTCAGGGCAGCCCCCCCGCCCACTTCTCAGGGGTTAGGATGATATGTGCACCATTCACATCATCAGAACATAACATAGTGACATAGAACCAAGCAGTGTTCCCATGTGACCCCCCCCTCCTCTCCCAGCCTTTGCTTATAAACTTCAGAGGAAGGAAAGAAGTTCTTCAGAAGCGGGTGCGTTTAGTTACTGTTTCCTGTTAAGTGAATGTTCTGAGTGCTACAGGCAGTTAATAAAAAGGGATTATGTCGTAATGTATCATTTTAGCCACGTGCATTTAATAGTTATTTTCCAAAAATATTTTGTTGCACAAGCTTACTGGATGGTTCAGCTGCAGGGAGTGAGGGAGGAAGGCCTGGACCCAAGAACAGTTCATAGATGTCTCAGTAAAGGACGTGCTTAGAGGCAGAAATAGCCCAGCCTGGGTTCATCCTCAGTGACATCTTAAGGAGGCTTTGGGGCCCTGTCAAGACATAGTTTGGGGTCTCTGTTCGGGACTACAATACATTTATTACTCAAGCCTTGATGGTGGTGAGCTTGAGAGAGTGGAGTTAAATTGGGGGGACGGGCTGAGAGAAAGGTGAGGTATAACGAGAGCACAGAGTGATAGAAAGAGGCACGGAACACAGCAGGAGGTAAGTCACAAGGAGGTGAAGAGTACAGACAGAGTTGTGGAGAGAGAGAGAGGGTGGGCAATGCAGAAGAGCTGGTAGAACAAGAGTTGAGGGAGGTAATGAAAGAGAGGTAGGTAGAGAGCAGAGAGTGGTGACTAAGGGAGAGGTAGAGAGCCAGAAGTAGGCAGAGAGGTGGAGACAAAGAGACCGAGGAGATCGCCAGCCTGCCCACCTCCTCATCCCTGCGCCCCCGCATTCTGAACCCAAATGCTGTCACAATCAAAAAAAGGGGGGGGGAGGGGTTCAGCCAACTCGAGCCTTCCCCCTTCTGCTCATCTCCTAGGATGATTTAATCTCTTCCCCAAGGGCCCCAGCTGTGCACTCCTATGCCTGGGCTGTTGGGTGAGTGCAGTCAAGGGTGGGACTGATTACAATGTGCCTCACAGGGCCCTCACTCACTCCAAATTAAGTTTAATGAATACCAAGGCCCACGCACCTCTCTCACTAGAATATCCTAAATCGAGGCAGGCCTGGGTAGGGACTGCTCTTTTACACAGTAGTAGAAAGGCCTGGAAAGCTCTAAAGCTCCTCGTCAGGTAAACTGAGCAGCGGTTGTCATTCAGACCATTCTTAAAGGGTAAACATCCATTACAACGCAGTCATTACATCTCACTGCTTTTAGAACGTAACTGTTACAATGCAACTGCCTTTACATTGCATGCCATTACAACGCATGCATCACAACGCATGTCACTACTACGCATGCCATTACAATGCATTATAAGGTAAGTAATAGAGATTTTTTACTTTTAGGGTGGGTATGGGTTTTGGGGTAGATGGGAATAGTAATTTTTACCCCTACACTGTCCAACACTTTCCCTACTGTTGCACTCACTGGAGTGGGAATAGTAATTTTTACCCCTACACTGTTCAACACTTACCCTACTGTGGCACTCACTGGACTGGGAATAGTAATTTTTACCCCTACACTATCCAACACTTACCCTACTGTTGCCCTAAAAGTATTATGCGTTGTAATGGTATGCGTTGTAATGGTATGCTTTGTAATGGAATGCGTTGTAATGGTAGTATTAAAAAATGCATTGTAATGGCATGCATTGTAAAATCATGCAATGTAATGGTAGTTGCGATGTAAAAACCGCATTGTAAAAGCATGTGTTGTAATTGTTTGCGATGTAATGTCATATATTCTTCTTAAAGACCTGCCTGTTAGTGTGTGGCAGAGTATGGCTCTGTCTAATCCATAGTGACTCTTACGTCAAGCACTGAGAGGCATCCTATTGGTGGTAGCTGCGCTTTGTACAACCCATCCCATAACACATTGACTGTGCATAGTAATTTCTTATTCACTTGGACCAACCATGGCCTTTTAGTCCAGGTTAGTGAATACGTGTCTGTACACAGTACATATTTGATACATTCCCCAGTGATCGTTATGTACGGAACAACATATTGGAAGTGACAACTCTTGTGTTTTGGGTCCTGCTAGGCCTCTATGCAATATTACTGCCCCAGTCCAGAGGTGGTGCACACTAGCCAATCACACCTGAAATACCAGTTTATGCTATTCCGTTTTGGCATTCGGGAGCCAAAGATCTTATCCCCACTTGGAAAGACCAGTTGCAAAACCAAGAGTGTCGACTCTGTAGATGCAACAAGAATCACTAGTGCACATTTTTTGTGTGTGCCCGAGGCCCATGACAGAAAGGAAAAAACTTTTGAAATCAATATTTATAAACTTGAAAATTCACTCCTGCAGGCAAGTGGTAATCACCTGGCTAGGAGGCTCCTCAATTCCCCTCGTCTGTAGAGGGTTGAGCACTTCAGAGCATTCGCACTTCAGTCATGACTGAGCCGCCTCATTAATAAAAACGTTAATTGCTAGATTCTATGTTTGGACAAGGCACCTGCACTTTCAAAAAGAGAGGAAGCCCTGGGCTAAATCATCAGCCTCAAAGGGAACTCTTCCTTCTCAGTATTGCAACTTTTAAAGAAATGATAAGAACAGTTACAGCAATTTATAGTCATGGAGGGATACCTCAGCTGGGGGATTCTTATCCGCGACTGCTGACCTGCTGCTTCATTTATAACTGCTAGACTCTATGTTTGCACAAGGCACCTGCACTTTAAAAAGAGAGGAAATTATCAGCTACTAAGGGGGAAAAACTTTTCAGTATTGCAATTTTGTATTTGTACAATTGTTTTATTAACGGTTTTATTGGTTTGTAATGGTTTTCATTAACTATGCAAATAAACTTGAACTTTTTGCACAAGGACCAATGGGGGCAGCACCCCATATCCTTTCCACAAACTACTCAGGCCACTCTCTGCCTCTCTGGGTCTGTCCGTCCCGTCAAGGCTGTGAACGAGGGCCCCTGTTACTCATGGAGGCCTACGCCCAAATACAGGGATAAAAGACTGACAGTAAAGGTAAATTAGCACTGGCAGAAAAAGCAAAGTATGCACAAACTACTGTGAAGCAACAGAAATAAAGAACCTTTAGGGAGGGAATTAAAATGATTTTCAACGTAAACAAACCAAGGTAAATAGAGGGAAGTGGACAGGGGCCCAATGTAGGACTAAGAGAGAGAGAGAGCGCCTCGCTCCTGGAAAGGACCGATGACTGGTCCTGATGCAAGAATCCTCATCGGTGCTCATTGCCTCCCATTCAACGGGGCGCCAAACAAGCACAGGGTCAAGCTGGACTGGTCAACATGAACCCCCACGGCATCACCCTGAGCAGGAAACCATTACCACAGAACTGGGACGTATCCTTGACACAAACCTCTCCTTCAAAGAACACATCACCAAGACAGCCAAGCCTGCAAGGCAGCAGCTCTCCTGACATCCTACCTGCCAGAACCAGACGTGAGACAGTCTTTGCAGGCCATAGTCCTCTGTCATGTGGATGGAGACAACATCCTGCTCAGCGACCTCCCCAACGCCCTCGGTACCCCAAAAAGCCAAGCTTGCCAGGCAGCAGCTCTACAGAAATCCCACCTACCTGAACAGACTTCAGGACATCTTTGCAGGCCTTAGTCCTCTGTCATGTGGATGGAGACAACATCCTGCTCAACGACCTCCCCAACGCCTGCGGTACCCCAGAAAGGCTCCCTACAACACTGAGGAAGGCTTCATCAAAGACATAAGGATGTTGAACCATAACACACACCAACACTGAATGAACCACACTGGCTTCCACTCCAAACCCACGTCTCCTTCAAGACAACCTACAGAATCTAAGAGGCATCCAGGTTATGCCACACAAAGGGCGCTGCTGCGTACTTCGGTGTAGTCTCGGCTCCTGGTGTAACGCTGTCCGACTGAGGAGGTAATTTCTCTGAAAACTGGATTTGATGAAATGTGCAAAGGAAAGGACTAGGAAGCAGCCCTTCTTCGTCGACACTCCCAGGATATAGAACTACAACCCTAGGGGTGGCTCCTCCATTAGAGCGGATGAGGGTCGCCCCACTAACTAATATGCCTCAAGAGATGCAAAGTAAAATACCATTTTATTTTTCATCAACCCGTCCCGAACCGAGTGTCAAGACGTAATGGGGCCTGCTGAGTGGCGGCAGCAGCAGGGAGGAGTGGTGGGCTGCCTTTGCACTTAAGTTTAAAGAGCACATGTCACTTTGGCCGGCTGTCTTGCGACGGCCACCCAGACATGCACACTTTAAACCTCTCTAACCCAGCTGTCTTGGACAGGTGGGTTGAGCGCAAGCACAAGCCTCCTGTGCCCTCAGGAGCGCCGGGAGAGGCCGCTCCCTCCAATCCTGGCACTTCTCTCATGCTGGTTAACAGCATGACAGCAGCGCCAGGATTGGTTAAGGGAGGTCACTGGGGACAGCACTGGAGCCTAGAGGAGAGAAGAACAACACCGGACTGGAGCGAGGAGGACGTGTCGTGCAGCAAGCAAGGTAAGTGACTTTTTATTTTATATTTATTTTATAATATGGGGGAGGATGTGGCATAACTACTTGAGTGGCCGACTTTGAAGCTGGGGAACTGAATTCGAGTCTCGGTGGCAGGGTCAACATCCTGTGATTCTGGGCAAATCCTGGCTCGTTTTATACTTGCAATGTTTGCTGCTTGCCACCGCCTGTATTTATTTTCACCTGACATGTGGAGTGGAAAAGCTTGCCTCCTACTTTGTTAAAAGCTTTCCTCTTTACTGTTCCCCTATGCTTCCTTTTATAAACACCAAGAGAGGATGAGGCGTAATTACTTGAGTGGCTGACTTTGAAGATGGGCAACCAGGTTCGAGTCTTGGCGTCGGCTCAACATCCTTTGATTCTGGGCTAATCACTTTCTTCATTCCTAAAAATGAATGAATGCAACTGGTGCTCATGTACAGCGCTGGGATACCTTTGGGTCGAGTTTGCGCTAAATAAAACGACAAAGAAACAAAATAACATAGGCGCCTTACATGTAGCACACATGCATGCACCTACCCATCACCCATTTGCCCATCCCGCCACTCTCGGTAGTTGCCAGGCACCCCTGAACAACCCCATCAACATCTGAACGGCTCCTTTCCTCCTGCAATTCAGAAAGGACCGGTCGATCCTCCTGTTCAAAGAACATTACATTCCCACGCGTTAGGAACCAATTTACAACTTGCCTCTTGGAAATGATGACGAGTGGTATCTCAGAGCTCACAGCAGCTGTTCAGTGCTCCTGTGCCTCCAGCTAGGTTTGTGCTTTCCAAACATCAATCTATACCCAGATCGAAACAAAACTGATAGGAGGGTTCAGTGGTCAGTGATGGTCAGAGCCTTCTGCTCTGTTTAATGCAGTGCTTAATTTGTGCCAGTGTTTTCTGTATCTCAGCAACGACACTTATTTCATAACACCAGCACATATTTAAGACAGTCCTCCAGATGGTGGCACGGAGGACTATTAAAAAGTCATGAGGAAAGTGTTTAACAATTACATGTTATGTTATGTTAATAAATTTGTTAAGCGCACGATTACCCGAGGGTGTCTTGGCACATATGCAAATAATTATACAGGGTGCTCAGGCCACTCTTGCAGCTTTAGATCACATAGTACAGTCCAATTGTCACATTTTCAAAGGGACGGAGGTGTCACTGGTACTGGCTATCAGCAGCGCTGGCAGGGACCTGAAGTGGCAGAAGCAGCAGCGGCCTCCTGAGGGATATCTTGGGGCCTGGCACTTATTATTTTACAGATTAAGCTCTGAAGTAGAACCCTCATGGCAGGGCACCATGCACCCATACCTGTTCATCAGCACAGAATCCTCTGGCAGTCTTCAGAAAGCAACTCAAGACCTAGCTTTTCGACGCAGACGCAGCAACCTCAGCACCCAGATACCCCTAGGGTTGATAGTGTTGCACTTTAGAAATGATTGATTGGTTAGTGAAATTCCAAGCTCTCGTTTCGGGTCTCTCGTAATAGTCTTGGCCCACAGGGCAACAGCTTGGTTTAATCAGCCATTCACTCTTGCCCTCTCAATGTCCCAATACAAGTCCCGGCTCTTTCCAGATCATCCACAGCACCACAATGTCTCCCCCCACCACCTCTGGTGCACACCTCTGAGAAGGTTAAGCAGCCAGTGAGCCAAACACAGACTACATGGGCAAGAGCTGGGGCTGTGGGAAGATATGCTCTAACTGTTAACACTCTTTGGCCCGCTTTCCAAGTTTCAGCAGAACGACATGTCTGATCTTGGGCAAACACTATCATCCCCACTTACATCATTCAGGTTTCAAATGAAAGAACTTACAACTAGAGCTCCCAGTTTTCCATCTGGACTGATTTTTATTATAGTTAAATACAGACAGAAAACTTTTATTTTCCTGTCTGTATTTATTGTTAAATACAGAAACATATGGAAAATAGGCCGCCTATGGTTGATTTTTTTTCTACTGTCAATCATGAGTGCCAGGTCAGTAGCTGTAGAGATTGAGAGGTAGTGGAGATGAAAAAAGACAATACATTTCCTAATTAACCTTAATTAAGTGCAGATCTACAGTTACTTATGCTATTCTACAATGCAAGTGTTTTCAGATATCGCTATTGCACTGTATAATGCTGAAACCTTTAGGACATTCAAATGCGAGTATACATTTATCATTTAAATAAATATGGAAAAATATCCATTGCATTTTCATGTATACAGTACACACATGATGGACGGAATGAGGAACAAATCAAATATTCTACCCAGTGATTTGCATATGGCTGGATTTAAACATGAATGGCATGGAGAGTAAAAAAAATCTATGGATTTAGGCCCAGATCTCTGTACTGGGGTGAATGTTTGACATTGTTCAACATACGGTCAATCAATTGTTGTTTTTGCATTTGTCACCCCGAGTGGGACGGGTATGCCCAGACGTGGGTCCCGTGCTCTCCATGTCACTGGATTCAAGCTATCCTGGCTGATGAGGGCTGAAAGCCCGAAACCGGTCCTAGGATGCTTGTTTCCAGTGCACGGATGACCTGGCCTACCAGTTTCGGACTGGACTGTTCCCATTGGGCGCAGGATCAAGACTGATTTGCATATGGCTGGGTCCAAACTGGAATGGCATGGGGAGCAAAAAAATAATGGATTAAGGCCCAGATCTCTGTACTGGGGTGAGTGTTTGACATTGTTCAGCATCCTGTCCATCAATTGTTCTTTTTTCATGTATACAGCAAACACAAAATAACAATGGATAAATAATGAAAAAATTAGCAAAAAATAAATATGGATAAATACAGACAGAAATGTTGAAAAAAATAAATACCATAAAACTGGGAGCCATACTTACAACCTACTTTAATTGGATATATGCCGGTAGCCAAGAGAATGCATTTATTGAGAGTCGTGCATGTCAAAGGTGGGACATGGTGGCAATGGATGGATGGAAGTGTGGAGGCTGAAAACAGAGAGAGGAGCCCTTGATAGCTGATGCCTAAAACACATTCACATCTCCCTGGATTCTAGGAATTGTCCCTCTTCCTTCCAAAGGATGCGGACAGAAGAAGAAACAAAATAAAAAGCGAAGTGAACTGTCATGGGAGTGCTATTTACTGTAGGGGCGCAACATGAGACACTTCATAAAGAGATCATTTTCTTTGTAGCTAATTGTGTGCCATATTAATACCATACATTAAAAATTCTGCAAAGCTAAAATATGCAGTGCAGAGGAATTCTGTGATTGTGAAAAGTTACCTAACCATCAACCAAGCCACATCTTTTTGAAGGGCTGTGAAACAGCAGACACAACGCTTGTCTAAGTGAATCAAACTATGGTGGTGAAGCGACATTTCTATTCTGAGAACCCCCCTCATTGACAAGCGTGTGTTATCACAGCCCAGGTGCTGCCTTCACTTCTGAACCAGAATGTCTGGATATCAAGGCAGACATTTTTCTGAGTGTATGTCTCGCTGAATATCTGAACATCCAGATCCTGTGGTGAGAAACCGTGCATATTGGGTTTCTTGAAGCACATGTCACGATTAAAAATGTCTCGCTTGGCGAAGAGACGAAACGCTGCATCTGCACTAGTGTTCAGATTGCAGCTCAGCTGGTGATGACATCCATCATCTCTGAAATATATCAACTGAGGTGAGACACCGATGTGTTTCGTTGGCTTAGCATTCACTGTCACCAAACTATGAGTCAATAACGGGTCACGCTGAGCCAATTCAGATCAATTTCCCAGCCTCAGAACTGGCAGCTCCGGGTGAAGTAAGAATCTGATTTCAATTATTTTTTTGTCCTAATCTTTTACTAAGGGACAGGAACAAAGAGTGCGACGAAGATGCCAATCTCATATGTACTAGGAGAGAAACATAGGTCAGAATAGCTGTAACACCTTAGGTTGAGGTATGGTCTACTTCCATTGTACTCAATGGCGTCCTAGCACGACCGTACCGTAGAACACGAGACACTCTTGTTTACAGTGCGATACCGACTCACAAGCTGACTTAGGGCCTCATATAGATCTTGGCAGATGGGTTACTCCATCACAACGGTGACGAATACCCCGTCCACCGAAATATAAATCCAATAATGCAATTTATATTTCGGCAGTTGGGCTATCCGTCACCATAATGGGATTTATATTTCGATGGACGGGACATCTGTCACTGTTGTGAGAGAGTAACCCGTCTGCCAAGTTCTAAAACAGGCCCTTAGTGTAGAATAACATGAAAGAACAACTCCTCACATGCCAATCCCAGTCTAATAGATTTAACAACAGAAATACTAACTGCCTGTCGATCACAGAGCAAAGAGGCCAAGGGTACCCCAAAAAGTCGAGTGGTGCAAGCTCACAGAGTAGCAATAGGACTCAAAGGTTATTTCTTACCGTACACGAGTTTCTAGTTGCGGTCACATGGTTCCTTCTAACAATGAGCACAAGCAGGGGCCGAGGAGGAGCTCATGGAAGCAAACGAGAAGGTCCGTGAGATAGTAACATATCTAAACCGTTTTTGGCAGAGGAAATTCCTCGTGCCGTTTCACACCTCGGGAGCCAACATACAAAGGGGGCTCCATGTCAGACCAGCAATTCTTGTGTTCAGTGTTAGCTTGAGCAAGAAAACATGGCTGAAGCAAGTCATAGTTATGCTACAAATAGTATATATGGTTCACATTTTCCAGATGCCAAAAGGAAATTCTTCATTTTCTGGAGTTGTCGCTGAACCCGGAGGAGAATATCATTCTGAGAACAAAGAAGAAGGTAGAGCAGCCAATCAAATCTGCAAGATTCGCTATCTGGGCCCAGGGAGCCGTAGGGGACCCCGGGAGATTATCAAATGGAATAAATGGTTGTCAAACAACTCAAGGTTACTTCTGAGGCTCCAGAACTGGCAGAAAGATTTAAAACACACTGTGAGGCAGGGAGGCTTGTGACTTTAATGCTCTCTTTTTAGATTAGATTTGACTTTTTCTGGTCTTAAAATATCCACAAGGGCTTAACTGAATTACTAAGAATAGCACTTTTTGTACTGGAGAACTAAGTCATCGGTCTAGTTTAAATTGTCAGTTTTGTTGGCCTTTTAGAGTTTCTTGGACTTCAAGAGACTAAGAGGCTGCAGTATGCCCCTGATCATGACCAGTGGCATAGCTGGGCCTTGTGACGCCAGTGGCGGTCCCTGCGTTTGTCGCCTGCGTTGGCTGAATGTAAAAGCGGTCGAGGGGCCGCTGCACCCAAAACTTGTGCCGCCAGGGGCGGACCGCCCCCGCACTCCTTGCTACGCCACTGATCATGACTTGTACCATTGTAGGATCCATTAGTAATGTGGAAATACATCAAATGCCCCCCAAAAGATATCAAACGAGAAACAACCAAACCTGTGCATGACCAAGATTATTTACGGGGTCAGGAATAAGGTGATGAATCTCATCAACTAGATATTGTTCAAAAGATTCATTTACCTGTAGAGACCTCTACACATGTGCTAACTGAACCCTGGGAATAGCATGAGAATGCTGATCATTTGAGTGGGCACAAATCCCACAGGGGGACACATTGTGGAAGACTAGAGATATACTGATCTGCATCGGTCTCTCTCATGTTTAGACAGCAGCCATGTATTCATATGAGCTGAGGTTTGGCTCATTGTTGACACACATCTAGATAAAAGAAAATTCAGCAGTAAGTATGCAGATGATGCACAGACCAGCTGAAACTGGACCCACACTCGGGTATGGACCACACAGTACTCTGGTTTTGCCTTGAGACCACTCAGAATTCAAAGGCCTGGCGTTATGTCAAATTAATGCTGACGTCCTCCAAGCTGGCAGCCCACCGACACTGAAAATGTCTGGGATCACCTTCATCTCCGAATTCAGCTTCTGCACCCAAATAATCATAGTTGGCAGAAACTCCTTTCATCATTTCTCTGAGCTTCCCACACTGTGCCCAGGTGACTATTACCCTTGTGCTTCCACATCAGCATTATGCCTCTAGGCAGTATCACATCACTCCCGAATATCAGCTTCATAGACACAGATAATTGCAGCAAGACTTCTCATGCATCTTAAGCACTAGGACCACAACTGCCCAGCTCTTGGGGTCCTGCACAGGCAACTTGAACCTAGAAGAGCCCAGTGGAATTTAAATGTGGCTCTGTTTGAAATGCTGCTTTTGAAGCAGGACCAATTACAAATCTACGTACAGAATAGCCAAGATGCTCCTGTGGGTGGGATAATCACAGAATGGTAGGAAAGCAACATATAAAAGACAAGAATCTGAAAGTGCCATTAAATCCATCTAATCTTGAACAAGGATTGGCTCTGTGGAGTATGGTATGCAATGCTGTCCACAACAGAAAGGAACTTCGAGTTGAACCATGTCACTTCGCCTGATCCAAGTTTAGTTCAAATCCCTCCAGCATTGTTTGCTGTGACAGTTTTTTCATCTCTGGAAATTAACATGGCGTTTAAAACTTTTGGAAGCCTCTCCTATCATTTTTGCCCCTTGATAGGTCTTTGCAAAGCTCTTTAACATGGAGTAATTGTGGATAGATCGGATTTAGAAAAGCTTCATCAAGTTTTGTCAAACGGAACCAAAGTTATTTAAAAAAAAATTACAATGCATTGCTGTAGGGAGTACGATGTAACCAGATGTACAGTTTCGACTGTTACTCTAATTATGTACATTTCTCCCGGCAATCAAAGGGTTAGCGTGGATTTTTATTCTGATTCAAGGCTAATAATCACACGTTATTACTGTGTGCCCTGTTTCTGATTACATTCTTCCTTAATGTTCTTAGACTGATACAATATTTCTTTGGTTTAAGGCTTTTTTTGGCACAATATATGGGACACCTAGTCACACCTTTAGGATTTTGTTAATGCTGTAACACTTAATTGCATTTCAGTTGCCTCATGATGTCATCTGATGCATGTTATGGCAAACGCAAATGTTTATGTTTCTGTTGTCATGGAGAAGAGCCCTGCAGCTGCCACTTGGACAGCATACAACCCCATCTAACACAACAGGCGTAGCACTGTGTATACAGATTCATACCGCAGTGTATTTATTGAGAGAACTGGATGTCCTCAGAGCAAACATTGAACACAGCATGCTTATTTCTGTTCTCATAAGAAAGTGCCTGTTGAAATCCAACCGAAGAGTCTCAGTGGAGACAGAATGACCTAGATACCAACTGGCAGAGCCCGCTGGGGGCTAGAGTGCTTGAAGGAACACGTTTTCAGGTCTGGAGTTAGCCAATAACAGTTGAATTTACTAAAATGTTATATACATTATACTTGTAGAGGCTTTCGGCCAACCCTCTTCAGCAATTAGTCTTTTGTGTCAATTCAAATTGTTCTTCAACCCACTACAGCACGCGGCATGGGACAACGCGTCGGCGCGGATCCACTGTGAGGAAGCGCACTCTGCTCTCTTACACAAGGCACGTCCACACACAAGGTATCACCATTCAGTGCAGGGACTACAAAGGCGTATGAGCTTTTTCGGAACAATGCTTTTAACTAACTTACTAACAAATCTTTGTATCTGCACCTGCAGAGGTCAGAACAAGCAAGCAAAACAATTCTCACATGAAAGTTAAACATTAAAACTCAGAATTTTAAGGCCTCTAATTATGCTAAGTTAGCACAACAGTTAAAGTGGACTGGACATTTGAATATAGGTGCACGCATATTCATAATTAGTACATATAATGAATATTTGGTGAAACAAAATCATGATTACATATACCGGTGTGTTACATCTTAAAACATTCATATATCTATGAACGAGAACTACATGTTTATGAGAAATCTTCAACATTAGTATGCAAGCATTAAACAATTAATATTCTAGTATGGAACATTTCATACATTTGAAACTCCATTGTTTATTAGAATATTAAACCACATGGAGTATAGCATGCGCCACTCTGCACAAATCAACGTAAATATGTGACGTGTAAGTGTGGAGCCAACATTAAGCGGCTCCACTGGGAAGAAGGGTGCCGACATCTTATTGTGAAATGTGCGTTCCTGAATGGTCCTCTCTCTGTGAGAACCGTGGGAGTGTGGCATCTATTGTATGCTTTAATTGTGCATTGCTGAACTACTTTGATCAGATGCCCTTCCCACTCTTCTTAGAGGAGACCCTCTCTGCTCCTGCTTGATGGTACACAGTTACGCATGAACACGTTTATTCTCAGTTACCTCGCTGAATCTGTTTGTTCCTGTCTTTTAGAGGCTTTACTTGCTAACACCTGCTTGACATCTCTCATGAATTTCCCCGATTTTCTTTTTTGCTAGCATGGTAGGGAATTTCCATTCAGAGGAACTGAAAGTCGGCAACGTGCTTATAACAACTTTAAATAGTCTGCCTTTGTTTTTGCTATTTTGAATCACTTTGAATAATACTGGCCGATGTATTTATATGACTACTTTTAAAGATCTGAGTTTGTAACTTTGCTACTCTGCTAATAAATCTCCATGGTTTGCAAGTCTACCAGCCTCTGTCCTTCTTGTGGGGCCTAATGTGCTTCACTGTCATTGATGTATTGTTGATTTGTTGATGTTAATCTTCAGCCCGGGATTAAAGGTCCATCCACTTGAGTGCAGCTTGTACTTGAGTTTGCTCCAACCGTCTGCACAGTGCAAATCCCATACTGCTGCAACAGGGTTCACCAGTATATTTTAACTCCTATCTATAGTTACAGCCACACAATGTGCCTGTTTGTGTAAGCTGCGCTGCAAAGTTACCACAAGGTGGGGATTTAGAAGTGTAAGCCTGTGGTGGATTTGGACTTAAAAGACTAAGTCAAAAGGTAACGTTTTTGACCAGGACGAACCTGGTTGGTGTATCTGAACCACACTCCATTGCACTCCACTTGAAATTATGCCTAGATCCCAGAATACCACACCCATAGACTATAATTGTCTCTTTCTGCTTTTGGGGCTATTTTCTTTTAAATCTTTAAAATCGTATTCGTCTGGTTCTCCTGATTGTTGTCAGTTTTGTGTCATTTTGTTTATCAACCTTGACTATTTTTCTAGTTCGGTTTGGGATTTTTGTGTTCTGTACTTTGACTTTATTACAGTTTTGGTACTGCATACATTCTTCACACATTGTCCCGAGTTAAGCCTGGCTACTCTGAGCCATAGCTACAAGGGGGGTTGAGTTCATGGTAATTTGGTGACTTTCGAGGGTTTACCCTGAGAAGGGTTGTGAATATTCCTTGAGGTGGGTAGTCACCCCTGCCTCACTGTGATGTTATATATTACATTTATAGTTTCTTCCTCTGCAATAAGAAAGGAAAAGTAGTTGCAGCCTGTGTGTGTATCTTAGATGAATTAGTCGAGAGTCACATTCTGCCTAGGGCAGGCACAATTTCTGGAATGCTGCGGTACTTTCACATGGTGCTTGTTACGTAAAATTCAGGAAATTATGCTAATTCAAACAAAAATTTAGCATGAGCGTGCACACATATAATTGAATGATCAGAAAACCGGCATCTTTCTCAACAACTGGAAATGCACAGAAGTCAGACCCCTACTCAAGAAGCCCTCAGCAGATCCCACCGACCTCAAGAACTACCTACCCATCTCCCTCCTCCCCTTCGCGGCCAAAGTCACTGAGAAGACTGTCAACGTCCAAATAACGAAATTCATCGAAGAAAACTCCATCCTCCACCCGTCCCAATCTGGATTCCGAAGCAACCACAGCACTGAGACCGCTCTACTCGCCGCCACAGACGACATCCGCACCCTCCTCGACCAAGGCCACACTGCGGCCCTGATCCTTCTCGACCTTTCTGCAGTCTCCGACACCGTCTCCCACCGCACACTCACCGCCAGACTCCACGGCGCTGGCATACAGGGAACCGCCCTCGACTGGCTCCACTCCTTCCTCACCGGCAGAACCCAAAGAATCAGACTTCCACCCTTCCTCTCCAAACCCACAGAGATCAACTGTGGATTACCCCAAGGATCATCACTTAGCCCCACACTTTTCAACATCTACATGGCCCCCCTCGCCACCATCGTCAGACAGCACGGACTCAGCATAGTATCCTACGCCGATGACACCCAGCTCATCCTCTCCCTCACCAAGGACCCCCTCACCACCAGACTCAACTTCCAGGAAGGAATGAAGGACGTCACATCCTGAATGAGCAGCAGCTGCCTGAAGCTCAACTCGGAGAAGACAGAGGTCCTCATCCTCGGACCCTCCCCCTCTGCATGGGGACAACACCTGGCGGCCCTACGCCCTCGGCAGCCCCCCCACCCTAACAGACTATGCCCAAAACCTTGGCATCGTACTCGACTTCTCCCTCTCCATGACCCGACAGGTCAACGCCGTCACCTCCACCTGCTTCAACACCCTCCGCATCCTCCAAAAGACCTTCAAATGGATCCCCCCGAATCCAGATAGACCGTCACCCACACACTCATAACCAGCAGACTGGACTACGGAAACGCGCTCTACGCCGGGATGAACAAGTCTCTGCTCCGCAAACTCCAGACCATACAGAACACCACAGCCAGACTCGTCCTCGGCATCCCTCGACACGAACACATCTCCTAACGCCTGCGAAACCTCCACTGACTCCCCATCGAAAAGAGAGTAACTTTCAAGACACTCACCCACGCCTACAAATGCCTCCACAACACCAGACCTCAGTATCTCAACGATAGAATCTCCTTCCACGTACCCAAGAGGAACCTCCGATCCGCCGACCTCGCCCTCGCCGAACCCCCGCTTACCCGCAGAGCAAGAATGGGTGGAAGAACCTTCTCCTACATCGGGGCAAAGACCTGGAACGAGCTCCCGATCGACATCAGACGTGCCCTCACCCTGCACATCTTCAGGAAGACCTTCAAGACCTGGCTCTTCGACTGACCAGGGCTGCCTCCCCCCCCCCAGCGCCTTGAGACCCTTACAGGTGATTAGCGCGCTTCAAACTCCCTGATTGATTGATCAGAAAGTGAGCATCTGTTATGTGCGGCACTTGTGGGGCTTTTTAGCCTGAAACGCGTATTCATGTCTATAATGGATGCAAGGACACATTTCATGCTAAAATATAGCGCCAAATGCAAGTTTTGCATTTTACACAATTTTGGGCAATTTTCCAGAAATTCCACATGATTACAGAAAATCAAATTATACGAATTCCACACACCAATAACTCTACCCACAATGCAGTACTAACTGATCTGAGCCTTGCTTGTATCGTGTCTACAGTGAAAAAAGTTACCCTCCTTACTGATACAAAAATGCTTTTAGTGTTGCTCATGATTTCAGACTTCTATGGTTACAAAGAGATTTCCTCACTCCTGCAGGCACTCCTATTAAGAAGAGATGCGATGTAAAGTGGTTGCTCGATGCTTTTCAACTCCCAAGGAAGGTAGCAGTTGTTAAGTTTGCTGCACACCAATCTGCCCTTTATGAAACGTCTAGGGAAAAGCTCTTCTTTATAGAGCTGCTAACAATGCAGCCGGTCTTCACATTCTGATGTGAACCAGTGTTTAATTTGAGCCAGTGGTTTCCGGTGCTGAGCACCAGCACTTAATCATCAACAACAGCGCTTTTCATGAGAACCAGTTAAAGACGCATTCCTTTATGGTAGGCACGGAGAGATTAAGTGATTTGCCCAGACCCCGAGACTCGACCTGGTTCCCCAGCTACGAAGACGGCAGCTCTGGCCATTATGCCCCATCCTCTCTGCACTTTCATGGTTAGTAGTTGGTTCTGTTCAGGAGAAAAGGGCTGGTGCAAGCTGCCTCCTGACTAGAGCCCCGGCACTTATTTTCTTTTACAAATAACCACTGATGTGAACCAGCCTGTATCCCAAACTACGGAACCACTCATGTCCACATAACAGGATGGTATCCCTACGGGAGCAGGCACCAGACAAAGGAAAAATTATGTAGACATGGTACAGGTGTCTCAGACAAGTGGATTACACAGTTGGTAAAAGCACTAAAACACCCAGGCAGCCCATCCTTACCCCCTTGGGTCCTTTCGCACACGTAAAGAGAGATTTCATTCAAATGTTGGTCTTCTGGCCATGCTTTGAGTTTGATCTGCATGGTATCTGGAGGGGGTTCTGAATGAGGTCTTTAGAATACTGAAAACAACTGATTAAATCTCTCGGCACCTTCTGTTCTCAGCAGCTCGACCAAAGCCTGCCATGACCTGGAGACAGGCGAAAGGATTCACGTGAAGGTCCGCTTGCAAAAGTCATTGCTTCAACCGAGAAGGCAAGGTCTGCAACACATTCTTCTGATCATCACCACTCACAGGTGCTAAGGACTGCTGGCCTGGATCCCAGCATGCACTGCAAGCAGCCTACAGCGGCGAGAGATGATGGATCTGCTGACAGAGGAGCTCCTGCCCGCAAAGGCGCACCACAAACACACCATGAAGATGCAGTCCCTCCTCCTGCCCACAACTACAGCCTGTAACTCCGGTAGTGGGAAGCCTCCCAGCAGCTAACGGATCATTTGCTGTGTTGGGCCCTCCTTGCAGCGAGCCTGCTTGGTTGGTTCATCTTGTGGCTGTATCGGTGGAGATGGTGGTGGGCTGAGAAAAGTCAACCACTCGCTTGCCACTATACAAACAAGTAGTCCTTTCCTAGCGAGTTACTCTATACTTGTGAGGTTCATCTGGTGGCTGTATCGGTGGAGATGGTGGTGCGCTCAAAGAAGTCAACCACTCGCTTGCCACTATACAAACAAGTAGTCCTTTCCTAGCGAGTTACTCTATACTTGTGAGGTTCATCTGGTGGCTGTATCGGTGGAGATGGTGGTGGGCTGAGAGAAGTCAACCACTTGCTTGCCACTATACAAACAAGTAGTCCTTTCCTAGCGAGTTACTCTACACTTGTGAGGTTCATCTGGTGGCTGTATCGGTGGAGATGGTGGTGCGCTCAAAGAAATCAACCACCCGCTTGCCACTATACAAACAAGTAGTCTTTCCCTCGCGAGTTACTCTATACTCGTGAGGAGAGTTTGATATGGCAAGTTACACTAGGATGCAAAACACTGGAAACGGGCCGCATGCTACATTATGGCATCGCGCACGTCCAGATTTCCACAGGAGAGTTGAAGTTTGCTTGTTCTTTGTAGTTTTTGCATCAAAAGTGCAAAGGCTACAAGAAAACAAACCTTGAAGATTTCGCACACCCCTACACTTGAGAACGGTTGAGAAAGTAAAGGCTTGATGAAGATTTCTACTATAAAGCTCGGTTTGAAGGAACGTTCTCTTCATGTTTTGGTTTTTTAGTTTTCTACGACTTTTAAGTAAAACCCTTTCTTTCATCCACAAGTCACTTAACATCAGATTGATATGAGCAGAATGTCATCACGAACCTATTAATGCAACGGCCCCGTCATTGATCTCCCGGATAAGGCATTCTTCGGTTTACAAAGGGTACAACTGTGAAGTCACGAGAACTGTAGGTGTAAATAAGTTGTGAGCAGATGTTGGATTCTAGGATCAGACTGCACGGGCTGCCCCCGAGGCAGAGAATTCACTATAAGATTCTGTGTGATGCTCACGGCGGCCTATGGACCACTCCTGCCTCTGCGACCCCTGCTTGAAGCTCTCACCAGCAGGACTGCTTCAGGCTAACTGTGGCCCCTTTCTTCAGTCCCACGTGTCACACTGGCACACACACCCTACTGGGCAGGTTAGGGTGACAAGTGGACATGGAGGCAAATTCTGGAAATGACTGTAAAAAATTCAGGACAAAAGGTCAAAATTCAGGACAAAAATTCAGGACAAAGGGTCAAAATTCAGGACAAAAACTCAGGACAAAAGGTCAGTTTTACAGACACATCGCAGGAGCGGCCATACCCCCATTATTCTATCTATGCGTTTATTTACAATTTTCTACATAGTAATATACATTCACTACGGTGTAATCGACTCCATTTGTTCCTCAGTGCACTCAAATAGCCGGCCATTCGAGCCATCTCAGTGATTAAATAGAAGGGCTGTCTTGCGGGCTTCCTATCAGGTGTAACCACACAGACCTCGCCATTAGGAGCTAAAATAAATGGTTGGTTAAGCAAAAACAGCGTGTGAGGAAGTTAAGCAAAGGTGACGATTAATGTCTCTGTATCGTGCACTTACGCCATATCTTTCCTTCAGAGGAAAAAATTATTACACCCAACACAAATAACTGGCGGAACGTCTGTTACCGAGAATGATTTCAAAGAAATGTATTTCCGTTTTTATGTGTCACTGGGCCGGTGTGTCTGGGCATTTCACACAAGATGTAGCGAACCTTGCAGTGAGGATATACAACTTTTCAAAGCGCCCTCTCTTATTGTCTACCAGAGAGTGATGGGCTGGCACTTCTGAGGACAGGGAGAAGACCAGCAGGGCGGTCTTGTTGAAAATCTGTTTTACCTGTGAATATTTCACCAATGTTAGGCGCTGGATACATGGCCCACTGCAATTCAAAGCCATCTTAAAGTTATAGGCTCGCGCATAGCAGATAATGCCTGTTATCAGGAAGTTTCGAGTGACTCCTATTGGATCTGAGTGCTGCTTTTGATACGGTCTCGCATCAGATCCTGATTCAAAGACTGAAGGAGGCCGGCATTGCAGGCGCTGCCTTGACCTGGCTTACTTCTTTTCTCTCAGACAGGTCTTTCCAAGTCTCGGCTCCCCTTTTTCATCTAGGGTGTATTCCATCAAACAGGGGGTCCCACAGGGCTCTGCGCTAAGCCCTACACTTTTAACTTATATGTCCAGCCGCTGGCTAATCTAGCCAAAAGGAGAGGGCTGACGATTGTGTCATATGCAGATGACACTCAACTTGTAGTCGCCCTCTCCAATGACTGCCAAAATGATGCGGCCAAGTTTCAAAGTGGCTTGGCGGATGTAGCAGAGTGGCTGACTGCCAATTGCCTACAGCTCAACGCCAGCAAGACTGAGGTCCTGCTGGTCGGGAAGGATCATGAGCTGTGGAGCGGACATTGGTGGCCCTCCTCCATGGGACCTCCCCCCATTCCAAAAAAGGTGGTGAAAAATCTGGGTGTTTGGGTTGACTCGGCGCTGAGCTTCCAAGCTCAAACTAAGAAGGTGGCGGCGACATGTCTTGGCATTCTGCGCAGTCTTAGACCCATGTTGGGTTTCTTTGACCCCTCCATTCGGCAGACTATTGTACAAGCATCTGTCCTATCCAGACTGGACTATGCCAGCGTGCTCTATCTTGGGGTCAATAAGACCGAGATCTCAAGACTTCAGAGGGTCCAGAATGTCGCCGCCAGAACTCTCCTTGCTATGCCCAGCCGCTGCTCCACCTCTAGCACCATTCGGCGGCTACACTGGCTGCCAATGGAGAGGCGGGTGTAGTTTAAATCTCTCTGCTTTGCCTTTAAGATCCTGAAATCCTCCACCTCTGGTATAGTATCTGGCCTGCTCTCGATCTACACTCCTTCGCGCCATTTGCGCTCTACTGGCAAACATTTTGTTTCTATACCACGGGTGAAGAGGGCCCGTGCTGGTGGTCGCTCGTTCCGCGTTGTGGCTGCCAAGCTCTGGAATGATCTTCCGTCTCACATCCGGAGTATGGACAACTACTTATCCTTTCGTAAAGCGCTAAAGACCCATCTGTTCCCTCATTAGGTTCCCCTTCTTTTGTCCCACTTGTCTTTCCTGGCCCTTTCTCTCTCCTCTTAGGAGGGATACTCGCAGTTTTAGCCGCTTTTTTGCTAAGCGCCGGGACGCCCCGTAGCTGGGGCAGCTGTGCGCTCTACAAGCTATCTTAACATAACATAACTCCATCAATTCAAGGAAATACCGGCTCCAAAGCAGCCTTAACATTGGCTACTTGCACTCATTTACATTTCTTTGGGATAGCAGACACCCTGGCTATACGGCTCCTTTCTTTTTAGCCCTCTGCCCCTCTCTCCGGAATGCAGCACAGGAGACACTCTTCAGCTGGGGAATCACAATTGGGGGAATTAACTTTTGTTTCTTGGTGGAGAGGCTAAAATTACAGGCAAATGCCGTCCGTTAACACACCTATCACGGACAACGGACATTAGGGCTAATTTACGGGCAGTCAGTGAAAATTACGGACGGTTGGTCACCCTAGTGCAGGTATCTGAAGGAGTTCGGTACTAAGTTGTGGAGTGGTCTGCCAGATGAGTTGCCTAGGCAACAGAATCTCCTAACTTTGACAAAAACAGTAAAATCATTTTATTCTGTTAAGTTAATGAGATTCGGTCAGTCCTTTCGAGGGCCGGGACGGCAGACGTGTGGATAGCGCCTCGGTGCTCCTTGTAAAGGAACGCTATAGGCAGGGCTTTAAGTGGGCCGGGTCTCACCGGGTCTGAGCACCGGCAGTTTTTTTAGAGGGGCCTCGAAACGGGTCTCTATCGGGCTCTGTTTTGTGCCCTGGCACAGGCAGTCCGTTTTTTCCAGACTTCAGTGATAGCAGGCACATCGATGTGCGCTGCTCACACTGCTCTTCTCACTAGTGGAGAAGTTACGGACGTCATGCCAGGTGAGCGTTGTAGGGGAAGGGAAATCCTTTAAAGAGAAATTTTCTCTCTGGATTTCCCTTCTCTTTTTGATACGCAGGAGCAGCAACATCGTCGTGGTGTCAGCAGGGCTTTAAGTGGAAGCCTTTTCAATATTATATACAACAAGCCATAGTTGCTGCTTATTTATCTTATGCAACTAACAACCATTGACAAAGCCAATAGTCCTGCCTTGTTGTAGGTGTGATGTTACTTGTTGTATCATATATCTAGATGCTATGACAGAAACAGTAAAATACACGTCGGGCGGCACACTATGCTAAGCACAGATTTTTAGCTTATGTGTTTTTAAGCCACACCCTTAATTACATTGGCCACGCCCCTTTGAGAGACCCCCCAGTTTTTTCATCCCACTTAAAGCCCTGGCTATAGGTACTAGAAATGGAAAGATACTCTCCAGCAAGGGTCTGTCCCCTGGTGTCCTGTGCCACAGAGCCAGTGGCCTGTCTGTGCAGCTTCACCGGCCTTACACGGGGGTGAGGGGAGGAAGGGGGGGGGGTGCACAACTTCCACCCATCACTGACTGCTGTCCATCTTCGTGTTGTGAGATATGGCACACCCATTTCACGACCTGAAGGTCCCAAAGCAAATCCCCAACTTGACTGCATCCGAATTTGGGGAGAGACGCACTAGGTCAGAGGGGTGGGTCAGAGGACGGTGGTTGTAATGGATCTGCGGCAGGTTCCGCAAAGGTTTCTGAAGCATGTGCACTTACCCTCTCAGTTATCCTGCAGATTCCACAGTGCGCATCCATACTGCATGTCCCCTATATATTTTACCTTTTAGTTGCTGTGATATGCACACAATTCTAGGGTCTATCACATGTAACCAGAGGTCGAAGTGGGCGGGATCGGAGGGGCACGGCGTGCCCATACTTTTTTGATTTATGAAAAATCGTTTCAGTACTTTTTGTAAAAAGACAACAGTCCAGGGACAGTTAATTCTGATAGTTTAACTGCTTCAGCTGAAGTGTCATTCAGTGAGTCTCCTGTGCTGTGAAACCAAAGCCGGGCAGACAGGTAAAGAAGCCTTCCTGCCAGGGTGCCTGCTTGCCTGAAAGAAATGCAAATGTGCGCAACCAGTTAATGTAAAGGGTAATATGCAAATATAAAGGATGCTTGGAAGCCGGTACTGACTTTAATTGATTGAATCACTAGAAAGTTTGTGATTATAAAGATTTATTCTTTCTGAGTCGAAGTGCAAAGAGTTAACAACTGAGCTGTGAAGTGCTTGCTTTTAATTGTCTTTGTATTTATATAGCGCTTACTACCCTGGACAAGGTGTTGAAGGGACAGTTATGTAAAAAAAACAAAAAAAAAAACTGCATTACGTTTTGTACAGTCTGGGTATTACTAAAACCTACATTTTGGAAGCACCATTTTATCATAAATCTATTTGCACATTTTGTAGCTGTCTATCTTATGTTGTGTGTAATGCAAGTTTAAAATAATGACCTACATATTTACAGTGCTTTCTCTCATAGACTGTGACCTCGTAGCACTAAAAATACACAAGTCACTATTCTTCACTGCACCAACCAAGATTTAATCCTGTGGCTCTCTGGTTACACACAGACCTCTGCAGTGCATTAACTAATAGAAGTTTCAATATGTACTATGGTGCATTTTCCACTAACATCTGTTTTTATTTATTTTTCATTAAAGCTGCGCATTATTTTATATGTAGCTACCTCATGGTGAAAGACCAAAAACATACAGAATATTTTGTTTTTAGCTACACATTTGACCCTGCCCCACACTCACTGACCTCATAAAAATGCGAGAGAACCCTTATAACAAAAGGGACAGGCTTTAGATACCTGTCAACAACAGTGAGTCCTTCTTGTAAACCACTTGCATATTAACTCATCAATGAACTCTCTTCTTTGAAATATATGCTATAGAAACTGAAAAAAACAGTTATGGTTCTGGCTCATACATGCAAAGCCGAAGAAAAGCACCAGTTGTGGTCACCAGCCGACACCATACCTCCCACTGCCCGCCGGATGGTTCTCTTGACAGCTCTTTTGTTTCTGTAGCATTGGCAAATTGGAGTTTTGAGCAGTGCGAGTTATGGTGTGTGTTGTATGCGGCGATGAGCACAACTGAACATTGGTTGTGTGCATAGGAGCCGGAACCATGACTTAGTTATCTGTGTGAATTTCATTGTTTTTAACAGTGTACTTAATTTCCAACCCTCACTCCGCTCGGCCTTTGGCTGTGTGCAGGGGGAGCTGCCACAGGGCTTAGCCTGTGGCCACCCCTGCGCCTAACCCGAAACAAGCGACAGGCCCCTGCTGGGCACAGCCTTTGGTCACAGGGCCTTGTCTATGCCCAGTCCCTGCACAGAACCGACCACAGACGGCCATGTCAGCAGGGGCTGGGCACAGCCCTGAGCTGTGGCCAGTTACTCAGCCCAGCCGGCTTTAGCGCTGGTGGCGCCCTGTGCAACAATGTCTGTTGGCGCCCCCCCCAATGGCCACCTCTGCCACGGATTCCCTCACTAGCACCCTTTAACAGTGCCTCTCAAGTCTCCATATCCACTGTCTCTCAGATTCATTTAGTTTTATAGCACCACTCATACCGGTGTCTGTGCAATGTGTGTGTGGTATAAAGTGCTCTGAGACAATCATGTGTGTAAATCAGTGTATAGGAAATGTAACATCTGACAGTACTACAAGGTGTAATGAAGGAGTGACATGTCATCGATACTGGTAGGCAATATAGTTTAAGCTTTTATTCAGGAAAAGCACAAATTCAGAATTTAAAACGTAACATTGTTAGGGGTTCTCTTTCATAATAAGAATTGTTTTCTACTTAAATGAACCATTTTCACAAGATTAGGATGATGAAAGACTGGGCAAAAAAACCTATAGCTCTAACCTATACCTTGCAGTTTACACGCAGCTGTTTGATGACAGTTAATAGCTCAATGTTCTATATTAGGATTTTGACTTATAAAAGACAAGTAACAAAAGGAACTCTCTTACAGAAGCAGTAACCCACTGATCTATTTACATTATATGCACTTCGTTATCTGCATGGTACACGTTCTTAGCAGCAGGCATTTTAACCCTGCGCGCTACCTTAGGATGAGTCAAAACTTCCACTAGACAAACCTCCGGTCTCTTTCCAGGAAGACGATTAATCACCGGACATCTCTTGACATTTTAATTGATGTCTGAAAGTTGCTAGAGGCCAGGAACGAGGCAGTAGGTGCTTTTAAAACGATAATACACATTTTCAAAAATGACGCCCCCACCCCAAGTCAACCTCCGGTGCGGTCGCACCGCCCTAGAGCCGGCCCTGTCTCAGCCCAACCTGTCACAGGCAGCCAACCCCATCTGCGCACATCCTTTGGACAGAAACCACACCCAACTTTTTTTGGGGGGGGGGTTAGCCAGAGTGGCAGGCCCACAGCCAGGCCTACTATCCAACCCGCTGCAGGCAGCCAACCACTGGGACGCAAGCCTTGGCTGCCATCAAGCCCCTCTGGCTACTAGACTTCGGCTTTGCACTGACCTTTTATTTTTTATTTCTGGATAATATTTTGTTTTCAAACCCCAAATCCATGACATGTTGTTCCTTTTAAGGGCTCACAGTACCTGGGCAAGACACTTGCCCTGGACCGCCAGTACATTTACAGGATTTGCCGAACCCCAACACGTGATATGGGCCTGGGTCGGCAGTACCTGCCTCAGACCTACAGACCCGGACCACTTTATAGTGTCCGGGATCCACAGGTCCTGTAAAGGTAGTGTGGTTCCAGCAACTTTTTTTCATTAAACTATATTTACTCCATGGGGCAGGACCCTTCCTGTGGCCTGGAGGTCAGGATGTCTGCCTACCATGCTCCTTAATGTGGGCCATACCCTGCATCCTAAAATAGCGGACGCAAAATACATTTTTCATATTACTCGGATGGATCTGTGGTATCAACAATCCCAATAAACATCTGTTATTCAGCGCCAAGAGGCCCCTTTCGGGGTGAACGTGTGCTTTATACATGTTATCTGCAGGTCTAAAAAGGGTGCGGGGAGATGAGGCTAGCTCGTCCAATGGGAATCCATGGATTTGTTTTTCTTCATTTCAGGACTTTCAGAAGATCCTTTAAAGCCCACTCTACAATTTTTTTAAACGCTTACATCTCAAACTACGGAACAGATTTCTAACACACACACACACACACACCCACCCACCCACCCCCCCCCTTTTATGCCAATTTTTGTGTAAATCCATTCAGCGTTTTGGGCTGCAGGTGCGAGCAAAGTTTCACACAGGAGCTAAAATGGAAAAACATTCTTTCCCCCAACTGCCTTAAACTTTATTTGTCATCTGCACAGATCTTTACGAACATTACTGTGCTGAACCTCACCGGATTAGGCAAAGATATTATCAAATTTTGTGTAAACCCATTTATCGGGTCAAAAGTTATAGGCAACTTTAAAATAAAATAAAAAAAGCCTTTTCAATGGACATTACAGCTGAACCACAGTTAATTTTTCTATTGTCAACTTCGCTGCACTTTGGTAATAACAGAATTTGAACTTTGAGCTGTAGTAATGCGTGGATAAGCGTTTATTAGTACATTTGTAGAGTAAATCAAATGACTCTTTGAAATGATGTCAGTATGGCTTCTAGGCATACTTGTTCGTGAGTGTGCTTAGTGGCTTTTGCAGGATAAGCTAACCTGGCTACCAGTGGCGGCTCCTCCATTATGGCGGGGGAGCATTGCCCCACTGCTCAGAGCCAGCAGATGAAAAATAAAATCATATTAAAAAAATCATCATTTTATTTTTCACTGACTGAGCCGACTCCGCAGAGTGGCCCAAGTCTAGGGCAGAGCCATCCTCTATAGACAGCAGCAGCGAGGAGGAGAGTTGGGCACTGTAAGTGCGTATGTAGGTTTGGCCGGCTGTCTTAGGATGGCCAAACCGACATGCGCACTTACATATCTCCAACCAGCTGTGTTGCACAGCCGGGTGGAGAAGAGGCACAGGCTCCCTGAGCAAGCGTCAAACCAGCCCGCTCAGACCAATCCCAGCACTTTTCTCATGCTGGGTGATAGCATAGTGTGGCCCATGGACTGTCGGGAGCAGAAACAATCTACCTATTCATGAAAGAAGCTGAACACTGGTAGCAGCAGGTAAGTACATTTTTTATTATTTCCCCCTGCGCAGCCTCACCACTTTTTAGGTTGAGCCTGAGCCAGCACGCATGCGCTGCTCTGCGAGGCTTCTTGTAAGCACTCTAAACTTCTTTGTGTGGACTGTGGGTCCGACTCCCCCCCCCCACCCCCGCATTGGGTTGGTTGTTGCCTGTGTCATTTCGTTATCGTAGCCTGCTAAAGGCGGGCGCATGTCCCACCTCTTTAGCAAAGGTTCACTTCCACAGTGTTTTGCTTGCGGGAGCGAGCAGCGGCCTGCAGGGTGGCAGCTGCATTCCTCGTTTTTTTCTTCCTTACAGCGCGCGCGCACCACTTGTGGGCACCCTTACAGCGCACGCACATCGCACACCACTCATGGGACGCTGTTCTTTGTACAATTCTTCATGTATTTTCACTGCTGTTTCAGTGCTGCCATTTACCCTAATGTAGTTTAAAGTTAGTGTGCATTCGCACACTGTCTCCTGGAGCCCTATGGCCCTCACAACAAGCTGCTGTTGTAAGTCTAGTACTTTTGTTTGCAGTTTTATATAGTGGGAACTCGACCCGAAGGTATCGCTTTCCGTGCGCACCAGTTACGTACAAAAGGGCAGTTAGTTGTAGTACTTCTGAAACTCACACAAGAGCAGCACTGCTAGATGGAGATGTCGAGGATGTGGCATTTAGGTGTCGCGTCGGCAGAGAGCATGCGCGGGGTGTTGCACTCGGAGGTTCACCGCCTCATCCTCGTCCTGTAGCCTTCCTTCGGCATTGCTGGTGTCCGCCGCTTCCTCGGGCTCACGCGGGAATGGGTTCTCTCCGCCCCAGGAGCAACTGGGCCTCTATGCTGCTGCTTCTCCTGCCGCTCTTCCTACAGCACCCCCCGGGGTGTGCGGCCTGAAGGAGCGGGGTCCCACCGTCACAAACAAGGTAACTACTACTGACCGGGCGCTCCGGGCAGAGGGGCGCCTCCGCCCTGTTCGTTGCATCGAACTTTCAGATGTATAGTTTGAAAGTTGTACTTTCATTGTGGTATTGTTTATTTTACTATTTTTTAGGAAATCAGCTCTATAGCAACTTTACAAAGTCTCTCACGCACAGTTTTCTACTGTTTTGTTTTTAATTACGTAATCGATTCCACCAATGCATGTGTTGGTAGTGGGAGCCTGGCCCAATGTATTTTTAGCTTCATGTGGTTAACTGTATACCTTGCAGGTCAGAAATCCCAGGGCTACATGTTTTTAGGTTGTTTGCAAACCGCCGTCACGGCCATTGGCGCTCTGTGCGCAGAGACCCTCCCAGCTTCCCAAACCCCGTGCAGCGCACAGCTGATCATCATAACAGTTAAATTATTACATTTTCATTAAAGCAATAGACATTCTTTTTAGGTCGTCATTATTCCCACACATTATACAACATAGGTGAAGCTGGAAAACATCCAGCAGTGCTTTCTTTTGAGCTTGCCTTGCGGTGCTTAAATGATGTATTGTGTAATTTATACAATCTCTTAAAAAATATACCCTACAGCGCAACATCACCTCCAGAATCAAACAAGCATCTCCTCAAAACAACACCAGTTAAACAGAACTCAGCACCACCTTAACACCACCGCAACACCACCACCACCTCACCATGCCTCACTACCACTATGTGTTACAGCAAACAAATGATGGACGGAATGCTGACAATGCAAACATTCTCCCCCAGTCAAAAGATCTGGGCTAAATCCATCGTTCTTTTGCCCACTACTCCACCCCAGTTTGGACCCAGCCATGTGCAAATCAGTCTTGACCCTGTGCCCCATGGGAACAGTCCAGACCGAACTGCCAGGCCAGGTCCTCCCTAGACCGGAAACAAGCATCCTGGGACCGGTTTCAGGGTATGTCACCCTTCTTCAGCCAGGCTAGCTTGAATCCAGTGGCACAGTGAGCAAGGGACCCACGCCTGGGCATCGCCATCCCACTTAGGGCGAAAAGTGTTACAGCAAACAAATGATGGACGGAATGCTGACAATGCAAACATTCTCCCCCAGTCAAAAGATCTGGGCTAAATCCATCGTTCTTTTGCCCACTACTCCACCCCAGTTTGGACCCAGCCATGTGCAAATCAGTCTTGACCCTGTGCCCCATGGGAACAGTCCAGACCGAACTGCCAGGCCAGGTCCTCCCTAGACCGGAAACAAGCATCCTGGGACCGGTTTCAGTGTATGTCACCCTTCTTCAGCCAGGCTAGCTTGAATCCAGTGGCACAGTGAGCAAGGGACCCACGCCTGGGCATACCCATCCCACTTAGGGCGAAATGGCATGGTGAGCAAAAAAATGATGGATTTAGGCCCAGATCTCTGTACTGGGGTGAATGTATGACATTGTTCTGCATTCTGTCCATCAACTGTTGTTTTTGCATTTGTCACCCCGAGTGGGACGGGTATGCCCAGACGTGGGTCCCGTGCTCTCCATGCCACTGGAATCAAGCTATCCTGGCTGAAGAGGGGTGAAACCCGAAACCGGTCCTAGGATGCTTGTTTCCAGTCCAGGGAGGACCTGGCTTGGCAGTTCGGGCTGGACTGTTCCCATGAGGCACAGGGTCAAGACTGATTTGCATATGGCTGGGTTCAAACTGGAATGGCATGGTGAGCAAAAACGATGGATTTAGGCCCAGATCTCTGTACTGGGGTGAATGTATGACATTGTTCTGCATTCTGTCCATCAACTGTTGTTTTCACTAACACTATAGCATCACTCAGCACCACTATAGTATCACTCAACACCACCTCAACATCACTAAGCACCACCTCAACTTTAGAACAGCCAGGAAGAAGTCGCTAGCATTGCAACGACAAAAAAACATTTTTTATGGTAATTCTTTTTTTAATTGGGTCATTCAGTTGTACATAATATCTTCTTGGTTATATACAAGGTAACAAAAATACTTATAATACTCTTTTATTATAACTTTTCAACATGCTGCACAGCAGCCACAATGCTCTATAACATAGCTTAAAAACATTGGCAAAGCCGAGAGCACTGGCTGAACACTTCTAAGGACCCAAAGGTGAGACCTATTGGCTATGGCAATGCTTGTTATTGGCAGCAGCTGCCACTGCTGGCTACAGCTAGACACTGCGGCTTTGCACGGGTCTTTGCTGCATTTTCATTCTGTTCCTACTTGGTTGCTACTGAGTAACCGCTTTAATGAGTAGGTCTGTAGTGTTGCCCTCTGTGATCTATGGTGAATTCCTTCATAAGTTATATACAAGAGAGTTGCATGACATTGGGAAGTTTGACTGGCAGCAGCTCAGGGGATTTAGAGAATAGGTTCTCTTTCTTTGTTGCTTAATAAATTCAAGTGAATCTATGGTGGCCCCGTGTGTTCCCGCCGTCTCCAGAAAATTATTCGTCCACAATATTTCGGTTTCAAAATTCTGCTGAAAAACACCAAATCTCTTCCATTGTACAGCAGCAGGGCCTGGATGAGGCAGGGATTACTGGCTCACATGAAAGGCATATTCTACCCATTTTAAAAAGTAATAGCAATTCATTGAGTTCTTTTGAATAAATACATTGGCTGGGCTGACCTGGAAGAATTGCATTTCCACAATCAAGGGCTGAAGTCACTCCAACATTACATCACCACCGTCTACTCTGAAAAGCCCTGCGCGTGGAATTGTAATTTACAAGAGCCAATCTCCTTCCAAACATCTCATGCCCTTGGGGAAAACTAATTTGTAGCTCAGTATAAAAAAATGGATACAACCTGCTATGAACATGCAAAGTGTCAACTTCCTTCTAATTTTCTTTTACTGTAGAATGTCAGATTTTTAAATTATGAGGCTGAAGGCCGTGGAGTGATTTATTAAGTTATAATATTGGCAGCACAATGCTGCAACAATGCAGATGTGGAGGCTTTCAAGCTGGTTTCTATTACCTTCCCACTGTCTAACATTGAAGGGGGGGGCATCTTTGTTACCCAACATGCAACAGACTGAGAAAAAGTTGGGTGCCAATATTCCCCACAATTCTCTCCCTCCCCCACCCACCCCTTGTCATTTTAAGAACCATAAAACAACACAAGGGGACAACTGCTGTCTAAAAAAGGACTGGCTTAGTTGTGCCCCCTTGGACTAAATCTCACTTGAGACCACAACACATCCACTTGTAGGAGACCTCACTGGACTGAAATGCCCCAGTGTGCAGCAGGCGTTTGCACATGCTTTTTACTTCCCATGGCACTTTGTATTAGAAAGGGCCGCAGACACTTCCATAGACCCGTCTGTAAGCATTGCTTTGCTGATAAATGTTGGTGGTGTCACTTGTTCATGTCCTAATTGTTACATTACACTAGTTTCCTTTTCCTTACTTGAGGACGTTCACAGTAGCTGTGTGCCTTAAACCCCTCCCACGTTGGAGAGCTCTAGTTGAACATGACTAAGATGAGACTAGGACCAGCTTGCACCCATGCTAGGAAAGAAGCAGCGGCTAGTGGAATCCTGAACGCGGCATCTGAAATATGAGCCCTGTGATGCTTTCAGTATCTTCCAACCATTCCCCGACTCGACTACGACAACGTGCTCTAAGCAGGAATCACCACCCAACCCCTGAAGAGACTCCAGATGATACAGAACTCGGCTGCCAGACATCCTCAACCTCCCCAAATGGACCCACATCACCCCCACCCCCCTCCTCAGGAACCTCCACTGGCTTCCCATCCAGAAAAGATGCCAATTAAAGATACTGATACACGCTTATAAGGCCCTCCATGACCAAGAACCAGCATGCATTAACCACCACCTGAGCTACCACCTACCCTCCAGACACCTGAGCTCCGCCTCCCTTGTCCTCGCTCACATTCCCAGCGTCCATCGAAGCCACAGTGAACAACGCTCCTTCTCCTACCTCACCGCCATATCACGGAACGACCTTCCCATCCACCTCCGAACAGCATCCTCACTCACTGAATTCAGAAAGTGACTCAAGACCTGGCTCTTTTGACTGATCGCAGCAGGATCTTAGCGCCTGGATACCCTCATGGGTGATTAGCCGCACTCTACAAATCCGGATTGATTGAAATCCAGATTGATTCCCCTGACTGTGCCGAGTCCCTGCATAATCCCAGCTTAAGTACACAATAACACTCTTGGGTTTAAAAGTGCTGCATAGCCCATGTCCAGCTTAGTAATGGGACCTGATAGACTCACTTTGCTAGTGGGTAGTTCCTGCAATACTCAGAATGACAGCTCACAGCAAAGCAGTGTTTCCAGATGTAGATGGATGCTCCCCCAGCTTTGCAACATCTGATTTAAATGTCTTCAGTCTGTAAGCCATCCATCCTAGCCTCCCTTTTAAACAGATAGCGGTTTTTAAAAATTATTTCCAAGAAAACACATCCGGCTATGGAATATTTTGTTACTGTCCATTTTAAATTCCAAGTTTTAATCTGCCAGGACCTACCACGTTTCAGAATTCTGCACCACAGCTCTTTCCACCGGTCACCAGGAGGAGAGAGGAAGAGCAGGCCATACATTCCTGCATCTGCAGTAGTGAAACTGGATCAGAGCCCACTGACCGCCAAGGGGGATAAGCTGTGCTCCGTACGAGTGGCTTAGGCTGGACCCAAAGCCTTGTACCACCAGTGCCTATCTAGCATTGGAGAGTTGTGAAACGATGCAAGAAGTTCAGGGGTGTCAGGTCTTCTTTCACTACCTGTAAAGGAGCCTTTTGCTAGACAACCATGGGCCTTTTCCAGGGAGTGGTTCTGCAAGATGCATCCTTGGAAACAGGCAAGCAGAACTTTCTGCTGCAAGGTCAGAGTCACCAGACCCAGAAAGGCCTACAGGGAGTGATGATTGCTCATCTTCTGGGTGCAACATTCCAGGGTCATCAAATCTAGAGGGGAATGTTAGTTTGATTCTTCTTACATCCATCCCATGGTGCAAGACCACAGAGGCCCAGACTCAACCCTATGGTGCAGAGCAACATCTCTGCAGAATGTGTAGTCTGGGTTGCACTATCTATGACCTTTGATAATAGACCTAGCTGGACAAGGCCTCAGCCACCTTGGAAGAGATGATTCTGCGATCCAATGTTTTTATCCTCCTGAGTGTTACTACCCGCCATCCCACACGGCCTGTGCGGGTGAACTCCAAATATTAAGGCCCCTTGATGCGGTGCTTCACTGACCTTGCTGCATCTTTACAGATCTCTCCTCTCTTCTTCCTCCTCTGACTGAAATCCAACATCTGGAGGATGGGGCCATTTTTGTTCTGCGTAAGGGCCAGTGGATCTTCAATGGCCTCTTTGTGAGGACAGGGGCACCTACGACAAGCAACAGCAGCTCTCATACACAGGAAAACAAGATGATAAGATGCTGGCTGATGACCTGCTATGCTCTGGAACGCCATTCCAATCTAGATGCAGCAGCTTCATCTGTCTTGTGAGGCTCACAGGAGAACCGGTTAGTGCCAAACCTCCTTCTGCCATGAATAGACATTCTACAGAAAATACACTAAGAATACAGTTGTAGGACCTTTATGAAAACCAAACTCCTTTTGTAGTGCACATGATGTGTATAGTTGGGACTATAAAAACAAACAGAATAGTGGCAACAATAGTAGCTACAAAACTGAATTTTAGAAAGAAATGCAGCATTATAATGGTATTTTAGGGTTTCCCTTCATTTGTTATTCAACCGCTCCCTTATTGCCTCTAACTAAGCTGTCTAAACACAAAAAGGAGCCTGTCGGAGTTTCTTAGGTGGCCTTGCTTTTCATCTGCACAGCTTGATGGAACAGCAGAGGAAGATAGCTAGTGTCCCACCAGCCCGATGAGCATTGTCCGGAAGCCCAAAGGTCCCTGTTCATGGCCTTCAAAAAGGTGTTTGGGTTCATGCCCAAAATCGTGCCGGCTTGTTTGTATTTAGCTTAAATACTCTTCTCAGATTGTTTCGAAAATAATGGGGCCTCTTACAAGTACCATGAATACAAAATATAACATTTGTTTACAATTGAAAATATGCTTTCAAATAACTGATTATATGAAATGCCATGGGGGGTACAAAAGCAGAACAAATGTCAATAGGATTTCACTGTAACCACGATTATTTGGACACATCCGGCTTCCCATTGCTTAGCGCAGATAGTGGTTGAGGAATGGCTACTTGAAGTACGCTCTGTGCCATAGAAGGGCTAAGGTTGCTTAACATGCTTGGTTAATAATTAATACAAGTCTCATTCCTTTTCTTTAGGAATAACATTCTTTGGATAATCCATTTGCAATGATACATTCGGAGACTGAAATAAAGGTTCTCTTCCAATACCAACCTCCAGAATTAAGGTTTGACCAGCGGTACCCCTAAAAAGGAGGCCTATGGCATTTCAGTGAGCTTGGAGTAGTATGAGGCTTCTGCAGTTCAAAGGACAGCAGAATTACAAGTTACCAGGTTTTCTATTTTTTTAAAAATCTTTTTATTTGAAGAACAGTAGTGCAGGTAAAATCCAATACGTACCGTTCAAGGTGCATCAGCATAAAACAGTACATAACATCATAGCATTGAGACATTGAAAAATCCCCAAACATGCGTATAGGGGACTAAACTCTATCCCCAGGTTCCACCATCACCAATCTCTTCCACCCTCCGCCCAGCACAACTCTATTCCAGTTCCACCCCATCTTCACAGAAAGAGCAGCAACTGCCCCAAACCTCCTCCCATTTTTAGACGCAGCCCCTGTTCTGGTTCACATCTTTTTCAGCCCGCTGGCACCAGCCCATGTCTCTCTCCCAGTCATGAATCCCGGGCTGCGTTGAAGTGCCCAATGCTTTCGTAGATCCCTTTTTGCCACTCTGGTCCCTCTAGCCATAGTTTTTTTATATTTAGGCCAAGCCCCCTCCCCTTATACATTCAGAAGAAGCCATTTGGCATACAACGGGACCTCTGTAGCCACTACTCTGGACATTGATCTTCTTACACTCTCCCAAAAGGATTTGCTAAATGGACAGGCCCTTACTATATGCATAAATGTACCATCTTGACCGCAGCCTCTTATGCAATATTGTGTGGGCGCCAGTCCTATCTTGTGTAGCAGTGTTGTTGAATAATATGATCTATGTAGGATTCAGAGAGGGATCAGATGAAACCCTGCCCTTATCGCTATGACTCTTGGACCCTGCAGCGCCTCACTACATTCCTCATCATCTATTTCTCCCAAATCTACCACCCAGTGGTCCATGATGGAGCCCAGTGTAACCGGGGCGTTGTTCATAATTTTCTTATAGGTTAGGTAGATGGCCTTGTCTGGCACATGTTACCAGGGTTGCCCACCTGCCATTAACATGCGAGGACCCCTGGGTGCTGGCCTGACAGCTGAATACTCCATGCATGTGTGCGCACATGGCACTGGCTGTGCAGGGTTTTGATTTTATACATCGCAATGACTGTTCAGGGTTTTGGTTTTAATACAGGATCCTACCACGAGGTGGCTATGGAACCACATGTTGGGAGTACTAGGGAGCAGGGACTTAGGGGAACTAAAGGCCACAATTTCATTCAGAAAGAATGAGGTGGCTCACAGGTAAAACTAGTATTTTTTTTTACTGAGAATGAAAGTGACTAGCCTTCCAGTTGAAGTGGTAGAAATAAAAATGCATTTAGAAAATGAAGTGAGCTAACCACAGAAAATGTTCTGATCATTGAATTATTAATGCTGGTGCCTGCGCAAATATATGGGGTGCAAAGCTGGGCAGAAACCAGCCACAGCGGATGGGAGGGTTGATCACGGATTCCATGCAAATCATTTGGCCCATCAGTCACAAAAGTCGTACAGAATATATATTTACGTTGTACATGTAATGCACAATTTTAGGAACGGAGTAGGAAGGTGCGAGGGATCCCAGGGCACACTACACATGGGGCAGCTGGAGCAGATCAAGCTCATGTTATCTGGTCGCTCTGGGTTAAGAAACCACAGACCAATACATATAGAAAAAAATAATACTTTTATAATTACATACAAACACCAGTGAACAGCTATCTAGAGGGTGTCCAACAGGAAGGTGCGCCCTACACAGGGCATGAGATGCTGGTCGCATTAGGGGTTAAATAATAACAAGACAGGCAATCGGCCTTTTCTGCGTGGTCACCCCAGATTTTTCACCTTTTTCTGGACCCTAACTTTTTTCAGATTTTAGAACTTTGCACATTACTCACCTGCTAATAAACCCTATGACAGATTAAACCCACCATTTTAAATATTAATAATAATTCACCCCTATATAGGACTTGTGGTAAACAGGGCAGAGTTCATGGATGGTATTTAAACATAGAACACGTAGAAATGTAATATAAACTAGCACTCAAAAGCTATTTTTCAGTGTGGTAGGCCTAGCTGCCCCATGTAGTGTACAGATTCAAATCTTAATACTGTATCATGAATTAGCTAGAAAAATAATTAAACTACCTTTAATAGTTATTAAAAATTTGATTTAATAGTGATGTTGGATTTTTAATAAATATTAAGAAGTAACTTTTGGGAAGTTACATTTTTGCTGACTGAAGTTCCTGGAGGCTAAATTGGCATTTGCTCTCCCACTACAGCCAGCCAGTGATTAACATTTAAATCGGTGTGAAAAGGTATGCTGACCTGAATGGGCAGAGTTGACTCCTCTCAACCTGAAAGAATATGCTGTGAGCATCTTTTTTGACATTACAGTGCCAAATCCTGCTTGACAGGTCTGCTGTGTTTGAGGTGCACTTGAAAGAAAGAAAACAGGATGACAAGACAATACTTGTACATCCACGTATGCTTTCTGGAACCACTGCTTTGCTTTACCAGACGTCTGTCTCTGGGTTTATTGCAGGTACTGTGGCTGTTTCAAATTGTATTTTGATGTTAGATGTGAGAGGGCACTATGATTATAGGAGTACACTGCCCACATGCATACAGCCCTTAGATCTCAAGTTTAGTGTGGCTGAAGACTTTAATCAAATTGAAAATGCCCATAATGTGTACCGTTGGCTTCTGGAACTTTTACCTCATTGGCTAGGGTGTGCCCAGGAGTCATTCCCACTAGCCATAATTGTGGCATCGTCAGACATTCACACTTCAGAATACTCCTGGACCTGAAGATCATTAGAGGAGTGAACCTACTGTCTTTGACCCGAGAAGAGCCTTGAAGGATTGGACCTGCTTTCTCTTGTACCCAGGACAAAGAAGTGGACTCCAAGGGTTACAAGTCTGACCACCTGTTAAAGCTACAAGGACACAACAAGCTACAAGAGGCCTTTTCAGCAACTGCCCATCTTATCTGCAGCAACTTAACCTGGGCTGGAACCAACAGCTGCCTGCGTGACACCCCATGAGTCTAGGTGCATCACCTAAAGTCTCAGGGATTTTAGAAGTGTACCCCTATGGTGGATTGGGACTTAAAGGACTAAAGTCAGAAGGAAAAATCTTTCACCAGGACGTACCTGGTTGGTGTATCTGACCTGCGCTCTATTGCAGTCTGCGTCAAAAAGCACCCAAGTCCCACTCTCCCACAAGCATTGACTATCGTTTGCTCTTTGTGCTTTTTAGCTCTATTCCTACTTAAAAAATCTAAAAAATCCTACTTCTTGTTCCCCTTATCGGATGTTTAGCATTTTGGTATCATTTTGGTTATTGAATTTTACTCTATTTTTCAAATTGAGTTTGGGATTTTTATTGCATTGCATCTATTTGTTTTTTGGTCCTGCATGAATACTTTACGCGTTGCCGTAAGTCAAGCCTGTCTGCTCTGTGCCGAGCTACCAGGCAGTAAAGCTCAGGGTAATTTAGTGACTTTGAGGGTTCACCCTGACAAGGATTGTGATTATTTCCTGAGGAGGGTTGTCACCCACCCCAAAATATCATCCAATTTCTTACAACCTGCAATAGTTAAAAAATAGAGATTGTAACCGATACAAGCCTGCCGGGCTGGGGATGTGCTAATGCAGATGAAAGCGAAGGTGTTTCCAACCTAGTCCTATCAGAACGTAGAGCACATCTTAGACAGGGGAAACATTCTTTACCACTCATGCATTTATGACACATGCCTTCACCACTGCTGCATGGCAAAGGCAAGCGTGGCAAAGGCATGGGTTGTATCATCATACAACACTTAAACGGAGATAGATGGCCTTGCCCCTTAATATTGGTGTGATGGGCATTACGTGGACATATATGCATGGGGCATGTATTACAGACTGCTAATGGTCCACAAATCATTAGTCAAGATGTTTACCAGAAATGGGACTGGAAGATTCACACCCTCAATGCCTGGGTCCGCAACATCATTGCTGATATGGACTGTGAGTGATGCAGGGAAGGAGGTGCACGCGTGTGCCGTGATGTGTGTTGTAACCCAGGTCTGTCACATGGCGGTTAATAAAACAGTGGATAGAAGGTATAGGTAGACAATCTTAACATAAGGAGGAGAGTCTTATAAGCATGTTGTGGAAAGTTGAGGAAGAAAGTGATCTTCGAAAGGGGACACTCTGCATTATGATCGCACTGCACTGACTTCATCATGCAGTGGTTCCATACGGGGCGGGAAAGTGGCGGCTTGCTCTGGCCTCCAGAGGGCACGCGTCTATGATGGGGTAGGGATTCATTTTTGGTGGCTTAGGGTAAAGGAGGTGTGGAGATGTTTGAGGAATTGCATGCCGTGTTTAGCTAGTGACAAACATCAAAGGGTGCTGGGGACACCCATGCTTCCAGCAGAGTTTCGCAGTGGTGAGGGAAGATAAGGATGTGCCACTAGAACATAAACACCGGAAGAAACTAGTGTTTCGCTTGAAAGAGGGATACCAAGACAATTGATTATTGATAAGCAAGTTCAAATGATATCGGATGAAATTTGTAAATATTTGAAAGGTTTAGAATCAATCAAAAGAGAACCCCCAAGCGAAAGGATTTGAGGACCTATTTAAACGAACTGAAATATAATTTCCATCTTGCTTTGGAGGCGTATCTGGTTTGGAAGAGGAGATGAGGATAATGTTGAGGCTTGAGAGATCCACGCTGCCTCCTGGCACTGGATCCCTTCCAGTTGTGCTGTTGCGGCACGGTCTTCTCTCTCTGTTCCTAGTCAAGCCCTGCTTGGATGGTCGCAGCAGACAGGAACGCTAACCTTGGGAGAGAAAGAGTACAAGGCGAGGAGATGCCAGGATGTGTGTACAGGGAGGCATGATAGCACGGCTCGCGTTGATGAGAAGTGTGTGAATGTGAAGGGCTAGGAATAGGCTGGTTTACTGGAGGGAGGCGGGGGTAAGAAGGTTTGACAAAGAATTTTAGTTGAGGTCACTAGAGTCATAAGGAGCTCTGATGAGGCGCAGGGTGGTCGTCTATGGCGGAATAGTTAGAGATTATTAATTAAGGTGGAAGAAACATTGTAAGTGTGAAGAGAAGGCTGATAAAGAGAATGAGTGCAACAAGTGCAAACTGAGTGGACTGAAAACTTGTGCGGATCGTCTGAGTGGCTCGGAGATGGGCAGCGTAGACTGCCAAGTCCGCACCGGATCTTTAAGTGGTTTGAGAGGTTTGTTTTTTTATTTGGAAAAACCATCTAATTTGTAATCTGTGTAGTTTGTGTTACTGTCTTTTTGCCCCATTAGTTTTCGATTGTTATATAGGGGAAGATGGTGGATTACGGTTGGCTCTGTGATTTCTTTGTGAAACCCTCTAAGGATGGGATTTGACACACAAATTTAAAGTTACTGCATGAATCTGGAGGCTACTGATGTCCAACCTGTAGATGATGCATTTACTTCTACCCATCTGTAAATCCGTCTATTCTCTAATCAAATATTTGTAGTTTTCTTCTAAAATATTTAAATTGTTTTATTACATGACATTCCTAACTCCTCGGTCGCCTCGCAAAACATAGATGTAAAAACAGTATCCTTGCAGAAATGATCCAGACAAAACTCCCATCTTAAAAGCAGGTATGAGTCGCGTATCTAGAATTTCCCTAAAGTAGCGCCAACCTTCAACATTGTTTTTTGTGACGCTACTGACGCTTTGTTGAAATAACTCCCACCTAATGTAAAAACTATTGTAAAGCTGAAACTAGGTTTTGAGAATAGACGAATTGCTTCAATTCTGCTCCAACTACAGGTTTGTATCTTTGCGTCCAAAGTACTGATAAAACTCAAAAACAATTTTATCACTTTGGATAAGCTGACTCGTCATTTTTTTTTAAAGGATCCACCATCCAATAGGAAAGGAAGCTCGGGTACAAAGGAAGGAAACATGCTGGTGCCCAACCCTTACCATCCTTCCCTAGCAGGTTGAGTCTTGTCAGTCTTGCATCGGTGAACTGGGAGTAGTTAAGCCTGTTCCCCACTGTGGCATGATCCAACCATGCTTTCGAAGGCCAGGCAGGGAGGGCGAGGCGAAAAGCAACTTTCTGAGAACGTTAACAGAGTTATACTGTGGACCCCTTAAGCTCTTGGACACTGAGGCCTCGCCTCTAGGGGGAACCTGTTTTTGGAATAACAATCACCCTGAACGACCACATAATGATGCACTTAAGGACCGGAATTCTAAATTTGATAAAACTTCACAGGTACTATAAGTCCATGTGGCCCTGGAGAGAAACCTTCATTCAACTCTTGTCGACTTCTGGAGATATTTATATAATTAGTGAGAGACTTGCTTTAACCTCTTACATAAATATATTTCAAGATATTTGTATGAAGGGCACAGCCTTCTGGGGTGGCTCTCAAGGAATCTTTGCTGATGCCCTGAGAGGTTAGTTACTGATTAAGATTAGGACAGAGAAATTATGCGAATCTGCAGCAGTGGGGTTTTCCACATAGTTATGGATTTGCAGCAGTTGCCACACAATCATCATCTTATGCATAGTTATTAAATGTTAACCAAAACAAAAAAAACATTTCAAGCTCAAACGGATCAAAAGTTACTAAAACCGCCACCAGATATGTTGCCGCGCAGTGACAGGCCCCTTTCTGGTACTGAATGCTTTATTTAGGTGTTAAACTGGTATTAATGAGGTGAAACCTTTGCCGACCCTCCCACATAATTTGACCCTCTCTTGCTGCCTAAGTCCAGTGGCTCTATCGATAGGGAAAGAGCTGAAGGTACTTTGGAAGAATCGCACTGAGGTTTCAGTATCTTACCATGATATATACAAAACCAGGTCTTGTGGGGGCCATGCCATTAGAAAATCTTTGCCATGAACAGACAGACCCCTATAATAAAATTTAAAGCTGTGTAAGATGGTACCTATTTGTAAATCTGACCTTACAGGGGGAATGGATTAGGACATGGTTCTGGAGTTCCACAAATAGATATTCATTACAAAAATCAGCAGGAAAGAGACACTATTCGGTTTGAAATGGGGCATTTTCTTCTTGGACAATTCATTAGTATCCTCTTGTGGGGACCCCATGAAGAATGGATCGATACAGGGAAGAAGATGGCGAAAGCATCCATTGCACGTTAATACCAGGTGGAGGAAAGGCAGGGGAGATGCTCCCGGTGATTTCATTGGTCATTGATTTCCAGATGAGTCGTAAATTGAATAATCGTTGATGTAGAATGAACAGAACTGATCTCCCCGCTTGCTTCAAGGATATTAAATCTGTAAGTCTAAGATCAATCAATAGAAAGGACTAAACCAAAACAGACACCGAGTTTTTGGGATTGTTCAGATGTTTGCAGCGACAGCAATTCGGTGATGGAGCCGTCTACCCAGAGCATCATGACTTCACGAGAGCGGGTACTGCTGTGGCAAAGAGAAAAGGAGAACCAAAAAAGGAATCCACCGATTCCTACCATCCAATGAGAAGCAGCCACTTGTCCTGGTCAGTTCTTTTTAGCGTAAAGACTGGTGCTCGTATAGCATACCGCGATGTCCGTGAGGTCACTGATCATCATAAGCTCTTGCTCGCGAGTTTCCTTACTGAGGAACACACTTTGTTAGCCTTTCACTTACCGTCATCATATTGGTGTTTGCCATGTGAGCAAGTAACCAGATCGGGGAACGTTCCTTCTGTTAAATGTGTTTTTTGTGGTCCAGGAGTTTCCCTTGTGGGAGCCCTCATCATAAGGAACTCATATCACAGACCGCTTTGGGGGTCTCAGAGCAAAGACACATGGTCCTGGGGGGCAGCTGGAACGGTCACTCGCAGAACCTGGTTTCTGTGCAGATTCCCTGCACTTGATTGCACACCTAGGGCTCCAAAGAGTGGATCGTTGGGTCACGGACTCGATGCGGGCATCGGAGTACAGGGGACCTCTTTCTCTGGCCGAGCAGCTGGTGTCTCAATCAGCAGAAGCAGTGGTTTCACTAGATCTGAAAAGTACCTCCTAGGTTTCAACTCCTTGTGCTCACTGGTCCCGCCACCATCTGCCCCCAGGTCTGTATCGGGGTCCACCATCCTTAGCTTCTTGCGCAGGATGGAGTGGGAGTGGATCCTCGTATTGGAACCAGGTATGCTCCTGTGAAGCAGAGGCAAAGTCTAACACGTCATTTGAAAAGAAGAGGGATACAAACTCTTTGCCAACTACACTGCTGAGTTCTGCCTGAATTCAACTCTCTGGACCCACCTCAAGCGCTCAGAATAATCCTACTTATCCATGAAGCCAAGCTTCCCATGCATAAGGGCAGCCAAATGGAGGCTTTGCTACCGAGAGGGTCTGGTGAAGGAAGGCGGCTGGCACAGTGAGTGTTGGTGAACAACTGCCCATTGGTACGACTCAAGAACACTCATGTTAATGTCCACAGTCATCGCACTCCAGCAACTGATGGCAAAGAGAAAAGGGGCCCACACTCCTCAGTTCATGAACGTAGAACAGACACTGTTAGACTTGGCATCTTTTGGCGTGTTTCCCCAGACTTTTTGCTTTCTGACCTCCCGGTTTTGACTCTGTTTTTGCTGGTGTAATGATTCTGCGCACTCTCCGCACTGCTGTCCAGTGGAAAAGTGCAAGTGCTCCTGTATAAAATGTGTTATGGATTGATGTTTCCATGATTGGCCTATTTGGTTTATGTGTCAGTCCCTTGTAAAGTGCACTGCGAGTGCCAGGGCCTATAGACCAAATGCTGTTGGTGGGCTGCAGCACTGGATTGTGCCACCCACGCAAACAGCCCGTAAAGTGTAACTCGGGCCTGCCATCGCAGAGCCTGTGCGCAGCCTGGGGCTGCCATGTCGACTTGGCAAGTGCGCACACTTGCAAGTCCCTAAACCTTCCCCTTTCTACATGTTAGTCACCCCTAAGGTAGGCCCAAGGTACCCCTGTGGGCAGGGTGCATTGTATGCGAAAGGTAGGACATGCCCTGGTGTGTGTGGCATGTCCTGATAGTGAATTACAGCCTAGTTCGTTTTTCACTATTGCAAGGCTACCTGTTCCCCATAGGCCAGAACGGGCAGTTTTGATTATTACAGCTTATAATCCTAACTGACCCCGGGAACATGGTAGAAATTCGAGTTTAGTATGCCTGGACTCAGAATGATAAAATGCATCTTTTAGTGAAGTTGGTTTTAACATTCTGTGTTTGAAAATACCACTTTTAGAAAATGGGTATTTTTTTGTCTAACCATCCAAGCCTGCCTCTGCGAGGTTGTGTATTCCTTGTCTGGAGTGTGAGTGACAGGGGCTGGGGGATGCCAGGAGACAGGGTGAGTCAGCACAGGGCTGAATAGCAAGATCTACATGTAGATGGGTGGGAGGAGTTGCACCTGGGCCCTGAACAGGACAGTGCCTTCCCTCCACAATGCTGGCTCCACCTCCTGTGGTGCGTCTGATGTCCCTGGCCTACTCTCTGAAAGAAGGGACGGAGACTTGTCAACAAAGTGCTCCAGAACTGGTTTGGACTAGGCAAAGGCCTCTCTGCCTTCAGAGAACAAAGGAATTTGGGATATAAATATTGGGGCCCGGACCCCATGAATTTAGATCTCGCTGGAATCAAGGAACCTGTCAAGAAGAAGGGCTGGAGAGCTGCTAGGAGGAGTACTGCCCCCTTTGCCGAGTTATTGCTTTGTTGGGTTGGCCTGCAGTTGCTGCTTCTGTCTTGGGCAGTGAAAGGACTGAACTTTCTACAAACTTGTGCTGAGTATCTCCAAGGGCCTGAAACCGAGCTGGCCTCCTGTTAAGAAGTCTCAGGGACTACAAAGACTTCACAAGCCTCTGGGTACCGCTTCTGGAACGCTGTTTCAGTTGCCACAGAGGAAGGGAACTGCAACCGACTCCGTCAACCCGATCCATCCCTGACCGGTGACCTGTTTGCACCGCAGACCGCATCGCCCCGCTTCGCATCGCAACCCTGGTCTCACCGTAGGCGACGTCCGACGCCGTCAACACCGAGCCGCTGCTTGCACCGTGACCTGTGGGCACCGCAGTTCGCATCGCTTCACTGAACCAGCCGGACCCGACCGACGCGGACGCTGCAACTGGCTCAACAGTCGTGACCGCACCGCATTTGGGGCACCGCTCGCACGTTTGCGACGCACCTCTCCGACTCGCACCGCTGTCCGACGCCAGCTCCCTCACTCCGGCGTGGTCGCCTGCATCGCAACCTGTCAGCACCGCATCGAGCATCGTCTCACCCTGCATCGCATGCCTTGGTCTCACCGACTCCGTCTGCACGACTGTCATCGAGCCGCTGCCTGCACCGCATCGAGAGGACACCGCACCTTGCATCGCTCCGTCTTGCACCGCAACCGCGGCGTACGCCGACCGGCTCGCACGCTCCGTGCCCGCCACAACGAGAAAAGGTACTGTGACCGAGTCTGTTCACGACTCTGCTGGCCCGTATCGACGCGGTCGGCTGGAACTGTTAGACTCTGTTGTTTTCAGCATCGCGGTAGACTCGGACGGAGCTACCGACTCGTACGAACTTTGTTTTTCACGATTTCTGCAAAGAAGAAGTTATCTTGCAACGTATTCATTTTTAAAGTATTTGTATTGTGGATTTTTATCGTATTTGGTCTTGTCTTGAGTATATAAAAATATTGGTTATTTTTCTAAACTGGTGTGGTGTCCTTTTGTAGTGCTTACACTGTATTACTGTTGGTTATGTGCAAACGCTTTACACATTGCCTCTAGAATAAGCCTGACTGCTCGTGCCAAGCTACCAAGGGGGTGAGCAGGGGTTATTTTAGGAGTGTAACTCCCTTACCCTGACTAGGAAGAAGGGTCCCTACTTGGACAAAGGTGCAAACCCTTGCCAACTAGAGATCCCATTTCTAACAGACACAGGCATTACTACCCAGCTGGCTCGCACAGCATATTGAGTTGTTGGTTGGGGGGGGGGGGAGAAGGGAGGGGATGTGGTCAATGCAACGACCACACATCAGAGGTGCTTTCTTTGGTGCACGCTTTTCAGTGAGTGGTGAGGGGGTAAAAGAACCATGGGAGAAAACAGCTTTTATGAGCAACCGGCTGCTCACTTGCCTCGTTCTCTATTCCTTCTCAAGGTCTGCCAGCACCAGGCAGGAGTGAGAGTTAACAGCTGAGAAAAAGGGGTCAAGAGCAGGTTGGACCTAGTGATGAACTTACCTGAAACCATCCACCTCAACTCCCCCCTCGAGCCAGAAGAGTGGGCTGAGACTTGCTCTCCAAAAACCACTGATTGAGGCAGAAGAGCTTGTACACTTGGTGCACTGACCAGGAACACAAAGCCCAGAAGGAGGTTGATGTCCAAGCTCAAAGTGAGGCATATGGCTGAAACTTTGCACCTGTAGGAGAGCGGAGACGGGGGAAGGAGTCTGGATCTACACAACAGAGTCTCAAACAATGCAATGTTCGTTTCCGGAGATTCTCTGCACCAGGAAGGTGAAAGCCCTCTTCCTGGACCTTCACAACTGAATCGGAACAAGTCATCAGAGAATTGTGGGAAACATAGCTGCACAATTCTGTGTTTTCACTTTCCGGGGGTCACAAATATGTGTTGAGTCTGACCAAAGAGGGCGACTGATGGACAGGTTGGAAGGGGGCATTGATAAGGTGCCTTGCTCCCTCACTCACTGACGAAGGCCTTATAAAAGCACCCAGTTTCCTATTTCACATATACCCATACTTACCTCTTGATTCCTTTTCTTAAAAATGAAATTAACACTTCCTTCTGCAGTAATATCACATTGTCAAAGACTGTTCTTGACACTGATGTGAGAGGCCAAAGGACATATGCAGTGCATCGACGTGACAGGCCCTGAGGCGTGGTATTCAATCCATGATCTGGACTGCCCACTTCCTCTGGGTGCACCCTCTATAAACGGCTAAGAACAACCTTTTGATTGGATGATGGACAACGCTGCCGAGAGGTCTACTGAAGTGGATGCAGCTTCATCCACTGCCATGAAGCGATGAGCCACAAATGATACCATACAGATGGTGGCTCTTGATGAGAGAAGCACCTGATCTGGCTCAGACTTGGGAGATAATCCGATACAAGAAGGAACTAGAGTTGTCAAAGCACCAGAGACCTTGGGTGTCATGGTACTCGAGGTGCACGTGGCCTGTCAGCAGCATCTTGGGGCCTTCATTGAGACATTCTAGTGAGTACGCGATAAAAAGCCAGAGTGAATGGCATTCGAGTATCCTTCTGATCAGGAGACTCGATTCTCTAGCATAGAGTTTCAGGTAAAGAAGAGAAGGCGCTGTGTGCTCTGCCGCAGGCTAAAGAGCCTCATTGGCTGCGACAAAGGTCTGGTGGGTAAGTTATGAGACAATAAGAGCGCAATTCCAGCTTGTGTCTTGGACAAAGTCAAAGTAGGCATGTCTTTAAGGCTACTGCAGCACACTCTTTGTTCAAGGGTATTCAGATTCCCTCAGACGAAGCGTGTGACCTCATGAGGGAGGCAGCAGACCACCAGGAATATCAGAGTCTGAATTCAATGAGAATAGCTAGGGGAAGCAACAGAAGATATCAAGAGGACCACACAAACACAAGAATACCTGCCCATGACTGCAGCAAGTTACTAGAAGGCATATACACTCATATCAGAAAAGCAACAGGCCACAATCAGCCATTCCGCAGGCGTGTTGTGGGGCCGCTGCTTTAACGCTGGCCCCGAGGGCAGAGTTGGAAAGTGTGCATCTTAGATCCATAGATTCATCATGGTCGGCACCATCATCAGGCATCAGATCGTCCTTCCACAATCTCTTGCCCAGGGGCTGCAGAGTGAACAAGGGAGTTTAGAAGGTACTCGGCACCAAACATTGGGGTCACTGATTCTCACACACATTGCCAGAGGTCTGCTTTTGAGCTACCCCACATCAGAGCCTGGGCTTCAGTTTGGTACTTGGTGTCTCAAGGACACTATCACATGGAGAGCAGTTAATTTAAGTAGGCCCAGACCCTGAAAGTGAAGGGCCTCGAATGGTTGCATCGGGACCACAGAAGGCATGCAGTGGGGACGCACTGCCAGGAACACGAGACTGGTGGTAGATGGAGGTGCGGTTGGCACTGCTGCCACAGATTACTAAGGCCGCCTGTTTCCTTGAATATGAGGCTTAAGTCTTTGGGCAAAGGTGTAGAACCCCTTGCCCTTTTTCCACTCAGGCACATTGATGGCAAGGATACAAGTTTGGCATGGGCAGCAAAGGGACAGAGTTAACAAAAGCGACTGCTCAAATGAGGACTGCAAAGCACAGCTCCAGAGGGCGAAGATAGGATCAAACTAAGAGTCCAAGGGTACAGAGATGGCATGACACAAAGAGGGAAATGGAACTGAATACAAAGTACCAAGGGCCTTGCTATCAAAGTAATGTGTGCTACAAAGAACCATGCCCAGAGTTCAGCTAGGCTGATCCCAGGGCTAAAATAGTCTCTTTCACTAATGAGAGAGCGCCTCAGGGGTTTGGACATAAACACTGGGAATGTCTAGGCCCTTCCATGAACCCAGCAGATGTGGGCGCAGCTGAAGAAGCGGTTGTTGGGCTCCAGTTGGAAGATGCTCAAATGACTGACATGTAATGGTGTGAATGTCTGGGGACACACACACACGGACACACACACGGACACACACACACACGGACGGACACACACACACACACACACACACACACACACACACCACACCACACCACACCACCCCCCCCACCCCCCGGTGGCCACCTACACCCGGGAGATCTAGGGTTCTTCAGTGACGGGAGAGGCTCTGTGGACTACACAACTAAATGGGAAAAGTCTATGAACCAATAATTTATATCGACCTCAAAAGCTTAACAATGCAGAATAGATTTCACAATTTAATTATACACAAAACGTACTTACTTATATCATCCACTGAAAGGTCTAAAGATGATCTATGAGGAACATAAAAGAGAGAAAGGGCCATCAGGGAAGAAGAATGTTCAAACTGGTCGGCAGAGTACCCTCAGTTCAGAGCTCTGTTAAAAGTCAGCAGTGAATCTATTACAAGATCGGAGACTTGGTTATGGCTCAACCTCTGTACTATGAAGCTCCAGCCGTCAAGAATAAACAATATATTCAGAAAGAAACTTAACATGGAGGCTTCACATACCTACTAACACCAGAGGCCCTCACTGTAGGAACTCTCAGTGCGGATTCTGTAACATCTGAACGTTTTTGTATAAATAGTCGGAAGAAGAGCAGCACACTGCCTCATGTTTGCTGCTCTGCCCTGGTGGAGGGAAACAACTTTCTTACACTTTACTTAACTACCTGGAGTGTTCATGGCAAGCAGTAGAAGGTAGAGGAACCCATGGGTCCTTAATCGCTAGATGACACGATACAAGACTGCTTCTTTAACCATCCCTCCATCGGTGTGTTGACCAGCACCCGGAGGAGAGGCAGGCAGAAAAAGCAGAGGTCCAGCCACATCTGGTGGTGTGTTGGAAGGCCAGGCGGAGAAGGAGCAAGACCAGGTTGCTGTAGAATGACGCTGGCCACATCACACACAAGGAGACATTTAAGGGGGCAGCAACTTAATGCCGCTTCATACTCTTACCAAGCTAACCTTACACGAAGGGATGTTAAGCTCAGCTTAGGTGGGGTCTTGTCGTTAGTATCCACCATAAACGCACCACTTCCAATCTGCCGGGGGAAGGGACTTGAGCTTGCGGGGGGGGGGTCTTAGGGATCATCACACAGCAGAAGACTCTCACTGTACTCTTCTGTGCCAGGTATGTATGAGCGAAAGTTTGCCGTCTGTCACCTGGGCTGTAGCCTGTTCTGTGAGACACCACTATTATTAGTGGTCGTTATTGTGGGACTGTCTTAAGTGTGAGGGTTTGTTAGGAGACAACAACTGTATTATTTTATGTGGCTGTTGGCAGGAACCATCCACTATTCCATGATGATGCCACCAACTACCAGCTCACACTTACTTACCCTCACCCTTCCCCAGCAGGATCATCAAACAAGCAGTCTATGCTCAACACCAAGATCACATTAACACCAACCATCTTGTGCACCACTAAGAATCGGGCTTCAGATCACACTGCGGCACCAAGACCCGTCCTTACCAATCACAGACGGCACTCGTCCCATCTATGCAACCAACAGCAGTTCACTCACATGGGGTTCTCCAGGTCCTAGAAGCTCCATATCGGCTGCTGATTCACACAGGGCTCCATCTTGCCCCAAGTCACCTTCAATCCGCAAATCCCGCCCCTTGGGAGCATACGCCCCTATAACGGCATAGACATTCACCACGATGCCAACAGCACACAAATATACTTGAAAGCTTCCTCCAGTCCAGACATCCGAAGCCTCAAACACTGCCTGCACCACAAACAGACCTGGATGTCTAGCGCCTGCATGAAGCTCAAACCCAGCGAGATAGAATTCCTGCTCTTCACCAGGAACGAGCCACAACTTGCCCTATTTTGGCTCATTGGCATGGACCTGGGTGGATTGTAATCTAGATTTCCACTCCGTGCCAAGTCACTAGAATTCACCGTGGGTGCCACCATCACCAAGAAGAAACGCGCCTCAAAGAAAAATCCAGCGGCGGCGTATAAGCGTACCCTGCTAAAGAACTGGAGGGTGGCGTGGCGACATTCTTTTAGAGCCTAGGAGACGTGCGCCACAGCAAGTAGGTTGCCATTTAGGGTGCACGTGTGGAGTCTGGGCCCGGGGGCACGGGGCAGGGCACTGCACCCATCTAGCTGCGAGAGCACAAGGGCTTGCACAGCTGTTCTACAGCTGCTTTCTGAAAGGAACAGCTTCACTTTCTTTAGTAGGGCGTTGGTACCAGGCTGTCTTGGTTTTCTTGGCAATGTGCTCCGTGAGGGTCAGGTTGGCGTCTCCGCTGTGAATCCAAGTGACCCGGCTCCATAACATAGCAACAGTCCAGTTCTGCTTTCAGAACACCCCCCCCCCCCCCAATCATTCACTTAATGTACCTTTGCCTTTGACCCCGTAAAGCGCTCTGCTGCTTTTCAGCTAAGTTCATGCTATACAAATAGCGCTTAGAAACATACAGGTGTGCGCTGGGGGTATTGTGAAGGAGGGGAGGGGGAGAAACCTGCTGATTGGTTCTCATATTGTAGAATGTTAAAATAAGAAAAGCAGAAAGGGGGCTGGCAGGAGTCAGGCCCCGAGGTGGTGATGCGGGACACAAGTACCGGCACGCTGGAGGAGGTTCATGGCCAGGATCTCTCAATTTTAGACTGAAAATGAAAAAAATAAATACCTGTAAATATATGTAAGGGTCGCAAAATGCCCTCAGGGTCATCGAGGGCGTAGCTGCCATTGGTTGAGTGGCACCTGGGCCCACAGCCCTGAGAGGCCCATTGAACCCTTACAATTGGTGTATTTTACTACCCCAGCAGCAGTCAAAGGGACCATTTTCCTTGCACCAGGACCCATTCTATCCTTGGCCGCTGCTGATGACGGTAGTGAAGTGGGAGGACAGAAGCAGTAATCCAATCTGGATTATTCCAGCCGATGTGATTTGCATGGTTGCAGCACAGAAATGTCCTGCCTCGGACAGAATGCCAAGCCCCCTCTGTAACAGATGACACCCGGCGAACACTCTTTGGCACTTTTAATGAGTGATGAAGGGTCCTGGGTGGGCAGGGGTGCACAAGGCCATGGATGGATCCGGTCACCCCGCCTAGCTGCATACACTCTGCTGCACGTCACACGTCAGCTAAAAGCCAAACAGACATCAAAGCAACGCCTGTACCCAGAGCTCTCTGAAAGGCAAAGTATTTTCCACATAAAAATGAACAAAACCTGAACAGAACAAGAGAAAACAGGAATTGTAAAAGTGTTGCACCCAGCCCTCAAGTACCCTCAGAAAATAACATTTCTCACGGCTGCCCAAATGATGTACTTTATTCAACTTCTAAATAAAAAAAAATACTAATATTGGCATTGTATACAGCACAATACACAAATGTGTTACTTGACAATTAAAATGTATTATATAATATTTTTTCAACCTTAATCAGATCACCCGATGCATTACATATAGGTCTTTGTATGATGTACCTGTCCTACTTTGATCAGAAATTGAATCTATGACCTAAAGTTTACACCTGAAAGTCAAGTGCATTAACCCTGTGAGCAGTCTTCTTGAATTGAGACCTGCCACCCACAGATTACACAGAATGTTCTGCAGCAGACATCTCAGCTATTTTACCAGTACCGAAACATGCTGAATGCACCCACCGCTGCAGCTCTACTCTTAACGCGCCTTCTCCAAGCTAAGATACAGGCTGATGCACTGATGAAGCAGGAAAGATAACTACCTCTGAATATAGCGCCTCAGAGTGTTAATAACCGCTGTAATGCCATTTCATTTAGCGGCCTCCTAAGGATGGACGGCTCAGCTGGGATTCAAGCCTGTGACCTGCTCTTCACAGGAGAGTGGTCAGGAGCGACCATTAACTCAATGAGCCAATGCTGCCTATATATGTAGGAATTAAGATAGCTCAGTCGGTTAATAATAGATTGGCAACTTGAAAGTCACAGGTTCAAATCTCGTTAAAGATAACACAGCTTTTCATCCTCTTAAGATTGATATATGTCCCACTTTGGAAATCAGTGCCACTTAATATCAAGATCATGGGAACAAGTGTAATGCTGGGTCTTATTGTTAGAACCAGAATGTTCACTTATGTTCCTCTTTAGGTCTCACCTAGGCAACGCTTGCGCCGGCTCTTCTAGACATGTTGTATTCAGGACATATGCAAAAAGAACAATTGATGGACAACATGCTGCACAATGTCAAACATTCACCCCAGTACAGAGATCTGGGCCTAAATCCATCGTTTTTTTGCTCCCCATGTCATTTCAGTTTGAACCCAGCCATATGCAAATCAGTCTTGACCCTGTGCCCAATGGGCACAGTCCAGCCCGAACTGCCAGGCCAGGTCCTCCCTGGACTGGAAACAAGCATCCTGGGACCAGTTTCAGGGCATCACCCCTCATCAGCCAGGCTAGCTTGACTCCAGTGGCATGGAGAGCACGTGACCCACGTCTGGGCATAACCGTCCCACTCGGGGTGACAAATGCAAAAAGAACAATTGATGGACAACATGCTGCACAATGTCAAACACTCACCCCAGTACAGAGATCTGGGCCTAAATCCATCATTTCTTTGCTCACCATGCCATTGCAGTTCAGACTCAGCCATATGCAAATCAGTCTTGACCCTGTTCCCCATGTATTCAGGATATGGGCATCAAGCTCCGCTCACTTTCCGCTTTTTCATTGGCTCCGGACACTGTCTTTTGTAAATGGGGGCTTTTCATTGGTCAATAGGCTTAGTAGTCCCTCCTTAGCACTTCCTTTTCTCTTCTTGTAACTACCCATGAGGACACCCCGTTACATCTGTTGTTACTCGGGAAGTTTTCTTTACAGCCTTGAGCACTATTTTCTTAAATAGCTTTGTCCTGCCTGCTGTTGCAGTCAGGACACGCTCTCCTGCATTGTTTCTTTTATTTATCCAGCGCGGCACGCCTTGGCTGGAATAATGGCAGCTGCGCCTTACTTTTGGTTAGTTGCATTACCGAAGCGGATGCATGCCTTTTTTTTCTCTTTACTTTGGTTACAATCACGGCACTCGAGCTTCAGCGTTAAACATCTTAAGTTAAAGCGTGGGTGCTGCGATTGCTTCAAAAGTACAGAAATAGATTTTTTTTCCAATTTCTTTACTTTTGAAACAATCGCGGCACCCGCGCTTTAGCATAAGATGTTTAACGCTAAAGCACGAGTGCTGCAATTGTAACCAAAGTAAATAAACAGTAAAAAAAAGCGTGCGCCTGTCATTTTTTTCTGTTTGTTAACTTTTGTTTCATTCGCAGCACGTGTGCTTTAGCTGTAAACATCTTAAGCTAAAGCGCGGGTGGGTGCCCCGATTGCTTCAAAAGTAAAGAAATAGAAAAAAAAAGTTTTCCATTTCTTTACTTTTGAAGCAATCACAGCACCCGCGCTTTAGCTTAAGATGTTTACAGCTAAAGCACGAGTGCTGTGCTTGCTTTGGAATGCAATAGCTCTAGCATTGCTGAAAGTTTGAGCATTTGGCGTTGCATTAACAACGCCAATAGCTCAAACTTTCAGCAATGCGAGACCTATTGCATTGCAAATGTTTGTTATTGAAAGCATCTGAAGGTGTCCCTTGCGAATATGCCATGTTACAACGCATGCGTTTAGAACGCATGCCATGTTACAACGCATGCGTTACAACGACCGTGTTGTTACATCGCAGACCATTACGACTTGCTGAAGGCGGGGCGCTGGATGTTGGAATAGTATAATTTACTATTCCAACTCCAGTCTGTGCAACAGTAAGGAAGGTGTTGGATTTAAAATTCAACACCTTCTGCCCCCTACAGCAAGTCGTTGTAATGGCTTGCGTTGTAATGGCATGCGATGTAACAACGCAGTCGTTGTAATGGCATGCGATGTGTAAACATCGTAAACGATGTTTACCGTCCCTTGACATCTGGCTGGCTTAGGATGACTACGCTTTTTTTGTGGAGTCAAGTAAACTTAATTTCCATTCACCTTGTGTTTGTGAAGAGTCTTTCGCAGCAGATTATTGTGAGAAGGAGTCAGTTGTCCCTTGACATCTGGCTGGTTTAGGATGACTACGCTTTTTTTGTGGAGTCAAGTAAACTTAATTTCCATTCACCTTGTGTTTGTGAAGTGTTCTTCGCAGCAGATTATTGTGAGAAGGAGTCAGCTGCGCAATCCACAACTCTATGAGGTAGTTAAGGAACCTGAAGCGAACAGCGGAGAAGTAGGCCAGAACTACCACCAGTATTAAGCAGAGTTTCGTCTCTCGGCACAAAGTCATTCAAGAAAATTAAGCCACTTCCCAACGCAACGTGAAAGCGTACAATTTTGTTTTCATTTTGACTTTTACCTTTTTTTTTAAAATCTTTGTTTGTCAAGATAATCACAGACCCTTGATACAAAAACATTATGTAAAGAGATCAGGAGCAATAAATGATGGTCACACAGTAATAATTCATTAATATGTTAAAAGCCCTTAGCACAGCAATCATCGATACAATTGAGAAGAAATTTGCCAAATAAAAACCAAACGTTTTCTGAATCTTTAGCTAGTTAATTCTGATATTCTGGCAGCTATAGTGGCCCTGAGGGAACATTTATATGGTTGGCTTTTTATCGCTATTGGTCAACTTGTGTGAACCTAAAGTTTGCCACCTTCACTGTTATATTTAGGTCATTTGATCTCCCCCCCCTCCCCCCCCCAATTTGTAAAAACTTGTGGGTGGCCACACCCGAAGGGAGTAAAGTTCTTCCTCATCTTTGACTGGTCTCATTTTAGCTAGCCATTGTTGAAATCTGGGTGGATCCGGCGTTCTCCAGTTTTGTAAAATTAGAGACTTGGCAACCAAAGATACTGTAAATATACACTGTTTTTGACAAGCTGTTAGATTTATATTGGGAATCCCGAATAAGTTGATCAGAGGGTGGGGGACTAAGTTCAGGGTAGGTTTCCTATGTGTTAACCCACTGAAAAATTAAATTCCAATAATCTGTCAGATCAGGCCAGGTAGAACAGATATGAGTCCAATTCCCATTCGGATAGTGGCATCTAAAACAGTATGATGACACCGCTTGGAACATTTTATGGAGCTTGTCCGGGGTGTAGTATAGCTGCCATTTGGGGGAAAACGCCATAAGTTTAAAATTCGCCCCACGTATGGCCTTATTGGACCACTCGTAGTTCTTCCATAGTGCTGCATCTATCAGACACCCCATAGTCTCCTGCATTTTGAGTAGGATAGTGGGGACTATTTGTTCATACAATTGACGCTGCAGAATGCGATACGGGTAGTGGCCCATCAGGCAGTTGTAGTTTTCTTACTAGGCCAGAGATCTGTAGATATGAAAATAATAGAGCCAAAATTTCTTCTGTTCTGCCCCCTTTTACTTGTTCCCAGGACTTCAGCCTCCCCTCGATCACAAGATCTTTTATTCGGTAAGCGCCTAACCTTTCCCAATTGCTTATCGTCAGCGAATCCATCAATAATCCTAGATCCTTACAGTGTTTTAACTTGATGTCTGAATGTATTAAAGTAAATTGAAACTCCTTTCTTATTGGAGTAAATCTATCTAGGATTGTGTGCGGGATCTTATATCTATTGCGTTTGGGAAGTCTGGGGATCTTAATATAGGGTTTTAACTGGATATTATTCTCTAATAGCATTTGCTGGAGATAAAAATAAAACCCATTATTATGGGAGTTCACTACACGCCCACACCAATCCATAAAGGCAGCCTGAAAATATTTTTTGATATGGGGGAGCCCTAGCCCCCCCTTCTTCCGGGCTCAACTGTAAAGTTTCTAGATTAATGCGCGTTTGTTTCCCTGACCAGATAAACTTGCGAAACATTTGTTCTATTTCCAGAAAATAGCATTGAGGAACTTTAATAAAGACATTTGAAAAAGTGAAACTGAAGAGCGGAGTATCATCATTTTTATCAGAGCAATTCTCCCAATTATGGAAAGTGGAAGAGTTTGGCAATTGCTCAAGATATTCTTGACTTTGTTAAGAGTAGAAACGTAATTGAGTGAATAAAGGTGGGAGAAGTCATGGGAAACCCAGATGCACAAATAACGAATTGGATTAGCCTTTGCAACCTAGATATGAAGATCGCAAGGTAATACCTGGTCGGGGCAGTTGAATAGTAACATTTCAAACTTGTTATCATTAATTTTGTACCCGCATAGATCGGAAAAAGTTCTAATTATATCGAAGGTTTGTTTGATGTTTACAGAATCTGCTTCGAGATAGAGAATTAAATCGTCGGCAAATAGCTTGAGTTGGTGTCCCAGCTAGTGGTGCCTTAATTAAGGGGCTCTGGCGTATCAGAAGCCAATGGTTCAATAAATAAAATTTGGGACAACGGACACCCTTGGAAGGTGCCTCTTTGGATCTTAACTGAGCCAGCGACATGCGCATTCATTATTCCGCCATCTCGTGGTTGGGTCCGGATTCGTAGTCTTTTCTTTCTTTCTTTTTTTTTTTTCTTTGTTGTTGGCCCAGGTGGGCGGCGACGCCCCCACCATTTGGTGTCCTCGGTGACGTCGTCGCGCTTCCTGCGGAAGCTCCCACCTTTGGTCGCCATCTTCGGATTCTTTTTTCTTTTCCTGTTATTGTTTTGTCGTCTATGTCTCTCTTTTATCCTTTTATTTTTCTTTTGATCCCTCTAAACTCTGTATGTAGTCTAGTTTTACCCTTAACCTCCTATGTTATCTTCCTGGCGGAGGCGGGTGGGATCGCTAGTGAATCCAGAAAGTCTTCAAGCTGCAAAACTACACCGACAGGTAAGAAACTATTCGTTTTGCAGCGTGAATCTTTCTGTATTCACTATGCTGTGCATAGACTTTGTAGCGGTTTTGTTATTGCGGTGGTTGGGTGGAAGATGAGCATTGGTTGCTGAAAATGTGCTGTAAGACCCTCTGTCCTACTTGTGCCTCTTTGTTCATCTGGATATCAACACAGTAGTGTTTGGTGAACGTGTGCACGGAAGACCATGTTGCCGCTTGGCAAATGTCTTGTATAGGTGTGTTCGCTAGGAACGCAACCGTTGCTCCCTTCTTCCTTGTTGAGTGAGCCTGGGCGGCTCCCTGTAATTCTTCTCCTGCCTGCTTGTGGCAGAGTTGTATTGCTTGCACAATCCATCGTGCTATGGTATTTTTTGTTACTGGTCGTCCCAAGAAACTGCTTGCGAAGGAAACGAAGAGTTTTGTTTTCCTGCATTCCTTCGTCCTTTCTATGTAGTGCATCACTGCCCTTCTGGCGTCTAGCGTGTGTAGCGCCTTTTCTGTGGGCGTTGATGGTTTCTGGAAGAAACTTGGTATCTGTATTGTCTGGTTAATATGGAACCACGACACCACCTTTGGCAGGAAGTGTGGGTCCGTTCTCATGACAATTCTGTCCTTGTGTATTTGCAAGTAGGGCTCTTGTAGTGTAAGAGCCTGCAGTTCACTGACCCTTCGCAGTGACGTGATAGCCACCAAGAATGCCGTCTTTAGTGTGAGCATGTGCAGTGTGGTCTTGTGTATGGGCTCAAATGGTGATTTCATCAACTGTGTTAGCACAGTGTTGAGGTTCCAGCTTGGGGCTGGCATCCTTTTTGGGGGGCTATTCTTTTAGCTCCCTCCAGGAATCTTTTGACCACCTGTGAGGTGAAGAAACTTTTCCCCGCTTCTCCCCTGGTGTAGGCCACTATGGCTGCTAAGTGAACCCTTAGTGACGAGTAGCTTAGCCCGCTGTGTAGTAGGTGCGTTAAGTATTGTAGTACCGTTGATTCTTTAGTGACCTTTCGTTGCAGTCCCTCTTTAATGACCCATTGCGAGAACCTTTTCCACTTTGCAATGTAGCATTTTCTTGTATATTGGTCTCCTTGCTTCTCTGAGTACTGCCATGGTGCTTGGTGGTAGCTTGAGGTGTGCGAATTCTAGGTCCTCAGGAGCCATGCTGCTAGGCTGAGGCTCTCTGGTTCTGGGTGGAGCACTTTTCCTTCTTGCATTGTTAGGAGGTCTTTCCTTCTGCTGAACCTGTGCGCTGGTTCCTGTGCCATTTCCATTATTTGTGAGAACCATGATTGTCTGGCCCACTGAGGTGCCACCAGTATGAGTGTCATGCTGCTGCTCCTGCATTTGCTGAGTACCTTGTGTAACAGTGGTATCGGGGAAAAGCGTATGCAAATTCGTTCGACCAACTTATCCATAGCGCATACCCTAGGGACCTTTGGTCCGGTTGTCTGGATGCGTAATGTTGGCATTTTGCATTCTGGAGTGTTGCAAACAGGTCTATCCGTGGTGTACCCCACTTTTGGAACAGCCGCTGCACCTCCTGTTGGTTGAGTTCCCATTCGTGGGATGCAGACGTCTGCCTGCTGAGTCGGTCTGCTTCTACATTGTCTATTCCTGGAAGGTGTATTGCCAGTAGGTCTATCCTTAGAGGGATGGCCCATCTCCAAATCTCTTGTGCCAGGCTTGATAGCGGTGCTGTGTTCCACCTTGTTTGTTGATGTAGAACATGGTGGTTGTGTTGTCTGTTTGTATCCGCACTCGCTGTCCGTAAAGCTGCTTCTGAAAGGCTTTTAAGGCTAGGAACACAGTTTTTAGTTCTAGGTAGTTGATGTGTTTCACTGCATCTTGTTGTGACCACAGCCCCTGACGCGGAGTCTGTCCATGTGCGCGCCCCAGCCCTGCTGTGAGGCGTCTGTTGTGATGGTCACTGTTGGAGTTGGCAGTGTGAATGGCTTCCCCTGTAATATGTTCTCTTCCTTCCACCACGCTATTTCTTGCTGCACTGCGTGTGTGACAACCACTAGATCTTCCCAACTCCCTGTCACTTGTGACCACTGCTGCTGTATCCATTCTTGGAACGGTCTCATGTGCAGCCTGATATGTGGGACTAGGTGGATGCATGATGCCATCATTCCCATTAGTCTGCTCACCGTCCTCACTGTCAGAACTTGCCCCTTGCGGTAATGACGTGTTTCCCTCAGGAGCGCTATAGTTCTCTTGTCGCTGGGGAACACCTTGGACTGTGTGCTGTTGATTTGTGCCCCTAAGAATATTTTGATCTGCTGAGGTTCTGTTGACGATTTCTCCCAATGTATTGAGAAACCTAGTCTGGACAGTGTTTGTATGACTTGTTTGATGTGATCCTTGCAGTGTCTGTATGATCCTGCTTTCACAAGCCAGTCGTCGAGGTAGGGGTATACATGTATGCCCTTTCTCCGTAGGTGCTCTGCCGCTGCTGCAAGGCATTTTGTGAACACCCTTGGTGCGGACTTGAGCCCGAAGGCTAGCACTGTGAACTGGTAGTGATTGTGGCCAATCACGAGTCTTAGTAGACGTTTGTGTTTGTGGTTAACGGGTATGTGCAGATATGTGTCTTTCATGTCTATGGTCGCCATGTAATCCCCTTCTTGGATTTGGGGTATTACTTCCTGAAGTGACGTCATTTTGAATTTTTGAGTTTTTACGAACTTGTTGAGGAATCTGAGGTCCAGTATTGGCCTTAGTGTTTCGTCTACCTTTGGCACTAGGAAGTACGTTGAGTAGACTCCCTTGTTCCTTTCGTTGATTGGAACTGGTTCTATTGCCCTTTTTTTGTAGCAGCTCCTCTGCTTCTAGACGTAGGAGGGCGAGCTCCCTTGCGGGAATTGCTCGGTGTCTTGGTTTTTTGCCCGGGGGCTGTTTTTGGAGTTCTATGCAGTACCCGTGCTGTATGATGTTCAGTATCCACTTGTCCGTGGTAATCTCCCTCCATTGTGTGAGGAAGTTTCCTATTCTGCCCCCACCGGGGTTGTATGCTCGGTGGTTATTTGTTTGCTGTGTGTGTTTCTTATTTTGTCCTTCTGTTGACTTCTCCTCTCCCTTGGTGTTAAAAGGGGAGGGTTTGGTTTGTTTGTGGAGTCACTTTGAGGTGGGCTGCTGACCCCCTCTTCGGGATTGTCCCCGTCCGTACCCGCGTCCTCGAAAGGACCGTCCTCTGGATTGATACTGCCAATTTTGCTGCTGTTGTCCCTGTTGGCTTTGGCCCTGGTTGTTCCCCTGGTATCCTTGTTGGGGAGATTGGTGGGAAGTGGCGGGCGCATTGCCCCCTCTACCATTGGGCCGCCTTCAGGGGGTTCCTCTTCTCATCCCCCTAAATTGCAGTGCTCCCATGGACCTCGCAGTTTCATTGTCTTTTTTGAGCTGCGTTAACTTCTCGTCCACTGGGGCTCCAAACAGTTTCTGGCCGTCGAATGGCCTGTTCAGGATGTTGCTTTGTACCTCAGGTTTGAAACCTGAGATCCTGAGCCATGCGTGTCTCCTTTCAGTCACCCCTATCATCATCTGCCTGCTGGAGTTCTCTGCTGCGTCCAAGGCTGATTTTAGGCAAGTGTTTGCGATAGCCTTGCCCTCTTCAACTAGGTGGTTTGCCCTTTGTTGGTGTTGTTGTGGTAGGTGTGTTATGAGCTGGCTCATTTCATCCCAATGCTGGTATGCATGCCTGCTGATGAGGGCGTTGGAGTTGGCGATGCGCCAGTGTATGGCTGCGTTCCTCTCCACCTTTCGTCCTGTGAGGTCCATTCGTTTGCTCTCCTTGTCTGGAGGTGGACCTGTGTTAGTGGGCACATTTGCCCTTTTCCTGGCCGTTGCAGTGATAATGGAGTCTGCTGGCACTGACCCTTGTATGTACGCAGGGTCTTTAGAGGAGTGCTTGTACTTCTTTTCGCTCCTTGGTGTAACAGCCTTGCAGACTGCCGGTTCTTTGAAGGCCTCCCTTCCCTGGTCCAGGACGCTAGGGAGCATGGGTAGGAACTGGGACCTTGTTTGTTGAGGAAGTAGGGTTTCCAAAAGGAAACATGCCTTTGCCTTCTCCTCCTGCATTTCGACGCCATACGTTGCTGCAGCCCTTTGGACGACCACATTGTAGGCTCCAATGTCGTCTGGCGGCGAAGGCCTCGAGCGATAAGAGTCTACCCCTTCTTCTGGTGATTCTGCGTCGAGGTCTTGCCAGTCTAGGTCTTGTTCTTCCGAGGGCGCCGAGTCCCGGTAAGACTGGAACTCTTCTTCGCCTTCGGCTTCGAAGTAGTAGTCCTCTTCGCCCTGTTCGTCGAGCGGTTCGGGGGTTTTAGGGGGCTCGATGTCTTTGTTGTCGCCCTCCCAGAGTGTTTCGCGTGCTGGCTTCGACGGAATGGCGTATTGCTTCATTTTTTCGTCGAAGTCTTTTTTCCGTTGCAGGATGCTCGCCATCTCTGCTTCGAGCCTTCTCTTCTTCTTCTACATCTCGTGGACCCTTTCGGCGTCGATGGCTGAAGCGCCCCTCTTCGCGGTCTCGGACGTCGAGGATGACGCCGGGCCTTCCTTTCTGGGCGTCGAGGCTTCCTTTTCGGAGGTTACCTTCGACGCCCTTGGTTTTTCGGAGGCTTTTGCCGATTGGGAGTCCTTCATGAAGGATCCGCTCGGTTGTTTGTCCTTGGTTGCTGTTGCTTTCGTCGAGTGTTTCGGCGGCAACGCTCCCTTCGAGGACTTGGCTTCACTTCTGAGAGTGTCGCTCTGGGCCTTAGCTTCACTCTTTCGAGCGTCGCTTGGGTGCTTCGGGGTCGACGTCTCCCTTACCTCCTTCGAAGTTTTCTTGTGGACCTCGACGACTGAGCAGTCCTCCGGTCCCTCTGCGATGTTGTCTTCCTCTCCACTCGAGAGGCCCAGGTCTCGGAGCGATGGAGGTGCTCCCTGGCCCTGCATGTTGTGTTTCGCCCTTCTTTGCCTCTCTCTCACCCGGATGGTTTTCGGGGTGAACGCCGAACACGCGTTGCAGTCTTCGCTGATGTGATTGAGCGGCAAGCAGAGGTTGCAGACTGGGTGCTGGTCCTTCTGGGCGTACTTGTGGTGACAGTTTTGGCAAAACTTAAACGGTGTCTTGTCCATACCCGCGCTCAGGGGGCCCCCTGTGAGCGCATTCTCTGTAGGCATCGAGAGTTTGGTCGTGGACCTTCTACCTCGTCGTCCTTCTCGTCGCCTCCTGTACTCGTCTCCTCGTCCGGTGTCTTCAGGAAACGATCTTTTGGTGATTATTTCAACTTTTCGAGATTCTTCGTCCAACTTTCTGGAACTTCTCGTCGACGATCCAGACCCCACGGCGGAAAAAAGAATCTGAAGATGGCGACCAAAGGTGGGAGCTTCCGCAGGAAGCGCGACGATGTCACAGAGGACACCAAATGGTGGGGGCGTCGCCGCCCACCTGGGCCAACAAAAAAAAAAAAAAAAAAGAAAGAAAGAAAAGACTACGAATCCGGACCCAACCACGAGATGGCGGAATAATGCACAGCATAGTGAATCCAGAAAGATTCACGCTGCAAAACCTCCCTGGCAAAAAGTCAGATTGGTCCTTATTCACCAGATTTAGCGTTATGGTGGTGGTTCTATTCGCCAATATTTTAATAAATAGTTTATAATCATTGTTTGATAAACTAATAGGACGATAAGATCCAGGATTACCGGATGTCTTGTCCTTTTTTTAAAAAACTAACTAGGACTGCTTCGGAAAAGGTTCTCGGAATAGGGCACCCTTCCAAGATTGCGTTGAATAAGGATAACAAAAGCTTACTTATCTGTGGCATGAAGATTTTATACATTTCGATAGGTAGTCCAACGCTACCGCGTGCTTTGCCGCTAGGTGTATTTTTAATAGCTTCCTGGACCTCAGTTTCGGAGACTGGTTCCAAAATCTGGGTGTTTGGGGTACTAGTTAGGGTGGGTAACTCCACTGTATTAACACATTTATTGACCTCATCAGGTGATTTGGGTGCGGGAGCAGAGTACAGCCTATTGTAATGCGACAGAAAAACCTTATAAATTTCTGTCATTTGATGAACCATTATTCCTTTATCTTTGTCAAATATAGCTTTAATGGCGCGTTATTACATTTTTCTTTAACAAACCACGCCAAGAATTCGCCTATATGTTCACTTTCCTCATACCACTTTTGTAGATACGTATTTTGATTTACTATTGCCTGGTGCATATAGAAATCTCTAATACTATGCCTAGCCTTTCTTAAACTGATTTCTGTTGTTTACGAATGGCCTATTGAATGAAGTTGGTTTGCCTGGTCTAGTTCTTGTTGTAGCTGCCTAGCGATGTCTTTTCTCTCTTTGATGATGTTTGCCTTCCATGGAATCGCCTCCCCTCTAATAAAGGCCTTGCAGGAGTCCCAAACCGGAAAAGGTGGAGCTGATCTCAGGTTCCTCTGGGCAAAATCCGCAAGTAGTTCTCTCATTTTCTTGATCCAGCCCTCGTTGGACAACAGAATTTTATCCAGCATCCACCTCGGTCGCTCCCCTAAAAAAGGGTTGGGAATAATCCAGGACTTCCACTTTTCACACTGATGGGAGACTAAAAAAAAAAAAAATCTATTCTAGACGCTGGGTTATGCCTTTTTTGAGAAACAAGTGAATTTACTTATAGCGGGGTGGAAGTCTCTCCACGGATCAACAAGTGCAAAATCTTTGATCATTTTCCTCAATTGTCTACAGGTTTGTGGTTTATTTTGTGCCTTGTTTCTGAGAGAGGAGCCTTGTCCTAAATTCTGAATGAAGTTAAAATCTCCTCCTATAATTAATTATAAACCCATGTAACGGGATTAGTAGGTTACCCACTTTTTCCAGAGCTAGCATCTCATCCTCTACGGGGCCGTAATAACTAAAAACATGGAAAACCGGATCCTCAATTTTAAGGTTTACCATCACCCACCTAGCTAGTGGATCGCTTATAGTCTGAGAGACTTCCCCTTGATAGTAGCAAGTCAGTAATATTGCTACCCCCTATCGGCTGAGGCCAAAAATGCCTGTTTTATGAAGTTAGGCCATTTGGGCGAAGGCATATTTTTTTTTTAAATGGGTCTCCTGCAAGAGAATAAGTTGTGGCTGGCTTTGAATTAGCCACTGAAGTGTGGCCTTCAGCTTAATTTGGTTATTAGCCCCATTTATATTGGATGAGGCTATCCGAAGGGCCTGAGTCTTAGCCATTAAAACATGTTATCTCCTTCTGATCTCCCTTGATCTGGGTATTCCTACACACATTATCGATCTTCCTTTACTATTGTAGTTCCTTCTATTATTTCTAGTCTGGCGTCTTCACACTATGCTCCTGTCTTGATCTATGATTATCAAATTCTTTTTTTGACCCTCCCACCACTAAGTTAACCCATGCCCTCCCCCTCCCTTGGATCGAGCCCCTTCCCGTCACGGGCCCATTCCCCCAAGTGCCCTTCCCCGACTCACCTTCCTTCCCCTCTTCCCCCTACTACGACTTCTACCTACACGAGCAGCAACAGCTCAGCTCCCACCATGAGCGCGCTATCAGAAAAGCACGTGTGAGCGCCATACCACGAGCACCGTATTTCACAGGCAGAACAAGACACAACTGCAACTCCAATGCCACAACGCATTCCCTTCCGTTTGTTGAGACGCAAAGCATGTGTGGTACGTAACCGCCTTCTTCCATTGGGAATACGTTCGTTTGAATAGATTGATCAACATGGTTCCAGTGATATGCACACCTATTTACTAACAAGTTCTTGTATATTTTCTTATCAGCATGCCAGAAGGGATACACACACCTTTTTCTACAGAAAATTCTACTTTGACATCCACAGTGATGTGCACACTTTGTAGTGCAATACAAGCCAAGTTCTTCATTTGATAGCTTTCTTCCAGTTATCTTTTGTTCTATATTCCTTCCTTCTTGTTTTTCTTATTTTGACTTTCTTTTTTTGTCATTATCTGTTGTTGTTGCCTTGGAATTACACAGTGCTACAGTTACACCACCTTTATTTCTATCTCAACCTATACCGCCAGCAATAAAGGGGAAGACTGGCTAGGAATGTTCGAGAATTATATAGAACTACATCGAAGCATTACATGGACAGGATTTTTGTCCTTCAAGGAAAAAGGCATTATTGGTAAGCACCTTAGGCAAAGAAGGCCAACATATTTTCAAGTATTTGCCAGTAGCTCTGGAACCTAATAGTCAACTGATTTAAGATGAATATAAGGAATTTTGAAAAAAATAAAAAAGCTTCAAATTAGATTAGCAGCAGAAGTTGATTTAATGATGGCCAGGTAAAAATTGTATACCCAACTGCAGAACATTAGCCAATCGGTGGATGAATTTGTAGCCAGACAGAGAATTATGTATGAAATACCTGTTTGGAGTCATGGGTGAAGAACTCAGTCGAATGCAAAAGTAAAAAAAAAAAAAAATGCACAAACAACTTTAGGCAGCAAAAGATCCAACCCTTAAAGATGCGATTGCAATTGCCACAGAATATTGTATGAAAAAAATGGAAAGGAACAACCAATCAGACAATGTTGTTGCACTCCTAGGAATAAAGACTACCAGTTCTGATGTAGGTTCAGTATGAAAATTGAGCAATAGCCCCTTCAAAAATAGACAATCCCCCAGGTGTTATAGAGATGGAAGTACCTATCATGGATCAGAACTCAAGACCTGTATCGCAGTTAATAAAGACTGTAAAATGCGTGGCTGTAAGTTTGCACATATGTGTAGAGTAGCAGCGGTGTACGTGATGAGAGTTCAGTAGACTTACTTACTGATAGGTTGGTAAATGTGGGCAATGAAAAACAAGACAAGGGGATGAAGTGTAGACCAAATGCGTAACTTGTGATGAACGGCAAGGAGGTAGAACATATGGTGGACTCTGGGTCAATGCACACTATTTTATGAAAAAATATTTAAACTTCAATCAGAGCATTATCACTAAAGGACATTTTGTCCTGGAGGCTATCATGATGAAAACATAGACCCTAGTTTGGTTTATGGATGATAACATCAAGTTTGAGCAAAGGAAGGTTAAAGGTAAAGTGTATATAAGAGAAGATGGTCCACCCATCCTTGGATGGATGGATCAACATAATATGCACATTTTCGTCAATCCTAGGGCGCCCAACCAAATAATGGTGGTGGAAGATATTACTTAGAAAGATGTTGGATGAAATAATTAGCGGAGGCATAATTGAGCCTGTAGAAACCTCTAGCTGAATTTCACCAGTGGCCATCAGTGAAAAGGCTGATGGCTGTTTCATATTGTGTCTCACTCTCAAGTCACCGAATCAAAACATCATCATAGACATATATCCTTTACCCAACTTTAATAAACTGATGTTGCTAAGATGTGACAGGTATTGTTTCAAAGCTTGATTCGAATTTTTTTTTATCACTAGATCAAGTTACCGGATGATTCTAAACCTCATACAGCGCACTTATAGTTAACATGTATGCCGTTAGGTTTATCGGTAGCAGCAAGTGTTTTCCAGAGGATAATGGTCAAGGTGTTTAAAGGAGTGCCCAACATCTTCGGTTTTCAAGATGATATTTTAGTATTTGGAGGGAACATTGAGCAACGCAATATGGTACTTAGGCAAGTTTTACAGACTATCAGACCTTGCCTCACACTTAAGCAAGATAAGTGTAAGGTCTTGACTGAGCCGTGAGGCTACACAATTCCAGCTGAGGGAGTTCAACCAAAAGCATATTTGTTATGTGCCATCAAGATCGCCCCTTCACCCTCTAACAAAGACCAGTTTTGATCTTTCATCGGTCTTATAGAATATTTTTCTAAATTTGTCAAGAGGTTTGCTGATAAGAAAACGTGTCTCAGATCTTTGATGAGGGAAGGTTTCAATTTGGTGTGGGGTACTGAGCAACAGAGGTGTTTTGAGTCAATAAAAGATTACATTTGCAATGCGGGAATTCTCGTACCATTTGACACCAAATTACAACGTATGCTTACTGTTGATGCCAGTGCTACCGGTGTAGGAGATGTCCCGTCCCACATTCATGGACTTTATATTGGAGGATTTAATCTTCACCTGATTCGTGACCCACTTGCCTGGAGGTTGCCTACCCGTAGAGGAGGATTCAAGTATTTCTGATATGAATATAGAATGGTCAGTGGTAAATCGGTCATCAAAAATTGACAAGACCCGCCCCCCCAATCTCCCCCAAACAGACGATGAGCTTCTACAAACAGACAATTTCCCCTCAATAGTCAATCTGGAGACGTCAGCATAGCCTTCATCTTCTATGTTAGATGTCAGGTTACTGATGCAGAAAAGCCTGCAAGGAATATTTGAAACAATAGTACGGAATAATGGACTAAAAATGCGATCAGTTAATTTGGTAACAATAGCATCAGAGTTAAAGCAGATAAGTCTTTGTAGTGCAACGGCCTGAAGCGAATTAAGAGCGCGCATTACAGGAAGAGGAGGTAGGGATGACTTTACATCAGGATAATGTGTCCTCATTGGTTGATGTTTCAAGAAGGCCCATGCAGATAAAAAAAAGTGGGGGGCTGGCTGTACCCATTATTAAAAGTTATATTCCATTAAGGAGATTTTATAATTTAACTGTTGGACTTGGCCCTTTCTGCAGGGTCATCCCAAACCTTTTGCCTTCTCTCCTCTTATTGTTGCTGAATTTGTTTTCGTTGACCTTAGGACTCTGTGCACTTTCCCACTGCTAACCAGTGCTCTCTCCTTAAAACATGGTAGAATTGGTTAAGACCCAATTGGCATATTTAATTTACTTATTATAAGTCCATAGTAAAGTGGCATCACGTGCCCAGGGCCTGTAAATTAAATGCAACTAGTGAGCCTGTAGCACTTATTGTGCCACCCACTTAAATAGCCCTTTAAACACGTCTCAGGCCTGTCATTGCAGAGCCTATGTGTGAAGTTTTAAACTGCCATGTCGACCTGGCAAAATAAACCTTTTGCCAGGCCAAAACCTTCTTTTTTAATACATACAAGTCACCCCTAGGGTAGGGTGCAATGTATTTAAAAGGTTGGACATGTAGTTTTAGGTTTTACATGTCCTGGTAATGAAAAACTCCTAAAATCGTTTTTCACTACTGCAAGGCCAATCTTTCCCATAGGGTAACATTGAGATTACCTTATTACAGTTCATAAGTGTAAGTTTGAAATGGGAAGAGATAACCAGTTCATATTTTGTGTCTCTGGAATCCAAATTTAAAATGCTAACTTACGGTGAAGTCCGATTTTAAGTTACAATTCTGAAAATAGAAAGTTGGCGTTTTCTTGCCTTATCCATTTGGTGCCTGCATTCTGTCTTTGGGTTACATGACTGGGTATGGGTGGCAGTGGGCTTTGCGTATTCCTCCTATATAGCCACATGCAATGGGGGGCTTAGGTGTGACTGGATGGACCACACTGGTGGGATGGGAGTGAGGAGCTGGGCCCAGCCCCACTTACACTTGGATAGGCTGTGTCCTGTCCCCACACAAAAGTCTGCATATCTCCTCTAGTTAGTCTGGAGCCAGGGCCAGGAAGGCAGGGCATCTGTGCACTTCACAGGCAAGCCTCTAGAAGCCTACCCCCACTTCAAAGGCACAACTGTGTATAAATACTGGACCTCCGACTCCAACTCTTAAGTACACTTTTGGACCTGTGGATACTCTGCCAGAAAGAAGGGTTGCTGAAAGGACTGCCACTCTGCTGGACTGCTGCTCTCTGAAAGACTGCTGCCCTGCTGTGCTGACATGCTGCCCTCTTACCTGGTTGAGAAGGACGGGACCTGCATCTCTTGAACCCACAACCCAGAGTGACTCCAGGGGCTAGTTGGCTGGCCCCCTGATCAGAAGTCTCAGGGACATAATAGGCTTCCAACAACCTTTAACCCAGCACCTGCACTGTGCAAGTCTTGCCCTCCCAAGAGGTGCCACCCCAATCCTGGACCTTCGGAAGTGGGTCTGAAAGTGCTTCTGCCAAGCCCTGCTGTAGTCCTCATCTGAACTGAAGCGGCATAAAACACCGCAAAGCCTCACCGCACAGCTCCTAGTCTCATTGGAATCGATGCCGATTGACGCCAAGCCCTGCCACACAGCTGCCAGCTCATTGAAACAGACACAAAGCGATGCAAAACCCCACCAAGATTGGATGCACAGCTCCTCGGAACAGACGCAAAGTGATGCCAAACACTGCAATGCCTCACAGCACAACTCCTCGGAACAGATGTAAAGCGATGCCAAGCGTCGTAAAGCCTCACTGCAGAGCTTCCTCAGAACTGACACTGCGTAGTCTTGCAAAGCAACGCCGCGCAGACACGCACCAGGATTTAAGGTACTTTTGTGCAGCGGACCTAGGTGGGCACTTCATCACAGTTGGCCTCAACTTGTGACTTTGACCCGGTCCGGTGCGACCAGATAGCCACAGTTGGCGCTTTGTGCTTTTAGGCGCTATTTTCACTGCAATCTTTAAAATTGCATATCTCCAGATCTACTGATTTGGTTTGTCTCATTTTTGTCTTGTTTTATTTATTAAAGAAAGTTTTATTGTTCTAACTTGGTGTGGGATCCTTTTTGCATAGTGTTTTTCACTTTATTACTGTTTGAAGTGTTGCAGAAACACTTTATACCAGGTGTCTCCAAGCAATCGATCGAGAGCTACCAGTCGCCCCCAGACACCTTCAAAGTAGCTCCCAGCAGTGAGTTCATTTCCAAATAAGCACAGGGTCTTATTTTTATTTTAATGTTAAGGGAAGCCTGTGTTTACTTTACATTAATATCATCAGTCTGCAGATAGCAGGGCCTGATAATGAGCAGTGGTCAGTCAGATTTAGGGGCCAGGCTGGGGCACAGAGGGGAAGAACTGAAGCAATGAGGTGTTTAACTCTTAAATAAAAGTTCTTGTGAGCTCAATATTGGCGCATGAGAACATAATGATGTTTTTGAATGCTTTTAAATGGAAGAAAATTAAAATGAAAAAAGTTACCTTAATGATTAACTCTTCATTTTAATGTTAGCCCATTTTAAAGGGTCGCATTTACAAACAGCAGGCCTTTTGCTCCCAGCGGGTAGTAAACACTGTGCCATATTTATAACCGAAAAGTCTTTTTTTTTCAAAATGGAGAAACAAACGGAAGAAAACTTTTTCTATGAAATATTAAGTATTAATGTCTTTCTCCACTTTTAATTAAGCCAATAACTCTTAATGTTTCATGAAGATGTTTATTCACTTTAAATTCCTCCCATTTAAACAAATTTATTTTTTGTTATAAATCGGTCTAAAGGCCACTGGGAGCAAGAAGCTTGGGGTTTGTACATGTGGCACTTGGAAAGGGGGAAAGCTAAATGATGAGTTTTATGGAATCCACAAACAAAGCTAACTTCAGTTTAATTTTCTCCATACAGTGCCATATTTATAAGTAAAAATGCAGCCATTATTTTAAGTTGGAGAAATTTAAAGTGCAGAAAAACGTTCCATACTCAGAACATTTTTTTGCACTTTAAATTTCTTCCATCTGTGTTATATGTGTGATGGTGCAACATATGGCGAAAAGTACGTCCTGTGTCACAAGTACATAAGACACTGTCTCTCGTTCACCTGTACACATATATCCAATTTATACACACGTTCATACATCCCCAAAGACCACACTCTCACTGACACACATGGCAGCCCTGTCATAGTGCCCCTAGTCAAAGTATTGTGTTCAAATCCTAGTATCTGGCTCTATGGACATTAGGCTTAAAGTCAATGAAGCTGGGCGAGGGGGCATCTGGTAACAATGCAAGAGTTGCTTAGTTTTTAGTAACTCACAATGACTTTCACTGATCGGAAGTTGCTCTCACTACAGAAAAGGTTGGAGACCCCTGCTTTACACATTGCCTCCAAGTTAAGCTTGACTGCTCAGAGTCAAGCTACCAGAGGGTTGAGCACAGGTTAATTTGGGGTTTGCTTGTGCCTTACCCCGACGAGGATGGTTTGCTGCTTGACCAGGGTTCACACCCAAGTCAACCAGTAACCCAATTTCTCACATTAACAAATTGTAATTGTTTTTATATAGCGCTTAGTACCCCTGATGAGGCGTTGAATCACTTTTTGGCGAGGAGCACGCTACTCCGGAACCCAAAGGTGGATTAGTGGTGAATTCGTAGAGGGAAATATATATCGTTATTGGGAGTGGTACACATGTGAGTCGGTTAGTTGGATAAACAGGATAAAGGGTGGGTAGAGGAGGGAAGAGTTTAGAAAGGACTCTTTGGGAGCTCATAATAGTAAAAGAGGTTTGGGATGAGTCAGAGAGCCTGTTGGTTGGCTGAATAGGATGAAGGATGGATAGAGGAGGGAAGAGTTTAGAAAGGACTCTTTAGGAGTTCATAATAGTAAAAGAGGTTTGGGATGAGTCAGAGAGCCTGTTGGTTGGCTGAATAGGATGAAGGATGGATAGAGGAGGGAAGAGTTTAGAAAGGACTCTTTGGGAGTTCATAATAGTAAAAGAGGTTTGGGATGAGTCAGAGAGCCTGTTGGTTGGCTGAATAGGATGAAGGATGGATAGAGGAGGGAAGAGTTTAGAAAGGACTCTTTGGGAGTTCATAATAGTAAAAGAGGTTTGGGATGAGTCAGAGAGCCTGTTGGTTGGCTGAATAGGATGAAGGATGGATAGAGGAGGGAAGAGTTTAGAAAGGACTCTTTGGGAGCTCATAATAGTAAAAGAGGTTTGGGATGAGTCAGAGAGCCTGTTGGTTGGCTGAATAGGATGAAGGATGGATAGAGGAGGGAAGAGTTTAGAAAGGACTCTTTGGGAGTTCATAATAGTAAAAGAGGTTTGGGATGAGTCAGAGAGCCTGTTGGTTGGCTGAATAGGATGAAGGATGGATAGAGGAGGGAAGAGTTTAGAAAGGACTCTTTGGGAGTTCATAATAGTAAAAGAGGTTTGGGATGAGTCAGAGAGCCTGTTGGTTGGCTGAATAGGATGAAGGATGGATAGAGGAGGGAAGAGTTTAGAAAGGACTCTTTGGGAGTTCATAATAGTAAAAGAGGTTTGGGATGAGTCAGAGAGCCTGTTGGTTGGCTGAATAGGATGAAGGATGGATAGAGGAGGGAAGAGTTTAGAAAGGACTCTTTGGGAGTTCATAATAGTAAAAGAGGTTTGGGATGAGTCAGAGAGCCTGTTGGTTGGCTGAATAGGATGAAGGATGGATAGAGGAGGGAAGAGTTTAGAAAGGACTCTTTGGGAGTTCATAATAGTAAAAGAGGTTTGGGATGAGTCAGAGCCTGTTGGTTGGCTGAATAGGATGAAGGATGGATAGAGGAGGGAAGAGTTTAGAAAGGACTCTTTGGGAGCTCATAATAGTAAAAGAGGTTTGGGATGAGTCAGAGAGCCTGTTGGTTGGCTGAATAGGATGAAGGATGGATAGAGGAGGGAAGAGTTTAGAAAGGACTCTTTGGGAGTTCATAATAGTAAAAGAGGTTTGGGATGAGTCAGAGAGCCTGTTGGTTGGCTGAATAGGATGAATAGAGGAGGGAAGAGTTTAGAAAGGACTCTTTGGGAGTTCATAATAGTAAAAGAGGTTTGGGATGAGTCAGAGAGCCTGTTGGTTGGCTGAATAGGATGAAGGATGGATAGAGGAGGGAAGAGTTTAGAAAGGACTCTTTGGGAGTTCATAATAGTAAAAGAGGTTTGGGATGAGTCAGAGCCTGTTGGTTGGCTGAATAGGATGAAGGATGGATAGAGGAGGGAAGAGTTTAGAAAGGACTCTTTGGGAGTTCATAATAGTAAAAGAGGTTTGGGATGAGTCAGAGAGCCTGTTGGTTGGCTGAATAGGATGAAGGATGGATAGAGGAGGGAAGAGTTTAGAAAGGACTCTTTGGGAGCTCATAATAGTAAAAGAGGTTTGGGATGAGTCAGAGAGCCTGTTGGTTGGCTGAATAGGATGAAGGATGGATAGAGGAGGGAAGAGTTTAGAAAGGACTCTTTGGGAGTTCATAATAGTAAAAGAGGTTTGGGATGAGTCGAGAGCCTGTTGGTTGGCTGAATAGGATGAAGGATGGATAGAGGAGGGAAGAGTTTAGAAAGGACTCTTTGGGAGTTCATAATAGTAAAAGAGGTTTGGGATGAGTCAGAGAGCCTGTTGGTTGGCTGAATAGGATGAAGGATGGATAGAGGAGGGAAGAGTTTAGAAAGGACTCTTTGGGAGTTCATAATAGTAAAAGAGGTTTGGGATGAGTCAGAGAGCCTGTTGGTTGGCTGAATAGGATGAAGGATGGATAGAGGAGGGAAGAGTTTAGAAAGGACTCTTTGGGAGTTCATAATAGTAAAAGAGGTTTGGGATGAGTCAGAGAGCCTGTTGGTTGGCTGAATAGGATGAAGGATGGATAGAGGAGGGAAGAGTTTAGAAAGGACTCTTTGGGAGTTCATAATAGTAAAAGAGGTTTGGGATGAGTCAGAGAGCCTGTTGGTTGGCTGAATAGGATGAAGGATGGATAGAGGAGGGAAGAGTTTAGAAAGGACTCTTTGGGAGTTCATAATAGTAAAAGAGGTTTGGGATGAGTCAGAGAGCCTGTTGGTTGGCTGAATAGGATGAAGGATGGATAGAGGAGGGAAGAGTTTAGAAAGGACTCTTTGGGAGCTCATAATAGTAAAAGAGGTTTGGGATGAGTCAGAGAGCCTGTTGGTTGGCTGAATAGGATGAAGGATGGATAGAGGAGGGAAGAGTTTAGAAAGGACTCTTTGGGAGTTCATAATAGTAAAAGAGGTTTGGGATGAGTCAGAGAGCCTGTTGGTTGGCTGAATAGGATGAAGGATGGATAGAGGAGGGAAGAGTTTAGAAAGGACTCTTTGGGAGCTCATAATAGTAAAAGAGGTTTGGGATGAGTCAGAGAGCCTGTTGGTTGGCTGAATAGGATGAATAGAGGAGGGAAGAGTTTAGAAAGGACTCTTTGGGAGTTCATAATAGTAAAAGAGGTTTGGGATGAGTCAGAGAGCCTGTTGGTTGGCTGAATAGGATGAAGGATGGATAGAGGAGGGAAGAGTTTAGAAAGGACTCTTTGGGAGCTCATAATAGTAAAAGAGGTTTGGGATGAGTCAGAGAGCCTGTTGGTTGGCTGAATAGGATGAAGGATGGATAGAGGAGGGAAGAGTTTAGAAAGGACTCTTTGGGAGTTCATAATAGTAAAAGAGGTTTGGGATGAGTCAGAGAGCCTGTTGGTTGGCTGAATAGGATGAAGGATGGATAGAGGAGGGAAGAGTTTAGAAAGGACTCTTTGGGAGTTCATAATAGTAAAAGAGGTTTGGGATGAGTCAGAGAGCCTGTTGGTTGGCTGAATAGGATGAATAGAGGAGGGAAGAGTTTAGAAAGGACTCTTTGGGAGTTCATAATAGTAAAAGAGGTTTGGGATGAGTCAGAGAGCCTGTTGGTTGGCTGAATAGGATGAAGGATGGATAGAGGAGGGAAGAGTTTAGAAAGGACTCTTTGGGAGTTCATAATAGTAAAAGAGGTTTGGGATGAGTCAGAGAGCCTGTTGGTTGGCTGAATAGGATGAAGGATGGATAGAGGAGGGAAGAGTTTAGAAAGGACTCTTTGGGAGTTCATAATAGTAAAAGAGGTTTGGGATGAGTCAGAGAGCCTGTTGGTTGGCTGAATAGGATGAAGGATGGATAGAGGAGGGAAGAGTTTAGAAAGGACTCTTTGGGAGTTCATAATAGTAAAAGAGGTTTGGGATGAGTCAGAGAGCCTGTTGGTTGGCTGAATAGGATGAATAGAGGAGGGAAGAGTTTAGAAAGGACTCTTTGGGAGTTCATAATAGTAAAAGAGGTTTGGGATGAGTCAGAGAGCCTGTTGGTTGGCTGAATAGGATGAAGGATGGATAGAGGAGGGAAGAGTTTAGAAAGGACTCTTTGGGAGTTCATAATAGTAAAAGAGGTTTGGGATGAGTCAGAGAGCCTGTTGGTTGGCTGAATAGGATGAAGGATGGATAGAGGAGGGAAGAGTTTAGAAAGGACTCTTTGGGAGTTCATAATAGTAAAAGAGGTTTGGGATGAGTCAGAGAGCCTGTTGGTTGGCTGAATAGGATGAAGGATGGATAGAGGAGGGAAGAGTTTAGAAAGGACTCTTTGGGAGTTCATAATAGTAAAAGAGGTTTGGGATGAGTCAGAGAGCCTGTTGGTTGGCTGAATAGGATGAAGGATGGATAGAGGAGGGAAGAGTTTAGAAAGGACTCTTTAGGAGTTCATAATAGTAAAAGAGGTTTGGGATGAGTCAGAGAGCCTGTTGGTTGGCTGAATAGGATGAAGGATGGATAGAGGAGGGAAGAGTTTAGAAAGGACTCTTTGGGAGTTCATAATAGTAAAAGAGGTTTGGGATGAGTCAGAGAGCCTGTTGGTTGGCTGAATAGGATGAATAGAGGAGGGAAGAGTTTAGAAAGGACTCTTTGGGAGTTCATAATAGTAAAAGAGGTTTGGGATGAGTCAGAGAGCCTGTTGGTTGGCTGAATAGGATGAAGGATGGATAGAGGAGGGAAGAGTTTAGAAAGGACTCTTTGGGAGTTCATAATAGTAAAAGAGGTTTGGGATGAGTCAGAGAGCCTGTTGGTTGGCTGAATAGGATGAAGGATGGATAGAGGAGGGAAGAGTTTAGAAAGGACTCTTTGGGAGTTCATAATAGTAAAAGAGGTTTGGGATGAGTCAGAGAGCCTGTTGGTTGGCTGAATAGGATGAAGGATGGATAGAGGAGGGAAGAGTTTAGAAAGGACTCTTTGGGAGTTCATAATAGTAAAAGAGGTTTGGGATGAGTCAGAGAGCCTGTTGGTTGGCTGAATAGGATGAATAGAGGAGGGAAGAGTTTAGAAAGGACTCTTTGGGAGTTCATAATAGTAAAAGAGGTTTGGGATGAGTCAGAGAGCCTGTTGGTTGGCTGAATAGGATGAAGGATGGATAGAGGAGGGAAGAGTTTAGAAAGGACTCTTTGGGAGTTCATAATAGTAAAAGAGGTTTGGGATGAGTCAGAGAGCCTGTTGGTTGGCTGAATAGGATGAAGGATGGATAGAGGAGGGAAGAGTTTAGAAAGGACTCTTTGGGAGTTCATAATAGTAAAAGAGGTTTGGGATGAGTCAGAGAGCCTGTTGGTTGGCTGAATAGGATGAAGGATGGATAGAGGAGGGAAGAGTTTAGAAAGGACTCTTTGGGAGTTCATAATAGTAAAAGAGGTTTGGGATGAGTCAGAGAGCCTGTTGGTTGGCTGAATAGGATGAAGGATGGATAGAGGAGGGAAGAGTTTAGAAAGGACTCTTTGGGAGTTCATAATAGTAAAAGAGGTTTGGGATGAGTCAGAGAGCCTGTTGGTTGGCTGAATAGGATGAAGGATGGATAGAGGAGGGAAGAGTTTAGAAAGGACTCTTTGGGAGTTCATAATAGTAAAAGAGGTTTGGGATGAGTCAGAGAGCCTGTTGGTTGGCTGAATAGGATGAAGGATGGATAGAGGAGGGAAGAGTTTAGAAAGGACTCTTTGGGAGTTCATAATAGTAAAAGAGGTTTGGGATGAGTCAGAGAGCCTGTTGGTTGGCTGAATAGGATGAAGGATGGATAGAGGAGGGAAGAGTTTAGAAAGGACTCTTTGGGAGTTCATAATAGTAAAAGAGGTTTGGGATGAGTCAGAGAGCCTGTTGGTTGGCTGAATAGGATGAAGGATGGATAGAGGAGGGAAGAGTTTAGAAAGGACTCTTTGGGAGTTCATAATAGTAAAAGAGGTTTGGGATGAGTCAGAGAGCCTGTTGGTTGGCTGAATAGGATGAAGGATGGATAGAGGAGGGAAGAGTTTAGAAAGGACTCTTTGGGAGTTCATAATAGTAAAAGAGGTTTGGGATGAGTCAGAGAGCCTGTTGGTTGGCTGAATAGGATGAAGGATGGATAGAGGAGGGAAGAGTTTAGAAAGGACTCTTTGGGAGTTCATAATAGTAAAAGAGGTTTGGGATGAGTCAGAGAGCCTGTTGGTTGGCTGAATAGGATGAAGGATGGATAGAGGAGGGAAGAGTTTAGAAAGGACTCTTTGGGAGTTCATAATAGTAAAAGAGGTTTGGGATGAGTCAGAGAGCCTGTTGGTTGGCTGAATAGGATGAAGGATGGATAGAGGAGGGAAGAGTTTAGAAAGGACTCTTTGGGAGTTCATAATAGTAAAAGAGGTTTGGGATGAGTCAGAGAGCCTGTTGGTTGGCTGAATAGGATGAAGGATGGATAGAGGAGGGAAGAGTTTAGAAAGGACTCTTTGGGAGTTCATAATAGTAAAAGAGGTTTGGGATGAGTCGAGAGCCTGTTGGTTGGCTGAATAGGATGAAGGATGGATAGAGGAGGGAAGAGTTTAGAAAGGACTCTTTGGGAGTTCATAATAGTAAAAGAGGTTTGGGATGAGTCAGAGAGCCTGTTGGTTGGCTGAATAGGATGAAGGATGGATAGAGGAGGGAAGAGTTTAGAAAGGACTCTTTGGGAGTTCATAATAGTAAAAGAGGTTTGGGATGAGTCAGAGAGCCTGTTGGTTGGCTGAATAGGATGAAGGTGGATAGAGGAGGGAAGAGTTTAGAAAGGACTCTTTGGGAGTTCATAATAGTAAAAGAGGTTTGGGATGAGTCAGAGAGCCTGTTGGTTGGCTGAATAGGATGAAGGATGGATAGAGGAGGGAAGAGTTTAGAAAGGACTCTTTGGGAGTTCATAATAGTAAAAGAGGTTTGGGATGAGTCAGAGAGCCTGTTGGTTGGCTGAATAGGATGAAGGATGGATAGAGGAGGGAAGAGTTTAGAAAGGACTCTTTGGGAGTTCATAATAGTAAAAGAGGTTTGGGATGAGTCAGAGAGCCTGTTGGTTGGCTGAATAGGATGAAGGATGGATAGAGGAGGGAAGAGTTTAGAAAGGACTCTTTGGGAGTTCATAATAGTAAAAGAGGTTTGGGATGAGTCAGAGAGCCTGTTGGTTGGCTGAATAGGATGAAGGATGGATAGAGGAGGGAAGAGTTTAGAAAGGACTCTTTGGGAGTTCATAATAGTAAAAGAGGTTTGGGATGAGTCAGAGAGCCTGTTGGTTGGCTGAATAGGATGAAGGATGGATAGAGGAGGGAAGAGTTTAGAAAGGACTCTTTGGGAGTTCATAATAGTAAAAGAGGTTTGGGATGAGTCAGAGAGCCTGTTGGTTGGCTGAATAGGATGAAGGATGGATAGAGGAGGGAAGAGTTTAGAAAGGACTCTTTGGGAGTTCATAATAGTAAAAGAGGTTTGGGATGAGTCAGAGAGCCTGTTGGTTGGCTGAATAGGATGAAGGATGGATAGAGGAGGGAAGAGTTTAGAAAGGACTCTTTGGGAGTTCATAATAGTAAAAGAGGTTTGGGATGAGTCAGAGAGCCTGTTGGTTGGCTGAATAGGATGAAGGATGGATAGAGGAGGGAAGAGTTTAGAAAGGACTCTTTGGGAGTTCATAATAGTAAAAGAGGTTTGGGATGAGTCAGAGAGCCTGTTGGTTGGCTGAATAGGATGAAGGATGGATAGAGGAGGGAAGAGTTTAGAAAGGACTCTTTGGGAGTTCATAATAGTAAAAGAGGTTTGGGATGAGTCAGAGAGCCTGTTGGTTGGCTGAATAGGATGAAGGATGGATAGAGGAGGGAAGAGTTTAGAAAGGACTCTTTGGGAGTTCATAATAGTAAAAGAGGTTTGGGATGAGTCAGAGAGCCTGTTGGTTGGCTGAATAGGATGAAGGATGGATAGAGGAGGGAAGAGTTTAGAAAGGACTCTTTGGGAGTTCATAATAGTAAAAGAGGTTTGGGATGAGTCAGAGAGCCTGTTGGTTGGCTGAATAGGATGAAGGATGGATAGAGGAGGGAAGAGTTTAGAAAGGACTCTTTGGGAGTTCATAATAGTAAAAGAGGTTTGGGATGAGTCAGAGAGCCTGTTGGTTGGCTGAATAGGATGAAGGATGGATAGAGGAGGGAAGAGTTTAGAAAGGACTCTTTGGGAGTTCATAATAGTAAAAGAGGTTTGGGATGAGTCAGAGAGCCTGTTGGTTGGCTGAATAGGATGAAGGATGGATAGAGGAGGGAAGAGTTTAGAAAGGACTCTTTGGGAGTTCATAATAGTAAAAGAGGTTTGGGATGAGTCAGAGAGCCTGTTGGTTGGCTGAATAGGATGAAGGATGGATAGAGGAGGGAAGAGTTTAGAAAGGACTCTTTGGGAGTTCATAATAGTAAAAGAGGTTTGGGATGAGTCAGAGAGCCTGTTGGTTGGCTGAATAGGATGAAGATAGAGGAGGGAAGAGTTTAGAAAGGACTCTTTGGGAGTTCATAATAGTAAAAGAGGTTTGGGATGAGTCAGAGAGCCTGTTGGTTGGCTGAATAGGATGAAGGATGGATAGAGGAGGGAAGAGTTTAGAAAGGACTCTTTGGGAGTTCATAATAGTAAAAGAGGTTTGGGATGAGTCAGAGAGCCTGTTGGTTGGCTGAATAGGATGAAGGATGGATAGAGGAGGGAAGAGTTTAGAAAGGACTCTTTGGGAGTTCATAATAGTAAAAGAGGTTTGGGATGAGTCAGAGAGCCTGTTGGTTGGCTGAATAGGATGAAGGATGGATAGAGGAGGGAAGAGTTTAGAAAGGACTCTTTGGGAGTTCATAATAGTAAAAGAGGTTTGGGATGAGTCAGAGAGCCTGTTGGTTGGCTGAATAGGATGAAGGATGGATAGAGGAGGGAAGAGTTTAGAAAGGACTCTTTGGGAGTTCATAATAGTAAAAGAGGTTTGGGATGAGTCAGAGAGCCTGTTGGTTGGCTGAATAGGATGAAGGATGGATAGAGGAGGGAAGAGTTTAGAAAGGACTCTTTGGGAGTTCATAATAGTAAAAGAGGTTTGGGATGAGTCAGAGAGCCTGTTGGTTGGCTGAATAGGATGAGATGGAGAGGAGGGAAGAGTTTAGAAAGGACTCTTTGGGAGTTCATAATAGTAAAAGAGGTTTGGGATGAGTCAGAGAGCCTGTTGGTTGGCTGAATAGGATGAAGGATGGATAGAGGAGGGAAGAGTTTAGAAAGGACTCTTTGGGAGTTCATAATAGTAAAAGAGGTTTGGGATGAGTCAGAGAGCCTGTTGGTTGGCTGAATAGGATGAAGGATGGATAGAGGAGGGAAGAGTTTAGAAAGGACTCTTTGGGAGTTCATAATAGTAAAAGAGGTTTGGGATGAGTCAGAGAGCCTGTTGGTTGGCTGAATAGGATGAAGGATGGATAGAGGAGGGAAGAGTTTAGAAAGGACTCTTTGGGAGTTCATAATAGTAAAAGAGGTTTGGGATGAGTCAGAGAGCCTGTTGGTTGGCTGAATAGGATGAAGGATGGATAGAGGAGGGAAGAGTTTAGAAAGGACTCTTTGGGAGTTCATAATAGTAAAAGAGGTTTGGGATGAGTCAGAGAGCCTGTTGGTTGGCTGAATAGGATGAAGGATGGATAGAGGAGGGAAGAGTTTAGAAAGGACTCTTTGGGAGTTCATAATAGTAAAAGAGGTTTGGGATGAGTCAGAGAGCCTGTTGGTTGGCTGAATAGGATGAAGGATGGATAGAGGAGGGAAGAGTTTAGAAAGGACTCTTTGGGAGTTCATAATAGTAAAAGAGGTTTGGGATGAGTCAGAGAGCCTGTTGGTTGGCTGAATAGGATGAAGGATGGATAGAGGAGGGAAGAGTTTAGAAAGGACTCTTTGGGAGTTCATAATAGTAAAAGAGGTTTGGGATGAGTCAGAGAGCCTGTTGGTTGGCTGAATAGGATGAAGGATGGATAGAGGAGGGAAGAGTTTAGAAAGGACTCTTTGGGAGTTCATAATAGTAAAAGAGGTTTGGGATGAGTCAGAGAGCCTGTTGGTTGGCTGAATAGGATGAAGGATGGATAGAGGAGGGAAGAGTTTAGAAAGGACTCTTTGGGAGTTCATAATAGTAAAAGAGGTTTGGGATGAGTCAGAGAGCCTGTTGGTTGGCTGAATAGGATAGGAATAGAGGAGGGAAGAGTTTAGAAAGGACTCTTTGGGAGTTCATAATAGTAAAAGAGGTTTGGGATGAGTCAGAGAGCCTGTTGGTTGGCTGAATAGGATGAAGGATGGATAGAGGAGGGAAGAGTTTAGAAAGGACTCTTTGGGAGTTCATAATAGTAAAAGAGGTTTGGGATGAGTCAGAGAGCCTGTTGGTTGGCTGAATAGGATGAAGGATGGATAGAGGAGGGAAGAGTTTAGAAAGGACTCTTTGGGAGTTCATAATAGTAAAAGAGGTTTGGGATGAGTCAGAGAGCCTGTTGGTTGGCTGAATAGGATGAAGGATGGATAGAGGAGGGAAGAGTTTAGAAAGGACTCTTTGGGAGTTCATAATAGTAAAAGAGGTTTGGGATGAGTCAGAGAGCCTGTTGGTTGGCTGAATAGGATGAAGGATGGATAGAGGAGGGAAGAGTTTAGAAAGGACTCTTTGGGAGTTCATAATAGTAAAAGAGGTTTGGGATGAGTCAGAGAGCCTGTTGGTTGGCTGAATAGGATGAAGGATGGATAGAGGAGGGAAGAGTTTAGAAAGGACTCTTTGGGAGTTCATAATAGTAAAAGAGGTTTGGGATGAGTCAGAGAGCCTGTTGGTTGGCTGAATAGGATGAAGGATGGATAGAGGAGGGAAGAGTTTAGAAAGGACTCTTTGGGAGTTCATAATAGTAAAAGAGGTTTGGGATGAGTCAGAGAGCCTGTTGGTTGGCTGAATAGGATGAAGGATGGATAGAGGAGGGAAGAGTTTAGAAAGGACTCTTTGGGAGTTCATAATAGTAAAAGAGGTTTGGGATGAGTCAGAGAGCCTGTTGGTTGGCTGAATAGGATGAAGGATGGATAGAGGAGGGAAGAGTTTAGAAAGGACTCTTTGGGAGTTCATAATAGTAAAAGAGGTTTGGGATGAGTCAGAGAGCCTGTTGGTTGGCTGAATAGGATGAAGGATGGATAGAGGAGGGAAGAGTTTAGAAAGGACTCTTTGGGAGTTCATAATAGTAAAAGAGGTTTGGGATGAGTCAGAGAGCCTGTTGGTTGGCTGAATAGGATGAAGGATGGATAGAGGAGGGAAGAGTTTAGAAAGGACTCTTTGGGAGTTCATAATAGTAAAAGAGGTTTGGGATGAGTCAGAGAGCCTGTTGGTTGGCTGAATAGGATGAAGGATGGATAGAGGAGGGAAGAGTTTAGAAAGGACTCTTTGGGAGTTCATAATAGTAAAAGAGGTTTGGGATGAGTCAGAGAGCCTGTTGGTTGGCTGAATAGGATGAAGGATGGATAGAGGAGGGAAGAGTTTAGAAAGGACTCTTTGGGAGTTCATAATAGTAAAAGAGGTTTGGGATGAGTCAGAGAGCCTGTTGGTTGGCTGAATAGGATGAAGGATGGATAGAGGAGGGAAGAGTTTAGAAAGGACTCTTTGGGAGTTCATAATAGTAAAAGAGGTTTGGGATGAGTCAGAGAGCCTGTTGGTTGGCTGAATAGGATGAAGGATGGATAGAGGAGGGAAGAGTTTAGAAAGGACTCTTTGGGAGTTCATAATAGTAAAAGAGGTTTGGGATGAGTCAGAGAGCCTGTTGGTTGGCTGAATAGGATGAAGGATGGATAGAGGAGGGAAGAGTTTAGAAAGGACTCTTTGGGAGTTCATAATAGTAAAAGAGGTTTGGGATGAGTCAGAGAGCCTGTTGGTTGGCTGAATAGGATGAAGGATGGATAGAGGAGGGAAGAGTTTAGAAAGGACTCTTTGGGAGTTCATAATAGTAAAAGAGGTTTGGGATGAGTCAGAGAGCCTGTTGGTTGGCTGAATAGGATGAGATAGAGGAGGGAAGAGTTTAGAAAGGACTCTTTGGGAGTTCATAATAGTAAAAGAGGTTTGGGATGAGTCAGAGAGCCTGTTGGTTGGCTGAATAGGATGAAGGATGGATAGAGGAGGGAAGAGTTTAGAAAGGACTCTTTGGGAGTTCATAATAGTAAAAGAGGTTTGGGATGAGTCAGAGAGCCTGTTGGTTGGCTGAATAGGATGGAATAGAGGAGGGAAGAGTTTAGAAAGGACTCTTTGGGAGTTCATAATAGTAAAAGAGGTTTGGGATGAGTCAGAGAGCCTGTTGGTTGGCTGAATAGGATGAAGGATGGATAGAGGAGGGAAGAGTTTAGAAAGGACTCTTTGGGAGTTCATAATAGTAAAAGAGGTTTGGGATGAGTCAGAGAGCCTGTTGGTTGGCTGAATAGGATGAAGGATGGATAGAGGAGGGAAGAGTTTAGAAAGGACTCTTTGGGAGTTCATAATAGTAAAAGAGGTTTGGGATGAGTCAGAGAGCCTGTTGGTTGGCTGAATAGGATGAAGGATGGATAGAGGAGGGAAGAGTTTAGAAAGGACTCTTTGGGAGTTCATAATAGTAAAAGAGGTTTGGGATGAGTCAGAGAGCCTGTTGGTTGGCTGAATAGGATGAAGGATGGATAGAGGAGGGAAGAGTTTAGAAAGGACTCTTTGGGAGTTCATAATAGTAAAAGAGGTTTGGGATGAGTCAGAGAGCCTGTTGGTTGGCTGAATAGGATGAAGGATGGATAGAGGAGGGAAGAGTTTAGAAAGGACTCTTTGGGAGTTCATAATAGTAAAAGAGGTTTGGGATGAGTCAGAGAGCCTGTTGGTTGGCTGAATAGGATGAAGGATGGATAGAGGAGGGAAGAGTTTAGAAAGGACTCTTTGGGAGTTCATAATAGTAAAAGAGGTTTGGGATGAGTCAGAGAGCCTGTTGGTTGGCTGAATAGGATGAAGGATGGATAGAGGAGGGAAGAGTTTAGAAAGGACTCTTTGGGAGTTCATAATAGTAAAAGAGGTTTGGGATGAGTCAGAGAGCCTGTTGGTTGGCTGAATAGGATGAATAGAGGAGGGAAGAGTTTAGAAAGGACTCTTTGGGAGTTCATAATAGTAAAAGAGGTTTGGGATGAGTCAGAGAGCCTGTTGGTTGGCTGAATAGGATGAAGGATGGATAGAGGAGGGAAGAGTTTAGAAAGGACTCTTTGGGAGTTCATAATAGTAAAAGAGGTTTGGGATGAGTCAGAGAGCCTGTTGGTTGGCTGAATAGGATGAAGGATGGATAGAGGAGGGAAGAGTTTAGAAAGGACTCTTTGGGAGTTCATAATAGTAAAAGAGGTTTGGGATGAGTCAGAGAGCCTGTTGGTTGGCTGAATAGGATGAAGGATGGATAGAGGAGGGAAGAGTTTAGAAAGGACTCTTTGGGAGTTCATAATAGTAAAAGAGGTTTGGGATGAGTCAGAGAGCCTGTTGGTTGGCTGAATAGGATGAAGGATGGATAGAGGAGGGAAGAGTTTAGAAAGGACTCTTTGGGAGTTCATAATAGTAAAAGAGGTTTGGGATGAGTCAGAGAGCCTGTTGGTTGGCTGAATAGGATGAAGGATGGATAGAGGAGGGAAGAGTTTAGAAAGGACTCTTTGGGAGTTCATAATAGTAAAAGAGGTTTGGGATGAGTCAGAGAGCCTGTTGGTTGGCTGAATAGGATGAAGGATGGATAGAGGAGGGAAGAGTTTAGAAAGGACTCTTTGGGAGTTCATAATAGTAAAAGAGGTTTGGGATGAGTCAGAGAGCCTGTTGGTTGGCTGAATAGGATGAATAGAGGAGGGAAGAGTTTAGAAAGGACTCTTTGGGAGTTCATAATAGTAAAAGAGGTTTGGGATGAGTCAGAGAGCCTGTTGGTTGGCTGAATAGGATGAAGGATGGATAGAGGAGGGAAGAGTTTAGAAAGGACTCTTTGGGAGTTCATAATAGTAAAAGAGGTTTGGGATGAGTCAGAGAGCCTGTTGGTTGGCTGAATAGGATGAAGGATGGATAGAGGAGGGAAGAGTTTAGAAAGGACTCTTTGGGAGTTCATAATAGTAAAAGAGGTTTGGGATGAGTCAGAGAGCCTGTTGGTTGGCTGAATAGGATGAAGGATGGATAGAGGAGGGAAGAGTTTAGAAAGGACTCTTTGGGAGTTCATAATAGTAAAAGAGGTTTGGGATGAGTCAGAGAGCCTGTTGGTTGGCTGAATAGGATGAAGGATGGATAGAGGAGGGAAGAGTTTAGAAAGGACTCTTTGGGAGTTCATAATAGTAAAAGAGGTTTGGGATGAGTCAGAGAGCCTGTTGGTTGGCTGAATAGGATGAAGGATGGATAGAGGAGGGAAGAGTTTAGAAAGGACTCTTTGGGAGTTCATAATAGTAAAAGAGGTTTGGGATGAGTCAGAGCCTGTTGGTTGGCTGAATAGGATGAAGGATGGATAGAGGAGGGAAGAGTTTAGAAAGGACTCTTTGGGAGTTCATAATAGTAAAAGAGGTTTGGGATGAGTCAGAGAGCCTGTTGGTTGGCTGAATAGGATGAAGGATGGATGAGGAGGGAAGAGTTTAGAAAGGACTCTTTGGGAGTTCATAATAGTAAAAGAGGTTTGGGATGAGTCAGAGAGCCTGTTGGTTGGCTGAATAGGATGAATAGAGGAGGGAAGAGTTTAGAAAGGACTCTTTGGGAGTTCATAATAGTAAAAGAGGTTTGGGATGAGTCAGAGAGCCTGTTGGTTGGCTGAATAGGATGAAGGATGGATAGAGGAGGGAAGAGTTTAGAAAGGACTCTTTGGGAGTTCATAATAGTAAAAGAGGTTTGGGATGAGTCAGAGAGCCTGTTGGTTGGCTGAATAGGATGAAGGATGGATAGAGGAGGGAAGAGTTTAGAAAGGACTCTTTGGGAGTTCATAATAGTAAAAGAGGTTTGGGATGAGTCAGAGAGCCTGTTGGTTGGCTGAATAGGATGAAGGATGGATAGAGGAGGGAAGAGTTTAGAAAGGACTCTTTGGGAGTTCATAATAGTAAAAGAGGTTTGGGATGAGTCAGAGAGCCTGTTGGTTGGCTGAATAGGATGAAGGATGGATAGAGGAGGGAAGAGTTTAGAAAGGACTCTTTGGGAGTTCATAATAGTAAAAGAGGTTTGGGATGAGTCAGAGAGCCTGTTGGTTGGCTGAATAGGATGAAGGATGGATAGAGGAGGGAAGAGTTTAGAAAGGACTCTTTGGGAGTTCATAATAGTAAAAGAGGTTTGGGATGAGTCAGAGAGCCTGTTGGTTGGCTGAATAGGATGAAGGATGGATAGAGGAGGGAAGAGTTTAGAAAGGACTCTTTGGGAGTTCATAATAGTAAAAGAGGTTTGGGATGAGTCAGAGAGCCTGTTGGTTGGCTGAATAGGATGAATAGAGGAGGGAAGAGTTTAGAAAGGACTCTTTGGGAGTTCATAATAGTAAAAGAGGTTTGGGATGAGTCAGAGAGCCTGTTGGTTGGCTGAATAGGATGAAGGATGGATAGAGGAGGGAAGAGTTTAGAAAGGACTCTTTGGGAGTTCATAATAGTAAAAGAGGTTTGGGATGAGTCAGAGAGCCTGTTGGTTGGCTGAATAGGATGAAGGATGGATAGAGGAGGGAAGAGTTTAGAAAGGACTCTTTGGGAGTTCATAATAGTAAAAGAGGTTTGGGATGAGTCAGAGAGCCTGTTGGTTGGCTGAATAGGATGAAGGATGGATAGAGGAGGGAAGAGTTTAGAAAGGACTCTTTGGGAGTTCATAATAGTAAAAGAGGTTTGGGATGAGTCAGAGAGCCTGTTGGTTGGCTGAATAGGATGAAGGATGGATAGAGGAGGGAAGAGTTTAGAAAGGACTCTTTGGGAGTTCATAATAGTAAAAGAGGTTTGGGATGAGTCAGAGAGCCTGTTGGTTGGCTGAATAGGATGAAGGATGGATAGAGGAGGGAAGAGTTTAGAAAGGACTCTTTGGGAGTTCATAATAGTAAAAGAGGTTTGGGATGAGTCAGAGAGCCTGTTGGTTGGCTGAATAGGATGAAGGATGGATAGAGGAGGGAAGAGTTTAGAAAGGACTCTTTGGGAGTTCATAATAGTAAAAGAGGTTTGGGATGAGTCAGAGAGCCTGTTGGTTGGCTGAATAGGATGAAGGATGGATAGAGGAGGGAAGAGTTTAGAAAGGACTCTTTGGGAGTTCATAATAGTAAAAGAGGTTTGGGATGAGTCAGAGAGCCTGTTGGTTGGCTGAATAGGATGAAGGATGGATAGAGGAGGGAAGAGTTTAGAAAGGACTCTTTGGGAGTTCATAATAGTAAAAGAGGTTTGGGATGAGTCAGAGAGCCTGTTGGTTGGCTGAATAGGATGAAGGATGGATAGAGGAGGGAAGAGTTTAGAAAGGACTCTTTGGGAGTTCATAATAGTAAAAGAGGTTTGGGATGAGTCAGAGAGCCTGTTGGTTGGCTGAATAGGATGAAGGATGGATAGAGGAGGGAAGAGTTTAGAAAGGACTCTTTGGGAGTTCATAATAGTAAAAGAGGTTTGGGATGAGTCAGAGAGCCTGTTGGTTGGCTGAATAGGATGAAGGATGGATAGAGGAGGGAAGAGTTTAGAAAGGACTCTTTGGGAGTTCATAATAGTAAAAGAGGTTTGGGATGAGTCAGAGAGCCTGTTGGTTGGCTGAATAGGATGAAGGATGGATAGAGGAGGGAAGAGTTTAGAAAGGACTCTTTGGGAGTTCATAATAGTAAAAGAGGTTTGGGATGAGTCAGAGAGCCTGTTGGTTGGCTGAATAGGATGAATGAGAGGAGGGAAGAGTTTAGAAAGGACTCTTTGGGAGTTCATAATAGTAAAAGAGGTTTGGGATGAGTCAGAGAGCCTGTTGGTTGGCTGAATAGGATGAAGGATGGATAGAGGAGGGAAGAGTTTAGAAAGGACTCTTTGGGAGTTCATAATAGTAAAAGAGGTTTGGGATGAGTCAGAGAGCCTGTTGGTTGGCTGAATAGGATGAAGGATGGATAGAGGAGGGAAGAGTTTAGAAAGGACTCTTTGGGAGTTCATAATAGTAAAAGAGGTTTGGGATGAGTCAGAGAGCCTGTTGGTTGGCTGAATAGGATGAAGGATGGATAGAGGAGGGAAGAGTTTAGAAAGGACTCTTTGGGAGTTCATAATAGTAAAAGAGGTTTGGGATGAGTCAGAGAGCCTGTTGGTTGGCTGAATAGGATGAAGGATGGATAGAGGAGGGAAGAGTTTAGAAAGGACTCTTTGGGAGTTCATAATAGTAAAAGAGGTTTGGGATGAGTCAGAGAGCCTGTTGGTTGGCTGAATAGGATGAAGGATGGATAGAGGAGGGAAGAGTTTAGAAAGGACTCTTTGGGAGTTCATAATAGTAAAAGAGGTTTGGGATGAGTCAGAGAGCCTGTTGGTTGGCTGAATAGGATGAATAGAGGAGGGAAGAGTTTAGAAAGGACTCTTTGGGAGTTCATAATAGTAAAAGAGGTTTGGGATGAGTCAGAGAGCCTGTTGGTTGGCTGAATAGGATGAATAGAGGAGGGAAGAGTTTAGAAAGGACTCTTTGGGAGTTCATAATAGTAAAAGAGGTTTGGGATGAGTCAGAGAGCCTGTTGGTTGGCTGAATAGGATGAAGGATGGATAGAGGAGGGAAGAGTTTAGAAAGGACTCTTTGGGAGTTCATAATAGTAAAAGAGGTTTGGGATGAGTCAGAGAGCCTGTTGGTTGGCTGAATAGGATGAAGGATGGATAGAGGAGGGAAGAGTTTAGAAAGGACTCTTTGGGAGTTCATAATAGTAAAAGAGGTTTGGGATGAGTCAGAGAGCCTGTTGGTTGGCTGAATAGGATGAAGGATGGATAGAGGAGGGAAGAGTTTAGAAAGGACTCTTTGGGAGTTCATAATAGTAAAAGAGGTTTGGGATGAGTCAGAGAGCCTGTTGGTTGGCTGAATAGGATGAAGGATGGATAGAGGAGGGAAGAGTTTAGAAAGGACTCTTTGGGAGTTCATAATAGTAAAAGAGGTTTGGGATGAGTCAGAGAGCCTGTTGGTTGGCTGAATAGGATGAGGATGGATAGAGGAGGGAAGAGTTTAGAAAGGACTCTTTGGGAGTTCATAATAGTAAAAGAGGTTTGGGATGAGTCAGAGCCTGTTGGTTGGCTGAATAGGATGAAGGATGGATAGAGGAGGGAAGAGTTTAGAAAGGACTCTTTGGGAGTTCATAATAGTAAAAGAGGTTTGGGATGAGTCAGAGAGCCTGTTGGTTGGCTGAATAGGATGAATAGAGGAGGGAAGAGTTTAGAAAGGACTCTTTGGGAGTTCATAATAGTAAAAGAGGTTTGGGATGAGTCAGAGAGCCTGTTGGTTGGCTGAATAGGATGAAGGATGGATAGAGGAGGGAAGAGTTTAGAAAGGACTCTTTGGGAGTTCATAATAGTAAAAGAGGTTTGGGATGAGTCAGAGAGCCTGTTGGTTGGCTGAATAGGATGAAGGATGGATAGAGGAGGGAAGAGTTTAGAAAGGACTCTTTGGGAGTTCATAATAGTAAAAGAGGTTTGGGATGAGTCAGAGAGCCTGTTGGTTGGCTGAATAGGATGAAGGATAGAGGAGGGAAGAGTTTAGAAAGGACTCTTTGGGAGTTCATAATAGTAAAAGAGGTTTGGGATGAGTCAGAGAGCCTGTTGGTTGGCTGAATAGGATGAAGGATGGATAGAGGAGGGAAGAGTTTAGAAAGGACTCTTTGGGAGTTCATAATAGTAAAAGAGGTTTGGGATGAGTCAGAGAGCCTGTTGGTTGGCTGAATAGGATGAAGGATGGATAGAGGAGGGAAGAGTTTAGAAAGGACTCTTTGGGAGTTCATAATAGTAAAAGAGGTTTGGGATGAGTCAGAGCCTGTTGGTTGGCTGAATAGGATGAAGGATGGATAGAGGAGGGAAGAGTTTAGAAAGGACTCTTTGGGAGTTCATAATAGTAAAAGAGGTTTGGGATGAGTCAGAGAGCCTGTTGGTTGGCTGAATAGGATGAAGGATGGATAGAGGAGGGAAGAGTTTAGAAAGGACTCTTTGGGAGTTCATAATAGTAAAAGAGGTTTGGGATGAGTCAGAGAGCCTGTTGGTTGGCTGAATAGGATGAAGGATGGATAGAGGAGGGAAGAGTTTAGAAAGGACTCTTTGGGAGTTCATAATAGTAAAAGAGGTTTGGGATGAGTCAGAGCCTGTTGGTTGGCTGAATAGGATGAAGGATGGATAGAGGAGGGAAGAGTTTAGAAAGGACTCTTTGGGAGTTCATAATAGTAAAAGAGGTTTGGGATGAGTCAGAGAGCCTGTTGGTTGGCTGAATAGGATGAATAGAGGAGGGAAGAGTTTAGAAAGGACTCTTTGGGAGTTCATAATAGTAAAAGAGGTTTGGGATGAGTCAGAGAGCCTGTTGGTTGGCTGAATAGGATGAAGGATGGATAGAGGAGGGAAGAGTTTAGAAAGGACTCTTTGGGAGTTCATAATAGTAAAAGAGGTTTGGGATGAGTCAGAGAGCCTGTTGGTTGGCTGAATAGGATGAAGGATGGATAGAGGAGGGAAGAGTTTAGAAAGGACTCTTTGGGAGTTCATAATAGTAAAAGAGGTTTGGGATGAGTCAGAGAGCCTGTTGGTTGGCTGAATAGGATGAAGGATGGATAGAGGAGGGAAGAGTTTAGAAAGGACTCTTTGGGAGTTCATAATAGTAAAAGAGGTTTGGGATGAGTCAGAGAGCCTGTTGGTTGGCTGAATAGGATGAAGGATGGATAGAGGAGGGAAGAGTTTAGAAAGGACTCTTTGGGAGTTCATAATAGTAAAAGAGGTTTGGGATGAGTCAGAGAGCCTGTTGGTTGGCTGAATAGGATGAAGGATGAGAGGAGGGAAGAGTTTAGAAAGGACTCTTTGGGAGTTCATAATAGTAAAAGAGGTTTGGGATGAGTCAGAGAGCCTGTTGGTTGGCTGAATAGGATGAAGGATGGATAGAGGAGGGAAGAGTTTAGAAAGGACTCTTTGGGAGTTCATAATAGTAAAAGAGGTTTGGGATGAGTCAGAGAGCCTGTTGGTTGGCTGAATAGGATGAAGGATGGATAGAGGAGGGAAGAGTTTAGAAAGGACTCTTTGGGAGTTCATAATAGTAAAAGAGGTTTGGGATGAGTCAGAGAGCCTGTTGGTTGGCTGAATAGGATGAAGGATGGATAGAGGAGGGAAGAGTTTAGAAAGGACTCTTTGGGAGTTCATAATAGTAAAAGAGGTTTGGGATGAGTCAGAGAGCCTGTTGGTTGGCTGAATAGGATGAAGGATGGATAGAGGAGGGAAGAGTTTAGAAAGGACTCTTTGGGAGTTCATAATAGTAAAAGAGGTTTGGGATGAGTCAGAGAGCCTGTTGGTTGGCTGAATAGGATGAAGGATGGATAGAGGAGGGAAGAGTTTAGAAAGGACTCTTTGGGAGTTCATAATAGTAAAAGAGGTTTGGGATGAGTCAGAGAGCCTGTTGGTTGGCTGAATAGGATGAAGGATGGATAGAGGAGGGAAGAGTTTAGAAAGGACTCTTTGGGAGTTCATAATAGTAAAAGAGGTTTGGGATGAGTCAGAGAGCCTGTTGGTTGGCTGAATAGGATGAATAGAGGAGGGAAGAGTTTAGAAAGGACTCTTTGGGAGTTCATAATAGTAAAAGAGGTTTGGGATGAGTCAGAGAGCCTGTTGGTTGGCTGAATAGGATGAAGGATGGATAGAGGAGGGAAGAGTTTAGAAAGGACTCTTTGGGAGTTCATAATAGTAAAAGAGGTTTGGGATGAGTCAGAGAGCCTGTTGGTTGGCTGAATAGGATGAAGGATGGATAGAGGAGGGAAGAGTTTAGAAAGGACTCTTTGGGAGTTCATAATAGTAAAAGAGGTTTGGGATGAGTCAGAGAGCCTGTTGGTTGGCTGAATAGGATGAAGGATGGATAGAGGAGGGAAGAGTTTAGAAAGGACTCTTTGGGAGTTCATAATAGTAAAAGAGGTTTGGGATGAGTCAGAGAGCCTGTTGGTTGGCTGAATAGGATGAAGGATGGATAGAGGAGGGAAGAGTTTAGAAAGGACTCTTTGGGAGTTCATAATAGTAAAAGAGGTTTGGGATGAGTCAGAGAGCCTGTTGGTTGGCTGAATAGGATGAAGGATGGATAGAGGAGGGAAGAGTTTAGAAAGGACTCTTTGGGAGTTCATAATAGTAAAAGAGGTTTGGGATGAGTCAGAGAGCCTGTTGGTTGGCTGAATAGGATGAAGGATGGATAGAGGAGGGAAGAGTTTAGAAAGGACTCTTTGGGAGTTCATAATAGTAAAAGAGGTTTGGGATGAGTCAGAGAGCCTGTTGGTTGGCTGAATAGGATGAAGGATGGATAGAGGAGGGAAGAGTTTAGAAAGGACTCTTTGGGAGTTCATAATAGTAAAAGAGGTTTGGGATGAGTCAGAGAGCCTGTTGGTTGGCTGAATAGGATGAAGGATGGATAGAGGAGGGAAGAGTTTAGAAAGGACTCTTTGGGAGTTCATAATAGTAAAAGAGGTTTGGGATGAGTCAGAGAGCCTGTTGGTTGGCTGAATAGGATGAAGGATGGATAGAGGAGGGAAGAGTTTAGAAAGGACTCTTTGGGAGTTCATAATAGTAAAAGAGGTTTGGGATGAGTCAGAGAGCCTGTTGGTTGGCTGAATAGGATGAAGGATGGATAGAGGAGGGAAGAGTTTAGAAAGGACTCTTTGGGAGTTCATAATAGTAAAAGAGGTTTGGGATGAGTCAGAGAGCCTGTTGGTTGGCTGAATAGGATGAAGGATGGATAGAGGAGGGAAGAGTTTAGAAAGGACTCTTTGGGAGTTCATAATAGTAAAAGAGGTTTGGGATGAGTCAGAGAGCCTGTTGGTTGGCTGAATAGGATGAAGGATGGATAGAGGAGGGAAGAGTTTAGAAAGGACTCTTTGGGAGTTCATAATAGTAAAAGAGGTTTGGGATGAGTCAGAGAGCCTGTTGGTTGGCTGAATAGGATGAAGGATGGATAGAGGAGGGAAGAGTTTAGAAAGGACTCTTTGGGAGTTCATAATAGTAAAAGAGGTTTGGGATGAGTCAGAGAGCCTGTTGGTTGGCTGAATAGGATGAATAGAGGAGGGAAGAGTTTAGAAAGGACTCTTTGGGAGTTCATAATAGTAAAAGAGGTTTGGGATGAGTCAGAGAGCCTGTTGGTTGGCTGAATAGGATGAAGGATGGATAGAGGAGGGAAGAGTTTAGAAAGGACTCTTTGGGAGTTCATAATAGTAAAAGAGGTTTGGGATGAGTCAGAGAGCCTGTTGGTTGGCTGAATAGGATGAATAGAGGAGGGAAGAGTTTAGAAAGGACTCTTTGGGAGTTCATAATAGTAAAAGAGGTTTGGGATGAGTCAGAGAGCCTGTTGGTTGGCTGAATAGGATGAAGGATGGATAGAGGAGGGAAGAGTTTAGAAAGGACTCTTTGGGAGTTCATAATAGTAAAAGAGGTTTGGGATGAGTCAGAGAGCCTGTTGGTTGGCTGAATAGGATGAAGGATGGATAGAGGAGGGAAGAGTTTAGAAAGGACTCTTTGGGAGTTCATAATAGTAAAAGAGGTTTGGGATGAGTCAGAGAGCCTGTTGGTTGGCTGAATAGGATGAAGGATGGATAGAGGAGGGAAGAGTTTAGAAAGGACTCTTTGGGAGTTCATAATAGTAAAAGAGGTTTGGGATGAGTCAGAGAGCCTGTTGGTTGGCTGAATAGGATGAAGGATGGATAGAGGAGGGAAGAGTTTAGAAAGGACTCTTTGGGAGTTCATAATAGTAAAAGAGGTTTGGGATGAGTCAGAGAGCCTGTTGGTTGGCTGAATAGGATGAAGGATGGATAGAGGAGGGAAGAGTTTAGAAAGGACTCTTTGGGAGTTCATAATAGTAAAAGAGGTTTGGGATGAGTCAGAGAGCCTGTTGGTTGGCTGAATAGGATGAAGGATGATAGAGGAGGGAAGAGTTTAGAAAGGACTCTTTGGGAGTTCATAATAGTAAAAGAGGTTTGGGATGAGTCAGAGAGCCTGTTGGTTGGCTGAATAGGATGAAGGATGGATAGAGGAGGGAAGAGTTTAGAAAGGACTCTTTGGGAGTTCATAATAGTAAAAGAGGTTTGGGATGAGTCAGAGAGCCTGTTGGTTGGCTGAATAGGATGAAGGATGGATAGAGGAGGGAAGAGTTTAGAAAGGACTCTTTGGGAGTTCATAATAGTAAAAGAGGTTTGGGATGAGTCAGAGAGCCTGTTGGTTGGCTGAATAGGATGAAGGATGGATAGAGGAGGGAAGAGTTTAGAAAGGACTCTTTGGGAGTTCATAATAGTAAAAGAGGTTTGGGATGAGTCAGAGAGCCTGTTGGTTGGCTGAATAGGATGAAGGATGGATAGAGGAGGGAAGAGTTTAGAAAGGACTCTTTGGGAGTTCATAATAGTAAAAGAGGTTTGGGATGAGTCAGAGAGCCTGTTGGTTGGCTGAATAGGATGAATAGAGGAGGGAAGAGTTTAGAAAGGACTCTTTGGGAGTTCATAATAGTAAAAGAGGTTTGGGATGAGTCAGAGCCTGTTGGTTGGCTGAATAGGATGAAGGATGGATAGAGGAGGGAAGAGTTTAGAAAGGACTCTTTGGGAGTTCATAATAGTAAAAGAGGTTTGGGATGAGTCAGAGCCTGTTGGTTGGCTGAATAGGATGAATGGATAGAGGAGGGAAGAGTTTAGAAAGGACTCTTTGGGAGTTCATAATAGTAAAAGAGGTTTGGGATGAGTCAGAGAGCCTGTTGGTTGGCTGAATAGGATGAAGGATGGATAGAGGAGGGAAGAGTTTAGAAAGGACTCTTTGGGAGTTCATAATAGTAAAAGAGGTTTGGGATGAGTCAGAGAGCCTGTTGGTTGGCTGAATAGGATGAAGGATGGATAGAGGAGGGAAGAGTTTAGAAAGGACTCTTTGGGAGTTCATAATAGTAAAAGAGGTTTGGGATGAGTCAGAGAGCCTGTTGGTTGGCTGAATAGGATGAAGGATGGATAGAGGAGGGAAGAGTTTAGAAAGGACTCTTTGGGAGTTCATAATAGTAAAAGAGGTTTGGGATGAGTCAGAGAGCCTGTTGGTTGGCTGAATAGGATGAATAGAGGAGGGAAGAGTTTAGAAAGGACTCTTTGGGAGTTCATAATAGTAAAAGAGGTTTGGGATGAGTCAGAGAGCCTGTTGGTTGGCTGAATAGGATGAAGGATGGATAGAGGAGGGAAGAGTTTAGAAAGGACTCTTTGGGAGTTCATAATAGTAAAAGAGGTTTGGGATGAGTCAGAGAGCCTGTTGGTTGGCTGAATAGGATGAAGGATGGATAGAGGAGGGAAGAGTTTAGAAAGGACTCTTTGGGAGTTCATAATAGTAAAAGAGGTTTGGGATGAGTCAGAGAGCCTGTTGGTTGGCTGAATAGGATGAAGGATGGATAGAGGAGGGAAGAGTTTAGAAAGGACTCTTTGGGAGTTCATAATAGTAAAAGAGGTTTGGGATGAGTCAGAGAGCCTGTTGGTTGGCTGAATAGGATGAATAGAGGAGGGAAGAGTTTAGAAAGGACTCTTTGGGAGTTCATAATAGTAAAAGAGGTTTGGGATGAGTCAGAGAGCCTGTTGGTTGGCTGAATAGGATGAATAGAGGAGGGAAGAGTTTAGAAAGGACTCTTTGGGAGTTCATAATAGTAAAAGAGGTTTGGGATGAGTCAGAGAGCCTGTTGGTTGGCTGAATAGGATGAAGGATGGATAGAGGAGGGAAGAGTTTAGAAAGGACTCTTTGGGAGTTCATAATAGTAAAAGAGGTTTGGGATGAGTCAGAGAGCCTGTTGGTTGGCTGAATAGGATGAATAGAGGAGGGAAGAGTTTAGAAAGGACTCTTTGGGAGTTCATAATAGTAAAAGAGGTTTGGGATGAGTCAGAGAGCCTGTTGGTTGGCTGAATAGGATGAAGGATGGATAGAGGAGGGAAGAGTTTAGAAAGGACTCTTTGGGAGTTCATAATAGTAAAAGAGGTTTGGGATGAGTCAGAGAGCCTGTTGGTTGGCTGAATAGGATGAAGGATGGATAGAGGAGGGAAGAGTTTAGAAAGGACTCTTTGGGAGTTCATAATAGTAAAAGAGGTTTGGGATGAGTCAGAGAGCCTGTTGGTTGGCTGAATAGGATGAAGGATGGATAGAGGAGGGAAGAGTTTAGAAAGGACTCTTTGGGAGTTCATAATAGTAAAAGAGGTTTGGGATGAGTCAGAGAGCCTGTTGGTTGGCTGAATAGGATGAATAGAGGAGGGAAGAGTTTAGAAAGGACTCTTTGGGAGTTCATAATAGTAAAAGAGGTTTGGGATGAGTCAGAGAGCCTGTTGGTTGGCTGAATAGGATGAAGGATGGATAGAGGAGGGAAGAGTTTAGAAAGGACTCTTTGGGAGTTCATAATAGTAAAAGAGGTTTGGGATGAGTCAGAGAGCCTGTTGGTTGGCTGAATAGGATGAAGGATGGATAGAGGAGGGAAGAGTTTAGAAAGGACTCTTTGGGAGTTCATAATAGTAAAAGAGGTTTGGGATGAGTCAGAGAGCCTGTTGGTTGGCTGAATAGGATGAAGGATGGATAGAGGAGGGAAGAGTTTAGAAAGGACTCTTTGGGAGTTCATAATAGTAAAAGAGGTTTGGGATGAGTCAGAGAGCCTGTTGGTTGGCTGAATAGGATGAAGGATGGATAGAGGAGGGAAGAGTTTAGAAAGGACTCTTTGGGAGTTCATAATAGTAAAAGAGGTTTGGGATGAGTCAGAGAGCCTGTTGGTTGGCTGAATAGGATGAAGGATGGATAGAGGAGGGAAGAGTTTAGAAAGGACTCTTTGGGAGTTCATAATAGTAAAAGAGGTTTGGGATGAGTCAGAGAGCCTGTTGGTTGGCTGAATAGGATGAAGGATGGATAGAGGAGGGAAGAGTTTAGAAAGGACTCTTTGGGAGTTCATAATAGTAAAAGAGGTTTGGGATGAGTCAGAGAGCCTGTTGGTTGGCTGAATAGGATGAAGGATGGATAGAGGAGGGAAGAGTTTAGAAAGGACTCTTTGGGAGTTCATAATAGTAAAAGAGGTTTGGGATGAGTCAGAGAGCCTGTTGGTTGGCTGAATAGGATGAAGGATGGATAGAGGAGGGAAGAGTTTAGAAAGGACTCTTTGGGAGTTCATAATAGTAAAAGAGGTTTGGGATGAGTCAGAGAGCCTGTTGGTTGGCTGAATAGGATGAAGGATGGATAGAGGAGGGAAGAGTTTAGAAAGGACTCTTTGGGAGTTCATAATAGTAAAAGAGGTTTGGGATGAGTCAGAGAGCCTGTTGGTTGGCTGAATAGGATGAATAGAGGAGGGAAGAGTTTAGAAAGGACTCTTTGGGAGTTCATAATAGTAAAAGAGGTTTGGGATGAGTCAGAGAGCCTGTTGGTTGGCTGAATAGGATGAAGGATGGATAGAGGAGGGAAGAGTTTAGAAAGGACTCTTTGGGAGTTCATAATAGTAAAAGAGGTTTGGGATGAGTCAGAGAGCCTGTTGGTTGGCTGAATAGGATGAAGGATGGATAGAGGAGGGAAGAGTTTAGAAAGGACTCTTTGGGAGTTCATAATAGTAAAAGAGGTTTGGGATGAGTCAGAGAGCCTGTTGGTTGGCTGAATAGGATGAAGGATGGATAGAGGAGGGAAGAGTTTAGAAAGGACTCTTTGGGAGTTCATAATAGTAAAAGAGGTTTGGGATGAGTCAGAGAGCCTGTTGGTTGGCTGAATAGGATGAATGGAGAGGAGGGAAGAGTTTAGAAAGGACTCTTTGGGAGTTCATAATAGTAAAAGAGGTTTGGGATGAGTCAGAGAGCCTGTTGGTTGGCTGAATAGGATGAAGGATGGATAGAGGAGGGAAGAGTTTAGAAAGGACTCTTTGGGAGTTCATAATAGTAAAAGAGGTTTGGGATGAGTCAGAGAGCCTGTTGGTTGGCTGAATAGGATGAAGGATGGATAGAGGAGGGAAGAGTTTAGAAAGGACTCTTTGGGAGTTCATAATAGTAAAAGAGGTTTGGGATGAGTCAGAGAGCCTGTTGGTTGGCTGAATAGGATGAATAGAGGAGGGAAGAGTTTAGAAAGGACTCTTTGGGAGTTCATAATAGTAAAAGAGGTTTGGGATGAGTCAGAGAGCCTGTTGGTTGGCTGAATAGGATGAAGGATGGATAGAGGAGGGAAGAGTTTAGAAAGGACTCTTTGGGAGTTCATAATAGTAAAAGAGGTTTGGGATGAGTCAGAGAGCCTGTTGGTTGGCTGAATAGGATGGAATAGAGGAGGGAAGAGTTTAGAAAGGACTCTTTGGGAGTTCATAATAGTAAAAGAGGTTTGGGATGAGTCAGAGAGCCTGTTGGTTGGCTGAATAGGATGAAGGATGGATAGAGGAGGGAAGAGTTTAGAAAGGACTCTTTGGGAGTTCATAATAGTAAAAGAGGTTTGGGATGAGTCAGAGAGCCTGTTGGTTGGCTGAATAGGATGAATAGAGGAGGGAAGAGTTTAGAAAGGACTCTTTGGGAGTTCATAATAGTAAAAGAGGTTTGGGATGAGTCAGAGAGCCTGTTGGTTGGCTGAATAGGATGAAGGATGGATAGAGGAGGGAAGAGTTTAGAAAGGACTCTTTGGGAGTTCATAATAGTAAAAGAGGTTTGGGATGAGTCAGAGAGCCTGTTGGTTGGCTGAATAGGATGAAGGATGGATAGAGGAGGGAAGAGTTTAGAAAGGACTCTTTGGGAGTTCATAATAGTAAAAGAGGTTTGGGATGAGTCAGGAGCCTGTTGGTTGGCTGAATAGGATGAAGGATGGATAGAGGAGGGAAGAGTTTAGAAAGGACTCTTTGGGAGTTCATAATAGTAAAAGAGGTTTGGGATGAGTCAGAGAGCCTGTTGGTTGGCTGAATAGGATGAAGGATGGATAGAGGAGGGAAGAGTTTAGAAAGGACTCTTTGGGAGTTCATAATAGTAAAAGAGGTTTGGGATGAGTCAGAGAGCCTGTTGGTTGGCTGAATAGGATGAAGGATGGATAGAGGAGGGAAGAGTTTAGAAAGGACTCTTTGGGAGTTCATAATAGTAAAAGAGGTTTGGGATGAGTCAGAGAGCCTGTTGGTTGGCTGAATAGGATGAAGGATGGATAGAGGAGGGAAGAGTTTAGAAAGGACTCTTTGGGAGTTCATAATAGTAAAAGAGGTTTGGGATGAGTCAGAGAGCCTGTTGGTTGGCTGAATAGGATGAAGGATGGATAGAGGAGGGAAGAGTTTAGAAAGGACTCTTTGGGAGTTCATAATAGTAAAAGAGGTTTGGGATGAGTCAGAGAGCCTGTTGGTTGGCTGAATAGGATGAGATAGAGGAGGGAAGAGTTTAGAAAGGACTCTTTGGGAGTTCATAATAGTAAAAGAGGTTTGGGATGAGTCGAGAGCCTGTTGGTTGGCTGAATAGGATGAAGGATGGATAGAGGAGGGAAGAGTTTAGAAAGGACTCTTTGGGAGTTCATAATAGTAAAAGAGGTTTGGGATGAGTCAGAGAGCCTGTTGGTTGGCTGAATAGGATGAATAGAGGAGGGAAGAGTTTAGAAAGGACTCTTTGGGAGTTCATAATAGTAAAAGAGGTTTGGGATGAGTCAGAGAGCCTGTTGGTTGGCTGAATAGGATGAAGGATGGATAGAGGAGGGAAGAGTTTAGAAAGGACTCTTTGGGAGTTCATAATAGTAAAAGAGGTTTGGGATGAGTCAGAGAGCCTGTTGGTTGGCTGAATAGGATGAAGGATGGATAGAGGAGGGAAGAGTTTAGAAAGGACTCTTTGGGAGTTCATAATAGTAAAAGAGGTTTGGGATGAGTCAGAGAGCCTGTTGGTTGGCTGAATAGGATGAAGGATGGATAGAGGAGGGAAGAGTTTAGAAAGGACTCTTTGGGAGTTCATAATAGTAAAAGAGGTTTGGGATGAGTCAGAGAGCCTGTTGGTTGGCTGAATAGGATGAAGGATGGATAGAGGAGGGAAGAGTTTAGAAAGGACTCTTTGGGAGTTCATAATAGTAAAAGAGGTTTGGGATGAGTCAGAGAGCCTGTTGGTTGGCTGAATAGGATGAAGGATGGATAGAGGAGGGAAGAGTTTAGAAAGGACTCTTTGGGAGTTCATAATAGTAAAAGAGGTTTGGGATGAGTCAGAGAGCCTGTTGGTTGGCTGAATAGGATGAAGGATGGATAGAGGAGGGAAGAGTTTAGAAAGGACTCTTTGGGAGTTCATAATAGTAAAAGAGGTTTGGGATGAGTCAGAGAGCCTGTTGGTTGGCTGAATAGGATGAAGGATGGATAGAGGAGGGAAGAGTTTAGAAAGGACTCTTTGGGAGTTCATAATAGTAAAAGAGGTTTGGGATGAGTCAGAGAGCCTGTTGGTTGGCTGAATAGGATGAAGGATGGATAGAGGAGGGAAGAGTTTAGAAAGGACTCTTTGGGAGTTCATAATAGTAAAAGAGGTTTGGGATGAGTCAGAGAGCCTGTTGGTTGGCTGAATAGGATGAAGGATGGATAGAGGAGGGAAGAGTTTAGAAAGGACTCTTTGGGAGTTCATAATAGTAAAAGAGGTTTGGGATGAGTCAGAGAGCCTGTTGGTTGGCTGAATAGGATGAAGGATGGATAGAGGAGGGAAGAGTTTAGAAAGGACTCTTTGGGAGTTCATAATAGTAAAAGAGGTTTGGGATGAGTCAGAGAGCCTGTTGGTTGGCTGAATAGGATGAATAGAGGAGGGAAGAGTTTAGAAAGGACTCTTTGGGAGTTCATAATAGTAAAAGAGGTTTGGGATGAGTCAGAGAGCCTGTTGGTTGGCTGAATAGGATGAAGGATGGATAGAGGAGGGAAGAGTTTAGAAAGGACTCTTTGGGAGTTCATAATAGTAAAAGAGGTTTGGGATGAGTCAGAGAGCCTGTTGGTTGGCTGAATAGGATGAAGGATGGATAGAGGAGGGAAGAGTTTAGAAAGGACTCTTTGGGAGTTCATAATAGTAAAAGAGGTTTGGGATGAGTCAGAGAGCCTGTTGGTTGGCTGAATAGGATGAAGGATGGATAGAGGAGGGAAGAGTTTAGAAAGGACTCTTTGGGAGTTCATAATAGTAAAAGAGGTTTGGGATGAGTCAGAGAGCCTGTTGGTTGGCTGAATAGGATGAAGGATGGATAGAGGAGGGAAGAGTTTAGAAAGGACTCTTTGGGAGTTCATAATAGTAAAAGAGGTTTGGGATGAGTCAGAGAGCCTGTTGGTTGGCTGAATAGGATGAAGGATGGATAGAGGAGGGAAGAGTTTAGAAAGGACTCTTTGGGAGTTCATAATAGTAAAAGAGGTTTGGGATGAGTCAGAGAGCCTGTTGGTTGGCTGAATAGGATGAAGGATGGATAGAGGAGGGAAGAGTTTAGAAAGGACTCTTTGGGAGTTCATAATAGTAAAAGAGGTTTGGGATGAGTCAGAGAGCCTGTTGGTTGGCTGAATAGGATGAAGGATGGATAGAGGAGGGAAGAGTTTAGAAAGGACTCTTTGGGAGTTCATAATAGTAAAAGAGGTTTGGGATGAGTCAGAGAGCCTGTTGGTTGGCTGAATAGGATGAAGGATGGATAGAGGAGGGAAGAGTTTAGAAAGGACTCTTTGGGAGTTCATAATAGTAAAAGAGGTTTGGGATGAGTCAGAGAGCCTGTTGGTTGGCTGAATAGGATGAAGGATGGATAGAGGAGGGAAGAGTTTAGAAAGGACTCTTTGGGAGTTCATAATAGTAAAAGAGGTTTGGGATGAGTCAGAGAGCCTGTTGGTTGGCTGAATAGGATGAAGGATGGATAGAGGAGGGAAGAGTTTAGAAAGGACTCTTTGGGAGTTCATAATAGTAAAAGAGGTTTGGGATGAGTCAGAGAGCCTGTTGGTTGGCTGAATAGGATGAGATAGAGGAGGGAAGAGTTTAGAAAGGACTCTTTGGGAGTTCATAATAGTAAAAGAGGTTTGGGATGAGTCAGAGAGCCTGTTGGTTGGCTGAATAGGATGAAGGATGGATAGAGGAGGGAAGAGTTTAGAAAGGACTCTTTGGGAGTTCATAATAGTAAAAGAGGTTTGGGATGAGTCAGAGAGCCTGTTGGTTGGCTGAATAGGATGAAGGATGGATAGAGGAGGGAAGAGTTTAGAAAGGACTCTTTGGGAGTTCATAATAGTAAAAGAGGTTTGGGATGAGTCAGAGAGCCTGTTGGTTGGCTGAATAGGATGAAGGATGGATAGAGGAGGGAAGAGTTTAGAAAGGACTCTTTGGGAGTTCATAATAGTAAAAGAGGTTTGGGATGAGTCAGAGAGCCTGTTGGTTGGCTGAATAGGATGAAGGATGGATAGAGGAGGGAAGAGTTTAGAAAGGACTCTTTGGGAGTTCATAATAGTAAAAGAGGTTTGGGATGAGTCAGAGAGCCTGTTGGTTGGCTGAATAGGATGAAGGATGGATAGAGGAGGGAAGAGTTTAGAAAGGACTCTTTGGGAGTTCATAATAGTAAAAGAGGTTTGGGATGAGTCAGAGAGCCTGTTGGTTGGCTGAATAGGATGAAGGATGGATAGAGGAGGGAAGAGTTTAGAAAGGACTCTTTGGGAGTTCATAATAGTAAAAGAGGTTTGGGATGAGTCAGAGAGCCTGTTGGTTGGCTGAATAGGATGAAGGATGGATAGAGGAGGGAAGAGTTTAGAAAGGACTCTTTGGGAGTTCATAATAGTAAAAGAGGTTTGGGATGAGTCAGAGAGCCTGTTGGTTGGCTGAATAGGATGAAGGATGGATAGAGGAGGGAAGAGTTTAGAAAGGACTCTTTGGGAGTTCATAATAGTAAAAGAGGTTTGGGATGAGTCAGAGAGCCTGTTGGTTGGCTGAATAGGATGAAGGATGGATAGAGGAGGGAAGAGTTTAGAAAGGACTCTTTGGGAGTTCATAATAGTAAAAGAGGTTTGGGATGAGTCAGAGAGCCTGTTGGTTGGCTGAATAGGATGAAGGTGATAGAGGAGGGAAGAGTTTAGAAAGGACTCTTTGGGAGTTCATAATAGTAAAAGAGGTTTGGGATGAGTCAGAGAGCCTGTTGGTTGGCTGAATAGGATGAAGGATGGATAGAGGAGGGAAGAGTTTAGAAAGGACTCTTTGGGAGTTCATAATAGTAAAAGAGGTTTGGGATGAGTCAGAGAGCCTGTTGGTTGGCTGAATAGATGAATGATGATAGAGGAGGGAAGAGTTTAGAAAGGACTCTTTGGGAGTTCATAATAGTAAAAGAGGTTTGGGATGAGTCAGAGAGCCTGTTGGTTGGCTGAATAGGATGAAGGATGGATAGAGGAGGGAAGAGTTTAGAAAGGACTCTTTGGGAGTTCATAATAGTAAAAGAGGTTTGGGATGAGTCAGAGAGCCTGTTGGTTGGCTGAATAGGATGAAGGATGGATAGAGGAGGGAAGAGTTTAGAAAGGACTCTTTGGGAGTTCATAATAGTAAAAGAGGTTTGGGATGAGTCAGAGAGCCTGTTGGTTGGCTGAATAGGATGAAGGATGGATAGAGGAGGGAAGAGTTTAGAAAGGACTCTTTGGGAGTTCATAATAGTAAAAGAGGTTTGGGATGAGTCAGAGAGCCTGTTGGTTGGCTGAATAGGATGGAGGATAGAGGAGGGAAGAGTTTAGAAAGGACTCTTTGGGAGTTCATAATAGTAAAAGAGGTTTGGGATGAGTCAGAGAGCCTGTTGGTTGGCTGAATAGGATGAAGGATGGATAGAGGAGGGAAGAGTTTAGAAAGGACTCTTTGGGAGTTCATAATAGTAAAAGAGGTTTGGGATGAGTCAGAGAGCCTGTTGGTTGGCTGAATAGGATGAAGGATGGATAGAGGAGGGAAGAGTTTAGAAAGGACTCTTTGGGAGTTCATAATAGTAAAAGAGGTTTGGGATGAGTCAGAGAGCCTGTTGGTTGGCTGAATAGGATGAAGGATGGATAGAGGAGGGAAGAGTTTAGAAAGGACTCTTTGGGAGTTCATAATAGTAAAAGAGGTTTGGGATGAGTCAGAGAGCCTGTTGGTTGGCTGAATAGGATGAAGGATGGATAGAGGAGGGAAGAGTTTAGAAAGGACTCTTTGGGAGTTCATAATAGTAAAAGAGGTTTGGGATGAGTCAGAGAGCCTGTTGGTTGGCTGAATAGGATGAAGGATGGATAGAGGAGGGAAGAGTTTAGAAAGGACTCTTTGGGAGTTCATAATAGTAAAAGAGGTTTGGGATGAGTCAAGAGCCTGTTGGTTGGCTGAATAGGATGAAGGATGGATAGAGGAGGGAAGAGTTTAGAAAGGACTCTTTGGGAGTTCATAATAGTAAAAGAGGTTTGGGATGAGTCAGAGAGCCTGTTGGTTGGCTGAATAGGATGAAGGATGGATAGAGGAGGGAAGAGTTTAGAAAGGACTCTTTGGGAGTTCATAATAGTAAAAGAGGTTTGGGATGAGTCAGAGAGCCTGTTGGTTGGCTGAATAGGATGAAGGATGGATAGAGGAGGGAAGAGTTTAGAAAGGACTCTTTGGGAGTTCATAATAGTAAAAGAGGTTTGGGATGAGTCAGAGAGCCTGTTGGTTGGCTGAATAGGATGAAGGATGGATAGAGGAGGGAAGAGTTTAGAAAGGACTCTTTGGGAGTTCATAATAGTAAAAGAGGTTTGGGATGAGTCAGAGAGCCTGTTGGTTGGCTGAATAGGATGAAGGATGGATAGAGGAGGGAAGAGTTTAGAAAGGACTCTTTGGGAGTTCATAATAGTAAAAGAGGTTTGGGATGAGTCAGAGAGCCTGTTGGTTGGCTGAATAGGATGAAGGATGGATAGAGGAGGGAAGAGTTTAGAAAGGACTCTTTGGGAGTTCATAATAGTAAAAGAGGTTTGGGATGAGTCAGAGAGCCTGTTGGTTGGCTGAATAGGATGAATAGAGGAGGGAAGAGTTTAGAAAGGACTCTTTGGGAGTTCATAATAGTAAAAGAGGTTTGGGATGAGTCAGAGAGCCTGTTGGTTGGCTGAATAGGATGAAGGATGGATAGAGGAGGGAAGAGTTTAGAAAGGACTCTTTGGGAGTTCATAATAGTAAAAGAGGTTTGGGATGAGTCAGAGCCTGTTGGTTGGCTGAATAGGATGAAGGATGGATAGAGGAGGGAAGAGTTTAGAAAGGACTCTTTGGGAGTTCATAATAGTAAAAGAGGTTTGGGATGAGTCAGAGAGCCTGTTGGTTGGCTGAATAGGATGAATAGAGGAGGGAAGAGTTTAGAAAGGACTCTTTGGGAGTTCATAATAGTAAAAGAGGTTTGGGATGAGTCAGAGAGCCTGTTGGTTGGCTGAATAGGATGAAGGATGGATAGAGGAGGGAAGAGTTTAGAAAGGACTCTTTGGGAGTTCATAATAGTAAAAGAGGTTTGGGATGAGTCAGAGAGCCTGTTGGTTGGCTGAATAGGATGAAGGATGGATAGAGGAGGGAAGAGTTTAGAAAGGACTCTTTGGGAGTTCATAATAGTAAAAGAGGTTTGGGATGAGTCAGAGAGCCTGTTGGTTGGCTGAATAGGATGAAGTGATGAGGAGGGAAGAGTTTAGAAAGGACTCTTTGGGAGTTCATAATAGTAAAAGAGGTTTGGGATGAGTCAGAGAGCCTGTTGGTTGGCTGAATAGGATGAAGGATGGATAGAGGAGGGAAGAGTTTAGAAAGGACTCTTTGGGAGTTCATAATAGTAAAAGAGGTTTGGGATGAGTCAGAGAGCCTGTTGGTTGGCTGAATAGGATGAAGGATGGATAGAGGAGGGAAGAGTTTAGAAAGGACTCTTTGGGAGTTCATAATAGTAAAAGAGGTTTGGGATGAGTCAGAGAGCCTGTTGGTTGGCTGAATAGGATGAAGGATGGATAGAGGAGGGAAGAGTTTAGAAAGGACTCTTTGGGAGCTCATAATAGTAAAAGAGGTTTGGGATGAGTCAGAGAGCCTGTTGGTTGGCTGAATAGGATGAAGGATGGATAGAGGAGGGAAGAGTTTAGAAAGGACTCTTTGGGAGTTCATAATAGTAAAAGAGGTTTGGGATGAGTCAGAGAGCCTGTTGGTTGGCTGAATAGGATGAAGGATGGATAGAGGAGGGAAGAGTTTAGAAAGGACTCTTTGGGAGTTCATAATAGTAAAAGAGGTTTGGGATGAGTCAGAGAGCCTGTTGGTTGGCTGAATAGGATGAAGGATGGATAGAGGAGGGAAGAGTTTAGAAAGGACTCTTTGGGAGTTCATAATAGTAAAAGAGGTTTGGGATGAGTCAGAGAGCCTGTTGGTTGGCTGAATAGGATGGATAGAGGAGGGAAGAGTTTAGAAAGGACTCTTTGGGAGCTCATAATAGTAAAAGAGGTTTGGGATGAGTCAGGAGCCTGTTGGTTGGCTGAATAGGATGAAGGATGGATAGAGGAGGGAAGAGTTTAGAAAGGACTCTTTGGGAGTTCATAATAGTAAAAGAGGTTTGGGATGAGTCGAGAGCCTGTTGGTTGGCTGAATAGGATGAAGGATGGATAGAGGAGGGAAGAGTTTAGAAAGGACTCTTTGGGAGTTCATAATAGTAAAAGAGGTTTGGGATGAGTCAGAGAGCCTGTTGGTTGGCTGAATAGGATGAAGGATGGATAGAGGAGGGAAGAGTTTAGAAAGGACTCTTTGGGAGTTCATAATAGTAAAAGAGGTTTGGGATGAGTCAGAGAGCCTGTTGGTTGGCTGAATAGGATGAAGGATGGATAGAGGAGGGAAGAGTTTAGAAAGGACTCTTTGGGAGTTCATAATAGTAAAAGAGGTTTGGGATGAGTCAGAGAGCCTGTTGGTTGGCTGAATAGGATGAAGGATGGATAGAGGAGGGAAGAGTTTAGAAAGGACTCTTTGGGAGTTCATAATAGTAAAAGAGGTTTGGGATGAGTCAGAGAGCCTGTTGGTTGGCTGAATAGTGGGATGAATAGAGGAGGGAAGAGTTTAGAAAGGACTCTTTGGGAGTTCATAATAGTAAAAGAGGTTTGGGATGAGTCAGAGAGCCTGTTGGTTGGCTGAATAGGATGAAGGATGGATAGAGGAGGGAAGAGTTTAGAAAGGACTCTTTGGGAGTTCATAATAGTAAAAGAGGTTTGGGATGAGTCAGAGAGCCTGTTGGTTGGCTGAATAGGATGAATAGAGGAGGGAAGAGTTTAGAAAGGACTCTTTGGGAGTTCATAATAGTAAAAGAGGTTTGGGATGAGTCAGAGAGCCTGTTGGTTGGCTGAATAGGATGAAGGATGGATAGAGGAGGGAAGAGTTTAGAAAGGACTCTTTGGGAGTTCATAATAGTAAAAGAGGTTTGGGATGAGTCAGAGAGCCTGTTGGTTGGCTGAATAGGATGAAGGATGGATAGAGGAGGGAAGAGTTTAGAAAGGACTCTTTGGGAGTTCATAATAGTAAAAGAGGTTTGGGATGAGTCAGAGAGCCTGTTGGTTGGCTGAATAGGATGAAGGATGGATAGAGGAGGGAAGAGTTTAGAAAGGACTCTTTGGGAGTTCATAATAGTAAAAGAGGTTTGGGATGAGTCAGAGAGCCTGTTGGTTGGCTGAATAGGATGAAGGATGGATAGAGGAGGGAAGAGTTTAGAAAGGACTCTTTGGGAGTTCATAATAGTAAAAGAGGTTTGGGATGAGTCAGAGAGCCTGTTGGTTGGCTGAATAGGATGAATAGAGGAGGGAAGAGTTTAGAAAGGACTCTTTGGGAGTTCATAATAGTAAAAGAGGTTTGGGATGAGTCAGAGAGCCTGTTGGTTGGCTGAATAGGATGAAGGATGGATAGAGGAGGGAAGAGTTTAGAAAGGACTCTTTGGGAGTTCATAATAGTAAAAGAGGTTTGGGATGAGTCAGAGAGCCTGTTGGTTGGCTGAATAGGATGAAGGATGGATAGAGGAGGGAAGAGTTTAGAAAGGACTCTTTGGGAGTTCATAATAGTAAAAGAGGTTTGGGATGAGTCAGAGAGCCTGTTGGTTGGCTGAATAGGATGAAGGATGGATAGAGGAGGGAAGAGTTTAGAAAGGACTCTTTGGGAGTTCATAATAGTAAAAGAGGTTTGGGATGAGTCAGAGAGCCTGTTGGTTGGCTGAATAGGATGAAGGATGGATAGAGGAGGGAAGAGTTTAGAAAGGACTCTTTGGGAGTTCATAATAGTAAAAGAGGTTTGGGATGAGTCAGAGAGCCTGTTGGTTGGCTGAATAGGATGAAGGATGGATAGAGGAGGGAAGAGTTTAGAAAGGACTCTTTGGGAGTTCATAATAGTAAAAGAGGTTTGGGATGAGTCAGAGAGCCTGTTGGTTGGCTGAATAGGATGAATAGAGGAGGGAAGAGTTTAGAAAGGACTCTTTGGGAGTTCATAATAGTAAAAGAGGTTTGGGATGAGTCAGAGAGCCTGTTGGTTGGCTGAATAGGATGAAGGATGGATAGAGGAGGGAAGAGTTTAGAAAGGACTCTTTGGGAGTTCATAATAGTAAAAGAGGTTTGGGATGAGTCAGAGAGCCTGTTGGTTGGCTGAATAGGATGAAGGATGGATAGAGGAGGGAAGAGTTTAGAAAGGACTCTTTGGGAGTTCATAATAGTAAAAGAGGTTTGGGATGAGTCAGAGAGCCTGTTGGTTGGCTGAATAGGATGAATAGAGGAGGGAAGAGTTTAGAAAGGACTCTTTGGGAGTTCATAATAGTAAAAGAGGTTTGGGATGAGTCAGAGAGCCTGTTGGTTGGCTGAATAGGATGAAGGATGGATAGAGGAGGGAAGAGTTTAGAAAGGACTCTTTGGGAGTTCATAATAGTAAAAGAGGTTTGGGATGAGTCAGAGAGCCTGTTGGTTGGCTGAATAGGATGAAGGATGGATAGAGGAGGGAAGAGTTTAGAAAGGACTCTTTGGGAGTTCATAATAGTAAAAGAGGTTTGGGATGAGTCAGAGAGCCTGTTGGTTGGCTGAATAGGATGAATAGAGGAGGGAAGAGTTTAGAAAGGACTCTTTGGGAGTTCATAATAGTAAAAGAGGTTTGGGATGAGTCAGAGAGCCTGTTGGTTGGCTGAATAGGATGAAGGATGGATAGAGGAGGGAAGAGTTTAGAAAGGACTCTTTGGGAGTTCATAATAGTAAAAGAGGTTTGGGATGAGTCAGAGAGCCTGTTGGTTGGCTGAATAGGATGAATAGAGGAGGGAAGAGTTTAGAAAGGACTCTTTGGGAGTTCATAATAGTAAAAGAGGTTTGGGATGAGTCAGAGAGCCTGTTGGTTGGCTGAATAGGATGAAGGATGGATAGAGGAGGGAAGAGTTTAGAAAGGACTCTTTGGGAGTTCATAATAGTAAAAGAGGTTTGGGATGAGTCAGAGCCTGTTGGTTGGCTGAATAGGATGAAGGATGGATAGAGGAGGGAAGAGTTTAGAAAGGACTCTTTGGGAGTTCATAATAGTAAAAGAGGTTTGGGATGAGTCAGAGAGCCTGTTGGTTGGCTGAATAGGATGAAGGATGATAGAGGAGGGAAGAGTTTAGAAAGGACTCTTTGGGAGTTCATAATAGTAAAAGAGGTTTGGGATGAGTCAGAGAGCCTGTTGGTTGGCTGAATAGGATGAAGGATGGATAGAGGAGGGAAGAGTTTAGAAAGGACTCTTTGGGAGTTCATAATAGTAAAAGAGGTTTGGGATGAGTCAGAGAGCCTGTTGGTTGGCTGAATAGGATGAAGGATGGATAGAGGAGGGAAGAGTTTAGAAAGGACTCTTTGGGAGTTCATAATAGTAAAAGAGGTTTGGGATGAGTCAGAGAGCCTGTTGGTTGGCTGAATAGGATGAAGGATGGATAGAGGAGGGAAGAGTTTAGAAAGGACTCTTTGGGAGTTCATAATAGTAAAAGAGGTTTGGGATGAGTCAGAGCCTGTTGGTTGGCTGAATAGGATGAAGGATGGATAGAGGAGGGAAGAGTTTAGAAAGGACTCTTTGGGAGTTCATAATAGTAAAAGAGGTTTGGGATGAGTCAGAGAGCCTGTTGGTTGGCTGAATAGGATGAATAGAGGAGGGAAGAGTTTAGAAAGGACTCTTTGGGAGTTCATAATAGTAAAAGAGGTTTGGGATGAGTCAGAGAGCCTGTTGGTTGGCTGAATAGGATGAAGGATGGATAGAGGAGGGAAGAGTTTAGAAAGGACTCTTTGGGAGTTCATAATAGTAAAAGAGGTTTGGGATGAGTCAGAGAGCCTGTTGGTTGGCTGAATAGGATGAAGGATGGATAGAGGAGGGAAGAGTTTAGAAAGGACTCTTTGGGAGTTCATAATAGTAAAAGAGGTTTGGGATGAGTCAGAGAGCCTGTTGGTTGGCTGAATAGGATGAAGGATGGATAGAGGAGGGAAGAGTTTAGAAAGGACTCTTTGGGAGTTCATAATAGTAAAAGAGGTTTGGGATGAGTCAGAGAGCCTGTTGGTTGGCTGAATAGGATGAAGGATGGATAGAGGAGGGAAGAGTTTAGAAAGGACTCTTTGGGAGTTCATAATAGTAAAAGAGGTTTGGGATGAGTCAGAGAGCCTGTTGGTTGGCTGAATAGGATGAAGGATGGATAGAGGAGGGAAGAGTTTAGAAAGGACTCTTTGGGAGTTCATAATAGTAAAAGAGGTTTGGGATGAGTCAGAGAGCCTGTTGGTTGGCTGAATAGGATGAAGGATGGATAGAGGAGGGAAGAGTTTAGAAAGGACTCTTTGGGAGTTCATAATAGTAAAAGAGGTTTGGGATGAGTCAGAGAGCCTGTTGGTTGGCTGAATAGGATGAAGGATGGATAGAGGAGGGAAGAGTTTAGAAAGGACTCTTTGGGAGTTCATAATAGTAAAAGAGGTTTGGGATGAGTCAGAGAGCCTGTTGGTTGGCTGAATAGGATGAAGGATGGATAGAGGAGGGAAGAGTTTAGAAAGGACTCTTTGGGAGTTCATAATAGTAAAAGAGGTTTGGGATGAGTCAGAGAGCCTGTTGGTTGGCTGAATAGGATGAAGGATGAATAGAGGAGGGAAGAGTTTAGAAAGGACTCTTTGGGAGTTCATAATAGTAAAAGAGGTTTGGGATGAGTCAGAGAGCCTGTTGGTTGGCTGAATAGGATGAAGGATGGATAGAGGAGGGAAGAGTTTAGAAAGGACTCTTTGGGAGTTCATAATAGTAAAAGAGGTTTGGGATGAGTCAGAGAGCCTGTTGGTTGGCTGAATAGGATGAATAGAGGAGGGAAGAGTTTAGAAAGGACTCTTTGGGAGTTCATAATAGTAAAAGAGGTTTGGGATGAGTCAGAGAGCCTGTTGGTTGGCTGAATAGGATGAAGGATGGATAGAGGAGGGAAGAGTTTAGAAAGGACTCTTTGGGAGTTCATAATAGTAAAAGAGGTTTGGGATGAGTCAGAGAGCCTGTTGGTTGGCTGAATAGGATGAAGGATGGATAGAGGAGGGAAGAGTTTAGAAAGGACTCTTTGGGAGTTCATAATAGTAAAAGAGGTTTGGGATGAGTCAGAGAGCCTGTTGGTTGGCTGAATAGGATGAAGGATGGATAGAGGAGGGAAGAGTTTAGAAAGGACTCTTTGGGAGTTCATAATAGTAAAAGAGGTTTGGGATGAGTCAGAGAGCCTGTTGGTTGGCTGAATAGGATGAAGGATGGATAGAGGAGGGAAGAGTTTAGAAAGGACTCTTTGGGAGTTCATAATAGTAAAAGAGGTTTGGGATGAGTCAGAGAGCCTGTTGGTTGGCTGAATAGGATGAAGGATGGATAGAGGAGGGAAGAGTTTAGAAAGGACTCTTTGGGAGTTCATAATAGTAAAAGAGGTTTGGGATGAGTCAGAGAGCCTGTTGGTTGGCTGAATAGGATGAAGGATGGATAGAGGAGGGAAGAGTTTAGAAAGGACTCTTTGGGAGTTCATAATAGTAAAAGAGGTTTGGGATGAGTCAGAGAGCCTGTTGGTTGGCTGAATAGGATGAAGGATGGATAGAGGAGGGAAGAGTTTAGAAAGGACTCTTTGGGAGTTCATAATAGTAAAAGAGGTTTGGGATGAGTCAGAGAGCCTGTTGGTTGGCTGAATAGGATGAATAGAGGAGGGAAGAGTTTAGAAAGGACTCTTTGGGAGTTCATAATAGTAAAAGAGGTTTGGGATGAGTCAGAGAGCCTGTTGGTTGGCTGAATAGGATGAAGGATGGAGAGGAGGGAAGAGTTTAGAAAGGACTCTTTGGGAGTTCATAATAGTAAAAGAGGTTTGGGATGAGTCAGAGAGCCTGTTGGTTGGCTGAATAGGATGAAGGATGGATAGAGGAGGGAAGAGTTTAGAAAGGACTCTTTGGGAGTTCATAATAGTAAAAGAGGTTTGGGATGAGTCAGAGAGCCTGTTGGTTGGCTGAATAGGATGAAGGATGGATAGAGGAGGGAAGAGTTTAGAAAGGACTCTTTGGGAGTTCATAATAGTAAAAGAGGTTTGGGATGAGTCAGAGAGCCTGTTGGTTGGCTGAATAGGATGAAGGATGGATAGAGGAGGGAAGAGTTTAGAAAGGACTCTTTGGGAGTTCATAATAGTAAAAGAGGTTTGGGATGAGTCAGAGAGCCTGTTGGTTGGCTGAATAGGATGAAGGATGGATAGAGGAGGGAAGAGTTTAGAAAGGACTCTTTGGGAGTTCATAATAGTAAAAGAGGTTTGGGATGAGTCAGAGAGCCTGTTGGTTGGCTGAATAGGATGAAGGATGGATAGAGGAGGGAAGAGTTTAGAAAGGACTCTTTGGGAGTTCATAATAGTAAAAGAGGTTTGGGATGAGTCAGAGAGCCTGTTGGTTGGCTGAATAGGATGAAGGATGGATAGAGGAGGGAAGAGTTTAGAAAGGACTCTTTGGGAGTTCATAATAGTAAAAGAGGTTTGGGATGAGTCAGAGAGCCTGTTGGTTGGCTGAATAGGATGAAGGATGGATAGAGGAGGGAAGAGTTTAGAAAGGACTCTTTGGGAGTTCATAATAGTAAAAGAGGTTTGGGATGAGTCAGAGAGCCTGTTGGTTGGCTGAATAGGATGAAGGATGGATAGAGGAGGGAAGAGTTTAGAAAGGACTCTTTGGGAGTTCATAATAGTAAAAGAGGTTTGGGATGAGTCAGAGAGCCTGTTGGTTGGCTGAATAGGATGAAGGATGGATAGAGGAGGGAAGAGTTTAGAAAGGACTCTTTGGGAGTTCATAATAGTAAAAGAGGTTTGGGATGAGTCAGAGAGCCTGTTGGTTGGCTGAATAGGATGAAGGATGGATAGAGGAGGGAAGAGTTTAGAAAGGACTCTTTGGGAGTTCATAATAGTAAAAGAGGTTTGGGATGAGTCAGAGAGCCTGTTGGTTGGCTGAATAGGATGAAGGATGGATAGAGGAGGGAAGAGTTTAGAAAGGACTCTTTGGGAGTTCATAATAGTAAAAGAGGTTTGGGATGAGTCAGAGAGCCTGTTGGTTGGCTGAATAGGATGAAGGATGGATAGAGGAGGGAAGAGTTTAGAAAGGACTCTTTGGGAGTTCATAATAGTAAAAGAGGTTTGGGATGAGTCAGAGAGCCTGTTGGTTGGCTGAATAGGATGAAGGATGGATAGAGGAGGGAAGAGTTTAGAAAGGACTCTTTGGGAGTTCATAATAGTAAAAGAGGTTTGGGATGAGTCAGAGAGCCTGTTGGTTGGCTGAATAGGATGAAGGATGGATAGAGGAGGGAAGAGTTTAGAAAGGACTCTTTGGGAGTTCATAATAGTAAAAGAGGTTTGGGATGAGTCAGAGAGCCTGTTGGTTGGCTGAATAGGATGAAGGATGGATAGAGGAGGGAAGAGTTTAGAAAGGACTCTTTGGGAGTTCATAATAGTAAAAGAGGTTTGGGATGAGTCAGAGAGCCTGTTGGTTGGCTGAATAGGATGAAGGATGGATAGAGGAGGGAAGAGTTTAGAAAGGACTCTTTGGGAGTTCATAATAGTAAAAGAGGTTTGGGATGAGTCAGAGAGCCTGTTGGTTGGCTGAATAGGATGAAGGATGGATAGAGGAGGGAAGAGTTTAGAAAGGACTCTTTGGGAGTTCATAATAGTAAAAGAGGTTTGGGATGAGTCAGAGAGCCTGTTGGTTGGCTGAATAGGATGAAGGATGGATAGAGGAGGGAAGAGTTTAGAAAGGACTCTTTGGGAGTTCATAATAGTAAAAGAGGTTTGGGATGAGTCAGAGAGCCTGTTGGTTGGCTGAATAGGATGAAGGATGGATAGAGGAGGGAAGAGTTTAGAAAGGACTCTTTGGGAGTTCATAATAGTAAAAGAGGTTTGGGATGAGTCAGAGAGCCTGTTGGTTGGCTGAATAGGATGAGGATGGATAGAGGAGGGAAGAGTTTAGAAAGGACTCTTTGGGAGTTCATAATAGTAAAAGAGGTTTGGGATGAGTCAGAGAGCCTGTTGGTTGGCTGAATAGGATGAATGGATAGAGGAGGGAAGAGTTTAGAAAGGACTCTTTGGGAGTTCATAATAGTAAAAGAGGTTTGGGATGAGTCAGAGAGCCTGTTGGTTGGCTGAATAGGATGAAGGATGGATAGAGGAGGGAAGAGTTTAGAAAGGACTCTTTAGGAGTTCATAATAGTAAAAGAGGTTTGGGATGAGTCAGAGAGCCTGTTGGTTGGCTGAATAGGATGAATAGAGGAGGGAAGAGTTTAGAAAGGACTCTTTGGGAGTTCATAATAGTAAAAGAGGTTTGGGATGAGTCAGAGAGCCTGTTGGTTGGCTGAATAGGATGAAGGATGGATAGAGGAGGGAAGAGTTTAGAAAGGACTCTTTGGGAGTTCATAATAGTAAAAGAGGTTTGGGATGAGTCAGAGAGCCTGTTGGTTGGCTGAATAGGATGAAGGATGGATAGAGGAGGGAAGAGTTTAGAAAGGACTCTTTGGGAGTTCATAATAGTAAAAGAGGTTTGGGATGAGTCAGAGAGCCTGTTGGTTGGCTGAATAGGATGAAGGATGGATAGAGGAGGGAAGAGTTTAGAAAGGACTCTTTAGGAGTTCATAATAGTAAAAGAGGTTTGGGATGAGTCAGAGCCTGTTGGTTGGCTGAATAGGATGGATAGAGGAGGGAAGAGTTTAGAAAGGACTCTTTGGGAGTTCATAATAGTAAAAGAGGTTTGGGATGAGTCAGAGAGCCTGTTAGTTGGCTGAATAGGATGAAGGATGGATAGAGGAGGGAAGAGTTTAGAAAGGACTCTTTGGGAGTTCATAATAGTAAAAGAGGTTTGGGATGAGTCAGAGAGCCTGTTGGTTGGCTGAATAGGATGAAGGATGGATAGAGGAGGGAAGAGTTTAGAAAGGACTCTTTGGGAGTTCATAATAGTAAAAGAGGTTTGGGATGAGTCAGAGAGCCTGTTGGTTGGCTGAATAGGATGAAGGATGGATAGAGGAGGGAAGAGTTTAGAAAGGACTCTTTGGGAGTTCATAATAGTAAAAGAGGTTTGGGATGAGTCAGAGAGCCTGTTGGTTGGCTGAATAGGATGAAGGATGGATAGAGGAGGGAAGAGTTTAGAAAGGACTCTTTGGGAGTTCATAATAGTAAAAGAGGTTTGGGATGAGTCAGAGAGCCTGTTGGTTGGCTGAATAGGATGAAGGATGGATAGAGGAGGGAAGAGTTTAGAAAGGACTCTTTGGGAGTTCATAATAGTAAAAGAGGTTTGGGATGAGTCAGAGAGCCTGTTGGTTGGCTGAATAGGATGAAGGATGGATAGAGGAGGGAAGAGTTTAGAAAGGACTCTTTGGGAGTTCATAATAGTAAAAGAGGTTTGGGATGAGTCAGAGAGCCTGTTGGTTGGCTGAATAGGATGAAGGATGGATAGAGGAGGGAAGAGTTTAGAAAGGACTCTTTGGGAGTTCATAATAGTAAAAGAGGTTTGGGATGAGTCAGAGAGCCTGTTGGTTGGCTGAATAGGATGAAGGATGGATAGAGGAGGGAAGAGTTTAGAAAGGACTCTTTGGGAGTTCATAATAGTAAAAGAGGTTTGGGATGAGTCAGAGAGCCTGTTGGTTGGCTGAATAGGATGAATAGAGGAGGGAAGAGTTTAGAAAGGACTCTTTGGGAGTTCATAATAGTAAAAGAGGTTTGGGATGAGTCAGAGAGCCTGTTGGTTGGCTGAATAGGATGAAGGATGGATAGAGGAGGGAAGAGTTTAGAAAGGACTCTTTGGGAGTTCATAATAGTAAAAGAGGTTTGGGATGAGTCAGAGAGCCTGTTGGTTGGCTGAATAGGATGAAGGATGGATAGAGGAGGGAAGAGTTTAGAAAGGACTCTTTGGGAGTTCATAATAGTAAAAGAGGTTTGGGATGAGTCAGAGAGCCTGTTGGTTGGCTGAATAGGATGAAGGATGGATAGAGGAGGGAAGAGTTTAGAAAGGACTCTTTAGGAGTTCATAATAGTAAAAGAGGTTTGGGATGAGTCAGAGAGCCTGTTGGTTGGCTGAATAGGATGAAGGATGGATAGAGGAGGGAAGAGTTTAGAAAGGACTCTTTAGGAGTTCATAATAGTAAAAGAGGTTTGGGATGAGTCAGAGAGCCTGTTGGTTGGCTGAATAGGATGAAGGATGGATAGAGGAGGGAAGAGTTTAGAAAGGACTCTTTGGGAGCTCATAATAGTAAAAGAGGTTTGGGATGAGTCAGAGAGCCTGTTGGTTGGCTGAATAGGATGAATAGAGGAGGGAAGAGTTTAGAAAGGACTCTTTGGGAGTTCATAATAGTAAAAGAGGTTTGGGATGAGTCAGAGAGCCTGTTGGTTGGCTGAATAGGATGAAGGATGGATAGAGGAGGGAAGAGTTTAGAAAGGACTCTTTGGGAGTTCATAATAGTAAAAGAGGTTTGGGATGAGTCAGAGAGCCTGTTGGTTGGCTGAATAGGATGAATAGAGGAGGGAAGAGTTTAGAAAGGACTCTTTGGGAGTTCATAATAGTAAAAGAGGTTTGGGATGAGTCAGAGAGCCTGTTGGTTGGCTGAATAGGATGAAGGATGGATAGAGGAGGGAAGAGTTTAGAAAGGACTCTTTGGGAGTTCATAATAGTAAAAGAGGTTTGGGATGAGTCAGAGAGCCTGTTGGTTGGCTGAATAGGATGAAGGATGGATAGAGGAGGGAAGAGTTTAGAAAGGACTCTTTGGGAGTTCATAATAGTAAAAGAGGTTTGGGATGAGTCAGAGAGCCTGTTGGTTGGCTGAATAGGATGAAGGATGGATAGAGGAGGGAAGAGTTTAGAAAGGACTCTTTGGGAGTTCATAATAGTAAAAGAGGTTTGGGATGAGTCAGAGAGCCTGTTGGTTGGCTGAATAGGATGAAGGATGGATAGAGGAGGGAAGAGTTTAGAAAGGACTCTTTGGGAGTTCATAATAGTAAAAGAGGTTTGGGATGAGTCAGAGAGCCTGTTGGTTGGCTGAATAGGATGAATAGAGGAGGGAAGAGTTTAGAAAGGACTCTTTGGGAGCTCATAATAGTAAAAGAGGTTTGGGATGAGTCAGAGAGCCTGTTAGTTGGCTGAATAGGATGAAGGATGGATAGAGGAGGGAAGAGTTTAGAAAGGACTCTTTGGGAGTTCATAATAGTAAAAGAGGTTTGGGATGAGTCAGAGAGCCTGTTGGTTGGCTGAATAGGATGAAGGATGGATAGAGGAGGGAAGAGTTTAGAAAGGACTCTTTGGGAGTTCATAATAGTAAAAGAGGTTTGGGATGAGTCAGAGCCTGTTGGTTGGCTGAATAGGATGAAGGATGGATAGAGGAGGGAAGAGTTTAGAAAGGACTCTTTGGGAGTTCATAATAGTAAAAGAGGTTTGGGATGAGTCAGAGAGCCTGTTGGTTGGCTGAATAGGATGAAGGATGGATAGAGGAGGGAAGAGTTTAGAAAGGACTCTTTGGGAGTTCATAATAGTAAAAGAGGTTTGGGATGAGTCAGAGAGCCTGTTGGTTGGCTGAATAGGATGAAGGATGGATAGAGGAGGGAAGAGTTTAGAAAGGACTCTTTGGGAGTTCATAATAGTAAAAGAGGTTTGGGATGAGTCAGAGAGCCTGTTGGTTGGCTGAATAGGATGAATAGAGGAGGGAAGAGTTTAGAAAGGACTCTTTGGGAGTTCATAATAGTAAAAGAGGTTTGGGATGAGTCAGAGAGCCTGTTGGTTGGCTGAATAGGATGAAGGATGGATAGAGGAGGGAAGAGTTTAGAAAGGACTCTTTGGGAGTTCATAATAGTAAAAGAGGTTTGGGATGAGTCAGAGAGCCTGTTGGTTGGCTGAATAGGATGAATAGAGGAGGGAAGAGTTTAGAAAGGACTCTTTGGGAGTTCATAATAGTAAAAGAGGTTTGGGATGAGTCAGAGAGCCTGTTGGTTGGCTGAATAGGATGAAGGATGGATAGAGGAGGGAAGAGTTTAGAAAGGACTCTTTGGGAGCTCATAATAGTAAAAGAGGTTTGGGATGAGTCAGAGAGCCTGTTGGTTGGCTGAATAGGATGAAGGATGGATAGAGGAGGGAAGAGTTTAGAAAGGACTCTTTGGGAGTTCATAATAGTAAAAGAGGTTTGGGATGAGTCAGAGAGCCTGTTGGTTGGCTGAATAGGATGAAGGATGGATAGAGGAGGGAAGAGTTTAGAAAGGACTCTTTGGGAGTTCATAATAGTAAAAGAGGTTTGGGATGAGTCAGAGAGCCTGTTGGTTGGCTGAATAGGATGAATAGAGGAGGGAAGAGTTTAGAAAGGACTCTTTGGGAGTTCATAATAGTAAAAGAGGTTTGGGATGAGTCAGAGAGCCTGTTGGTTGGCTGAATAGGATGAAGGATGGATAGAGGAGGGAAGAGTTTAGAAAGGACTCTTTGGGAGCTCATAATAGTAAAAGAGGTTTGGGATGAGTCAGAGAGCCTGTTGGTTGGCTGAATAGGATGAATAGAGGAGGGAAGAGTTTAGAAAGGACTCTTTGGGAGTTCATAATAGTAAAAGAGGTTTGGGATGAGTCAGAGAGCCTGTTGGTTGGCTGAATAGGATGAAGGATGGATAGAGGAGGGAAGAGTTTAGAAAGGACTCTTTGGGAGTTCATAATAGTAAAAGAGGTTTGGGATGAGTCAGAGAGCCTGTTGGTTGGCTGAATAGGATGAAGGATGGATAGAGGAGGGAAGAGTTTAGAAAGGACTCTTTGGGAGTTCATAATAGTAAAAGAGGTTTGGGATGAGTCAGAGAGCCTGTTGGTTGGCTGAATAGGATGAAGGATGGATAGAGGAGGGAAGAGTTTAGAAAGGACTCTTTAGGAGTTCATAATAGTAAAAGAGGTTTGGGATGAGTCAGAGAGCCTGTTGGTTGGCTGAATAGGATGAAGGATGGATAGAGGAGGGAAGAGTTTAGAAAGGACTCTTTGGGAGTTCATAATAGTAAAAGAGGTTTGGGATGAGTCAGAGCCTGTTGGTTGGCTGAATAGGATGAAGGATGGATAGAGGAGGGAAGAGTTTAGAAAGGACTCTTTGGGAGTTCATAATAGTAAAAGAGGTTTGGGATGAGTCAGAGAGCCTGTTGGTTGGCTGAATAGGATGAAGGATGGATAGAGGAGGGAAGAGTTTAGAAAGGACTCTTTGGGAGTTCATAATAGTAAAAGAGGTTTGGGATGAGTCAGAGAGCCTGTTGGTTGGCTGAATAGGATGAAGGATGGATAGAGGAGGGAAGAGTTTAGAAAGGACTCTTTGGGAGCTCATAATAGTAAAAGAGGTTTGGGATGAGTCAGAGAGCCTGTTGGTTGGCTGAATAGGATGAATAGAGGAGGGAAGAGTTTAGAAAGGACTCTTTGGGAGTTCATAATAGTAAAAGAGGTTTGGGATGAGTCAGAGCCTGTTGGTTGGCTGAATAGGATGAAGGATGGATAGAGGAGGGAAGAGTTTAGAAAGGACTCTTTGGGAGTTCATAATAGTAAAAGAGGTTTGGGATGAGTCAGAGAGCCTGTTGGTTGGCTGAATAGGATGAATAGAGGAGGGAAGAGTTTAGAAAGGACTCTTTGGGAGTTCATAATAGTAAAAGAGGTTTGGGATGAGTCAGAGCCTGTTGGTTGGCTGAATAGGATGAAGGATGGATAGAGGAGGGAAGAGTTTAGAAAGGACTCTTTGGGAGTTCATAATAGTAAAAGAGGTTTGGGATGAGTCAGAGAGCCTGTTGGTTGGCTGAATAGGATGAAGGATGGATAGAGGAGGGAAGAGTTTAGAAAGGACTCTTTGGGAGTTCATAATAGTAAAAGAGGTTTGGGATGAGTCAGAGAGCCTGTTGGTTGGCTGAATAGGATGAAGGATGGATAGAGGAGGGAAGAGTTTAGAAAGGACTCTTTGGGAGTTCATAATAGTAAAAGAGGTTTGGGATGAGTCAGAGAGCCTGTTGGTTGGCTGAATAGGATGAAGGATGGATAGAGGAGGGAAGAGTTTAGAAAGGACTCTTTGGGAGTTCATAATAGTAAAAGAGGTTTGGGATGAGTCAGAGAGCCTGTTGGTTGGCTGAATAGGATGAATAGAGGAGGGAAGAGTTTAGAAAGGACTCTTTGGGAGTTCATAATAGTAAAAGAGGTTTGGGATGAGTCAGAGAGCCTGTTGGTTGGCTGAATAGGATGAAGGATGGATAGAGGAGGGAAGAGTTTAGAAAGGACTCTTTGGGAGTTCATAATAGTAAAAGAGGTTTGGGATGAGTCAGAGCCTGTTGGTTGGCTGAATAGGATGAAGGATGGATAGAGGAGGGAAGAGTTTAGAAAGGACTCTTTGGGAGTTCATAATAGTAAAAGAGGTTTGGGATGAGTCAGAGCCTGTTGGTTGGCTGAATAGGATGAAGGATGGATAGAGGAGGGAAGAGTTTAGAAAGGACTCTTTGGGAGTTCATAATAGTAAAAGAGGTTTGGGATGAGTCAGAGAGCCTGTTGGTTGGCTGAATAGGATGAAGGATGGATAGAGGAGGGAAGAGTTTAGAAAGGACTCTTTGGGAGTTCATAATAGTAAAAGAGGTTTGGGATGAGTCAGAGAGCCTGTTGGTTGGCTGAATAGGATGAAGGATGGATAGAGGAGGGAAGAGTTTAGAAAGGACTCTTTGGGAGTTCATAATAGTAAAAGAGGTTTGGGATGAGTCAGAGAGCCTGTTGGTTGGCTGAATAGGATGAAGGATGGATAGAGGAGGGAAGAGTTTAGAAAGGACTCTTTGGGAGTTCATAATAGTAAAAGAGGTTTGGGATGAGTCAGAGAGCCTGTTGGTTGGCTGAATAGGATGAAGGATGGATAGAGGAGGGAAGAGTTTAGAAAGGACTCTTTGGGAGTTCATAATAGTAAAAGAGGTTTGGGATGAGTCAGAGAGCCTGTTGGTTGGCTGAATAGGATGAAGGATGGATAGAGGAGGGAAGAGTTTAGAAAGGACTCTTTGGGAGTTCATAATAGTAAAAGAGGTTTGGGATGAGTCAGAGAGCCTGTTGGTTGGCTGAATAGGATGAAGGATGGATAGAGGAGGGAAGAGTTTAGAAAGGACTCTTTGGGAGTTCATAATAGTAAAAGAGGTTTGGGATGAGTCAGAGAGCCTGTTGGTTGGCTGAATAGGATGAAGGATGGATAGAGGAGGGAAGAGTTTAGAAAGGACTCTTTGGGAGTTCATAATAGTAAAAGAGGTTTGGGATGAGTCAGAGAGCCTGTTGGTTGGCTGAATAGGATGAATAGAGGAGGGAAGAGTTTAGAAAGGACTCTTTGGGAGTTCATAATAGTAAAAGAGGTTTGGGATGAGTCAGAGAGCCTGTTGGTTGGCTGAATAGGATGAAGGATGGATAGAGGAGGGAAGAGTTTAGAAAGGACTCTTTGGGAGTTCATAATAGTAAAAGAGGTTTGGGATGAGTCAGAGAGCCTGTTGGTTGGCTGAATAGGATGAAGGATGGATAGAGGAGGGAAGAGTTTAGAAAGGACTCTTTGGGAGTTCATAATAGTAAAAGAGGTTTGGGATGAGTCAGAGAGCCTGTTGGTTGGCTGAATAGGATGAAGGATGGATAGAGGAGGGAAGAGTTTAGAAAGGACTCTTTGGGAGTTCATAATAGTAAAAGAGGTTTGGGATGAGTCAGAGAGCCTGTTGGTTGGCTGAATAGGATGAAGGATGGATAGAGGAGGGAAGAGTTTAGAAAGGACTCTTTGGGAGTTCATAATAGTAAAAGAGGTTTGGGATGAGTCAGAGAGCCTGTTGGTTGGCTGAATAGGATGAAGGATGGATAGAGGAGGGAAGAGTTTAGAAAGGACTCTTTGGGAGTTCATAATAGTAAAAGAGGTTTGGGATGAGTCAGAGAGCCTGTTGGTTGGCTGAATAGGATGAAGGATGGATAGAGGAGGGAAGAGTTTAGAAAGGACTCTTTGGGAGTTCATAATAGTAAAAGAGGTTTGGGATGAGTCAGAGAGCCTGTTGGTTGGCTGAATAGGATGAAGGATGGATAGAGGAGGGAAGAGTTTAGAAAGGACTCTTTGGGAGTTCATAATAGTAAAAGAGGTTTGGGATGAGTCAGAGAGCCTGTTGGTTGGCTGAATAGGATGAAGGATGGATAGAGGAGGGAAGAGTTTAGAAAGGACTCTTTGGGAGTTCATAATAGTAAAAGAGGTTTGGGATGAGTCAGAGAGCCTGTTGGTTGGCTGAATAGGATGAATAGAGGAGGGAAGAGTTTAGAAAGGACTCTTTGGGAGTTCATAATAGTAAAAGAGGTTTGGGATGAGTCAGAGAGCCTGTTGGTTGGCTGAATAGGATGAAGGATGGATAGAGGAGGGAAGAGTTTAGAAAGGACTCTTTGGGAGTTCATAATAGTAAAAGAGGTTTGGGATGAGTCAGAGAGCCTGTTGGTTGGCTGAATAGGATGAAGGATGGATAGAGGAGGGAAGAGTTTAGAAAGGACTCTTTGGGAGTTCATAATAGTAAAAGAGGTTTGGGATGAGTCAGAGAGCCTGTTGGTTGGCTGAATAGGATGAAGGATGGATAGAGGAGGGAAGAGTTTAGAAAGGACTCTTTGGGAGTTCATAATAGTAAAAGAGGTTTGGGATGAGTCAGAGAGCCTGTTGGTTGGCTGAATAGGATGAAGGATGGATAGAGGAGGGAAGAGTTTAGAAAGGACTCTTTGGGAGTTCATAATAGTAAAAGAGGTTTGGGATGAGTCAGAGAGCCTGTTGGTTGGCTGAATAGGATGAAGGATGGATAGAGGAGGGAAGAGTTTAGAAAGGACTCTTTGGGAGTTCATAATAGTAAAAGAGGTTTGGGATGAGTCAGAGAGCCTGTTGGTTGGCTGAATAGGATGAAGGATGGATAGAGGAGGGAAGAGTTTAGAAAGGACTCTTTGGGAGTTCATAATAGTAAAAGAGGTTTGGGATGAGTCAGAGAGCCTGTTGGTTGGCTGAATAGGATGAAGGATGGATAGAGGAGGGAAGAGTTTAGAAAGGACTCTTTGGGAGTTCATAATAGTAAAAGAGGTTTGGGATGAGTCAGAGAGCCTGTTGGTTGGCTGAATAGGATGAAGGATGGATAGAGGAGGGAAGAGTTTAGAAAGGACTCTTTGGGAGTTCATAATAGTAAAAGAGGTTTGGGATGAGTCAGAGAGCCTGTTGGTTGGCTGAATAGGATGAAGATGATAGAGGAGGGAAGAGTTTAGAAAGGACTCTTTGGGAGTTCATAATAGTAAAAGAGGTTTGGGATGAGTCAGAGAGCCTGTTGGTTGGCTGAATAGGATGAAGGATGGATAGAGGAGGGAAGAGTTTAGAAAGGACTCTTTGGGAGTTCATAATAGTAAAAGAGGTTTGGGATGAGTCAGAGAGCCTGTTGGTTGGCTGAATAGGATGAAGGATGGATAGAGGAGGGAAGAGTTTAGAAAGGACTCTTTGGGAGTTCATAATAGTAAAAGAGGTTTGGGATGAGTCAGAGAGCCTGTTGGTTGGCTGAATAGGATGAAGGATGGATAGAGGAGGGAAGAGTTTAGAAAGGACTCTTTGGGAGTTCATAATAGTAAAAGAGGTTTGGGATGAGTCAGAGAGCCTGTTGGTTGGCTGAATAGGATGAAGGATGGATAGAGGAGGGAAGAGTTTAGAAAGGACTCTTTGGGAGTTCATAATAGTAAAAGAGGTTTGGGATGAGTCAGAGAGCCTGTTGGTTGGCTGAATAGGATGAAGGATGGATAGAGGAGGGAAGAGTTTAGAAAGGACTCTTTGGGAGTTCATAATAGTAAAAGAGGTTTGGGATGAGTCAGAGAGCCTGTTGGTTGGCTGAATAGGATGAAGGATGGATAGAGGAGGGAAGAGTTTAGAAAGGACTCTTTGGGAGTTCATAATAGTAAAAGAGGTTTGGGATGAGTCAGAGAGCCTGTTGGTTGGCTGAATAGGATGAAGGATGGATAGAGGAGGGAAGAGTTTAGAAAGGACTCTTTGGGAGTTCATAATAGTAAAAGAGGTTTGGGATGAGTCAGAGGCCTGTTGGTTGGCTGAATAGGATGAAGGATGGATAGAGGAGGGAAGAGTTTAGAAAGGACTCTTTGGGAGTTCATAATAGTAAAAGAGGTTTGGGATGAGTCAGAGAGCCTGTTGGTTGGCTGAATAGGATGAAGGATGGATAGAGGAGGGAAGAGTTTAGAAAGGACTCTTTGGGAGTTCATAATAGTAAAAGAGGTTTGGGATGAGTCAGAGAGCCTGTTGGTTGGCTGAATAGGATGAAGGATGGATAGAGGAGGGAAGAGTTTAGAAAGGACTCTTTGGGAGTTCATAATAGTAAAAGAGGTTTGGGATGAGTCAGAGAGCCTGTTGGTTGGCTGAATAGGATGAATAGAGGAGGGAAGAGTTTAGAAAGGACTCTTTGGGAGTTCATAATAGTAAAAGAGGTTTGGGATGAGTCAGAGAGCCTGTTGGTTGGCTGAATAGGATGAAGGATGGATAGAGGAGGGAAGAGTTTAGAAAGGACTCTTTGGGAGTTCATAATAGTAAAAGAGGTTTGGGATGAGTCAGAGAGCCTGTTGGTTGGCTGAATAGGATGAAGGATGGATAGAGGAGGGAAGAGTTTAGAAAGGACTCTTTGGGAGTTCATAATAGTAAAAGAGGTTTGGGATGAGTCAGAGCCTGTTGGTTGGCTGAATAGGATGAATAGAGGAGGGAAGAGTTTAGAAAGGACTCTTTGGGAGTTCATAATAGTAAAAGAGGTTTGGGATGAGTCAGAGAGCCTGTTGGTTGGCTGAATAGGATGAAGGATGGATAGAGGAGGGAAGAGTTTAGAAAGGACTCTTTGGGAGTTCATAATAGTAAAAGAGGTTTGGGATGAGTCAGAGAGCCTGTTGGTTGGCTGAATAGGATGAAGGATGGATAGAGGAGGGAAGAGTTTAGAAAGGACTCTTTGGGAGTTCATAATAGTAAAAGAGGTTTGGGATGAGTCAGAGAGCCTGTTGGTTGGCTGAATAGGATGAAGGATGGATAGAGGAGGGAAGAGTTTAGAAAGGACTCTTTGGGAGTTCATAATAGTAAAAGAGGTTTGGGATGAGTCAGAGAGCCTGTTGGTTGGCTGAATAGGATGAATAGAGGAGGGAAGAGTTTAGAAAGGACTCTTTGGGAGTTCATAATAGTAAAAGAGGTTTGGGATGAGTCAGAGAGCCTGTTGGTTGGCTGAATAGGATGAAGGATGGATAGAGGAGGGAAGAGTTTAGAAAGGACTCTTTGGGAGTTCATAATAGTAAAAGAGGTTTGGGATGAGTCAGAGAGCCTGTTGGTTGGCTGAATAGGATGAATAGAGGAGGGAAGAGTTTAGAAAGGACTCTTTGGGAGTTCATAATAGTAAAAGAGGTTTGGGATGAGTCAGAGAGCCTGTTGGTTGGCTGAATAGGATGAAGGATGGATAGAGGAGGGAAGAGTTTAGAAAGGACTCTTTGGGAGTTCATAATAGTAAAAGAGGTTTGGGATGAGTCAGAGAGCCTGTTGGTTGGCTGAATAGGATGAAGGATGGATAGAGGAGGGAAGAGTTTAGAAAGGACTCTTTGGGAGTTCATAATAGTAAAAGAGGTTTGGGATGAGTCAGAGAGCCTGTTGGTTGGCTGAATAGGATGAAGGATGGATAGAGGAGGGAAGAGTTTAGAAAGGACTCTTTGGGAGTTCATAATAGTAAAAGAGGTTTGGGATGAGTCAGAGAGCCTGTTGGTTGGCTGAATAGGATGAAGGATGGATAGAGGAGGGAAGAGTTTAGAAAGGACTCTTTGGGAGTTCATAATAGTAAAAGAGGTTTGGGATGAGTCAGAGAGCCTGTTGGTTGGCTGAATAGGATGAAGGATGGATAGAGGAGGGAAGAGTTTAGAAAGGACTCTTTGGGAGTTCATAATAGTAAAAGAGGTTTGGGATGAGTCAGAGAGCCTGTTGGTTGGCTGAATAGGATGAAGGATGGATAGAGGAGGGAAGAGTTTAGAAAGGACTCTTTGGGAGTTCATAATAGTAAAAGAGGTTTGGGATGAGTCAGAGAGCCTGTTGGTTGGCTGAATAGGATGAAGGATGGATAGAGGAGGGAAGAGTTTAGAAAGGACTCTTTAGGAGTTCATAATAGTAAAAGAGGTTTGGGATGAGTCAGAGAGCCTGTTGGTTGGCTGAATAGGATGGATAGAGGAGGGAAGAGTTTAGAAAGGACTCTTTGGGAGTTCATAATAGTAAAAGAGGTTTGGGATGAGTCAGAGAGCCTGTTGGTTGGCTGAATAGGATGAATAGAGGAGGGAAGAGTTTAGAAAGGACTCTTTAGGAGTTCATAATAGTAAAAGAGGTTTGGGATGAGTCAGAGAGCCTGTTGGTTGGCTGAATAGGATGAAGGATGGATAGAGGAGGGAAGAGTTTAGAAAGGACTCTTTGGGAGTTCATAATAGTAAAAGAGGTTTGGGATGAGTCAGAGAGCCTGTTGGTTGGCTGAATAGGATGAAGGATGGATAGAGGAGGGAAGAGTTTAGAAAGGACTCTTTGGGAGTTCATAATAGTAAAAGAGGTTTGGGATGAGTCAGAGAGCCTGTTGGTTGGCTGAATAGGATGAAGGATGGATAGAGGAGGGAAGAGTTTAGAAAGGACTCTTTGGGAGTTCATAATAGTAAAAGAGGTTTGGGATGAGTCAGAGAGCCTGTTGGTTGGCTGAATAGGATGAAGGATGGATAGAGGAGGGAAGAGTTTAGAAAGGACTCTTTGGGAGTTCATAATAGTAAAAGAGGTTTGGGATGAGTCAGAGAGCCTGTTGGTTGGCTGAATAGGATGAAGGATGGATAGAGGAGGGAAGAGTTTAGAAAGGACTCTTTGGGAGTTCATAATAGTAAAAGAGGTTTGGGATGAGTCAGAGAGCCTGTTGGTTGGCTGAATAGGATGAAGGATGAATAGAGGAGGGAAGAGTTTAGAAAGGACTCTTTGGGAGTTCATAATAGTAAAAGAGGTTTGGGATGAGTCAGAGAGCCTGTTGGTTGGCTGAATAGGATGAAGGATGGATAGAGGAGGGAAGAGTTTAGAAAGGACTCTTTGGGAGTTCATAATAGTAAAAGAGGTTTGGGATGAGTCAGAGAGCCTGTTGGTTGGCTGAATAGAATGAAGGATGGATAGAGGAGGGAAGAGTTTAGAAAGGACTCTTTGGGAGTTCATAATAGTAAAAGAGGTTTGGGATGAGTCAGAGAGCCTGTTGGTTGGCTGAATAGGATGAAGGATGGATAGAGGAGGGAAGAGTTTAGAAAGGACTCTTTGGGAGTTCATAATAGTAAAAGAGGTTTGGGATGAGTCAGAGAGCCTGTTGGTTGGCTGAATAGGATGAAGGATGGATAGAGGAGGGAAGAGTTTAGAAAGGACTCTTTGGGAGTTCATAATAGTAAAAGAGGTTTGGGATGAGTCAGGAGCCTGTTGGTTGGCTGAATAGGATGAAGGATGGATAGAGGAGGGAAGAGTTTAGAAAGGACTCTTTGGGAGTTCATAATAGTAAAAGAGGTTTGGGATGAGTCAGAGAGCCTGTTGGTTGGCTGAATAGGATGAAGGATGGATAGAGGAGGGAAGAGTTTAGAAAGGACTCTTTGGGAGTTCATAATAGTAAAAGAGGTTTGGGATGAGTCAGAGAGCCTGTTGGTTGGCTGAATAGGATGAAGGATGGATAGAGGAGGGAAGAGTTTAGAAAGGACTCTTTAGGAGTTCATAATAGTAAAAGAGGTTTGGGATGAGTCAGAGAGCCTGTTGGTTGGCTGAATAGGATGAATAGAGGAGGGAAGAGTTTAGAAAGGACTCTTTGGGAGTTCATAATAGTAAAAGAGGTTTGGGATGAGTCAGAGAGCCTGTTGGTTGGCTGAATAGGATGAAGGATGGATAGAGGAGGGAAGAGTTTAGAAAGGACTCTTTAGGAGTTCATAATAGTAAAAGAGGTTTGGGATGAGTCAGAGAGCCTGTTGGTTGGCTGAATAGGATGAAGGATGGATAGAGGAGGGAAGAGTTTAGAAAGGACTCTTTGGGAGTTCATAATAGTAAAAGAGGTTTGGGATGAGTCAGAGAGCCTGTTGGTTGGCTGAATAGGATGAAGGATGGATAGAGGAGGGAAGAGTTTAGAAAGGACTCTTTGGGAGTTCATAATAGTAAAAGAGGTTTGGGATGAGTCAGAGCCTGTTGGTTGGCTGAATAGGATGAAGGATGGATAGAGGAGGGAAGAGTTTAGAAAGGACTCTTTGGGAGTTCATAATAGTAAAAGAGGTTTGGGATGAGTCAGGAGCCTGTTGGTTGGCTGAATAGGATGAATAGAGGAGGGAAGAGTTTAGAAAGGACTCTTTGGGAGTTCATAATAGTAAAAGAGGTTTGGGATGAGTCAGAGAGCCTGTTGGTTGGCTGAATAGGATGAAGGATGGATAGAGGAGGGAAGAGTTTAGAAAGGACTCTTTGGGAGTTCATAATAGTAAAAGAGGTTTGGGATGAGTCAGAGAGCCTGTTGGTTGGCTGAATAGGATGAAGGATGGATAGAGGAGGGAAGAGTTTAGAAAGGACTCTTTGGGAGTTCATAATAGTAAAAGAGGTTTGGGATGAGTCAGAGAGCCTGTTGGTTGGCTGAATAGGATGAAGGATGGATAGAGGAGGGAAGAGTTTAGAAAGGACTCTTTGGGAGTTCATAATAGTAAAAGAGGTTTGGGATGAGTCAGAGAGCCTGTTGGTTGGCTGAATAGGATGAAGGATGGATAGAGGAGGGAAGAGTTTAGAAAGGACTCTTTGGGAGTTCATAATAGTAAAAGAGGTTTGGGATGAGTCAGAGAGCCTGTTGGTTGGCTGAATAGGATGAAGGATGGATAGAGGAGGGAAGAGTTTAGAAAGGACTCTTTGGGAGTTCATAATAGTAAAAGAGGTTTGGGATGAGTCAGAGAGCCTGTTGGTTGGCTGAATAGGATGAAGGATGGATAGAGGAGGGAAGAGTTTAGAAAGGACTCTTTGGGAGTTCATAATAGTAAAAGAGGTTTGGGATGAGTCAGAGAGCCTGTTGGTTGGCTGAATAGGATGAAGGATGGATAGAGGAGGGAAGAGTTTAGAAAGGACTCTTTGGGAGTTCATAATAGTAAAAGAGGTTTGGGATGAGTCAGAGAGCCTGTTGGTTGGCTGAATAGGATGAATAGAGGAGGGAAGAGTTTAGAAAGGACTCTTTGGGAGTTCATAATAGTAAAAGAGGTTTGGGATGAGTCAGAGAGCCTGTTGGTTGGCTGAATAGGATGAAGGATGGATAGAGGAGGGAAGAGTTTAGAAAGGACTCTTTGGGAGTTCATAATAGTAAAAGAGGTTTGGGATGAGTCAGAGAGCCTGTTGGTTGGCTGAATAGGATGAAGGATGGATAGAGGAGGGAAGAGTTTAGAAAGGACTCTTTGGGAGTTCATAATAGTAAAAGAGGTTTGGGATGAGTCAGAGAGCCTGTTGGTTGGCTGAATAGGATGAAGGATGGATAGAGGAGGGAAGAGTTTAGAAAGGACTCTTTGGGAGTTCATAATAGTAAAAGAGGTTTGGGATGAGTCAGAGAGCCTGTTGGTTGGCTGAATAGGATGAAGGATGGATAGAGGAGGGAAGAGTTTAGAAAGGACTCTTTGGGAGTTCATAATAGTAAAAGAGGTTTGGGATGAGTCAGAGAGCCTGTTGGTTGGCTGAATAGGATGAATAGAGGAGGGAAGAGTTTAGAAAGGACTCTTTGGGAGTTCATAATAGTAAAAGAGGTTTGGGATGAGTCAGAGAGCCTGTTGGTTGGCTGAATAGGATGAAGGATGGATAGAGGAGGGAAGAGTTTAGAAAGGACTCTTTGGGAGTTCATAATAGTAAAAGAGGTTTGGGATGAGTCAGAGAGCCTGTTGGTTGGCTGAATAGGATGAAGGATGGATAGAGGAGGGAAGAGTTTAGAAAGGACTCTTTGGGAGTTCATAATAGTAAAAGAGGTTTGGGATGAGTCAGAGAGCCTGTTGGTTGGCTGAATAGGATGAATAGAGGAGGGAAGAGTTTAGAAAGGACTCTTTGGGAGTTCATAATAGTAAAAGAGGTTTGGGATGAGTCAGAGAGCCTGTTGGTTGGCTGAATAGGATGAAGGATGGATAGAGGAGGGAAGAGTTTAGAAAGGACTCTTTGGGAGTTCATAATAGTAAAAGAGGTTTGGGATGAGTCAGAGAGCCTGTTGGTTGGCTGAATAGGATGAATAGAGGAGGGAAGAGTTTAGAAAGGACTCTTTGGGAGTTCATAATAGTAAAAGAGGTTTGGGATGAGTCAGAGAGCCTGTTGGTTGGCTGAATAGGATGAAGGATGGATAGAGGAGGGAAGAGTTTAGAAAGGACTCTTTGGGAGTTCATAATAGTAAAAGAGGTTTGGGATGAGTCAGAGAGCCTGTTGGTTGGCTGAATAGGATGAAGGATGGATAGAGGAGGGAAGAGTTTAGAAAGGACTCTTTGGGAGCTCATAATAGTAAAAGAGGTTTGGGATGAGTCAGAGCCTGTTGGTTGGCTGAATAGGATGAAGGATGGATAGAGGAGGGAAGAGTTTAGAAAGGACTCTTTGGGAGTTCATAATAGTAAAAGAGGTTTGGGATGAGTCAGAGAGCCTGTTGGTTGGCTGAATAGGATGAAGGATGGATAGAGGAGGGAAGAGTTTAGAAAGGACTCTTTGGGAGTTCATAATAGTAAAAGAGGTTTGGGATGAGTCAGAGAGCCTGTTGGTTGGCTGAATAGGATGAAGGATGGATAGAGGAGGGAAGAGTTTAGAAAGGACTCTTTAGGAGTTCATAATAGTAAAAGAGGTTTGGGATGAGTCAGAGAGCCTGTTGGTTGGCTGAATAGGATGAATAGAGGAGGGAAGAGTTTAGAAAGGACTCTTTGGGAGTTCATAATAGTAAAAGAGGTTTGGGATGAGTCAGAGAGCCTGTTGGTTGGCTGAATAGGATGAAGGATGGATAGAGGAGGGAAGAGTTTAGAAAGGACTCTTTGGGAGTTCATAATAGTAAAAGAGGTTTGGGATGAGTCAGAGAGCCTGTTGGTTGGCTGAATAGGATGAAGGATGGATAGAGGAGGGAAGAGTTTAGAAAGGACTCTTTGGGAGTTCATAATAGTAAAAGAGGTTTGGGATGAGTCAGAGAGCCTGTTGGTTGGCTGAATAGGATGAAGGATGGATAGAGGAGGGAAGAGTTTAGAAAGGACTCTTTGGGAGCTCATAATAGTAAAAGAGGTTTGGGATGAGTCAGAGAGCCTGTTGGTTGGCTGAATAGGATGAAGGATGGATAGAGGAGGGAAGAGTTTAGAAAGGACTCTTTGGGAGTTCATAATAGTAAAAGAGGTTTGGGATGAGTCAGAGCCTGTTGGTTGGCTGAATAGGATGAAGGATGGATAGAGGAGGGAAGAGTTTAGAAAGGACTCTTTGGGAGCTCATAATAGTAAAAGAGGTTTGGGATGAGTCAGAGAGCCTGTTGGTTGGCTGAATAGGATGAAGGATGGATAGAGGAGGGAAGAGTTTAGAAAGGACTCTTTAGGAGTTCATAATAGTAAAAGAGGTTTGGGATGAGTCAGAGAGCCTGTTGGTTGGCTGAATAGGATGAAGGATGGATAGAGGAGGGAAGAGTTTAGAAAGGACTCTTTGGGAGTTCATAATAGTAAAAGAGGTTTGGGATGAGTCAGAGAGCCTGTTGGTTGGCTGAATAGGATGAAGGATGGATAGAGGAGGGAAGAGTTTAGAAAGGACTCTTTGGGAGTTCATAATAGTAAAAGAGGTTTGGGATGAGTCAGAGAGCCTGTTGGTTGGCTGAATAGGATGAAGGATGGATAGAGGAGGGAAGAGTTTAGAAAGGACTCTTTGGGAGTTCATAATAGTAAAAGAGGTTTGGGATGAGTCAGAGAGCCTGTTGGTTGGCTGAATAGGATGAAGGATGGATAGAGGAGGGAAGAGTTTAGAAAGGACTCTTTGGGAGTTCATAATAGTAAAAGAGGTTTGGGATGAGTCAGAGAGCCTGTTGGTTGGCTGAATAGGATGAATAGAGGAGGGAAGAGTTTAGAAAGGACTCTTTGGGAGTTCATAATAGTAAAAGAGGTTTGGGATGAGTCAGAGAGCCTGTTGGTTGGCTGAATAGGATGAAGGATGGATAGAGGAGGGAAGAGTTTAGAAAGGACTCTTTGGGAGTTCATAATAGTAAAAGAGGTTTGGGATGAGTCAGAGAGCCTGTTGGTTGGCTGAATAGGATGAAGGGTGGATAGAGGAGGGAAGAGTTTAGAAAGGACTCTTTGGGAGTTCATAATAGTAAAAGAGGTTTGGGATGAGTCAGAGAGCCTGTTGGTTGGCTGAATAGGATGAAGGATGGATAGAGGAGGGAAGAGTTTAGAAAGGACTCTTTGGGAGTTCATAATAGTAAAAGAGGTTTGGGATGAGTCAGAGAGCCTGTTGGTTGGCTGAATAGGATGAAGGATGGATAGAGGAGGGAAGAGTTTAGAAAGGACTCTTTGGGAGTTCATAATAGTAAAAGAGGTTTGGGATGAGTCAGAGAGCCTGTTGGTTGGCTGAATAGGATGAAGGATGGATAGAGGAGGGAAGAGTTTAGAAAGGACTCTTTGGGAGTTCATAATAGTAAAAGAGGTTTGGGATGAGTCAGAGAGCCTGTTGGTTGGCTGAATAGGATGAAGATGATAGAGGAGGGAAGAGTTTAGAAAGGACTCTTTGGGAGTTCATAATAGTAAAAGAGGTTTGGGATGAGTCAGAGAGCCTGTTGGTTGGCTGAATAGGATGAATAGAGGAGGGAAGAGTTTAGAAAGGACTCTTTGGGAGTTCATAATAGTAAAAGAGGTTTGGGATGAGTCAGAGAGCCTGTTGGTTGGCTGAATAGGATGAAGGATGGATAGAGGAGGGAAGAGTTTAGAAAGGACTCTTTGGGAGTTCATAATAGTAAAAGAGGTTTGGGATGAGTCAGAGAGCCTGTTGGTTGGCTGAATAGGATGAAGGATGGATAGAGGAGGGAAGAGTTTAGAAAGGACTCTTTGGGAGTTCATAATAGTAAAAGAGGTTTGGGATGAGTCAGAGAGCCTGTTGGTTGGCTGAATAGGATGAAGGATGGATAGAGGAGGGAAGAGTTTAGAAAGGACTCTTTGGGAGTTCATAATAGTAAAAGAGGTTTGGGATGAGTCAGAGAGCCTGTTGGTTGGCTGAATAGGATGAAGGATGGATAGAGGAGGGAAGAGTTTAGAAAGGACTCTTTGGGAGTTCATAATAGTAAAAGAGGTTTGGGATGAGTCAGAGAGCCTGTTGGTTGGCTGAATAGGATGAAGGATGGATAGAGGAGGGAAGAGTTTAGAAAGGACTCTTTGGGAGTTCATAATAGTAAAAGAGGTTTGGGATGAGTCAGAGAGCCTGTTGGTTGGCTGAATAGGATGAAGGATGGATAGAGGAGGGAAGAGTTTAGAAAGGACTCTTTGGGAGTTCATAATAGTAAAAGAGGTTTGGGATGAGTCAGAGAGCCTGTTGGTTGGCTGAATAGGATGAATAGAGGAGGGAAGAGTTTAGAAAGGACTCTTTGGGAGTTCATAATAGTAAAAGAGGTTTGGGATGAGTCAGAGAGCCTGTTGGTTGGCTGAATAGGATGAAGGATGGATAGAGGAGGGAAGAGTTTAGAAAGGACTCTTTAGGAGTTCATAATAGTAAAAGAGGTTTGGGATGAGTCAGAGAGCCTGTTGGTTGGCTGAATAGGATGAAGGATGGATAGAGGAGGGAAGAGTTTAGAAAGGACTCTTTGGGAGTTCATAATAGTAAAAGAGGTTTGGGATGAGTCAGAGCCTGTTGGTTGGCTGAATAGGATGAAGGATGGATAGAGGAGGGAAGAGTTTAGAAAGGACTCTTTAGGAGTTCATAATAGTAAAAGAGGTTTGGGATGAGTCAGAGAGCCTGTTGGTTGGCTGAATAGGATGAAGGATGGATAGAGGAGGGAAGAGTTTAGAAAGGACTCTTTAGGAGTTCATAATAGTAAAAGAGGTTTGGGATGAGTCAGAGAGCCTGTTGGTTGGCTGAATAGGATGAATAGAGGAGGGAAGAGTTTAGAAAGGACTCTTTGGGAGTTCATAATAGTAAAAGAGGTTTGGGATGAGTCAGGAGCCTGTTGGTTGGCTGAATAGGATGAAGGATGGATAGAGGAGGGAAGAGTTTAGAAAGGACTCTTTGGGAGTTCATAATAGTAAAAGAGGTTTGGGATGAGTCAGAGCCTGTTGGTTGGCTGAATAGGATGAAGGATGGATAGAGGAGGGAAGAGTTTAGAAAGGACTCTTTGGGAGTTCATAATAGTAAAAGAGGTTTGGGATGAGTCAGAGCCTGTTGGTTGGCTGAATAGGATGAATAGAGGAGGGAAGAGTTTAGAAAGGACTCTTTGGGAGTTCATAATAGTAAAAGAGGTTTGGGATGAGTCAGAGAGCCTGTTGGTTGGCTGAATAGGATGAAGGATGGATAGAGGAGGGAAGAGTTTAGAAAGGACTCTTTAGGAGTTCATAATAGTAAAAGAGGTTTGGGATGAGTCAGAGAGCCTGTTGGTTGGCTGAATAGGATGAAGGATGGATAGAGGAGGGAAGAGTTTAGAAAGGACTCTTTGGGAGCTCATAATAGTAAAAGAGGTTTGGGATGAGTCAGAGCCTGTTGGTTGGCTGAATAGGATGAAGGATGGATAGAGGAGGGAAGAGTTTAGAAAGGACTCTTTGGGAGTTCATAATAGTAAAAGAGGTTTGGGATGAGTCAGAGAGCCTGTTGGTTGGCTGAATAGGATGAATAGAGGAGGGAAGAGTTTAGAAAGGACTCTTTGGGAGTTCATAATAGTAAAAGAGGTTTGGGATGAGTCAGAGAGCCTGTTGGTTGGCTGAATAGGATGAAGGATGGATAGAGGAGGGAAGAGTTTAGAAAGGACTCTTTGGGAGTTCATAATAGTAAAAGAGGTTTGGGATGAGTCAGAGAGCCTGTTGGTTGGCTGAATAGGATGAGATAGAGGAGGGAAGAGTTTAGAAAGGACTCTTTGGGAGCTCATAATAGTAAAAGAGGTTTGGGATGAGTGAGAGGTGGAAGGGGATATTTTAGAAGAGGAAAAAGACGAGTCAGAGTGGTAGTTTAGTGAGGCTTGGGGAGATTAGTAATTCTTTTTCCCTGCACTGGGAGGAAAATGTATAAATAAGTAGATACATAACTACAAATAAAAGGCATACATGCATACAGATTTGAACATGGTATGCACATGGAAAATAATCAGGAGATATAAAATTGGACTAGATTAAGTCCCATATGTACATGCATGGATAAATATTTACAAATGCAGGCTTTCCATTTTTGCTGTAAATCAACCCAGTTGGTCCCCGGACCCCCCCGCCCAGTGCATTCATTGACCGACACTGGGGAGGGCTAGAATGGATCCTTCTGTACTTGCACTGGAGGATTCCTTTTTTTGTTAACAAAGGGTGGGGGAATGTGGAATCCCTTCCACATCACCCCTCTTCCCTCCTGCCAATCTGTGATGTCTGTGCACTGCAAGGTGCGCTGACATCGAAGATTACCCACCAGAGCAGCCGAAAGGAGCAGGTGAGTGCTCTCTCCCACTCCAGTGGGGAAAAGAATGCCTAAAACGCCCTCCCCATGTTTCAGGAAGACCTTGTTCGAAAGGGGAGCCTCTTCTCTTTCCAATGAGGCCTTCCTGAAACTGTTTCCTGGTTGTGGCTCGTGGTCACACCACACTACACCCAGAAAACCCACTAGGCCACCAGGGATGTTGGTAGGGGGGAGGGGTGGGGGGTGTCCCTTGTGGCAGGCTGATCCCCCAATCCCCGGAGACATACGTTTTAAAAATACGGTGTTTCTCCCCTGGAGGGCGCAATTGTGCCACCAGGGGAATGTAAAAAATTTAAAATAAAAAAGTGAAATTGTCAGGGGGCGGCCCTCCTTGCAAATGGGCCATATACATTTTTTTCTAGTGTTTTTCCCCCTGGTGGGGCAGATTGTGCCCCCCAGGGGAAAACAAGTTTCTAAAAACATATGTATATACTGCACACGTAGAATATATAAATAGAAAAAAGGTGTACAAACAATGTAAGGGAAACAATCCCCCGATAAAGCCTTAAACTCAAGATCTTTGGATTTAAATATTAATAATGGCGCTTCAACCCACGCTGAAACTTAAAGTACTAGATCTATTAAGTCTTCTAGCCGTGATTCCACCCAGAACGCCTCCGCTCCACGGATGGTGCAGTGTACTTCTAAAAAGTTGCCATGAAAAATTAAAAGTGGCACCTCATTGAGGTCATTAGATTTAGAACGACATGACCCTGCATCCTACAATAGCTGAGCTAGTAGGAGGCTAGATATGAAGAATTACTCCACGGTCCCTGAAAGGAAATTCTGTCAGAAGAATGTTTGGGTTTATGTTGACAGATATGGTAAAAGAAATTGAAAAATAAAACTGTAAAAATATTCACAGTTACTAGACGTTTTATCCAACTGTCTTTCTCTGAAGGCATTTTCTACTAGTGATTTAGAGCAGGTAGGGTTTGCAAATATTAAAATCAGGGAGAGACGTTAGTAAGATCATGTAATCTTCTCCCTAACAGTGAAGGAAGCGCTTCTAACGGTGGAGGAGGAGATCCTGGTTCAAGGCATCAAATTTATATCCGAGGATGGAATTTTATAATCAACTCCTACAGTTAGTACATTTTTGCAATTCATGCAGGATTAGGAATAAATCAAGTTCAGATATTGTTTAATATAATCAATATAACATACAGCGAGTACTTTCCTGGAACATACACGTTTCAGAAAATTAATGGATCTGGATTTTTTAAATCCCATCCTCTTCAACCATGTTAATATTTGTTCGTAGGAACCTTAGCTGTGTGGAGAAACCCCCTTAATAGAGGATTTTTCCCACAAGCGGATAAACAAGATTTCTGTAGTGGTTCATAAAGAGCTTCAGGGGGTCTGATGTCCTTATCATCAAACAGGGTGGGCCTGTAATGCTGTAATATCTCATTGTTAAATTCAAACTGCAATTGGATCTTGGCAATTCTTTTGAACCAACATAAAACTGCTTCCAATGCGGATTTCCCAGTTGTGATAAATGTTTATAACTGTAGCCTATTCTCAAGAGCATCCAGACCAACAGGGTCTCGGAGGATCTTCGCATGAGTTTTCCATGCATCCATCAAGTACTGTGAGAATGAATGGAGAATGTAAACATGATGTAGGCCGCAAAAGAGTGACCTCTATTAAAAGGACGTATCTGCTCATATTACTGAACCCAGTTCTCTCAGGCTGTTCCACTTCAAATTAATAGGGTGAAATCTTACATTTTTTGTCATCAGAGGGCTTGTTCAGTGTAAATGGTTGAGTCTCCTCTGAATGTCTGCATTATAAGTGGGTGAGCACTATTTTGTTTATTGACACTGATGGGAACAATGGCGGCTACTTTTTTTTGTATTTGCATGCTGAGTGCGGCGCCCATTTTAGGGACACCGCACTCTATATATATATATATATATATATATATATATATATATTTTTAACTTTAATATTGAGTGCGGCGCCCGCTTCAGGGACACCGCACTCTGTTTCATTTAAAAGAAATTTTTTTACTTTAATAATGAACATGGAACCCGCTTCAGGGACTCCACGCTCCTTTTTTTTTTTTTACTTTAATGAGCGCAGCACCCGCTTCACGGACACCGCGCTGAGGTCGCAGCGCCCGATATGCTGCCAGGAGCAGCTGCTGCAATCAACACGCTTCGGCTTCTTCGCTGCCCACTCCCTCAGCCAGTCCGCGCTCGCCTCCTCTATTGGTACCCTCCCTCCCTCGCATGAGGGGGCGGGGCTTAGTTCTGCTTTTGATTACCAGACCAGTAGTAGGCAGGCCATGCAACAGATGGAATAGCACGGCCTGAGAAATCAGTCGTGAAACACAGATTCTGAATCACTTCACGGTCTGTGGTGTCCTAAAAAGGGAGAAACTCTGCTACTGCCTAGTAGGGGCTCAATGCGGCCATGGCTGCAGGTTCGAGGTGAGCCCAGAGACTGAGTCGTCCATTTCATTGCTCATCGCTGCTCGAGCTAAAGGTGAGGGCAGTGACGTGCACGTGCTGGCACAACACAGGAACACAGACAGAGGCGTTCTTCCCCGCGTGCCTGTCGGAACTGCGTGAGCACTGGCTACAGCACTATGGGTGAGAGGGGCTGTTTCTTGGCGCTTTCGTGTGCAATCGTGCAGCCTTTACTCCGAGTAGGAGATAGAACAAGCATTTGCAATGCAATAGGGGTCGCATTTGCGAGAGTTTGAGCTATTGGCATCGTAAAAGACAATGCCTTTTATTTATGTGTTGGTTTTCAAAACGGATAAATAAAAGGCATTGCCATTTACAATGCCAATAGCTTAAGCTCTCACAAATGCGAGACCTATTGCATTGCAAATGCTTGTTTTTTTACCCTGTCATGACACTGTTAAAGTTAGGACCAAGTTTCCATATAAAAACCATTTTTGGGTTTGCTAATAAATTTGGCACCATTTGATGAATATTCGTGAAACTTTCCAAATAAAGTTCACCCACTTCAGCTCCTTCCTGGAAGGTTTTGGGGTGATCTGTCAAGTGGGGGCTGAGAAAATAAAGGGGGGTCCCAAAACGTATTGTGCCCCACACAGCTTTGCATAGGAAAGTTGAACAGTGATACTGCAAAAATGGCTGAACGGAATTACACCAAATTTGTCAGAAGGTTACGTCTTGGTCCAGAAAGCATGCTTTTTGTGATTTGGGGTAAATCCATTCAGTAGTTATTGAGAAATTAAGGTTCACAATTTATGCATAGAGACGCGGTAGGGAGATCGGCACAGGATCTGGACATCTTCATGTTTAAAAAAAATAACTGAAAATAAAGATTAAAGGGAAATTATAGTTAAGTGAACATGTCATGTGTGTACCCCTGAAAATTCAGGCTCAGGCAGGGGGTGGGAGATTAACGTGTGGGTCAACTATTTCTCTCAGATCAGATGGGTAAACCATTCACCACTTTAATGGGCACAGACAAACCACCGCTGGGTAAACGCACAACTGCAGACATACAACCACAAGTAAACATGTTAGAAAGACAAGTAACTGGTGAATTCCATCCGCCCGCCCCGTTAAAGTTTTGAATTCACCAGAAACAGCCTCCCTGGTTCCTTTGTCTACTGATGAGCCACATACTAAAACTCTACTTTCAAATCCTGTACACGCTCCTGTAAATGCTTCAGTAAGTTGTTTTTTTATATTAAAACGTCACCGTAGAAAGAACAGATGCTTGATTGGATTTTATGTTCCAGCGAACAGCCTTGCCATTGTTAAAAATATTTAACAAAAGTAAAACCGGAGACCTCTGCTCCCTCTTTCCCCCATCAACCACTTCACAACAAGGAACTCAGTCAGTTCCTAATGCAAAAAGCAGAAGACATCAAGACTGAGCTCTGAATTGTGGGGGTTTACCAGTAAATCTCCCTCATTGGGATGCCTTCAAGGGTTATCCATGAGGCTCCTTACCAAAGTGGGGGGCCTCAGGGGAATAAAAGCACGTTGGGGGCGATTTGAACCACAGATATGAAATAATACACACAAGAGCAAACAAGGTACAATAAGCAGTTTAATAAACATAATTCTAAGTAGTAAAAAGGAAACTGTGACTCCTTTCAAAAGAAAAAGGCATACCATGATTGCATATTTTTGGATTTCCAATACAAAATAATCCTCACCAGTTAGAAAATAAAAGAGCAGGATAATGTACACATATTTCATATAATTGGATAATGCATAATAAGAATATAGAAATATAACATGACTATAACAAGTGTCAGTCACTCTGTAGTGTTTGCAAAAAGGCACTGCATTGATACAATAAAACAATCACTTCTTATGCCAAAGAGATTTTAAAAATACAAAACGGTTATAGTTCAAACTACTTTCAGAATAAAAATGAATACATAATTTGAACAGAGCAAAGAGAATGCATAAATCTTGGAAGGGGTAGGAAGAATCCTGCCTGCCATCAAAAACAACAAGTTGGAATGTTCTTGGAAATCCTGCTCTCCCATTGGTCGCCTTGGTGGGTGTGAGTTCCCAGGAAATTCCCCCTGCAGCAACTTGGCTCAGACCTGCTGTTTTTCATGGCAGAGCAGACTGTTTTCAAGGTAATAAAATACTTCAGAGGGCTGACCAACGAGCTGGACTGAATGGGAGAGGGTGAACCGAATGGTTCCATTATTATCTGAGGTGTGTTTTTTAAGGTTGTAAAAGCCTCTGAACCTACTTAAGCTCACACATAATGACTCGGTGTTGTGATTGCTTCAATCACACAAATACTATTAATATGCAAATGCTCTACGAATATGTAAACAAAGTTATCCGTTTAATCCATTGCCATCTTAGACATGTTACGGAAACATCAAATTAAGCTGAAGAAGGAAATGTCCTTTTTTTGGCTATGCTGCCTTCCAGGCCCAGGGCTGAATCATGGGGTAAGAAATTACGGAACACGAAGGATCATGAATTTAACAATATGAAAAGGCAGTGGAACAACATCATGTCTTTAACATCAGGATTGACAACCAAAATGCTTTTGGTCTTACAAGGCGGATAAAAGAAATCTATTCTCCGCGGAAACCCGCAGCAATATAAAAATCAAAAACTTTCACAGCAGCCCTCACAGAGAGTAGGAATGATTGTAAACGCGTTTGTCAATTATGCCAATCTTGAAGTTATGATACAAAGAATTCTACTACAAAGTAACTCCCTGAATTGTTGTGGGTGGAGAAGTGTAATGCACAGCCAATTGGATCATGTATTTGCATAGTAAGGTTCAATAAAAAATATCAATAAATGTCCCAACATGAGAATTGCTCAACGTTGCATTGGAACACTGCAAAGCTTCACCCGCTTAGGCACTTGCGGCGAGGAATGAGGACTGAGCACTACAGATAGTCAAGAAGCTAAAAGTCCTTGAAGGCCACATGCCTACAGGCAGAGAAGCATCTCAGTGCCAGCCCAGGAGAATCCACATTTCAGAAGTATAGTTTGTGGAATTAAAAAACAGATGTTCCCTCACTGTCTCATAGCAGGACGAGGGGACCTCCAAATGCAAGCATTAACTTCAAGAGCATCTGTAGGAAGTACCCATCAGGAGAGAGACTGAAAATGAATATGTTCTCAACATGTAAAGTATGTATGTAGGGCATGTGAATTTTCAGGATCTGGGGACTTCCTTCCCCAAGGAGTCATCTCCGTCCTTCCAAATGTACCACGGCCTTACAGGCATCATCTAGTGCTGCATTTATCAAATAGGGAAACAGGAGCTGGACAGGAGGGAGTCACTGTGCCCCTGTTAGAAAGATGTGCCAGTCTCTTTGCCACCATCATTGGCATTCAATGACCTCTCTCTCTCTCTCTCAGTGCTCACCTTTGGTAAAGAGTCTCTGAATGGGCACGCTCGATTGTCTTTCGCAAGTACCGTTAGATACCAAAAGAAGCACTTATTGACATAGTAACCTGGATTATGACCCCTTCGAGCACCACTTAGGCACAGTGTCTTCTACTTCTTGCCATAAAGCAAGTGACAGCACAAAAAACACCGACCCGCCTACACCAAGCACTAAACCTTCAGCTATGATTGTTTTGTGACGCAAAGAAGCAAATAAACATACAAAAAGGTATAAATATTGACTGCAGCATTGAATCTTTAAATCCACGAGAACCCTATACATCAGTTAGAAGGACACTGTCATTTACTTAGAATATTTTTACATTCTTCCCCAGGACATATCTGATTTATTTTGGAGGCAAGCAGTTCCTATAGAGAAGTGGCAGGAAGGCGACATTAACGATAACGAACAGTCTACCAAATGCCCCACGTGACCTCATGCCTACGGTTGTGCGGTCACCTAGAAGGTAGAAAACAGACATCCTCAAACCTTCCTTACCTACAAGAAAGAGTTAAGTTATCTTTTTTCTACAAAATGTATCTAGACGTTTTCTGTACCAATTCTGGTGGAATACACTGCAGACCTCTCTCCAGGTCAGGCATGCAGTTTCCCGCAACAAAAACCCTGGCCAAGGTATTTTATTTAGATGGGGGTTATCCTGCCCCACTGTTTTTACCCTCTCTGGTATCTCCATTCTGCGGTTTCCTCTAGAGCATTTGTTATTTCAAGGACAGCCGCAATGTGTGCCAAGAAATCTGTGGAAGGCTGTGATTGGTGGAAACCGCACAAGTGTGACTGACAACTGAATACCAGCTGTCAGTCACCGGGTCGCAGAGGGCACATACAGCAGCGACCAAGACAAGGAACTGTAGAAAAGACGAGGATCATATAATATCTATTGATAAGTGCTTTGTGTTACACCAGCATCAGGAAAGTGTTGCCACCACAAAAACAACCTTCAACTGACTTTGGTAGATCTGTGGGCAATGCTTGAATCTTGACACAACTAAGCACACTTTTCAAATGTACACAATTCAGCGAACCAAGAAAGGTAGTAAAGTGTGGCAGATGTAGGGGTACTCGGAGCCGGGTGATGCCAGAATCCAGCATGGTGCTTCCTAGTACGATGTGGAAACAAAACATGCCAGCTCCCCTTACTACAGAAAACTTGGTGCGCCCACGAGCGGTGCCAGCCGCCGTTCACCACAGCGCCCTCACAAACCGCGCGATCTTACGTGAGGAGGTTGAAAAAGTCCCACAAAGTGGAAAGCAAGAGAAAGAACATCAAAAGGTAAAACTCACACCAGGTCTCCATTCTTAGGGTTGTGTTTCAATGCAGCACAGAAATGTAACTCTGACCTCACATTTCTCATTTAGAACTAGACATACCAAGGCGTGGTATGTGGAAAATGTATTTTTCAGAGGCACATGGCAGCATTGTACTCTGTTAAGATGGAAAATAGCGTCTAGGTCAGCCTGGCAAGTACCCAAAGTGATAGATGGATGTAATGGGTCGCATCCCCAAGTGGTATACGGAAAGAAGCGTGCTTCAGTGCACTTGTCTCCATTACACCCACAGTCGTAGGTAGAAAGGAGTGTGCATTTATGTTGCTAGCCACTACATCATGAAGAGAGAATCTGGTAAACGAACAAAGTTGCACAAAAAACATCAACAAAAGAACTGAGCACCTATGTTAATATATGTGACTTTCTGAGGCTATTTTTAGGGGGAAATATGCTCCCTGATTTCTAGATAGTGGTCATTTCCACAAACATCTATTCTCCTACCGTCACCAGGCACAAGTGTTGCGCAGAATGAAAGCACCAACGTCTTGGCAGCACCAGACTATCTGTAGCTTTACCAGAGAGCAGGAGCTCCCAGAAACCTGAAGCTCATTTTCGAACAAGAACTAGATCGAAATGAATATATTGGCTGATGCTAGCCGCCCACTCATAACATGTCAAATACCCCCTCCCTTGGTTGGTTCGGAGGCCCCAGAAATCACCATCACGAGTGAAACGGGAACATCTCACTTCTAAGCCTTGTCAATGTTAAGCAGTTGAAGTCAAAGCAAAGAAAACAGCAGATGAAGAAAAACTAAAGTGTTAATGTTTGGGGAATTAAAAGCATATGTTTGAATAGGCGCACACTACTCACAACCTCTACTGTTAAAGTAGTGTTGATGCAACAGACATTCTACAAGGTGAGGCACTGGGTTTGCGGTTCGGTGCTCCAGTCTTGGGTCAGCCTTTTATTCACAGTGTGATTCAATGCAAGTGCCCTATCGGACACATCTTGGAGGATAAGTTCCTAATGCATAATTGGGATCAGAGTCGGCTCTTAAGTTTAGGAATGAATCCTCGCCCATGTTTACTAGCAAACTGGACAAGAAGCTTTTTTTCTCACTGCAACTAATCAGCAGAGACTCTGAAATGTCACTTGAACCACTCAGCACGATTCCTTCAGTCGTGCAAGGGCAGAACTTCACGTGCTGCACTACAGGAGAGGAGCTGGTGCTGCTGTCCACCTGCAATGACCCACAGAACATCACTTTCTGCATTTAAACCAGTAAAACAGTTTGACAATCATGAGAAGTGACAGCACTTGAACTGCAAGTGCAGCATTTTATCATCGTGAGTCACTTACCGGAGTGGACGTGTAGCACACCAAAACACTACGTTTTTGGGACGAGAACCCAAATGCATTCTTTAAAGGCCTTCTTGAATTATGAAACAACAATATATAGACACCAGAGCAACAGGTTTGCTCTGAAAGCAGGAGAACTGTCTAGGAAGGGGAAAGCTGACTTGCTGGGTGAGTGCCCAGATCTGCTCTGTATCCCTAGGTAAGGATGATGCCACTAGTAATTGTGCCAGACATGGGGAGCAAGATGCCTTCAGCTACTCAATGTGAAAAGAGCAGCTTCTTTCCAGGGTAGAAGAGCCTTTCTACCCTTGCTAGAGAGCTTCCTTCCGTGTCACAGCCTTTCTACCCTCGCTAGAGCACTTCCTTCTGTGTCAAAAGAGCCTTTCTCCGCTCGCTAGAAAGCTTCCTTCTGTGTCACAAGAGCCTTTCTCCGCTCGCTAGAGAGCTTCCTTCTGTCACAAGAGACTTTCTCCGCTCGCTAGAGAGCTTCCTTCCGTGTCACAAGAGTCTTTCTCCTCTCACTAGAGCTTCCTTCCGTGTTACAAGAGCCTTTCTCCTCTCCTAAGAGAGCTTCCTTCCGTGTCACAAGAGCCTTTCTTCTCTCCTAAGAGCTTCCTTCCACGTCACAAGAGCTTTCTACCCTCGCTAGAGAGCTTCCTTCCAGGTCACAAGAGCCTTTCTCTGCTCGCTAGAGAGCTTCCTTCCATGTCACAAGAGCCTTTCTCTGCTCGCTAGAGAGCTTCCTTCTGTGTAGCAAGAGCCTTTCTACCCTCGCTAGAGAGCTTCCTTCCGTGTAACAAGAGCCTTTCTACCCTCGCTAGAGAGCTTCCTTCCGTGTAACAAGAGCCTTTCTACCCTCGCTAGAGAGCTTCCTTCCGTGTAACAAGAGACTTTCTACCCTCGCTAGAGAGCTTCCTTCCGTGTCACAAGCACCTTTTTCCTATCATTAGACAGCTTCCTTCTACATCATAAGAATCTTTCTCATCATGCCCGACAAGCTTCCTTCCTACATAGGGTGCGCATTATCAGACGTCCTTGGCAACAGAAAGGTTCTTTAGCAGCCATTGTGGGATCAGGCAGGAAGTCGGCCCTGCTCCTTGGGGGAACTGGCCATGTGTCCATTTCAGTAAAGTTGGCAGTCTGTGTAGACATGCCAAGCGAAGAACAAGCACGTATGAAGCAGTCCCCAACTGCACATGGCTCGAGGCACGTGGAAACAAGACAACCCCAAAAAGAGTGTGTTCAACTAGCAATTAGTGTAAAAATAACACTTGTGCTGTTCAAACAAGTGTCTGATCAACTGCGGTAACGTTTTTTTTTTTTTTTTTACAAAGTGAAAGGTAGAAATCAGAATTTAGCACCATATAGCATGTTACAAAAAACTGAGAAGAAAAAACCAAAACAAGGTAGTCTGTGTTTTATAGAGCAAGGGAAATTAAAAACATCAATTACTGGCAGATTTTTTAAAAATCAGATAGCGGATTAGGGGCGGTTTTCTTTACCAGGTAAAAACTGAAAGAATTCTGACATCTTAAACGTGACAACAAGGCCCTTCTGGGCTCGGGGGTCCGGAGATGTAGCGAGCTAATGCAGCCTCGTGGCGTTCCTGCTGGAGGTCACGAGGCACACATTGTGCATTAACAATGAAGCGCTTCTAGCGCACAAAAAGACGACCAAGCTCCGCTTGGCGCTCTGCAGAGAACTGCCCGCCCTGTTCCCAGCTCCACCGCGGCATGCAGTATAAAAAGCACAACAGCATGAGAGGTTTTCTTGCTTCTTGGCAGCTGCGAAGCCTGGTCAGCCCCTCCGATGGTTCGGTTCCAAGCCTGCAAGCCATGTGCTCGACAGCAGGCTTTGAAGCGCTGCCTTTCTGGGAAGTGTTACTCAGACCTGCATTCCTCGCTAAGTCAAGTCAAAACTTCCTGTCTCCCAGCAGCCCCCTCGCCCCTCCTTCCTGGGGAGTGAGCACAGCGCTGTGGCCTGAGCACGTACGCACACCGAACCGAGGAGCTAAAGAAACAGGCTCCACGTGCCAAAGAAACAGGCTCCATCCACGTGCCAACAGAACGACAGCTCCAGCGCTTAGAGGTCTGTCCTGGGAATGTGAGCTCTATATAGATATTAGAAGCCAGTCCGCCAGTTAAGAGCACAGCAACGCACTGGAGTGACCTCCAGGCGCGCTCCCGCCCTAAGGTGGCGCCTTCAGCCAAGATCACAAGACGTCAACCAACTGCAAACAGCACATCCTCTGTGTGCATAAACTAGGGGCGCTGTGCAGGCGCCAGGAATGAAAACACGGATTCAAAATAGACAAAATATTTATACACGCATCCGGGTCTGTCAAGGCACAGTGCGTCCTGTGCCACGAAAGCAGAATGTGCCCAGCTGGGAGAGGCGAAACTAACTGGAATTTACTCACACCTGTGAAGAGCAGACCCGCGGACTGATTCCAAAGATGGGGATTAGCAAGCGCTTAAATACCTCGAAAGCCGCCATGGAAAAAAAAAAGCCAGGATGCAATCCAGCTGTGAGCTCCTCCAGCCGGCTGGCCACACGCACCGTAGTGTGTGCGTGTTCCTGGCCTCGCCCCAGCCGTCCTAGCATGCTTCCAATTTAGAATTTCCAGTAACCGGTTTACTATGTTTTTTAACCCCTTCCAGCTAATTTGCCAGTAAGTCTGCGGCTGAACCAAAACAAACGCCTCCTCAACAGACTCCCTGGCCAGCCACCGAGGACCGCGCCTGCGGTGCCAGCAGTAACCGCATCTGTGGCTCGTACCGCAAGAGGCCAACTACGGAAAGCTACCACTCACTGAAAACAAGGGGTTTTCTTTTCTTTGGTTTTAGAGGAGAGGGCGAGGCAATGCCTGCTCTCACTACCCAAGAGTCCCTTTGAACCGCCTCATACTGGAGTGATGGGGTACTGCAAATGCACTGTGTACTGAACCGAAGTTTGTATGAAAGAGCAAGAATCAGGCAGAAGGAGCGCATGGGTCAAGCAGTGGGAGAGCAAAGGCCGAGCAGGGGAAAACCTGGGCCGGGCAGCAGAAGAGGAGGAGAGGCCAAGAATGGAAAAAGCAGGAGCCAGACGCTGGGAGAGCACAGGCCGGATGGTAGAACAGGACCAGAAGAGCAGGGGAAGCACGGAGTAGAGAGCAGGGGAAGCACAGGGTAGAGAGCAATAGAGCACAGGCAGAGCAGGAGAAAATATGGACTAGGTAGTGGAAGAGCACAGGCCAGGGAAGGTACGGGGACACAGTGGAAGGGGAGGGTCCAGGCAGTGGGACAGGACAGGCAGCGGGAGAGGAAGTGGCCGGGCGGCGGGAGAGGAAGTGGCCGGGCGGCAGGAGAGGAAGTGGCCGGGCGGCGGGGGAGGAAGTGGCCGGGCTGCGGGAGAGGACGGGCCGGGCAGCGGGAGAGGACGGGCCGGGCAGCGGGAGAGGACAGGCTGCTTTGTGGACAAAGGAAAGTGCAGACCACCAGTGGGTATTCACAGACCCTCCCAATAATTCCCAGCCACTCCAGAACTGCAGTGCTCAGATCACGTAGCTACCACTAGTCACTGGTCTGTGCCCACTGAATCAGTAAAGAGCCATGCAATAAAGAACAGACCAGCTGCGGGCACTTTTCCACCACACGATGCAGTGACTTGAAGTGTTTGACGTTCGAAGACTGACTGTATAGCTGAATATGTGGGGGCACTGGCAGCTTACTGGTTGAGAGACACAGAGGTGTAATCCTGGACAAGGGACTGCTGTTCTCAGTTGACGTCACAGGGTCACAGACCACAAGTTGACCACAGCTTTGAAAAAGTAGAATATATATGAAATGAGAGAGCTGCCATTTGGATAAAACAACTGTAAAATCCCGCTTAGCGGCTTCATTGTCGAAGAGGCACAGACCCCACACTAGCTTCTCAAAAGTCCAATTTTGATGCAGCACTCTATACAGGGTGTCTTGGCTTTTCATCACTTCCTATCTTGGATGGCTGAATGGAGGCACTAGAAGAGACGGTGGTCTGCTTTGTGTCACACACTGGGTCAAGAGGTGAAGCCAGGATTTTAAATCGGGGCTCCTGGTGCTAACATCTTCAACATAAGCGCAAGATGCAATCTCCTTCCCTTTGAGTGCTATGAAGCATCTGATCTGTGAACACTAAAGATTACGTCCTTAGATGTCTCAGATCCATGGTCACATCAAGGTTTGACACTAAGGTGAATAATACCACACCCCTCACCATTACCAACAGGAAAGGCACCCCATAAACTGGTGTAGCAAACACTTCATCTTGTGACTCACTACCGTAGTCTGTTTGGAAGACACACAGAGTCAACTTGTGTGTCTGGGCATGTCAGACCTCCATGACTATCTGAAGTAAAGTCTTCTCTGAAGGCTTTGTGCTGCCAAGAAGCAAGGCCCAGGAGGTCCAGGTCACCTTTGCGTCTGAAAGTGGTTGGCGCCTCCAAAAGGAGAGATAAGGTGGTAACTTTACCATGCCACCTAGTGGAGGTAGCAATTAACTGGAAAAGGAACAAAAATAGTTTTTACCTGTGTATGTGGAGCACTCCAGAGGCAATACAGCATTTTGCCTTGAACACTGAACATTCCTCAAGAGTTCTTGCACCCGCATCAGAGTCATGAACTTACCTTCAACTTTCCAAAGCACAATATTGCCACATCGACATCGAAGTAATTAGAGTACAGTTTAGATGTGCAAAACATGCGAGACCAGGACCAAAGCTATAAAAAAAGCAATACAACAGCTTCTATAAATGGCAAAGAGGCTGAAAGATAAGGCAGTGGACAGAGCTGTTAGAAAACCATCACTTCTTTTGTGTTTAGTCCTACAGGAAAAACTGCAAAAAAACGCTTTGTGATTCACAGACATGGTTTCGAAAAAAGAATGACGAGACCTGGTTTGGAATCCCAGGGCATCTTGTGATAGGTCATGGCCAGGGCACCTAGTGGACAACACACGTACAGCGCTTAAACTTCATGCACAGTGACTAGACATGAGCACTCACACCAAACAGCGTCCAAGCCCCAAAACAAGGTGCAGCACAGAAAGAGAAGAAAGAAACTGCTAACTCCAAAGAGTTCTATGAACCCAAGACCAAAAGCAAAACAAAAGATTCTCAGATTTGGAATTACCAATGACAAACTGTTAGTAAACATTTTTCAAGAAGACTGCGACTAAAACGGAGAACAAAAATGATATTGCTATTAACATTTCAAGCAATGACGTAAGAAAAAAAAGTCTTTATTCTGGCATCCTCAGATGTGTCTTTATCTCACACATTTATGGATCAACACATCTATAAACACTGACAACGGAACCAGGCGCCCCTGCTGGGCTTCTAACTGCCAATAGAGTCTGGTGCCATAAAGATGGAGACAAGAGTGACAAATATGAGATGAACTGTCACTAGGAGAAGTCCACTGCCAGACAGAGTTCAGGGTTAACTCGGGTATGTACTCGGAACTGATTGGTCTTCACCCTCATTGCACTGTTGCAAAATGGAGGCATTTTAGAAGTCTATGATCCAATTGGACAATAAGGGAAACTAAATACAAAAAGATACTGAGGTGTTATGTCACTGCCTCAAGAGCCCACTCTGGATACACGCTAAACGAATTGTAGACGTAGCTCCAAAGGGGACAGCTACCTTTAAGTTGTGAAAGAGACAATAGCAGTCCAGGTAAGAGTTGTGAGCGTGGTCTCTATGTATGCAGATATTCTTACTTCAAAATCTATATAAACTGAGGCCTAATCACACTGGTGCAAGGACGAGAAAAGCCAGAGGTGGACCAGAGTGAAGGGTTTGGACACCCTGCTGGCCATGAAGCATCTCGCTTACTTCTTGATTCGGAGACCTTAAAACCAGTGGACAGTGTCGACCCTCAGCGCAGAGGATGACCAGCGTTATGGAGATGCCCCAACTAGGCGGGGCACAGAATGTATGCGATAGTCTTGCTTCTTCTAGGAACAAGCATTACTACATGAATGATGATCTTGCTTCTTCTAGTAAGACATTACTATGTACATGGTGGTCTTGCTTCTTCTAGTAGGACACATTACTACGTACATGGTGGTCTTGCTCCTTCTAGTAAGACACATTACTACGTACATGGTGGTCTTGCTCCTTCTAGTAAGACACATTACTACGTACATGGTGGTCTTGCTCCTTCTAGTAAGACACATTACTAAGTACATGGTGGTCTTGCTTATTCTAGTAGGACACTATGTACATGGTGGTCTTGTTTCTTCTAGTAAGACACATTACTATGTACATGGTGGTCTTGCTTCTTCTAGTAGGACACATTACTACGTACATGGTGGTCTTGCTTCTTCTAGTAGGACACATTACTAAGTACATGGTGGTCTTGCTCCTTCTAGTAGGACACATTACTACGTACATGGTGGTCTTGCTCCTTCTAGTAAGACACATTACTAAGTACATGGTGGTCTTGCTTATTCTAGTAGGACACTATGTACATGGTGGTCTTGTTTCTTCTAGTAAGACACATTACTATGTACATGGTGGTCTTGCTTCTTCTAGTAAGACACATTACTACGTACATGGTGGTCTTGCTTATTCTAGTAGGACACTATGTACATGGTGGTCTTGTTTCTTCTAGTAAGACACATTACTATGTACATGGTGGTCTTGCTTCTTCTAGTAGGACACATTACTACGTACATGGTGGTCTTGCTCCTTCTAGTAAGACACATTACTAAGTACATGGTGGTCTTGCTTATTCTAGTAGGACACTACGTACAAGGTGGTCTTGCTTCTTCTAGTAAGACACATTACTACGTACATGGTGGTCTTGCTTATTCTAGTAGGACACTATGTACATGGTGGTCTTGTTTCTTCTAGTAAGACACATTACTAAGTACATGGTGGTCTTGCTTATTCTAGTAGGACACACTACGTACAAGGTGGTCTTGCTTCTTCTAGTAAGACATTACTACGTACATGGTGGTCTTGCTTATTCTAGGAGGACACATTACTACGTACATGGTGATCTTGCTTCTTCTAGTAAGACACATTACTAAGTACATGGTGGTCTTGCTTCTAGTAAGACACATTACTACGTACATGGTGGTCTTGCTTATTCTAGTAGAACACACTACGTACAAGGTGGTCTTGCTTCTTCTAGTAAGACACATTACTACGTACATGGTGGTCTTGCTTATTCTAGTAGGACACTATGTACATGGTGGTCTTGTTTCTTCTAGTAAGACACATTACTACGTACATGTTGGTCTTGCTTATTCTAGTAGGACACTATGTACATGGTGATCTTGCTTCTTCTAGTAAGACACATTACTAAGTACATGGTGGTCTTGCTTCTAGTAAGACACATTACTACGTACATGGTGGTCTTGCTTATTCTAGGAGGACACATTACTACGTACATGGTGGTCTTGCTTCTTCTAGTAAGACACATTACTACATACATGGTGGTGTTGCTTCCACTGGTTAGCCAATTCAGGTCAACCCAAGACAGCTCAGTTCTATCTCTGTGGGGAAAATTTACAAATGTTGCGAAGTTTCGGGTATTCAGGGTGAGATGTAAAAATCTTTATCTAAGTTTTATTTGATTAGTTTAGCCTAATACTTAGGCGGTGGCTGTTCGGAGGGAGCTCGGTTAATGCTCATTCCATGCTGACTGGAAATGCTGAGTGTTGGTTTTCTCTTAAGTTATAAAGTTTTTAGAAGACTCTGTGTAGATCCAGCTAGAGTGAGTCAGGACACAGTTAACAGTATCTTATCAGGTTTTACTTACAGCTTAATTTGGTAAACTATGACTAACGGTCGGTTTAGCTTTTGCATCCAGACCCTGAATCGCCTAATTTTTACTTTATTCTAGTTAATGGTCTGTTAGTGGATCTGTTTGAAAAGGTTTTAATTAACTGCACAAATAAAGGTCATTATTATTACATCAGCATATGTAACTTTTACTTCCTGGAGAAACCACTTCATTTACATCCCCATCAAATATGCGGGTGTTCCCTAAAAGCGCGTACTCATGTCTTTGCTGTTAACAAATTTGTATGCGTTTCTGTGGTTGAAGAAACTACCTGCAGGAGGTCTGGTGAATACATGCAAACTCATGAGAATGTTTGCGTTTACTCTTGCTGGTGCACCAAGCGGAACACAATGCCACAACCAGCTCTATCCATACAAATACTGGCAGAACTTATGTATTCATAAAAAAATCAGCCATTCAGGATTTACGTTTGCTAAGTAGTGATTTCATGCGTGTTTGCTCTTGGATTCTATTTGTAGTGCTCATTCGTGCTCGCTCTTGGATTCTATTTGTAGTGCTCATTTGTGTTCGCTTTTGGTTTCTATTTGTAGTGCTCATCCGTACTCGCTTTCAGGTGTGTGCGTTTTAGTTTCTGCTGGTAGCGGGTCATTTTGGATCTATCTCAAAGTGTTCTTCAAATTCTCAACTTCAAGGTTGAATTTTAGGTTCAGCCATTTGTGTTAACTTCTTGTATGCCCTTTGCGTTGGTGTTTCCCTATTAGGTCATAGTCTGATAGCGGAGTCATCCCTTAGTGTGATTTAGTTACAACTTATGCTTTAAATTCCACTTGTAATATGTACATTTTTAGGCATTAGTGCTCTATTGATCTTTAAGCTCACAGCGCATGTCCGATTTAAGCTCATCCTCTAGTCCTGGTGTTTTCTTTTAGTTTCACTGCTTAAAGTTTTACCAGTGTGTGCCCTAGGATTTTGCTTCTGAGAAGTACTTTATGTTAAAAAAAAAATACCTTCTCGCTCTATCTGCTAGGTGGAATACGTAGCTCACATCTGGAGTGACTGATTTCAAGGCACCATATTGGAAGACTGGGTGAGTGGCTGAGAGATGTAAATATTTTGATTAAATGCCCTTATGCAGAAGTAACCCTGGTAAACATTCATGTATTGCATACAAGAGACAGAGGCCACATATTCAATCAGTGAAAGGTGAGTTTTGGGTGATCAGTCAATACTGAAGAAGTCACTGTTTATAGGTCTTCAAAATACATTTAGTCCAAAAATAAGTCATTTGCTCGTAATCCTCCATCTGGAAGACAGGGGTTTACTAGCCAAGGTCAGCCTTTTCTGCTCCACACCCTACCTGCCGCCAAGCTATGGATGATCAGTTTTTGAAAATTGAGGGAGCTGTTCCCAGACATAACTGATGCATGGTTCCAGAATGAATATGTTCTCTAAATATCTTTGGAAAGGCCTTGAAGGCAAAAGTGGGGGCGAACATCTGTGCAACCTGAAGATTAACTGAGGTAGCTAAAGATAGTGTTTATAGGCAAACGATTAGTATGCTTTGTAGACTACAACCTACTCTGGTAAGTAGTAAAGATACTCTACAGAACACGCCCTACTCCGCTGAGAAGGGAAGGAACTCTACATACCACACCTCATTCTGCAGAGCAATAACACTACAGACCATGCCCTCCTCCAATGAGTAGGGTAGGCACTCTACAGAACATACTGTATTCTGCAGAGCAGTAAAGACACTATACGGACCACGCCCCCTTTACGGAGCAGCATCGGCACTCTAGTACAACTGTGCAAAGGTTAAGCTAACAGTACCAAGAGAATTTAAAAAATGGGTAATCATCAAAAAGCTACACAATAATCTGGTGCGCCTCTGCAAGTAGAAACTCTACCGTGTGGGCTTCATCCTTTCCAGAGCCACTCACCAGTGTGCGGCGGTGGTGGCAAACAAAGTCATAACCTAGCACCTGACAATCATTCACCACTCTCTGGGGCTTTCACATGCACTCTTGTTCTCCCCCCCCCCCCAAAGAAAATGGAAAAATCAAGTAGCAAATTCATCTTGGAGATGGGTCTCTTGGAGCACAGCGCTGGACATCCATCACATTCCAAAGATGGTGGATGCTTTAAATAAGCCAAGTTACAAACAACTGCAAAACTAAAAAACAGACTAATGCATTGTGAGCTGTGTGTTATCAACACACGAAAGTCCGTCTAATATTTATAGGCAACCTCTCCAACCCCAACATTTCTGCTATTTTCTGGATCAGCCTATGTTTGTGTACTTACATCTGCTTTGCATACGCCAATCAATACAGACTTTTGTACTACAGGTATAGATTTAAAATAAGTTCAGAAATATAAATTTAGCCATGTGAAGGTGATAAAAGATAAAGAATGCCTACAAGAGAGATGGGGGCCTTTAATGCGCGTGTCATGCTCCATAACACAACCAGGGCTCTCGGCGCTTTAAGAATCATACAAATTAGTTGACAATGGACAAGAGCAGATTCAGAGATGTGCCGAGGGGATGTGAAGAGGCTGTGCGATGGTGGGAAGCAGAGGACCACATCTGAACACGCCAGTGGCTCAGAGGTAGGATCGCCCTGCCATATTATTGGGACCTCAGGACTGCTCTGGAATGGGGAAGAAACCTGAAGATGTTCAACTTATTACTGGCAATGTAAAGCAAATGATGCTGGTAGTGGCCTTTTACCACTTAATATAATTTATACACTAATACTGCATAGAAGAAAATTGCTTCCTGTATAAATAAAGGATGTAGGGTTTGTGTTTCCTATTGGTGATGAATGCTTTTGAACTTGATCCATGAGCTTTCAAGAAACATTTTCTCTCAGTGGGCAGCTGAGAGGCCATCACTGCTAAACTAACTCATTGAAGCATCAAATATTAAAACCCATCGGCTAGTTGATATTTGCAATCATCATACACAGGTAACACGCGCATACAAACACAACCACACTTACAAGATAGTGTTTGATTGTTAGGCTAGATCAGTGAGTGGATTCCCAGATCACTCCACCAAGGATCCCTGCTCAGGTAGGTCCCTAGCAGCATGCAGAAATGCACACTGGGTAAGAGGACAACGATGGGGCGCTACTGTCCCGAGCGGGAACAATGATGACCGGAAGTCTACAAGATACAAGTTCAATGTGTGAGGGGTCCAGGAAGATCCTCATGCTCAACACTTGTACTGGCCACAATGGCCAACGCTCATGGCCATCTCACCTACCCTTTGTCACAACAAAAGAAAACTCCTTCGACTCCCACAACCAGCACTTCAACAACGCTCTTAGGAAAGAGCGGGGACGAGAATCATGCATCTACGACAGCACCGACAAGTTATCGATGGCTATCAAAGCAAAATTACCCGATTCAGTACAATAATTCACTCACTCTTAGGCCACACAAATTTCTGAAACTACCTGTGTTGCAAGTTCTGTCCCTGGAGTGTTATCAGCATGTTCATAAAAAATGCACATTTATGTCTGAAGGCCAACTTATAGGGTTCCAAAGCACCGGTGAACTTTTAATGTCTTGATAGGCTAACTAGCATTTTATGCCGATGTGCAAAAAAGAAGGTTGTGACACTATAAAGGAAGGCCAAACCAGTGAGGACATTAAAATTCCTGTACTATTCATATGAATACGATCAGAAAAAGTTAACTGTGTCTAGACAGGGAAAGGCATTTACGCGTGTGAAGACCCATCATAGAGCCTTTTGTGTTCTGTATATTGTGATAAGGAGACATCCTAACCTATCCTCAATGTGCTTCTTGTGGTCTATGAATAAATCAGCATCTCTTTCTAACTCAGTCCTCTTTGTCGTTCAGTACGAATGAAGGCCCTGGATAGGGGAGAAGTGACCAATACATAAAGATGTGCTTTCTTTTTAGCATGCAGACTTCGCAGTGGGCTCAGAGGTCAGTGCTGGTTTTGGCGGTCAAATCCCTGATTCGGGCCGAGTTGCAGTTCTTGCAAAGGATGTGTCCATCGAGGGGGTAGCAGCCCTGGTTGTCACCTTCGGACAGGAGGACTCTGCAGTCCTGAAAAAAAGAGAATAAAAAAAAGGAAATCAGTAAAATGATGGAGAGTACGAAGGCTGACCATACTAAAGGGTAGTTCAGACAGGGGAGTCAAGGCAACTGGATGGCTTAGAAGGGACAAGGAAAGGTTGCTTACGGTGAAAATAGTCCCCTTATTGAATTAACTTTCCTAACTGTGTAAGGATCCTCCTTGGACACCTCTGTGCCGCAGAAGTCTGGTGGACAAGAGCAGAATTTTATCTGAATACTAAATGTAGTCCTACTGGAGCAAAGATGTGGTTCACCTTTTGGGCCTCAAATGACTGAAGGAGTCTTGAAGCCCCAGTATGAGACATTTTTCTGTCCCCGTCTATTGACTCTTACGAAACACCCAACTCAAACACCTTACCGAGGCTAAAGTCAGACTGATCCTCTTGGGTGCAAGCCCCTAGGTTCCCAAAGACTTTCCAGCAGCATCAGCTAAGACGACAGAGCTTGAAAATAGAAGTAAAGCCAAATTCTGTATGTCAAAAACGTACACAGCTATAGCCGCACCATTTACAGATAACTCACGTGGTGATGGAATTCAAGCGTATCCAATGGAGGTCGAAAATGAAATGCCACAAGTTAAAAAATGAGATGGTTTTCTGCAAAAAATTTTAAGTTACTTTGAGCAAGAGGCTGGTGATTAGAGCTCTTTGTGAAGACACTGAATCTGAAGGGATCTTTAACATTATTTTCAGTGTTCCATGTCAAAGACACGCTCTACCATTGAGCCAAGACTGGTCAGAAGCTCACGCTTTTATCTCTGATAATGCATTGTTACTGGTAGTAATTGCAATGTAAGTAGCCACCGTAAATATGCACGAGCCCACTCACCAGCCTTCCACTGCTGCTACTGAGATACATTGCAAGGAATGAGATTAAGTGCAGAGTGGACGCCCTTCTGTTATAGCACACTTCTGTTCTACCAAGTTTCGGTAGGATCATAGAAGCCGGCTGAGTTTATCTGATGAAGTTGAGTACCAAATGAGATACATTTTCAGGTATTTTGGTTCTATTGAAATTTGAACCATCATTGGCCAGTGTTAATACTACTCAACACCATAGGGAAAGGGATTAGGGAGATGGAACATCGGCTTTCTACAAAAACAGCCAGCGTAAAATTCAATTTTGTGCTTTCATTTTAAAAGGCAAAGTTCAGATTGGGAGAAAGGTAGTTAACTGGAACTATCAAACGCTGAATGTTTTAACTAAACAGCTTCAAACCCCTAAAGATGTAGCAGAATTATAAATCTCTTAGGATGAACTTTTCATGTTAATGTCCCCTTAATAATCACGTTTTATTTAATTGGTAGATAAGATTTACATTTGAATGCTTTTCCAATCAATTGTTTTAAATGCAATAACCAATATTTAAAATGTTTTATTTTATTGACGTTTTTATTTACTAGTTTAAAAGAGTATTTTAATTCATAATATATGACCCTTACACAGATACAATTCTCTCATCACCCTATACAGGAATAATGATAGTTTGGCGAATGACTGAGGCACTACACTGATTGCTTACCCCAAATGACTGAGTGATAACAGTAGAGATTTGTATTTACATGAGGGCAGATGGAAAAGATATGCTGTTTTTAGATGGTTTACTGAGGCCATTAAAAAGTAAACAATGCTATCAAAAGCTGAAGAGTTACAGGATGGATTTGTTTTCTTGTTGGAAGTTCCAGACTAGAGCTGACGAGGTTCTTGCTTGATAATACCTGGTGGCATCAGCAGGATCCCCTTCTTCAATTATGATTTTTATCAATTGCCAGGCATAAAAAGAAAGTTAGTGTTTTTCTTTTGCATGAACAGGCACACCACCACAGGTTAGGAGGAATTACATCAAGGAATCTAGAATGCATTTCTTCCTTCGTGACTTATGCTCAGATATGTGAACCATTAAAGGATTCCTATTACTCAGTGGAAACAAAGTAAGCTCTGATGGAGCCCCCTCGGGCTCACTGAAGAGGGTGCTCAGAATTCTTCTGGCTTGTTATTGCAACAGACCATGTCATGAATCTACAGCTTCTGTGATGAAGCAAGTGCCTTCATCCATGCCTCTATCACCAATGAAAGGGTTTTACACACTTCCAGCAGATTTAATTAACGTACAAATGCAAGTTCAGCAAATAACCCAAACGCAAAGGCGGTATTCTCTGTCTCGACAATATTGGTAACAATCTCTACAACCTTAACCCAACCAATCCTGTCCCAGGACACATTCCACGCACGAACACAACCAGCTTCTTCACTCGCACCCTCCGCAGCGGGCTCGGGCTTTTACTGCGTCCGACAGAGGCGTCCCTTTGTGTGAGAAGGAGCACAAGCAAAGCAGAAGAATGATGCAAACATGCAGATGAAACTTACAATAAAGGTGACATTTCAGGGACAAATAACCATGAACTGTGAACAGCTTCCTTGTTGCTAGGCAAATGCAGGGACATGGGAGGTATAAAAGACCAGCTTAGGAGAAACTGTCCTTTCTGTAATCTTCTCTCAGCCTGTCCAGTCCAGTCAAGTTCCAATGCTTGCCTTTGGACCCAGGCCATGGAAGTCTTGTGCGCACCAAGAGTTGGTGGAAAGATAAAGGTCAGACGAGGGAAACATCTTTGAGGAATCCAAGGATGACCTGTTCTGTCATAAAAGGAGAAAACACCTGAAACGCGGAGGACTCCGGCAGGATATTTAAGCATTTACATCATGGGGGACTACCCGGTATTTCAGTTGGACAGCAGCTGGTATTATCCATGAAGCACAGGAGATGCTCTGTGGGCAAGGGCATGGCTACAGAAAACCAGCAAGGAGCATGGTAGGTATTAGGATATAGCTTTCAGTTCACAGTTTCCAAGATTTGGAAATGTTATAAAATAGACTGAAAAGTTAACCAGGTAGATCAAAAAGAATGCTACACATTGGGGGCATGCTACTTAGCAAAGTTGCAGCCAGGTGCAGGTTTTGTGGGCCCAGGAGGCAGTGTGGTTTGGCTTTCTCTGTTCTTGAACCCGCTATGGAACAGACCTCCTTTGGGTGTCCTGCAGATGGCATGTCATGGAAGCCTTAGTAAAGTTTTTAAATCATATTGGTTTCATTTTCTTTCTTTTTATTAATGCAACTCTGCATTTATAGTGCCAAGAAAACTTTGGGCTACTCTCTCACTCCCTCATCAATCTGACATCAGTCAATGGGCCATGGGTCTCGGGGTCTTCGAGGTGGTCACTCATAAGGCCTAAGATGCTGGACAAAGACGGTATGATTCAAACAACGGGGACGCTGGATTGCCTGCAATCAATAGACAGCAGGTCTCTGGGACTTCCAAGGTGGTCACTTGTATGGCCTGAGGAGCTGGACAAAGATGGTATGATCGAAGCAATGGGCAGCGGGTCTCAGGGGAGCTTCCAATGTGGCCTAGCTGGGATTCCTGCTGCCAAAGTGCAGCAAGTCTCTGGTAGGATTCAAGCAAGGGGACGCTGGTTTGCCTGCAGTCAATGGGCAGCGGGTCTCTGGTAGGATTCAAGCAAGGGGACGCTGGATTGCCTGCAGTCAATGGGCAGCGGGTCTCTGGTAGGATTCAAGCCAGGGGTCGCTGGATTGCCTGCAGTCAATGGGCAGCGGGTCTTCTATGGATGTTGATTGCATGGCCAGAGATGCTGAAAAAAGATGGTGTGATTCAAGCAACAGGGAGGCTGGATTGCCTACAGTCAGCAGGTCTCAGGATCTTCCAAAGTGGCCTAGCTGGGATTCCTGCTGTCAACGTGCAGCAAGTCTCTGGTAGGATTCAAGCAAGGGGACTCTGGATGGCCTGCAGTCAATGGGCAGCGGGTTTCTGGTATGATTCAAGCAAGGGGACGTTGGATTGCCTGCAGTCAATGGGCAGCGGGTCTTCTATGGATGTTGATTGCATGGCCAGAGATGCTGTAAAAAGATGGTGTGATTCAAGCAACAGGGAGGCTGGATTGCCTACAGTCGGCAGGTCTCAGGATCTTCCAAGGTGGCGAAGCTGGGTTGCCTGAAGTCAGCTGGCGAGTCTTATGGTCTTCCAAGGTAGTCACTTCCATGGCTTGAGATGGTATAACTCAAGCAGCAAGGAGGCTGGATTGTCTGTGATGTTTCCAACAGCTTTCTTCTGATCCCTGACTGAGAAGTGTCTGAATTCTCCTTCCATTTCCCTCTAGAAGGTGGATTCTGAATGTGGAGGTGACCAATCCCGGGCAATGGTGGCAGTGGAGCACTCCTCCCACCAAAAGAAACCACCGCTTTGATCAACCCTATGTAGGTGACTCATGCACTATTGAGACAAAGAACTGCTGCGTACTCGCTATGGGGGACAGGAGACTTTTCGTGTATTGACTCGGATCCTTATCAGGGGTTTGGACTGGATGATGTTTCGTGATTGCAGTGAGCCGACACTGCCCCGTATCCAGGATGTTGGCTCTGATTAAATGTTACGGCTGAACATTTACGCTGGGATTAAACAGGAGCTGGTTTTACCGTGTGGAGTAGCACTTTAATTGGGACATCGCACCAGGTTGTATGTGAAGTTTTAGGTTGGCAGCTGATGCGTCACAAGAACTGCTTAGTTCTCGTATTATGCTGCCTGTAGAGATATCTAGCCCTGATGAAGTCGTGATTACGACCAAACACGTGTTGCCTAAATTGGAACAAAGTTATTTTTGGAACAAAGCATTTATAACAGTCAAAGTACAACATTTGTTCTGTTTGTGGATGTAGGGTAGGCATCCCTTCCTTGCTTGTACACCGCATTACTTATTTACATATAACAAATTGAGTGTTTACTTCTAGGTGAGTGCAAGGGAACCCCAAGTCACCCCTTTAGTCATATGAGCTATCACAAGACCCTAACAATCTGACCAGTTTCTGTGAGGAATCAATGGTACACCTTGGTAGTGTAGCACAACCTGCAAGACTTTCCTCTGAGAAATGCAAGTGGTATAAGAACTTGAAAGAATCACACCAGGTTAACTAAGACAGACTTCAGTAACAGAAAATTTAAAAAACAAATTCTGATGCATCAATTAAAAGTTAAAACAAAAGTAAAAACTGTCGCTTGAGCAAGCATTGAAAAACAATGATTTCAATGTTATTCTAGAGGAAATGCAAAAATAAATGTGAATAAGAAGTCGGTGTTTTCCTAGACGTTGACCAAGACCTAAACATCCTATGTGGCCAAACCACAGTGAACGTGGCTGAACACAAGTTGGTCCCGCAGTCAGTTTTTACCTTCCAAATTGGAAACTTTTCTGGGGGAAACATGAGTTGAGCCAGGAAGACCTGAAGGCTGTAGCCAGCAAGGGTTACCTGGTGGTCGCTTCAAACTTCATGGTAAAAATTCCATGTGGGTAAAACATCAAACTTGAGCCACACAAAATCTGACTTTTCTAGGGAGAGCTGGCAGGTTGTCACATTCTCCAGAGGGTGTTTTCTGACAAGGTCTAAACTTTTACCACAAGCTGCGGTAGCAGTGCTACCTTTCTTAAAGACAGTGTTCTCCGACTTTAGGACACATCTTCCTGTTGTCGAGGGCTCTCCACAACTCTTTCTAGGACCACAAGTAATGTTCAGAACCAAATTGCCAGCTCGAATTTGCCTAAGCAGGCAACAGTTTCCAGTCTCCAGATCTCCTGTACCCTTCGTGCTCATGAGGGAAGTTCCACAGAGGGAAGCAGACCGCTCTGGTAGAACTTCATCCCATGTAGCCTAGTCGGTTAATAAGGGACTGTTGCCACAGGTCCCAGAGAAAAAAGTTAGTTGCACTATTTCAGTGCGAGCAATGATTATAATAAATGATGTTTGGCTGCAAAAAAGGCGTTTGTCAATGCAGCAAACACTGATGGATAGCGGCCAGCAACTCCTCTCCATGAAGTGGGTCAAGCAGGCCTTGAGCATCAAAGGAAACCTCCTCTTCAGAGCCAACACTTAAAGGCCTTCTGGACGGTGCTGAGCCATCTAGTCTAACAGACTTCTCTATTGATGCGGATGCGTCTCTTTAGTTAACAAGTCCCACTTCGCAGGCCCCCTGGATTTTACCCCTCCCCCCCCCCAATGGTCACTGCATGGAAGGTAGTCTGAAGTGGACAGCAGGATAATTAAAAGGTGTGAATGAGTGTAATCACAGACCGAAACATGCATTCAATTCCAATTCACCATCGTTGAGTGCAATCAGAATATATTCAAATTCTCAACTTCTATAAAGGGGAGTGGTAACCGAAATGTAGCTTTGCCACAGATCTTCAAAGCCCAGGTTACCTATAAGGTGCAAATTTGGTTCTGGTGTCAATCTCCATTAAACGTTATAAATGAACGGTCACATTCTATTTTATAGCCAGAGATATTTCCTGCTGCAGAAAAATATCCAAATATCAATTCCTACTTCCTGTAAAAGTTCTTACAGAGGAACTGCCACATCAGATTGATGGTTATGACAGTTTGGAAATAAAAAGACTGCTCCTATAAAACAGAGCACATGCGGCTGGGCCTGGCTAGCAGGGTGATTGGACGGGCAAGTTCAAAACAGCATATGTCCAGACAACATGTAAGTGGGAGTAACTGGACAAAGATCAGATGGATTTTCACCTTTTGGCACATGTAGACTGGACGATAGGTCATACTGAAAAAGTATAATCCACCCAATGGGATGTCTGGAGAAAGCGCACAGATTTTTTGAGGATGCACTGTTCCATACTGCTCACACGTAGCTTGTACAATGGACTCCCAGGGAGGGAGAAGCTAGTCGGCCACACTAGACCTATGTGAGAAAGGGAAACTAGTCCTTTGAGCCACTGTCACCACTGAAGAGAAGATGCACAGTATAGGAATGTTGAGCTCCAAACGACGAGACGAATGTTGTAGGAAATGAAAATAACGAACACACTGTAGAAAATACAAAACATGAAAATATCACGCAACATCAAGCCGAAGCAGAAACCACACAGCGGTTCGTTGTTAAAAACCAGTTTAGGACCAACTCTCGCACTGACACGAGCAAGGTGGAAAGTTCACTTAAGAATGTAGTGAAATAGGAAACTAGAAAGGGTTTTATGTTAAAGGCCAACTCATGTCCAACAGACTTGAAAGCATTTACGACCTCAGCACAGAGGCGCTTGATTAAACAATGGGTGCAGGGAAGAAACTAAGTTCTGAGCACATGAAGGTCTCAGTCACAAACTGCTGCCAGGACACACTTCACGTAAATTGCATCTACCATGAAACACATACCAGGACACACGTCACGTAAATTGCATCTACCATGAAACACACCAGGACACACGTTACGTAAATTGCATCTACCATGAAACACACACCAGGACACTTCACGTAAACTGCATCTACCATGAAACACACACCAGGACACACGTCACGTAAATTGCATCTACCATGAAACACACCTGGACACGTTACGTAAATTGCATCTACCATGAAACACACCTGGACACACGTTACGTAAATTGCATCTACCATGAAACACACACCAGGACACACTTCACGTAAATTGCATCTACCATGAGAAACACACGCATTCATAGGCCAAAGAATGCTCTGTCATTAAGCATTATCAGAAGTTTAATGAAGAATGTGTAATGGTTTAGTTCAGGAATTCAGGGATATGAGGTCACATGTCTGAGTGTTTTTCCATTTTAAATCTGTAACTTGCAAGTCAACTATTATTTACTATGTGTAATAAAGTATTGTATTATTTGTATAAAAAGGCCTGTCTGCGAACAGGCATTTGAGAAAAACCCCATAGGTAGCGTGAGCAGGGCAGAGGTGAAGTCCGTTGTGGTTTTCTCCCTCTCGCAAGAGTTAGTAAATACTTCTTTGCATTGCCAATAAGAGTTTGTGTGTTTATTCCAGTAGTGGGAGATTTTGTCACTCTGCAACGCAACATGGGCCAAATAAGCTGTAAAGAGGCAAAAACAAGTGTTGAGTTCAATACTGGCCTCCTACGCAGAACATGTGAGTGCCAGTTCCTCAGAAGCAGCAGGCGCAAATCACAGTAAATATTTGTCAAATGTCTTTGTGGCCAACAGCAATTGAGTTGGTCCTACTACACCTATTCAGACACAAAGCTAATCAAAGCACCTATGTGACTGCTGGAAGGCAATAATGGGCTTTCATACTTTTCCAAGTTTGTGATATAGTGCAGAGTACGAGATTTGCATATTACCAAACATAACTGTCTCAAAAAGTAATAAAATTCAATTACACCAAAACATCTAAAGAAAAGGAAGTTCTTTAATTAGTAAATACATTCTAAGAGAGAAAGTCCAGAGATTTGAAAAGAATATTCTAAGCAAGTGATGTGCTAAACAAGAGAGCAGCATCACATACAATACTCAAGTATGTTCTTATAACAGTCTCATAGGGGCGCACTTACCTCACAGCGGTAACAATCAACGTGGAAGTCGCGGTCCAAGGCGACAATGCGAACGGTCTCCTCCTGGCCGGCGGCCGGCATGATGGCCTCCCTGCACACCGAGCACCTTGGAGCAAATTTTCTGAAATGAAGCCACAAGATTTGTTAAACACAGAGACACGTCACACTTGTCAGGTGGCATCACCTGTAGTGTATAGTTAAGCGTAGTATTGCATCACTGCAGACATTGAAATAACCTCACCCCAAAGAGTGCCATTTACCCTTCCAAAAGTTGGGTGGGTGGTATTTTATGCCCGTTTGTTCCACACCACTCCCCGGAGCATCACTGAACTTCTCCAGGGCCCCTTCAACCTGCATCTTCTGAACTCCTTCCTGACTGAGAAGTTATGGACTGAACAAAATGCTCACTGTTGTCACTTGCAAAGACTTACTTCAGAGTCCTTGAGAGACCACCGCTCACTAAGTATCAAAATGTCACATTAGCGACTATTATTAAATACGGACTTGTCTCACTTGTTCGATGGGATAAAAGTGAATCCATGCCATGTTCTATGCCTTGCGACCCCCAGGGTTCAAAACGGAAACATTCATTCTATGGATGTGCATTCAATGATTTGGTCAAAAGTGTTAGAATTTCTATCAGAAACAACGTACAAGAAACAGAACAATCATGGGACAAAAAACAGTTTAATGGTCAACAAAGAATCAAAAATAATAAGCTAGATTGAGGCGTGTGCCCAGGGCATGGTTGTGCAGGTGGACGGATGGATAGAAGAGACGTGTGTTGTACACATTCACACCACAGACTTCACCGGACAAGGGAATGGCACGTAGTGACATGCATCAGGCACGACTGACATTTAGACAGATGTGTTTTTAATAATGTATTTTGTTTGTAATACGCTTTTATGGCTGCGTCTCACCATCGAAATAAAGTTTTATCTGATCTGACAGACAGACAGTGTTGGGGGTATTCTTGGTTTGGTTAAAGGTAGGTTTTTTAAAAGATGTTTTGAAATCAAGTTGGAAGGAAATTACGTTGAGCTCAGGGGTGTCAGGTAGGTGGAATAAGTGCCAGAGGGACTGGGTGGAGGGGGCCTGGGAACTGGGTGGAGGGGAGCCTGGGAACTGGGTGGAGGGGAGCCTGGGAACTGGGTGGAGGGGAGCCTGGGAACTGGGTGGAGGGGAGCCTGGGAACTGGGTGGAGGGGAGCCTGGGAACTGGGTGGAGGGGAGCCTGGGAACTGGGTGGAGGGGAGCCTGGGAACTGGGTGGAGGGGAGCCTGGGAACTGGGTGGAGGGGAGCCTGGGAACTGGGTGGAGGGGAGCCTGGGAACTGGGTGGAGGGGAGCCTGGGAACTGGGTGGAGGGGAGCCTGGGAACTGGGTGGAGGGGAGCCTGGGAACTGGGTGGAGGGGGCCTGGGAACTGGGTGGAGGGGGCCTGGGAACTGGGTGAAGGGGGCCTGGGAACTGGGTGAAGGGGGCCTGGTAACTGGGTGAAGGGGGCCTGGGAACTGGGTGAAGGGGGCCTGGTAACTGGGGGAAGGGGGCCTGGGAACTGGGTGAAGGGGGCCTGGGAACTGGGTGAAGGGGGCCTGGAAAGAGCAGGAGGAGTCTGGTAAATCAGTGATAGATTTAGTGGCTGAGAGGTGAGGGATGCCACGGGCTGAGAGGGTAGAAGTCCTCACGGTGTTTACTGAGAGCCAGCCAACCTCAAAGTGATACGGTAGGTGGTTCTTGGTCTGGGAGGAGAACTCTCCTCGGGTTGCAAAGTAAATGACCTTGTCAATGGGGAGAAGGCTTACTGGAGAGAACCAGGGCAGGCTCTAGCAATGTTCAAGCCTGCTGCTGACAAGGGGTTGGTGGAGGCGGTCTTTGTTGATGAAGTGCACAACCATCCTGTGACGGATAGAGACGGACCACTCTGGGTACACAACCAAGGAGTTAGGTACGTAGGAGTGAGGATTTGGACGTTATCGATGTACAGGTGATTGTAGAATCGAAGGAGTAGAAAATCGTTCCCAAAAAAGGAAGTATAGAGCAAAAAGAGCAGGGACCTAGGAGGGAGGCCTGGTGACACCCCAAAAAGGAGAAGGAAAAAACACAATGACTGGAAAGAGCAGCAGGAGAATGAAATATCAGCTCCGCAATGGAAGCGTATTAAGGAGGACAGAGTAGTGTAGAGTCCAATCCTGCTGTTAGGAGAGTATGACAATTGGTTGTAGTAAACAGTTAAGGACATTGAAGGATCAAGACAAGGCCACCTCTGTAGCGTGAAGACCATGGAAGTCCTACAGGAGGGTGTCAAGTGTATTGTTAGAGACGAGACTGAGGCTGAACGCGTTTAAAATATGGCATGCAAGGATTTTAGAAAGGAAGGCAGGAGGGACAGCGGCATGCAGGGAGATGGAAGGAAATGAGGGGTTAGATATTGTTTCCTGAAGAGTGGACTTAAGGTAGCAAGGCACACTACTGTGAGAAGAGACTGAATGAGGCAGAAGTAAGGGGCCAATGGGAGAGGGTCATAGATTTGACAATCTGGGGGTTGGGAGGGTAGATAAGGTTTTTTTTTTATAGATGCCCAGGATTTGTTAGCGGGTTTAAGAATGGGATGAAGCTTAGTAGCGGAAACTATGCATAGGTGTGTTATGGAGGCAGTTCTAGCTGTTTGGGAAGGTGGGTGAATGAGGCTGGGAGGATGTACGTGTTATTCCTTCTCCGGAGATATGAGCAGCTTCGAGTTTCATTAATCTACATGAAGAACAGACAAGTACTATAAAGAGTGTGGTCTCACCAGGACTAAATCCAATATACAATATATGTGATTTTACTCAAACCGAGTAAATAATAATAATTCATGGCTCATTTAGACTTGTTGGTTGACTTCAACGCATTCCACCAAAGAACACCTCTTCGCAGCCTGATACTGGCGGGGCGAGGGGACGATACAGACCTCACCCGGTTCAAAACCTTTCTGATCGGACCATAGTTTGTAGACGCCTCCGCTTGGTAGAGGGAGCATTTCAGACACTTCCACCTCGCTTGATTCCTTTCTAATGACCCTAAGCAAAAAAAAAACCAATGCTGTGCCCGCGACGCCTCGCTGGGTATTCTCCTGAATCTAATCGCCCTCATCTTTGTGTCCGACCACTTTGGGATGACCGGAGGCTCTCGGATTTGGCATTCCATGAATCTGCACCCTTCGTGGGATTACCTGCGGCTCTCAGGTGATCTTTTAAAGGACCTTCCTCATACCTCACGCAAGAAACATTCCCAATACTATAGGTGCGGTAGAAGAGCCCTAATATGCAGTGTAACACTGTATAGACACTACCTTACGGGCATGAAGAGATGTAGACTGGTGAAGGCTGTACATACAGGAGAGGGGTTACAGTACGCGTGTTATTGATTAACTCTCTTCTAAGTGTAGTTCACTACATTGTCACAATGTGATGCACATGTGTTGATTTATTACAGCAAGGAACGTTGACAACACTGGTTGAGACCGCCACACATGCAAGCTATATACAGTTGAGAGGTACGTTTTTAATCCGTTAGAGCTATGTCGGACAGAAGTAATAGGCCTGTGGGGTTAATGGACGTTTCTACCATTCCTTCTCCTAGGGGCTTTGTCAGATGGATTGTTTGTCCTGAGGAGACCCACCATAGTGAGATGAAACACTAGCACTGACATGGGGACCATTTAATATAAACTAATACGTAATTCTGAATCAGTATTTGTGCTGGACTGATAACTCTGAATTACGGATACCCACGATGTACATATGCATCATATTTTAACAGTTTCACCATCGCACTTAATAGCACTGCACCGTCTGCACTTTATTGATTTATCTTCTAGCTAGGGTTTGTTGTATGTTGCACTATACAATGACAAAGGTGCAACCACTTGTGGAGGAAGGCTGCCCTCCAGTTCCACTTCCTCAACAGCAATACTTTGTGAAGACGAAGCTATTTCTGGGTATGACTGATGCAACACAAGGTGTGAAACCTGCTCAAAACGATGATGATGAAGAACAGAGGGATACATTATTGACCCCTCAATTACACAAGCAGTGAATCAGTTCCACTAGCAGTACAGGAAGTTTCTACGTTGCTTTAAGGGCCTCACCTTCCATCACTGTCACCCATCCAGTAACCTGCACAGACTTTTTGTGGTGCTGGAGGAAGAAGCATTGAGAAATGTTGAGGACAGCAGTACAATCAAACCATTTTCTATTTGTCCTGAGAGAATGCTTTCAAACCCTGTTAGTTTGCCCTGCCACTGACATTTGGGGCCAGTAGTGCACCGGATAATGTTGGAATGGAAAATGTTTTTAGTCGACTTCCTCTTGCATTGTACGATTTAAGTTAGCATTTGCGGCACCATTTTGCATTCAGCCGCCAAGCAGAAACAGCCTCAATGCTTTTTTTATTTCTCCAAGGCTGAGCTTCGCTACACTAATGAATAGACTGTCTTGTCATTACATACCTTTCCCTTTAGATAGGCCTGCTACCACCCTTAGAGTGGCGGGCACGGGCGGAATAACCTTGGAACTGAGATAGCATGTACCCAGTCTTAGGATTGTAGCTCATCCTTCTGTGTCTTTTGTTCACCAGCTACTAACTGGAAAATTCCTGTCTGGGCGTGTCTTCAGGGGTACTGGAAATGTATATCATGTATCTCCATATTGGCGGGGGTCAGTCCCTCTGCAGCAATCCAAGGAGGCTGGTCAGACTGGACTCTGCTTGAGTGTATGACTAATAAATAACTTTGGTTTATATTCTCTACTGTCTGACCGACTCTTCATTTGTTTGGAAGGCTAAGAGGTGGTCGCGAGTGACCCGGGTGACCCTATTCGGGTCACTTCCTTCAGTTGGCGCCCGAACAGGGACCCATCAGGTGTGGCCCTTCCTCGCCCACAGACGGGTGAGGAGGACGGGGCCACGTCGGGTCGGATGGGTGGATCAGGGATCCCTGCACAAGAGAGTTTGGTACTCGCAGCTGCCCCGCCTGTCTGGCCGGGCGGTGCCTCGCCCAGTGGTTATCTCGGCTGGGGTCCTGAACGGCGAAACCCTTGGATCTGACCGTTTGGTCCGAAGAGTCGGCAGTGGATAATAAATTTGTTTGGCCTGTGTGCACCAGGTGAGTTTGCTTTGGTTCTTTGTGGCTATGGTGCCATTTTGGATTGTGTTTGGTACGGTCTGAGGACCGTTTTTGGACAAGCGCTTGAATTTGTTTGAGTTCTTTGTGGACATGGTACCACTTTGGTCTGTATCTGGAGAGGTCTGAGGACCAGTTTGGTAAGATATTTGCAAAAACCTGCTCGGCATCAATAGTGAACTTGTTTTCGTTTTGAAAGATGCCGTGTGTCAGTAAAATGTTTTGTTTGGGCTGTCGTTGTTCTACTGATGCTCGATTGGAAGAAAGTTAGCCAGCGCCAACAGTAGGCACCCCTAATTTTGATATGCATGTCAAACATGGCCTTGGCCCTATTATGTTTAGTACGTTATGGCACAAATATACGAGGGACAATGCCGAGTTGCAGTGGCCGTTGACGGGCACTTTCGATGAACAGAAAATTAATTTCCTGCAGGATAAATTGTTTGCGAAAAGTAGTAGAAAGTCGATGTTTGATTCCCTCAGAACATGGCAAAAGGAAGCTAGACCGAGACAAATGAAAGCAGAGAAGGAGGCCCGGAAGGGAAAAATGCAGACGGTGACTCAGAAAGCTGTAGCGTATGATAGAGAGAAAACAGAGAAAGGGATAGAGTGTGTGGATAGGAAATTTCGATTGCAATATGAAAAGTCGTGTACCTTTTATTTTTGGGAAATGACGTGTGGAGCTCATGATTAGACGGCATGCATTAATAAACACTTATCATTCAACCGCCACCGAAAATGTCCTGCAGGAGACTGCTTCATGCTACACCGACTCATATGAAGGTGTTTAGGCCAAAACAATCCTAATCGAAAGAAAAGACTTACTTATGAAAGTCCTCAATGCAGTGGATGTTTCCGGCAGCATCAACGGTGAAGGGTATGCCGTCTAGGCTGCGGTAGCACACCACACAGGTGAAGCAGCGGGGGTGGTAGGCCTTCCCAGTGGCTCGCAGGATCCGCTCCATGATGGGCTGCTCGCAGACCTTGCACTGCTCCAGTGTGCTCTGGAAGGAAAACAGAGCAGGGTCTGTGAGACACCAAAAACAGAGTAACTTGGAGTTACACCACCATCCTTGCTCCATGAAGTAAGTTCTGATGGTGCTGACATAACATGGACAAGTGATCTGCAGCAATGGGATTAGCTTGAGTAACATGGATCTGTGTGTGATCTGCAAACTTTTGCTGACAAGCTCTCCTTATCTGGGGATCATCGTACACCTGAAGCCAAGAGACTATCGGAGTTTAGACAAGGAACTGCAAAAATATAATAATAATCAGGGCAACAGGCCATATCCATGTATGCACACTGGTTCTGAAACAACAGCAGGACTGCATAAAACCTGCTCCAAGTAAGGAAAGAGCTGAAGACACTTATCTTTGAAGAACACAAGATCATAACGCAGAGGCAGTCCACTACACCCTCGGAAGCCTTCAATCCGTGGCAGCCCACTACTCCCTCGGAACCCTTCAATCCATGGTAGTCCATTACACCCTCAGAACCCTTCAATCTGTGGTAGTCCACTACACCCTCAGAGGCCTTCAATCCATGGTAGTCCACTACACCCTCGGAACCCTTCAATCTGTGGTAGCCCACTACACCCTCGGAACCCTTCAATCTGTGGTAGCCCACTACACCCTCGGAACCCTTCAATCTGTGATAGTTCACTACACCCTCAGAACCCTTCAATCAGTGGCAGTCCACTGTTGTATTCCGCTTTGGGTGTCCGTATATAAGCTTTCCTGAAACATGTCCTTATATAGGCACAATTCGCATTGCCCTTATATAGGCATAAAATCCCCGTCCTTATTTAGGCATTAGCCATGCACTCCAAATACAGGCATGGTCACCGACATCCGTCCACCCTAACGTCACAACGAGTTCTTAGAAACCAGACCCTTAAGCTCTTGGGAGTTCCCCTAGCACAGGATTATTGATTTCTCCAAGAACTCATCTATTATGCATGAACCGCTATTCCTTAAGGGTTCATTCCTGACGTCTTCCTCAGTCCGACTTTACGTCAATGCTAACATTCCAAGGCACCTACCAGGTATAAATACACCTTCCCTTGCCCAAGCAAGTTAGGAGGAGACCTCGACTTTAGAGGAGCCCGTGTCCCGGCCTGACACACTGAGAAGAGACGCTGTCATCCCTGCTCGCAGAGAATCCAGCTCCCAGTGTTCTGACTCCCTTCGCAGGGTGTTAGAGTTCGAAGATCCGGAAGGAGATTCCCACCTCTCTCATTCTCAAGGTATGGAGCAGACTAGAACCTAGAGGGACTCTTGGCATACCAGACTCTTAGTATACCATACTATAGAATACATCACCTACTTCTTACCTTGTCCTACACCTAGGTTAGGTTAGGTACACTGGGGTAGAACTAGCTTAGAGAAGCATCGTATGAGTACTCGCATTTTTAGCTTATGTTATTTATGTATATGAATATATGTGTGATAGCTAAAAGATAATGCTAGCGCAGTATTATTTCTTTCTACTGCTTACGCTGTACATTATATATCTTGCATATTGTCTTGTGATCATAACAGCTCATATCTCTTACACGAGAAACAAGACTGTTCAATAAATCCTTTTTATTGAAACGCCAGTCTATTCTTTCTGTGTAACTCTGAAGAAACTAAGCATGCACGATTAGCTGAGTGAAACTGTTATCTATTGTTTCCACGATTCTGAGAGTGTTCCGATTCTAAAGGGAAACAAAGTAGTCATGTTTATGCTGTTGCCAGAAACTACTCCCTTCTTGTTTACAAGGAGTTTCTAGTGGCCTCTGAGCTAGCTGGCACAAAGTAATTAAGTTTAATATACTCGATAGGGACATACTGACCTCAGTCCTATGTCAAACCTATAGGGTATATTATTCCAATGCGCAGAGCCTATTAGGGAAATAGGAACTACACTACATGGCGCCCAACCGTTTGGTAAGGCAGTAATTTAACGCTAGATACTGAGTAACTCAGTCGTGCTTTTCTCTGAGACCCCTACTCACATACTCCATAAGACGTCTGGAGTGGGTAGGGTTAAGTATCCACTAAAGCTAAATAGGACAAAAAACCCTATATATTAGCTGTTTGGTTTGTTCAACGTTGAAGGATACAGTGTTCCAAAATATTGTGCACCTTATCTTTTGTTTCCTTGAAACTTTTTCTACATTTTTCAAGAAACAAATGTCCCTACACGGGGACAATGGCACCGAGAACGGTGTAGCTGCGGCTGACCCAGTTGTAACAGCTTTCAACTTTACAGGTTTAAAGGAAACCGAGGAGGGTGTTATAGACATCACTCCAAACTTAAGGAGAGCCATCACTCTAAAACTTATAAAACACGGCCTACCACCAAGAGGGGGTAGAGCAGTTTGTGATAGAGGCACACAAATCCTTTCAGACAGAGGTATTCTATTCATGGATAGTATTCCCAGAATCAAATCCAGTCACAAGAGTGTTTCACTTCTACAAAGAAGATGAACCACCAGAGGAATATATTCTTTTTGAGGATATTGAAATTCCACAAACATACCAGGAGCATCATCTCTGGTTTAAAGGCGCCCTAAAACATCACAAAAACATTACCAGGCTCGGTCCACTAGGTAGACCAGGAGCAACATGGCCGATTCTATCCGGCTACACACCTCATCCTGACATCGATGTAATGTCAGACGAGGAATTACTTACTCAACTACAAGAGTTAATAAAAATTTACAGACAATTAGTCCAATATGTCATGCGGACTTTCACAGTCCAACTACCATTGACCATTCCAAATCAAACCCCTCAACAGGGGAATACACTAAAAATTACTCCACAGACTTTATACGCAGTCATGGGTAAAATGCCCACAAAACGTGAGCAAATTCCATTCTGGATAGCTCAAAAAATTACTCAAATCGAAGCAGTATTTCCTAATACTAGCCCTTATGAGACACACAGAATCCTAACAATCTGTTTACCAATGGGGATCACACCACAACTGGCAGATTGCACCACTTGGGGCGCAGTCTTTGCAGCCATCTATACTAAAACTCATGGTGTTCCATCAATTGCAGTAATACCAGATGTCCTGAAACAAATTCAAAACGAATACGGGGCAGAGCCTGCTCTGAATTTAGGTATGAAATTACTGAAAAACTTCGACCAGGTCTCAACAATAATATTATCTAATATTAAAGGGGAGGCAGCATCAGTGGCGATCCGCCAATGCTTAAGGGAATTTGATGTAACAGAACATCAACATGAACTACCCAGAATAATAGAACAATCTTATGCAGAATTAGGCAGAGATAGTTTGGGTGGAAAACCATTGAAGCCAAAACTATCTGAAAGTCCTGAGAAGGACTCTATTAAACAAACTCCTACATCTTCTAAAAAGAAGTGGGAAACTAATAAACAAAATTCATACGAGACACGCTCTCAATCCCGAGGTAGGTCTCCTCAAAAGGAGCCCTCTGAAAGGAGGTATAACCTCAGGAATAGGGATAATTTAAGAAAACCTGACAGGTATCAAGATACTGATACACGTTCCTTTCAGATATCGTCACAGACATCGGAAAGAAGAGGACAGTCAGAACATAGAGAAGAACGCATGAAATCCAAAGACGACAAACACGTTCAGAAAAATAAATCAAAACCTCAATTCTCAAAAAAGAAGGTAGCAGGTCTGAAGATCAGACATGCCGAGAATACTGAGAACACAGCTCAAGAACGGAGAATGGGCTCAGACAATGCTGGACAGTGCAGCAGAAGTCACAATAGCTCGCCAGAACCTGAAGGAACTTCTGGAGATAGTGGACTTGAATGAGTACATCACAGTAGAAACTGTAGACACCAGGGTTAGTACTCCACAAAAGTTATATGAAACAACACTCCGAATGGAGGGAGACATACCAAGAAAGGTGAAAACACTCTTTTGGGAGAAACTTTCAAGGGGTTATGATATACTTCTAGCAGAAAAAGACTGGCCACCAAACTTTGTCAGCGAGTGCCCACATGGCGAGGGCATCATTATGCCCGCCTTCTCCAACCATATTCCAATTCACCTAAAATATACTTATGCCAGGAAATGGGCAGTTGCCCAGGCCCCAGCATTATACAAAAATCATGTAGGATGGGATGAGGACTCACCTCACCATAAAATACAGTTAAAAAATGAACCTACTGCACAAAGGCAGTACCCAATAAAGCAAGAAGCTAAAAAACAGGTCAGGGAGATCTTAGATCAACTTGAATACCAAGGGGTGATTGAAACATGCACCTCCTCAATGAACAATCCTTTGTTTCCTGTATCCAAACCAGACAATACATATCGTCTAGTTTTGGACTACAGACACTTGAGCACTTGTTCTAAAACATTTGCAGTGTAAAATGCACATAGTACAGCATTAATGAATAACATTGTGCGTAAAAAATATAAAACCACATTGGATATTTCAAATGGTTTCTTTTGTCAAAACATAGCACCTGAAAGCAGGTACTTAACAGCTTTCTCAATAATGGGGACCCAGCGTCAATTTTCTAGACTCCCACAAGGGTTCAAGAATAGCCCGGGGTTATTCTCAGCGAGGGTAACAGAGTTACTACAAATTTATGATAATGAGAATGTTATATGTGGATGACCACTATCTGACCGACGATGACCTAGATAGGCACTTGAACAGGGTGAGTACCATTATATTGGGCTTCGCCTCCGAGGGCTATAAATTCAACTTTAAAAAATCCAGAATTGCCCATCTCAATGTCCTTTTCCTAAGATATGAGCTTTCAAGTGAAGGCAAGAGCCTGGCAGCTAACTTTTTAGAAAAGTGCGCGCTGCTCCAACCTCCAAAAACGCTGAAAAATTTACAATCTTTCTTGGGTTTCCTAAATTTTGGAAGAACTTACATTCTAAATTATGCAGAAAGGGTTAAACCTCTCTGCGAATTAATCAAACCTGATTTCTCAACAAAACATTGGACACAGGAAAACACAGAAATCCTGCGTTCACTCCAAGCTAACATGTTAGCAACAAATCACTTACAAACGTGTGAATACACGCAATTTAATGATCCGAATAATTTCGGGTCAATGCGGATTCACCTATTTAACATTTAATGAGGGTGAAAAAGTACCAATAGCATACAAATCACATTTGTATACACAAGCAGAAATGTGCTTCACTTCAACAGAAAAAATACTGACAGCAGTTCAAACCGCTGTAGCAAAAGAAAGAGCTCTAGCTCAAGGAAAACGCATTATTGTCGTAACCGCAGTACCAGCCTTAGAGGCGGTCACAAAAGCGAGCATTCCAAATGCAAAAGCTTTACATCCTAGATGGATACATTGGGTTAATTCTCTTGCTGCAACAGATGTTGAATATGTTTTTGATCCTGATTTAAAAACACAAGCGTTCCTGCAATATGAACATGAATGTCCTCTGCCCACTGAAATTCTGCCTCTCGATCAGTACGAATTTATAATTTACACTGACGGATCAGCACAACCCGCTACAGGGAGTAAGCAAGCTTACAGTGCAGCGTGCGCAATCGTTAAAGGACGCATGCAAGATGGTAACTTCAGACCAATGGTCACTAAAACTCAATCTCTAGGAGATTGTACAGCTCAGCGAGCTGAACTACAAGCATTCAAACTGGCACTTGAAAATACAGATCATGAATTCCCCACACTCAATGTGCGATTCTTTTTACTGTGTTCAGTCGTATAATGAATATATACAAAATTGGCTTGAAAACGGGTTCAAAGATGCAAAAGGTGGCACAATAGAGCATAAAACGCTTTGGGAACAAGTAGTTCGGTTGAAAGACGAACTACCAAAAGCTCACGTGATACACACGCCGAGTCATCAACGTGATGGCGTTCACGTTGCAGGGAATTCATTGGCTGACGAAGCCGCAAAGGGGGCTGTTCAGACGGCTTCCGTAGCTGCGATCACTCGTTCAAAAACGAGAATAGACAGTGAGATATTGTTGGCTGTCAATGCTACAAGCAAAGGCAGTGGTGCAGCGTTACCAAAGAAATTTCCACTCAAGTACTCTTATGTAATTGATGCAAACAACGTTCCTTTTGCTCGAATCCCTGGAGTGGGGGATAGGGTAATTCCAAACATGGAATGTAGAGCAGCTTTAATTTATGAAGCACATCTGGGGGAGGGTCTGTCACATCAAGGGATCTCTAAAACAATATGAACATTAAAAGAGATGTACTGGTGGCCTGGAATGAATACACAGATTCACATCTTCATCGATGACTGCATAGACTGAAATAGATAGCGGGTTGCAGAACGCCATCAGACACCAGACTACGAAGTAGCCTGCCCAGTACAGACACCATTGTTAGACAGCATTAGACTATCTACGTGCAGGCGTCCCTATGGACAAATGCAATCCCACAAATACTAATCAAGGTTCCTATGGATATGGCCTCAGCGCTTGGCTGATGCTCGAACTGTTATAAAAGATTTGCGAGTCTTTATCGGCACATACGCAATAGGCACACTACATTCTGACCAGGGCCCTGCGTTTAGCTCTCGGGCTTACAAAGAAGCCATGGCCAGTTTGGGCGTTGCATTGCGGTACTCCTCTCCGTTTCATCCTGAGGGAAATTCTGTTGTGGAAAGGAAAAACCGGGACATAAAGCAGTCTATAACAGCTAGAGTATTAGGTTCAAGTGATGGGTGGGTCAAACATCTTTATGGGGTCCAACGCTCATTAAATAATTTGCCAAGAAGTTCTCTAGGGGGGTCACTCCATATGAGGTCCTATTTGGGACAAGAATGTGGGTTCCTGATCTCGAATGTAAAGGCACAGTGGTGGAAAATAAACCCTTTGATATCAAAGATCGTTTGGCTGTTTTACAGGATCTAAATGAACTAAGATCGAAACAAAGCAACGTGTTCCTGAAACCAACCACCACTGGGGAAACACCAGCAGTCCCAGCAAGGCCTGTCTGGATCCCTAAAGTTGGGGATCTAGTCAGAGAGAAGATTGCAGACAAGAAGGAATTTGGACCTTCTTACAGACAACCAGTACCTGTCCTAGCCGTCCACGGAAGAACAGTACTTCTGCCGCCCCTTGCTGGAAAAAAGGAGAAAAGATTTGTGTCAATCGAACTCATCAAACCACAGTATGTGGCCAATACTAAATAGTAGGCCTCGTGGACTCCGACCTGGTAGCAGACGCACTCCTCTCGCTACTATCCAAGAGGTTCAGACTGAAATACTCATAACCATCGAGAATTCAGCAGTAACAGATGAAGGACTAAGCAACAATGCTATGGAACTCATCGCTCTTGAAACTCAAGTAACAGTTCGTCCAAATACACCTGTCTACACCAACGTAGCAAGTGATCAACTGGTTCCAGTGATTTCAACAAATCCTGATGCAATTCCAACAATTGACCGAACTGCTTCTAGCTATTTCATTAACTTTGATACGTTTTCTGAGGATCCGAGTGAACCGGAAACGACGCCAGCATCAAAAACTTTCAAGCAACAAGTACAAGACCTTTTTCATTTCCTGAAAGAGACTTATCTGGTTTCACCATGGATTGAACTATGGATTATTTCTGGAATATTTTTCTTTCTGCTTTGGCTAGCTTTGGTCATGACTATCAGCGTGCTTATAAATGGCAGATACATCCGTATGGACACAAAGTAAAAATGTGAACTTACTTTTAAAACCACACAAATCCTCCCATCGTGAAACAAGAGACTTGTCAGCAGTGAACATCACAGCCGTTCCTATACAGGATGGTATAGTTTGGGACAAAACCGATTTCGATGTAGTCGGCCCCACAGAACTTTTGAACATTCCACATTTATTTAAAATTTCATTAAGTGATTTTATTACCTCCAGTACCTATTCTGATGATTGGGACTTTGAGACTGTAAATGATATGATGTCTGATCTAGAAAGGTCTGCTGCGTTCTCTAACAATGAATACTTAGAGGGTTCAGACTATGAACAGCTTTATTGTTATAACCACTATGGTCATCATTTCTTGCATAAATCTGCAACACCTAGAAATGTTTTTAAATTTATCCAATGGGAACATTGTCCTACACCTCCAAAGGGTAGTTCAAAAACGTTTACAAATAAGTTTCCATACTTTTCAGGGTACAATACATCTGATCCAGAAACATTTTTCTATAGGAATATAAACAAAACAGGTCAGAAAATTATGTTAACTAATACAAAACAGATTTATTCTGCAGCCTTTATTACCCAACTGTCTAGACAAGGATTTGACTTTTGGAAAGACACAATAGACACAAAAACTGTCTGGGGTTCTAAAGATTGGCAAGTACAGGGGATTGAAGCTTTGTTTAGAGCATGTATCATCCCACGTCAAATAATGTTTTTGAATGACACTGTGTAACAAACGTCTTGCCTTGGTTTAGCCAAGATCAAATACATGAACACACCTTCTGTACCAACACCTGCAAGTAATAGCACTACACAGGGAGCGGTCACAGTAGACACAATACTACAAACCAACAGAACAGATCCTGATTGGAAAAACTGGTTACTCTGGCCCACAGACACAAACATCTGTCAAGAAAGATTCCTGAATAGAATACAGGGCTTTACTATCCATAGGCCAGACCCACGATATGTTCAACGACAACATCCAGGGGTAGTAACAACATACAGTGTAGGAAAATTGTGCCTTGACTGGTTACAAAAATCTACACTCGAGGATGTGAAACAACACTTCTCTTTACTTAAAGAAGATGCAGACCTTAGGGAATTCTTGCTAGGACCAAGAAAACCGCATAAAAAACGTTTCATATATGCCGGCATTTATGCTGCTTATAATGAGATATGGAAGGTTTCACAGGCAGAGGCCGCAGAAAGAATACGTGAACTTCATCGTATTAACTTAGAGAAATCTCTCACTGTGGTCGACAATGGGTTAACAACTTTGTCATCCAGAATTTATTCATTGGACAACATTGTATCCTCTGCTATTGACATACTGGAACAAGATTTAGCTATGTTACAACAAGGCCAATCTCAGTTACGTTCTATTATGTTATTAAGCTGGACGCTGCAATCTTTGCATGCGGGCTATGTGCCTTGGCGTTTTATCAACACGTCGTCTCTGTTTTCGGAATACAATCTAACTGATAAACAGATCGAAGTGGCACAAAGGGGAGCAAAGTATACAGTGCTAAGCATTGAAAAACTGGAAAAATTACCATTTACAGTGGCAGAAAAACCAGCTACAGAATGGCTTATTCATGGCAAAATAACTCTGCCTGTCACTACTTTTCAGTTTCAGTATTGCCTCAAACAAATGCAAGCAGGCAAATATGAAAGGTTGGGTAAAGAATACATTAAGACATCCTGGGATTTACTTTACGAATACAGATGTTGGAGTGGGGATCGTGAAGTGTTTCTAAGCGGTACAAACTGTGAAAAGGCATTAAGCGGTTCTCTCATATGTCAGGACATTTCTTTGCACGGGGCTTGTAATGGTTCTGTGGCAAATTTATCCTGTCACCTGCAAGGTACACCAGCTGCTGTGATTAATCCAACGTTTGGCCAACTTTCTAATGGGAGTTACCTCATGTTGAATGATCAGAGTTGCTGTGGCATGTTGCCAGGAATCCCATATCTGGTAACGGTAGACTCCAGGGTTACTTGCTGTATGCAAGTATTGTTCCCCCAAACAGAGACAGTCAGGGAGTCGCCTCTATGGCCTTCATTGAATGTTTCTTTTATACTTTTTGATACTTTAAGCAGAATGAAAGCCATGCTTTTGCAACAAACCGTGCCTTTGACCTCGGCCAAAGAAACCTATGATTTACAAATTGCAAGGACTTTGGCTGAGATACAGGCTTTAATTCGTACAAACTGCCCTATACATTTCGTAGAAATGATGGGACGTATCTTAAAATGTCTGATACGAGCGGAATTGTACATGTATTTAAGACCATCTGTTCAGGACTCTTAGTACCCTTCCAGGTAGTCCTCGGAATCATCCCAAACTTCGCACATTCAGTGTTTGGTGGTGTGCCATAAATTCTAGCACTCGTTGCAGGAATCCTGTTTTTATTCCTACTACTACGCTATGGCAAGCCTATTCACCTGCATCACTCCGAGCGATGTGGAGAAAGCTCTCCTAGAACGGAAGTGCCGTGAGTGCATAGTGCAACTTTTTGGCATACCTCGTCTACGGGAACTTAATACAACATGGTTTGTCATTCAGACCAATCTGGCAAGTTTGCATCTTACCTGTTCTACGCTGCCTGCTTTGCGGTGAAGAATGCGTGCTAGACACCTGTCTAACACTCCCATCAGTCATGCCAACGGATTTCGATACTCTGCTGGACCCGATAACGGCCCATGCTCTGTGTTGTCCCCAAAGGCTACCGATCCTGATGACGGCATTCATTGAGATCTCACAGACGCTTACTGCTGCTGCTGAGGTACGAGATGGATCAACAGGCACACAGGTAACAACGGACGCGAACATTGCTGCGGCATCCTATGCTGAAGGCGATGCTTCTCATCTCTGTGCATTTAACCTTCTGAACGAGGTGTTCCAAATGTCACCAACTTCGGTAGACGATCTTTTGTCTACAGAAATAGATGATTTCATGTTTACACCAGACCCATACACTGACTTTGATTCGGCTCACAGTGTACCAGGGAAGCAATGAAATTTGGCCTCCATATTTTCAAAACAGAACAAAACTTGGGACTCCTAAAATTGAACTTTTTCTTTTCCCTATTTTTTGAAAATACATGGCAACTCGTTTAAAATCTTTATTTCGGTTGTAAAACCATAAAAGATACACACAAATTCTTCCTTGGCAGTGGAGCCCAGGATACAGTTATCACAAACGAGAGTATTTAATACACCAGGTTCTAAAAGTCAAATATCTCATAATGAATTTGTAGGCACAAAGAAAATCACACAAAAAACATTAATTACAGTATGCTATCTCTATTAGAACCAAGTGGAAATAGATAATACATGAGTGAAGTGCATTAGTATCTAACAATCTCCACAGTAAACACTCTAAAGCTGTACATAAAGACCCTTTTGCCTTTAAAATTTTGAATAAAAATGGTAAAATTAGTTAAAAAGACTTTTAGGAGGAAAATTTAGAAACAGGATCCTAAAAATGAAAACGCCCTCAACCATAGAATTTTTACTGCAGCTAGACCATAGCACAAGGTAGAATAGACAGTAGCCTTCGCCTGATGGGCCAAGAAATTTTGCAACAGCGCATACAAAAGATGGTCTCGTGTCTGATCTTAGAATCCGTAAGGCTTCGAGGTGGCTACGAGTCCCCAACTGTCTACATAATGGAACCAACCAGTTCCTTCTTGATCTAGCATATGCGGGGCATACAAAGAAAACGTGGCCCACAGTTTCGTTTGGGTCTAAACAAGACGGGCATCCCTTAGGCTGGCTGTTTTTGTTTAACCAAATATTGGTAAAAGCATTAATAGGTAAACAGCCGTACCTAAACTGGGTATACAGTTTCCTGTCCCCAGGCACTTTAATGGTAGCAAAAAATTTCTCAAGGCGTTTAGAGGATTTTATATCTAAAAAAACATTGGTTAAACTACCATGGCGAATCCTCGAGTAAGTGGTGTGTTCTACCCATAGCCAATATTGGTGCTTTAATAGGTCCTTTGAATACAGTGGTGGGGAGCTAGCAGACTCATTCGGGAGACCAATTGCTGCCCGGGAGGTGTTAACATATTTTATCCACCCAATTTTTTTGTTCCCGTCTAGAGCGGAAATATCATTAAAAGCAGCAGCATAAGGGGCCAGGTCGGGAGTAGTGACCAACCTATACCAAAAAAGCAAGTGGCGCAAACTCGCTTGATCGTGTAATGACCTAACTCCCAGGTCCAATTTCAAAGGAAGGAGGGGTGTACTTTGAGGCAGGGATACAAGACTCCTAAGAAACTTATTTTCCACTATTGTTAATTTCCTAGCATCCACTAAACCCCACAATTCTGCCCTATAGAGCACACTACTCACAACCTTTGAGATATAACGTTTAAGGGCTGGGGCTACGGGCTTAGTATATGATGAGCTGATCTCGCGCCGCAAGGCCCCTGATAGCTGGGAGAATTTTAGGGACGCCTTGTTCAAATGGTTATTCCAAGTCATGCTATCAGACAATGTTATGCCCAGATACTCAAAGGTACTAACCCTCTCTAATGGGACATTATCTAGGACCAAATTTCGTTTAAAAGTTTTACGAGGGTTCATTATCATCAACTTGGTTTTAGTAGTATTAATAACCAAGCCCCTCGCATCGCAGAAGGCCTTAAATTGGTCAAGAAGCTTTTGGAGACCCATAGGAGTTTTAGATACCAAAAGAGTATCATCAGCGAACAGCAAGGTCGCTATTTTCTGATTCGCCAATGAAGGAGCATCAGCCGGAGTTGAACATAAAAGGTCAACAATCTGGTTGACAGAGGGAAAAAAGGGTAGGGGCCAGGACACACCCTTGACGTACCCCACGCCGGATCTTAATTGGGTCGGTAAGTTGCCCCTGGTTGCCCCACCTCACATGTGCAAAATTATCGTCATGCAGCCTAACCAAAGGTTCTAAAATTTCAAGGGGCATTCCCATATTCATGAGGGTTTGCCAAAGTAGATCTCTGGGGACTAGGTCGAACGCAGTTTTAAGATCTATAAAGGCAAGATATAAGCTGCCTTTGCCCAACACAACCACCTTCAAATAAAGCAAGAGAAGGCGAAAGGCCTGATCAATAGTACTGGTCTTCCGTCGAAAGCCCGCGTGTAGTGGAGAGAGGATGTTCTTCTCATCCATCCAGGTTTGGATTTTAGTTAAGAGCGAGCAACAGAAGACCTTTTGGGCGCAATCTATCAAGCTAATTGGGCGGTAGTTGGCGGGGTTAGACCTGTCCCCTTTTTTAAAAATTGGGATCACTTCGGCCCCCTTCCACGAATCCGGGATCCTTCCTCCTCCGGCAATATCATTCGCCAAGTTCGTGAAATACGTTGCCCAGTTCGCCCTGTCGGCGCGAAAGAGGTCGCCTGGGATGCCATCTGGGCCTGAGGCTTTTGCCGGTATAATGGCATCCAAGGCACTCATAATCTCTTTTCTAGTGAATACAATAATACTTTGTTGGGCATCCAAGTTGGGGGGCATCCGAAAGCTGTCGGTAATATTACCTATGGAATATAGCTCACTGAAATGGTTGTACCATTCTATTGGTGGGATGTTGTTAGCCAGGGGAGGGGAGCGGTCAAAGTTTGTTTTAGCCACTAACAACCAGAATTGTCGAGGATCAGGATGTCCAATGATCTCTTCTAGCTCTTCCCATCTCCCTTCATCCCATTGTTTTTTGGCATTACCCTGTGCCTGTCTGTAGGCCCTTCTGCAATCACGGATGCTTACTCTGTTCCTATTTTTAATTGCTGTGGTCAATCTCGCTCTCGTTGATCTACAGTCTTTATTGTACCAAGGATTTACTCCATGGCGATTTCCCCACGAGGATCTAATCTTTTTAGAGGGGATATAAAAAAAAGGTGGCCAGTTGCTAAAAAAAAAACTCTATGGAGGACACTACCGGTATTCATAGCGTGGAGATCACTACTTGCTGATTCTAATGTCTCTAAATGTTCAACTAGAGCTTCATTAATCTTATGCATTCTTGATTCATCTGCCAAAACCGTGGGCCATTTAAGCCGACGCTTATCATTTGTGGCACTTAACTCCCTTGTACATAGTGGGGCAATGGAATCCTGCCGATTTCTCCCCCATAGGTGACTAATGGATAAGTGTAAGGAGTTATGGACGCTATCACAGGCCTGATGTATAAATATGTCCTGTACTCTGGGCCACAGGGTCAGGTCCACTAGTATATAGTCAATCAGACTTGACCCATTTGTTCCTATAAAGGTCATTCCACCACATTTGTCGGAATTAGTTCGACCATTGGTGGCCCTTAGCCTGTATTCTAGGGATATTGCATTCAATTGGAGGGCAGCATGTGACCATTTTTTAATTTGAGGTAATTCCAGCGGAGGTAACCTCCAGACTTTATCCTCTTCGGACACATCATAGGACTCGACCCAATCAAGGGGTTCAAAAGTAACATTAAAATCGCCACCAATTATCAATGGGTAGCTGACATTCCTGTCTCCCAATAGATTATCCAAGACAAAAAGAGTCGGCGAACTACCACCTCTGGTGTTCCTAGCATATACGTTGTACATATCAACAGTTTGTCCATTCCCATTTGCAAGCCTAATCCCCAAAATATCTGGATTAGTAATAACCAACTCTTTTATTTCGCAATTCAGGGTGTGATTTACCAAAATAAGTAGCCCCCCCGACGCCCGTCCCGCTTTGGCAGGTACTGCTGGTTTGAAAAAGGATTTAAACCCAGGAATATGTATAGGAATCTGGGACCAGGTTTCCTGGAATAAACATATTTCCTGGCGAGAAACCTGATCCAAACAATACGGGCAGTTGCACTTTCTACTTATACCTGCCAGGTTCCATGAGAGGATGTTCAACATATCCCCATTGACTAGTTCTGCACGGACCTGGGAAGAGGGTAAAGCTTGCAACATGGGCACATCTCGGCTGTCAGATATTCTGGCTGGGTCAATCAATCAATCAATCATAGCATTTGTAAAGCGCACTACATACCCGTGAGGGTCTCAAGGTGCTGGAGGGGGGGGGGGTAGGGGGGGGTGCTGCTACTGCTCGACGAGCCGGGTCTTGAGGAGTCTTCTGAAGGTCAGCAGGTCTTGGGTCTGCCGTAGGTGGATGGGGAGGGTGTTCCAGGTCTTGGCGGCGAGGTGGGAGAACGATCTGCCGCCGGAGGTCGCTCTTCGGATGCGGGGGACTGTGGCGAGGGAGAGGTCGGCAGAGCGGAGCTGGCGGGTGGGGGTGTAGAAGCTGAGTCATCTGTTGAGGTACGCTGGTCCGGTGTTGTGGAGAGCCTTGTGTGCGTGGGTGAGGAGCTTGAAGGTTATCCTCTTGTTGACGGGGAGCCAGTGCAGGTCTCTCAGGTGGGGTGTGATGTGGCTGCGGCGAGGGATGTCGAGGATCAGGCGTGCAGAGGCGTTCTGGATGCGTTGAAGCCGTTTCAGGAGTTTGGCCGAGGCTCCAGCGTAGAGGGCGTTCCTGTAGTCCTATCTGCTGCTGACGAGGGCCTGGGTGACCGTTCTTATCGTTTCGGTGGGGATCCACTTGTAGATCTTGCGGAGCATGCGGAGGGTGTTGAAGCAGGCGGAAGAGACAGCGTTGACCTGCTTTGTCATGGAGAGGGTGGAGTCGAGGATGACCCCTAGGTTGCGTGCGTGGTCGGTGGGTGTTGGAGCAGTTCCCAGTGCGGTCGGCCACCAGGAGTCGTCCCAGGCCGAGGGGGTAGATCCGAGGATGAGGACCTCCGTCTTGTCCGAGTTCAACTTCAGTCGGCTGTTCCTCATCCATTCGGCGACGGCCTTCATTCCTTCGTGGAGGTTGGCTTTGGCGGTGTGGGGGTCCTTGGTGAGGGAGAGGATCACTAACCTGAGTGCGAATATTTGCTGCCAATGATAAGTTAGGTTGTTCAGGCTCTACTAAAAGACAGCTCCTGCGCACTTGCTCAGCCGGGCAGCCCTCATGATGTAGATGAGAAGAGACTCTAGGGGTCGTATGAGCCGTACTAAGAATATGCATTGCTATACTGGAAGGTGTAGGAATGAGTCAATCAATCTGCGAGAGTGTTGAACTTGGGGAAGCCAGGGGTGCTTTAATAGCACTTGCGTTTTGACCGGGTGGGACAGTCAGTCTCAGCCTAATCTTTGTTGATGCATTGGAATGAGATCTTACTTCCAGGGCGATTAGATCGTGCACTAGTTGATTTGAAGTTCATGTTAATTCAATTGTATCCACTGAGCTATGAGCCAAGATGCACCTCTTGGCATGGATGATGTCCTCCCTTATTATGGATCTACACCCCCTAATATATCTCAGCCAATGTATGGCTTTATTTTTTAGGACATCCCCACTCTCATATCTAAGGCAGTTAAAGTCGACTTTAGGAACATTAGTCAGAAAAATTGGAATTGGTGAGGGAATATCTTGCTTGTGGTTGAATACCTGGGATGCCTGAGATGCCTCGGAGGCTTTATTGAATGCAAGTGTCCTGCTAGGGGCCTTGGGAACTAATCTAGGTAGTGTGCCAGGTTCTACCTTGTCCCGTGTCACGGCCCCATTGCCCTGATCTTGCACTTTAACAGGTCTGTATTGCCCAAGTGGGGCACAAGTGGTTGCCTTGTTATTCTGGAAACGGTGTAGATCTAAATCCATAAGCAGTGTGTTTCGGACATTTTGATTCTCATTTGTAACTTTCTGCCTCGCTACGGGACCAACCTGGGTAGGAAGAGCACTTGGTGAAGCTGCTGACATTAAATGTAGTCCATTGCTGTCGTTTATTCTTTGATAAAGTTTATGGACTAATGCGGTTAGGGCCTCTATACTAGTTTTTAGTGATGCTATTTCAGTCAGGAGGTCAGGGGTGTACTACCGCTACTATCAATCCCAACTTCCTGCGCGATGTCTGTGCTTGGGGCAATGGGCAGTATAGGTGCGTGGGTGGAAGCGATACTATGCATGTCTATATGGGAATCCTCGTCCGGCGCAGCAAGAGCAGCAAATCGATTACACAGTGGAAACTCTTCTAGTCCGCTATTTTCAATTAAACAAGGCGGACCGGCCAAAACCTGCGTGCTAGATAATGCTATGTTACACTCAGCTGCAACAGCGGGCTATTTGGTTTTCTTAGAGGCAAGGTTGAATAATTTAGGGATGTTACCATATCCAGTAATGGCAGGGAGGGATTTAATATGGGGATTTCCAGCTGTCGAGGGAATAGGGGCTGGAACGGGTGATGTCAATATTTCCTCACAATCGGTGACAATATTCTCTATACGGTCTAGAATTTCCTCTCCAGTCCCCCCTTCACTCTCTACACCTTTTACAGTTGTCAAGGTCCGTTTTTTTAAATACTTTTTTCTGACACCTCCCTGCCCGACTTCAATCTCTTTCCGTTTCCCCATAACTGCGACTGACAATCGAGTCTATATATTTTCTGCAGGGCAACTTAGACTGCAAAGTAACACAGCACTATACTATAGCACCAGAGACTGTAAGCACAGGGTCCGGAAAACGACAATGTCAGTGTGGCTATACGTTCTCAAAGTTCCTCATTTGAATTTTGCCGGAATTGCAATATTAGTGGGTGTTACAGGAGCCCCAGTGATGGTATAAACAGTATCTTCTGTAAGTTGAATTAGGTAAGACGCTCGGCAGCACCAGAGACTCGTTATCAGGGGGATGGCCCAGCCCAGCCTCCTACGGGCGATGACGGGCAAGGACGGGCACGCCCTTGGCCCGGGCTTCGCCTGCGCGCGTCCCGCGCCGCGGGGGGAGAGGCTGCGCTTTGTAGCGCTATGGAAGCGCCTCCCCCTCACCTGCGGTGGCGGTAGCGGAAATGGCAGTGCTGTGACCCTCGTTGCACCCTGGGACTCGTAGTCCCACCAGGGTGAATGGCAGCCCCAATAGCGTCTCGAGGGAGCGTTGCAGCGCTAGGGATGGAAGTGAACACTCTGGGCTCAGGCTCCCGCCAGAGTGTGCAGCCAAAGGACAGGAGCAAGCAGTCAAGATGCCCCCTTTGATTCCAGCGCATCCCCATGGCAACTCAATCTGCTTACAGTAGAACTATTCTTATAAAACAGACTTCTTTGAATACTTCCAGGGACACATTGTCACCTTATTGTACTATAATTTCATTTTAGCATCATGTTATGAAATGGCCTTGATTTTTGAAAACTTGTCAACCATTTCGTATATTTCTGTTTATTCATTCATGTTGCATTTTATTTATAATATATGCTTAGAATGAAAAAATGCTTTAAAATGTACGGTACCTGTTGCATTCAACAGTTTATTTTAAACTTCTTTTAATATGCTTTCAGAAATGTTTTTAGCAACATGAGGTACTCAATTTAATGTTTAGCATTTAATGTTTAGCATTTAGTATTATCGTTCATTCGAAAGTGGAGTGGGTGTTGTATTCCGCTTTAGGTGTCCGTATATAGGCTTTCCTGAAACATGTCCTTATATAGGCACAATTCGCATTGCCCTTATATAGGCATAAAATCCCAGTCCTTATTTAGGCATTAGCCATGCACTCCAAATACAGGCATGGTCACCGACATCCGTCCACCCTAACGTCACAACGAGTTCTTAGAAACCAGACCCTTAAGCTCTTGGGAGTTCCCCTAGCACAGGATTATTGATTTCTCCAAAAACTCATCTATTATGCATGAACCGCTATTCCTTAAGGGTTCATTCCTGACGTCTTCCTCTGTCCGACTTCACGTCAATGCTAACATTTCAAGGCACCTACCAGGTATAAATATACCTTCCCTTGCCCAAACAAGTTAGGAGGAGACCTCGACTTTAGAGGAGCCCGTGTCCCGGCCTGCCGCACTGAGAAGAGACGCTGTCATCCCTGCTCGCAGAGAATCCAGCTCCCAGTGTTCTGACTCCCTTCGCAGGGTGTTAGAGTTCGAAGATCCGGAAGGAGATTCCCACCTCTCTCATTCTCAAGGTATGGAGCAGACTAGAACCTAGAGGGACTCTTGGCATACCAGACTCTTAGTATACCATACTATAGAATACATCACCTACTTCTTACCTTGTCCTACACCTAGGTTAGGTTAGGTACACTGGGGTAGAACTAGCTTAGAGAAGCATCGTATGAGTACTCGCATTTTTAGCTTGTTATTTATGTATATGAATATATGTGTGATAGCTAAAAGATAATGCTAGCGCAGTATTATTTCTTTCTACTGCTTACGTTGTACATTATATATCTTGCATATTGTCTTGTGATCATAACAGCTCATATCTCTTACACGAGAAACAAGAATGTTCAATAAATCCTTTTTATTGAAACGCCCGTCTATTCTTTCTGTGTAACTCTGAAGAAACTAAGCATGCACGATTAGCTGAGTGAAACTGTTATCTGTTGTTTCCACGATTCTGAGAGTGTTCCGATTCTAAAGGGAAACAAAGTTGTCATGTTTATGCGGTGCCAGAAACTACTCCCTTCTTGTTTACAAGGAGTTTCTAGTGGCCTCTGAGCTAGCTGGCACAAAGTAATTAAGTTTAATATACTCGATAGGGACATACTGACCTCAGTCCTATGTCAAACCTATAGGGTATATTATTCCAATGCGCAGAGCCTATTCGGGAAATAGGAACTACACTACACCACTACACCCTCTGAAGCCTTCAATCACATGTTGACAGTATTTTTGCCTTGGACACTGTACAGTGCTCAGCAGCCAATCAGCTAGTTTTGTGCCTTGTAAATAGCTCATGCAGACAGATTATGATCCAGGCCAGAGGCGCAACTAGAGCCAAATTTCAGGGGGGTAATAAAAATTTCGGGGGGGGGGGCTAATTCTTCCAGCAATATGCAGAGCGGAGATGCAGGGGCTCTAAGAAGGAGTGAAAACAACAAAGCCTCGTTAACAAGTAAATGGTCTTTTAAAGACCTGTGAAGTACTCGGGTGTGGCTGCAATAAGACGTACGCCAGACCAGCCAGCCCACAGCAGCTCAAAAACTGTGTGCGCGCCCGGGAAGCGGTCTCAGCCCAGGCTGACATACACAACGGGGAGGGGGGGCTGAAGCCCTTTCAGCCCTATGGACGTGGCGCACCTGATCCAGGCAGGGGGCATGTGCCCTTTTGTGTTTTAGGAGAACAGGAGTACAGCTGAGTGCCAAGAGACACCTCAGCCACTGGCGTGCTCCGTGAAAAGGGTTTATATGATTGATAGGAAATCCTCCATCACGCGATGCCACGATTCCAGCGTGCTCTTTTTTACCTCCTTTTGGCGCACAGTCGTAGTGACTTTTGCACTCAAAGCACTTGGGGCCTCGTCAGGGCTGAGGCACCATACAATGCCACAAGGCTAAACTGTCAGGAGAAGCTGTCCTTATGTGGAAGGTCCGCTGCATGATACCCCAAAGCCAGATGTGGCAGTCCTCAGAAGTCACACTTCGGCACCCTAGTTTAAGAGCAATTTTTTAACTTTTCGGGTCTTGCCTATTTCTCTGCTTTAGATGTCTGTTTGAGAAGACCTTTTCTCACTAATGCATTAAAATACATACATACAGAGGACTCTGGGTCATGCCCTTGCTCATGATTGGATGGCGTTCTTGTCTGCCTTGTTTGATGCCCTCCCTTCTCTGTCTGGCCCATCTCTGGAGCTTTTCTGCTTTACTGTGTTTTGTTTGGGTAACTTGTGTTCTTCTGCTGCTCGCATTCAGAAACTACTTTATTTTCGTTTTCTTCTAGCACTCCCTGAGACTGCATTTGCTTTTTTGCTCCCGCCCTTGTGTGCTGCCTCTGTCTTCGTTTTTCGCCCCAACAGCTATTCCACTGTTCCTCTACCATGTTTTTTTAATTAATGTCTAACACCCCCATTTCTCCTTTAATCCTCTGCAACACAGCCGCTCTGCAGTTCAGAGACACTGCTCCTCTGCCCTCCCCGATGCGTTCTATTTTTTTATTTTTTATAATTTATTTATTTTTCAGGGCTCAGCTGATTCAGTTTGCTGCTGTGCCATTCCTTGTGCAATCTGCATTTTAGCACACATTTTATTCATTTTATTACATTTACTGCTCCAAGATGTTGTCGCACCATCTTGGAAAGGAAAATGAAACAAAAAAACATTAAACAGCAGCATGTCATCACGCAAGCACATCGCATCTTTCTTCCCCCAATGCTATTCAGCATCGGCAAAGAAGCATTTATTTTTTATTTTTGCTGATGCTGAAAGGTATCAACAAAATCCATCAGAAAAGCTAATAGGTCCTCATTCCCCTTAGAAGGCAAAACCGACTGCATTTGCTGGTGGTTGTTTAATGAGAGATTCACAGGTATCTTCAACCCTGCTCACACATACTTACGCTCTAGACAACACGGTTTTTCCCCCAGAGGAAAGTTTGAAAGACATGTTCTTGCCAGAAGGCTGCAGGGGAAGAATCCAACATCATCTAACCACCTGAGACATGGCCGGAGCAATAAGGGCCCGTCCATTAATAAGCTAATAAAGCCAGAAGTAAGCAGGGAGAATGAGAATTGATTTTAACATCTTTTTGTAAGAATTGCAATGATTTTAAGTAATTGTGCAATAAAATGTATCTAATAATAATGTAAACTTTAAGAGTGATGTCCCTCTGCCGATTACAGAATTGTGTTCCAAGACAAATGACCTGTGATCGAAGTGGAGTTAATTAAAAAAAAAAAGTATGGGAACTGATGCTTCATGCAATGGGGGCGGGGTCAGTGAGCGTGGGGGAGGGTCAAAGATGTGGCTGAAAAACACAAAATATTCTGCAAGTTTTTTTAGTCTTTCACCTCCAGGTAGCTACATATAAAATAGCGCACAGCATAAAATACTATAGTACACTATAAAACCACTATTAGTTAATGTACTGCAGAGGTCTGGGTGTAAAAGACACAATTGATGGATGGAATGCAGAACAAATCAGTCTGGGTGTAACCAGCGAGCCATAGAATTAAATCTTGTTTGGTGCAGTGGAGAATAGTGACTTCTGTATATTTTGTGCTACAAAGTCCCAACCTGTGACAGAAAGCACTGTGAATACGCAAGTCATTATTTTAAACTTGCATTATACCCAGTGTAAGATAGGCTGTTACAAATTGAGCAGAAAGTAAGGAAACGGTTTTTGATAAAATTAAAAATGTATGGGCGCTTCGTGCCCCTCCGATCCAGCCCACTTCTACCACTGGATAAATCCCAATGTTCAGGACAAGGCAGACAGGAAATACCACAACATACTGTGGCTCCTGCGAAGGGGTTGCAAAACATGTTTACCAAGTTGTGACTCAAGTCTCACGAGGTGCCACAGGCCGGGTCAGACCTTGAACTGAGGGTTCATGTGATGCCCTTAAAATTGGGCATGTAGCTGCCCAAGTGCATACATGCCAACATTTTAGAAGAGCAAAGTGGGAGATTAAAGAAAAAAAATTGGGAGAATGGTGCCTTGAATCGGGCTACTGTCATGTATGGGCTTTGCAAGTGTGCTGCTGCAGGATCGGACATTTGAAACGCAAATGCACGTTTTTAGGTCTCGCGCCTAGCGTTGCAGTGCGCAGCCCTGCTCGCGCAGCGCGAGACCTCTAGAAAGGGCTTCTGAAAGCTGCCCACACGCTCGTGCGTGTGGTTTTGCTTTGGGAAGCCCACATTGGCTGGAGCGTGCGTTTTTTTTACAAAAACGGCACGCGATTGGGCAAAGGCGGGCGCATGTCCCGCCTTTGCTCCTCCCATTCCCGTCGGTGGCCAGCATGCGCAGCAGCGCGCGTTCGCTGCCGCGCTCCCTCCCCCGCTCCTCTGTGGTGCGCGCGCACCACTGTTTTTTTTTTTATTCCTACGTAATGTGCCGTGCTGCTTATGGCGGCGCTGGTGATAGTGCTGTAAGCTGTTGGGGTGAGTAAGACTCGTAATTACTGTTTTCGGGGTTCTTTTAATTTTAAAATCGTTACGAAACGTCTCCGAAACTCACCTCAGGGAGAGGGCGGCTTTAAAGGCTTGTAGTGGGAGGAATGTGGGTCTTTGTAAATAATTTAGGTGGAGCCGTTCCTACGATTTTTTTTTTCTCATTGCTGAGATTAGTCCTGTTTCTTTTACTGCCTTCTTGAACCGGGGAGCAAGAGGCGAGCACTAGCCTAGGTGCTATCCATGGGCCTTTGTAGGTGAGAGTTCTAGTGGGCAGTGTGAGTTACTGTCCACACGTGTAACTCTTCCCACAGGCGGCTCACTTATATTACTACACATTGCTATGGTGGAGACAGTTGCAAAAGAAACAATTGATGGACGGAATGCTGGACAATGCAAACATTCACCCCCAGTCACAAGGATCTGGGTTAAATCCATCATTCTTTTGCTCACCACACCACCCCAGTTTGGACCCAGCCATATGCAAATCAGTCTTAACCCTGTTCCTTGTGGGAACAGTCCAGCCCGAACTGCCAAGCCAGGTCCTCACTGGACCGGAAACAAGCATCCTAGGACCGGTTTCAGGGCATCACCCTTCTTCAGCCAGGCTAGCTTGAATCCAGTGGTGTAGTGAGCACGGGGCCCACGTCTGGGCATACCCTTCCCACTTAGGGCGACAAATGCAAAAGAAACAATTGATGGACGGAATGCTGGACAATGCAAACATTCACCCCCAGTCACAAGGATCTGGGTTAAATCCATCATTCTTTTGCTCACCACACCACCCCAGTTTGGACCCAGCCATATGCAAATCAGTCTTAACCCTGTTCCTTGTGGGAACAGTCCAGCCCGAACTGCCAAGCCAGGTCCTCACTGGACCGGAAACAAGCATCCTAGGACCGGTTTCAGGGCATCACCCTTTTTCAGCCAGGCTAGCTTGAATCCAGTGGTGTAGTGAGCACGGGGCCCACGTCTGGGCATACCCTTCCCACTTAGGGCGACAAATGCAAAAGAAACAATTGATGGACAGTAGCAGCCCTTGGAGACTTCCGACCCTCCCCTATTGAGCTGTCTGAAACGCTAACATGGAACCCAGGGTCCGCTGTCAGGAGGTCCCATGTCCTCTCTGGCACCGCCAGCAGCCCTGCTCTTTTAGCCTACGCCTAGGTGCATTCTGGAACTTGAGGTTTGGCTTTCACTAATGGGGTTGACAAGGGATGTTGTAAAGTCACCCTTCTGTAAAACTGTTGCAATAACTATAAATCTTTTGCAGCACTTGTGAACCTAAGCGTCACTCCAATCAAGCTTTGGTGCATTGGATAAACAGTTGTGCATTACTGATTTATTCCCAGACCGGCTACCTTCCTCGGTCTGTCTCACACAGCCGTCCACTGGCGAAGCAGCAGTGCAGGGGGAAAATGTGCTGGGAGGGATTCAACAGTAATTTCTTTTTACAGTTTTCTATAGCGCGAACTCAACCCAAAGGCACTGGAGCACTTTACACGAGCACCAGTTACATTACACAAGGACACATTCATTTTTGGTAGGCACCGGGAGATTAAGTGATTTGCCCAAAATCACAGGATGGTGAGCCGGTGCCGAGGCTCGTTTCCCAGTTCCGAAGTCGGCATCATTGCCCGTTATGCCACATCCTAGTAAACTACAGCTCCCAGAATGCAGTGTTTGCAGCAAACACACTACAGCGGACGCGGAGCTACTTAGCCTAGAAGTGATGTGTGAAAAAATGCAGTGTTCTGTTGACTACCAGGGATTTCTGAAGGTGGCAGATCTGGCATGAGGCCACTTGGCCTGGGGGACTGAAGTAATCCAGACGCCCCGGGTAAACATAGGAGTGTACAGCAGCGGAAGCCCCTTTAACTAGGAGCTAATAACCAGTTTGCCCACTCCTGTGGTGAGTTTCACAAAATAACACCATTCAGAGGCGCTTGCTTTCCTCAGGATGTTGAACCAAACCAAGGTCGGGACTGTAACCTGGTTATCCATTTCCAAAGTCAGCTGCTCTGAACGTCCAAACACGGCCTCCCCAACCCCCATTTCCTACTGATGAAATCAGTGGTGTCGTAAAATCAAATATTTGTGATGTCACGTGAGGCCATAAGCACTGTGCTGGTTGGGTTGTTAGGAGTGGGTAACTAGCTTTAATTGTAAATATGTACTTTTTCAGGGTAGGATTGAATGAACACTTACCGTTCTCCACTCGAAGTTAACTAACTCAGCTAGTGCCTCATATGATGGAAGAGAATTTTTTAACAGGAATAATAAACTGCAGCTTCTTCCAGTGAATGTTATGGAATTTGAATGAAATACACTTTCGTCATTCCTTATGCTCTACTCACAGGCCAGGATTGTGGCCTCAGGTCCTGCGCAGAGTGCACATGGCACACCATCTAGTGTGCATTCAGGGCTCTCTCTGCCTGCGCCATCTGTGCATTAAACAAAGGTCGAAGCTTGTCCAGGGCAACATTCTGCTGTTTGGCTCAGAGCTCCCCCTCTCCCCCTCTGACTGTGCTATGTACTCACTGTATACAGCCCTCGCCGTGTGCATCACAGCGCATGCCATTACCTGTGCTTCTCTACTGTACTCGCATGACATGGCCTACGAGGACTCAACAGAGAGTCTGTGGCAATGCCCTGTACTGATAATGTCCTGTGTGCAGTACAAACCGGGCACAGTCGAAGTGTAGGCGCAGGGCATGGCCTGTGACCATTCAGCACACATGCATGCAGTCTCCCACACAGGCGCTCCTCCCTCCCTACATACACTTGGCGATTACGCTTCACAGGTCAGCCCTTATAGCCACCTTTAATTCTCTTCCCTTGCTTTGTTTAACATGTTTTTAGTGTTAGTGCCCTTTTTATCAGCCTGTACCAAAACCCTCGCACCCATGCATTCATGCACGCACAGCTACCCGCCTGTGTGCTTATTTTTTACACAGACGCTTTCTCGTTAATGCACAAGTTACTAACTTGTGTAACGATATATCTGTAAGAGACAGTAGTTAGTGACAGATTCCTTACCTTAGAATATCCCCAGGCGTCAGGCTGGATCCGGAAAGTTTTTGCGTAGCAGTACCCTTGCGCGTCGGTAGGCGGCGTCGTGCGGCTCCGCGTCCGTCGTCGGGACCGCCGGGATGACGTCGCGGGCAGTACTTAGACGCCGCCCCTGCGCGCTGACGTCAGTTCTGTACACGACTTTCCGCGCCAGGAACGCAGAAGCCATGCAAGAAGCTGACATAGGTGTCTGAAAAATACTAGGGCCCTGAAAGGGTTGTCCTTAACCCTAGAAATCAGTTCGCAGAACGGGGAGGATGGGTGGGGCGGTAAGGAATCTGTCACTAACTACTGTCTTACAGATATATCGTTACACAAGTTAGTAACTTGTGCATCTGAAAGAGACACGTTAGTGACAGATTCCTTACCTTAGAATAGATACCCCAGCAATACCAACCCCGGTGGTGGATCTGCAAACAAAGATCAGACAAAGAAGTCCCGGAGGACAGAACGGCCAAAGAAGCCGTCCTTCCGGACCTGACTGTCAAGGCAGTAATGCTTGGTAAACGTGTGCAGCGAGGCCCACGTAGCTGCCTGACAGATATCCTGCAGCGGAACACCAGGAGGCTCCTTCTTAGCCAAAGAATAGCAGGCCTTGATACACAAGGTTACCCAGCGGGAAATGGTTCTCTTGTGCACCGCCCGACCTTTTTTGGCGCCCCCGTAGCCAACAAAGAGCTGGTCATCCACCCGGAAGTGTTGTGTGTGGTTGATATAAAAGGAAAGCGCACGTTTTGGGTCCAGACGGTGGAGCCTCTCTTCCTCTCTGGAAGGATGCGGAAAGAAGGTGGGCAAAGTGATGGTCTGCCCAATGTGGAAGGCAGTAACCACCTTTGGCAAGAAAGACTGACGCGTCCGAAGAACAACCTTGTCTGGATGGACAGACAGAAAGGGAGGTTTGCATGATAGAGCCTGGAGCTCACTCACCCGCCGAGCGGAGGTGATGGCCACCAGAAAGGCTGTCTTCAGAGTCAGAAGACGAAGAGGACAGTTATGTAGAGGCTCAAAGGGAGCGCACATGAGAAAGGTAAGAACCAAGTTCAAGTCCCATTGAGGCATCACAAACGGAACAGGAGGGAAGAGGTGTGTAATGCCTTTTAGGAACCTATTAACAACAGGGGACTTAAAAAGGGAGGGCTGATCAGGAAGCCTGAGGAAGGCCGAGATAGCACAAAGATAGCCCTTGATGGTACCCAGGGCAGAACCCTGTTGGGCCAGAGAAAGAAGGAACAGAAGAACCTCAGAAAGAGGGGATTCACAGCCTTTGCTGTGCACCATGCCACAAACTTGTTCCACCTGCAGGCGTATACCACCTTAGTGGAGGGACGCCTGGCTGCCAGAATCACATCACAAACTTCGGGAGGCAAGTCGAAAGGAATCAACTGCCGCCGCTCAATCTCCACGCAAGCAGGTGGAGACTGGACAGGTTCGGGTGGAGGACCGTCCCCTGCTGCTGCGACAGAAGATCCTCCCGAAGAGGCAGACGGATCAGGGGATCGACGTTCATACTGAGTAGCTCGGGATACCAAACTCTTCGAGCCCAGTCCGGAGCCACAAGGATGACTTGGGCCCGGTCGCGCCGAATCTTCTTCAACACTCTGGGTAGAAGTGGTATAGGCGGAAAGGCGTACAACAGACCGCAACTCCACTCGCGACGAAAAGCGTCGCCGAGCGAGTGCCGCTTTGGAAATTCCAACGCGCAGAACTGCTGACATTGCGCGTTCTCTTCGGTGGCGAACAGATCTAACCAAGGCTCTCCCCACTGCTGAAAGAGACCTTGCGCCACCTCCGAGTGAAGACGCCATTCGTGATCCATCATGCACCTGAGTTCGTCCGCCCTGGCGTTCAGGGAACCTGCCAGGTGTTGAACCATCAGGAATATGCCCTGATGTTCCAGCCATGTCCAGAGGCGCAGAGCCTCCTGACATAGGGTCCACGACCCCACCCCGCCCTGTTTGTTGCAATACCACATGGCGGTGGTGTTGTCTGTGAACACCTGCACTACCGTCCCTTTGACAGAGGGAAGGAATGCCTTGAGTGCAAGTCGGATCGCCCGGAGCTCCAGAAGGTTGATATGGAGCCGGGACTCCGCCGGAGACCAGAGGCCTCTGATCTCCGCCTCTCCCATGTGACCGCCCCATCCCAGAAGGGACGCGTCCGTCACAACTGTGTGCTCTGGCTGGGGAAGGGAGAGGGATCTGCCCATGACCCATTGCCGGTTCGAGAGCCACCACTGCAACTGTTTTGCAGTCCCCTCCGAGATCTGGACGTGATCGGACAGGTTGCCCTGGTACTGCGCCCACTGGAACTTAAGGTCCCACTGCAGATCCTGCATATGCCATCTGGCATGATCGACCAGCAGGATGCAGGAGGCCATGAGGCCCAGCAGCCTCAGGGTCATCCGTACCGAAACCCAGGATAGAGGCTGAAAGATCGGAATCATAGCCTGAATATCCCGGACTCGCCGTTCGGGAGGATAGGCCCGAAACTGCGTCGTGTCCAGAACTGCCCCGATGAAAAGGAGCTGTGGAGAAGGAATCAGATGAGACTTCGGCACATTGATGGAGAACCCCAGCGAGTGCAGGAGTTCGGCCGTAGTCTGGAGGTGGGAGACGACTGCCTGGGACGAGCCCGCCTTCAGCAGCCAGTCGTCGAGGTAGGGGAAGACTGGAACCCCTGCCCGGCGCAGATGAGCTGCGACCACCTCCATCACTTTCGTGAACACCCGAGGGGCACTTGTAAGGCCAAGGGGAGCACGGTGAACTGAAAATGCTCGAGGCCTACCGTGAACCGCAGGTAACGCCGGTGGGCCGGCAGGACGGGGATGTGGAAATAAGCGTCCTGTAAGTCCAACGCTACCAACCAGTCTCCAGGGTCGAGGGCAGTCAAGACCTGAGCTAGGGTGAGCATCTTGAACTTCTCCTTCCGGAGGAAGCGATTGGCGTTCCGGAGGTCCAAGATAGGACGCATGTCCTCCTTGTCCTTCTTGGGCACCAGAAAGTAGTGGGAGTAGCAACCACGTCCTACTTCTGGGGTCGGAACATGCTCGATGGCCCTCTTGGCCAAGAGTGCCGTGACTTCCTTCTGCAGAAGCACCAAGTGATCCCCTGACATGCGGTGGAATTGAGGTGGCATGGCTGGGGGGGGTGGTCTCGAAAGGGAGGGAGTAGCCCCTTCGGACAATGTCCAAAACCCACCTGTCCGAGGTGATGGCACGCCAGTGGTGAAGGTGATGGCGGACCCTGCCCCCTACTGGCGTGCTGTGCACCTGAAAGGAAGGACTAGGAGGGCTTGGAGGCCGCGGACGGGGCGGGGTTGCTGGCCTGACCCGCACGCTGGTTGCCTGACCTGCCACGGCGGGAGCCACGTCCTCGGCCACGCGAAGACGCTTGCTGCGCGGGCCGGTGGCTGGGCAGCGGAAGTGACTGGGCGCCCCTTCCGTGGCCACGAAAGGGGCGAAAAGCAGAGGTTAGCGGAGGGCGCACAGCAGAAAGGCCCAGGGACTTGGCAGTAGCCCGTGAGTCCTTAAAACGCTCCAGCGCATGGTCTGCTTTGGTACCAAAAGACCGACTCCATCAAAGGGCATGTCCATGAGTGTGTTTTGGACATCACCCGAGAAACCAGTTGTCCTCAGCCAGGCGTGGCGACGCAGCGCCACTGTCGTTGCAAGCGATCTGCCCAGCGAGTCGGCGGTATCAAGGCCACAACGGATGGTGTATTTTGCCGCATCCCTTCCTTCCGCAATGGCGCGGGAAAGCAGTGTCTGGACCTCCTCAGGACACTGGGGCAAAACGAGTGCCACCGAATCCCACAGAGAGTGGGAGTATCGGCCCAAAAGGCAAGCAGTGTTGACGGACCGCAAGCCAGCATTGGAGGAAGAAAAGGCCTTCTTCCCAAATTGATCCAGGCGTTTGGATTCCCTATCCGGAGGGGCGGTAGGGAAGGCGGTTTGGGAGGCAGAGGCTTGGACAACCAAGCTCTCGGGGGTGGGATGTTGAGCGAGAAACAAGGGGTCGCCCGGAGCAGGGCGATGGCGTCGGGCCACGTTCCGATCCACAGGAGCCCCTGTGGCGGGCTTGGACCAGGTGCCCAAAAGAACGTCAGAAAGTGCATCATTAAACGGCAGCAATGGCTCCGAGGAGGTAGCTGCCGGCAGTAGCACTTCCGTCAGGAGGTTAGTCCTGACAGCCACTGTAGGCAATTGGAGGTGTAAGGCTGCAGCTGCTCTACGCAACACCGTTGCGAAATTTGCTCCCTCCTCCGTAGCCACGGAAGGAGGAGACAGCATGCCAGTGTCAGGGGAAGTGTCCAGACCACTGGCATCCCCAAGTTCCTCTGCCCAGTCCTGATCATAGTCACACTGCTGTGTGAGAGGGTCATCCGACCCCTCCCAGCTCTCCTGGTCCTCCTCCGGTTGAAAATAAGGAGGAGGAGGGACGTCCGGGACCCAAGGTCTCATGGGCGCCGGAGCCTGCGTCGGGCGACGTCGGTCCGATGCCGCGTCCGGATCCGGAGAGAACCGGGGAACGACGCCGCCCAGAGCACCGGGCGGCGTCAGGAACTGCACCGGGGACATCGGCGGAGGCGTGGTTAGGTCAACCGGCGTCGATGGGGGTTGCGGTACCACCGGAGCCGGGATCGAGGCCGGGGCCGAAGCCGGGGCCGGGAGCGAGGCTGGTGGGTCAGGCGGCGCCGGGGCCGGAGTCGTCGGCGGCACCGGGGCAATCCCATTAGGGCCCGCGGGGCCCGAAGGCGCACCGGAGGGGCCTTGAGGCCCGAAGAGGCGGGCCATGGCCGACAGGAATTCCTGTATCTCGGCCGGAGTCGCCCCCGAACCCGGGAAGGACGGGTAATGCGCGGGCGGCGCCACAGGCACATCCGGAGCCGCGGGGACGGTGCCGACAGGGGCCTCAGCCGAGTCGCGAGACCGACGAGGCGAAGTCTTAGAGCGATGGTGCTTCTTAGACTTCTTGTGCTTCGACTTACCCGAGGAGTGTGAAGACTTGGACTCCGATGACCGGCGAGGACTCCGCGACCGGCCCCTCGACCTCTCGCGTGACTGGGGCTTGGTGCGGAGCCGACTGCCGGACCTCGAGGAGCTTTCGAGACCGCTCTCGCAAAGCTTTCGGGTGCAAGGCCCGGCAGTCGGAGCACGACTTCGTGTCGTGGTCGCGGCCGAGTCAGTAGAGACACTAAGTGCGGGTCTGTGATCAACATCATTCGACCACAGGCGTCGCATGGCTTGAAGCCGGGCATCCCTACCGACACTGTGGAGCCGAGATGACTCGAAGAAAACAGTGAAAAATCACCAAAAAGTTAGTCAAAAAATGACTAGGGCACTGCTCTTCCCGGATCTGCGCTTACTGGCGCGGAAAAAAGAAGAACTGACGTCAGCGCGCAGGGGCGGCGTCTAAGTACTGCCCGCGACGTCATCCCGGCGGTCCCGACGCCGACGACGGACGCGGAGCTGCACGACGCCGCCTACCGACGCGCAAGGGTACTGCTACGCAAAAACTTTCCGGATCCAGCCTGACGCCTGGGGATATTCTAAGGTAAGGAATCGGTCACTAACGTGTCTTTCAGATATACACTTATGTTATGTTATTAATCACTTGTAGCGCGCACGGATACTCAAGAGTGTCCCGGCGCAAAAGCCAACAGCAAAATTTAGGAGCCGAGAGGAGCAGTGGGTTAATTAAAAAGCACGGTCTTTAGCTGCTTCTTAAACAGCCTGAGATCTTGAGTATTCCGCAATTCATAGGGTAGGGAATTCCAGGCCTTAGCTGCCTTGAAGGAAAGCGAGCTGCCTCCCTTTCGTATAAGACGAAAACGGGGGATGACTGCAAGACGAAGTGCGGCAGAACGCAATTGTCTTCGGAGGACATAGAAATCAAAACGACTTCTAAGATACGGCGGCCCAGATTTGTAGAGGGCACCCTGGGCAAGAGTGAGAGCCTTGAACTGGACGCATTGCACCACAGGGAGCCAATGCAGGTCCCGAAGATGTTGCGTTTTTTTTTCCATTCGTGATTTTAGTGAACACATATTCATACTAAACTTAACAAGCATTTGCAATGCAATAGGTCTCGCATTACTGAAAGTTAGAGCTATTGGCGTTGCTAATAATAATGCAACGCCAATAGCTCAAACTTTCAGTAATGCGAGACCTATTGCATTGCAAATGCTTGTTTTCTTACCTTTCAGAAGCATGGAGTGCAATGGCAGGCAGAAAGAGGGTGATGCAAGTGTTGTGCACTGGCCTGCAGGAGCAGGTTGCTGGCAGTGCATACACCACGTTACACAATACCAAGCCCTGTCAGCTGAAACCCCCGAGTAATCGGGTTTTTGCTTGAAGGAATCGGGAGGCGGGATACTAGCCTTGAAATCGGTAGTCTCCCGCCTGAATCGGGAGGGTTGGCATGTCTGCAAGTGGGTACAGGAAAGAGTGCCCATGTATAGACGGACCTTGCATCTCCTGCTGAAGGCCCTTGCAGGGATCCAGGCCCACGTGACCCAGGCCCTGACGTCATCACAAGCGCATGCTGCATTTCTTGCACATGTTTACTGCACTGGAGCTTCGTATGAGGTCTCCGTGTTGGTGAAGAAAGGACACATCTTTACTTGCATCTGGACTTGCAGCCTTACGAATCTTACATGCAAGCCCAAAGCACACCAACAGGTCCTCAGCTCAAGGAGTTGCTATAGTTAAAAAATCCCAACAAAAAAAAAAAAAAAAAAAAAAAAAATCGATGCTGAGTGAGTATCGCAAACTTAAAGAATGAAGTAAAACTAATCATTTCCACACAGAGTGAAATGTACTGATGTGTGCAAGCCTGTGTTCACTGCAATCCATTTAAATTAAAAAGCCACCGTAAACTACCTTAAGTGCACTGACCCTTGGAAGTGCATGTTTCCACCACCCCATTCCTGCTTAAACGCTTGCTTTTATGCTACTACCAAAGTGCTATGGAAGTGTTTCTCCACCCTCTCATTCCTGCAAAAGTGTTTGTTCCCACCGATGCACTTGATCCACCACCCATTCCAGTGGACATGCGTCTTCCTACCACTCCATACCAGCCTAAGTGCTTGCTCCCGTCACCCACTTTCCACAACCACCTTCCGGTTAAACTGATGCTCACACGCAATGCATCAATCCATCAAAGTGCGTGTTTCCTAGAGCCAGTTCCAGAGGAAGGGCCTGTTTCTAGCAGCCAGTGCCACTGAACGTGCTTCTCCCATATACGAAGAAATAACCATAATGAAGAAGCACTTCATACACCCCACTCCGGGCAAACAGGAGCCAACCGCGGTCAGTGAGGGACGCCGTCCAGTAAACACATGAGATGAAGAGAATTCCATCAACTAACCCTAAGGAGCGACTCCCAGTCCACACACAACTACCCGCAGAAACCAAGAAGGCGATAAGGTGGCAGGGTCCCAACAGCACAGATGCCTGGCTGACACCTTCTAAGCACTACATTCATCATGTTAGTGCTTCGTGTATTAAGGGTAGGTGGCCTTTGTTGTACGGTCAGTGCGCCACCAGGCGATTATCTGCACTTCAGCGCAAAATGCTGCAGCAGTAGGCAGGGAAATAAAAAGATATATATATATATCCCTTGATAGGAAAGCAAAAAAGATGGTGGCATGGGGAGGAAGAAGAACTCTTTGTCCCAACATAAAAAAAAGAATCAGCCCATGAAAGCGGTATCAAGTCCCGGATCAAGCCTGCTCCCAAAGCCTCAACCAGGGCTCTGCCCTTCATGGAATAAACCCTGGTCACCTCTGCAGGACGTCTGTGGGGCAGGACAAGGCAGGTTAAACACACTTAGTCTAGTCACAAGTAGATGGGCTGCAGGAAGCGCTCCCATAACAAGAGAAGCCCTGCTGAAGACCATTCCGTTGATGGAGTCGCACGAAACATTTTACACAATTGAGCTAGTACTTCGCTCAGTGCAACTGATGTTCATTTTTAAATTCGCTCAACGGCCCCTTTCTATAGTGAGACTGATGTCAACTGTAGTGTATAATGGAGTCATATATGCCAATTAGGACTCATTAGTACTAAGCAGCATCACATATTACGCAGCCGCTATAAACCTGGTTATTTTTCCAATCCCTAGAAATGAGCAAGTTAGGCTGCAGCAACAAGCAACTGAAGCTCTTCCAAAAGTAGGACTCCAGCATTGGACCTCTGCTCAGCGGGTTCACACACATGCTGCAAACACAAGGGTGCAGTGAGAGCAGATGTAAATCCACAGGCCCGCCATTTTGTTGGCTCTCACGAGAATGTCAGTCAAAGAGCCCAACCTGTCTGGCAATAATATTAAAAGTGCCCGTCAGGGTCACAGTGGGATAGTAAACTCGCTAGACTAACAAAAACCCAATTCCCCCGAACAATCTAGAGAAAGTTTTTTTATCTGTATAACAAAAATAGATATATTTTTTATTTTATAATTTTTGATATTCACAATGTTTACATCAAGGTTTGAACCACAATAACATAAGACATTTTTATAAATACACAATAAAACAAATAAATGGGGTCCCACATTCATGCACTACAAACACTCACAACCACAAATACACACATACTCAAACACTCTCGCCACTCAAGAGCAATTTATCACAAAAAAAAAGAAGAATGGTCCAAGATACAACATGTTTGCAATAGTAGCTATCGTGCGGCCTCTCCTTGAAAGGTAGTAGAAAGTTCAGGGGGCACGAAGTTGTCCAGCGCCAACGCGCGTTTCGGTGTCTTAACCCAATGCGGGTCACACCTTCATCAGGGCGAACAGATCAGAAAGTGGGACACAACAACAGAACCACCTTGATGCAGGATATCTAGGTATATAGCCTTGAATAGGGAAAGTTAGGTTGAGACCAGCTCAATCCAATAAATCCATGTGGAAAACGGCGTAGGATGAACATAGGGGCTTCTCAAGCTCCGAGATCAGAGTCTGTTTTAGGAGTATATTACAGATATGATCCGAATTCCAAGAGTTGGGGCGTTCACACACACACATTCAATATGAGGTTCCTCATCACATTCGACGGGTGGCGAATTCAATAAGAGACGTCCTCCAACGGATGGCGGGGCAGGAAGAGAATGTCACCACGGTCTGCGTTGTTAGGTTCGCCTTTGATTCTGCAGTTAGTCCCTAAAGTCAAAGCCTTTCTCGTTGGACTTTCTCAACACAGAAACCTTCACTTATACAGAGGCATAAAGCGATCGATAACCGACCAGAGCATCGCGACAGCCTGCAAAATGTGGACCGGCGCTAAGGCGACTCTTTGCACATTCAGCCACTAAGGAAGAAAAAAATAAAGACCTGGGAGCGAAGTGCATATAAAAGCATTCACTGGATCTGCATTAAGTTCAAAACAAAATTCAACCCAAGAGGCCCACGCCAGAACCAATACATATTGATCACCCAAGACAAACCACACTGGATGAGCGGGTACCAACTGAGCATGGAGACTAAATGAACTGAAGGCCCATTTCAAGGACCCGAAGTTAAGAGTTTATAAAGAGGCGCTTCACAAACAGTTGTGATGGATTTTAAGCAGTAACAGCACAAGGGACAAGCCTAAGTTGACATCCACTGCTTGACTCTCACTGAACCCAAGAAAAATCGCTATTTTTAAGTCCTGCTTAGAGATGGCTTTGTCAAACTACCCATTATGTGCAGTGCCAATACATAGAAAGGGCTCTAGATCAGCCCATAACTGATCATTGGCTATCTTTCTTGTCAATCTCATTTGCTTGCTTCTTATTCGCTGGATTGATTTCCTCTTCTTGTATTTCTCAATCTCCTTTAGCATAGCTATTTAAGTTGTTCTGATTGGATGAATTGCATCCTTCTACTACTAACAATCAGGGTTTACTTTTTTGTTTTTCTGTTAACACTCCATGGAGGTGCATGTGTTTTTCCATTCCTTTATGCGCTTGCTCGCCTACACCTCACTGGTCTTGCTTTGCTTTTTGTTCTCCCACTAGTACCTCTGTTACTCTACAGCCTCTCCACTCAACTGTTTATCCCGCTACCACTTCCTCCATTGTTCTGCTACCCTTCCCTACTACTCCAGCCCTCTGTCACCCATGCCCTCAATATCGCTCCCCCTGTGCATGTTCAACCCCACTGCTCCCCACTCCTCTGTTGCTTTTCTTTCCTCACCAACCCCTCTGTAGCTGTGCGAATGGGTCATGACACACTTGCGGCCATATTGAAACAGGTTTTTCCTCAAAGAAAACATTCAAAGATTTCCTCATGCATATCTGCACTCAACGCTCTGCCAGTCACTTTGAAATCTTTTTTTGTTTGTTTTTGACTATGTGTTAGAGACCATTATTGGCAAAAACTCTCATTTAAAAGGCAAGACTGTTAACTTTGTCAATGCTTGTTGAAATATGGAACTCAACCTTGTAATCGATTTGGAAAAAGAAGCAAGTAATCTCTTAACACACTGTGCTCTGTTACATCCCCAACAGTTACAACAAGAGGGATCACAACCTTGGTCTATGACTGCAGCCCAGAACCAGCCTTCACTGCTGAGCGGTAGGCCTTGGCGTAGTTCGAGGAGTTGCGCTATGTGGAGCGCCTCGAAGTGCTGAAAAACCTCTGCTGCGCTATGCGGAGCTCCATGAGCAGCGGATTCCGGTACATCACGCTCTTCGCGCTGATTTTTAGTGCCAGAAACTTTCCCTGCACCGTAAACTCAGAGCGAATGGCATCACGCGGAGCCTTGCTGTTGATTCAGTGCAATCTGTCATGACTGAGCCCCTTCCATGAGCCCCATGTCGGAGCATACAGTGGATTCCCTGGTGGACTTGCATGTATTGATGAGTTTGTGTCTGTGCCGGGAGTCGTTTGCTGCTATTGGGACAGCAGTACATCTTCCTGGTGGGTCCTCCTGGCATGTCCCCGCAAGGGTCCTTACTTTCTGCACCTTACGCGCAGCTCATTGGAGTTGGGGGTTGATTTTCTGGACTGCATGAGCAGTGGATCAAAGGGGGGGCTCTTGCGTTCACCACCACCAGTAGAAACAAGTTTGAGCAGGCCTGACTCCAGCTTCCACTGCTCCTGAATATGAACTCTTTCTGTGAGCCAGCGAATCAATTCACCTGATGATGCTTTTCTTCCTCAGCGGTCGATGTCTCCATTATCGCCTTTGGCTAAGTTGTTTGCACGCTTCCTGCACTTTTCTGCTTACCTGGGGCTGTCCTGGCCTAGAACAGCACCTCACTATGGACTGCTGTAGAGATTGTAGTGCCACTTTTGTTGCCTGCTTGTTCATCTTCCATGTCCACTGCATTCCCTGAAGCTTGAAACCATATCCTCACCCAGGGGTGCACAAAGTAGGTCCCCCACGTGCCGGGGAGCACTGCCTTTTGAAAACTAAAAATATTCTTAGAGCCAAATTTTTTTTGTAAGATTCACGAGGGCACAGCAGCTTCCTCAACAATATAATTTTGCAAAAACTGTGTCACAACAAATATTGACAAAGCCAAAAACGTTGGTGGACATGGTCAGATCTATTAATTTTGCCAATGCTTATTATATTTTTTCGTTCTTGCAAATATTATTTGGATTCACATCATTCACCCTCAACAAAAAGCTCCCTTCTTCATAAGTACTCTTTTGTCCCTTCTAGCGTGTCAAGCAGCATGCGTGCCAACCTTGTCTATTCTATAAAACTTGTCAAATGCATGGCTACCCGGAGGCTGCCCGGCGCTAGAATCGACAACACTAGCTAAACTGCAATGGAGTGGAAGGGGGCAAACTCAAACTGCGAAGTTTTCAGAGCCTTTCTGAAAGGAATTTCTTGGTCCAGTCGACATAAATCAATTGGTAAAGAGTTCCAAAGTTTGGGGGCCAAGTGGGCCACTGAAAGCCCACCTCATCTTGGACGGTGGGTCGAGAGCGATCTAAGTAATCTACCAGGGATATAGGGTGTGGCTAAAGGTTTTAACAACACGTGACTCTTGTTGTAGAACTGCACCGCTGCTCCATCAAAGGCCAATGAAGTTTGCCCAAAGCTTTTCTGACGGACTGGTGCCTCGGGATGTTCAAAGGGAGGCGAACAGCAGCATTTTGAACAACCTGCAGCCTTTTTAGCACATAACGGGGAGAGCCAAGATACAAAGTATTGCCATAGTCAAGGCGTGAGATTATCAGGGCCTGAATAATCAGCCTTCTGGATGGGAAAGGGAGAAGGTCGAGAGCCTTCCTGAGCATTCTAAGAATGCCGTAACAGCTTGCAGCAAGCTTTTTTGCTTGGCAGTCCACGGTGAGTTTGTCATTAAGCCAAACGCCCAGGCTCTTTAGCGTTCTTTTAGGGCTCATAAGCTCTCAAGACAGTTAGGCCAAAATGTTGGCCTGTGGTTTTTGATACTGTTGTCCAGCAGCATGACCTCGGTCTTGTCTTTGTTTAGTTATAGACAACAGTTTGCCATCCAGCTGGTCACTTCCTGTAGATAGGGGGCCAGTGGGGGGTGGTTAGAGCGGAGTTCTGGAAAGATTGACTTAACTAGCTGGGTGTCATCAGCATAGGAAACTAGCGACAACCCAAAGGATCGCACAATTTCTGCCAGAGGGCGAATAAAGAGGTTGAAGAGGGTGGGGCTTAGGGCAGAACCCTGAGGCCGCCCACAGCTCACGGGAAGACTGTAAAAGGACAGGTCTAACACTTGGAAGGTTCTATTCTCAAGAAAGAAGTGAGCCAATTCAGTGCCTGACCAACACCTAGGACAATATAAATGTCAGATGGCTTACTAAACGCTCCATGCACTGCTTGTTAGCACAGGATATATTTTCACTTTGGCTCCCAATGGAGAGGGTGATGGACTATCAGCACAGTACTCATCTGGTGCCTTGGCTGCTACAGGCAGCAGGGGGTGGTATAGAAAGCAAGTTTTTTTTTGCTGTAATTATTAAGTCTGGGTGGTGAACTTCGCTCCGCTCGCGGAGTTTGCGGAGTTTTTCACACTCCCTGTTACGCGGAGCTCACGGAATTCCCAAAAACTCCCCTTCGTGGAGCAGAGTTTTTTTCCTCGCTCGCGTTCGTCAACGTCAAGTTGGCGAGTGCGAGCGAGGAAAATCCACCTCCCGGCGAGATTTTTCCTCGTTCGTCAACATCAAGTTGGCGAGCGCGAAAAATCAACCTCCAGGCGAGATTTCTCAACGCGGGCGGTCAGATATCTCATTGCGAGTGGTCGCGTATGCTCGCGACCGCTCGTGTCGAGAAACCGTCCAATCGCATTGAAAAAGCTGCTGCTCGAGTAAAAATCTACTCGAGCGGCAGAAAGGAAGCCGCGCCCGCTTGCGCTGTCCATGGTGCCGTTCTCGATGATTGCACAGTGCGGACAAGCACCTGGCACTGAAAATCACAGCAAACTGCATTTATCTAACAAACTCCGCTGCTCGCGGAGCTCCGCGTAGCGCGGTAGAGGATTTTTTTGCACTTCTCCGTGAACTCCGCCTAGGCTTAGTAATTAGCCAGTTTAAGTTATCTGGCAGGAGGCCTCATGTCAGAACAACACACAGTAAGGAACACTGATGAGCCAACTTCAGGTATTGGTTGATGTCCCGTCCATCACGTTTTAGACCCGCCCACACCATTTCCGTCATCACCACTGGTCCTCGCATTGTCACTATCTCTGAGATCACAGGTTCAGAGCATCCTGCGCACACACACAGTCAGTTTCCCAGGTCCATGCATGATGTGCTGCTCCAGTCCAGGTTGTTTCTTTGAACAATAACCACTGGTGCTGCTCGGCGTCAATGCTGCCTTCTGCAGGGTTGCTGGCCGAGTGCTTGCACACTTCACACCGGGCATTAATGCTTGCTGCTGAGCGCTATCTATTTTAAAGTCAGGGACCTGATGCTGCCGCTTGCTTGTCATCTGCAAAGATACCTTTGCAGGTCATCCTTTGCCTGAGAAGAGCAAGGGATGCTGGGATATTTAATACTAAATGAGCAGAACCAGACTCTGTCCCGATCACTTAAAATCCTAGCAGTTCCAAGATGGCAAATGTCCAGGGAGAGAACCTCCTCTTCATGCACTGGGGTGACATGAGCGCAGGCAGCTGTATGAAGCGGTCTGCTCCAAATGTCCTTCTACGGCTCACACGGGCTGAATTGCATGTGTCCCAGGCTCTGATGACCAGACCTCCTGGCTTTGTCAATGCTTGCTCCTGAGGAGCTCACAGAGGTCCGCTTCATGCCCAGCACCTCTGGAAAGGCAGGGCAGCTACTTCCCACAATTGTCCAGAGACTAATATCAAGAACCAGAGACGGAGCAAAGAGAAAAATATTCTCAGGGGGCTCGTCTAGTCCACGTCCCCCAGCACTTGGGAGCGACTCCTGCGTTTTCAGATACAGAGGAGCTTCCACCGTAGCTCATTGCCTCAGTGCCCTTTTCTAGCTTGGAAGGAACCTACAGAATAAAGCACACATGGAGGAAGACAGGCCGCATTTCCTCTTATTTTCATCCAAAGCAGAAATGTTACCCAAGTGGTCAAATGGAGAGCACAGCACTCTGGAAGAGGAGGCTTCTCTGGCCTTCTTCCACATTACCTTCACCCCACCCACAACTAGAGCTGCTCTCACCATCCACAGCCTGCTCTCTGATGAGTGGAGAGCACAGCACTCTGGAAGAGGAGGCTTCTCTGGCCTTCTTCCACATTACCTTCACCCCACCCACAACTAGAGCTGCTCTCCCCGCCCACAACTAGAGCCGCTCTCCCCGCCCACAGTCCGCTCTCTGATGAGTAGAGAGCACAGAACTCGGAGGGGAGGCTTCTCTGGTCTTTATCGCCCTTCACCACCCCCTCCTCCCCCACAACTAGAGCCATTCTCCCCACCCACAACTAGAGCTGCTCTCAGCATCCACGGCCTGCTCTCTGATGAGAGCACTCTGGAAGAGGAGGCTCAGAGGATGGGGTGGGAAGAAGGCAGGTTATTTTATCCTACTGTTCGAACAGAGTCCTGCCAACTTTTGGGTGGCAACAGGTGGAAGGTAGCAAGACGCCAGGTGCCATTCCTAGGAGTATCAAATGTAAAGTTCAGGTGGGGGCAGGCTGGAGGTGATGAGGCTTCACCATGGTTCCTCAACCTCTGCCAGTCACTCCCTGCACTCGGCTGAAAAGTGGGAGTCGAAATAACACAACATAAAACTGTAGCTAAGCAGATGTCACCTGGTGCTTTCGACCGTGGGGTTCCAAGGGACATCAGCGACAGCCTATGGGCTTCACTCTAGTCTATTACATGTCCCCTTGAGCCCCTCGGTAGAAAACACAATTATAGATGGTTAACAGTGAACAACAGGGGTGTGTCCTACTGAGGGTTTCTGAATTACATAAAACAGACAAGAACCACCAGTGGATAGAAAAGGAAACTAGTCCACGGCACGCAAGCTAGCAGGCCTGGATGTCGAGAGAAGGGGATGAGAAGGCCCTGTGGTGAATGTCACTGCTTCTAGGGTCGCCTGGGAAGAACAGTTTCAATGTTTTTCTGGAGATTCGATAGTTTGGCTCCATCTTAAGACATGAAGTGTTTTTCCACTCATAGACTCGCACAGTCTTAAGGGGTTTTCTCTCTTTTTCAAGGTTTGGCAGATGCTAGAGAGAGGACTGTACTGGTGGTTTCTGGCGGAAGGCAGTTAGGGGTCCACTTTTGGCCCCAGCACTTTGTCCCTGGCAGAGCCCTAGATTTTTTGGGAGGATGGAAAAATAGAGATGAATGCCACTGAAAGGAGTGGCGTGTGCAAGTGTTCCCACACCTAGGCCTTCAGATTGGAATTGGATTTATATAGCGCTTACTACCCCCGACGAGGCGCCGAAGCGCTTGCCGCTCGTGAAAGCAGCTGGCTCTGTATCGCAGGAGCATCTGCAGGTCTCAGACAGGTGGCTGCATCTTCAGGCACCCAGAGGAAGATCAGGGTGAAATTAGACCGCGAGGTGCCTTGTTTCTGAAAGGTTAGAGCATTTTGTGCATCGCCATCGGCCCCGGATGTCCACACACGGCAGACGTGGCAGGTTATTGCCGCGGTATTTAAAGCTCTGCATTTAGGTAATGGCCGTCCACAGAAAGTGGGAAGCCAGCAGCCGGCGTGTGGCACGGCTGATTACCGCGCTCCCGCCTCGGAATATGTTTTCTCATTTGAAAAGAGTGAAATAATAGAGGGGCAGAAACGCCATCCACGGGGATGTTTGCGCCGCGCGCCTTCGACGTGCAATTACCAGGAGAATAGCAGAAAATTGACCCATTTCTGCTGAAAAGATCCGTTTCATTTCGGAACAGTCCGTCCTCTCCTTAGGGCAGAGACTGATAGCCGCTCACAGCCTTTTCTATTCCAATTAAATGTAGCGCAGGCTCACCAAACGAGGCGCAGACCGCTCCGAGGCGGTGAACCAGGCGTGCACCCTGCACAGACCCCTTCGACGCTGTGCACCAGGTGTCCGCCCTGCACAGACCCCTCCGAGGCTGTGCACCAGGTGTCCGCCCTGCACAGACCCCTCCGAGGCAGTGGACCAGGTATGCACCCTCCGCACTGCACAGACTCTTCCGAGGCTGTGCACCAGGCGTCCGTCCTCCACCCTGCACAGACCCCCTCTGAGGGTGTGCACCAGGTGTGCACCCTGCACAGACCCCTTCGAGGCTGTGCACCAGGTGTGCACCCTGCACAGACCCCTTCGAGGCTGTGCACCAGGTGTGCACCCTGCACAGACCCCTTCGAGGCTGTGCACCAGGTGTGCACCAGATGTGCACCCTGCACAGACCCCTTCGAGGCTGTGCACCAGGTGCGCACCCTGCACAGACCCCTTCGAGGCTGTGCACCAGGTGCGCACCCTGCACAGACCCCTTCGAGGCTGTGCACCAGGTGCGCACCCTGCACAGACCCCTTCGAGGCTGTGCACCAGGTGCGCACCCTGCACAGACCCCTTCGAGGCTGTGCACCAGGTGTGCACCCTCCACAGACCCCTCCGATGCGGTGCACCCTCCGCCCTGCACAGACCCCTCCGAGGCAGTGGACCAGGTATGCACCCTCCGCACTGCACAGACCCTTCCGAGGCTGTGCACCAGGCGTCCGTCCTCCACCCTGCACAGACCCCTCTGAGGGTGTGCACCAGGTGTGCACCCTGCACAGACCCCTTCGAGGCTGTGCACCAGGTGTGCACCCTGCACAGACCCCTTCGAGGCTGTGCACCAGGTGCGCACCCTGCACAGACCCCTTCGAGGCTGTGCACCAGGTGTGCACCCTGCACAGACCCCTCCGATGCGGTGCACCCTCCGCCCTGCACAGACCCCTCCGAGGCAGTGGACCAGGTATGCACCCTCCGCACTGCACAGACCCTTCCGAGGCTGTGCACCAGGCGTCCGTCCTCCACCCTGCACAGACCCCTCTGAGGGTGTGCACCAGGTGTGCACCCTGTACAGACCCCTTCGAGGCTGTGCACCAGGTGTGCACCCTGCACAGACCCCTCTGAGGCTGTGCACCAGATGTGTACCCTGCACAGACCCCTTCGAGGCTGTGCACCAGGTGTGCACCCTGCACAGACCCCTTCGAGGCTGTGCACCAGGTGCGCACCCTGCACAGACCCCTTCGAGGCTGTGCACCAGGTGTGCACCCTGCACAGACCCCTTCGAGGCTGTGCACCAGGTGCGCACCCTGCACAGACCCCTTCGAGGCTGTGCACCAGGTGCGCACCCTGCACAGACCCCTTCGAGGCTGTGCACCAGGTGCGCACCCTGCACAGACCCCTTCGAGGCTGTGCACCAGGTGCGCACCCTGCACAGACCCCTTCGAGGCTGTGCACCAGGTGCGCACCCTGCACAGACCCCTTCGAGGCTGTGCACCAGGTGCGCACCCTGCACAGACCCCTCCGATGCGGTGCACCCTCCGCCCTGCATAGACCCCTCTGAGGCTGTGCACCAGGTGTGCACCCTGCACAGACCCCTTCGAGGCTGTGCACCAGGTGTGCACCCTGCACAGACCCCTTCGAGGCTGTGCCTCTCCGATGCGGTGCACCCTCCGCACTGCACAGACCCTTCCGAGGCTGTGCACCAGGTGTCCGTCCTCCACCCTGCACAGACCCCTCCGAGGCTGTGCACCCTCCACTCTGCACAGACCCCTCCGAGGCGGTGCACCAGGTGTCCGCCCTGCACAGACCCCTCCAAGGCTGTGCACCCTCCACCCTGCACAGACCCCTCCGAGGCGGTGCACCAGGCGTCAGTCCTCCACCCTGCACAGACACCTCTGAGTCGGTGCACCAGGTGGCCGCCCTGCACAGACCCCTCCGATGCGGTGCACCAGGTGTGCACCCTCCGTCCTGCACAGATCCCTCCAAAGCAGTGCACCAGGTCTGCACCCTCCGCACTGCACAGACCCTTCCGAGGCTGTGCACCAGGCGTCCGTCCTCCACCCTGCACAGACACATCTGAGTCGGTGCACCAGGTGTCCGCCCTGCATAGATCCCTCCGAGGCTGTGCACTCTCCACCCTGCACAGACCCCTCCGAGGCGGTGCACCAGGTGTCAGCCTGCACAGACCCCTCCGAGGCAGTGCACCAGGCGTCTGCCCTCCACCCTGCACAGACCCCTCCAAGGCGGTGCACCAGGTATGCACCCTCCGCACTGCACAGACCCTTCCGAGGCTGTGCACCAGGCGTCCGTCCTCCACCCTGCACAGACCCCTCTGAGGGTGTGCACCAGGTGTGCACCCTGCACAGACCCCTTCGAGGCTGTGCACCAGGTGTGCACCCTGCACCCTGCACAGACCCCTCCAAGGCGGTGCACCAGGTGTCCGCCCTCCACCCTGCACAGACCCCTCCGAGGTGGTGCACCCTCCGCCCTGCACAGACCCCTCCTAGGCAGTGCACCAGGTATGCACCCTACGCCCTGCACAGACCCTTCCGAGGCCGTGCACCAGGCGTCCGCCCTCCACCCTGCACAGACCCCTCCGAGGCGGTGCACCAGGCGTAGGCCATCTGCCCTGCACAAACCCCTCTGAGGCGGCGCACCAGGTGCCGCCCTCCACCCTCGGTGTGCAATACTCACTAGCACTGAAAATAGCAACAAGGGATTCACTTTCAATAAGCAGATACCGCGTGCCGCACCGGGACTCCGCGTGCCGCACCGGGACTCCGCGTGCCGCACCGGGACTCCGCGTGCCGCACCGGGACTCCGCGTGCCGCACCGGGACTCCGCGTGCCGCACCGGGACTCCGCGTGCCGCACCGGGACTCCGCGTGCCGCACCGGGACTCCGCGTGCCGCACCGGGACTCCGCGTGCCGCACCGGGACTCCGCGTGCCGCACCGGGACTCCGCGTGCCGCACCGGGACTCCGCGTGCCGCACCGGGACTCCGCGTGCCGCACCGGGACTCCGCGTGCCGCACCGGGACTCCGCGTGCCGCACCGGGACTCGGTAGCAAAGCCAGGATCCGCTGCTGAGCTGTCCAATGACTGTGGTATGGCTTCTCTTCTGCGGCACGGGCTAGCCTGAGCCTACCTCCATGTTCAACCAATAACTGGCCGGCAGCCTGACAGTGCGCAGTGGCACTCAGTATTCTGAGGGCCCTCCTATGCCATTACTACCACGAGGATGGCATAGGAGCCTGCTCAGTGAGATAGAGGAGCGGGAACAACAGGTTGGATGCACAACTGCTGGCCTAGGATATGAAGAATGGAAACAGATAGCAGTGGCCTCCAAAGAGCTTTGTCATGAGAAAGTAGCTGATTCGATGCGCTGCCTGGCCAATCGATGCGCTGCCTGGCCAATCGATGCGCTGCCTGGCCAATCGATGCCATTCGATGCGCTGTCTGGCCATTCGATGCGCTGTCTGGCCATTCGATGCGCTGTCTGGCTACTCCCATGGTAACAGGTCACTCAATGCGCTGCTTTTTAATGAATGCGCTGCCTGGCTAGTCATTTGAGACTAGGTCACCGGATACACTGCCTGGCTACTCCAACTGCAGGGCAAGTCACAGCAGACTAGGTCACTCGATGCTCTGCCAGATTACTCAGTGAGCTACCTGGCCACCAGATGTGCTGCCTGGCTAGTCACACACGAACAGGTCACTCAATGTGCTGCCTGGCTAGTCACACACGAACAGGTCACTCAATGCATCGCCTTCAGAATGATAACCAAGAGACGGGCCTGCTGAGATGCGGAGAAGAGATTTAGACTGCAGTAACCATCCAGGTTCGACAACTAAGGATTGTATTTTCAAACTTCGCGCAGTTCACGCTCTTAGACAACACGAACCTTGTCCAAAATGTGGAAGACATCGGTGGTGAAGCCTCCTGTAGAAAGCTTTACACAGGTGGAACTCAAGGTGTGCAGGGCTCTCTGCTCTGCCTTGACTGACCGGAGGGCCTGTTGTGGGGGAAATGTGTCAGAACTCCAGCTCTATTGTAATACAAACACAGCAGGTGAAGTATCTCACTCTGCAGGCATGGTACTCAGGCCCTGAGCTCTGCAGGCCTGGCACTCCGGCCCTGAGCTCTGCAGGCCTGGCACTCCGGCCCTGAGCTCTGCAGGCCTGGCACTCCGGCCCTGAGCTCTATCTCAGTTCAAGGCAGAGGTACGACGTCAGAAACGTGCCGATAGTGTCATTCACAGGAAGGACAGATGTAAATATAGGAGAACTAGTAATTAGAGAAATAGGGCAGGATGCATTGTTTGCCAAGAGTGCCCATGGGTTCATCATGGATCCAGGAAGCCAAAGTGAGTTGCCAGAGCTAATCGGGTCCTGGTGCGAGATGGCCATTCACTTGTCCACCAGATTACCACCACACCCCTTATTAGCTGCTTCTCCTCCTTGAGGGCCAGTAAATGCCCACGGGGCACACACAGAAGATGAAAGTATCTGGTAGCCACGCTGGTTCCTGCCTCGTAGCCAGTCAACAATTTCACTTCGCTGGTTCAGTAAAGAACCACCTCTGAACACTGAAAGCAGAGGCTCGACTCTCACTGCTTGAGGCCACCATGATTCAAGAACACAGGGGGTGCTTGTACCCCGCACATGTGCAGAGCCTGGCTTGTCAGGAAGGCATCCTAGCGCGCAAGCCCCTTTCTTCACTTCTTGTCCATGTTGAGGCAGCTGCTGTCAGGAACCTAGTCCTCACCAGAATAACTTCACTTACCTACTAAGAGTTCGCAAAGTGCTAGTCATGCGGGCAACAAACCGCTACACGAAAGTAGCTGCACAAATGAGTTAGGGTGCGGCATGTAAGCGTTTCTACTTCCTTACAATGCACTACTCTTGGGGGGTGCACCATGGACATCCTACACTGGTTCAATATTCCGTGGCCGCTACCCTCAAGAACAGCTTAATTATCTTTTCGCCTTCACAGAAAACTTACCTCAAGACTTTAATGTCTTGCTGGAACGAAAGACCTGATCTGACTCCTCAGAGGATCTCCTATGACTGGTAGTATATGGTCACTCCTCTGCCGCTCCTGTGTGGCCTCCTCAGAGGATATACTATGATTGGTGGTAAAACGGCCACTCCTCTTCGCTCCTGTGTGGACTCCTCTGAGAATATATTATGACTGGTATTATATGGACACTCCTCTGCCGCTCCTGTGTGGACTCCTCAGAGGATATACTATGATTGGTCGTATACGGTCGCTCCTCTGCCACTCCTGTGTGGACTCCTCAGAGGATATACTATGACTGGTGGTATACGGTCACTCCTCTGCCGATCCTACGTGGTCTCCTCAGAGGATATACTATGATTAGTCGTATACGGCTGATTCTCTGCCGCTCCTATTTGGACACCTCAGAGGATATACTATCATTGGTGGTATAGGGTCACTCCTCTGCCGCTCCTGTGTGGACTCCTCAGAGGATATACTATGATTGGTGTTATACAGATGCTCCTCTGCTGCTACTGTGTGGACTCCTCAGAGGACATACTATGATTGGTGGTATACGATCACTCCTCTGCCGCTCCTGTGTGGACTCCGCTGAGGATATACTAGGACTTGTAGTATACAGTCGCTCCCCTGCCGCTCCTGTGTGGACTCCTCTGAGGATATATTATGACTGGTAGTATATGGTCACTCCTCTGCCACTCCTTTGTGGACTCCTCAGAGGATATACCATGATTGGTGGTATACGGCCGCTCCTCTTCCGCTCCTACATGGTCTCCACAGAGGATATACTATGATTGGTGGTATACAGTCATTCCTCTGCCGCTCCTATGTGGTCTCCTCTGAGGATATACTATGACTTGTAGTATACGGTCGCTCCTCTGCCGCTCCTGTGTGGACTCAGAGGATATACTATGACTGGTGGTATACGGTCACTCCTCTGCCACTCCTACGTGGTCTCCTCAGAGGATATACTATGACTGGTGGTATACAGTCATTCCTCTGCTGCTCCTGTGTGGACTCCTCAAAGGATATACTATGATTAGTCGTATACGGCTGCTCCTCTGCCGCTCCTGTATGGACTCAGAGGATATACTATGATTGGTGGTATACAGATGCTCCTGTGTGGACTCCTCAGAGGATATACTAGGATTGGCGTTATACAGATGCTCCTCTGCCGCTCCTGTGTGGACTCCTCAGAGGATATACTATGACTGGTGGTATACGGTCACTCCTCTGCCACTCCTACGTGGTCTCCTCAGAGGATATACTATGACTGGTGGTATACAGTCATTCCTCTGCTGCTCCTGTGTGGACTCCTCAAATGATATACTATGATTAGTCGTATACGGCTGCTCCTCTGCCGCTCCTGTATGGACTCAGAGGATATACTATGATTGGTGTTATACAGATGCTCCTCTGCTGCTCCTGTGTGGACTCCTCAGAGGATATATTATGACTGGTAGTATATGGTCACTCCTCTGCCACTCCTTTGTGGACTCCTCAGAGGATATACTATGATTGGTGGAATACGGTCGTTTGCAAAAACAACAGTTGATGGACAGAATGAAGAACAATGTCATACATTCACCCCAGTACAGAGATCTGGGCCTAAATCCATCGTTTTTTTGCTCACCATGCCATTCCAGTTTGAACCCAGCCATATGCAAATCAGTCTTGATCCTGTGCCTCATGGGAACAGTCCAGCCCGAACTGCCAAGCCAGGTCCTCCCTGGACTGAAAACAAGCATCCTAGGACCGGTTTCGGGGTTTCACCCCTCTTCAGCCAGGATAGCTTGATTCCAGTGGCATGGAGAGCACGGGACCCACGTCTGGGCATACCCGTCCCACTCGGGGTGACAAATGCAAAAACAACAGTTGATGGACAGAATGCAGAACAATGTCATACATTCACCCCAGTACAGAGATCTGGGCCTAAATCCATCGTTTTTTGCTCACCATGCCATTCCAGTTTGAACCCAGCCATATGCAAATCAGTCTTGACCCTGTGCCTCATGGGAACAGTCCAGCCCGAACTGCCAAGCCAGGTCCTCCCTGGACTGGAAACAAGCATCCTAGGACCGGTTTCGGGGTTTCACCCCTCTTCAGCCAGGATAGCTTGATTCCAGTGGCATGGAGAGCACGGGACCCACGTCTGGGCATACCCGTCCCACTCGGGGTGACAAATGCAAAAACAACAGTTGATGGACAGAATGCAGAACAATGTCATACATTCACCCCAGTACAGAGATCTGGGCCTAAATCCATCGTTTTTGCTCACCATGCCATTCCAGTTTGAACCCAGCCATATTGAAATCAGTCTTGACCCTGTGCCTCATGGGAACAGTCCAGCCCGAACTGCCAAGCCAGGTCCTCCCTGGACTGGAAACAAGCATCCTAGGACCGGTTTCGGGGTTTCACCCCTCTTCAGCCAGGATAGCTTGATTCCAGTGGCATGGAGAGCGGTGGTATACAGTCATTACTCTGCTGCTCCTGTGTGGACTCCTCAAAGGATATACTATGATTAGGCGTATACGGCTACTCCTCTGCCGCTCCTATGTGGACACCTCAGAGGATATACTATCATTGGTGGTATAGGGTCACTCCTCTGCCGCTCCTGTGTGGACTCCTCAGAGGATATACTATGATTAGTTGTATACGGCTGCTCCTCTGCCGCTCCTGTATGGACTCCTCAGAGGATATACTATGATTGGTGTTCTACAGATGCTCCTCTGTTGCTCCTGTGTGGACTTCTCGGAGGATATACTATGATTGGTGGAATACGGTCATTCCTCTGCTGCTCCTGTGTGGCCTCCTCAGAGGCTATACTATGATTGGTGATATACGGTTGTTCCTCTGCGGCTTCTGTGTGGAGTCCTCAGACAATATACTATGACTTGTAGTATAAGGTCACTCCTCTGCCGCTCCTGTCTGACCTCCTCAGAGGATATACTATGATTGGTGGTATACGGTCATTCCTCTGCCACTCCTGTGTGGACTTCTCAGAGGATATAGTATGACTGGTCATATACGGCTGCTCTTCTGCTACTCCTGTGTGGACTCCTCTGAGGATATACTATGATTGGTAGTATACGATCACTCCTCTGCCGATTCTGTGTGGACTCCTCTGAGGATATACTATGATTGGTGGTAAACGGTCATTCCTCTGCCGCTCCTGTGTGGCCTCCTCAGAGGATATACTATGACTGGTGGTATACGGTCACTCCTCTGCTGCTCCTGTGTGGACTCCTCAAAAGGATATACTATGATTAGTCGTATACGGCTGCTCCTCTGCCGCTCCTGTGTGGACACCTCAGAGGATATACTATCATTGGTGGTATAGGGTCACTCCTCTGCCGCTCCTGTGTGGACTCCTCAGAGGATATACTATGATTGGTGTTATACAGATGCTCCTCTGCTGCTCCTGTGTGGACTCCTCAGAGGACATACTATGATTGGTGGTAAAACGGCCACTCCTCTTCGCTCCTGTGTGGACTCCCCAGAGGATATAGTATGACTGGTCATATACGGCTGCTCCTCTGCTGCTCCTGTGTGGACTCCTCTGAGGATATATTATGATTGGTGTTATACAGATGCTCCTCTGCTGCTCCTGTGTGGACTTCTCGGAGGATATACTATGACTTGTAGTATACGGTCACTCCTCTGCCGCTCCAATGTGGACTCCTCAGAGGCTATACTATGACTGGCAGTATACGGCCGTTCCTCTGCCGAGCCTGTGTGGACTCCTCAGAGGATATACTATCATTGGTGGTATACGGTCGCTCCACTGCCGCTCCTGTGTGGCCTCCTCAGAGGATATACAATGATTGGTAGTATACAGTCACTCCTCTGCCGCTCCTATGTGGACTCCTCAGAGGATATACTATGACTGGTGATATACGGTTGCTCCTCTGCTGCTCCTACGTGGTCTCCTCAGAGGATATACTACGGATGGTCATATACGGTCACTGTCACTTGTGTGGAGTCCTCAGAGGATAGGATTGGTGGTATAGGGTCGCTCCTCTGCCGCTCCTGTGTGGACTCCTCAGAGGATATACTATGACTGGCAGTATACGGCCGTTCCTCTGCCGAGCCTGTGTGGCCTCCTCAGAGGATATACTATCATTAGTGGTATACGGTCACTCCTCTGCCGCTCCAGTATGGAAGCCTCTGAGGACATACTGTGATTGGTAGTATACGGTCACTCATCTGCTGCTCCTGTGTGGACTCCCCAGAGGATATAGTAGGACTGGTCATATACGGCTGCTCCTCTGCTGCTCCTGTGTGGACTCCTCTGAGGATATACTATGATTGGTGTTATACAGATGCTCCTCTGCCGTTCCTGTGTGGACTTCTCAGAGGATATACTATGATTGGTGGCATACGGTTGCTCCTCTGCCGCTTCTGTGTGGAGTCCTCGGAGAATATACTATGACTTGTAGTATACGGTCACTCCTCTGCCGCTCCTGTCTGACCTCCTCAGAGGATATACTATGATTGGTTGTATACGGTCATTCCTCTGCCGCTCCTGTGTGGACTTCTCAGAGGATATAGTATGACTGGTCATATAAGGCTGCTCTTCTGCTACTCCTGTGTGGACCCCTCAGAGGATAAACTATGATTGGTAGTATACGATCACTCCTCTGCCGATTGTGTGTGGACTCCTCTGAGGATATACTATGATTGGTGGTATACGGTCATTCCTCTGCCGCTCCTGTGTGGACTCCTCTGAGGATATACTATGATTGGTGGTATACGGTCACTCCTGTGTGGACTCCTCTGAGGATATACTATGATTGGTGGTATACGATCACTCCTCTGCCGCTCCTGTGTGGACTCCTCTGAGGATATACTATGAGTGGTGGTATACGGTCACTCCTGTGTGGACTCCTCTGAGGATATACTATGATTGGTAGTATACGATCACTCCTCTGCCGCTCCTGTGTGGACTCCTCTGAGGATATACTATGAGTGGTGGTATACGGTCACTCCTGTGTGGACTCCTCTGAGGATATACTATGATTGGTGGTATACAGTCGCTTCTCTGCCGCTCCTGCGTGGACTCCTCAGAGGATATACTATGATTGGTGGTTTACGATCACTCCTCTGAGGACTCCTCTGAGGATATACTATGACTTGTAGTATACGGTCGCTCCTCTGCCGCTCCTGTGTGGACTCAGAGGATATACTATGATTGGTGGTATACGGTCACTCCTCTGCCACTCCTGTGTGAACTACCCCAGAGCATGTACTTTGGACGATGGAAGGGTGCACTCCTGGAGGCCAAAGCCACTCACCTCTGGGCAGTTTCCTCTACTCTGCAGCCGATGTGGCTAAACTTTATTACACAGACCACTCCAAAGAAGGCAGAGCTACAGAAATACAACCTCATCAAGTCTTACACTTTTTGCTTACAATCATGAAAATTAGTGGGTACATGTCCTCTGTGAAAAGAAATAAGCAGTCTGTACCATACACGTAAGACACCAAAGCAGAGTACAGACCAGACTGATCTCGGGCACTTACTACCCATCCTTAGAGGAGCGTCTCCCGCTCTTCTTCATTACATGCCCGGGTGCAGCCACAAAACACATTAAGACCACACAACTCTGGGCCTCATGCTGAATCAAACCACTACCCATATAGGCCACATGACAGTGTCACTATTCTATCCAAGGACTCCCATTAAGTAGCGTCTACAAGCTCCTAGTCAGGGGTACCAAGCGCTATAGAAACGGACTTACAATACAATGCTCGCCTCACTAAAAAACACCCAATGTAAACCAACTCAAACACCGACAAGACTTGGGTCTACTTCGGAATCCTTGAAGTCTGGGAAAGAAGGTACCAGACTGGTATAGCGCTGCGAGGTGATACTAGTGTGGGAACGCACAGTAAATACATCTGTCTCGTCGAATGTAAAAGCACAGCGAGCTGCTGACTGAGGCGAAGCGGAGAGACAGGCGGATTAGTCCAGACTCCAAAGGTAAAGGATGCTGGGCTAAAACCGCGGAGTAGGTGTAACTCTCCGAATGATGCGACAAGTAATGGACCTATACTCCTAACGCTGAAGGTAAGGCGGTATTACTGTTGTCAGACACCACTGGGTCCCAAAACACCTAGCAGTGATCCCAGTAATTAAAGAAATGAAGCCGATAATCTGCGAACACAGAGCTGCCTGTCACTGGGGCACTGGCAGGAACACTTGTGCATTTATACAATATGCCCAGCCCGCTGCTGTTGCAGACTCTGTCCTGGACTGCCCCTCTCCTCTGCCACTCTGCTGATTCAATGCCTTGCGCACTTTCCACTCTGGGCACTGCCCAGACAATACAAGGAGGCAACATTAGCCTCAGCATTTACACCCTGGAGGTGGTGTGGTGCACACCCAGCAGGGGCCTGGCTGTGGAGGGCAGCGGGGCACTCTGGGCACTGCCCAGTCAATACAAGGAGGCAACAGAAGCCTCAGCATTTACACCCTGGAGGTGGTGTGGTGCACACCCAGCAGGGGCCTGGCTGTGGAGGGCAGCGGGGCACTCTGGGTACTGCCCAGACACTACAAGAAGGCAACATAACCCTCAGCATTTGCACCCTGGAGGTGGTGTGGGGTACACAGGCAGGGGCCTGGCTGTGGAGGGCAGTGGGGCACAGTGCATAGAACAGAGAGGCACCCAAAGATTGTGGCACATCTCAAGGCTCCCAGGTGCAGGATGAGTGAGTGACTGAATGGACAGTAATCAGTAACCAAAGCAGGGACAGTGGGCTTTTGGACAGGTCCAGCATAAAGGCCCAAGGAATTTCAACAAAAAGATTATGCTGTTCCTCTGAAATGAGAGACAGAAACACAGGGAATCATGAACCAACCTGACCACTGGGGTTCAAAGTTGGGAATCCATTGTATTTGATAGTAATGCCCTCACACACCCTGTCGGGTGTCATGCTTCATCATCGGGCTGCTCCTCGTCGGGTCGGCGGTGCAATACCCGACGGGCTCCCTATAGTAGGGGCGCTTTAGCGGAGATCTTTTTCCAACAGCCGTCAGGTGAAGTGCGGGTGGGGGGGCCTCGTGTGTAGATGTGTGTGAGTGATGAAAGTGAATGTAAAATAGGGTTGGGAGTACCTACGAAAACAACTTTAATCAAAGGGTCTCCTACCCTAAGTAAAAACAAAACTATAAGGCGCGAGGCTGAGGTAATGTCTCAGATTGTGGCGCTCTTATAAGTAGTGGGTCAACATGTTTCTCGCCAAAATGCATAATCAGCAGGCGATTCGTCAGGACCAGAAGGGGTAGGAAAAAACTATCTACAACTAAAAAATGGTGTTGTGGCTACACACTCACATCAACCATAGGACTAGAGTAGTCGAATACCTGGTAGTGCTGGAACTACCTGTAGAGAGAGAATACATCACATGGGTCAGCGTAGTACAGTTGTGAAAGGTGTATTCTCTTTAATTCTCTGTGTATAACTGTCTCTCAGCCAATATATCGTGAGCATCAAACAGTTAAAAACCATTAAAAACCAGGGTGCCACACGGTGAATACATCAGGTCAGCAAGCATTGAATTTCACCTAACGTGGCACACATGGACGCAGCAGAGAGAGGGGACTTACCCAGAGGAATAAACTAACCAGGCATCACAGTACCCGGTAGGTTATACACACGAGGGGTTCCTCATGTACTAGGAATCACAAGTAGGAGAGGGAGGAAAGGGAAAAATTGGACACATCACATTTAATGCAAAATACTGCACAGTCACACGATCACTAATGACCTCCTGTCCCCTGTTGTAAGTGTTCAGGAGAACCTCCACTATGAGGACGTGTGTCCTCAATGGTCAAGTCTAAAAAAAGGGGGGGGGGGGGTGTTGGTATGTGATGCACACAGAGTCAAGTATGATCAAGTAGGCATAATGTATGGTAATTTGATACGCCCCCTGTCTCAATGTCCCAAGACTTAGTGGTGCATAAGAATTCTACCACAGCCTAGTGAGCAGGAATTATAGGAGAACAAGAGTATTGTAAGTCTCAAAATTAAGCATGTATTGATAGACTAGCACAGATAGTCGGAACAACATATCAAATGTTTGTTCGCTTGGTTACGAGCTTGCATAATGATCAGCGTGGCAGTGTAGTTATCTCGTGGCAATACGACCCTAAAGTCAGTAAAGGAGTAGCAGCGCCTTGAAATTGATGATTGTCATAACAGTGCGCCAACAGTTCTTACGGGATTAAAAAGAGCCTACCCTTTACCCAAAATAGTATATTTAGGCAGTTCCCGGTTCAATGCTCGTGGTCCCCTGAGAACTGGCATTGTATGCAATTGCAAATTAGGGCGAGGTTCATGATAGAAACGAAGGATTAAATAACAGACCCATCGCAACTCGGCTGCATCTAAGGCTGTAGTTGCCCCTAAAAGAATGCAACAATCTAAAACATTACCTCAGCCTCGCGCCTTATAGTTTTGTTTTTACTTAGGGTAGGAGACCCCCTGATTAAAGTTGTTTTCTTAGGTACTCCCAACCTTATTTTACATTCACTTTCATCACTCACACACATCTACACATACAAGGCCCCCCACCCGCACTTCACCTGACGGCTGTTGGAAAAAGATCTCCGCTAAAGCGCCCCTACTATAGGGAGCCCGTCGGGTATTGCACCGCCGACCCGACGAGGAGCAGCCCGATGATGAAGCATGACACCCGACAGGGTGTGTGAGGGCATTACTATCCAATATAATGGATTCCCAACTTTGAACCCCAGTGGTCAGGTTGGTTCATGATTCCCTGTGTTTGTCTCATTTCAGAGACACAGCATAATCTTTTTGTTGAATGGACAGTAAGACAGAGAAAATGACGACTCCTGATCAGCAGCTTGCGGAGTCTGAGCGATAACGAGCTTGTTTGAGAGCCTGGGTGATCAGTCAGAGAAGGGTCGTCTTCTTGTCTGTTCCTTCTCACTCTCTAGCCTTAGGAGAGATGGACACGATTCAGAAACTGGTAGGCACACTCATTGGCTATTTACACAATCTTTCTCTACATCTACTGTGTAGACATCATACCGACACTGATGGAACCCTACAGGTTCTCCGCGAGGGTCCGCGGCATCTTCAAAACCAGCTGCATCATTTACAAAGCCAACACGACCAGCACTCATGCTTATCTTGCAGACAAGCTCACCATCTCTGCTGGTTCTCAGCACACCCACAGCTAGGACACCACCAAACTGCGGATGAAGTGTAAAAAAGAAAAAATAAGGCAGCAGGATTTTTCCACGGATGCACCCAGCATCTGGAATAACATCCCCATGTCCATCAGGGCCACCACAATGCTGCTCCAATTTTGAAAAGATATGAAGATTCACCTCTTTAAAAAACACTAGATCACGACGTATTAACCATGCACAACCCAGATTCCTCTGCTATCACTTGTTCACTTTATGAACAAGTAACAGGAGAGGAAGTTGGCTTGTGGATGGTTAATGCATCACCATGGAGTAACAGTTCACGTCTGCTCGCGGAACCCGGTTACCTCTCCTATAACTTGTTGACTGCGTGTTCTCCTATGGCCCTCCCTCACAGTTTGTCACTCTTGTGGTGGACACAGGCGTCCACCACACCACTTATTTATGCCCGTGAAGATATCAGGTCGGTAGGGACACCACTGTCCTGTCCCAGGTCTCCACTCCGGAGAGGTGTGCTGGTTCACTACTACTGAACCTATGCACAAATGTGTTTGATTCCAATGGTTTATGGAAAAAAGTTGGTCTGAAAGATGGCGTCGTGGAGCCAGGTAGACATGCATTAGGGATCATTAGCCTGAGCATCTTTCGCTGGACACGTCGCCATGCTCAGCCTCACAGCCTGAGCATCTTTCGCTGGACTCGTCGCCAAGCTCAGCCTCACAGCCTGAGCATCTTTCGCTGGACTCGTCGCCATGCTCAGCCTCACAGCCTGAGCATCTTTCGCTGGACTCGTCGCCATGCTCAGCCTCACAGCCTGAGCATCTTTCGCTGGACTCGTCGCCATGCTCAGCCTCACAGCCTGAGCATCTTTCGCTGGACTCGTCGCCATGCTCAGCCTCACAGCCTGAGCATCTTTCGCTGGACTCGTCGTCATGCTCAGCCTCACAGCCTGAGCATCTTTCGCTGGACTCGTCGCCATGCTCAGCCTCACAGCCTGAGCATCTTTCGCTGGACTCGTCGCCATGCTCAGCCTCACAGCCTGAGCATCTTTCGCTGGACTCGTCGCCATGCTCAGCCTCACAGCCTGAGCATCTTTCGCTGGACTCGTCGCCATGCTCAGCCTCACAGCCTGAGCATCTTTCGCTGGACTCGTCGCCATGCTCAGCCTCACAGCCTGAGTATCTTTCGCTGGACTCGTCGCCATGCTCAGCCTCACAGCCTGAGCATCTTTCACTGGACTCGTCGCCATGCTCAGCTTGACAGTCCGAACATCTTTCACTGGTCTCGTTGCCATGCTCAGCTTCACAGCCTGAGCATCTTTCACTGATCTGGTTGCCATGCTCAGCCTCACAGCCTGAGCATCTTTCACTGGTCTAGTTGCCATGCTCAGCTTCACAGCCTGAGCATCTTTCGCTGGACTCGTTGCCATGCTCAGCTTGACAGTCCGAATATCTTTCACTGGTCTCGTTGCCATGCTCAGCTTCACAGCCTGAGCATCTTTCGCTGGACTCGTCGCCATGCTCAGCTTGACAGTCCGAACATCTTTCACTGGTCTCGTTGCCATGCTCAGCCTCACAGCCTGAGCATCTTTCACTGATCTGGTTGCCATGCTCAGCTTCACAGCCTGAGCATCTTTCACTGATCTGGTTGCCATGCTCAGCTTCACAGCCTGAGCATCTTTCACTGATCTGGTTGCCATGCTCAGCTTCACAGCCTGAGCATCTTTCACTGGTCTGGTTGCCATGCTCAGCTTCACAGCCTGAGCATCTTTCGCTGAACTCGTTGCCATGCTCAGCTTGACAGTCCGAACATCTTTCACTGGTCTGGTTGCCATGCTCAGCTTGACAGTCCGAACATCTTTCGCTGGTCTGGTTGCCATGCTCAGCTTCACAGCCTGAGCATCTTTCACTGGTCTGGTTGCCATGCTCAGCTTCACAGCCTGAGCATCTTTTCACTGGTCTGGTTGCCATGCTCAGCCTCACAGCCTGAGCATCTTTCGCTGGACTCGTTGCCATGCTCAGCTTGACAGTCCGAACATCTTTCACTGGTCTGGTTGCCATGCTCAGCTTGACAGTCCGAACATCTTTCACTGGTCTCGTTGCCATGCTCAGCTTGACAGTCCAAACATCTTTCACTGGTCTCGTTGCCATGCTCAGCTTCACAGCCTGAGCATCTTTCGCTGGACTCGTCGCCATGCTCAGCTTGACAGTCCGAACATCTTTCACTGGTCTCGTTGCCATGCTCAGCCTCACAGCCTGAGCACCTTTCACTGATCTGGTTGCCATGCTCAGCTTCACAGCCTGAGCATCTTTCACTGATCTGGTTGCCATGCTCAGCTTCACAGCCTGAGCATCTTTCACTGGTCTGGTTGCCATGCTCAGCTTCACAGCCTGAGCATCTTTCGCTGAACTCGTTGCCATGCTCAGCTTGACAGTCCGAACATCTTTCACTGGTCTGGTTGCCATGCTCAGCTTGACAGTCCGAACATCTTTCGCTGGTCTGGTTGCCATGCTCAGCTTCACAGCCTGAGCATCTTTCACTGGTCTGGTTGCCATGCTCAGCTTCACAGCCTGAGCATCTTTTCACTGGTCTGGTTGCCATGCTCAGCCTCACAGCCTGAGCATCTTTCGCTGGACTCGTTGCCATGCTCAGCTTGACAGTCCGAACATCTTTCACTGGTCTGGTTGCCATGCTCAGCTTGACAGTCCGAACATCTTTCGCTGGTCTGGTTGCCATGCTCAGCTTCACAGCCTGAGCATCTTTCGCTGGACTCGTTGCCATGCTCAGCTTGACAGTCCGAACATCTTTCACTGGTCTGGTTGCCATGCTCAGCTTGACAGTCCAAACATCTTTCACTGGTCTGGTTGCCATGCTCAGCTTGACAGTCCGAACATCTTTCACTGGTCTGGTTGCCATGCTCAGCTTGACAGTCCAAACATCTTTCACTGGTCTGGTTGCCATGCTCAGCTTGACAGTCCGAACATCTTTCACTGGTCTGGTTGCCATGCTCAGCTTGACAGTCCGAACATCTTTCACTGGTCTCGTTGCCATGCTCAGCTTCACAGCCTGAGCATCTTTCACTGGAATCGTCGCCAAGTTCAGCTTCACAGCCTGAGCATCTTTCACTGGTCTCGTCGCCATGCTCAGCCTCACAGCCTGAGCATCTTTCACTGGTCTCGTTGCCATGCTCAGCTTCACAGCCTGAGCATCTTTCACTGGAATCGTCGCCAAGTTCAGCTTCACAGCCTGAGCATCTTTCACTGGTCTCGTCGCCATGCTCAGCCTCACAGCCTGAGCATCTTTCACTGGTCTCGTTGCCATGCTCAGCTTCACAGCCTGAGCATCTTTCACTGGTCTCGTTGCCATGCTCAGCTTCACAGCCTGAGCATCTTTCACTGGTCTCGTTGCCATGCTCAGCCTCACAGCCTGAGCATCTTTCACTGGTCTCGTTGCCATGCTCAGCTTCACAGCCTGAGCATCTTTCACTGGTCTCGTTGCCATGCTCAGCTTCACAGCCTGAGCATCTTTCACTGGTCTCGTTGCCATGCTCAGCTTCACAGCCTGAGCATCTTTCACTGGTCTCGTTGCCATGCTCAGCTTCACAGCCTGAGCATCTTTCGCTGGTCTCGTTGCCATGCTCAGCTTCACAGCCTGAGCATCTTTCGCTGGTCTGGTTGCCATGCTCAGCTTCACAGCCTGAGCATCTTTCACTGGTCTGGTTGCCATGCTCAGCCTCACAGCCTGAGCATCTTTCACTGGTCTCGTTGCCATGCTCAGCTTCACAGCCTGAGCATCTTTCACTGGTCTCGTTGCCATGCTCAGCTTCACAGCCTGAGCATCTTTCACTGGAATCGTCGCCAAGTTCAGCTTCACAGCCTGAGCATCTTTCACTGGTCTCGTCGCCATGCTCAGCTTGAGTCTCTGAACATCTTTCACTGGATTTGTTGCCATTCTTAGTGCATTTCCCATAGTCCAGTCTACTCGTAACTTAAGACTGGACTACAGTTCTACATCAGTCCACAGGAATCCAGCAGAAGACTTTCCTCAGAAATGTAAGTAAGACAAAACCTTTACCACACATGGCATTGACTTGCTCCTACATGAATAAGGAGTTGCAGATTAAAACCTCCATATGTTTTGCCACTTTCTGGGGCTCGGGAGCTGAGCCCAGGGCAGTCGGCCACCAAAGCAGTCCCAAATCTGTGGAGCACCCCCAAAGAGCAGTATCTGTCTTTTCTGCCTTTAATTTTAGACAGTGTGTTCTCATCTAACTTGACACCTCCGTAAGACAACTAGTAAGATTCTCCCTAGTTTCCTGATTTTTTTTGTCTATCGAAATTACCAGTTGGGTGTCATTTGCGTAGGAGCAGATCTCAAATCCCCATTTCCTGACAGTTTTCATGATGGATGAGACGTACACATTGAGGAGTATTGGGCTCAAGGAGGAGCCCTGAGGAACTCCGCATTTGGACATACGGGGAAGCAACCTAAAAGTGTCTAACTGCACGAATTGGGTTCTCTTAAGTAGGAGCCAAACCATTTTAGGGCTTTGGAGTGAAACCCAATCTCAAAGTTTTTTTTTATCAATAGATAGTGGGAAACAGAATCAAATGCCTCTGAGAGATCAGGTATCAGGACTGCGGCGCCGCCCTGATCCACTTCTGATCCGATGTCGTCTAGTACGGCAAGGAGGTGGATTCTGTGCTGCGGTTAGCTCTAAATACCGTCTGAGATGGATCCAACAGGCTGTTTTCAAGAAAGGCGCTGAGCATTGAGTAGTCTTTCTAAAACTTTCGACTTGTAGGGAAGCAATGAGATGGGTTGAAAGTTTGATAGGATTTTGACATCTATGCCTGATTTTTTTTTAGGTAAGGGGAGTATTGACGATTGCTACCAGGCGTCAGGGTACTCTGCGGTAGACAGGGATAGGTTGAAAATTTGTGTCGGAAAAGGGCTTAGTATGGAGGGAGACGAGCGAAAATAAAGTGGGGGAAGGGGTATAGCGGCGATTCAGACTTAACTTCTGTCATCATTGTTTCTACTTGTTCTGCAGAGAAATTTGTGTAATTCCCTAGTTCTGAGCTACCTACCATTGGGGGGTTAAATTGTTCCCAGAGCATCTCATCTAAATGGGGTTGTGTATCAAAGGTTGCATAAATACTGTCGATCTTATCGGTGAAGAAATTGCCTATTTCTTCACAGCGAGTAGCTGAGGGTGTGATCGCCTGCGTTAAGCAGGCTGGTTGCGAGAGTTCTTTCACAATTTAAAAAAGTTCTTTAGAAGAACTGCGATTTTCTTCCAGTCGCTTAATGAAGTAATCCTTTTTGGCCCTTTTGAGTGCTCAATGAGAGCTGTTCAGCGCTCTCACATTTTTGACGATCCTTATTGCATTTGGAGTGCCTCCAGGCTTGCTGCAGATATTTACATTTCCTTTTATTCGATTTTAACTCTAGCGAGTACCATTTTCCCGATGGCGAGCTTCGCTGAGATTGGTCTTCTTTTAGTGGGGCGAAGTTATTCAAGGAGTTGGTGACTGTGATGTTAACCTTCTCAAGAAAAACATCGAGTGATGACCTCTGTTCGAGCAGCGGAAGGGACGAATTGGTTAAAAATGATTCAGTATTTATTTTGCTCCAAGCTTTAGTCTGCCTTTTTTGATTCAGTGAGAGTGAGAAGCTACTCGACGAGTGGTCCTTCCAAAGTAAGGGATTAATGTTATGGATTGAGGGGGTTTCAATATTTTAAACTAGTAGGTCCAAGGGATAGCCTGCAATGTGGGGAGGGCCGGAAGTCCATTGTTTGAGTTGGGGGATTTGTATATCACTGGCCGGTCTGCAAAGCGGGTCCTCGAGGTTTTCGTAGTGTGATCAGTCGCTCCTGCTTGTTACACCCTTCTCATTGGTTCCGCCTCCCTTGTGTTCATTTCTCAAATCTGAAAAGCTTAATACAATGAGCAATGGCCATTGATTTTCCAATGCTTTTTAATCATTTTAACTAAGGTTCCAAATGGTGTTAAATTTGTGCGACCTGTATTACAAAGTTACCACCTGCAAGCCCAGTATTTCACTGTCCGCCTTGAACAAGAGCAGAATGCGTCCCATCTAGTCTCAGCTCATGATTTCATGACACCGGTTTAATCCCCTGATTGAAAGACGCATCAAAATATGGACTTTAAAAGCTCGTAATTTTTTAATTCGTACTTTTCGTTTCTTTTTCCATTTGATTCTTGCTGTTTTGTATTATTTGACCTTCCTATTTGTGCTCTTGCTCCAGTCTTATCAGAATGACCTCCTTTTAGCCATCTTCTTTCATCTTCCTTCTTTCTCAAACATTTGAACGCTTGTGAATCCTCTTTCTTTGGTGTCTTACTCTCAGCTGTCTTTGTTTATTGTGCTTGTTCTGTGCTCCCCCCTCAACTCTTGGACCTGCCTCTCAGATGTGCCTTCTTCAGGCTACTGGAGCTTCTGCCCCTTCAGTTTAAATCGTTTTTCTACTTCTTCCCAAAAATTGTGACACACACTCCCTTTGCTTTGCATCTCCCCTACTGCTGTGTCATTTCCCATTTTTCTGACACATCACTGTCTTTTGGCAACTTTACCTGGCAGCGGAAAACCTCTCAAATGATCATTGGCTGTAAGTACAATTCTTTACTCGTTACTTTTTTGTTTTTGAGAATTTGTCGTATACTTCGTTTGAGGTACAGCGTCTCGGAAACTTCCATGTATTTTTGCCTGTCTGGTTCCAAAGAAGTATTCCGTTGCTTTTCCATCCAGGGGAAATTAAGGAAGAGAGCTCTGGTTCTTCTCTGCCGGAGCATGGATTTGGTGATGGACCTAGGAGCTTCTACACAGGTGAAATGGTATTGGTGTTACATGGAACTCGTCCAGGGGCTTCACAAAGTGAGTGTTAGGAGACGACAGGGGATGTCGAAGAATACTCAACAGGTCTCAGGCTCTCGACACAGGTAGCCTGGGGCCCAGTCTAATAGTAACTCTCGTAACTGGCCCAGGAGGTTTCAAACTAGTAGTCATCAGAAGACCCTGTGTGGGTGAGGAGTGATGAGAATTATTTGAAGGGAAAGGAGGGAATAGAGCCTTAAGAAGTATATTTTATTAAAATGTTTTACCAAACAATCCTTCCAGACAATTGGTATGTATCAAACATTCATAAATCATTCCATATTCAAAAGGTAAGTATTCCTACTCATGGAGGTTCAAGAGACAGCATTCAGATTATCCTGAGAGCAGTGGCGTAGCAAGGGGTGGGTGGTCCGCCTCGGGCGGCACGAGTTTTGGGGGCGGCAGGCTCGCCCAGCTCTCACCTTTCGTCTCGGGGTGGCAATGGCCAGCACCCCCTCCCCTTCAGTGCGGTCCCGGGGCGGCAATCCGTGGATCCGCCAACACCCCCCTACCCGCTCTTCAATGAGTCTAGCTATGCCACAGCCTGAGAGCCTCTAGAAAGTTTAACACTTCTGTCACCAGAGTGTTGGGCTGAAATAAAATGATCTCACATATGAGTAGGCAGATCACCAGCAGCAAGGCAGTAGTGCCTTATTATGTCCGGTGCTTTAAAGTACACACAACCTTCCAATTACAAGTAACATGTTCTTAGGATATTTAATTTGGAAGACTGGATTATTTGCTTCTATTAAATATCACAGTGTTTAGTGGCCGCACGGCGTTGATTTTCTGTAACTGATGTTCTCGGTCATTCTCTAGCAATTAGGTAGTCAAGAGCCGCCTATTTGCAAGTATCCGTGGCTTCTGCTGGCTTACTTACTAGTCTTTGCCAGACCATGGTTAGGAGGGTAGGCGGTCAGAGCAGGGCTTTGGGTGGAGGTGAGGGGCACCTGCTGACATCTTGTAGACCTGATTGAAGCTCAGGCAGTAGGGTCTTGATGCTGGTGCTCGACACAGATGTGTCTGTCCTGACAGCTTTTGTTGGAAAGTGTTTAAAGGCACTGGTCTTCAATGCCTTTAACAGACTTCATTGTGCATGTGATCATTAAAGCCAGTCATGAGTAATAGCAATATGGTCGGCTGTGTCTGTGTGTTCAATTGCTGCCAGAAGAGGTTGGTAAAGAGGTGCAGCTGAGGTCCAGGAAGTCCCTATTGGTGTCTTCTGGTAGCATTACAGCCTCAGCGGTGTTGCTGGAGGAGGCCAGCAGCTTGAAGAGGTCATCCTTCATACTCTTGGAGCATGCATCTACTGGGAGATTGGGGTTGACAAAGAGCTACTCTTGTAATTGGTTCAGGCGGACGTGGCCAACGCCGCTGTACCTACCGCCCCGGCCGCCCCTCAACACTCGCTGGTTGGCGCTCTTCCTCTAGCTGATCCAGCCACTGCCTCCCCCCGCTGGAAGATCTGGATTGGGAGTCTGAACAACTACTTCGTTGCGACATGCGAAACAGACAACACCGTCAAGAAGTCCCTCCTGCTCCACTATGCAGGCGAGGAGATCTACAAGCTGTTCAAGCACCTGCTCAACACTGGTGCTGGGACCGACTATGATGCAATGGTTGAGGCGCTCAATGCGCACTTCGACCCGCAACTAAACCCGGACTATGAATGCTTCAAGCTTTGCCAAGCTCGCCGACGTGAGGGGGAGTCATGGACATGTTCTATGCGTGTCTGCGTGAACTGGCTAGTACCTGCAGAGCGGACAACCAACCAAAGGAAGTAAGAGCACAAATCATTCAGAGCTTAGGGAACAAGACTCTGAGGGGCCTCATCCTATGACAGCCACTATGATTCCCCTCCCCCTTTCACAATCAGGGGCCCCACTGCTGCCCTACATTGGTCCTTAGCAGGGTGCGGCCCGGATACGGACAGTCATGCCCTGCATTACCCCCCTCCCAGGTGGAGTACCCCTGCTTTGGTACATGCAGCTGTGAGACCTTCCCAAGGGATCATGAAAGGAGCACTCTTTTAAAAGGAGAGAATGCCAAGATGAAAACAGCCAGGGTTCAAGGACCCATGGCTACGGAGGCCTCTTGCATCACTGGATGCAGTCGCGCCCTCCCATTAAAGCCAGCATGTCAGTGAGGCTTCACGCTCAGCAGCAGACTCTTACATCTGAAACAAGGACAGCATTAAACACATCTCCATAATGGAAAGAAAAAAGCGTTTAAACAGCAATAAAGGAGATTTAGTGGTATTAATAAGGAGCTGCCTAAAATCGTCGCGTTCCTATTAGAATAATGAATGGGGCGCTTCAGGAGACACAGTGCAAGGGAAATTAAGTAAGGCTGCATTTGAGGTCCTTGGGCCCACTCTGACCTCAGGCCGGGGTGAGGACGCTGTCCTCCTGTGCTGCCTCGCAGGGAGGACAATCCAGGACCGAAGCAAGGCTGCATCTGAGGTCCTTGGGCCTCCTCTGACCTCAGGCCGGGGTGAGGATGCTGTCCTCCTGTGCTGCCTCGCAGGGAGGACAATCCGGGACCGAAGCAAGGCTGCATCTGAGGTCCTTGGGCCTCCTCTGACCTCAGGCCGGGGTGAGGACGCTGTCCTCCTGTGCTGCCTGGCAGGGACGACAACCCGGGACCGAAGCAAGGCTGCATCTGAGGTCCTTGGGCCTCCTCTGACCTCAGGCCGGGGTGAGGATGCTGTCCTCCTGTGCTGCCTCGCAGGGAGGACAATCCGGGACCGAAGCAAGGCTGCATCTGAGGTCCTTGGGCCTCCTCTGACCTCAGGCCGGGGTGAGGACGCTGTCCTCCTGTGCTGCCTCGCAGGGACGACAACCCGGGACCGAAGCAAGGCTGCATCTGAGGTCCTTGGGCCTCCTCTGACCTCAGGCCGGGGTGAGGACGCTGTCCTCCTGTGCTGCCTCGCAGGGAGGACAATCCGGGACCAAAGCAAGGCTGCATCTGAGGTCCTTGGGCCTCCTCTGACCTCAGGTCGGGGTGAGGACGCTGTCCTCTTGTGAAGCCTCGCAGGGAGGACAATCCGGGACCGATGTTAAGGCCTTGAAAAACAGCAGAAATTGTAAGTGCGCTGCAGTAATCGGCATGTTAAGGACCAGCACTTTGCTACCACAGCTTGAGTGCAGGGTGGACGTTAGTGGACGGCGTCTCACCACAGCATAAGTGCTGGGCGGACAGCATCCCACCACAGCATGAGTGAGAGGCGGACACGAGTGGACGGCATCCCACCACAGCATGAGTGAGAGGCGGACGCGAGTGGACGGCGTCTCACCACAGCATAAGTGAGGGGCGGACGTGAGTGGACGGCGTCCCACCACAGCACGAGTGCAGGGCGGACGTGAGTGGACGGCGTACCACCACAGCACGAGTGCAGGGCAGACATGAGTGGACGGCGTACCACCACAGCACGAGTGCAGGGCAGATGTGAGTGGATGGCATCCCACCACAGCACGAGTGCAGGGCAGACGTGAGTGGACGGCATCCTGCACGAGTGCAGGGCGGACGAAGTGGACAGCGTCCCAACACAGCATGAGTGCAGGGTGGACGTGATTGGACGGCGTCCCACCACAGCATGAGTGAGGGGCAGACATGAGTGGATGGCATCCCACCACAGCACAAGTGAGGGGCAGACACGATTGGACAGCATTCCACCACAGCACGAGTGCAGGGTGGACATGAGTGCAGAGTGGACATGAGTGGATGGTGTCCCACCACAGCATGATTGCAGGGCGGACATGAGTGGATGGCGTCCCACCACAGCATGAGTGCAGGGCGGTCATGAGTGAACAGCATTCCACCACAGCACGAGTGCAGGGTGGACGTGAGTGCAGAGTGGACATGAGTGGATGGCGTCCCACCACAGCATGATTGCAGGGCGGACATGAGTGGATGGCGTCCCACCACAGCACGAGTGCAGGGCAGACGTGAGTGGATGGCGTCCTACGACAGCATGAGTGCAGGGCAAACTTCTCTGCCCACATTTATCACCTATTTCCACTTCCCAGCAGGCAGTTCTTTTCGGTCAGACGTAGCCCAGTGCATTAGTGCGACCATGGCCGGCTTTAGCGCTGGTGGCGCCTGGTGCGACAATCTGTTTTGGCGCCCTCCTCCATGACCTCCTCCTCAGATTACCTCACTACCACCCGGTAAAAGTGCCCCTCATCTCTTCATAGCCCCTCTAATTTAATTTGTTTTAAAGCACTGATAAGGGCTGGATTTACTAATCTACTCAGCTCTCCACATAAAATACAGATCTGTTCTTCGCAGCAGGCATATTAACCCTCTGCGCTACTTTATGGTGAGTCAAAACTGCCACTAGACAAAGTCTCTCTCCATCAAGAACATTAATCACAAGACTTATCTTGACATTTTTAATGCTGCCTGAAAGCTGGACACTCAAGGAACTCTGCAGCAGGTGCTTTTAAATCATAAGTTATTGCTAAACACAGAGCCACCCCCCTCCCTGTTCACTGCCCCCCTCCAGGCCAGCGACCAGTGCAGTTGCACCGGTCGCACCGCCCTAAAACTGGCCCTGAATGCAACCATAGCCTAATTCTCCTCAGGTCGCTGGTTATTTCACCCAAATATACCAATATGTGTGACCAGACAGGAGAACATTTTGAATTTGGCAAATATCCCTACTCTTCAAAGTTTGGTGCGTGCACATCTCACCAATTGCGCCCACGGAGCTATGAAATTCTCCATCCTTGTTCTGCTGCCTAAAATGCAATTCTCTCATCCCCTACTGTCAGACTGTAACTGCGAACACAAATCTATCCTGTAATGGGAGACAACACTGACCTCCTGTATTGTGAACACGAATCTCTATCCTGTAATGGGAGACAACACTGACCTCCTGTATTGTGAACACGAATCTCTATCCTGTAATGGGAGACGGTAAACAGTCAGAATATCGAGTAGGAAATGTCGACTTGCACTAATATCGAGTGCAAAAGATCGTGATACAGAAATATCGACTAACAGAATATCGTGGTCAAGAATATTGAGTTTAAGGTAAGAAATAACGTTTTCCAAAATATCGAAGTTATTATTATCGTTTGCAAAAATATAGTTGTTAGACAAAAATATAGCACATACATTCAATATTTCTAAGTATTGCATTTTTTTTAATGTATGTGTTAAATTTTTTAGAAGTTATACATTTTATTTTACTTAAATTTTGCGTTTTAGTTCCGTAGCGGGATATGGGTTTATAGGGGAATAGGGTGGGAAGTAATTTAATTATAATACATTGAATATTAATTTTCTCTTAATTAAATTTAGCATTTTAGTTCCGTAGCAGGTTGTGGGTTTATAGGGGAATAGGGTGGGAAGTAATTTAATTATAATAAATTGAATAATAATTTTGATTAGTATTTATTTAATTTTGATTTTATAGTGTTAATAATGTTAATTAATTTATTAATAATGTTAATTAATTTATTAATAATGTTAATTAATTTATTATTAATTAATTAATAATTGGCTAAGTTTTATTGATTAATTAACTGGTAAATGTTAATTGTGTCATTTTTTTAGGGGCGGGTTGTGGGTTTATATGGGAATAGGGTGGGAAGTAATTTAATTATAATTAAATTATTTTAAAAAAATCATAAATAATATTTATGTATTTGATATTTTATATTGTTAATTGTGGTAAGTATATTATTAATTATTTATTAATTTATTATTAATTATTATTAATTGGTAATTATGTTAATTGTGTGATTTGTTTAGGAGTGGGTTGTGGGTTGATAGGGGAGTAGGGTGGGAAGTAATTTAATTTTAATAAATGTAACTAAAAAATTATATAATATTTATTTATTATTTTATAGTGTTAATTGTGTGAATTAATTTATTATTTATATTTTGATTGTTAATTGTTATTAATTAATCAATTGTTAATTGTTATTAATTAATCAATTGTTAATTATGTTAATTGTATAATTTTTTACTTAATTGTTGGTGGCATTTATAGGGTAATATGGTGGGAGGTAATTTATTTTTAATTAATTAATTCTTTAATTGATGCTAATTAATTAATTACATTTTAATTTTGTCATTTGTGTAATAATTTTGATGTGAGAGTTGTGGTGTTTATTGGGGTAAATGGTGGAAAGTAATTTTTTTAAAATTAATTACTTATTTGTTGTTAATTGATATGAATTTATTGATGTAAAATTAGTTATGGAAATTGTGTAAATATTTTTAGGTGTGTGTTATGGTGTTTATTGGGGTAGATGGTGGAAAGTAATTTAGTTAACATTAATTATTACTTAATCATCAATATTTATTTATTGTTAAATATTTTTGGTAATTGTTTATTTTTTTTGTTTGGGGATTTATGTTGTATAGCTGTAATGTTTGGTCACTACAATAATTTTGAACTTTTTAAACATGTTCTTTAATTATTATTAATTTTTAAATTGATAGTTAATTGTGGTAATCATGGAGGTACACTTTTTTATTTAATTTAGATGTGTGTTGTAAATTGTGTGGTGTTATAGGGTAGGAAAAAAAGATTACATTTATGTAATTATTTTTTAGATTACAATTAATTTCTATTACAAAATATTTATTTGTTTGATAATTTCTTGTTAAAATTAAAAACAAAATCTTTTTTTGTAAATTTTATATTTTTTCTACATTATATGTTTCTATGTTTTGTAAAAATGTATAATAGATATGTTTTGTTTTTAGGTGTTTTATTATATGTTGTATAGTAGTTGATATTTTGTTTGTTTTTAAATTTGAATTTTCGTAAGTGTGAATAGTAATTTTTACCCCTTTGCTATCTAACACTTTCCCTACTGCTGCATTCGCAGGAGTGGGAATAGTAATTTATACCCCTACACTATCCAACACTTTCCCTACTGTTCTACTCACTGGAGGGGGAATAGTAATTTTTACCCCTACGCTATCCAACACTTTCCCTACTGTTCTACTCGCTGGAGGGGGAATAGTAATTTTTACCCCTACGCTATCCAACACTTTCCCTACTGCTGCATTCGCAGGAGTGGGAATAGTAATTTATACCCATACGCTATCCAACATTTTCCTTACTGTTGCACTCGCTGGAGTGGGAATAGTAAATTTTACCCCTACGCTATCCAACACTTTCCCTACTGTTGCACTCTTTGGAGTGGGAATAGTAATTTTATCCCCTCCGCTATCCAACACTTTCCCTACTGTTGCACTCATTGGAGTGGGAATGGTAAATTGTTCCCCTCCGCTATCCAACACTTTCCCTACTGTTGCACTTGTTGGAGTGGGAATAATAATTTTTACCCCTATGCTATCTAACACTTTCCCTACTGTTGCACTCCGAGTGGGTATAGTAATTTTTTCTCCTCCGCTATCCAACACTTTCCCTACTGTTGCAGTCAATGTAGTGTAAAATGTAGGTTTAAAAAATATTATATATTTAAATATTTTAATTTATAATATAATTTTAATTTTTTATTTTTATGTTACAGGTGTATGTATATATATATTTATACATTTTATTATATTTCTAACATTTTATAATTAATTAAAATGATTATTTATTAATTATTTTTAAGTAAATATATATATATCATATTTTAAATATGTATGTTTAATTTATTTTTACATTACATTTATTACTTATAATTGTTAAAATATACAAATAAATCTAAATATTTTTTTAAGTTAAATGTATTTAATTTATTTTACATTATTTTTTATACATATAAAAAACGATATTTTCTACTTCGATTTTTTTAACAACGATATTTTTTTCCGATATTTTTGTACTTACCATTATGAAGATAGGAGGTCGATATCTTTTACAACTATATTTTTGTCACACACGATATTTCTGTAGGTCGATATTTCTGTTGTTGATATTCTGTCAGTGATCCATGGGAGACAACACTGACCTCCTGTATTGTGAACACGAATCTCTATCCTGTAATGGGAGACAACACTGACCTCCTGTATTGCGAACACGAATCTCTATCCTGTAATGGGAGACAACACTGACCTCCTGTATTGCTAACACTATTCTCAATCCTGTAATGGGAGACAACACTGACATCCTGTATTGTGAACACGAATCTCTATCCTGTAATGGGAGACAACACGGACCTCCTGTATTGCACACACCATTCTCAATCCTGTAATAGACCACATCAATATTGACTTTCTGTATTGTGAACACGAATCTCAATCCTGTAATAGGCGGCATCAACACTTACCAGCTCTACACTTTGGCTATTCCTGCACGGGAAAGGGCTTTCACTCATTAACACTCCCCCAAAAATCCATGACACTTGAGGTCCTATTACAGAAAATGCCTGGGGGGTGCAACAGGCATGTGTGCATGCCTTGTGCGCACCGCGGGCACTTTGGTATTACAGAAGGGGCCACAGGTGCTTGTGCTGCCCCTTCTGTAATACATATAGCGCTTGTGCACATGTAGTGCCAGTGCTATTTAAAGAGGGCATTCCCTGATTTGCATGTGGTCGTGGCCCCATTCAAATGAGGGAAATCTCTTTACCTCTGTGCCTACGCCATATTATGGATGTGGGTGCAAAGGCAAGGAAGCTGTCAGGAGGCGCACTGTGACCTATGTAAACGTGTGCCGTGGTGCAAACAGGAAAAGTGTGCCCTATGTGTAATAGGGCCCCAGCAGGCACAGTCGTCTCATTTTTTTGCAGTTTTATATAGTGTGAACTCAACCCAATAACAGGGGCATAACAGAGGCTCCTGCAGCCCCTGTGGCACAGGAGGGCCCCAACCGTCCAAAGGGACCCTAAACCTTGAAGGGGCCCCTAGGCTAATAAATATCTGTGAGATATGGGAGACTCGGGGAGGGGAAGGGACCCTCGTATCGGGGTCCTCATCATTTTGCGTTACGCCACTGACCCGTAGGTACCGGAGCGCTTTACACGAGCACCAGTTACGTTACACAAAGACACATTCATCTTTTGTAAGCCCAGGGAGATCCAGTGATTTGCCCAGAATCACAGGGTGCTGACCCGCTGCTGAGACTCGAACCTGGTTCCCCAGCTCCAAAGTCGACAGCTCTGGTTGTTGCACCACATCATTGTAGACTTCCTGAACGGCCACAATCTCTTAATTACCAAAAATATCTAAACTAACTTAAAGAGAACGATCCAGGTGAACTGGTTCCATCTTCGGACTGCTGACCAGAATGTCATCACGTTAAAAGCAGTTGCACGTGGCTGTTGACTTCTTACCCCCTGAGGAATCATCTCTTCCACAAGGACCTGTGCTAGCTACTCCCTCCTCCACATCACTACCTCCTCCGTACTGCACTCCATCAACGTGTCCCCTGTTCCCTCTCCAGATGAGCCTTTACCACTCACGATCCCACACCGCTCTGCTGCCCATACCCTACTGCGCCAGGATCAAGGCCAAGACACCCTGGACACTGAACCTTATCCTAAACGCTGGCTTCTGTTTCCTGTGTGTCACAGAAACATGGCTCAACCTTTCAGAGTCAGACCCAGTTCTCCACTACCCTCAAACTAGTCTATCCTTACGGAAGACAGATTATAGCGGGGGGTGCACTCTCGTAAAGAGCTCATCGAGTCTCTATTTCCAAAGACGTCCCAAGTCCCCCGGCTCTCTGCAGCCACTGATGTTTCAGCCAACACATGCCTCGCCTCCCTCAAACACAGCCTCCTTGACCCGGCTAACCACAGTCTAACCATTTGCAAATCAGTGTTCAAAGTGGGCAGGCTGAACCTTGTACAGAGGGTTCATCTAAGGGGGAGAAAGTCTTGCACATATTACATGCCTTAGCCAAGCATCAGACTAGTCGAGGCAGGATATACAATGCATGTTTGGATTCACAAAGTAATAAAAAGTCCGCCTTCTGCACATGGCGTGAGGAGAAGAACATCACAGGGAGAGTTGGACAAAAATGTGAAAAGAAAAGGTAAAAGAAAAGCAGAGCTCTGAGGATTCCCTTCCAGTCAATGGACGTGCAGTATAAAATGTAACGTTAAACTAGTGCATCTCAGCACTGCTGTTTAAACCGCGGCTAGCAATGATTCCCAGCCTGGAACAGGGAATTATTAAAGAACATGAATCTATGAACGATCCATTGCAGGGGAAACTGGAGCTATGAAGTTACTTCCTTTGAGGTCGCCCCCCGCTGTGACATGACATGTTACAGACATGAACTACCCTCACTGATGTCTGTGTCAATATTACAGCACAACAGAATGAGATCAGGTGAAACTTTCATTTGATGCGCCTACTTCAGGCAGTCTCATCTTACGAAGCACTATCTACCTTCTACCCATCCCTTTATTTAGAGGTTGGTTCAACTTGGTGCTATCTACCGCAATTCTCAAAATAAAATAAAACTGTTTTTCTCCTTACTATGAACATAATTTTTTCCATCTCCTACACCACGCCCAGACATAACTGGGGTCGTTTCATGTCTTCTCTCATCATATAGTAAAAAGGTGAAATGACTGGGCGGGTGGACGGGAACCAGCACGGAGACTATCTTACGTAATGAGGAGGCCCACCAACACCAGACCTCCATAAGCATTGGCAAAGACACCTTGTCTGCCACCGGCTGCATGCCTTTGGCTTTGCCAATGCTTGCTTTGTTACGTCATTGTTTTTTAATAAAATGTAATTGTTGGGGGAGCTGCCGAGCCTGTTCAGTATGTAAGCTAAAATTGCCTGAAGGATAAAATATTTTTTTAGTTGTAAGACTGCGATAGAGGCCTCCGACGTCCAGAGAACGACTGAGTGGTGTGGACTGACGCATTGGCCCAGGCTGTAGTGGGAAGAAGTAAAATGTGAATATCAACCATAGACCAATGGATGAAGAGGGCTGGCTGAAAACCCCTATAAACATATCCTACATATGATTTTAGTAAAACCAAAAGGTCTTGTCTAAGCCAGACCGTTAAAGGATATTCCTTTTGACAAAGAGGGCAGTAAACGCAGTGAAGGCGTTCCAGCAGGAGACCAGGGTGTCCGGGGGACACGTTTGACAAAGAGGGCAGTAAACGCAGTGACGGCGTTCCAGCAGGAGACCAGGGTGCCTGGGGGACCCGTTTGACAAAGAGGGCAGTAAACGCAGTGAAGGCGTTCCAGCAGGAGACCAGGGTGCCCGGGGGACCCGTTTGACAAAGAGGGCAGTTAACGCAGTGAAGGCGTTCCAGAAGGAGACCAGGGTGCCCGGGGGACCCGTTTGACAAAGAGGGCAGTAAACGCAGTGAAGGCGTTCCAGCAGGAGACCAGGGTGCCTGGGGGACCCGTTTGACAAAGAGGGCAGTAAACGCAGTGAAGGCGTTCCAGCAGGAGACCAGGGTGCCCGGGGGACCCGTTTGACAAAGAGGGCAGTAAACGCAGTGAAGGCGTTCCAGCAGGAGACCAGGGTGCCCGGGGACCCGTTTGACAAAGAGGGCAGTAAACGCAGTGAAGGCGTTCCAGCAGGAGACCAGGGTGCCCGGGGACCCGTTTGACAAAGAGGGCAGTAAACGCAGTGAAGGCGTTCCAGCAGGAGACCAGGGTGCCCGGGGGACCCGTTTGACAAAGAGGGCAGTAAACGCAGTGAAGGCGTTCCAGCAGGAGACCAGGGTGCCCGGGGGACCCGTTTGACAAAGAGGGCAGTAAACGCAGTGAAGGCGTTCCAGCAGGAGACCAGGGTGCCCGGGGACCCGTTTGACAAAGAGGGCAGTAAACGCAGTGAAGGCGTTCCAGCAGGAGACCAGGGTGCCCGGGGGACCCGTTTGACAAAGAGGGCAGTAAACGCAGTGAAGGTGTTCCTGCAGGAGACCAGGGTGCCCCGTTTGACAAAGAGGGCAGTAAACACAGTGATGGCGTTCCAGCAGGAGACCAGGTGCCCGGGGGACCCGTTTGACAAAGAGGGCAGTAAACGCAGTGAAGGCGTTCCAGCAGGAGACGGAGGTGCCCGGGGGACCCGAGACAAACAAGCCTTGGAGTGGGAGTAAATACACAGGGCACTCGGCAGAAGATGCCACCGTTGGGAGTGCACTGGATCACCAGATCCGGCCGGGGCTTCTGATGGAGGAAGGGTCCACCATGGAACACGTCTGCCCTCATCGGCCACCATGCCCATTCCTGGACCTTCCAGCCTCTGAATGCAGATGACAGCCCACACCGGTGCCACCCTAAACACAATAAAACCCCTGCAGGCACTAGGGAAGCTCCTAGCCCTGTGGTTGCTGCAGACCTTCTGGCACGCCTCCAGGAGTCTGCGAACATAGTCCTCAAGGGTGTCTCTAGGGCGCACCGCCTCTGAATGCACAGGACGTGCTGTGCTGGTCTTGTCACGCAATGTGTGACCTTGTGGTGCAGCCAGGCTTTTGACGGACACAAAGCAACGTCACTTTAAATCGTATGAACCTGGAGTACCAGAGCGTCAAGATGATCTTAGGTTCCTTGTAGATGTTGTAAGGCTGGTGCAGTCTGCACCAGTCGCCAAGTTGCACAGAGACCAGAGCTGCAAAGAACTCCCGTCCATGTGCTGCACCACATCCGTCAGCCCTGGACACGTACCAGGTAATAGCAAGCATAACATACCCAAACAGCACCCTGATTATTACACTTTTAAAAATCTGTGGATCTCAAACCTAAGAAAACCTCCAATATCTCACCCTAAAGCGCAAGGGCACTTCCTTGGAACTGAGAGCTACGACGTTTGGCAGTGATGGGATGGCTGAGAGACAATCTTCAATGTAATCCAGACAAGACAAAAATTCCGTTGTGTGGCTCGGACCCACGACCAGGAGGGCCAGGGTGCTGGCCAAGAGACTGGTCGACCCCCTCCTATGGATTTGGCCAGCAATTTGGGGGTGCTGTTCGATGATCATTTTTCCCTGAAAGCGCAGACTTATTATGTGGTGAAATCTTGTTTCTGTATTCTAAAAATGTTTTAAAAGTTTCTATAGTTCTGCCGTGGGATACCCAGAAATGAGTGGTGCGAGGGCGGATTGTCTCCAGGTTAGACTATTCCAAGGCTCTCGGCTTGGGTTTACCGGAGCATCTCATACAGCAGCTCCAAGTGGTACAGAATACCGCAGTCCGCCTCTTGTACACACTCAGGGGATGGACTTCCGTGTCTCGGCTCCGAAAGAAGCTGCACTGGTTACCAGTGAGCAGAAGAAATCCTTGTAAAGCCCAACAATCGCTTACCAAGCTTTCCAAGGAGCAGGTCCGAAATATCTTAATGCCAGGATTCAAGAATACTGCCCTTGAAGGGTCTTGCGCTTGAGGGGTGCAGGGCTGCTGGGGGTGCCGCACTTCAAGAAAGAGAGACAGTGTGGCCCCCCCTCTTCGGTGCGAGTGGCTTTGATTTGGAATCTGCTCCCTCTACAACTAAGAAACATGCCAAAAAGACTTCCTTTCGGAAATTGTAAAAAACCCATTTATTGAGCCTATAACACGCCACACTGGACCAGTGGTTGCCTCAGCGCCGGGACAGTCCTGAGGAATCGCACACTTTAAAAATCCAGTCATTCATTCATCTCCCTCAGAGTCAATGGCTAACTTCAGACTGAGACTTGGTGCCACTCATTAACAGCATCATGCAGCTTGGTTTTTATTACAGAAGTGAACTCATTACTGTCTGATGATTACACATCCTATAAGGATGCCTGCACAAACATAGGTTAAATCTACAGGTGCAGTGCCACAAGACTATCACTAGACTACCTTTAAGTGACCGGTAAGACACCGCACGCGAGCTCACAAGAGGCCGTGCACTATGGACAGCGAGGAAGGATAAGGAACTAGAGTAGAAAACTGCTCTTGGAGGCAGAACTCCTGAAATCGACTGCCATGTCCAAGTCCCCCCCACCCTCCTCAGCTGTAACCTTGGATAATGGAAGGAATAACATTCATGACTGATGGTCAGACCCAGAGTTAATCCATACATGGACATTTCGACGTGTATCTATTGCCGATATACCACACAGGTTTTACATAAGTCGTTCTAGAGCTGATATTGCACGTGTATTAATAACCTTTCTGGTGAAGGAGCAATGCAGAAACTTGTCTCGTTGCCTCTGTGACTATTGTTCAAACCAATCAACTACACGCTTTATTGCGATTTGTTGTTTTTATTCAGAGCCTAGGAAACATTTTCTGCTAAATGTATATTGACTTTTTACATTAAAAAAATGTCGCCTGGTTGTCAAACTTGACAGCACCTAACCAATGATTTTATGTATTTTTATACCAGATGTTATTATGTTCAGTTTCGGTGTAATACCTAAATGTATCTGTTGAATAGCTTATGGCGGTCCGCTGAATAAAGATATGATAATGATTAATACTTATAGGTCATTTCCTCTTAAACTCTATATTGAAACTGACACAGAAAACACCACTCGTGCTATTAATTACTACGTTGTTTTAGTAGGGACACGCAGATCAGTTGCAATCTATGGTATATACTGAGCTCACCCTTTAAATAGCAGAAAAAAGTTAAATGAGTAAATTCTAGGTCTTCGTTCATCTAAAACCTTTAGTTAGAAAGATACTTTAAGGTAAACATTTAGCAACACTTTTCAGTCAAGTACACAGTGATGCAAATACGTCCTACACATTTTACATTGGTTGTTAATAGTGCACCAGCATCATTTTTCTTAAGTACACCCTGGGCAAAATTAGAGTCTCTCAAACTATGCGCGGATACCCATGTCAAATTGGAGGCCAGCCAGTCTCCCTTTCTTTGGATGTCCTTGGAAGGGACTGTGGCGGGAGCCAAATGTATCCAAAAATTATGAGAAGATTTTATTGAATCCCACTCTTTAAATCAGTACGTTTTCTGAACGGGCCCACATGACTGGTCAAGTTGCGCTTCAACCCTTGGTGGACTTGCTGGGTTCTTCATCAGGACTAAGTTCCAGGTTATAAATATTTTTAAAGACTGGTAGACCATCAATGAATTTGTGCACATTCATTTTATTGAGGTGGTGATCAAATGACAGAAATAATTTTATGTCTGCAGCTCGGTATGCAGGAGATCGGTCTGTTATCTGCTGAGCACATAAAAGCTGGACATACATTTCTGTATGTGACTAAATATGTAGCCAGATATCTTCAGTTATATTTGGACCATAACCAGAGTGTCCAACGTTTGTCACTGGGAAACATGTTATCACCCCTTCATTTATTTGTCATTTGTTTGATTATAGTGAAAAACAACAATGTTAAAGCTGGTAGGAGCATGGTAGGCATGGGGGAGAGGAGCAGTGACCGACTCAGGTGAGTACCCTCTACAGTCTTGTTGCCTGCCACGTCAGAATCCACCTTCTTGTCGGGGAACAAACCGTGGCAATGCTGCGGTGGAAGCTTTTCACAACTTTGCTTCATGCTTCAATGAATGATGACGCCGTTCCTACTCTCCTTTGGCTCATCTGCAGAATGCTATAATTTGATGTTTTCCGATGACAATACGGCACAGGGATTTCAGGGTTGTTGGGAATCGTTCCTTAAGGGAATCCATCGACTAACTTTTTCCTTGGTCAAATTAAACTGGATCATCTGCTTTAGTAGAAAGGTTGGGTTGGTTAAAAGTATATTTGAGACAAAACATCAGGCTCCCGAGTGTAGTGACATAGGTGTACAAGAGACTGGTGGGAAAAAAATACAGATCCATATTTTGATTTAATTTTGGGATTAAGTGCCATTACATTGAGTTGTGTAGTTTAGTTCATTGCTTTTATATGTCCTCTTTTGTTGAACTTGATCTATTGAAGCACAACAGTTTATTTAAAATCTTGTTCTGTGTGACTGAGTGTGAGGACGCGGCCTACCAATGGTGTGTTAGTTGCTTTGCACCAGATTTTCGATATATATTGAATGATGGGCTTCTTAGCAGCCTGATCTGTTTTTCAAATGTATAGCAAATGACAAGGACACAATAGGAGTATATCAGTTGCGGCGAGTTGCAGCTGGGTAACGCATCATGAAGTAACCTTAATTTATTGTTTTAAATTCAGTACCGGTGATTGATTAGGGACGCACACTGCAGTTCCCAAACCCTTGATGCCCCCTGATGAGCAGCCAGCTCCATGCTGTTGTCAAGTCTTGTTGATCTGATGCAAAGTTCATATCCACCCAGACAAGAGAATCTTTTGAATTATTTTTCCTTTTTAAACCAACAGTTGGTGTTGGTAGTGATGCTATAAGTGTATTAAAGATACACCAATTGTTCCCAATGATTTTGCTAACCATTGCATTTGCCACTTTGCCAAAAACATTTTTTTCTGTCCTTTATTGATTACATAGGTAAGCATTCCTTTGAGTGTACTAAGCACAATTTTTGGCTTATCGGGTAAGCTTTTCTATAACTTCTATTCATTAGTCAGTCCACTAGATTCTCTTTGTTAAAGTAGCATTCTTTCGTTGCGCAGATGCGTTGAGGAATTGACCATAGGGTAAATTCAAACTTACACTACCTGGATGGCTGATTATGTAGTGTAGCAATGTAATTCTTTAGTAGGGTTTCTATATAAGGATGCTAAAATCATGATAGGGAAACCAATCTTTAAAAAATATCTTCTCCTTAATGAAGTTGATGGCAAATCGAATATCTCATCTACAGTTCAGCCATTTGTTGAAGTTTCCAAGGCCTTCTGTTGAGTGATTCTATAAGAACCCAACATCAGCTTCTTAGGTTTTCCATGTAATTAAGTTCTTTTTCAATGGCTGGTCTCTAAAGATCAATTTGCTTTCAAATTCTGTTAAAAAGAAGAAAAAAAATACTACTTCTATTCATCCCATTGCCACGCCGGTTATATGGCAGAAGTAATGATCTTGGATCATGCAAAAGTTATTACAAAGGCAAACATGTGCCAACTCTATAAGGAACTGGTTTGGCACTCTGACATCTTGTGCACTTTTCAAGTACAGCTCTGTCATTTCAAGAGCTGGTTCCTGGGGAGTGTTTGCACAGAGCTCTTGGGTGCCCATGGTTACCAATATCTGGGTTTCTCAGTCATTGAGACGACCTTTAAAAGAATTGATGCCTTTCCGGAAGGCCGCTGTTGCCACTATAAAGGGTTTCTAAAAGTGTTGCTATAGTTAGACAATTGTTCTATTATGGATGCACATCCTGGTGGGTTCTTTAAGTCTTTAAGGACACAGATTATAGGCAATCCTGGATGTGTGATATCTAGATACCCGTGCTCCTTTTTCAACGACTACCCCTCAGGCAGGGTTTCATCAATAAGCTATTTCATAAGATTTTGAATATGTTCGATGGGGTCAGTCTGGATTTTTTGCAGTGCTGCGTACTTAGTTGTTCGTGTATCTCTTTGTTGTACTCAGTGATACCCTGAATAATAAATGCTGTGCCTTTGTCTGAGGGTTTTATTCAAATTTTTTTAATCAAACAAACTCAAGAAGGGCCTGAGCTTGGGTTGGTGATAAATTAGGAAGGGTATAACATCTATTCGTTTCCAGTGTTTCCAATTTTTCAAATATATTTCCCTTTTGAACACCAGAACTTCTGGTGTCAAGAGATGGTTTGGTGGATTGAAGGAGGACTTCATTCTTAAACCAGTTTCATCTTCTTTAAGAGCAATTATTGTCTCAGACAAAGATACAGAGATGAATTATAACAAAACAAATTCTATAGTTTTATGTTTGAAGTCAGTTCGGTTAGAGTATAGCAATGGCACAAAGGGGTGTTTGTATCCTTGTGACACCAGCTCCCACAGCCTCAATATCTTAATTAAAAAAAGGTTGACCCCTTCCTGATTGCAGTGATTGTTCACTGTCTGAGAAATAGAATCTGGACATGAACTGAAGATGCCGCTGAAAGACTGATGAAGCGTTTCCTAGGACGCTAATGGTATCGACAGCACATTACTTTTTTTTTTTCCAGAGCGGTGTTTGATGTTTACATCAGTTGTGAGTTACGTATGAAATGGAGCAGCCAGTTATTAAAGGTAACTTTTGAAAATGCATTATTTTTTAGTTTCATCAGGCACATTCCAGCAAACTTAAGACACACTGTTAAAGACAAATGACCTGAGGGAAAAAAAAGTTTGGCACAATGCCCTTAAATGTGGCAGGCAAGTGAAAGCAGAACGTAACAGTTTTTAATGGATGGGTGACAGACTAGTCAACAGGAAACAGACCTACACGAAAAGAAGCAGTCATAAATGAAGGGGAACGTTTGTTTGGGTATAATCTGATGTATTCACTGGATTCATGGCGATAACGAACCCAAAGAGGCAGAGGAGCATGTGTTATTCCTGCTCGAGGTACGTGCTTATGTGACCACCGCTGTGCCAGGTGCCGTGTTCAGACCCATAGGGTTCTCCTCCCCTCACCACAGGAAACAATAATTCAGCCATTCATTTGCACCTTCAGCAATGTAACCACTGCCTGGTCTCAGAGTGTGTCTCCAGACAACTAGGAAGAGTATTTTACAGAACAAGGGTGCTCCCTACATGCCACTTAGCAATTGTTTTAAAGAGTGGGAAAGGACGGAGAAGCAATGAACACGACCACTGGCCAGGAGTTGGTGATACACTCTGAACATATCCAAGTCCATGAAGGTGCGGTGAAGCAGAATGTATTTTTTAGTTTCTATTTTCTTATAGTAATGCACCAAAGTGTGTCAGCTTTTTCAATGCATGCCTTGTACGTTTTATTTCTAAAACTTGAATACATTTTAGAGGATTTGTTTTGTAAAACAAATCTGCAATCTACAAAACCTTCCCTCGTTGTCTGCTCTCTGGGTGCTGTACACAGCCTAATTGACTGAGAGGTCTCTAAACACTTGTGTAGGAGCTCAGGCCTGGAGGCATACCTGTTCCTTGACAAAACCATTGTGTAGGAGAAATTTGGAAAAATACCACACCCACCAATGGTGGACTCTAATTTACAAGTGCTTGTTTATGCAAGAGTTTAACCTTAAGCTGGGAAACAAAAACCAGTAGAATCCCTGCTTACAAGGCCTGAAGTAGACCAATTCAGAAGGATTAAACAGCCGAAACGCGTTGCACCTCATAGTAAAGCTTACCGACCCCTGTTCAGGAATGCTTTCTAGACATCCACACCTCAATTTTTTCCATTTGTTCCGACTTCTGGTGCTACTTGCAGGTCTCAACACAATACCAAGCCGCCATGGTCCGTGGTGAATGAAAGTTCTCTTCCTGATTTCACTAACACAAAAGTGTAGGAGGGATCCTGCTTTTACAGAGCTGGGTGCACATTCTAAGAAAATAAATTATTTTATAACTAAATCTGTTTCCTCACTGTGTTGAGTCAAATACCTGCAGCTTATTCGGATGTTTCGCCTCATATAGCTGAAGGCAGGACAACCATGCCTGCAGCTACTGTCCAGAAAGTCACTGATGCCGCGGGGTGCAGCAATCAAACAGTTAGCATTCATTACAACTCCAGTATCTGACTCTTGGTAATGTATCTTATGTTTGTATATAGGCGTTGTTATATGTGACGAGATCGAACTACTTTTACTGAGTATACTCCCCGATGCCTGTTTATCGTCTTGAAGTGTATTTTTTTTCGATTTAAAAGCAATAAAATATGTTGAAATAAAAAAATCAAAAAAAAAAAAATCAACCAACTAGGATGATTAGCAAAGGATCAGACAGGAGCATTAAGACTGCCAGAGAAGCTTCTACTGTTTTACTTAAGCTCTGTGTAGTACCTTGACTTGAGCATGCAGGGGGTACTGTCTGTGATGCCGCAGAATGGAGCGTGAAGTATGAAAGCATGGGAGGATGGGCTAAATGACCAGTGTGAACACAGGGTGTGAGCCTGCTAGGTATGTACTGCTGTCTGTGGCGTTGTGACAAGACATGACGGACCTCTTGGCCTGTCATCTAATAAAGGAGTTATCTACACTAGACTGTATCATAGATCAATAAGCCCCCTCCATTTAGCATCATATTTTGGAGACATGATGGAAAAGGGTACCTGTGGGTGTCCTGAGGGGACCCAGAGGCTGTGCTGACTTCGAGCCCACGCCGAGGCTTGTCCAAGCACACACTGGATTCTTCAGACCATTGTCGACCTCACTGCAGTTTGAGCCCTTTAAAGAGGCTATATTGCAAATCTTCCGAGTGATGCCAGGTCTCTCTGGGGGGCATTCTGGCCTCATAAAGAAGCAGGGGCTACCAGACGTATTCCTGCCGATGAGCCCAACCCTGGCACAGGCTGAGCCCGCTGGGCCTTCTTCCAACCCGCTGAAGCTGGAAGTGGGCAGCCTTGTGACCAGAAGGATATTGCTGTGCATCGCTCACCTGTAGACCTGGAGTCTAAGAGCATCAGAGCCCACCTCTAGCCGGAGGAGCATCTGGGAAGGACTGGTAGACTATCATTCACCATGGGCAAAATGAACTAAGAGTGATATGCAGCCAGAGTCTAAACAAGGCCTTACATCACTGTGAATGGCATATGGCAGTGTTAAAACGTTTGGTTTAATTTTCCCAAAGGGATGCCAGGGAGGGTTGAATCTCTCTAGGGGCACATGCAGTCAGCCTGTGCACTCATGTCACTTTGCTAAACATTTTACTGATGATTTTTCCCTATTGTAAATCTCATATTCCAAAATCACATCACCCACGACTAAATTTGTCTGGTGCCAACTTTCACTCCTACTTAAGGTGAAAATGTCCTGCCAGAAGACAAAATCAAAATGGTCATGCAAGCATTTGGTCCTCTCAATCTTAAATGGAGGAAACATACTGTTTGCCAGACTCCCCGAGACCAGATTGGCTCCCTTGAAGAGCATCATACATATTGCTGTGCGCTTCATCAAAGGCATCTTGCAGTTCGAGTGGATAACTGAAGCGTCTTTAACCTCCAATGGATCCCTGCACAGTTCCTCATCCTCTTCACAGGAAGTGACATCATCCTCAGGTGACTATCCGAAGAATGTCCACCAAACCCGGAGGCCAAGATCAAGAATCCAGGTCTTTATGTACCTGGCAGCAACAACACAAGCAAGAAAGAGATGGTGGAATACAAGATGTCAGCCTCTCATACTATTCTCAGGGGATCTGGAAATCCATCAAACTAACTCTCTCCTGCACTTCAGGAAGGTGCTCGAAACCGCTCTTCGAGTAAGACCTCACCAACGCCCACCGAGGACTCGCATTGACATATGTGCTCAGCGGTCCCTAACCAGACTAGCCTGCCTCAAAAGCTTTCTTACCTGATCTACATCAATGCCCCTCCCTCTGGTTATCATCTGCAGCTCTTACCCTGGATTGATCGAGTCCAGCTGCTTCATACCCAGGGCTGGCGCTTTAACACATAGGTACATAGGTCTTCGTGTCATAAGAAAGGGGCGAAAGGTTACCGTGAACGAGCGCATGGGGCAGGTACATAATATGTCCAATAATGTGCTTCCTCTGTTACATGGACATGGTCAGAATGAAGCAAAATGGCTATTTCAGTTTGGGTGCTGACGGGAGACATTCAGAACACCGGGCTAGAGGGGTTTATCCTACACTCAGAGGCAAGCGCACTTACGGCTGATGATGGTGGGCTTAAACGTCACCCTCTATGGTGGCGAGCTGTTTCAGTGCAGATTGTTGTGTTTTTTCAGTATGGCTGTGTTAAGTGAGTGTTGTGTTGGTGCAGATCTTTTTGTGCGCTACTCGAAGGGTAGTGATCTCTTGCAGTACAATGGAATGAGCAAATGAGTGTGTCTGTCTCTGGTGGCAGCTCGACAGTTTCCCGACAAGGCAACCCTCGCAAGACCTGTTCTGCTGACGATGTATTTCTTGGTCGGCAAGGCAAAAAAACTGTTTACATCGGAGTGCGTCATGGATCATTCATACGAAGCCACCACCCTAGCTTCAACACTCACATGTGCTATGTAGCCAAACATGGAAAGGGCTGAGGGATAAAAGCAATTAGGAATGCGGGGGCGAAGAGCAGGCCATGCGCAATTAAGATTTACCATGCAAGTCTGAACAAGAGATCATTCCGCTGGAGTACCGGACTAAAGAAAGGAAAGAAGACGAGAGAAGGATCCGAGAGAACGGACGAGAGCAGGATCCGAGAGAACGGACGAGGGCAGGATCCGAGAGAACGGACGAGGGCAGGATCCGAGAGAACGGACGAGGGCAGGATCCGAGAGAACGGACGAGGGCAGGATCCGAGAGAACGGACGAGGGCAGGATCCGAGAGAACGGACGCAGGGCAGGATCCGAGAGAACGGACGAGGGCAGGATCCGAGAGAACGGACGAGGGCAGGATCCGAGAGAACGGACGAGGGCAGGATCCGAGTGAACGGACGAGGGCAGGATCCGAGAGAACGGACGAGGGCAGGATCCGAGAGAACGGACGAGAGCAGGATCCGAGAGAACGGACGAGAGCAGGATCCGAGAGAACGGACGAGAGCAGGATCCGAGAGAACGGACGAGAGCAGGATCCGAAGAGAACGGACGAGAGCAGGATCCGAGAGAACGGACGAAGCAGGATCCGAGAGAACGGAAGAGAGCAGGATCCGAGAGAACGGAAGAGAGCAGGATCCGAGAGAACGGAAGAGAGCAGGATCCGAGAGAACGGACGAGAGCAGGATCCGAGAGAACGGACGAGAGCAGGATCCGAGAGAACGGAAGAGAGCAGGATCCGAGAGAACGGACGAGAGCAGGATCCGAGAGAACGGACGAGAGCAGGATCCGAGAGAACGGAAGAGAGCAGGATCCGAGAGAACGGAAGAGAGCAGGATCCGAGAGAACGGAAGAGAGCAGGATCCGAGAGAACGGAAGAGAGCAGGATCCGAGAGAACGGAAGAGAGCAGGATCAGGGAGAACGGACGAGAGCAGGATCAGGGAGAACGGACGAGAGCAGGATCAGGGAGAACGGACGAGAGCAGGATCAGAGAGAACGGACGAGAGCAGGATCAGAGAATGGACGAGAGCAGGATCAGAGAACGGACGAGAGCAGGATCAGAGAGAATGGACAAGAGCAGGATCAGAGAGAACGGATGAGAGCAGGATCAGAGAGAATGGAAGAGAGCAGGATCAGAGAGAATGGAAGAGAGCAGGATCAGAGAGAATGGAAGAGAGCAGGATCAGAGAGAATGGAAGAGAGCAGGATCAGAGGGTATACAAGAGAGCAGGATCAGAGGGTATAGAAGAAAAGAGCATGGGATCAGAGAGCGGGCAGAAGACAGCAGAATCAGAATGGAAGAGAGCAGGATCAGAGAGTAGACAGAAGGGAAGAGTGTGGGATCAAAGTGTGGAGAGAAGAGAGCAGAATCAAACAATGGAAGAGAGAAAATTCAGAGTGGACAGAAGGGAAGAGCATAGGATCAGAGAGGAAGAGAGCAGAATCAGATAATAGAAGTGAGCAGGATCAGAGAGAATGGAAGAGAGCAGGATAAGAGAATGGAAGAGAGCAGGATAAGAGAATGGAAGAGAGCAGGATCAGAGAGTGAATGGAAGAAAAGAGAGCATGATCAGAGAAGAGCATGATCAAAGAATGGAAGAGCAGAATAAGAGCAGTCAGAAGGGAAATTCAGAGTGTGGAAATAAGCGAAGAGCGGGGGATCAGAGAGAAGAGAGCATGGTCAGAGAAGAGAGCAGAATCAGAGACAGAAGGGAAGAGCATGGGATCAGAGAGGAGAAAGAAAAGCATGATCAGAGAGCAGACAAACGGGAAAAGCATGGGATGAGACAGCAGAGAGAAGAGAGCAGAATCAGAATGGAAGAGCAGGTCTCAGAAAGTGGACAGAAGGAAAGAACGTGGGATGGGAGAGCGAAGAGAGCAGGATCAGAGAGTGGATACAAGGAAACAGCATAGGATCAGAGAGCAGAAAGAATGATGGAGCGTGGGATCAGAGCGGAGAGAAAAGAGCAGAATCAGAGCGGACAGAAGTAAAGAGCGTGGGATCAGAGAGTGGAGAGAAGAGAGCAGAATCAAAGAATGGACGAGAGCAGGATCAGAGAGCGGACAGAAGGGAAAAGTGTGGGATCAAAGAGTGGAGATAAGAGAGAAGAGCAGAATCAAAGAATGGAAGAGTGTTGGATCAAAGAGTGGAGTGAACAGAGCAGGTTCAGAGAGAAGACAGAAGGTTAGTGTGTGATCAGAGAGCTGGAGAGAAGAGTGTAGGTTCAGAGAACGGACAGAGGGAAGAGCATGGAATCGGACAGCATAGAGCACAATCAGAGAAAATGGAAGAGAGCAAGATGAGAGAGCAGACAGAAGTGAAGAGCAGGGAATCAGACAGTGGAGAGAAGAGAGCAGAATCAGAGTATGGAAGAGAGTAGGATCCGAGAGCAGACAGAAGGGAAGAGTTTGGGATCAGAGAGCAGAGAGAAGAGAGCAGTATCAGAGAATAGAAAAGCAGGCTGTGAGATCAGACAGAAGGGAAGAGCAGGGAATCAGACAGTGGAGAGAAGAGAGCAGAATCAGAGTATGGAAGAGAGTAGGATCCGAGAGCAGACAGAAGGGAAGAGTTTGGGATCAGAGAGCAGAGAGAAGAGAGCAGTATCAGAGAATAGAAAAGCAGGCTGTGGGAAGAGCATGGAATCAGAGAGTGAAAAGAAGAGCAAAATTAAAGAGAATGGAAGAGAGCATGACCAGAGAGCGGACAGAAGGGAAGAACGTGGGATCAGAGAGCAGGAAGAAGAGAGCAGAATCAAAGAATGGGAGAGAGCAGGATCCAAGAGTGGACAGAAGAGAAGAGCATGGAATCAGACAGCGGAGAGAAGAGAGCAGATACAGAGAGAATGGAAGAGAGCGGGATCCGAGAGCGGACAGAGATGAAGAGGAGGGGATCAGACCGTGCAGAGAAGAGAGCAGAATCAGAGAAAGGGAGAGAGCTGGATCCGGGAGCGGATAGAAGAGAAGAGCATGGAATCAGAATGAAAAGAATAGAGCAGGATCAGAGAGAAGGAAAGTCCAGAATTTGAGAGAATGGAAGAGAGCCACATCAGAGTGTGGAGAGAAAGGAATAGAGCAGTCTCCCTCATACACTGCTTATCCCCCACCTCTCCCTGCTGATCCTCCAGTGCTCTGTGCCTGTCACATTAGATCAGTAAATGAAAAAACAAGGCAAGTGGCTCCTGAGTCCTTCCGCTGGCACGTGTCATCATGCATAGGTGCTCCAGCGGAATGCCACCATTTTTTTTTGGGCTGCCGATGTACAGCATTACCACAAGGCTTTGGCAAACTCAATAGCTTCTAAAAGCGAGACTGATTGGCTTTAAATGAGAGGCCGGTCAATGGAGGGGGAAGCACTGACAGAAATAAAGGCAATAACTGCATTAGCTGGCAATGCAGCATCAACATGAACAGTGCACCAGCAGAGAGCGCTGTAAACGTAGATCGAGGCAACCAGCAGCAAAAGGAGAAGTTTAAGGGTTACCTCCAGGACACAGAGGACAGGGTTCAGTTTATTGGACGTTGCTAACAATGAACCACCAAGACTAAAGAAGGTGCTGGGGGGACACCACGTGTGCAGAAGTTAGTACTGATAATGAAAAATGGTCCCAAGCTTCAAAGGGTGCTCCACAGCGCCCCCTCATGGTTTACTATGTAATCACAATCAAATTACTGACCACTATGAAATGAAACAATACCTCTGTCAGAGCCAGGATGGCGCTAGAGAGCTAAGAAGGACAAAGAATAAGACCTTTTCTGAAGCGGAGCACAGTTTCTGAAGCTGAGCACAGCATTTTCATCACAAGCAGCACGTCTTGCTCAGACTGCTGAGTCAGCAAGCAGGTGAGCTCACAGGAGTGAGTGAAAGGGCAGCTTCAATCAGAAGGGAGTTCTGCTCTCTGCAGAGGTGGAACAGAATAAAACCGCTCTGGCTATTGCACTTCATCAATGCTGAGCGGTCTTCCGCTGACTAGTGCAGACAGTGGAGTGTACTGGAAGCGACAGGTACTGCCGAGGCAGCTTTAACAAGCGCGTCCGCCTCAGAGTACCGTAACAATCTCAGCCAGCACCATTCAATATCAAATAAAATGGAAGAAACAATTTACTGCATTCAAAAATCTGCTGACCTGGCGGTTTTACTCGGGGGTATCCTCACTGGTCCATCAGCAAGACCATATACATTTCGTCCCATGCCCAAAGAACTACCTTACAAACACACACATACATATATCCTTTACATACTTAGCTCGCTTTTTGCTGGATTGTCGGCACATCTTTGCGGTGCAAACTCCACGGCAGAGCCACACCGTACCATATTTCCACAAACCTTCCCAAAGGGAAAAACGGAGCGCACTCACGGAAAAAGTTGAACAGGTTTAATCCAACTTCCAATTATTACACGGGCATTTACCACAAACAAACCAACCAACGTGTTTCGGTCTCCCAGAGACCTTGGTCACGGTTCACACACACATATATACATTACACACATACATATATACATATATATATACATATATATATACACATATATATACACATATATATAGACATATATATACATATATATATATATATATATATATATATTTACACACATACATACACATACATATATATGTGTTTATATGTGTATATATTTATGCATACATATATGTATATATGTGTGTGTCTATATTTATATATACAGATACATATATACACACATATTTACGTGTGTGTATGCGTCTCTCGCTCTCTCTCGCTCTTTTTCTCTCTCTCTCTCTCTGTCTGTCTCTCTCGCTCTCTCTCTCTCTCTCTCTCTCTCTCTCTCTCTCTCTCTCTCTCGCTCGCTCTCTCATGAGGCTCTTTCTACCGCGCCTCGACTATCTGAGTCGCGAGATATTGCAAATCCTACTATGAATGTACTAAAGTCCTTAGTTTGTTTTTATCTGGTATTTCTTCCTACCTGTATGGTTTGTCTTCACTAGTTTACATTGCCTATTCTTCTGGCGCGTGCCACTGATGGGATATAGAAAGATATTTGCTGTTATGATCAGAAGTGCACACTGCATATCATTATGGGAAACATTTATTGTGATTCTCATTTTCATCAGTGTGGATCGAACATTTGTACTGAAAATACCGAATAAAGACTAAAAATGAAATGAAAAAAGCCCAGAATGTGAACGCCCGCCTACTCCCTCGGGGGCGAGTTGCTGCCCGTCCTCACAGGTTTGGCTGCATCTTTCAATCTTTTCTTTATTATAATGCTGACATGCTAATGATTGTCCAATTGTGTAGAATCAAATGTAGCTCCTCAGTCCATCAGTGGTGTCACTTTCTCACTGTGTGCTCAGTGACGCGCACATGCAGAGCATTGTTTTGATTTTTATTACTTCTTAGTATATATCAAATTAAAAAAAATCTCTGAAATGAAAACAAGCAGCTTACTAGTGGCACAACTGCCCTGTCACCATCTGTGTCAGGATAAGCTGCTACAGCGCCTGGGAAGACCACGGCTTGCGAAAAGGTTTCTTGGCACTAGTGCAACGAAGCACCAGCTGGGGTACCTGAAGCCAGTGAGACAGGATCCGAAGCAGTGTCAGTCCAGCCCCTACTTCAAGCAGATCACTTCTAACCCAGAGGGCGGCAATTCCAGATGCCAGGGCCAGAATGGGCACCAGTGACGTACCACCAGCAGGGCACTCCTCTTAGCCCTGCTGGTGGTACCTCACTGGTGTCTTAGCGGAACGGACACTCTTGTAGCCCACCAAGCCTGTTGTACCACATAAAGGACTTTAAAAGTGTACCCCAATGTAGGCAGCCAGGGAAGGCTTCTCACTGGGGGAGGGAAGGGGGCGAAACCATGTCTTGTATCACACGAGACCACGCACACTGCAACAGTTCACCCAAGTCTGGACGAAAGGACCCTACAAGCAGCCCCCAAAAGGAGGCACATCGCCATATCCAGTCTGGCTTCGAGAACAGAAGCAGAAGAGCCTTGAAACCCGCCTCTGGGAGCACAAGATAAAACAAAGGACTTTCAAATGACAACATACGCCAAGGAGGGGGCATTGCGTGTTCAAGGAGCAATTTATCTAAAATTTCTCACTTTTTAGGTCAAGCCAGATTCATGTTTGCTAATCATTCAGATTAATAAAAAATAAATACACACGTATACATAACTAGAAGGGCTTTCGTTTATCAATCTGTCTATTCTGGTGTCATTCACATTTAGTTTCCACCTACAGTACGTGGCAATGGGTCCGCGAACTTCCGCTACTGACCGCCTTTACTGTGGTTGGCGACGTTGTGCTTCAAATTCACCTAAAATGCCCCTTCCCCCTTCAGTACCAGGCCTGGCGGGCCAATCTCTGCTTTCATTTTATATGTTTTAATATGCTTTTTCAGATGATCACTTTTTTTTTGCAACGTCATGCACGCCACATTTTAGCATATTTCTACTTTTCATAATTATTACATGTTAGCAAAAGATAAACAACACGTAGGCTTGCAAAGGACAAACCTGTTGGATTTGCCAGTGCTCATTGGACTAGGCAAGACCAACGTCCTGAGGCCAGAAGTTGTTTCCTCGGATGCCCTGGTCTCTCTTCCTACCACAACCTCTGTTTTTTCAGAGCTGAGCATCAGCTGTTTCTCATCCAACCTTCACCCTCTGCATGAAAGGAGACACGCCACTGCACCAGCTTTGGATGCGGTGGCTGAAGAGTGTCTGCGTAAAGCTGGCAGCTGCCAAGGATTCCCGCCGGAAGTGCCATGCAGATACTGATGAGCCCACAGGCTCAGTTCCGTTAGTCCTGTGAATGAGATGTTTGCACTGGCAGAGGTGAAGGACGCCACAAAGGAGGCCATTTTAAACCAAGGGACGATGTTTCACCAGAAGGAAGTTAACCATTGCAAGGGCACTGCTGCATTTCTGCAAGTCTTTCAGAAGCAGCTCCGCAGATATAGTGCTTAACTTGAGCCGGTGGTTTCGGTGCTCGGCACCAGCACTTGATTTTCAGCACCGGCTCTAGTGACAGTTCACCACATGGTGGCGCTGTCTGCCTAATTTTGAGATGATAGGTACTACAATGTGTTCTGTTGGGTCATTCAATTGCTTACTCTAAATGATAATCAATCACAACATTAAATTGAAGCAGAAGGATAAGTCGAAGGCACACCAAGCACAAGACATACTTAATATGTATTATATTTATATATCAATTGAATGCATCATGTTATGCCCACATGAGGAGTGGTATGAGAGTTGGCCGGCACAGTTCGATTAGGAGCGACTTCTGGGTGTCTTGATGTGGCCAACAGTTCTAATGAATGTATGATCCGAAACTAAACTTACAACAGTGGAGCAGGAGGGACCTCCCCTGGTCACAGGATGAGGCGCGTTAACGAAGTAAAAGAAGGGATGGACAGAGGTGTCCTGCGTGAGGAGATGGATGCAAGTTTTTGTAAATGAAGCCACCTTTGCTTTTGAGTTCAGGTGATATTGTCACTGCACTGGTTATGTACAAATCAGCGCACTGAGCCACTAACCTTACCTGCCACATCCTTACTGATGAGCCAGTGACTATTACATAGGAAAACACTGCACATATCTCGAGGGGTCGAAGCAGTAAACATGTCAGTGCACGGGCATCTGATCCAAGCTGGCTCAGAGTATCGGTGAAAGATAAGTTTAACTCGCTAAAATAAATGCTTGCATTCCACTGTTCTGGGTTTTGACAGCACAGTTTCTAAACTGACCTACTTGCGGACAGTATATATAGAGCATATACAGGGCGCTTTGAGACCGCCCCTTTTAACCCACTTGCTTTCTAGGACCAGCCTCTTTCAGGCCCTGGATTGAGGCTTCTTCAATCACGTCTTTTCTCAGCCCAGTGAAGTATTGATCTTGCACATTATGGTATTGGCTGTTTGAGTGTATCCTTCCACCTTCATTCGAGGGCTTGCATTGAACTGATTGAGGGATTACTTTACAGCTTTAGCTGCCTTTATGCATATCCGTCGTCCCTCTCCTATTATTCTCAATAGCGCTTAACGTTAACCAACTGAACCCACACCTATTAGCTTTGCCAATGCTTGTTTAAAGTAGGGGTGGCAGTTCTTTCCCAGCCCTCCTGCTCTAAGGTCAGCACCTCCGGTTATAAAGATCAGCCGTGGAAGTGTAGTACTAAACTCAGCGACAAGCCCCACCCACTGATGCTTTGGGATTAACGCTTAATATACACAGGTTAACGAGCCCCCACCCATTGTGTCTTCAGATTACATATATTTAAGTATTGCGTCGGCTGCGTTCGCCATAAATAACTTTCAGTGCTTGGAGGCCACGTGTCTGCCTCGTCTCTTTTCACGACCATCAAAACTCTTCAAATGATGGCTGTCTGGTCCAATTGAAGCGCTGTGAGAGATGCTAAACCTGGCATGTAATGGTTGCTAACAAGCCCTGGGATGTATTACATTCTTCAAGCTTTAATTGGGCAGTAGGCGTTGGCCATCCTCTACTGCCCCCTCTTGATCAAAGGGCTGCGCTCTTAAAGCTACAGAGCGGGCCTTCTCAGGAACCAACCACTCGCCCGCTTACAACCCACTATTGTGCACAAGTGGCGTTAGGACCTGTCCTGCACACAGTAACTCATCGCACCCCATTTTGTCGCAGTTGCCTGGTTTTAGCAGTTAGGATTTCATGCAGCAGCCAAAGCCTGGAGAGTACAGGCAGCAACTTCACAGCTCGAGGGGCAGAAGTTTTCACCAGCCTCTGAGCGGTAACATATCCGGACACTAAAATCGTGCACTTTATTTGCAGACTGCTTCTGCCCCACGGCGCTTGGAAGAATTTGCTCGGTGTGTAATAGTTCCTAAACTGGATGACTCCCAGCACCTCTTGTGTATTGGAGAGTATCCCTTATGTACAGCGATTGACACCCCATTGGGGGGGTGCTGAAGCATGTTTTCAGACAGGTAGCGGGCCATACTGTTGGAGAGTGTGTGGTTAGCAGTGTTGCACGTGCTGTGATCCTATGTGGGAAGCGTTTCCGTAATTCACAAAAAATATATCAGGGCACTGATTTAAACAAGGTGCAGTGCCTTCCTACATTCAGAGAAGGTGCATGTAATGCTCTCAAAGACCCCTATTTGAGGTGTCCCCTAAAAAGGAAGGTAGCCTCACCCACCAAAGTGACAAGCTTCATCATCTGACACACCTCACTGTGCTTACCAAGAAGCAGACTCCATGGCCCTTCCTGGAGCAATTAAGAGGAGACAGAAAGATTGTATGCCACCCCAACAAGGAGGTACTTGGAACCTAACAAGGTTAAAAATACGTAAGGGATGAATTCATGAGTAAAATACGTGTGCTTAAGAGACAGTGAAATTCAGAGTCTTAGCCCGTGGGGGAATCATCATGACTAGACCCCACCCAACCTCTAACCTAAACAACCCTAATTAGGTGTGGATTATCCAGTCGCGTGTGAAAGAATGAAGAAGGTACAAAAAGACAGCTACATCCCATCTCGAATGGTGCAGCGTTCACTGCAAGGACCTATGAAGGAGTAAACATGTTACATTGTACCAAGTTGTAGGCAAAGCTGTCCTTGAAGACAGGTGTTCACACAGTTCAGAGGCTTGACATTGTAGACATAATGAGCCACCCACGGTTACAGCAAAACACATGCACATAGTGCACGAATACACTCAACCCAACACCAACTGGCCAAAGGAAGCTAGAATATTAGCACACTGATGATGCTCACCAGCTGTGGCTGCTTCAATGGCCACCTAGAAGTAGTCACTGTCTAGTTTCAACAAGATTGCAACATGGTAGGTAAGTCAACTGCATGGCCAGAAATACCTCCATGTAAGAATCTGGACCAGTGGCGGTCTCTAAAATGTATCTAGGAGTAGACGCCTAGGGAAGGGGAGATAAACTAAGAGACTGACACTGGTGCGGGTAAAGGGAGTCAACGAAAAATAATCCATGCCTAAATACAAACCAAAACGTATATCAAAGTAATGCAAAATGCACAAATCTACTAAAGTGTTCTCTACATCTCAGGGAGGCGCTGATTCACTGGACAATCTGGGAACCTCTGAGTCACGTTAGTCCATGCACTCTGGGCAGATGGACCTCATTTTGCAGGCTATACCACGGAGTTGCCACTGAAGTCAAAGATGATGAGGCTAGGTCTGATAATTCTCAGGTGATAGGACCACTGCAAAACAGCCAAGCGGGTTTAAGGAGCCGAGAAACAAATTTCAGAATTGGAAAATATGATCCAAAAGCATCAGAACACAGTGGCCCAGTTGGCGATGTCATCTAATGTGCTACAACCAAGACCAGAAGATGCAGAGGGCAGCAGAAGACAGAACAACTTATGCTGTCTGGGTTCCCTGAGGGATCTGAATGCAAAGACCAAAAACAATTTTCTCAGGTTATACGCCAGCAGAAATCCTATGACTAAGTTAATCAGAAGCTCCAGACAATAGACCTTAAATACGTGTTACTTTTTCCTGCCAAACTCAAGTAATATTCCAAATGAAAAAATTTGCCTATGAAATTCCAGATCACGCTTGGTCTTGGGTAGAAGAAAGACACCCAGGTGGGTGCAGGAGTCCCTGGAATAAGAATCAACGGAGAACGGCACAGGTGGTTAGACCAAAGAAACAAATCAACCTGAAAACAATGACTAAGACCTGGTAGTAGAAGCAAAGTAACTAAGACTCCTAGCTAAAGAAATGGTGATGCCCCAGGGGTGGGAGGAATCATCTGACTCGGAGCATGTGCAAGAAGCTATTGGAGGAACATCGAATCGCACATGACAGAGCTCTGACCATCTGGGCACTGAAGCACAATTGGTTGAGCCAGAGGAACTATATGCTACAATTCCGACGTGGAAATCACCGCAGGTATAATGTGGAAGCCTAAGCAATGTAAGATGAGAACAAACTTAACTGCTGCACAAGTCAGGAAATGTACATGTACATTTCTGCATTGTTGATGCGAGCCGTAACAATCCTGGATAAGCGCAGCATATTAAAGAAAATGGGTCATGGCTATGTAGGACAGTGATTAAACCTAATGCATATTGACAATTTGAAGAGGGTGAGGGAGGTAAGTATTGATAAAGGCGGCGTGTAAATGTTTCATAGTGCTGGTAGGTAGAGAAACTGGAAGAGCAAATCGCTTGACTAGAATGGTAGCGGGCAACCTCCCATAATGACAGTTTTAAAAGCAAAGAAGGATGGCTATGTCAAGGGAAGCCCGAATGAGCACCCAGCACAGACTATATGAATCTGGTGACAAGGCATGCAAGCTAATTTACTGGTTAGCAAAGAAAGAATTAGAAGAGAGAACTATTCCAGCAGTCTTCGGTTGTGAGAAGCTGATCACGGACACCACTGCAACAGCAGAATCATTTGTCAGCTCCTATAGGAAGTTATGTCACAAACAAACCCGGACTCTGGGGGCAACGGAGCACCCGCTAATAAAAGACCTTCTGGTGCATCTGCTACAGCATGAGGATTGCCTCAAGTTAGATCCTTCCGTAATGGCAGAGGAGATACTATGGGCCATCGTGGAGATGATGTCCGGAAGAGTCCAGGCCCAAATGGAATTCCAGTGAAGTTCTTTAAAAAGTATGCCTCACTAGGTACTGCCCACTTGCAGGCTTCTTTTTGGATGAGGATCTTCATGAAAACTCCCAAGCACTTGATCTTCGTGGCACCACCATTTCCGTAACCCAAAAACCATACACACCCCCAAACGACCGTTCAACCCACCATCCAATTTCCTTAATTTCAGACTTGTATAGTTTAAACAGTTTTACAGAGTGTATTACAATACGCCTTGGCTGCATCATTTGGGTAGGGTTTCAAATCTAAACTGTTTACACTGTAAAAAAAAAAAAACAGTCCCTTTCGTAGGTACCACTCAATGTCTAGTCAAACACTACTGGAAGCCGAATACACCGTGTAGAGGGTGGTGGTTCAATCCATTGAGTTTGACCACAAACCTGCTACACTCTATCATGGATAGATGGGAGGAACCCAGGAGCTCATTAAGTTTAGTCACCATGGGCATTTTGGTGGATAGGAGACACTGCACGCCACTGGAGGAGCGACACACCCTCTACCTTCGAAAAGAGGTTCTTAGGATATGAATTTTTATGCCACAGCAGAGAAAACAGTATGTAAAGCAAGAGGCTGCCTTGAGAAACATAAAATGACACGAATCATGCTGGGAAAACTTCAGTATGACTCAACCCGCAGTATGAAGAGAAACTTGGCTTCCCTAATGTCACGCAACGTTTATGTAGAACCAGACAAAATGATCACTGTTCTAATTGAATACGCTGAATGCCTCGGGTCTATTTTGTCAATTTAACAATAAAAAGTTATATAAAAACAGCCCAAAAAAACAACCTTTTGTTTTCTACTAATCTTAGGATGCTCAAGTTCGAAAATTTGTCAAGCAGCATGGCACTGAAGGCGGCACGATTCTCCTGAGCTACCTCACATGACCTTAGCAACCAGTTATAAAAATAAAATTAGGGGAACAAAGGCGGCACACATTTCAAAACATGAGTCAATGCCCAATCGATGAAAGGAACTATTTAACATCATTACTAAACTCCAGTGCCCAAAAGTTACTCCATCGGTCTTCTCGCCAGCGCTGCAGCTTTATTGAACGTAAGAGCGCATATGATGGACAAGGTTCACGCAGGCTTCACTCTCGGTGGACCCTGGTGCAATAACTGCAATACAGACCCCACTTCTAGAGATCTTCATTTATGGCTGGACCTCCCTGGTGCACTTAATGAGTGCCAGGCACCAGCCGGTGTCTGATACAGCCGGCCGCCCGGCACTGCAGAAGGTCCCAAGCCTGCCAGCGGTATGAAGCTGTTCAGTCCATGTAACATGCAAGCTTCTTGCTCTGTTCAGAAGCCTCCAGGGCCAAGGCATTCTGCTGTAACTTGGAAGTTAGAGGTGGCAAAACCCCTTTTAATGAAGTCCTCCTTGCGTATGGAGGAATTTGGCAATTTTCAATCAATTTCTTTAGTTAGACAGGACGGTTGATACAGAATGCCAGATGTCAGAGGTGTCGTTCAGCGGGCTGTCTCAGCTGCTGGCCCATGAGGACCTCTGATCCGTGGCAGAATGGTTCTTTTCAACTTATGCTTTTGAAAAATTGGCCAAGGGCATAGAAAGAGGTGTCTACCTTTGGTAGCAGAGATTCAAGGCCATGGAACATGGCCTTTCCAAAGGCTTCTATCTGCAGATGGTCAGCAGAAGTAGAGAGAAAAGTCATCCTAGGTTTAATCTTCTCTAAATCTGGATTTAGGTCGGAAGATGAACATGAATTCTCTTGCACCAGAGAGTCCCATCAATAGTGCAGGAGCGCTGCACCCTGAAATGCAAGTGAGAGCGTTCGAAAGACTTGTAGACATGTTAATCCAGATGGGAAACCAGTTATGCTCCCTAGAATAACTCAACCATATGCATTAATAAGCGGGGATGTCCAGTAGTCAACTACTGAGGAATAAGAAGATTCTTCTGGTAGCACAAAACTAGTCTTCTCCGTACTTCCATCCATACTCCGATCGGCCATCTAAGAAGTGTAATATCCTAACAGTTGACGGATTCCTGAGGAAGCCACAAGCAGATAAGATGCTACTAGTCGGGCCCAACGCAGACAGGTGGCCACCTTTCCCACACCAGAGTATCTATTTAAGAACGATCAATAGCAGTCATTTGAGACAGCTCAATACCAGCAGCGAGTGCCTTATAAGCACAACAACAAACTGTCGTTTAGAATGGCAACAAGAGAGTTATGAGACTCTAGTCAAAAGTACTCAACAGAACATTAGTTTCGAAAAGGAATTTGATTCATTGGTTTATGCCCGCCGACCAACCTTACTGTGTGAGAAACTGGTGGAGTGACCGGCCACGGGGACCACCTGATGCAAGGAAGATCAGGCATATTTTGTGTAACAGAAAACAGGGCTTTTCTTAGCTGTGGAAACCAATTGAATATTTGAAATGCATTCTCACTGTGTACATCAGTAGAAGAGAGGAAAAAGCAGAACTGGAGGTTCACATGAGGATCCGAAAGGCACTCCATAACATTCTGGCATAGAGGACTGTATTGTCAATGTGAGACAGTAAAAATTAATTTGAGACGAATAACTCAATTCTGCGCCCGTCTAATGCAGGGAGTTTACAGTCGAGCAGCCAAGAATTCACTCAGCATAATGAAGTGCATAAGTAAAAGCCTTAAATGACCAGAGTGATCACTGCAGTGTCCTGATGCGGAGACTCACCCACTGTGACCCCAAGTGACGGGGACACCGGCCGCCCGCACACGCCAGCTATGGCTGAAGGCATTTTATCTGCGTATGGCCGGAACTCGCACAGAGACAATCCGTTACATTTGTGTCTACATTTTTTGCCAACAATTCTATCAATTATTAGAAATTCTGGCAAAGACAACTTAAGAGCTATGTATGATGTACCTTTCTAAAGACGAAGGCCTCAGATACACTGTACATCTGGGCCACTCGCACCGTTGTCCCTTTGTATCTAAAACACAAAAACGAATCTTTAAAAACTAAAAAGAGAAAAACTGAAATTTGCTAGAGTTTAGTGAGTTAAATATAACTTGTGGCCCCGTCATGCACTGCTTATGGCCTCACATATTACATCACTCATGACATGTTAAATGACATCACTGATGATATCAACAAACCAACCTGATCCTCAATTTACTCTATGAACCACTAGCTCATTACTAAGGTGTCCACAAGCAAATACAGCACAGGTTGATTATGTGTACGTGCACGAAATAGAAACAGTGCAGTCCTGTACACAAGCCTGGTTCACTATGGTAAAAGTTATATGGTGCATACTTTAGCTACCAGTGAAGTTTTAACTGCAAGCAGTACTTCATTTATACAAGGTAACCAAGGGTAACTGGAGTGAGTTGCCAACATACGTTTCAATTAGCTTGTGGCTTGAATGCAAGGCCTGTTGCTAAAATGTGAGAAAAACTAAAACTTCTCCTTGCAAGACATTATTCGTCTGAAGACTTCAGTGCACACGCTGACGTAAGAGTGGTGATCTAGTGCTACTGATAATTTATATATCAACTGGGGAGTTATAAAGTGCAAATATATATATTTCCAGAAGTTCAGTTAAAAATTCAGACACAATAGGCATTGTTGTAGTATGTATATTTTATGGATGTCTCTCCGATGGGTCAAGTCGCAGTACGATTGTAAGCATTGTTCTAAAGGAGTGCGCCACTCTGCTCATTTCAGGAATAAGTGTAGGGTACTTTTACAAACTACGGAGGGCTGTCTGTAGGGCCTGCTTGTGCTTGCTTTGTCATTGGCTGGTGCAAAGATGTGAAGCCACTGACGTAAAATTCTAAGTCAGAAGTGGTATTTAACTGGCAGATCTCATTATGGTAAACAAAGAACAAGCACTATTTCGGAAGGTGTTCAAGATTTATACGTTTGATCGTATTAACTTGTACAAAGATATTCCACTTCATATGAACCTGAATACCACTAAAACAGCACATAATATCTACTAAATGGGGGTGATTTCACAGATACAATTCAAGTCCTGCATGCTGCAAAAGGTTACGGACATTAGCACCACAGAGGAGATGAAAAACTGGCTCTGCATGTAGCCTGCCGCGTACCTTCCAGTTTGAAAAGTGCATAGCAAACTGCCAAGTTAATTGGATGATGCCATCAGTAATGTCATCTATGATGCCATTCAACATGTCAGGAGGCATGTAATATGTGGGTCATAAGTGGTGCATGGTGGGTGCAGAAGCTCTAGTTAGCTCAGTAAACTATAACTGGTGAATTTCGATTTTTCTTTGTTTTTAAACATTAGTTTTTGTGTTCATTCAACACCCAACTATAATGTCACTCTAACCTTTGAGTTTTCAGTGAGTTGCTAGGGTATTTCTGGACAACCCCTCCCCCCAAAGTGCTAGGGGATCAGAAGATACCCGAAACTTTCCAGGAAGGAGCGAAGGTGGACATTTTTGTTTTGGAACGTTTTGTGATGAAGTTATTAGCAAAAGAAAAAACACATATGTTCTATGTATATATGTGTGCATCTCTCTATATACACACATGCATATATAAACACATACATATATACACATATATATATATACACACACACACACACACACACACACACACACACACACACACAGTGGGGGTTTTAGGGTTCAGGGGTACGACTGGTCATGTACGTACTGACAGACAACGGTTAAATATAATGCAAGGCTACAACAGACTGATCCGTTCTAAACAGAGTGCTTGGTCTTTTTGATAAAAAAAAAAACCTTTTTTGTATATTTTGAGTTTCTATGTTTGATTGGACTTTGACCAAAAATTCTTCTTGAAAATTCTGTTGCTTCTGCTCATCTATTTGTACATAACTCCTTTTTCCTTCCACCCCGAGAGAACAATGTATTTGTTGCAGTGTTATTCTCAGCAGCATTAGGCATTGACGTAGTGAATTTTGAGTAATGGTGGTAGACCTTGTGGACGGAGTGTGTAAGGAAGGTTCTGCCCACCCCAGAGCAATCCACGACAGGGTCATCCATTCTGTGGGCCTTTGAAAAGGACCCATTGGTCTGCAGTGCCAGGGTACCACGCGACAGACCTATGAAGGGGCATCAGTGCCGATGCGGGGTGCTCACCCAGATTAGAAAGGTGGTCCTATGGGTAATTCGCCAGCGCGGTTTCACCCTTTAACAGCTATGAAGTCTGACTGGCAATTAAGGAACACGTTGTTTTATTACATGTTTTCCTAAGAAATGTTGTGTGATGTCAGTTTTCAAACTGTTGCTTGCAAGTTTCTGAAGATGGAGAAACAGACAAGTGGTTGGCTGGCATAGTGATGGTACTTACGATGTAGCATGGCTCGCAGAAGGCCTTCTTATCCAGGGCATAGAAGGGATGCCCCCTCAGGTTGTTGTTGCAGGTCATACAGGTGAAGCAGTCAACATGGAAGACCTGGTCCATGGCTGTGCATCCGGTGCCTTCTCCGACAACATTCTCCCCACAGCGGGAACAGCGTCCTGGAGAAAGGAGGGAGCGCAGATAAAGTCAAGAGGCGCGCGCTCACCGGCGATGGCTTAGTCTATCTCTAAAATAACTACACATTGCACAACATTTTCATACAGCGCTTTCACTATGCTGTACGCGACAAAACTGCTCTGCACTGTGTTCACTTTTCCCCTACAGAACACACAGGTTTGTTTATTCATTAACAATTGACTAGATCTTTGGATGCATTATCATAAAATATCTTTATTGATTTATTATGCGTCTACCTGCTTTCTCTTTCAATATATCTCTTTACTCATTTAACATATTTGTGGCATGCTAATTATATCACATTGAGTTCATTCCTGGAGCCCATTTATTTTGCTATGAAATTTGGGATTCTGCCTTCTGTAGTGACCGCAGCCTCATAACCAGGCCCAGGCGTGGGTCGGGGGAGGGGACCGTTTAAAAGAGCAGCCAACTTTATTTCCAGATAGCCTCAATCAGCACTCCGGTAGGTCATCTGTCGGTCTGTGGGTCACCTGCAGAGAGGACATGTGTATGGGATTTAGGGGTGACGGATATTTTTGTCCTTCTAGCATTGAGAATGTCATTTTAGATACATTTGAAACGTAAGGATCAAATCGGAGCTGGAAATTCCCACGTTGAAGTTGAGCTCCCGCCATCTATATCCTTCACTGCCGTGAGGAGATTAAATATATTGTGCACTTTCTCAGGTAAAGTGCCCTTCAGAGCAGGGTCGGATTGGGCCCGGGCAGTGCCAAAAAAGGGGCCCACATTTGCGGATCGGGCACTGTCACGAAACATCATTTGGTTCGTCTCAGACTCATTTGTAGAGAAATGTGTGATAACCTAATCCTTTTAAAGCCCATAGAATCAGTAAGATTGATGAAAACTAAACGCACTTGATTTTAGCCATGTGGGCGAGGTGAGATAAAATGCCCAAATTACCACAACACCTGATCTGGCTGGCGTTGCCACCTGTGGTTTGTTTTTTTTAACCGACATGGCCTTTATTTTAATATCCTGACTAGTGTGAAAATGAAGAAAATCACTGAAAGTCTGTATTTTTTCCTCTGATCAGTATGTATTTTAAACAGTCAACGTAAGGTGAAAGCGCTTTAAAATGTGTTCTAAAGCTGCTTTACTCATCCGTGACTAACAGCAAAACTAAACAAAAACAGAAAAGCCATAAAAGAATATGGATATTTTTATATAAATATTGCTCTCTAATTACCATGCTCTGGCCCTTGCAGAATTTTATAACATGTATGAATTGCTGTTTTTTTATAATTGCTTTAAAAAAAAAAAAAAATAGTTTTACATGCTGTGACCTCAGCGCTAGGGAACTGGAACTATTTACATGAGCACCAGTTACACTACAGAAGATCAAATTCATTTTTAGGTTTCAGCCTGCACAGCGCTTGCGCTGTGCTTGTGAAATCTATTGTTTTTAATTTAAACTTGAAGGGGGCTTACATCCTCTCTTTCCTGGCTTTTCATTGGTTCATGTGCTTGCCACTTTTCCTCCATTTCTATTGGCTGTAGCATATTTTCCTGCATTTACCAATGGTTGTTCCTCATCTGCTTCTCTTATCAGTTTCCCGTAGCCGAAATACTGTTAACATCCGGTTTGGTGGAATTATTTTTTTCATAAAGTTTTGCCTCTTTTGCCTTGCAGCAGATTTATATAGCACAACTTATCCGGAGAGATTACGTGATTTGCCCAGAATCACAGGATGTTGCTCCCCCGGACTCGAACCAGGATCCCAAGCTCTGAAAATCAGCAGCTCTGGTCGCTGCCCACATCCTCTCCACTCCCCTGATGCCTGCAGTGAGCTCCTTCCTTCGTCCCAGACTGTGACCCAGCTTGTTATTCATCACATAGGCGAAGTGGATGCATTACCAATGCTTGCATTATATCGCAATCTCACCCCGAAGGTATTCAAGCATAATGTTTATTTTTAATCATTTTTCAGGCTCCCTCCTGTTGCTGCTTGCCGTAGCTAGAGCTTGAACCTTCTAGAGCCCCGTAACGGCTTCTGTGCTCTCCCATTTGGGTTCTGTTTCTACTTAATCTCCCCCTTGGTGTACAAGTTTGCTTTCGGCCCGTTTATTCGTGGCTGTCCATATTTACTGTATGTTGCTTCATTACTTCACGCACAACACTATTTTCCAGTGTTAAAATAACATAAAATACATCATTTAATTACCTCCCATTTAAATAGCGCAAAATCTACATGTGTGTTAATAAAATTACTAGATCTTTACATACTTTGCAAAACAACACACTTTAATGACACAAAGTAGTTAATCTCAAAAAGGCAACCCGCATTTGCTAAGGTTCTCCGACATCTCACCCGTAAGTGCTGCCTACTGGACACTTACAGTATTATCCCCCAGAACTTGAATTGCGGCATTCAAGACTTCTTTTTTTAAAGCACATGGCGCCTTCTATTCAAAGCATTAGACAGTATTTTCACAATGGAGTCAGTTTAACATTTGTTAATGTAGAGCCATTTACAGGCCATTCAGCGTGAAGGATTTTGTAACTTTTAAAATGTATAAGATCTCTTCCTAGGAAACAGCCTTCCACAAAGTAACACTAGCAACAAGGCTCGCATTTCACTTAGAAGTGAATGCCGAAAGGATATGGCAGCGAAAGTATGTTTATTAACTTTGCTTTAAATAAGGCTGCCACATTTGCTGATGTTCTCCGACTACGACCCCAACCGTAACTGATGCCCCCAGGACATTTACAATATTAACTCTCAACAGGGATCGCTGCTCTCAACACTTCTTTTTTAAAGCTCTTGCCGCCTTCATTTCAAAGTATTACTCTATTTTCCATCTGGCATCATTTTAACATTTGTTAATGTAGAGACATACTTTAAGTTATTAAAGGGTTATGACAAAGTTAATAAACATTGTTGGATGCATTTGATTTTTGCTCACCAAGCTAATACAAAAAATTGTATCATTAATCACATAGGCGAATCCTATTGCATTCATCAATGCTTGTTACTTTAGGCATTGGGTCAAAAAGTGATTTACCCAAAATCACAGGATGTTGAGCCGACACCGGAACTGGAACCTGGTTTCCCACTTGCTAAGTCAGCAGGTTTGCCTGTAACACCACCTCCTCTCTATTTTAATAAAAGCCTAATAAAGGTTGCATCACAGCGAGGCCTATGCAAATACACACCAGGAATCCAGGAAGGCTTCTCTTACTTCACCCCATCCCCAGCCCTCCATAGCCTCTGGGCAATGGAGGGCTAGGGAGGGGTCAAGAAAAAGGACACAGCTACTGCTGCTCTAGTGCGGGCTGAAATGTGAATGGCCCATAGCTAGAAAATCCTGCCCCCAACCCCAGCGAGGCCCCTGCATACTCCCACCCTCCATTGCCTGAATGTGATGGCCTGGCAGGCGAGGGGACAGGGGCAAGACACTGCTTCTGGGCCAAGCCGGCCCAACGGGGTCGGGGCCGAGGTAAGAATGGCCCAAAGAAATGGAGCAACACCTGGCCCCCCAGTAAGGCCGATTGTCACACTTACCACCCTCCCCGCCCACCATCGCTTGAAGAGCGATGGCCTGGCAAGGCAGGAACAAAACAGAGGCCCTTAAAAAACGGCCCATGGATCACCCTTAGGCACCGGCCCTTGGGCCAATGCCCGACTGCCCGCCTTCCCAATCTGAACCTGCTTCAGAGGGACACACGCTTCTGCACCCATTACATCCTTTACCGATCACCCTGGTTCTTCTCTGAAGTGCTGGTCAGAGGAGAAAGCCCGGAAGAGCGCACCGCGATGGCATCTGTACACGGGAAGAGACACTGCTACCTATTCCCATTCAGTGGGATGCAAGTAGAGCCCTGGAGTGATGCCCGGCAGGAGACATGATGGACCAGGTCTCGTCTGAGAGAAAGATCTCCTTTGAACCTCAGGCAGCTGGATTAGGCTGGGAGGGAAGAGGTAGCGCTCCGCAGCTGAAATAGGGACTTCACAATCTGATTTTATTTCTGGTGGCCACAACTCTAGCATACTATTGAAGCTGCAAATCATATACGCAGGAAAGGAAAGGCATGCTGCTGTAAAACTGGGAGCAGAAAGCCTGAAAATGTTATTAGGATTGCCTAGGCTTCCCTACCAAAACTGCCTTGTTTAATCTTTCAAACGCCTCGAGACACCCCATCACAAGGAGGAAATCTACTTGCGCCTTAAGTCAGAAGTCATATTAGCCAGAAGCATTCAATAAATCCTGCCTGAATTTTATCATCCAACAATTTACTCCAGTGCTGGTGCTGCCATGAATCTGCTGACCGAAAAGTTCAATGGGGTCAAAGCCAGATCACTGAAGCCGCTTGGCCATGTGGTGTTTCCCCCCTGTGGCTGGCGCGTGAAGACATGCCTGTGACAGAGCAGCATGCTTTCTGCCTGTGGAAGACCCTGGACCTGGAAATGGAGTTGTAGGGACCACCAGGTAAATGGAACACTTTGGTCCAAACGGAGCTGATTACACACCTTTGGGATTCAGCATCACCTGAGTGACATCAGGACCTCTCTCATGGATACATGCCAAACACACGTCTGGGACCCTCTCAAGCAGGACGTCAGCACACAATTCTCAGGCACTCTCGCGTGCAGCTCAATATCGTGTCCACTTTGGAAAGACCTCCAGTAGTGCTGGACTCCCAATCTGAACTTTTCTCCTCTCTGGTTCTACGGCTAACCCTCTCAATAAATGTCAAAGGTCTCGAATGGACTCCGTGACCTCCCCACCTAGGCAGACAAGCAAACTCAACAAGGTAGAGCCTTGTATGGTCTCTTGTCCTCATCTGCTTTTTGGATTCCTGTGGTGCAGTAGAGGGCTGGCTGCTTAAGAGGCCTCTTAATTTACATAAACATGAACCAGCTTCTTAGAGATCCCTTGACAGAAGAGACTGAAAGCAACACATCGGAGGCATTGGGAAGCATAGTAGATTCTTTGCAGATCACCCGCTGAAGTAAACTGCAAACATAACACTGCAGAAGAGGGTAACGTGTTGTACGATGGCAACAACCCGCTTCATTTTATATTTTGCGGATGCCATGATGAAAAGAAAAGGAACAGAGAAACTTTTAAGTTCTTTCAGTAGCCCACACCCACTCCTCAATTAGGATGGTGTGAAGTGGTTCTAAGGACAAACAGGAACTGTAGGGAAAGACTAGGTGGACTTCCAATTGCATGAAAGCACAAGGAACCACAAGAGGGTATCTCTTATAAACTTGAAGCAGTAGCACCCCGACCAGAGGATTCCCAACCACCGGGGAAGGAACAAAGGCAGGTCAAGAAAACTAGATGAGGCCAATCAGGGGTTTATCCGGCCTTTCAGCATACGTGGAAGACACACCGCATGCAATGAAGCAAGTACTAAGGCAGCACTAATGCTCCATCAATCAATCACACGTTTATAGAGCGCGTCAATTCACCCCGGAGGGTCTCAAGGGCTGGAGATGCCGACTGCTGCGTGGTGGTTTGATCATTCAAACAGCCGGGTCTTTAGCCCTTTCCTGAATTGCTGGAGCAACGGTGCGGTCCTGAGATGCAGGGGGAGGTTCTTCCATGCCTTGGCTGCCAGGTGCGAGAAGGATAGACGTGGCTCTCAAGAAAGAACCGTCTTGTTCTTAGAAAGATTTAGCCCTTCTTTGCAGCACTGGATGTCTGTGCCTTTCATCCCTCGAGGTCAGTGGGCTCCAAGAAGCCCTCGATGCTATCCAAGCATCACCGCGTGAGAGCGAACGCCTGCCACATCATCAGCCTTATGCAAGATCTGGACACAAGACGAGGCGTTTCGTAACAGCGTACTGCGGCTTCTGTCGATGAAAGCCGCTCTTTCACCCTCCACGGAGCGTCAGGCTCCAGGATATGCTTGTGACACCCATCAGAATAAATTAAACACAACTTCATCCTATCACTAACAGGCCTCTGGCTGCAGCTGATGCTTTCCACCAGGGGCGGATTGGCACTGCGGGCACTCGGGCATTGGCCGAAGGGCCGGTGTCTCAGTGCCCTCTGTGGGCCGGTTTTTTTCCTCCCCTTTCCCAGTCCACAGAGAGTGCTCACTGTGGACTGGGAAAGGGGAGGAAAAAAAACGGCCCACAGAGGGCACTGAGACAGAGAAAGGAAAGCAGCTTCGCTGGGCGGCCGTACAGCGATTATCAGCTGTGGCCTCTCCTTCACCCCCTGCCCTGCAAAGCAATCAGGCTGAGGGTGGGCTGGGGAGGGGTGATTGTGTGCAAGAATCGGCCTCCCTGGGGGCCAGGTGTTGCTCAGGCCTTTGAGCCATTTTCACCTCGGCAACACAGTGTTTGTCTGAACACCTCGTCCACAGCCCTTCACATTCAGGGCATAGTGGGCGAGGAAGAATGGGTCTTGCTGTGGGGGCCAGGTTTTTGGAACTCACACCATCTTCACCTCAGCCTCCCCCTGGCTACCATGGATGACCCAGCAGCTGTGTTTTGTGCTCCCCTGCCAGGACATTGCCCTGAGGCCGTGGAGGGCTGATTAATTTACTAATAGCAGGGGCCTCACTACTGTTCATGTGCTCCTGCACTGGAGGGCTGAGTAGGTTAGTAATAGCAGGGGCCTCGCTGCTTTTCAGGTGCTCCTGCGCTGGAGGGCTCGAATAATTTTGTAACAGAAAGGGGCCTTGCTGTTTTTTTAGTTGCTCAGCTTGTAGGCCATTGTCACCTTGGCCCTGTGTCCTTCACAAGAACAGTATCCTCCCACTTTAATTCCTTGTGTGTGCATAGGCATATGTGGCCTGATGCCAGAGTTGCAGAGATGGGGAATCAGGTTTGAGTCCCAGCGCCTGCTCAACACCCTGTGATTCTGGGCAGATCACTTCATCGCCCAGGCCCTTAAATAAAAAATCGGATCTTGTGTACTGTAATTGGTGCTCATGAATTGAACTCAAATAGCCTTTGTCTTGGGCTGAATTCACACTATATAAAACTGTCAAATGGAAAAACAACTATAAAAAATAACCATTTGTTCATGCTTTATGATTCTGGAAAGGGAACATGATAATTAAAGAGGACACTTTATAAAAATATGTCCGTATTTTTTAACACAGCTTTTCTGATGCAAAATTTTAATTTAAATTTAATTCCCCTTAGTGCCTCCCTGTCTGGTTTTCTTATGTTGTGGAGGCTGCGCTCTGACACTTAAGTCATTCTGTACCTCTTGTCGGATGCACCATTCTACTTCTACTGTTCTTTTGTTATTCTGGGAGAGTCTAAGCTTGCACTAAGATAACATTTCATAGTATTCATATTTTCCAGTGACTCCCTCCTCAATGGGGGATCTTGTTGGGTGATGTTTGTGGCCTGCCTTTCCCTGCCCAGCTCCTGCCTCACCTCCATATGGGCACACCCCTTACTCACTGCCTGAGTAAGGGGTGGGAAAACAGCAGGCCCATAGGTTTCTGTTTCACTGCTCTGACCACACCCCCTTTCTCATGAAAGGGCACGCCCCTTGAATGCGGGCCACGCCCCTTGAATGCGGGCCACTTTTTTCATCAGTGCCTGGGCCAAATTGTGATCCCAATCCGACCCTGCTTTCCACGCACAGACATCCGGGCTCCACACCACTGAAAGTTCAGGAAGAAATATTCGGCAAGACAGCAACACTTGAAATGCTTGAACGAACCCCGACACTCCGTTGTACTCCTTTCAACCGGAACAATAAACCTGGCAGAGCCGGCCTCCTGCGTGGCATCGGCGGGTCCTGAGCACCCCTAGGAGAGCTCCTGTAAAAGATGCCAAATGGTGGAGGGCTCAACCGGAAGGAGTGATCCTCCTCGGCACAGGAAAGGCCGCCATTTAAGCTCTCAGAGCATCTCGTGACACTTCCCTCAAAAACAAAGGAATGCTGTTTTCAATCTCTAAACCGTCCCGAACCTGACGGTTGAAATTTCGTGCAGAGGCAGGTACCGCTGCATAAAACATCCCTGCGCAGCAGCTTTCAGCATAAAAACCGCACCTGAAACTAAATGCGCGCTCTGAATGAGCGCCACAGAGCTCCAGTCCCTCATTTTTTTTTTTACGCATTTACCTTTAACTGCAATGTGTTCTATGTGCTTCACTCCTTGCATTAAACATCAGTGACGCTCAATTGTCTTCATTCATTCATTTAATCTCCTATCTGCTTTTTTTTTAACATCCTTTTAATGGCATTTTATGGCGAACGGTGCATGTATTAATTTGGCATACCAATTTCTCGTGGCATTTATCCCAATGACACTTCCGGTGTCCTAATATCAACATACCTCGTTTGCCAGGACACCTTTAACCTGCCTTTCCACCCCCGCCTCCTACAGCCATTGGACCATCTCAGCACCATCTACCAAAAACGTGCCTCTCATCTCTGATCATGGATTTAAGTTCATCAGAGTAATGAACCCTGGTTTGGCAGTGCCTGGAGCTGTCAAATCGAGAGCCTCATGCTTACAAAACCATCCCAATGAAGCGTGGATCTAAAACTCAGAGGAAGGTTGTTCATCACGTAAACAAACACGACTGTAGTTTACTCAAGTCACAGACACTGAAATCTGGAGTCAGCACAGGTCACGCCTGTCACCATTAGAGACCTGGTTCGCCCTCAGTGTTCGGATTCATCACCACCACCATGGTCACCGACTCGAAGACAACGTGCTCCACAACGTGGCCGCTCCTTTCCTACATGGTATCTCCTCTGCAGGCCTTTCCCAAATCACTTCTGCACCTGCCGGCTGTACCTCCGACCAAAACCCAAGTTGTTTCCATAGAACCTCCTCACCAAATATAGCGCCTTTGATCTGCTCTGGTCACTGCACAATCTCCCTCCACATACCCCTAAATATTTCATTTGTTACTTAAGATTCCCGGCTCCCTTCTAACGCATGGACCAAAGGCAAACTTCATAGAGCGACAAATCACTTTTTGCACCAGGACTGCTCCTCTACTACCATTAGAAACCCATCTGGACGCACTCTAGTCTTTACTACAACTTTAGATATCTTGCACCAAATTTCTACTTCAAAGAGGATTCGTTTACACGAGGAATCGCGGGACAGCTGGAAGCCTAACCACCTTGGCCTCATTAAATAGGATTCTTAAATGCAAGTTTAAAAATAAAATAAAGAACATAGACCACTCCCTCGGACTTGCAAGTGGACAAACAAGCATTCCAAGAGCACCGCAGAGGGTCTTTGGGATACGTTACAGAAGATGCGCTCGCACTCTTTTCTTTCATGAGAATTGGTGCAAACCTATATCCTACAAGCTGTACTGGCCAGCAGGGTGAACGCGGTTCACACATGCAACTTGCAACCCCTGTATTTCCACATCAGGCTTTGACTGACTGGTATGAGGCCAACTCTATTCCCTCGTGCAACTCCCGCTGTCATCGGTCTCCTTCAAGGTGATCCTAGTGAGCATGAAGACCTCGACCCTTCGGTGCAATGTGCACGCGCCGCTGAGCCCAGCAGGAGAGGTGTCCTGGTCCCATGGAGCTACAACTCTCTGAAACACTCATGGAAGGCTGACACATCAACGCTAGGAGCTGCCTTACACTAAGTGAAGGCTTGATCACTCGAGGGTCTTCAGCTGCTGGAAGGTAAATGCCTCCGTCACTGGTCTTGACAACTGGATCAAGTCTGAACAAGTCTTTGATGAGGGGAAAGAGTCGTAGATCCTGTGCTTTCACTCTCCCAGGGATTGCCAGCATGCATGTCACTGCATGAGGAATTCGGCATTTATTTCCATTTTTCCTTGAATTAGAGCAAGTCCATATACAGTTTCTAAATTCCAAAACTGTGTCAAACTGAAGCAAACTCTACCTGAGCACCAGTAACACTGATTTCGCTGAGCCTGTGATCTACTGTAATCCCGGCACACTCAGTTGCCAGTTCACGGTCAGGTACAGAACCACGGTGAACGCCCTTGCGGGATGCACCACTGTGTGTCAGGGATTCACCTGAGAACATCCAGGCCTCACAATTTGAGCCAGGAGCAGAGGGTGTGCCAGTTAATGTGGCTATTAGGGCTGGTGGTGAAGCTCTGCGTGCCAGCGCTGGATGTTACCCTTCTACCATCTTTCGAAGCCTGCGCTGTACATGCGCTCACACATTACTGTCAGTCTGCATGGTACATGCGAATGGGCAAACACATCCCCTCTGTCAGCAGGGCCATGAAGGTGTTAGTCAGTTGAACCTGGAAGTCAAGCTCCTCTCCCCTAGGGCACTGATTTTGGGCATTGGGGTTGGCAAGCAAATGATGACAATGTTTCAGTCATTACCTCATCGCCCACTTGCTTGTACCAATGCAGTTTCTTTTCCATTTTCCTGTTTTTACTCATTGTTTTGGCTAACTTTTAACTTTGCAATGTCATGAAGTAGTTTTGCTATTAATCGCTTGAGGGCACATATGTACAGAGAAAGAATCCGCCACCTCTGCTCCCGACCACAGCCGTTGAATAGAGTTAGAAGCAGGTAAAGAAATTAACTATGAGAAACAATTAGCAGTTATAGTAGGTGAAAAGTTGTTTTGCTGCCTCATCAGGGTAGGGGCAGAAGAATACATGGAAGCCGACTTGAGAACGGTCGGTGATGGCGATGTGCAGCTCAGACTTATGAAGACACGCAAGCAGCATTTGGAGCTTGGACTAACGAGGGTTTAGAAAAACAAACTAACTACCAGGTCTCAAGGATATTAGAAGGCAATGCACCACTGTCCAGCTCAGAGAGTTGGCAAACAAATGAAAATTTGGCAACTTCCAGAATCCATTGATCATCAATCAATTTCACTGATGTACCAACAGTACGAGTTTAAAGACTAATAATGTTAGAGTGTAATGAGGAACTTAGTTCAGCCATAGATGGCATCAAACGTAGATGACATGAATCAAATGATAATAAGGGGGCGTGTGCTCCAGGATACGTGCTAATAATGCTCATATTGGAGGAATGAGAACAGGAGCAAACAGCAAGTTGTGGGGATGGTTGAAGAGCCTGTGTTTACAGATGTGGCAGTACAGCACACGTCCTTAGCAGCCCTGCATTTGTAGCGCGAAGTGCCCCAAGTAGAGTGACTAAAAGAAAAGACATTGTCAGCCCACACACGCAAGAAGGAACACTTAAAAAGTACGTACAATAAATGAGGTGCACCAATGTTTGCAAAATCTTGTGTCGCAGGTGGAGATGCGGGTAACAAGACTAGCAGACTTTTCCATAATGTGAATATAGATGGCAAACTGGTCAATGTTCCAGCTGACTTGGGATCGTTACACACCTTTTTTAGGGAAGGTTACATTTCTTGGAGTTTTGAAGGGAAATTACAGCACATGTGAATGTTTGACAATCATGTATGTGGCCGTGGAGCAAACCATGATATTTCCGCATAGGATCACGAGACAGAGAAAAGAATGCCCAAGAGTTTTTCTAGAAATTGATTGCGCCGAAGGTGGTCACATGCAGAACTAGGTATGCCAGTTGTATGTAAGGTGTGCACTGCTCGTCACCACATGCAGGAACCATTAGAGAAGGATCTCAAACAGAAAGAAGGTCGTTGCAAGTTAACAATGATCAGGAGGCAGGTGTACCCGTGTCTAGAACTCCAAGAAGGAGACCCTAACACCACCTAGGGAGATGGGTAGCCTTGGCTGACGATTCTAAAGATGCTGTAATGTTAGGTGATGAACTGACATTTAGGGCCAGATGTACGACCAAGCATTTTGCGAGTCGCAAATAGCGACTCGCAATTTGTGACTCGCAAAATGCTATGTACAACAGTGTCAGAGACACTGATTGCAATTCCCAATGGGGTTGCAAAATGCGAGGCTCATGAATATTAATGAGCCGCTCACAATTTGCGACCCCATTGGAAGTGGCTGGCCCTCCCAGGGATGGTGGCCTGCTGGGCGCAGCAGACCTCCATGTTTGGGACTGCTTTTCAATAAAGCAGTTTTTTTTATTAATGCAGCCCGCATTTAAAAAAAAAAAAAAAAAAATGAAACGTTGGTTTTATTTTTTAAGGGCAGGTAGTGGTCCCTGGGACCACTGCCTGCCCTTAAAAAATATTTTCAGAGCCTGTCACAAAGGAGAAGGGGTCCCCTGGGAACCCCTTCAAATTTGCAACTCCATTACCACCCTCTGAAGAGGGTGGTAATTTGCGAGTATTTTGCGACCACAATTGCGGTCGCAAAACATTGGTACATGGCTTTGCGGGCGCTATTAGGAAGGGAACACCCCTTCCTAATAGCGAGTCGCAAAACCTATTTAGCGAGTCGCAAATAAATTGCGACTCGCTAAAAAGGCTTTGTACATGTTTTTGCATGCGCAAACGGGTCGCAAACCCGTTTGCGCATGCACAAACAGGTCGTACATCTGGCCCTTAGTGTTTGATCTTATCTTCTACGTTTTTACAAGACGCCATCTCTGGCTCTCATCCAGTACATAGCAGCATTTATATTCTGAAGAATGAGCCTGGCCAAGCAGCTGATGCTTAGTACATCCCACACTGCAGATGACCAGAGGTTAAACACAATTTTGGAGGCATGCATTAGGAAAAGGTCAGGTTTTGTATGACTTGCTGAATGGTTAAAATATTAAAGAACATGCACGAGTTACAAGAAGGTGAAGTTAACTCACCTAGAGACCTGAATTAAATCCCAAATCAATCAAGATGATTGGTGTACATAAAAACCAGAGTGAAAGGGTAAGGACCATTGGGCATCATGAGTGTGATTCCCACTAACACTCAATACAAAGCAGTTCTTTATTTTCTCATTACAGGTTCCTTCTGACATCAGAAAGCGCATGTAGTGAGAAAGCAGTGTCACTACTCACTTGCATTACAAGCCCGCCCAGATACCTCGTAACACTTCTGTAGGAGTTTGCAGAACTGACTATTATACAGTAGTACGGATTTCAAATGAGTCATTGTATGCCTTGTTGAAAAGAAATTCCCTGATTCAAGTCTCACTATAGTCCTGTTTCTCTACTTCCAATCACAACAAAAATCCTAAAAAAAAGTAATTGCTGCAGAAGAAACGCCCTCTTTAACATTCAAACTTGACTGAGCTCAGCTATCCTACATGTACCTCTTACACCAGTCTCAACACTTACCCTGAACCCCAAACCCTAACGCAGTGGTGTGCTGCAGTACATATGCTGTTAACCTTCAGCAAAGAGACCTTAAGTGTGGTAACAGTAATACTAAATATAAAATGGAAATAACTATTTAAATAAATAAATTCTGGCTTTGCATTATTAACAGAATTGCAACAGATTAAGAAAGTGTTCAAGGCAGAGGCATAAGAAAAACCCCAGCCAGGTGGCTATTTTTGCGTGTAATGCCCAGATGCGTATTATTTCAGGTGCTGCCACATGCACAATTCAGGGTGAAGCCCCTCTTTAGCAGGTGAGATCTCCGGCCCATCGAGTCTCCAGCAAACCCAAGTAGACGCAGTTACAATGAGCCCCAATGCAACCATTAGCCATTACCAGTATTACTGTCCTCATTGGGTAGTCTACGATGCACAATCATGCCTTTTGGGAACAGGTGGGAGAGAAGCGCAGAAGGACATTTCCAGAAGGTCCTGAGCTAAAGCAAGACTTCAGGCAGAAGCGAATACACTGAATGGGAGAAGGGTGGACTCAGCCCTTACCAAAGTAATCCTCGGAGGGAGGGTGCTCCATGTCAAACAGCATCTTCTTGGTCAGACGTTCGAGCTCGTCCTCAGGTCTGACTGCAGACGCAGGACCAGATGTTGGGTATCCGCCCTTGAAGGAAGAGAAGAGAGGACATTATAGCCGGGTGTATACAGTCCAGTAACCAGAAACCACAAAACTATGCCTACTGTCCATGTATGCAGTCCAGGAAACACAAAGCAATGCCTACTGACCGATGCAAAGACCCTTCAAATACTCAATAGGCCTTCTAACTTACTAATGGGCAACAAGAAGCTGTTCTTAGGTATGCACATGATTATAAATGCAATTTCAAATTTTACTTCAAACTGTGTCAGATTCCATCAAGCTGGATCCGAGTGAGCAGAAAAGAGGTTTATCAATTACCCAAAAGGATTGTCGAGTCGCTGACACAACCGGAAATGAGGAAGTCATATGAAATTATGGAAAACCTCCTCTTGACGGTGGGCACGAGGTCGTACCAGGCAAATTGTAATAGATATTGATTTCTATGTTTTATAAAGACCACACGTCTTGGGGAATGACCCACGTCAGGTCCATGTCCTACAATGGCCTTGCTTCTCATTACCCTCAGAACACATGCACTGGGCCCCTCTGCTGAGTCTGCACAAACCATCAAGGATCAACCTGCAGGCACACAGGAAGTGGCCTGGAGTCTAGAGGGGTCTTCTTTGCAATGCACCCACCCCAGCACCACTCCAGACAAACAAAACTCCTTGGCCCTCACTCCATCACAGCACCACCTACCTGTGTGGATATGAGACACTGCCAGGAAGTAACAGCCAGGTGGGTAGGCGAGAAGGCTTGGAAAGTGCCGGACAGACCATTTCTGCCCGATACTGTTCGCTGGTGGAGGGGGTCACTCGGGAACAGCTGGTGTCCCATAACCAAGGGTTATTTAATAAATCTCCAAGGGAACCCATGAACCACAACACGAAAAAAGAGAACATCTTCCGGAGAAGAGCTCACAACTTTTTTCAGGTAATAGTTGCATGATCTGCAATCTCTTACACACCCTTAAAACATGAGCACACAACACAAGTACTATCGGTGCAACTTAACCAAACCATATGTCTTAACCTTAAGCACGTCACCCACCTTCGCCATAATGAGTCATACTACAACCCTTCCACCTCCCAAAATTCATGGACGCCAATAATCAATTTGGGGTGCAGTGGAAGAGTGCTCAAGGATTTGAGGTGTCCACTGCACCCCAATTATTGTCTTATCACCAAAGTTTGGAAAGGGACCTGTTTTACTTGCTGGCAATATGGCCAGTGCCATCCATGTTATGCCACCACTACTGTTGGTGATCACTTCATCTCATTGGCAACCTTAATGCATAAAGGGGCAATAGCCCTGGGCAGCAGACTGCTCTGCTGTTCTCTCTTTCCCACTCACCCCGTCCACAAATGTAAAGAGATGTCACATGCACCGCTAAACAAAACACAGCTATGGAAATTACCTCACCCTTGACGTGGAGTAATTCGACAACCCTAGGGACAACATTTGGATGTAAATTTAGGCAAAATTAATCCAATGTGCTTATTTTTGGGCATACACACGTCGCCCCTTTTAAGTTGAAGTTTTGCAGTATATGTTTGCAGCTTCACGAGTAATATTCTAAAGGGCTCTGATGTTACACATTTACCTAGTCGAGCATCACCGAAACATTAATTTGTTATTGTCAGGGAATAATCAGTGCTTTATCATAATTGGATCATTCCAAAATGTTTATGGGATCAACATTTTGTAGGTGTTAAAGTAAAATGCTGTCTACAGGCACTTAAAATAAAAAAATAACTTACAATCTTCCTAGTTGTGCTAAATTTGCAGCCATTTTATGATTGTTATTAAAATAGCGTCAAACCAGTCTTATTGCCCGATAGCTTCGAGGTGTAGACCTTCAGTGTCCATTTAAAAAGTAATAACCTGCTTGGATTACACAAGTCCTACGTCTGTACTGCTTCCTACATCTGCGTGCTGCTTCCTACGTCTGCGTGCTGCTTACTAGGTCCGCGTGCTGCTTACTAGGTCCGCGTGCTGCTTACTAGGTCCCCGTGCTGCTTACTAGGTCCGCGTGCTGCTTCCTACTGCTGCACGCTCCAGTCCCACTCGCTCGTGGAACAATTACAGCGCGCATCCTGTGCTTGACCAACTGCAGTCAACAAGAAGAAGTCAAGCAACAGAAGAGCAGCACTTAAATACCACACCACCAGGGACTGGAAAAAGGAACACATCCTGTGCCTCGAGGTCTGGTGGTCAGAAAGAGAACAAACCAGGACCACGCGCTTGCAACTTTAGTGACCGCTTAGAATCCTCGGAAGTAAAGATGATGGGAGGTGCAAGGACCTCAGTGGTCAGTGGTGAAGGAGCGCGTGTCTGCCAACCACATTATAAGCACTACACTTTCACGTAAAAGAGCGGGGACCACATTACATTTTTGGATGTTGCGCCTCTAAACTAAGAAATGCCACCCACTGGTCAGTGACATCTGAATACCCACGTCCGACCACTTTATGGCTGTACCTGTTGGAAATGTTTTCCTGAGTTGCAGGCATGAGGCCCAGAGAAAACCACTAGAAAAATGTACACCTCGAGAATAGAAAAAAAAACGGAATGTCTATTTACCTTAACGAACAACAATGTAAGGAGGGCATGAGAACAAAATGATTGAATTTGCCTTCTCGTAAAGGTAACTGCAAATAAAAAGAAGCATCAGGCAGCAAGGACCTACATCAAACAGGAGCTGAAAAGGAAAGCAAGTCCAACAAAACAAAAGCACAAAGCACATCCTTCTCCACACCGTTTGGAGGACCAGTGAGAGGTTAGCATTGTGCTGTTCGATGGAGGCGAGATGTGACTCCATCTTACTGTGTGATCAGAAGTGTGGTGGTCTGTAGAAGAGCAGTTCGGACCCATCCAAAACAGTGCTGCTGAGTTCCCATAAATCAACAAGGAGATGCTGGACATGAATTGAAGCCTCCAGGGGATAATTTCTTTTTACATTAAGGACTGAATAAAAACAATCTTTTCCAAAATAGAACGTTGCACGTTACGACTTACTCGTCTCGCTCCCCCGCTGGCTACCTTTCCAATCTAGGTTACAGTCTGGCTTCTCTGCGCAGTCGTCAAGTGTAATTATGGTCTGGCACGTCAATGTCCATGTTGTTCGATTATCTTCAACACCAAGATCTGCTCCATATGTTCCACGTCTGTCACGTCTTCTCACTCGCCATATGCTCCTCATGCCTTAGTACGCCGACGCTTCGGAACGATGTCCATCTCTTCGAACATGGTGTCCTCAGCCCAACTGGGCTCTCTTCGTACTCTCGCTGTTGCCCAAGCAGTAGATAAATGAAAACAACTGAAGTCACATTTGAGTGGTTTGTGTCTTCTAATCGAGTGTTCCTTTAGTGTTCCTCTCCCCACCAACCTCAGCCAAGCACGAAAAGAACGGAGTACGTAAAGGCACTGCCATCGATAGAGAGTGGAACTCAAGATCATTGTGATGGGGGTTGTCTCATGTCCAAACAAAGCTATGTGGCAAACGGATTTGATGGCAGTCCACTCCAAGGTCACAATGTATGGTTTAGATGTCGCTGAACCGGATGGTGATGTGGTGACGAAGGCATACAAAGAAATCCCTGCACAATGCAAAGAATTAATATGCGGTCTAGACTAATACTGCAGTCATCATGCTAATCTGATAGTTGACTCCACAATGGGCCTTCTCCCAGACATACGCCAAAGACCATACCCTGAGTGGCAAACAGGAAGAAAACAGCCAAGGTGGTACCTTCTTCCTGATGCCGTTGTGTTATGGTAGTAAGTTGGCTCTGAAGTGCGGGTACCATGTGAAGTCTCCAGTCCTTGGAAAGTGGGCCAAGCTTCAATCGGCACCAAATACTCCGCAAAGAAGCCCATGTGTAAGTCTGCGAAGCAATATCAGAAGGTAGAATCAGTAACGGCAGGAGAAAGAGGACTCCCTCACACCTCGCTCCATTAGATACCGGCAACTGCAGCGTAAGTCCCTCCCATCCATATTAGCAATGGCATGGAAATTGACAATTAAAAAAAAAAAAACCCTGGATAAGGAAAGGCCTTAGGCCATGAGAATCTTTACTGGAATTAACAACATAGGAGCGATTCCTCCTTGGCTGTATAAAAAATAAACAAAGGGCTTGATGTACAAGGGGCAAGTAAGGGATTTATAAGGTACACTTTTATAGTCCTCTGCCAACACAAATGTAAGCCCATTTTCAGTTATTTAGAATTCTTGTAGCTGACCTAGTCATGATCAGCACTAGCTCCGACTTCCCACACAGTGTGAAGTGCACTGTGAGTAGATGCCCTGGTCCTTTCGAGCTTCGGCATGGATCTCGAAGACAGAGTTCTGGGCTACGGCACGGTCCCTGCACGTGACTACGTCAGAGTCTTCAGGATGTCGCAGCCGCCATCATTCTACTCCAAAGAAGACTGAAAATGCGCAAAGGCCATGACTGCCATATTATCACACTCAACACTCACTTTGTTCTCTCTGCAGCGCATTTCATCGCAGACTAATTCTTCGAACTTGGACTTCTACCTCCCGCTGCGCCTACCTTTGGTCCTTGCAGGGGTGATCTTGACTGGGATTACACTCATGTTCTGGAGGATTTAGGGATCCTGTTGCCTCTGTGGACAGGTTGTCTGAACTGGGGCAGATTGACCTGTCATATTGGTTTGGCAACCTTGGAGGGATTGTGATCAATAGTACAGAACCTTCTAATATTTCCAGAATACCCATGGTCCATACGGCTGAATATCTTTTTACTGAGCTCTATCCTTGCCTTATAATTGTCGCAGAGTACAAGAGTAAACAGCCCAGTGTGTGGAAGCCGACAAACAGATTTAATGGTGATCCCAGGTGCCAGCACCTCTCCAGTACTCCTTCACCACTGTTGTGTCGCTGCTGGATTTCACTCACACCAAAGTTCAGTCTTCAGGAGTTTTCAGAGGCCTAGGTCATTAGGTTCCGCTCTCAGTCCACGGTTCAAGACACTGTGGATGCCCAGCACTCTGCCGCCATGCTTCTCTGCCCTGAAGCCATTTAAAGATCCGATGCAAGTTTGACAAATGATGCTTTTTCCCACTAACTTCTCCACTATCCTTGAGCCATAGGACTGTGGCTCGTCTACTGCTTATCCTTCCAAGTACCACATTAAATGGTTTACTCTCTGGCTCCTGGGCTTGGGTGGGTCTCATAAGATCTCCGTGACCACGTCACCTGCCACCTGGTTCAAGTTTTAAAGTGCTGGTCACATCAACGAACCGGAAGATTCAAAAGGGTCACTTTAAACAAGTCAATTTTTATATTTGTATACAGCCAGATGGCAATCCTAGGCCAGCACAAGCATGGATCTCGAGACCGTACTAACATTTAACCCATTTTAAGTACAAAACACAGAATTGGCCACCAGGGGAAGGACTGCGTCCAACAAACGCTAGTGAGCATGAAAAATGCCTTCCTTCCATCCAGGGAGGTTTAGGCTGTCGACAGTGTACAGCAAGCGGCTTCAACTTTCTAACATTAGCCAAAATGTAGGCCATGTGACTAAAATAATATGTGAAAATCTGTTTTTAATGTAGGTTACCAGCTGCGTGACCTCAAAAACAGGAAGTCTTGTGGTCTGCATCAGTGGACGGCAGTTGAAGAATGCCTCGAAGAGATGAAAACAGCGAGCAATTTACATTTTGAACCAAGAAGTGTGAGATTCTGGAACAAACAAATAAAACCACATCAGTTGCCTGCCTGACATCTTTCTGCTATGTTCCCATACAGTGAAGAGCACCCTTGACGAGAGGAGAGGGAGAGAGAGGTGAGACTTACTGAGTTTACCTTGAGTGGCCACACTGCTGGAGAGGACCACGTCCCAATCTCAAAGGAGCAGGGTCAGTAACTGTCGGGGGACACAACAGCAGTATTGAAGTCTGGAGCATTTGTTTGTGCATTCCTTAAACAGATGACAGTTCAGTCCTTTCTCAGCAAAATTAATTCCAAACGGAACAGTATTGATTCTGGATTGAAAAAAACTCATACATTTGCAGCCCAGGACACTGATGGGCATTGCTACCTACTGAAGGGTCACGAAGAGTAACATTTGAGCAGGAGTTTGTTAAACTAGTACACAAAAGTGATGAAACAGAATTGGAAATGTTTGAGCATCTGCCGACACCATCAATGTACGCGCCCATGTCCTGGGTTTGGGAAGCAGCCTCTTGCTCCGTTCAGAACATGCTTTAAGCACACAATTAGGACACCTGCACTTAATAGCCATGTAGGCACACTTCTATAACCCATGATTGTTGGTAAATTTACAATTCTTCTCTCTGATCTCTCATCCAGAGTATTGTGCAGGCCCCTAGGCTACAGCTCTGGGCCCTGTCTGCACAGTACTGCCGTAGAGGCCATCGCGAGCAGCGCTACAGCTCCCTGTCCATCGGTCATCGAATGGGATACTCGCCGACATGAAGAATATAAAGCAGGCCTATTTTAACATGCCCACGGGCATGCCATGTATAATGTTCCTGCAAGGATTTTGCACGCTTTGTGCTCCACTGTGACTGTTAGCGCCCATCTAAACCCTGACATCTGGCCTTATTTTCAAAACCTTATCTGACCCTTCTGCTCCTCGACCCTTTCTGGGTTTTTCTCAGCGACCATCACGAGTCCGAGAGCCCAGTTTTAGAAAAACACTGATCCGTCATCGCTACCACAAATCTCCAGTTTCCTTCCTTTGAAACCGGGTTCCCCAATATTCCCTCTGGTGTTTCTTAGGTCAGAGTCTTTCACACATTCCGAACTCCCCTGTCCGAGACATTGGCCCCTACCCTGACCCATGGCTCATCTTATTTTGAGACTTGTTTCCAAAGCGGATAACTTAAGGCATTTCCCTTTCTTTATTGTTCAGGAAAGGTTTATAAAGGGTTTTTAGATAAAGCACAAAAAGAAAAGACGAAGCACAGTCCGCAATATACACATAAGAAGTACTTGTATGGGGTGTGACAACCACAGTGTAGAATACCACACACACCAGAACAGGATATCAACAGTGTAAATTGACCAAGACATAATAAAATCAATAACATCTTATGATAAATAAATTGATAAAAGATAGTAATAACCTCACACCTCCTAACCTGAAGAAGAAATCATCCCAGGAGCGCTCCTTCTCAGCTAGTGCTCCTAAGATTTGGAACTCACTCTCCAAGGATCTCTGCCGTGACCCCTCTTTTTCTTGCTTCAAACGGAACCTCAAATCTCTACTGCTCAACTACTTCAACATGCACACAAGATGACCTACATTTCCCATAGACCCAACCTACATCAACAGGATTCGAGATTGTCGCCTGACTTTCAGTCTCTAATCTGCCTCCAAAGCCTTTACCCTGATGTTGCATTGTTACATACTTCCTTGACTATTTGACCACCTAATGTCGTATTGTTCAATAACATTTTCTCTACCACTGTTTTACCCCAATTCTACCTCTAGGAAACTTATTCACTTAACCTGTAAAGCGCTCCGATACCTTCAGGTCTAGCTAGCGCTATATAAAACTAAAAAATAAATAAAATAGAAAATCATGTGCAATGTTGACACAGTGGGCATGTACCACCAAAGTGGATGGGAGAGGAAGGACATGACAGGTATGGGAAGTTGTGTCTAGTGTGTAGGAGGGGGGGGGGAAGAGTGACCGTAACAGTAAGATAGCGAATGCATCTCATCGACAAAGGAATCTAGTAAATTCCAGATTTTCTGGGTGATATTGAGGGGACGGGGGAGCTTATTCTGAGAGGTGCGAGTGCTTCCTAGTTAAGTCAGCCAAGCCCACCAGGTGTGATACAACATACGGTTGGTAGATATTCAATCTAACACCATAACCTTCATTGCCATTGTTAATAGGTCAAGAAGTGCAAGATCCAGGACCACTGAATCCAAACCAGAGGAAAGCGGTGCAGGCAAAAGGTTACTGTTGGGAAATCGAAGGTTACATTTATCATAAATAAGCAGTTGAGCTGTTTCCTGATTTTGTTCCTAAAACATCTTGAGAAATTTACATTTGAAAAAGTTGCCACAGACTTCACTACAGGACCAGTGGCATCCCTGCATCCCATTTCTGACAGAATCCCACGAGGCACCCCGGATACTTGATTCAAATAAGACGGATAGCTGGGGTGGCTCTATGGAACATCCTAGTTTCCACAAAGACGTTTCTCATTCGATTTCCTGTTGTTGCAGACATGCGACCTGTCCGCTCGGCAGGTTTGCAGAGCACTGATCACCGCAAGACTGCAGTCCTCCCAGTGTTGCATGAATTTACCGACCCCATCCAAATGGCCCACAGGCTCTGGGCCCTTCGCCCACCTCTGCTGATTCTGGGGCCATCAAGGTAACTCTGTGGGTAGCTGCAGCTTGTTTGATTGGTCTGCAATACATATTATAGGCTGTTGACAGCAGAGCAAGATATTCAAGACCTTTAAGAGAATATTTAGTTGTGGGTGATCTCCTTCAGTCAATGTTTCGATTTGGGATGTAAAAAAAAAGTAGGGAACTGAATTTGCTAAGCAGGTAGGAGGCTTCCTTAACCAGCTTTAATGCCAGCCAGAGCAATTTAGAACAAGCGGATAGTCCTTAAGTTGTTGACATATTAAAAATATATAAAACGGAAACTGGCACCTCGTGCTTCTTTCTCACTGTGTTGACACCGTTGCTCCCTTTACAATCTGCAGAGCTAAGGGTATCTGCATTGTTGTGTAAATTGTGACCACCTTTGACTTGTGAACTTATCTATTATTGTCTGGCAAGTGTTCTGCTTGAATCCAAGGTGTACTCTACTGTATTGATCTTTCATTAAATATTTTCAGATTAACTTATTGATTCATTTATTACTATTGTGATATTGCCAAGTCCTGCTCCGTGGTGAGGGGCTGCCGCTGCTATTTGGAATGATGCTCATATAAAACACGCAGGGTTGTTGTAGTGTGGTGGTTTACCCCATGCTTTCTTTTCTGATCATGGATCTAGGAATACAAAAGAGACGGAGCTTTTTCCTTCTGGGCTCAGTATCAGAGCTGCACCAGTGTCTGGTAGCAGAGGATAGTTGCGGGATTTACGGAAGTCAGGTCACAGAGGTCCACTGCCTTTTGGTCAGACACCAATGTCAGACACGTTCACCATCACAAATGAGCACTGGCAGAGCAAATGTATAGAAAAAAGCACTGTAGCGAATGATGAAGTCAGAATCCCAAGTCACCCGGAGTAAAGCATCTTGCCGTTTCTGAATATTAATCCTGTGCTTGTGGCAGAGCAAGGAAGAGGAGTATAATCAACTGCACTGACCGTAAGGGGGAAACCTGCTCCTGCTCAGAATCCCATTTCCAACCTTTTCAGCGCTTCAAAAGTGTTTTTTAAACCATTTACACCGGCTCATTCGCTGCAGAAATATTTTAACCATGATGCAAACTTCTTGCTAAAAGTTAGTTTAGCTATTCCAGTAGCCAAGGCAACAGTGGTGATATGTTCCCTGGGGGCAGACACCTGACTAACATTTCCACCTTGAGCAAAGTGGTCACCTCAATGCGAGTGCTGAGCTAAAATTTGATAAACTTCTCTCCTGGTCTCTGTGCCCCACTTATTTCATCAATTTACCAAAATACGCAGGCTACACAGACTTCTCTGCTTACATTCGGACCAAAACTTGGTATGTGTGGAGGTCATCAATGGAGATCTTGGTGGACAGGCTCTGAAGAGTCTTGGCTCCAAACGGAGCAAGTAGCTGACAAACCAACTGTAGGCTATTACTAATTTGAGTACATTTATTAAATGTCTTTAGACTCTTTAGACCCAAAAGCTGACCAGTATATAATCTGAAGTGCTTATTCACTGATCTAAAACCGTCTGACCGTCTCAGTGTTTTGTGAAGCCGCGCAAGGATTCTTCACAACTGCAGGTAACTCCCCAGAAATGTTATCTAGACCACTGAAGATCCATAGCGCCTCCTCCCACATCCGACCATCCACTGTCGATACAACTGATGGTTTATTAATGCGGTCATAGAACTCGCTCCTTGATCAGGACATCAACTAAGGCGCTCAACACTGCAACGTAAGAGTTGCACGATTTACTGAGCGATCCAGTCTTCAACTACCCATGTGATCAGCATGACAGGAAGTCTATGTTTTACCTACTTTCTTCAAAGTACCACAAAAGAAAGTGTGGCAATAAACCCATTTTTACTTATTTCAGCCAGGGAAGATTTGAAGTTTCTAAATACACCGGCAACAACTTTCGCTCTTAGATCTACTGAGGGCCTGAAATGAGTCAGTGAAGCAGAGTGAGGTTTAGTTGTGGTCTCCTTTCTGATGGGTTACATCTCTCAAAGATAGAATGTGAAAACAACTACGTTTGTGCAGACACAATTTTCCATTTTTATTTTAAGGTTTTGACACTGTCCCGACCAAGTTCCAGAGGTGTGCTGAGCCTTTTAAGAATGTAAATACGTTTTAGGGCCTTAGCTGCTTCGTTTGTTGACACACACAGGAGCTCTCCTACAGTCGCATTAGAGCCTCTATGACCACCAGTTAATGTGCTTCACAGATGCATCACAGCATGAAGTGAAGACCATGGGCCGCTCACTGAGCACCCACGACGTGTGCAGAATCTCACAGCCAAGGTGGCTGTCAACAGCCAAGCACAACTACATAACCACTTTACTGGCTCTCTGCTGACTCAAGGGTTAAGTTCAAAGTTTTATGCTGTCAGAGGCCCATGTGAACAAGGCCACCCTTCTCCTCTTCACAAGAGAATCAAGACACTTCTGTTGCCAACCATCTTCCCACTGACCAGGCCTCATGAATCCCAAACCCTGTAGGATTCTCTTCTGCTGTGCATTGCTCTCGTTATGACCTCTCTTATAACCTCCCTAGACACCCTTTGTTGAGGGCTCAACTGCTTGGTAGGTGGTTTTGTCGATGATGTGGCTGAAATATATGGGAGGAGGACTCGGATCCCCATTGTTAATGGTTTCAGTAAATTTAACTTAGCAGCTGGTACTACTTTACAAAACCTTTCATTTGTATTTCTTGTGGTAAGAACGTTTCTTTACTAGTCCAACTCAGCAGGAAACAAGTTACAAAAAGATACTAAAAACCATACACAGAAGCATAATCAAACCAGATTTCTTTATGCAACAGGTGATTAGTACCAGTGCAAGTTAAGCATACGATACCCATGCGATTATCTACGGAATGCTCATTTCACCGCAATATTGCACTGTGGTTGGTGGGTTCCACCCAGCAGACCAACTTTTATTCTCCTGGTGAAGTCTTGAGTAATGTTTTTACTGCACCATGGCTCATAAATAAGTTCACCCACAGCCAAACCATCCTCTAAACATTACCTGTCTATTCATCATCTTTTCCCCACATCCTTCTGCACCACTGAATTAATTTCTCTGTACATCCATCAAGTTCTAATTGTTATACAATATAACCCTTAAATATAGAAACTATTTCTTTGTGTTTCAGTTAATTGTATTGTTCCGTTCGTTAATTCACAGTTAATTTAATTATTTTCCTATATTGTTCCTGGTCGCAAGAGTTGCATTTTGCAGACAACAAAAGTACCTTATTTTGAGGACATCCCCTGGGAACCACTGGTTGTGAATATTGACTTACTCTGGTTCAATGGAATGCAGGGTTGGTCATTTTTAGGATATGTTTAAATAAAGAGGGTGTGAATTTGAAAGAAAGAAGCCATGTATTAAAACCTAGTGTAATACCAGCAAGGGAGCCATGGGACAATCGCCAGGTGAATCGCAGCTCATCCTGTAGCTTTACCAAAGCTCCTCTCAGTGTGGGTAATAATGGTGTCATATATTGAAGATCCACTTATCTGGGTTTACATCTTATATATACTCGGCAAGAAAACTCACCAAGATGCTGTACTGCCCTTCTGACCCTTGTCCACCACAAACCTTCAAGAACATTCTTTTAACTACCTCTACTTCCACACCACACTAGTCAGAAAAATAATCAATAATTCTTTCACAGGAATCTTTCCAGAAGACTTAAAAAAGGCATACATAGAATATGCCACGTTACAACGTATGCGATACATCGCATGCCATTACAAAGCGATTGTTACAACGACTGCGTTGTTACATCGCATACCATTACAACGCAAGTCGTTACAATGACTTGCTGTAGGGGGCGCTGGATGTTGGAATAGTATAATTTACTATTCCAACTCCAGTCTGTGCAACAGTAGGTAAGGTGTTGGATTTTAAATCCAACACCTTCTGCCCCTACAGCAAGTCGTTGTAGCGACTTGCGTTGTAATGGTTTGCGATGTAACAACGCGGTCGTTGTAACGACCGCGTTGTAATGGCATGCGATGTATCGCATGCGATGTGAATGATGTTTCCCCATACATACACCCATTATTAAAGAAAACAAACCTGGACCCACATGACCCCCAACTACAGACCGATTATAAATGGACCTTTCCTGGGCAAACAGATAAAAAGATCAGTATTCACCCAGATGTCACAATTCATTGGGAGAGGTGTGGTGCAGCGGCCAGGGCAGCTGACTTCAGAGCACAGGGCTCACGGTTCGATCCCCGGCTCCGGCGGCAGCTCAGCACCTTGTGACTCTGGGCAATAGCTCACTTAATTTCCACGACGGCCCCCAGCGCCTTGAGACCCGTAAGGGTGAGTAGTTCGCGCTTTACAAATACGGATTTACATTTACATTGAAGATAACACCATACTTTCAAAATTCCAAACAGCATTTCATTCCAGAGGAGGCACAGAATCTGCCCTCATCAGCATCTGGGATGACCTTAAGAACACAGTTGACCAGAACAGGGTTGCTGTACTACTTCTCTTGGACCTCTCAGCTGCCTTTGACATGGTTGACGATGACACTAATACAAAGACTCTACAAAGCCAACATAGAGGGGACTGCTCTCAACTGGATCACATCCTACCTTCTAAATAAAAGCAATGTCATCACTTTCTCGTCCAAACCATACTTCACAAAAGCAGGGGTCCCTCAAGGTTATCATCTCACCCATACTTTTCAACCTCTGCATCAAGTCATTGCCTGCAATGATGAATGATTTTCAGCCCCACATGCTATAAGTACCAGATGATGACCCAAATACTTCTTAAACTGGAAAACCCCCAAAGACATTGGAAACTCAAAATCTTTAGTTGCCTCCGAGCCGTTGATCAGTGGATGACTTAGAGCCATCTCGAATTGAAAAGGTCCAAAACTGAAATACGCACATGTGGCGTTTGGAAAAATTCATTAACCCCACACAAGATCCACGGATAACTATCTTATCTTCAGAAGACTACTCAAGAGTTGACTCTTTCCTACATGACCACCATACCCAACACACCCATGTATAGCATATTTATTTATATATTTGAAAGGTTTTATATAGTGCTGGCTAGACCCAGAGGCATCAGAGCGCTTTACAGGAGCAAAACCAGAACAGCAATAGTACAGAGCAAAAAAGAACAATCAAGAGAGGCACAACAATCCATAAGTCAAGTGCAGCAGAATTCTGGGTGATTCACAGGTTAAAAACATCTGAATAATGAAATGGCGGAAAACGACGCAGAGCACAAAAAGAGTGTCAACTGGGAAGAACAAATTAAAGAGGTAGGGGACAGGGGTAGGAGAGTGGGGTGGAGACAAGGGAGAGTGCCCACAAACCGCTGAACAGCGTGGAAGAATGGAGCTGCTGGGATAGCTGCTAAATCAGGGCGAGATAAGGTCAGGATACATAAAAGGAAGACGTGAACAGGCGAGCGAAAGAGAGCCAGGAAAGCAGAAAGAAAACCAATGCAGGGGAAACGCAAAGCCAAGACGGAAGAGCAGTTAAAGACTCCAATATTTGTTGAGAAGGTGATATTTTAGGTCTTTTTTAAAGCTAAGGTAGGAGGGGTTGCAGCGCAGGTCCCTCGGGAGGGCATTCCAGATGTTTGGGGCAATTCCAGAAAAGGAGCGAGATTGGGTGGATTTCTTTTTTAGTAACGGGGGGGACAAGGAGTAGCGCAGTGGAGCTTCTCATCAGTCTGGAGCAGCCCGCTTTATTGAGTTTGTTTGTAAGGTACGATGGGGATTGTTGGTGGAGAGCTTTGTGCGTGATGCAGGCAGTCTTATAAAAGCATCTCCCTTCGATGGGCAGCCAATTTAGGGATTTGAGGGCAGGTGAGATGTGGTCGAATCATTTACAGTCGGTAATGAGCCTGGACGCCAAGTTGAGTACAGCTCTAAGGGGGGCTAGGTGGACTTTAGGGGTTCCTGTGAGGATAGAATTGCCATAGTCAAGTTTGGAGAGGACTAGTGATTGTACGACCCATTTGAAGTCATCTTGAGGGATGAAGGGTTTGATTTTCTTGAGGTGCCCGAGAGTGAAAAGTGCTCCCTTGGCCGAGTTATTTATATGGTCCTTCAGAGATAAATTTTTGTCAAGAGTGAAACCTAGGGATTTCGCTGAGCTAGATAAGGTGAGCGGACAGTTGAGAGCGTTGAGGTCCGAGATCCATCCTTGGATGAGGAGATGGTTGCCTTTTGGAGAGAAAAGAATAATTTCCGTTTCATTCGGGTTCAGTTTCAGATTGTTGGAGTAGAACATGGATTGAATCTTGCACAGAATGTTTTTTAAATGAAGTACATCAGTATAGGATTTGATCTTGTAGTATAGTTGGGTGTCATCAGCATAGAGGTGATAGTTGATTTCGGCTTGTTTCAAAATGAGAGTAAGGGGTTCCATAAAGAGGTTGAAGAGAGAGGGGGAGAGTATTGATCCCTGGGGGACAACTAGTGAGACAGGGGTAGGTTTGGAGAGGCAGACAAATGTATAGCATATGCTTGTAAACATGTATAATTTGATTACCATATATGCATTTCTTTGTACAAATGTATATACTACTTATGGTTAAAATATATAGATATTCTTATAGGTCTGCTAAACAAATGTATATATATATATATATTCACTGAAAAAACCATAGGTTTTAGGGACAGTTATAGTTAGTTGGACATTGCACTCGTACAAAACCCGTGAAATTCCCCGTTATAGTTAGTCCAGCTAACTATAACTCACGCCCCCGCAATGCACTGCTGATGACGTCACATATTACATCACTCATGACATGGTCAGTGACATCACTGATGACATCACTGATGACATCTCAAATGACATCACTGATGACATCATCCACGTGATAATCTGATGCACCTCCTCACACCCTAATATAATCTTTGATACACCCACTGTAAATTACAGACTGCCATTCACAAAACCATAGACACTGCAACACCAATAACTACATACCCACTCACTGATTCTTAGGTCTACGCACACATCCACTAACTCACCCGTACAGTCACTCATACTTATAGTCACTCAGTACAGGACTATCATATGCACTCATACTCCTATATAGACACTCAAACACCGCCACTCATCCATAGAGGTACTCACACACCTAGTCAGTCATGCAAATAATTAAACACACTGCCATTTACTCACCTATACAGTTATACACACACCAGCTCACTTAATCATACAAATACTAGCACATTGTTACGCTCTTATACAATAACTGATACAAGCACACACTCATCCATACAGCCACTATCACAATCACTCACTCTCGCTTATAGCTATTTATATACTCCAACACACATATATACTGGCTTTCACATATGTAGTTACTCACACATGTACCACTGGGACATACATTCACTCACTAACACTCTTACACACACTTACCCACCCATACAGTCTATCACAGATGCACTCTTGAAACCATCCACCCAGTGAATCACCCACTCACACATCTATGCACAGAGTTGCACACACCCTCCCACACAAACACTCAGGCACCCATACAGATACTCAGACAAGCATTCAATAACTCATATAGACACTCATTTAGCTATTCACAAACACATGCAGCCACTTACACAGCAACAGACAGACGGATACAGACATTCACCCAGTTTAGTCACTAACCCATGCATTCAGTAAGATACGTTAAATCACTCACTTATAGAGTCAGTCATGCACCTACTAAATCATCCATACAGACACTTACACACCCACTCATTCTTCAATACGTCTTTTCCTATATATATTAAAAATATTAAAACTTTACAGAAACACACAGTCACTGGATGATGTCATCAGTGATGTCATTTGAGATGTCATCAGTGATGTCATCAGTGATGTCACTGACCATGTCATGAGTGATGTAATATGTGACGTCATCAGCAGTGCATTGCGGGGCGTGAGTTATAGTTAGCTGGACTAACTATAACGGGGGAATTTCACGGGTTTTGTACGAGTGCAATGTCCAACTAACTATAACTGTCCCTAAAACCTATGGTTTTTTCAGTGAATTTCAAAGGTTTTTTAAATGCTAATTTGTAACTATAACGCGTCTGAAACCTATGGTTTTTTCAGTGAATTTCAAAGGTTTTTTAAATGCTAATTTGTAAATATAACGTGTCTGAAACCTATGGTTTTTTCAGTGAATTTCAAAGGTTTTTTAAATGCTAATTTCTAACTATAACGTGCCTGAAACCTACGGTTTTTTCAGTGAATTTCAAAGGTTTTGTAAATGACAATTTTTAAATGTATTAATTGTTATATTAATTTTTTTCATACTGATTTACTACATTTTTAGACAATTTTTTTTACATATTTTATTTTTAAATTACATTGTAATTACATTATACATTACATTACAAAAAATACTTTCTCAGAATGAATTACTTTAGTTTAAATACTTTGCAGATAGGCAATAGACTTTTAAGTACAGTAGTTACAGTTGTTGCAATGGGCAACACATTTTCAAACACAATGCAACATTCAGCTCAATGTGAATTTCTAGTTAAATGCAATTAGTTACTTTATGGATTACTTTTGTAACCACAGGACTGGATCCTAGATTCAGTCCTGCTACATCTCCTGTAAACAGTTGAGTAAAAGCGTTTTGGTTACAGTCGTGATTTTTAAGGAATATTATTGTATTTTAAAAGTTGACACTTAGAAACTTTTTCTCATAGAATCACCAATGTTATCCTAAGGAAGGAAATTCACTTAGCAGGTAAAAACTGTTATCGTTACTTTTTCTTACTCAGTGTTGGATCCTGGATCCAGCACTGGTGCATCTCCTGTAAACAGTTGAAAAAATGCGTTTAAGTCATACAGGCGATTTTTAAGGAATATTTGTAGTTTGTGAAAATCAACACTTTGACTGGTTTTCAGCAAAAAAGTTTCAATCTTAGCCTATGAAGGAAATTCAAGTTACCGGTAAGTACGGTTAAAATTACTTTTGAGGATCAGTACTGGGCTGAAAGATGCAGCACTGAGGTCTCTCCTGATAACAGGTGAGTAAATCGGAATTTGTATTTCGGCTGATTTTAGAGGAATATTTTAAAGTTCCAAAACTCCACACTTAGAAGAATTTCCAAGTGAAACCAGTCAATGTTAGCCTATGAAAGGAAATTCAAGTTACTGGTAAGTACGGTTAAAATTACTTTTCAGGACCAGTACTGGGCTGAAAGATGCAGCACTGAGGTCTCTCCTGATAACAGGTGAGTAAATCGAATTCGTATTTCGGCTGATTTTAGAGGAATATTTTAAAGTTCCAAAACTCCACACTTAGAAGAATTTCCAAGTGAAACCAGTCAATGTTAGCCTATGGAAGGAAATTCAAGTTACTGGTAAGTATGGTTAGAATTACTTTTCAGGACCAGTACTGGGCTGAAAGATACAGCACTGAGGTCTCTCCTGATAACAGGTGAGTAAATCGGAATTCGTATTTCGGCTGATTTTAGAGAGAATATTTGCACAATGGTGAAGGGAGGGCGGGGCCTGAGGTGACATCTGTGCAAACGCGCCCCGTTGCGCGTTTTAAGTTGGGGGATTAAGTCCCCTTGAATACTGAGGGTCCCTAGGGGCCAACTAGCCCACCAGGAACCTCCAATATGCGCCAGGGGCTGCGTTGCAGAGACGTGTAGAGAGGCCACACCCCTTTTACACCTCTCTGCAACGCAGCTCTGTGGCGCTTTCTGGATGTACCTGTTGGGCTAGTTGGCCCCCAGGACCCTCAGGATCGAAGGGATTTAATTCCCCATCTTAAAACGCGCCACGGGGCCTGTTTGCACACATGTCACCTGAAGCCCCGCCCCTCCCTTCACCACTGTGCAAACGCGCCCCGTGGCACGTTTTAAGTTGGGGGATTAAGTCCCCTTGAATCCTGAGGGTCCCCGGAGTCCAACTAGCCCACCATATACCTCCAAAGCGCCACAGAGCTGCGTTGCAGAGAGGTGTAAAAGGGGTGTGGCCTCTCTACACGTCTCTGCAACGCAGCCCCCTGGCGCATATTGGAGGTTCCTGGTGGGCTAGTTGGCCCCTCAGGGACCCCCAGTATTCAAGGGGAATTGTTCCCCTCTGCAAACGCGCCAGGGGCGCGTTTGCAGAGTGGTGAAGGAAGGGGGCGGGGCCTGCGGGCCCGATCGTTTTAAAAAAACAACATTTTTTTGTCCTCTGAAGGGGGCTGTGTGGCCCCCTTCCTTTTTCCTGTTTTTATGCCCTGGGGACCCCATCCCCCAGGGCCTTACCACCCTTTTTAAATCTTTAATAAAAAAAACGGGAAGGGGGCCGCGTGGCCCCCTTCCCTGGGCCTGTATTGGCCCCGGGGACCCCATCCCCGGGGCATGGCCTTTTTATTTTTATTCTTTGGAGGGGGCTGCGTGGCCCCCCTCCTCTGGCCATTTAAGGCCCCGGGGACTCCATCCCCGAGGCCGGCGTTTCCATTTTTTTTTTTTTTGGGATTTTTCTTTTTTGGGGAGGGGGCCGCGTGGCCCCCCTCCTGGGCCACTACTTGCCCCGGGGACCCCATCCCCGGGGCTGGCCCTCTCCGTTGGGGACTGTGGGGGTCCCCAATCCCCCACAGTCCCGCCGGCTCCCCACGTCCCTTGGGAGCCGGCATTGCTAGTTCCACATGGGGAGCAGCTGACATGCTGCTCCCCATGTGGAAAAGCAATCTGCTTGGATATTGGAAGAGAGCAGGTTTCCTGCTCTCTCTTCCAATATCCAAAGCAAGTTTGCAATGACAGGACGGGAGCCGAGAGGCTCCGGTCCTGTCATTAGCAAACAGCAGTGTCCCGGGGGTAGGCACCCGGGACACTGCAAGGAGCCGGCCCTGGGGGTGGTGGTCCCCAGGGCCATCAAGGGGCTCCAGGAGGGGGCCGCGCGGCCCCCTCCCATTCAGTACACAGCCCCGGGGAGGTGGTGGTCCCCGGGGCTCTGGGGGTCGGTAACGGACCCCCATATTTAAATGTTTAGTGCCCCGGGGAGGTGGCGGTCCCGGGCGTGTGGGGGCTGGAGCCCCCCACACAGGTTGTTACATTAATTTAAAAAAGCCCCGGGGAGGTGGTGGTCCCGGGGCTGCGGGAGGGCTCAGAGCCCTCCCGCACCATTCTATAAAAGCCCCGGGAGGTGGCGGTCCCCGGGGCTTGGGGGCCCTTTGAGGCCCCCACACATCAAATTATCCCCCCACAATGCCCCCGGGACTTGGGCCACCCGGGGGCCAATTAACATCGAGCGCGGGAGACCGCGCTATTGTTTTTTTCGGCAGGATTCGCGCACCCTGAGCGCATCCTGCCGATTTTTTAAAAAAATGCTTTTTTTGCCCAGGGGGTCCTTGTGGGACCCCCTGAGCAGGCCTAGGGGGTTAGGGTGTTTCTACCCTGCCCCCTTTGTGCGTTTTGCGCACTTGTTTCTTTTTTTTTTCTCGGCGGGATACGCGCACCCAAAGCGCATCCCGCCGATTTTTAAAAATCAAAATCTTTTTCTGCCCAGGGGTCCTTGTGGGACCCCTGAGCAGACCTAGGGGTCAGGGTGTTTCTACCCTGCCCCCTTTTTGCGCCTTGCGCACTTGTTTCTGTCCCTCGGTTCTACCGAGGGACAAAATGGCTGCCAACACTTCCTGAATCGGAATGTTGACAGCCAGCTGACAGCCAATTAGCATGCAGCTCGTGATCGGGACGGTGCGCGCAGGGTGCGCTGAGGGTGCAGCGTATCCGACGCGCCCATAGATATATATGTACTTTTACTTTTGATTTTCTCAGGAACTACTGAACGGATTTACACCATTTAAGCAAAAGGCACCAGTCTGAACCAAGGGCTACCTCTTTGCCAAATTTGGTGTAATTCCGTTCAGCAGTTCGGGCTGTAGCTGCGACTAAAGGTTCCTATGGAAAAATGAATGGGGAAAACGCGTTTTGGGACCCCCCTTTTTCTCAGCCCCCGCTTCACGTATCACCCCGAGACTTTCAGGGTAGGAGCGGAGCGGAGCGCCCAACAAGTTGGAAACTTTCACGAAGATTCGTCAACCGGCGCCAACGTTATTTCAAATAGAATGTCGCGGATTTCCTATGGATAATAGGTTGTAACTATAACTATCTACTGGCGACCGCCAGTAGATTGATATATATATATATATATATATATATATATATATATATATATATATATATATATATATATAAGGTACGCCTTGACACCATTATCGCTGAATAGGAACCACAAGACGATTGCATCTATTTATAATGCTCGCCCCCGAGTGGACGCCCTGACGGGTCAACAAATTGCATGCTGGTACTAGCGGTTCACTGCCCAGTATTTCTTATCCCTCCAGTGGGTGATGCCAAAATTTTCCAAATTGCTGTTGCAGTTTCATCGCTGCTCCTTAGTCCTATTCTCGAGGCTGCTATATATATTATTTTGATGCTTAACATTTATATAGGTCACTACATAGTTTACATGCAAGTTATTTGGTTATATGCTTATTGGCCTCTGTTTTATTTTATCTATCACAATGTGTAAATATGATCATAACAATTGTATCTATATGTGCTTCACTACTGAAATATTGGGGCAAAATAAAATAAAAACAAATAAACATTTTAAAAAACAAATTTATCAAAAAAATAATAAAAATAAATCCATGAGCTTTATGACACTTGAAATTCTGAGTTTTTATATATTTATCCATGCATGTACATATGGGACTTTACATAATGCAATGTTTTATCTCTATTTCCCATATACATGTATATAAGCCCTGGACTGCTGCAAGTCCCTTCTGAAATATCGTCAGATCACGGCCATGAACTCACAGGTCTTTGATCGATCTTATTGTTTCTAGGAGTTTTTCTAATGGTTTGTTCGCTATTGTGATGGAGACATCCCTCGGTTTACACAATCTACAGCGTTATCCTTCCGGCACAAAATTTGAAATCACAGGTCCACTCGCTGCATTTCACGGTTCTGATTTCCATACAGAAATAAACCTTTAATCGACAGCAAAGTTTGTGACGTGGATTGAACATTTCAAGTAAAAAGGCTTATTGCTTGAATGAACAACCTATTCATTTTCAGCATTTGCAGAAATATTCAGTTCTGCGATATATAAGGGGCTGTTAGCCTCGCAGGCACACGAATGACCGCTCTTCTGCGACAGCCACCGAGAGGCATTCCTTACCTTTCAGCTGTGACCATAACATGTTCACCTTTCAAGCAGCACCATAGCTAGGTGAAGGGCATCCATCTTTGACATTTCACCAACAGGGGCCCTGTACAGAGGAGGTCTGCCCAAGAGGTGCTACACAGCTGCCACTGGTGACACCCAACTCAGACATTATTTTATAACCACAACTTCTGTTAAGACTTTAATAACCTGAGCATCAAACTCAATCCCTTCAAGCCTGGGAGTGTGCGCGTTGTGATGTCCAGGAGTCTTCTGAATGTATAAAGGAAGCAGGGCTTCAAGTGTAGATGTGAAATTGTGGAAACAATATACTGCCTCTGTGCACCAGGTGGCAGGGGTGGAGTCCGCACAGTCCTAGTGCACCTTCGCTCAAGGGCGGTTTATGGTATAGCGCAGTAGTGAACACCCGACCCGTGGCAGCAGTGTGGTGTCATGAGATGAACGCAGATTTGGACATGGTGTTGTGCAGTGGCGGCTCCTCTGCTATGGTGGAGAAGCGTCGCCCCACTGCTTTCAAGCAGTGCAAAGTAGAAACATAAAATGATAATAACTTTTAAGTTATCATTTTATGTTTGTGTTGCAGGCGGGTGGGTGGGGCTGCTCTGCTCTCGGAGCAGGGCAGGGGAGGATTGGTTTGCCCACTCCTAATGATGCAGTGACTGTTTGGTTGGCCCTCTCGGGCCACCCAAACCAGTCATGTGCACTTTCCCCGTTCTCCATGAAGGCTGCATTGCAGCCTGCATTGAGAACATGCCCAGGCCCCCATTCCCTGGTTGAGCGTCGAACTAGGATGCTCAAAACCAATCACAATGCTGATTTTTGTTGTTGTTGTATTTATTGTTAACTGTACAATTAATTAAAATCATTACAGTAAAAGCAGTCATGTTGCAGCTAAAACAGTGAGTAAAAAAACATTTTTTTTTTTTTTTTTTTTTTTTTATAAAAGAAGTTTGCCGCCCCTCCCCAGTTCCACCACAATCAGCCTTCCCCAGGGTTTGTGGATGTGGAGGTAGGGCTTTATAGCAATCCGAAAGCCCACATTGTTCTATGGGGATGGATGACTTTGTGCAACTGTGGCAGATGTCCATTGACCATGGGTACGTATTCCTGTATGGCTCTGTCCTGAGGGGGATGCTAGAAGTACGGAGAAGCGTCAATGCAGTTACGAGGCCACCCCGCCGTCGTTCCTTGGGTTTGTAATACATTGCTCCAGAGTTTTGTTTCGTTCATTTGCCTTTTTAAGGCGAGCCTGATGCTGTAGATCAATTTCCCCAGTCTTGCCAGGGTCATTGTGCTAGACTTGGAAAAGCACATAGCTGACGCTTCGCTACAGGATTTTATTCCATAGATGTTACAGATTGGGCGCAGTAGTCTTCTTCGATCGTCATTGAGATTCGGGCAGCAGCATAAGAGGTGCAGCCACGATTCCTTCTTGTATGGGCAGAGTCTGCAATTTGTGGCATCTCCCCTTCGGGCCCATGCCGGATTGAAGTCCACAATTCCTAGAGTGATTAATCTCATGGACAGTATTTTACTTCGGGTTGATGGAGTGAGAGCATCACTTAGGTAAACCTGGGCTTTGCCTACCATATAGGAGCTATTCAGCGGGTCTAGGTGTGGACTTGAGCGGAGGGATTTGCAATCGAGATCGAATGAAATTTCGCCCACTTGTTTATTTATAGCTCTTTTCCAGGTGATCATTGGAATTTCCGGCCTCGATATGCTCTCTTCCACTATATTCAATGCCTTGATTGCTTTGTGCAGGGCGATGTGCCAGAGCGTGCATGGCTCTTCAAAGATGGATCTCAGTTGGTGTTTTAATGAATTCGCTGGGGCCCTTAAAATCCTAAGAAAGTTTTATAAAGTCCCCCTAGCACATCAAATCGGGCCTTGCCGAGCCTAATTCCAGCCTTAGCCTTGCATTCCTTGCTGATCTCGGAATTTGGAGCACCGTTTTATAAGCTTTAGATTGTATTGAATTTAAGCTAGCGTGCTGTGACCCGGGGAAAGCAAGGTGGCCATAACTGATTGCTGGTAGAAGTTTCGCTTTTAGAACTTTCAGTATTGGGCCGGCAGTCGGGCTGATCAGGTGGTGGTTTAATTGCTTGAGTAGATGTATCACCATGTTGGCCTTAGTACTCTGGTGTTTCAAGTGGGCCTTCGCATTTGCCCGTTCCGTCAGCCAGACCCCCAGGTAGTTGTATGACTCTGCTGTATTGATATGCAAGTTGCCCATTTGCCATTGCGCTTTCTTTTTCTGATGGTAGGTCCCGAAGATGACGACCTTGGTCTTTCCTTGGTTTACTGTCAGGTTATTGATTCTGTTGAAATGATTTAGTGCGGTTAAGGCTCTTTGTAGACCAACCTTTGTGTGGTCCATTATGGCTGTATCGTCGGCGTATTGAAGCACCGGCAACCTCAAGTTACCTGTTCTTGGTGCTACTAGACAGGCTCCTTTTAGGGCGTCCCCCAGATCCGCCGTGTATAGGTTAAACAAAATGGGTGCCAGCACACACCCTTGCTTCAGCCCGTTCTCTGTAATTATTTTCGAGGACACTGTGCTGGTTTTGACTCTTACCCAGGTGTCCTCATAGAGCGATCTTATTGCCTTCAGTAGGTTTGGAGGAATTCCCCAGTTTTCTAACTTCCACCATAATCTTCTGCGAACAACTTTGTCGAATGCTGTGCTGTAATCCACAAAGCAACAGAAGAGTGGGGGGAGGTTCTTACGGGTAGCCTGGGCAGATAGATGGGTCAGTGCCAGTACATTATCCATTGTTGATGCCTGTGACCTGAAGCCAGTTTGGTAAGGAGGCATAATACTATTCTCCTCCACCCACTCCTCCAGGTCCTTTAGTAGCAGGTGGGCGTAGGCCTTGGCCTCAAGGTCGAGTAGGGCAATAAGCCTATAATTTGATGGCTTTAGGCGGTCTCCTTTTTTAAAGATAGGGACCAAGATGGAGCCCCTCCAGGCATCAGGCGTTGTTGCTGTCTGGAAAGTGTGGTTGTATAGGGGAGTTAATATTGCAGCCCAAAAGTCGGGGGCCTTTTTGAAAACCGGCGCTGGAATCCCGTTTGGCCCAGGGGCCCCGTCATTCTTCATGGTCTTAATGACCATTTGAGGGTTTAGCTGGGCTGTTACTACACTGTGTGTGGCCGCTGGCGATCTATTACCCTCGGACCGGTTGCAATGGCTGGCTTTCGTGCCTTTTGGCGTGATGTCTGATTGCCAGTCTGGGCCATCACCTCCGCGGGCCCCGTCTGAGCTATCTTTGTATGCGGGGGTAGTTGTGTAAAGCTGTTTGACGTAGATCAGCTAGTCCTTTTCTGCTACTCCGTTCTCTCTTGAGATTCCTCTGCTGCTCAGTTGGTTTATGTGTCTCCACAGCTGCGCTGGATTCTTCTGCTTTAGCAGGGAGAAAACTTTGAGCCATTCCCTTTCCCTGGTGGCATTTTTGTGTTCCCATATTTTCTTCCTTAGTGCTGCCCTCAATGAGGCAACCGATGGTCCCTCCGGTAAGCCGCCCCCTCTTTTCTTGTTTGCGAGGGCCTTGCGCAGGAGCCGTTTGCTGTCCTGTATGTCTTTGTTTAGCCCTATGCTGCCCCTTCTTGGTTGCCCATTAAGCCTGGGGGGATATGACTGGGGATTCCCGAGCTTAGCTTGTAGGTCCTCCACGATGTCTTCCCAGGACTTTATGGGTGAGAGCGCTGAAGACAAATAGCCTTCCTGTTTTTCTTCGAGCCAAGTTTGTAGCGTGTTGCCTGTATTGTCCGACCATTTGATCCTCCTGAGAGCGCTGTATTTTTCATCCCCTCTTGATGCTCCGATGGTTTGATGATAGAGAGCAGACGGAACTGTCATCTGGAAGACCGCTCTCAATGGCCTGTGGTCGCTTTCCGACCGATCTTCTACTTCAAAGTCATCTAGTCTGGCCGCCAGTGCCTCGCTGACCATGATGTAGTCAATTCTTGAGATGTCTCTGAAGGTGGGGAGAGGATCCCATGTGTTCGAGTGGGCCTTTTTCAGTGCGTGAGTTGAGGTCAGTTTATGGTTGCTAATGAAATTGGACAGGGGGGCTGCCCTACCAGATCTCAGGGTAGGGGGTTTGTTTGTGTCCAGATCTCTCAGGTTGAAATCCCCCGCTAGGATAACCTGGTGTGTTTTATATTTGCACAGGAGGTCTTCAAGTTTCCCCAGCAGTCCCTCCAGCTTCTCTTTCATGGTAGGCTGTGCCGGGTTGATGTAACAGTTAATTATTAAGAGAGGCATTGGATATGAATTAAGGTACAGGCCTCTGATGTGTAAGGCTTGCAGTCCAGGTGTGTTTAAGTCAATTGCCGTAGCTTCCAGGGCGCTTTCGTGCTTTATGAAAACTGATAGACCGCCGGCTGGTCGGCCAAATAGATTCTTTTTTATGGCTGGAATGAAGTGTTCATAGTACCCTACCAGTGGAGTGCTGGACGAGGCCCACGTCTCTTGGAGGCAGAGCATATCGCCTGTTTCCAGAAACTGCTTCAAAATTTCATTGCCGCTGATTTTTCTTATCCCTGCTATATTCCAGGAAATTATGGTTAGTTGCTGTTTGTGGGCTGTTCTTCTCCTTGTCGCTCCCCTGGCTAGCTGGAATTCTCTGCCGTTAGGGATGCTGGTGCCCCCCATTTGGAATTCCTGATGGAATAGGAGAAAAGGGACCTGCACTAATGACCCGATGATTGTTTTGGCACGAAATCCTGATGTCCATTGGGACCCTTAGGGCGGTGCGAGTAATGCCCGAGCAACCCGGACTATTTGTCCCCTGCAGGATCGACCAAGGGGCCTTTTCCCTGTTGTCTGGTGCCAGGACGTATGGGTATTTTGGATGTGGCACCATCTGAACATCGATGCCCCACTCTGCAAGTTGTGTGGAGTTGTTCACGATGGCTTGTTGTATTTTTATGTGGTTTAATCCCACCACTGATGAGTCGCCATGTGTGTCCCCCTTCATACTCAGGAATTTCACCCATTCTATGTCGCCTGTTTGTAGTTGTTCTAGGGTGGCCAGGTGTTTAAAGAGGCGGAGTATATTACTCCTGTTCAAGATGTCATGCTGTCCAGTGCTCTGATACCGTGGGATGAGGAGTACCTCATGGACCCCTGTTGGTGGGCCGTGGGTTGGGGCCACTCTGCCCATGTGAGGTAGGGGCTCTGCCGGCCTTGACCCTGTGCTTTGCCTTCCTAATTTGATCCTAGGCTGTCTTGCTTGGGACCACTTGTTATGGCCTTGGTTGACCTCGGTGTCGGACTCTTGTCCAGATTCTGGTTGAAGTGGGGACGGATCCATTTGTTCTAGCGCTATTGTAGGAGTCTCTGCTTGGGGGCTTGCCTCGCGTACTGCCGAGCTTAGTCTGACTGCTGAATCGTGGCCGCTGGGCTGGTCAGGCCTTGTTAAGGGTTTTTGGGCCATCCCAGTGCGGGAGGTCGGGGAAGTCGGTTGCATTTGCTCTTCCACCAGAAGATGACAGGCCTGGGACTCCTTTTTGCTCCAGTTTTTGGCAATGAAAATTGGGTAAGGCTGAGGTGGATTGGTATTCCCATGCGGGGGCGGGGTTGTACCCTTCATCAACTGCTGTTGTCTCCCTCTTATCTTCGTTTTTTTCCGTTGTTTCCTCAGCTTCTTTTTTGCTCGTCTCGATAGCGTGGTATCTTGTGCTTCCACTGTACTGGGGATGTGTTCCTGCAAGTCTAGTGCCGGAGCCTCGTCCCCTCCGCTGTGCCCCTTGAATACGATGGATGTCCCTTTGGCCCTTTTGGAGCTGCCCTGATCGTCTGGAGTCTTTGAATCCGGGCCCGCTCGCCATCCTACTTGTTGTCTTGCCTCCAGGTGGTTACGGTTTGTTAGCGCCATGTCATCTGTGGTAGATGTACTAAATGTCTCCCGGCATCCTTTGACTGTTTCTACTATATTCGTTAGGATCTCAGGGAGGGAGACCCATTTCTCCATGAGGGTTGAGCAACAGCAGGTGCAGTCGCCCCGACTAGAAGTCATGTACTGGTGGAGCTTGTTATCTAATTCATCCACTCTGGAACTTATGTTGACTAGCCGGGCTGCGATGGCTTGAAGGAGGTCTATTTGAACTTCCATTTTGGATGACTGCCATAGCAGGGCTTTGTTAGTGGTATAGCTCATCTCTGACGGGGGAGTTTTCTCCCAGTCCGTGTCCATACTTACGTTGCAGGGTTTGTTGCCAGTTTTTACATTGACGCCCCCTGGGGGTGTCAAAGGCATCAGCAGATTTGGAGTTAATTCAAGGGTTCTTTCAATCTTCTGGCCCAGATTGTGGAGAAATGAGGCTGTTAGATCCCCTCCCACTGGGGAGTCTGATTCCTCGATGACTGAGTGTGGCCATGTGCTTGTGCGGTTTGCTTCAGGTTCCATGCTCTGGGAGTCTGGACCGTAGGCTGTGGCCCGATGAATTTGCGCTTTCGTCGTTAAAGTTGGTACGTCCTTGATTGGAACTGATTCGTGTGGCATGGTGGGTGTAACGTCTCCCCCCATGGCTGAGATTTGAGGAGGAATTGGGCACATGGTTAGACCTTTGGGCTGTGTTAGGTTGGGGAGGCCTCGGGCCGCAGCCCCCCTTTCCTTCTGTCCACTGGGTTCGTTGCTCAGGAATAGTCCCTCTCCGCAAGTATGCTCCGGGGGTGATCTACCGAGCTCTTTGAAACTGCTGTCTTGTGCCATACTTAGGCCATGGGGTAGAGCACCAGGGGTTCCCCCCTGGTCATGGTTAGTGTTGGAGGTATCCTTTTTCCTCAGAAAGTGCCTTATCGAGCCCTTTTGTACGGCGTCTTGCGGTGATTCCTTTCGGTCGTCTGTAAGTGATTTACTCCTTGTGGTCCTCGTGGACCCCTTTTTTTGGAGGTGAGCATTGAGAGATTCCTCTGGAGTCATGTGCGCTCGTCCTTTTCTTTTGGGTCCCATGTCTAGGTGGAGCACTGGAATAGCTCCTCCTGCTGTGTCTCTGCTCACACAGATCTTGCCGGGCTGAGCAAGCGCTCCCTCGTTGGTACAAAGGAGTTGCAGCTATGCTGGGGGAGGAATGGCTTTAAAGGATCTTAACGTGTCTGGCAGTATGCTCTGTGGGCCCCTTGCTGCGGCCGCCTACTAAAGGGCAGCCGCGCTTGCCTCCAACAGACACACTGGTCTTTTCCCAGTTTTTCCAATTCCCTTTCCAGCGGGGGATTTTTCCCAAAGCCCAAGGTACAAGGGTCAAGTGCACACAGCCCACGGTTTCCCCAGTTTTTTGCCTCTCCAAGACCAGTGGTGCGATGGTGTTTTAACTGACAATTTTAGCAGGCAGTGCTGGGGGCTGGCTGGAGTTCAAGAGATTAGCGGGGGATTAGCGGCAGATTTGCTCAAGGGAGCCTGGGTGCCTAGCAATCACAACGCTGCATTGCGTTATGATTGGTCAGTGGGGCCTGGCTGTGCTTCTTGTTCCTTGAAAAGAGCAGGAGCAGAGAAGAGCGACCCCGCGACAAGGTAAGTACATTTAAAAAAAATAAAATATATATATATATATATATATATATATATATTGTGAGCACTCTCCAGACTCCCCCGTGTGTCCCCCCACGCGATTTCCCCCCTGCACGCGCAACACCCCGCCCCCTTCCTGCAACACTCCGCGCTCCACCACCCACGAGGCATGCCGGCCACCGCCACCACTGGTGTTGTGTAGTGTGCTGTAGTCATGTGATTTGTAGAGTCAGGTTATCAGCACTGGACTCGTTGGGACATTGCATTTTGTGATCAGGGCTTGCCATTGAGTCTACAGTATTTTGCAGTCAGCAGACTGCTGCTATCTTGTTTTAGTACTCAGTGGCGGCTCTTCCGCTAAGGCGGAGGAGCGTCATCCCACTGCTACGCAGCAGTGAAGTAAAGGGAACATAAAATGATAATAACTTGCGTTATCATTTTATGTTTCCTTCTACTGCAGCTTTGCATTTGGGGCGGGGCTGCTCCGACGACAGAGGAGTGGCTAGTCATGTGCACTCCTAAGTGCACATGACTGTTTGGCCAGCCCTCTCGGGCCGTCCAAGCATTTATGCGCACTTCGCATCTTCTCCATGCAGGCTGCATTACAGCCTGCATGAAGAACATGCCCAGGTCCCCATTCTCTGGCTGAGCGTCGATCCACAGCACTCAGAGCCAATCACAACGCTGCAATGCAGCGTTGTGATTGGTATCGGTAGACTGTGAGCCCAGGAGCTTCCTGCTGCGGGACCGGAGTCCGGAAGAAGAGGACGGAGGAGAGAAGGTTTTTTTTTTTAAACTTTTTTTTTGCCCCCACCCCACTCCCCATCCCGTTCCTGCCGCACCACCCGGGTCCGGTTGCAGCCGCTACTGTTAGTACTGTCATGTGAACAGTACTGGTCATGATTGCGTCTAGTGAGCACTGCGACCCATGGTCGTGTGTAGTGTTTTGTGATCAATGTTGGTGAACTACAGTATCATACTCCGTGATGGCTGTGGTTGTGCCAAGTGTCGTGTGAACAGTGCTGTCCATGGTGCCATCCAGTGTCTCGTCATCAGTGCTGGTGAGATGTGGTTTCAGTTAAAGCCACGGTTGTGTGTAGTTTCTTGAGATCAGTGCTTGCCAGTGTATGTGCAGTGTTTTGCAGCCAATGGACTGCTGGCCATGGGTTGCATCTAGTGTCTTGTGATTACTGCTTCCCATGGTGGTGTGCAATGTCTTGTTATTATTGCTGGTGAACTGTGGAATCCTGCATAGTGCTGACCACGGTTGTGTTTAGTGTCGCGTGATCGGTCCTGTCTTTTCAATCAATCAGTCAGGATTTGTAGAGCGCGGCTACGTCAACCGCGAGGGTCTTGAGGCACTGTCGGATAGTGCTGCCTGCTCTCCTATTGGTTGAATATCCATGGCACGAGGTGGTTCTTATGCTGTTTGTTATTCGAAACAAAATCTGCTAAGTCACCAGCCAGGTCCGATCTTGTGCTATATCGGTTGTATTCAATGCGCGAGGGTCTGAATCCATCAGCGGAGCCTACCGATTCACTCGTACAGCCCTGCACAAGCGTCGAAACAACAACATACATCTCCTTTGGTTACTAGATTATTTGTAAATCTGCATTGTGCCATGTTGTACACACATGTATGCTTCAACAATGTGGCTTAAGAACTAAGGCGCATTTATGGTGTCTTTTGTATATATTTTAAATGTTTATGGACACACGAGCACTGCGTCGACTACACTTTATGATTCACTGTCATTTGCATTTACATTGGAGGAGAATGCATAACAGCAACAGAACCTATATCAGTCCCATTGCATTTTTTCTATGCAACCCAAATGAGAATTTACCATTAGGCTGCGCAAACAATACATTCACTGGTGCTTTACCCAGATTTACATAAGAGGTTTACTACTTCACACAAAGAGCCCCACTGTGGATCCTGCACAAGTAACGTATTCGGACCCTGGTCCCCGTGGGCATATAGGGCTGTCCTCGTGACACTATACACACAATACTTGAACAACAATTAAAAAACAAGAGCCAGAACAAGTTTAATAAAATAACGGGCCTTTGGGTTATTGATGTTCAACTGCACACTGTATCACCACACATGCCGAGCTCCTTATCCCATAACATCAGAGACACAGAGGATCACCTGCGTTTCTAAACCAATCTCCGGATTTTATCACCATCCATCCTCGTACCGCCCTCGCCATGACAGCCTCACAAAGAACTAAGCCACCATCATTTGGTAGAGAAGGGCCTTCCACATCTCAAACCTGGCCTCTACAGTGTCTGCTTCCAAAGCAATGGGCTGCTGCGTGGTCAAATTTAGCCAATTATCGTTTCCTGGCAGTGGGGAAAAAGTAAGTAAAAGGGAGTCCATGGAACCACTCAAGAATCCTTTCTCCCTAGAACGTGGTTGGATATTTTTTCTGCTCCCACTTAACGACTCCCGGTCACCCGAATTCGGTCAAGTAAGGTGTTTTTTACAAAAGCTTTATGCCGTTTGATATAAACGCGTTGGCCTGCGATTAAAGCACTAATATGCAGAATCTTGTGACTGCCCAACGAAGGCTTAAAAAGTGAAGAAAATTAAAAAGTGAAGAAAAATGTAATAAAGGGTGAATTTTAGATCTATGAAGACCAGCGTCTGATGTTTACGTTCCGCCATATGGTGAGTCACGGAGGGTGACGATGTCTGCTGTATATATATGTGTATATATATATATGTATATATATATATATATATGTATATATATATATGTATATATATATATATATATATATATATATATATATATATATATATATATATATATATATATCAAGGAACGAGTTGCTTCTGCAGCAACGGCGCACTCGAGAGACAAGAAATCATGCACGGGTAGGAACGGGCACTTCAGCAGCCTGACGCATTTCGGGTATGTATCCCTTAATCATAGGCTTGACTCCAAACACTTGCTTTGCCACCGGACTTATTTAAATACACACCCTCCAATGGGCTACTCAGAAGAGTCCCAGCACCTGCTGGGTAATGTAGTCCCTGTAGCCTGCATTTACCCTGATGGGGTTGGAAACAAAAGTCAATATTAGCATTCAAATGAATATTAAAGGGTCCGTTGTCAAGCCTATGATTAAGGGATACATAGCCGAAACGCGTCAGGCTGCTGAAGTGCCCGTTCCTACCTGTGCATGATTTCTTGTCTCTCGAGTGCGCCCTTGCTGCAAAAGCAACCGTTCCTTGATATATATATATATATATATATATATATCTCTCCAAGAGTACCCAACGTACGTGGGGGCATTCAATGTCACAGCAGCAACATCGCGCTCTCCATTTGGAGATAAAGGACACTACAAGGCCCATAATGCTCTGCTAGTCGCAGCAGAGCGTCCCATTCAGGGCATGCATTGGAGCATTTAAATAATGAGGGCGGTGTCCTATGCGCCTTCAATTGCCAAAGCCTCTGAAGAGAAGTGGGGACACTTCGAAACGCGTCAGGCATCCATGGCACATTGAACTGCTTAAAGTTATCGTTGTACTGGTGGACTGTATACCATAAAGGCTCTTTAGGAGCATGTTGCTGCTCGAGTGCTCCTTGTACGTTGGGCACTTGGAGCTTGGATATATATATATATCTATATATATATATCTATATATATATATCTATATATATATATATCTATATATATATCTATATATATATATATATCTATATATATATATATCTATATATATATATATCTATATATCTATATATATATCTATATATCTATATATCTATATATCTATCTATATATATATATATATATATATATATATATATATATATATATATATGCCTGTCATTAGTTTATGTATGACACCAACAAATCCTGCCGAGTCACTGAAACCAGAGTAGACAATCTTTCTACACTGCTGTTTGTGGCCCGGGGGGGGCCCACCTCAAGCTGTTTATTCTCTGTATGCCAATTAAACGCACTACTGCACCCTGGCAACCCAAAATGCCCACTGATCACACACACTGGCAGGACTGCAACACGTTCTATTCTGCACGTTGGTTTCATAGTGGTGAAGGCTAATTTGAAAGAAATGTCATTGTATTTATATAGTGCTTATTTTTGATCGTTTTAGCACTTCAACTACAGTGGGGCTTCAAACTTTAACCATTTATATAGCAAGAGATTTAAATGAGACTGTCCCACGTTTGACTTTGATGTCAGTGTTACCTACTGCTGTGACATCACCCACACAGAGCACACCCAGTGGCTGAACTCTTACCTACAGCGACTGACAAGCCATCACATGCACACACAGCCCTGCCAAGTACCACACATCAGGCGTTAGACCAACGCATTTCAGTGTGATGGTCCATATCACTGTTCTGAAATGGAAAGTCACACATTTATAGCGCCTCCTCGGCTGTCATGCGGGAGCGCTGTTAGCACCACTGTCAGGAAGCTGGCTGCAGCGCATGGTCTGCGCTGCTTGCGGCATGATTGGGGGGTGGCTGGCTCAGCTCGCTCTGGACTGGCTTAGGCAGGATGCGGCTACTATGTAACAAGAGTAGGTCATTGACCAGCTCACGCCATTGAGATTCTCTGTGACATGATGTCACATGACAGGGTGAGCCAATCTGCAAAACAGCCAATGGCTACTGCTGTGACGGCCAGGGGAGGACAGACACTCTGTGTGACTCAACCATTAGCGAGTCAGCCTGGCCGCGGCGCGGCAGACTGTAGTGTAAGTTTGTCAGCACGCCCCGCTGCTGCTAGCATTGGGCGTTTTTTACTCTCACTGTGCAGCATGTGACTGTTGACCCACGGCTGTGGGACGACCCGGACCGCTGCAGTGGTGGTGGTGCCCAAGTGCAGTCCGGCAGCACGGAGCTCAGCAGGCACTGCAAGTCGTCGACTCGACTCCTGGACCGCAACAGAGTCCATTAAGGGGGAAGTCGCTGAGGCGAGCTGACCCGTACAGTGACTGGCACGGCTTGCTGTAGTGTCACTAGTACCGCTACAATCCTCCGCTCGGTTGTGTAACGTTAAGGCTCTGATAGCACATATGTCTTAATTCACCACTTACCATTTAATCGACACCTTAGTCTTCATAGTATTGTATTTATCTGAATTAATTTTGCATGGTAAGCAGGTCATGTGCTGCACTGCGAGTGAAACGGGAAGAGTTTCAATCACGGGGAAACCAGGGGGTGCTTTTGCGTTCACTTTCCGGTACCAGCGTTCCTTCGGCTCAGAATGCAAGTGACTAGTAGTGCAGGTTCAGAGAGATGCATCATAAACTACCTGGCTGCACAACACACAAGTTTGGCAGTGTACCGTCTTCGTCCTCACAGGAGATTGTTCAAGGTCGCCGTTTCTCTTAGCCATATCAAGGCTGTATTGGGAGATTGCCCGTTTCTACTGTTGGCCCACTATATCACAGTGAGGCGCACTCCGGAAGGATTCGTGTGGAGGGTACTATTCCCATGAATGAATCCTGCCTTTTCCAATTAAGGAATAGTTATCTTGATTTTATTGTCACACGGAGGATAAGAGCTTTGGGCAATTTCAGCGTAACATATACCCAGAGGGTGGAACTCCGATGTTGACTTATCTCCAGGAGTGTCCGCCTTTTTGGCTCTAATGCCCTGAAGAAGTCCATCACTGGACGAAACGCGTCGGCTGTGGTTTTTATATCAAGAATATTTTGAAAAATAAAAGAAGAAAATATATGGAAAATATTATGGACACAGACTTGATGTTTTGTGATGTGTCTATTGTTTCTTGTTACTAAGTGGTGCACCTTTGCGTTTTTGTTTACCTGGCTGCACAGTTAGCATTACAGGGGGCTGGGGAGTTGATGGTAGGCTGATAGGATATGAAGGAAAGGGCAGTGTTGGGGGAGGGAGGTGCAGTGGGTGATCCCAGAGTCACTGATGGACTAAATGAAGGGTGGCCAAGTCGGGAGGGTGACTCTCCTGAGGCTTGCCTGGTGCTGCAGCAGGCTGGGCAGCGCTCCGAGTCGGCGAGTCAGCTGACTGTAGTGACTGAGTAATCATGATAATTTATTAGCAGGCAGCTGAGATCATCCGCGCTGGGGCCTCTCGCATCCTGTTTGGTACAGTCGGGTCCCACAGTGCCCTTCCATTTCTGGTGCTTTGCAGCAGTTATAAGATCTTCTTAGAGTTTCTCTATGCTCAAATGGGTGTAATTTCTGATATGTAAATGTTTCCCTCGTCTTTGCTCGCGAGAAAGTGTCACTCAGTGGTTGAATGTTACTCATGATTACAGTGAAATTATGAAAATGACGCACATAAGCAATCTGAAACATTGGCAGCTATGCACTCACAGCCACTGTTCGCTTATTGCCAGCGACTGACCAGCCGTCACATGCACTCACAGCTACTGCATGCTTACCACCAGCGACTGACAAGCCATCACTTGCACTCACACAGCCACTGCATGCTTACCTTCAGCCATTGACACAAGCCATCACTTGCACTCACAGCCACTGCATGCTTACCACCAGCGACTGGTAAGCCATCACGTGTACTCACAGTCACTGCACGCTTATCAGCGACTTACACAAGCCATCACGTGCACTCACAGCCACTGCATGCTTACCACCAGCCATTGACACAAGTCATCACATGCACTCTCAGTCAATGCAGGCTTACCACCAGTGACTGGTAAGCCATCATGTGTACTCACAGCAACTGAACACTTACCATCAGCGACTGACAAGCCATCACGTGCAGTCACAGCCACTGTACGCTTACCATCAGCGACTGACGTAATCCACTAGCGTAGTTCCAGTTACTGATTTCTTACCTAATCTAACACAAACCACCCATAGTACTCACAGCCACTACACTTTTACTGAATGCTACTGGCAAAACCTTCCATGTGCACACCCAGGCACTGCATACATACCAACTATGACTGAGCTAACACCCATCATATGCACTTGGAAGCACTGATCTCTTACCATATAATTCCCTTATGTGAGTGTAAGAGTGCTTGACACTCTTACACTCACAAAAGAAAACTGCAATGGATCATGTCAATCACCTAGTTCTGAATCAGTCCACAGCAATACACCACTCATCACCAACTGAACAAACATGGAATAATTGAAGGGATCTGTTACATGCCAATGGAGGGCTTACATGTAGTCCACCCACTGCAGGTCCCAGGGCGATCTGCCTGGACGGCAGGGACAGCGGCCGGAAGTGGCCTCCCACAAGCCTTACAATCCTCAAGCTAGACCGCAGCTCCTAGCACTTCTCTGAGACACAAGAAGCACAGGAGACAGACCCTACCCTTGAAAACATGAGATGAACGAGGCCCTCCAGGGCTCTGGGCACAACAGTGTACCCACCCCAGCAGCCCCACTCTAGATCTCTGCAGCCACCAGCATGAAGAGGATTGCAGGGGAGGTTCATAACAGATACATTTTCAGTTTCCTAGGAGATCCTGTGGGTTTATTTCATATTCAGACGGTGAGACTGCTGCAATGAACACTTCTAGCAGTAAAGAGTCCCTCAACGCAGCGTGCGACAGTTCAATATCTATTGTGCGAGACCCTTGCTGATAAAATTTAGACAAGAAGAACTTCTGCGATGGAGCGCATTTGGATCCTGGCCGAGCGGATATGATAATTTGAGTAACAGCTACACGATTGGTGACCGCTTCCCCTGTTAGAAGAGACATGCAGCATGGGCCAATGGGGCGATAGGAGCAGGCTACACAGCCTGGGGGCGGGACTGAGTCTGGATGAGTGCACTCTGGGAGAGCTACCTTAGGACTTCCCTGTCTGTACTTTTCCATGTTGGAAGACGCTCTGGACCAAAAGCGTAGGGAGCAGCCACCTTCCTCAAGGCAATGCCCTTTGCTGAACAGATACATGCCATGGATGAGGGAAGGTTCTGCCCCCTGCCTCCGGGCAGGAAGGGGGGTGGCTTTGCTTGTAGCTTCAATCTCATGGTACTGGGGACTTTATATTGTTCCTTAAGGAGGTGCCATCAGCAGACGCCTTGGGACCCTGATGGATCCTATGGCAGGAAGGGGGGGAACGAGAGGAGGGGGTGGTAGAAAGAAGTGACTTGGGAAGATGCACTCACTAGGTTATATTATTCTCTTTCCTTCTCTTTCTCTCGTTTGGTCTCATTCCAATATCCTGTCTTCCACTGTCCTAAGAAAACCCCAAATAGACCGGATTCTTCAGTACTTATTTACACACTTGTTGCTCTATAACCCTCACAATTGGATGACGTAACAAATTTTTAAAAAACTTATGAAGAAATGTTTAAAAAACTGCTACATTTAAAGCTATTACACAGCGTTGTATCTGTGAGCGTTGTTCTTTCAGAGGTAGCTTTAAAGTGTGATGTATTTACGTTGCCAGGGCCTCGTCCAGGGGCAGCTCCTTCATTGGAGCAGAGGAGCGTCCCCCACTTAAATGCCCCCAGAAAAGCCCCAGAGACAAAAAATAAAATGGTAATGTAGTTAATTCATTACCATTTTATTTTTGTCAACCCGTCCTGACTCAGGTAGGGGCGGGGCCTGCTGACTGGCAGCAGTGGCGGGCTGCATGTGCACTAGTTTTATAGTGCACATGCCCCTTTGGCCGGCCGTCATGACATGCGCACTATAAACCTCTCATCCCAACTGTCTTAGACAGCTGGATTTGAGAGCCTGCACAGGCCTCTACTGTCCTCGCCAGCATTGAGAGACGTCGCTCCCTCCAATCCTGGTGCTTATCTCATGCAGAGAGTAGCAGGAGAATTGGTTGAGTAGGTTAGCTGGGTCCCTGGACGTGTTGTCGAAAAAGAAAAGGGCCAAAGCGAGAAGGAAGTGTAGGAGAGTAGGATCTGCTTCTTATAGTTACCCCTACTTTTTGCTGATGTTTCACTGTTTTTCGACTTAGCCAGACTGAGGCCCTGCTAATCAGGACCCCAGTCTACCTGCTTTCTACTCTAAATTGATTGTATGTACTTTAGGTACACTCCAGATTGGATTCTGGGGTACCCTTGTGAGTCCCTAGTATATGGTATACTATGTTCCCAGGGCATAGGTACCCCAGAGGCCTACCAGGGGCTGCAGCATGTATTGTGCCACCCCTGGGAAGCCTTTTAAAATGACACAACAGGTCTGCTACAGCAGCCTGTGTAAGGTGGTGTATCCACCCCTTACTGAGATATAGGTTCCCTATATCTCTCCATATCACTGCACATGTAAGCCTATCGGTCACCCCTATAGCAGGCCTTAACAATCCTGAAGGCAGAGTGCTGGGTTTCATGTGAGGGTGCCCATGCATGAGCAGAGCCCCTCTGCAGCTTTCGGAATCTTTATTCCGGGGTTGTTTGTGATGCAGCCAGACCATATACTCTTAAGTGCATTATAACCAAACGGTAAATGCTAACTTTGGGGGGCGCTAGGTGGCGCACGACCAAGATGGCCGCGCCCCAGTGAGGCTCTGAACGCTTGGCTGCAGATTCTGTCAATTATCCTGAGCTAACTGCATGAATGCCCAATTTGCTATGTCCGCCGAGGTTCCTGCCATCTGAAGCGTTATTTCGATACTCGTATTGCCGCTGAGGACGTAAATTGGGCAAAGAACGGATCGTTTCCAGGCTGTCCGGGTGAGTGGCGCTAATCTGTGGAGCACTGCTGACGGCTTACGCGGCTGGGAGAGCGCCGGGGATCCCGCGTGGCGCTCAGGCCGTATTGTACAGAGGCTCGCTCCCCGCGCTCCTACTCCCCCCCGCGAAACATACTGGGCCGAACCGGAGACCTGCACGCTCGACACTAGGACGATCTGCGGTGCCCAGACCCGACATCTACTGCAAGGGAGAACCCTGGGATTCACGCAGGCAGGCGCTTCATCTAGCCCCTGCCATAGAATCGTCATCGCGACCTGGGCAAGTGTGGGCATACGGTGAACCAACTCCTTCCTATTCTCCCGTGGGAGTTATTACGGATACGCGCTACACATCGCACAAACAGCTGCCTAGCATTCCGGAGGGGGTGGTGACTCCGAGGCCCCCCCCCCTCTTCCGATCAGACTGTGGTGCTGGTGGTGGGCCGCTGCGCATCCCGTGGCCCCCCCGTATTATTGGAAGATTAACAAAATCGCCCTGCACACGGAGCCCCTGCCCGCGAGGCCCTCTTGACCCCGGTGCTACAGCCTAGATCACGCGCCTGACGGACTCTCTGGGGGGTGCTGTTTACAATTTGCAATCAGCCACCATCTTCCACCAAGAGCTCCTCTATACTGCGTGACTCACCTCTCTCTCTCTCTTCCTGGGCCGGCGCTTCATGCTGGGAGTTCCTTTGATGGAGTAAGCCCTCTCCAGCATCAACGCGAGAAGGGACAACTCTGGCTCATCGACTGCACCCCGACTGCCGTCGCCGCAACCCGGGCCCTTCCCCTGGCTCAACATCCCCGAGAACACCTCTGGCCATGGGGAAAATGGACAGCAGGCAATCAAAGCTCCCCTTTGATGCAAAGAAGACGGTTACGCGCTCCACTGCTGAGGACATTAACCAGAGCCTGGAGGCGCAGCCCTCCAACCCTCAGACTGTTCAGGCTGATGAAATAAAAACGCTTCTCCTGACTATGCAGCACAGCCTCACAGACCTCTCCAATAAAATGGATTCCATGAATGCACGCATGGATTATATAGTGCTAACAGTGGAGAAGCACGGCGAACAACTCAAAGAAGCCGAGAAGCGGATTTCTGACAATGAGGATGCTACTGTGCAGGTGACTAAACAGGTGGCTCAAATGGATAAGCTCCTCAAAGTTATTGCGGCCAAGAATGAGGACTTGGAGGCAAGAAGTCACCGCAATAATATCCGCGTCACGGGAATTCCAGAAAGCATGAATACTGGCCGTCTTGAAGATTTCATTGAGCGCTTGCGGACCACCACTTTCGGCGCAGACGCATTCTCCACGCAATTGATTGTGGAACGGGCGCACCGATTGCTCGGACCCAGGCCACCTCCGGGCGCAAACCCTCGCCCAATCATCGCCCGGATTCTCAATTACAGAGACCGAGACACTGCATTGAGAATGGCCAGAGAAAACCCAAATTCAAAGTTCGAAGGGACCAGTTTCTCAATATACCCGGATTTCACCATGGCAGTACAGGAGGCACGCCGCAAGCTTCTACCTGCTAAGCAGAAGTTGCGTAAATTGCAAATTGAATACGCCCTACTATACCCAGCTCGACTTCGAATCCAATATGACGGCAAACATCATTTCTGCACCAATGAACGGCAGGTCGACGACTTCCTCCGCCATATCAGGAAAAGCTCCCCTCCCATCATTCACAGGACCGCCTATCACAATCTCCTACTTTAGACTGTGACTAAGGAACTATAGATGATACCGGTCCTCTGCGCCTACTCAGATTGGACTACAGTTACTGCAGTTCGCCTTCAACTTGTTGGCTGTGGGGGTTCGCGCCTGCCTACTACACGGATGAACTGGTTAGACTGGTCTCCCAGTGGGGAGATACGCCTCCATGTGTTTATGGAAAAAGTGGGCATCTCATGAACTACCTTTCATCATCAGATAAGTACCGACACCCTGGTAGGGCCAGTTACACTCCCTATGGGCGGACATTGTAATCCTGTAATGTTTACTGTGCTCTTAGCTCTTGCTCGAAACACGCCAAGCACCCTCTTCCCCCCCCCCTGTATCCAGTCTCCCCCCCATCGTCGGGAGGCGGGCATGCTACTCAGGGAGAGGTAGAGGTTCTCGTTGCCCACTAGCGTTCCCCACACGGGCGTTCCCCTGGTACTTCATGTATACATACTCTTCGATTGCACTGTTGCGATTGTCTTATTATGGGATGGGTGAGCTTATTGATACCGGCATGGTTGGGGTGCTGATGTGGGTGGGGGTGGAGAGGGGATTCTGTTCTAATGTTGTATGTAACATGTTATTGCGACAAGTAACCGCAGGCATTGTAACCCTAGGCGCGCTATTCTTCCTATCCAGTAGAGCACATTATGGCACAATCATCATAGGGTATCACGTTCAATCACACAAAGACACTGAACCTTTACCTTCTCACCTGGAATGTTAGAGGCCTTAGAGACCCTCGTAAGTGCAGGCAAATCTTAACATATCTAGATAGGCACCAAGTCCATGTCGCAGTACTGCAGGAGACGCACTTAGACCCGTCCCGTACTCCCACCTTTGCCAGTAAATGGGCAGCGTTTCGTGTATTTTCTTCCTACTCTACCTACTCTAGGGGTGCAGCGGTCCTCATAAAACGGGGCGTCCCCTTTCGGCTGGGAGGCACACAACAGGACTCTCTAGGCCGTAGCTGCATGATATGGGGCACATTGGGCACACAATCGGTGACACTGGTCTGTAGTTATGGGCCTAATATTGATGATCCTGATTTTTACACCACCTTGTGGGGGCGCATACTCCAAGTAGGTTCTACACATCATCTGGGGGGGTGATTTTAACACAGCTTTCCAACCCGCTGCAGATAGATCTAATCCAGCACCTCAACATTATACGCGAACATGTGAGACTCTCTCATGCATCCTCGCGGCGCATGGCCTCATTGATGTGTGGCGACATATACACCCGGCTAATAGGGAGGGCACTCACTACACTGCAGCGCATGCCTCCTGGGCTCGCCTGGACTATTGGGTGGTGTCCCGGGGAGCGGCCTCGTGGATCACGCGCGCGGCTCATCTTGCCAGAACTCTCTCCGACCATGCTCCGGTGCTTATCACACTAACCCTACCTGATTCGCACACTTCCCCTAGACTTTGGCGCCTCATGCCTGAAGCGCTTCTGGACATTGCCTTTAAGGCTGAGATTGGCACTGAAATCGTCGACTTCTTCTGGATTAATATTAACTCAGTTTCCTCCTTAGGCACGGTGTGGGAGGCCTTTAAGGTCACCATCCGAGGCTCCTGCATGGCCAAAATCTTTGGGGTGTTGCAGGATCTTCGCCGCAAGCTCCACTCACTTGAAGACGAGCTCAAACAACTGGAGAGCGATCTCTGGGGGAATAATTCCAGGCAACGAATGGCGACATTCCGGGAAAAACTATCCGAGTATAACTGCACTGCGGAATCAGAGGCGAAGTTCCGGGGCAAGTATCACACTGCACGTCGATATGGCGAGGGTGAACGCCCGGGTAGGGAGCTGGCACAAGATATCCGCTTACCTCGGTTCTCTAATTATGTCCTTGACATTAAAGACTCCACCGGTACACGCCACAGAGACAGCCGCGATATACTCCATACCTTTACTGAATTTTATACTGACTTGTACAGTTCCCACCGGACCGCGCCCCCGGACTTCGCCTCATACTTGCAAGACATTACCCTTGGCTGGCTCGGAGATTCCCAGCGGGGGTTCCTGGCTGCGCCGTTCGAGAACGACGAGATACACAAAGCCATCATGCAACTGAAGTCTGGGAAGGCCCCAGGCTCGGACGGCCTCCCTATCGACTTCTATAAAACATACATGACGCAGCTCCTCCCCATTCTCAAGAATGTCTTCAATGAGGCGCAGGAAGTGGGCCATGTTCCTCCATCCATGCGGCTCGCCCTGATATCCTCCCTCCTGAAACCTGGCAAACCTGCGGACTGTTGCGATGCATACCGGCCCCTCTCTCTGATAAACACGGATGCCAAGATCCTGGCCAAACTCTTGGCCAACCGTCTCACTCTCCTCATGGAAAAGCTAGTTCTACCCGATCAATCAGGCTTCATTCCCGGGCGTGCCACGTCACAATCTCCGCACGCTTTTCTCTATATTGCGGACGGTAGACCAGTCAGTGCCCATGGCAGCTGTTTTCCTCGATGCCACTAAGGCATTTGACTCGGTTGAATGGGACTACCTCTTCACCATCCTCCAAAACATGGGCATGCCGAAGGGATTTCTCTCCTGGGTCCGCCTGTTGTACACCGACCCCGTAGCCAAGGTCCTTATCAACGGTCACTCCTCTCCCGCCTTCTCCATCACCCGCGGTACGCGTCAGGGCTGCCCCCTTTCCCCACTTCTTTTCGCCCTTGCTGTTGAACCACTTGCGGCTCGGGTCCGGCAATACCACCACGACAAGGCCCTTCGATGCTCACTCCGACCTATTCTTATCTCCTTATACGCGGATGATGTTACGCTCTATGTGAGGGAACCACAGCTAAACCTTAACCCGCTACTCCGGGAGTTTGTGCGGTTTGGAGGGCTCTCTGGTGTTCATATAAATTGGGCCAAATCCCAACTCTTCCCCCTCAACTCGTCCGCGGTACCTTTCACTCCAGACTTTCCTATTGAGTGGTGCGCTGGGGAGGTGAAATACCTAGGGATCTGGGTCTCTGCAGATCGAGACGAATTGCTACGCCTCAATTATGGTCGCGCCCTGGAGAGTATTAGAGAGAGTGTCACACGCTGGATAGCACTGCCGCTCTCCGTTGCGGGGCGACTTTCACTCATCAAAATGGTCATACTCCCAAACTCCTATACCTCTTCTTAAACATACCGCACGACCCGGGCAGGCATTTTTTCCTCCTCCTCCGCACTGAGCTGATACGACTTACCTGGGGTGGCAAGCAACCCAGGATACAATGGGACACCCTCACACGGCCATATTCGCAAGGGGGTTTTGACGTACCAAACTTTGAACTCTATTACCTATGTGCACAGGCTCACTATGCCCATTACTGGTTCCACCCCCAAATACATGCCCCAAGTTGCCACTGAGCAATGGTTATCTGACCCCATACCACTTGAAGGCGCCATCTTCACTATAGTGGCGTCGCGCACTGACGTTCCAACACCTGTTACCAACACTGTGAGGGCATGGCAAACCATCGCCAGGCGCACCCAGACTCCTGTGCTCTACTCACCCCAGCTCCCTCTAGTATATCACCCGAGGATGCCTCTCCTACAGGAGGGACTTTTTCGGAAAACTCGAATCAAACACGGGATTGCGACCTGGGGAGACCTTTACTTGAACGGTCAATTTCGTACATCACAGCAACTTTTTTCTAGGTGCCCACCATCCCCAATGGACCTTTTCCTTTATGTCCGTCTCCGCCAAGGCCTAAAAGAGCACATTCCTGGCTACCCGCGCGAACCATTAGAATCTGCCTCCTTACGTCTTACACTGCGCCGCGATGGGGCCCCACACCTAGTTTCTACACTTTACCATACTCTCTTTACCGTGCAGGATCCCATACAGCACACAGCCCGAGATAAATGGTCGGCGGAGATGGGTCTTGCCCTTACCGATGAGCAGTGGACCTATTGTTGTCTGCAGACAGAGTGCAGCACCTCCAGTAGCCGACTTCGTATCTTACATTATAAGTTCCTTCATCGCACATATTATACACCGGCTAGACTTCGTCGCTATAATCTACGAGACAATGATAGATGTGACCGCTTCGGCGCTGATTTCCTCCATTTGGCCTGGAGCTGCGGCGCAGTTCAGGACTATTGGTGTCAAGTCCTTACGGCACTAGATCAAATGGCACTTCTGCGCCTGCAGCACACTCCCCTTCTCGCCTTATTAGGTTACACTCAGCCCCTTGCTGGGCCATGCCAGAAATTCGTTTCCTTCGCCCTCCTCTTAGCAAAGAGACAGATAGCATGCAAATGGGGGCAGGGCAGGGAACCTAAATTCAAGGATTGGCTCCATGATATGGTTTTTTTGGCAGGAACAAATGTACACATTTGCTGAATTGCTTCCCCCCTCCTCTCGCCCCCGAGACAACTGGGGTCCTCTAACGTCATATCTACTGTCCCATCCTCTTGCCGATGATGATGTCGCACGGACTGCATCTGTTGTAAAAGACTGAATCAGATTTGCCCTAATGTGTGGGTTTGCATCCCACTGACATGCTTGCTGTAACCCTAACTTCCAGTGCCTGTGACCTGACTCAATACTTACTGTGTTGCCTTTGATACTAAGTACCACCCTATGCATCACCGTTTGTCATACTTCTTATTGTGCTTGTGATTCACTACTTTTTAGCCTTCTGAATACGCCTATACAGTGGAAATGATGCTTTGCTTGTACCTGCCATTGTTCCTCATGTTTGTTTCAAAATGTAAAAAAATAAATAAAAAAAAATAAATAAAAAAATGCTAACTTTGGAATGGCTGCATGGAAAACTGTCGTGTTTGGTGTCAAACACCTTGGAATCATACCCCCACACCAGTAGTATGATCCCACCCTTCTAGAGGGAGAGACATGACAGCACCGGTATACCCGGTACCAGCTAACAGAGCCCTGGCATCACAAAATGGATGCTGCAGCCACAGACACGAGTCTGCCCTCCTGCTGCTGGATGAAACTCCGGCAGGGGAGGCCTGGACAATAGGTTTCCTGTCACAGGGAGGTGTGACCACCTCCCAGACAGGTTTAGTGTATTGGGGCTGGGTGGGTGCACTCTCAGAGTGCTTTGAAGTCTGCACTGGGGGCACATTTGGTGTCCCTGTGCATAGTTCAGCTCAAACCGGTTGCAGGGACACAGCCCCTGCTCTGGCGCGAAACTGGACAAAGGAAATGGGTGTAGCCACCCCTCTTTCCTGACCCTCCCATAGGTGGGTCCCCAGAGTTTGTCCCACCCCTCCCTTGGGTATAAAGTAGGAAACCCTGACTACAGGACTTTAGATTACACCTGGACTAAACTTGGATACCAGAAACCAAGTACTTCGACGATCTGCACGACGCTGGACAACTGAAGAATCTCCCTTGGAGTAAAGGAGTTACTCCCCTGCAAGGCAGGCACCTTTAATGCAACTGACCGGTTGGCATCTCCGAGCTCCGACGGACTCTGAAGAATATTGCCACACAGGAGGTGGGTTTTCCAAGGTCTCCGAGGTCGATCTGTGCCCACAGCAAGTCTGAGGCCCGTATCCCTCGTGGAAGACAGTGCAACCCGAACCCCTGGACACCGCGACCATTTGCAGAAGCATCAGCTTTCCGGCGACCCCTGTGGCTGAGCTTTGGGTTACTTGTAGCCCTGACCCCGAGCAGTAACTGCACCGAAGATTGCAGGCTTACACTCAACGAGTGTTCTGTGGGCTGCCATTTTGTGATTCCTCTCGAGGTCCCTTCGCGATCCCTGGTCCGTTGACCTGTGGGTCCCCAAGAAGGCAACTCTAACTTTTATTGGGCTTCCCTGGTTGCTCCAGACGTGCCCTGACTCTCCATCGCTTGGGGAGTCCCCAGGACCTTGCTGGTCCGCACAGAATCATCTTTTCTCTTCCTGCGTGGGTTGCTGTTGCCAAGGCTTGTTGTGGTCAATCCGATCACCAACACCCCAGCACTCGACATCCTTTGTGGGACAGCTCGAATCCGGCTCCTGGTCATCGTCGACGTCTCCAGGACCCCGTGGCTGCAGAGTCAAGCTTCACCTCTTCGAAACCTGAAGCACCCGACATCGGTGGGCATTCGATTGCTCCGCTCTTGGTCACTGGCTAGTGACCCAGACTCTGTCCCCTCTGCTTTCAGGTTCTTCACATCTTCGATCCAGGCTTGGATCACACCGGACACTTTTCTCCTTCACGCCAGCAGCAATTTGCAGCAGATCGCCATTGAAAACGACGATTCCCGACACCTTTTGACACCTATGCACCCGGCTTCCCTGGGTGAGGTAACTTGAGTACTCTGGTGCTCCCGTGGGTGTTGGCCCTAGAAACCCTTAAGTCTAAAGGGGTTTGCTCAAAGTCCTCTCCTAAGTGTCCTTTATCTTTAAAATTCCAACCGCGACTTTCCGCATTGAATCCTACGGCGCTCGCGGCTGTGTTCTCACACTGCACACGCCCCGTGGGTCTCCTGTGTCACTACCTTGGGTGGTTCCTTGGGGTCCCAGCGATTCTACGTGCTCTAGGCACTGTGTCTAGTCAAGTCGTGGTTCTTATACCACTTTCTTAGTATATGGTTTGGTCTCCCCCTGGAGCCCACTGTGTATTGTGCTATTTGTCGTTTTAATACTGTGATATTGTGCATCTTGAACTCTAATCTCATAAAGAGATTAGTAGTTAGTGTTTAGAAATAAATACATATATTTTATATATATCTTGTGTGGTTCTCCTTTCATTTAGTTATTCAAGAGGTTATAATGTGGAGAAGTGTGGCTCAATGGTTAGAGCGGCAGACCCTGATGCAGAGATCTGGCCCGGGACCAGGGTTCAATTCCCGCCTCGGCGGGTCTTGGGCTCAATTTCCTCAGACCTGATAATTCTCGCCTCGGTGCTTATTCTAATCATGGGTCCCACTCTGCAACTCTGGGCAATAGCTTGCTTAATCTCCACAACGGCCCCACCAGCGCTGGGATGCCTGGCTTCACCTTGGGGGTGCCCAGGAGTGGACATTTCACAGGGAATAGCCAGGAAGGGTTCCACAGCGGTATGCGTATAGCGCCAGGACGCCCCATAGCTGGGGCAGCAGTGCACTTTACAAGTACGAATTTCATAATCTGGTAAACCAAGCTGCTTTACACTCCTTCAAGACTTAGCCTGAAGGCTGCTCTCCACAGCTACCACTAGGATAGCTTTCAATGAAGGTTGTCTTTAAACCTATCATCAATAAAGGTCGTTTGGACTGGTGCAAGGTGCCCACTTTAATTAGTAGACAGCATATGCCAGGCCAACTTCTCACAGGAAGCATCTGCGCGAGCAGGTAGGAGTTTTTTTAAATTTATTTCATGTATTTATGTTGTGTATTTATTTTATGTGCCCACCCGTCCAATCAGCATACTTGCAGGCCGCCACTGGCCTCATTCTTCCAGGGTGCCGAGGCAAGTGTCTACTCTGGGCGTTAATTAGGCCGGGCGGGCAGCTGCTAAAGCCAGTATTGGCGGGTTTTGTAAAGATCGTGGTTAAAAGTGCTTAGACTGCAGCAAGGACCCCCTCATATCAAGATACCTTCAGCCAGGGCTTTAAGTGGGCTGGGTCCTGCTGGTGCTCAGCACCGGCAGCGCTGAAATGCAGGTGCTGAGACGGGTCCCAATCGGGCTCTCCATTTTTCACTCTCTCAGGGTGAAAAAAAAAGTCTTAACCCTGCAGCAGTGCCACCCTTCACTGCCTTTGATGTAACTTCAAAGAGACTCGTATAGCTCTTTCACAGTCTCTCAATTTCATATCGGAAGTATTTTCAATATTATATACAACAAAGCCATAGTTATTGATTATTTATCGTATGCAGCTAACAGCCATTGACAAAGCCAATAGTCCCGGCTTGTTGTAGGTGTAATGTTACTTTTATTATATATCTGGAGGCAATGACAGAAGCCTCAAAATACCAGTTGGGCTGCACGCTATGCTATGCACAGACTTATAGCATACACTTTTTTAAGCCACGCCCTTAACTGCATAGGCCACGCCCCTTTGAAAGACCCCCTCCAGTTTTTTCATCCCACTTAAAGCCCTGCCTTCAGCTATCCAGAAATGGGTCCCTCTCTTTCAGGGGACAGGAATCAAAAAATAAATGTTATAAGAAATGCTGCACTTGCCTGAAAATAACATTATCTTTCCAATGAGTTATTAAGTTCGTCATTAAGAAATATCCACCTTAATTTGTGGTGCACAAGGCCCTGAAGGAATTCACAGGACTTGTGATGTACGCAGCACTGGATGGTCAAAGCAACGTCACTCGAATACTCTTCGAGAATTCAAAAATTCGGTACCATTACGGACAATAAACTAAACTATGAGACCATCTCAAACATCCTGTACCGTTATAGACAACACTAAACTCGACGCCAAGAACATATCAAACATCCTGTACCATTAATGACAACACTAAACTAGGCCAATAGAACTCAAACATCCTGCACTGTTACTGACAACACTAAACTAGACCAGGAGAACATCTCAAACATCCTGTACCATTACTGACAACACTAAACTAGGCTCAAAACATCTCAAACATCCTGCACCGTTACGGAAGACACTAAACTAGACCAGGAGAACATCTCAAACATCATGCACCGTTACTGACACTAAACTAGACTCCAAGAACATATCAAACATCCTGCACTGTTACTGACAACACTAAACTAGACCAGGAGAACATCTCAAACAGCCTGTACCGTTACGGACGACACAAAACTAGACCAGGAGAACATCTCAAACATCATGCACCGTTACTGACACTAAACTAGACTCCAAGAACATATCAAACATCCTGCACTGTTACTGACAACACTAAACTAGACCAGGAGAACATCTCAAACAGCCTGTACCGTTACGGACGACACAAAACTAGACCAGGAGAACATCTCAAACATCATGCACCGTTACTGACACTAAACTAGACTCCAAGAACATATCAAACATCCTGCACTGTTACTGACAACACTAAACTAGACCAGGAGAACATCTCAAACAGCCTGTACCGTTACGGACGACACAAAACTAGACTCAGAACATCCCGAACATCCGGCACCGGTACTGACACTAAACTAGACTCCAAGAACATCTCAAACATCCTGTACCATTACTGACAGCACTAAACTAGGCTCAAAACTCAAACATCGTGCAGCGTTACTGACCAAACTAAACTCCGAGAGCATCTCAAACATCCTGTACCGTTACTGACCACACTAAACTAGGATCAGAACATCTCAAACATACTGCACCGTTACCGACAACACTAACTACACCAGTAGAACGCAAACGCCCTGTACCAGTACTGACAACCCTAAACTACACTACAAGAATAACTCAAACGTACCGTACCATTACTAACATTAAACCACACTGAGAGAAGCCCAACCAAGTGGTACTGAACTAGTAATTACATTATACTACACTCTGAAAACACGCCAAATGTCCTGCAGTAGCATTGATAACACTCAACACAAAACGACAAACATTTCTTGCAGGATTCCCAACACTCAAAAGCACTCAGAACAGCAAACATTTCCTGATTCAGGAGCGACAACCCAATCTGGGTCTCTCTGGGGACCAGGTCCAGGCACCCCAACACTTCTGTTAGAATTAAGGGGAGGCAGAAAGTTTCTAAGAGGAACGTTTTTGGAAGTAAATAAATGCTGTATTGGCAATAAGGTGAGGTGCAGTAGTCTTCGAAGACAGGAAGGTCACGAGAGCTCATAAATGGGGCCTGAAGGCACTCAAAGGTGTGCCTTCTCCACAGCACACCAAACCCAGGGGCAGTCTAATAAATTCTAGGGGTTCCACTGCAATAAGCCCTTAGGGGTGGTCTTAATGGTGCTCTCCTACAAGGTCAGGGTACACCATAATGGGCTATAAGCCCATTATGGTATACCCAGAGTAGGAGAACCATTGCATACAATAAAATGAGGGTCGTCTCAAGTCGCTGGCCTAAGAAATGCTCAAGGCCAAACTAAGATTAAATTAGGATTAAAAGTAGACAAGTCCAGTTTATATTTATATTTAGGAAAAAAGACTTTTCTGGAAAAGGATCAAATAGGCAGATTGCGGGGTCTATAGCAGATTGGAGGTTCAATGGATTTTACCTACACCGGGTGCAGTGCATCGCCTGAAGTCAGTGTGGACCCGAACCAAACATGTCCTTTCATGGTAAGCTGGCTCTGCTGGTCTAACAAGGAGGTAAAGCGTGTCAGGGGGTAATCCTAACACAGGACAGGACATCTAAAGGGAGGACCACTAAAGAAACAGATGGCCCACTTCATCAAGAAAATCAGGCTTAAGCTGCAGCTCCTTGAGAAATAGATCAAAATGTGGAGCCACAGTGAGAGTTTAGAAGCGCGACCTTAGGTCCAGTAGGAAGAGCTCTGGCTCTTTCGCCTGCAGCCAACGTCCACTCATCCCGTCCTCTGTATCCCTCAGACAAGTGTAACGGGCACACAAAGTGTGAAGACACCTCAACCTTCAAGAGTGGATGTGCTCATCAAGATGTGATTAGAATAGAAACCTTGACTGCCAAAGAGGTCTATCAGTCGAAACACCAGGTAATAATGCGCCCTGAAGGGCCACAATGGTGAGCACGGTAGGCTAGACCAGAATGAACCCGCTTTGACGTGATAACTTAAGAAAGAAGCAAACCACTTAAAAAGAGTGTGATCACAGCCATGGTTTCTACTCAGTAATCTTATAACAGCCGAACCACTGTTCTGGAAGGCACGTAAGTACCGCAGACCGGCACGCAATGCAGGTTCCATCAGATCAGCTGGACAGAAGCTTCACTGCTCGGATCTAGCAGCTGATGGTGGAAGAGGTGGGATCTACCAAGCCCAGGCTCGGCACCAGTGCACAGCTCTCAGGGGACGCAGAAGACAAGCAGATGAAACACTTACTCTGGGCTGTGCTAGTCGGAGCTCACTGCTGACCTGAAGGAAGGGGAAACATACCTTGGCATTACAGCATTCATCCCCAGGACACTTACTAACCATTAAACAGCGGCCTGTCTAAGAATGATGGGGCTTTGTGTTGGCACGACAACATGCTGATGATGTCATCATGATACACCACTGTGGAAGGAAGTACAAACATCCTGATTTAATCAGACAGTCCCTAAAAGGACGAGGATACTGAGCAGCAATAGATCTAGTGGGTACCAGAACAACACCCGCAGCACCCAGATGGGCATCCTTTGACCCTCTTTGTCTAACCAACAAGATCAAAGAACAGCTTAGGAGAATGCCTTGTATGGAGATAGCGCTGACGAAAATGCAGGATTTAGAGTCCAGAAATGACAAACCAAATCCCATCTATAACCAATGATCAGGCACGTGCTGAAGGATACAGAGGCCAAGACAATCCTCTGAGAACAATCAGCCCTTGACGTCAGGGGGAGAGGGGCTTCCATCCAGAATCACCAGTGGCCGAAATGGCTTCAGAGTGTTCAAAGGGAGACGCTAGAGAGTGATGGAGGGTCAGACGGCTCAATGCCAGAATATCTGGTGAGGAGACATCTGAACAGCATCAGAGCATTCAAAGGGAGGCGCTGAAGAGTGATGAGAGGGTCAGACTGCACAATACCAGAATCTCTGGTGAGGAGACATCTGGACGGCTTCAGAGCATTCAAAGGGAGGCGCTAGAGTCTGATGAGAGGGTCAGACTGCTCAATGCCAGAATCTCTGGTGAGGAGACATCTGAACGGCTTCAGAGCGTTCAAAGGAAGATGCTAGAGAGTGATGGAGGGTCAGATGGCTCAATGCCAGAATCTCTGGTGAGGAGACATCTGAACGGCTTCAGAGGGTTCAAAGGGAGACGCTAGAGTCTGATGAGAGGGTCAGACGGCTCAATGCCAGAATCTCTGGTGAGGAGACATCTGAACGGCTTCAGAGTGTTCAAAGGGAGAAGCTAGAGTCTGATGAGAGGGTCAGACGGCTCAATGCCAGAATCTCTGGTGAGGAGACATCTGAACGGCTTCAGAGCGTTCAAAGGGAGATGCTAGAGAGTGATGAGAGGGTCGGACGGCTCAGTGGCAGAATCTCTGGTGAGGAGACATCTGAATGGCTGTAGCATTAATGCAAGCTTCCCTCAGAGAAATGTACAGCGCAGCTGCAGCATTAATGGAAGCTTCCCTCAACCAAAAATGTACAGCGCAGCATTAATGGAAGCTTCCCTCAACCAAAAATGTACAGCGCAGCTGCAGCATTAACGCAAGCTTCCCTCAATCAAAGATGTGCAGGTCAGGTGCAGCATAAATGCAAGCTTCCCTGAAACAAAGATGGGAGCTTCCCTCAAAGGGATGTACAGCGCAGCTGCAGCATTAATGCAAGTGTCCCTCAATCAAAGATGTGCAGGGCAAGTGCAGCACTAATGCAAGCTTCCCTCAATCAAAGAAGATTTACAGTGCAGCTGCAGCACTAATTCAAGCTTCCCTCAAACAAAGATGTTCAGCGAAGGTGTGGCATTAATGGAAGCTTCTCTCAATTGAAGAGATGTGCAGGGCAGGTGCAGCATTAATGCAAGCTTCCCCACAACAAAGATGTGCAGGGTAATGCAAGCTTTCCTCAATCAAAGAACAGGCACAGTACAAGTGCAGTATTAATGCAAGCTTCTCTCACACCCCACAGCTATGGCTCAGACACAACCACTAGAAGCGTCTCAGTCTCTTTCTCTCTCTTTCTCTCTCTCTCTCTCTGTACAGGGCAGACAAGAGACAACGGTGATTAAATGTAATCTTGTAAGGCAGATACTTACACAACTAGCCGCTTGCGGGCGCCTGTGACAAAGTGGAAGTCGTCAGCATTGACAATTCACACCTTAAGACCGTCACTGTCAGAGCAGATGTTCATGTAAACAGACTTAACCCGCTTCAGTCGTCGATGCTAACCAGACCAAAGGTAACGTTACATCCTGGACTGCAGCCAAGGAAGAGTCCCTCGGGGACAAACAGCACCAGCGCACACATGAGACCGCAGCAGAGTGGGCAACAGATCGAGACCCCCTTCCAGAACCTCTCACGAGCTGCATGAACCCAGGTGCGAAGAGGTGCCGAGCTCCGGACTACAAGGGAAAGAGCGTTACCCCCCCCCTCCCCCCCCCGAAACAGAGGGATGGGGGGCATAAACCCCCACTTCAGAGGGGGGAGAGTGCCACTGGGCAGTGTGTCTGATATTAAACCTTTAAAATGCTGTCTATATTTAGTTTGATTTGGATTGGAGACACTGGCTGGGGAGGCATGGTGGAGCCGTGGGGAGGTGGAACAGATGCAACAAGGGAGGGAGGGAGGATGGACGGACGAACTGATGGACAGAGGCCTCAGAAGGTAAAGGTGCAGATGTCTGCCAGTTGGCTCTCCATCCACCCGGACTGATGCTGTATCATAATTTCTTTCTGGAATGACGGGAGAAAGTTAATCCACGCGGTGCCTGGTCTGACATGGAAGGGAGGAGGACGCACCGACCCTTGCTAGAAACAAGTGGGCGCTGCTGCTGCCTGACCCACTACTTCCTCGCCGCCGCCGCCGCCACTTGAAGGTGCTCTTTACTTCCAGATGCAGGTTGAGGCCTGCGCCTTCAGACGCGTCATCACTTCTTTAGGTTCCTGCCTCCAGGGTTGGATTGGGATCAAAAATCGGCCCGGGCACAGCAAAACAAGTGGCCCACATTTGCGTATTGCCTTACCGCAAAACAAAGTTATATGCAAAGAAAGAGGGTGGGGGGCATGTTTTATTAATTTCACTTAGATTAAAAAAAAATGCACAGATTAGTTCACACTGCTGAGCCACACATGAATGCAAGTGAGACCACTTCTGCTCAGGCCCCCTGCCCCACGCTCAATCAGCATACATTAATGGGCCGGCCCAGTGAGAGAAAGGGAGTGACACCACCTCGGAGCACAGACCCAGGCACAGCATGGCTGCGTGTCTGTCCATTCTCACCTCCTTATTTCAAGCACCTTCCTCCTCCAAGATTCCTGGCTCGCGGCCTCTTCTCTCTGGTACGAAGTGTCTCTGATTTGGTCCCAAAAAGCTGCTTTTGTGCTGCAATTTATTTGGATCTCCACGGAAGCCATGGTTCCCTGACCCTCCATGGATAAGCCGGCCATGGCCACTACCTCTTACTGAATTGCTTTTTCGTCTGTGTCTTCCTGTGAAGCCCCTTAACTTAGGCCCAGCTGGAGGTGAAAAAAGGCTCTCTCGCTGCCTGCACGTTGCTGCTGGGTATGGAAAGCAGGCAACTTGCAGGTGCTACTGAACGTGTCCCGGTGTCTTACTCTGGAACACGTTCAGCATATTTCTGTGGGGCCTAAATTCTTGGCAGGGGCGACGGCGTCCACCCTGTGAAAATAGTGGGTGGACGCCGTGTACCTGCGTGTACCCCCGACTCCTGCCCTGTTTATATGGGAACGGATATTTTCCTTCCGATACAGGGGAAGGACTAATTTCTTAGCGCCTTGGTTCTGTCGCGCACTCCTGTTGGCGCTGGCATTGGATCGAACCCCAGCCCTCTAGCAGTGCTTTAAATGGGCCGGTACTCACAGGCACTGAGTCCCGGGACTTCTTATTTTTACCGCTCTGAGTACCGGCACTTCTCCACTGCCAAGGAGAGTATCGGTACTCATGAAAGCTAAGGTCACTGATGCTAGTGCTGCTGACCTCGAGGGTATCAGAGCGGAGCAGATCGGTAGGGCACTTTGACAGCCAAAGCGCCTCCCTAGCTCTTAGCTGAGCCACTACTGAACCATTCAGCAGCGGCTCATTTGCGTTCTGCAAGGGATGCCCAGCTGCTGAAAATGTCACCGTCCTGCTGCGTTTGATAGAGCAGGGCCTGTCAATCACATTCACACTGTCCTTGCTGTGCAGTAACGCAGAAATACTCCCAAGTGAACCTGTCTGCTTGTGTGCACGTGTGTGCACGTGTGTGCTTGACTGCTGTGTGTATATTTGAGTGTGAGAGAGAAAGCGAGCTCAGAGAGGAAAAGTATCGGGACACTCTCAGGAGGTAGTTTCAAAGAAATGCGAGGACTACTTGTGTGTACATGTCTGCTTGTTTCTGTGTACATGTGTGTGTGCACTCTAGAATATACAAGTATTGTGCCAAATGCAAGTAAGAGCAGTATGATGGTAAGAAGATGAAATATTGCAAAACAAGGATAGATGAACATATTGTGTTTGGCCTTCATTTTGTTTATATTGATGCGTCACTCACATGTTTTGGTATGTCCTGCAGCTGGTGTAGAACTCATTATTAAAGCTGCTATTCGAAAGACTTGTTTTGAGGCTCACTGATAATGAGCCTGTATAGTGCTGTTCATGGCTTGACTGCATTCATTTAAAAGCTCCGTCCATTAGGATTTAGGGCCTGCTCCCAGCAGGTCTTCACACCACCCTCTATTAGCATCCCCAGATGTTAATCTGCAGATATGGGAAGTTTGAAACTATGAACGGAAATATAAGGGCAAAATGAATACTCGATAGAAATGTCTGTGTATCACCATGATTCGCCCGCCTCCAGCCCCGCCCCTAGCTCAGTTTATTAAGCACCTGCACTCATTTCCCCCCGTTCAAAGCACTGCCCTCTGGTCCAGTCCCTTCAGCACACACACGGCTCCCGGCAGACATGACATCCGGACTCCTGCGACAGGGCTCATCGCTTGGACCTTTACTTCACACTTCAGGTCCACCTGAGAGTAGAAAGTTAGCGGGTGCTTATTTTACAAACTATTCAGTCTTGGAGACGGAGGAACGGGCCGAGTCTAAAACAGTAGGAGATGGACCCATGGACTCCCCCTTTTCTGTGGCTCAGCTGCCTCGAACCAGCACAGACGCGAGTAGCCCATATGAGCTCTTGGACACTGGTCGCTTTTTATCCAATCATAAATCAGTAGCAGAGATTCATACCGTGGGTGTAATGTATGTTCAAACAAGGCCACGCTGCTGCTCGCTGGAGTCACCCCTTGACTGCCCGTTATAATTCCACATCCACAGGTCTCCCCCAAAAGTCCCCAGGAATGCGAGCCATACCACTGGGCTCATTCATGCTCCAAAAGGACTGTCCTCGAGGCGCTAAGTGCGCGCAACTCCCGAGTTGGCTCTATCAGGACGAGGAGGTCAGACCCCCACCTTCGCACAAGATGGCAGCGGGCGCCTGCACATCCGAGCCCCGCCCTCTCGGACCTGCCACAGCCCTCCTCACCCTCGGGACAGAGGCGCTGCCCTGGGGTGAACCAGGGCCCGTCTGAAGGCCACCTTACTTCTGCCACCCGGCATATGGTTCCAGTTGGGTTCCTCACTGGCCGTCCCTAACTTCCTGCCACAAGCAGGGCTTTGGCGCCATTCTAGCCACCAGTGGCGTCTATTACAATTGTCTAAGCGCTCGTCTTTCTCCGGAGCCCTCAAGCGCTCTGAGGTGTGTGGCACTGCATTGCAGGCGCTACAACAGACCGTCAATTAATACACATCAACAGAATGGTAATTTCAAAGTACCTTAAGCTCTGAACAAAGCGTCTTTGCGCGCAGACGCACACACACACAATTTTCGGCCAGCGACGACAACAAAGAGCCCAATTGCAGTGGAGAGCCCGGTGGGCGTGGATGAAAATCACCTTCATTGTGCGCTGTGTACGGAGTGTACTGTCCCCGCCGGCCGATGACGCCTCCTTAATGCCGTGGCCTCCGGAACCGCGCGCTTTGACGAATGCGTAAAATGCTCTGAAACGACTACGGTGTAAAACATCCTGCACAACAAAAATACAAGACGCTGTTCACAAAAACCGAAGAAGAGCGACTCTTGAAACAGTAAACGAGGCTGGATCGCTCCCCCCGCGGAAGCCATCAGCTCGCTCCGCCAATGACTAGTCCTGCGCACCTAACAGAAGCGCCGTGAGCGCCTTGCGAGGCGCTGCACGGATTAGCCGTTTATGAAACGGCATTAAATGCCCCCGGAAGATGCGCGCCTGAAGTGACGCAGGGTACATACAGTGGGGTGAGGAGGGCCGGCGCACACGTCCTGCCTCGCCACCTCTGGCTGGCATCTCTCCTTCCTGCAGAACCGAGTGTACTCTGGAGGTCACCGGCTGTGGAGAAGGAGGGTTATTCAAGAGCAGGTCAGCCTGCTGCTGGCTCGGGCTTCCATCTCACTAGGGCCGCATGGGTTTGCGCGCCTTGAGGCGCAGCGCTGGGAGGACAGCGCCGCGTTCAGTAGGAAGGAAGGCGCTTTAACAGGGGTCTGTGCAGGAAAGGCCTCAGTGGCCCCACGAGAAGCTAGCGAGCGCCGGTAACACTGCGGTGTAGTGCTCACCACCTGTGGAGTAACAAGGACGCACCAGCACAACATCCTTTCATTTAACAATACCTCTTTCTTCCACAATTCACCGGAGGACTCGCCCATGACCCTGGAAGGCAGGGGCACCAGTCTGCCCACTCTGTTCAGATGGAGGTAGGTAAGGTGCACTCTGACCCCGGTAGAAGGGCTCATTCACTGGTCTGCAAGACAGAAAACTGGGGGACCAGATTTCCAAAACAAACCAGGTGCACAATTTGGAGGACTTTACTAGTCCATTCACTGCAGGTCCCAAATATCTGTGCAACTTAAGCGCTTCTTTACATCTCACAAAGACACTCCGATATGGGATGGTAATAAAAATGCCCATCCCTCAGGTCTCTCCACTTCTGTCTCCCACCAAACACTCCAGCTGAGGATCACAGAATCTCAGACTGGACTACGCAATGTAGTGACCAGCTGAGCAGGCTGTATTGTAACAAAGAGACCTGCAGAGCTGCTCAAAGCTACCAGTGTACTGAAACCACAGAACTGTGAGCGTCTCTTACGGTAAACATCACTCAACCCGCATCCATGACCCCGCATGTTATTACAACGCGGTCGTTACAACGACCGCGTTGTAACAACGCAATACCATTACCCCGCAAGTCGAAACCACGACTTGCGGAGGGGGGGGGGGGAAGGTGTTGGATTTAAAATCCAACTCCTTCCCTACTGTCCGCACAGACTGGAGTTGGAATATTAAATCATACTATTCCAACTTCCAGCGCCCCCCCCGTAATGGTATTGCGTTGTTACAACACGGTCGTTGTAACGACCACGTTGTAATAACAAGCGGGGTGAGGGAAAGCGGGAAAAGAAGTGCTATTCGTCTCTTACACATCATCCACCACACTGCTACGCGCTTACTCGCATACCACAATAACCGCACCTTGGTGGCCATCACACAACATGGAAACACTCCCCACATAGGCTGAAAACGAAGACAACATCCTCTCCATCCAGACACCCTACATGGTGTAGCGCACTAACCACATAGGCAAGCCCCTCAGCATCCCACATAAGGGTAGGAAGCGCTATATAAATGCCGCAATACAACCAATAGGTCAATCGCTGGATGCCAACTTTTGGCTTCGTCAAGGCTTGTTTTATGCGGTCATGGTTTTTGTAAACGTTTATGTTGGGGTCACTGCTGGGCACTTCCTAATATTTAAAAAAAAAAAAATAAAAACACACTAGCTGAAAGCACACATTGTTTTGGTCTCACAAAGCATGTTACCATAGTGGTCCCTGGGACTCGAGGGAACTATGTTGTGAGCGGATGTGCTACTTGTGAAAAGGCAGAACGCCATCACTCAGAGAAGTCAGCCTATGGCTGAAAGGGGTGGAGCTACTGTCCAAAGCTGCATGGCATTGTGAGTGGAAGCAAAACGTACATGGCAATAGCAGAGTGATGGATGAAGAGGGCTGGCTGAGGGCCCTTGTAAGTTTCATATACATATAATTATTACCAAAATCAAAATGTATTTATTTATAAAGTTTTCTATAGCGCGAACATGACGTGAGTATCAGAGCGCTTTACATTAGGGGATGAACGAGATAAGCAGGAGACAAGAGAAAGTCAACAAAAATATCTCGGCTAACACTAGACCTAAAAACCGCAGCAGGCAACAGACGGGAATAAAAGTTGGCACTAACTATGAACTAGAAGGACTACACTGACATCCCACAGACACATGAGTCAGCCTACCTGGAAGATAAACACACAAAGATCAGCGTTTGAGGTTCTGCCCGGAGCAGCCTAATTTAGACTCCACCCTCTACATATACTGTGTTAACGATATAATCTGTATTTTCAACATGTGCCTTAACTCACTAACTTGTGCGTTTCACCTATAGGCATTATCGTAGCTAAACCCTGCTGTTTGCATTTAGAAATCACATGTAGTTGTACTGGAGTGACTAAAGAACCCATGTATTTACATTTACTGTATATTCACGTTATAATGATAACCACTTGCTTTCCTATTGTCATTAATGTTGGAATAGGACTCCATTTTGTTTTTCGAGCTAACTTAGCTGGACTCTAGGCCTTAGCGGAGTGATATGCTGCTTATTCCTTTCGTTACAGGTGCGTCATCAAGTCCCTCCTTAGCTAGAGAAAGAAATACTACACGTTCCCAAGGTCCAGGGCTTAGGGGCATTACATTGACGGTCCCAGGTAACGCTGGAACACAAGATCAAACCGAAGCAAGCCTCGACACCGCTGTGATCGACATTGGGACAAATAAAGAACCTTGGCGGTGGCGACCAACCCTGGTCCTGGCGAAGGGCCAAGTGGTGTGACCAGCAGAAACAGAGGCTGAGGCGAGTGGCTATAATGGCAAGGGAGAGTGACGCCAAGTTTGTCGGTTGAACGCATACCACAAACTGTTGTGGAGGAAGCAGAGAACAGCATTGTTTAGCCTCCCTAGCAGGTAGCAGGACCACTTCACAGCAGAAAGACACATACAAGCGGCGGACGAGGCACAGGGAGTGAAGATGATGGGAATACTGTACAGCGGATCCTCCAATTACCAAAGGTCAGCCATCTTGGGTCCTATCCCCCCCAGACATCTTGTTTGTTAGCGGACCTGTAAATTTCCGCATCTGCGAATCAGGATTAAAACAATGACATGTTTTCCCACTAAAATAGAAGCGGACGTGTGGCGGCTACACGCTAAGAAGGAAATTAAATTCTCTGGTGGATTCAGCGCTAAGTGGGCTGTTTTGCTGGGAACCTGGAAAAACAGATAAATTGACATGGCCCCATTGGCCTTTCAATGCAAATAAGACTACACAGGTTTAAGCCTGCTCTGGTGGGTAGTAATTCACGTTTCCATAGAGATACCACGGGTCTAGCTCTTAAAGATCAAATATAGCCTGGAGAGCCGCGATGCTTGGACCTCAGATAGCAAAGCGACGGAAGGCTCCAAAAAGATGCTCGTCAGCTTTCTCTACTCTCAGCCGCTTCACCAACAACGGAATTATTTGTTACACTTAGTTCAGTTTACCTGCTGCGTGTGGAATATTTGCTCTTATCACAGCATTATTTTTGTAGGCTACTGTTTCAGTTGTCGAGTTAGAAAAACCCTCGTTACCAGACTTCGACTTAAATTAAGTTTAAAGTCACGTTTAAAAATGGTAAATTTAAAATCCGCAAACCGAAAAAGTCCATATGGTAGGTGTAACAGCACCAAGGTTTAGTAACTGGAAATCAAACTGGTGAACAGGGAGGAAGGATAAAATGTGAATTCAGGTCAAGGCAGGGATGCGTGGTACTTGTGCCCACCCATCCCTCATACCACCTCCGGCAGCTTCTGGAGGGCACACAGCGCTGCTTGGTGCTCTCAGATATGTCCAGAAGGTACCCGAAGCTGCACTAGTAACATCTGCTACCCCTGGGGAAGAGGGTTTGGCAATGCTGCTCCAATTCACTCTTCACACACCTTGCAAACCGAGAATGGTCCAACTGCCTCCAGGTTTCCAACTTCAGGTGAGGTGTCAATGCCGCACTAGCAGCTCCTACAACCGCCCAGGTGGGCTACAGACACGATCTATACCACCCAATAACTCCTGGCACGCCAAGAATTGTATATTGTAAGGCATCACCACCTCCTCACCACCAGAGGGAGGCAGTCAATGCTGCAACAGTAGCCCCGTTATCACAGCAATAACACAAACTCCAGTCAAAGCTCTATCTTTTGAAAGGAAGAACATTTATTTACACAAAGCAAATGTGGGACAGTTAAAATACCTAAACAATAAAAACTAGAAGAAGCGGGCCGTCTTCTGTGATGGAGGTGTGTGTGCCTCCTAGCCAAAGAGTTTCATGGCGCTTGCGCAGTAAGGCACTGTCACCAGAATAGCATGAACCTCTGGGGGCAATGTCTCCTCTATGCATCAGATGTTACGATTCCTCTACAACCTCTGGGCATTCGAGTCCCATTTCGTACCTAGAGGCGACGTAAGGCAACTAAAGCTGCAAGACAGACGGCTGCACGTCTCAAGTGTGCGCTGTGTCTGCCCTTTGTCCTAGTGTCTCTGCAACTCTGGCAGCAGGGACAGACTACCCAGTGGCTTTAAGCACAAGCGGCACAGAGTCTGGCCAGATATGGGAAACCACAATTGCACTGGCGCCAAAGTCTCCATACCCGGCTGGGAGGTATTCAATGCACTGGACGAAGCGTAGAGGAACAGTTGCAACTCCAACTGGTCTCCCAAGTCAGGGTTCCGACTGCGGGAACTTCGGAACTGTGACTGGGCTTAGGACCCAAAGTAATCCGTGAGACGACGCCAACACTTAGGGGACATAACTCGCACATGGTTGCTCTCCGTTTGGCTGTTTCGAAGGTGGGACATCCACATGCGACCAGAGGAACCGGTTTGTAGGCTTGGGGTCCTGAAGCACAAGTGAAGAGCGCTCTCTCTGGAGCTATGGGATTTGGACAGTTCGGGAACCAAGACCAGCAGCCACAGCCAAGCCGAACACCTCAATATCTGGACTGAAGAGAATAGTCTTGTGTTTGCCGCTCGGGCAGCGAAAGAAGGATATCGGCTCTCTTAAACCAGAGGGTGAAGAGTGGAGGGTGATTCACCAGAGCTCAGTGCTCCATCTGGCCCTAACATGAAGCAGATGTCTTGGATTCGGTCATGGGCGCGGTCTGCAGCCTCTCATGTCACCAGCGTCGACTGATGCTAGAATTGTCCTCCTCACTGATCCAGGTAGGTGGAAAAAGCATGCTCTCACGTCCTGGTTCCTGGTTTCTCCCTTATCCAGTAAAGGGCCCACAGCTCGAGTCTTTTCAGAGCGGCACACCAGCAGGGATTCATCAATGGCCTCGGTTGGGCACCAGCCAATGGAGGGAGACTGGCAAAATGGGGTGCCCTGATCAATGATCCCTGTGCTATTGCTGTAGAAGTTTGTCCTAGGTCCATTTAAATACAAGACACCTGCCCTTGGAGAGGTATTGGCAGGAGGCCAAAAGGGATCACTATTTGGACCATTTCTGAAATCCATAAGTCTAAACTTTAATGCAGGGCAGTCCTTACTGGGGATTCCCAGCTGAGAGATGGAAGACCCCAAGTGGTCAATGGAATATGGACTGCAGGAGAAGTAGCTGACATTTTCTGAGTGGCTTTGATCCTGTGTTCGACAAGCCTTAGGACAGAGGAATGCCATAGACAACCCAACGTATGTGTATTAGACCAGTGGTGGGTTGGACATCCCGAGCAGGCCATCTATAGATGAATCAGGGAACAGACTTTAAGTCCGCCAGGCCCGCAAGGTCCACAGCCCGCCAGGCACAGTCCCCCAGGCACGGCACGGCACAGTCCCCCAGGCACGGCACAGTCCCCCAGGCACGGCACAGTCCCCCAGGCACAGCACAGTCCCCCAGGCACAGCACAGTCCCCCAGGCACAGCACAGTCCCCCAGGCACAGCACAGTCCCCCAGGCACAGCACAGTCCCCCAGGCACAGCACAGTCCCCCAGGCACAGCACAGTCCCCCAGGCACAGCACGGCACAGTCCCTCAGGCACGGCACAGTCCCCCAGGCACAGCACGGCACAGTCCCCCAGGCACGGCACGAGGCCCGGCACGACAGTCCCCCAATGCCCGGCACGACACAGTCCCCCAGGCCCGGCACGACACAGTCCCCCCAGGCCCGGCACGACACAGTCCCCCAGGCCCGGCACGACACAGTCCCCCCAGGCCCGGCACGACACAGTCCCCCAGGCCCGGCACGACACAGTCCCCCAGGCCCGGCACGACACAGTCCCCCAGGCCCGACACGACACAGTCCCCCAGGCCCGGCACGACACAGTCCCCCCAGGCCCGGCACGACACAGTCCCCCCCAGGCCCGGCACGACACAGTCCCCCCTCAGGCCCGGCACGACACAGTCCCCCCCAGGCCCGGCACGACACAGTCCCCCCAGGCCCGGCACGACACAGTCCCCCCAGGCCCGGCACGACACAGTCCCCCCCAGGCCCGGCACGACACAGTCCCCCCAGGCCCGGCACGACACAGTCCCCCCAGGCCCGGCACGACACAGTCCCCCAGGCCCGGCACGACACAGTCCCCCCCAGGCCCGGCACGACACAGTCCCCCCAGGCCCGGCACGACACAGTCCCCCCCAGGCCCGGCACGACACAGTCCCCCAGGCCCGGCACGACACAGTCCCCCCAGGCCCGGCACGACACAGTCCCCCAGGCCCGGCACGACACAGTCCCCCCCAGGCCCGGCACGACACAGTCCCCCCCCAGGCCCGGCACGACACAGTCCCCCCCAGGCCCGGCACGACACAGTCCCCCCCAGGCCCGGCACGACACAGTCCCCCCCAGGCCCGGCACGACACAGTCCCCCCAGGCCCGGCACGACACAGTCCCCCCAGGCCCGGCACGACACAGCCCCCCCCAGGCCCGGCACGACACAGTCCCCCCAGGCCCGGCACGACACAGTCCCCCAGGCCCGGCACGACACAGTCCCCCAGGCCCGGCACGACACAGTCCCCCAGGCCCGGCACGACACAGTCCCCCAGGCCCGGCACGACACAGTCCCCCCAGGCCCGGCACGACACAGTCCCCCCAGGCCCGGCACGACACAGTCCCCCCAGGCCCGGCACGACACAGTCCCCCCAGGCCCGGCACGACACAGTCCCCCCCAGGCCCGGCACGACACAGTCCCCCCAGGCCCGGCACGACAGTCCCCCCAGGCCCGGCACGACAGTCCCACAGTCCTCCAGGCCCGGCACGACACAGAGTTGTAGCACATGTGGTCTGGTAATTCTGTACTTGCCAATTAAATCCATTTTCTTAAGTAGTGAAGGGACAAACATTTCTCCGTGCTACAATAGGAATAATAATGTAGTCCCTCGAAAGACCAGTGTTCCCCAGCCACCTGCTCATACGCAGGGAGCCGACCAGAATGAGCCGGAAAATATTCACTGTATCCTACTCAATACTCGATCTATGGTCAAACATAAACACGGGCTAGAGTTTCTAATCCAAGCAGAAAATCCCGACCTGTTTCTCACTGAAACTTGGGCAAATAACTTCTCTGACCCTGACTGGGGAGCTGCAGTGCCTGCGGGCTATTTTGTAGTCCATGTAGATAGAGTGGGATCCAAAGGGGGAGGTCTAGCGCTGATCTACCGTTCCCACTATACTGTGACGATGAGGCACGAACCCACACTAGAAGCTGAGGCAATGTCTTTCAGCATCAAAAGAAACAATCACAAACTTTTCCCAGGAGTTCTTATTTATAGACCCCCGGGCACCAGAGCCGCTTTTTAACGTCTTTGCAGACCTTCTTAGAATCCTGCCTAGACACTGCCACCTACACCGTTCTTGGGGATTTCAATTTCCATCTGGAACTAAATAACGACACCGATACATCATGTCTGACGGACATTTTGGCCGGATATGGCATGAGCCAGCTAGTTTTAGAGCCCACGCACCAAGCGGGACATACGCTGGATGGACTTTTTACTAACAACTCCGACACAGTAGTGACGAGAGTACAACAAGTACTATGGTCAGATCATGCGACCATCCACTTTAGTGTCCGGACAGCAGCAACCTGCAGAGGACGTAGAATTTCCACGCTGGTGAAATCCCGCCCCTGGAAATTAATTCAAAAACAGGATTTGATCTCTGCGTTATCTAGAAACTTACCGGATGTTTTGGACTCCAACCAGGCAGCCGAAAATTATGAAAAATGGCTAAATCAGGCAGCAAACAAGCTGGCGCCGGAAGAGTCTAAACCGCAAAGGAGAAAACAAGTCTCATCTCCTTGGTATTCTACTGAGCTCAAACAGCTAAAAATCAAGTGCAGACGCCATGAACGAATCTGGAGATCAGACTATAGCGCTGAACACAGGAGTAATTATAACTCCGTTTTGGAGGAATACAAATCTGTCATAAAACAATCCAAATCAAAATACTTTGCTATTAAAATCCAGGAGGCGTCGAATTCTTCTAAAGAACTGTTTAAAACCGTCAGTACCCTATCTAAATGCCCACGGGATACGGTTTTTTCACCCAATCAATCAATAGTTGACAAAATGGCTGACTTTTTTCAGCACAAAGTGCAGTCAGTTTATAATGAGCTCCTTATCACCATACCTCTCCCAGGAGGGACTGACATAGAACGACAAGAAGGCTCTGCCCCAGACGAAACTCTAACTCAGTTCCGGACTTTAGATCTGAATGAAGTCACAGATCTACTGTTAAAAACTAAGTCCGGGTCTCCATTGGACCCCTGTCCCCCTTTTATCTTACATCTTGCTCCTGAGGCTATTAGTGCTGGTTTGACCACCACACTGAATACTATCATCAGTTCAGGTGTCTTTCCTCAGTGTTGGAAAAAGGTATGCATTAGGCCTATACTAAAAAAACCCGCACTAGACCCTTTGGAGGTTAAGAACTATCGACCTATTTCCTGCCTCCCGTTTCCTTCCAAGCTACTTGAGAAAGCCTTAAACAAAGAGCTGACGGATCACCTAGATAAGAACAACGTACTGGATTCAACGCAGCATGGCTTTCGAGCTCAGCACTCTACAGAATCTGCCTTGATTATGGCGATGGAAGAGATAAGAAAAGTGATGGATGGAGGGGGCAGGGCCATCCTGATACTACTAGATCTAACCGCAGCGTTCGACACCGTAAACCATCAAGTGCTGGTACAACGACTGAAAGCGGCCGGTATTGAGGAAAGGCCCTGGCCCTTCTGGCCTCATACTTGGCCAACAGGGTACAGGCAATTCATTGGAATGGTCTTCAGTCAGGAAAGTTTACTCTCCCTTGTGGAGTTCCCCAGGGGTCCGCCCTGTCCCCCACTATGTTCAATGTGTACGTAGCCCCATTGGCCAGACTGATAAAAAGTCATGGTCTCTCTCTAGTGTCATATGCTGATGACACTCAGTTAGTTGTGTCAGTCACACAAGATGTGGATCTGATGGCGGAAAGGTTCCGGAATTGCTTATTGGCACTGATGGGCTGGATGAACTCGAACTTTCTGAAACTAAACACGGGTAAAACCGAGGTTATAGAGTTCGGCCAGAAACCTTCGGTCTGGAGCGAACTCTGGTGGCCGTCTGAAGCCGGAACTTACCCTGTCCCGGCACCGAAGGCCAGAAATTTGGCGTTCATGGTCGACAAAGATCTAACGCTTACTTCTCAGATTAACCAAGTGTTTTCGGCCTGTTTCTTCACACTAAAAATACTACGGAAGATTCTCCCATTTATACCACTCATTAAGGAAAACAGTGGTCGGTGCATTGGTGTCTTCTAGAATTGACTACTGCAATGCGCTATACTTAGGTGCAGGAGTCAGGCAGCTTTCCAAACTACAGTCCATACAAAACGCGGCTGCAAGAGTATTGTTAAACTTACCTAAACACCACCCCATTTCCGCGAGCCTAAGACTCCTCCATTGGCTACCAGTCCGCCGAAGAATAGACTTCAAAGCGCTTTGCTTAGTTCATAAAGCCATATATGGAGGAGGGGCGGTAGACATTCAACGCTTGTTCCCGCGATATCTGCCTACTCGATGTCTTAGGTCTGCAAACACCGGACTGGTTCTTATCCCCAGGATAAGAAGAGCCAGATGGGGCGGTAGGGGTTCTCTCACCAAGCGGCCAAATTGTGGAACTCCCTCCCAACACATCTGAGACTGCAGAATAGTAGGCCCCTTTTCAGAAAGCTGATAAAAACTTGGCTATTTTCCAGGACCTAGGTCAGTCACTCAGGTTGGAATGTTATTATCTCAGCGCCAAGACGCCTCGGCAGTAGTGCGCTCTATAAATACCTCAGTCAGTCAGTCAGTCAGGCCCGGCACGACACAGTCCCCCAGGCCCGGCACAGTCCCCCAGACCCGGCACAGTCCCCCAGACCCGGCACGACACAGTCCCCCAGACCCGGCACGACACAGTCCCCCAGACCCGGCACGACACAGTCCCCCAGACCCGGCACGACACAGTCCCCCAGACCCGGCACGACACAGTCCCCCAGACCCGGCACGACACAGTCCCCCAGACCCGGCACGACACAGTCCCCCAGACCCGGCACGACACAGTCCCCCAGACCCGGCACGACACAGTCCCCCAGACCCGGCATGACAGTCCCCCAGACCCGGCACGACACAGTCCCCCAGACCCGGCAAGACAGTCCCCCAGACCCGGCAAGACAGTCCCCCAGACCCGGCAAGACAGTCCCCCAGACCCGGCAAGACAGTCCCCCAGACCCGACCACTAGTATTGGTATGGCACGGTCCCCAGACCCAGCACGGCAGGGTCCCCAGGCACAGCACAGTCCCCCAGACCTGGTATGGTCCCCAAGTCTTGGGTACGGCGCGGTCCGCCAATCTTGGCAGGGCATGGTCCCCAGACCCGGGCATGGTCCCCAGACCTGGGCACGACACTGCAAGCTCCGCCAGGCACGGCGCAGTCCCCAGACATGGCACGGTGCAGTCCCCAGACACGGCACGGCGCAGTCCCCAGACACGGCACGGCGCAGTCCCCAGACACGGCACGGCGCAGTCCCCAGACACGGCACGGCGCAGTCCCCAGACACGGCACGGCGCAGTCCCCAGACACGGCACGGCGCAGTCCCCAGACACGGCACGGCGCAGTCCCCAGACACGGCACGGCGCAGTCCCCAGACACGGCACGGCGCAGTCCCCAGACACGGCACGGCGCAGTCCCCAGACACGGCACGGCGCAGTCCCCAGACACGGCACGGCGCAGTCCCCAGACACGGCACGGCGCAGTCCCCAGACACGGCACGGCGCAGTCCCCAGACACGGCACGGCGCAGTCCCCAGACACGGCACGGCGCAGTCCCCAGACACGGCACGGCACAGTCCCCAGACACGGCACGGCACAGTCCCCAGACACGGCACGGCACAGTCCCCAGACACGGCACGGCACAGTCCCCAGACACGGCACGGCACAGTCCCCAGACACGGCACAGTCCCCAGACACGGCACGGCGCAGTCCCCAGACACGGCACGGCGCAGTCCCCAGACACGGCACGGCGCAGTCCCCAGACACGGCACGGCACAGTCCCCAGACACGGCACGGCACAGTCCCCAGACACGGCACAGTCCCCAGACACGGCACAGTCCCCAGACACGGCACAGTCCCCAGACACGGCACAGTCCCCAGACACGGCACAGTCCCCAGACACGGCATGGCGCAGTCCCCAGACACGGCACGGCGCAGTCCCCAGACACGGCACGGCGCAGTCCCCAGACACGGCACGGCGCAGTCCCCAGACACGGCACGGCGCAGTCCCCAGACACGGCACGGCGCAGTCCCCAGACACGGCACGGCGCAGTCCCCAGACACGGCACGGCGCAGTCCCCAGACACGGCACGGCGCAGTCCCCAGACACGGCACGGCGCAGTCCCCAGACACGGCACGGCGCAGTCCCCAGACACGGCACGGCGCAGTCCCCAGACACGGCACGGCGCAGTCCCCAGACACGGCACGGGGCAGTCCCCAGACACGGCACGGGGCAGTCCCCAGACACGGCACGGGGCAGTCCCCAGACACGGCACGGGGCAGTCCCCAGACACGGCACGGGGCAGTCCCCAGACACGGCACGGGGCAGTCCCCAGACACGGCACGGGGCAGTCCCCAGGCACGGCAGTCCCCAGGCACGGCACGGCAGTCCCCAGGCACGGCACGGCAGTCCCCAGGCACGGCACGGCAGTCCCCAGGCACGGCAGTCCCCAGGCACGGCAGTCCCCAGGCACGGCAGTCCCCAGGCACGGCACAGTCCCCAGGCACGGCACAGTCCCCAGGCACGGCACAGTCCCCAGGCACGGCACAGTCCCCAGGCACGGCGCAGTCCCCAGGCACGGCGCAGTCCCCAGGCACGGCACAGTCCCCAGGCACGGCACAGTCCCCAGGCACGGCACAGTCCCCAGGCACGGCACAGTCCCCAGGCACGGCACAGTCCCCAGGCACGGCATGGCACGGCATGCTCCGCCAGCCCCTGTCACAGCACGCCCCGCCAGACCCGGCATGCTCCACCAGACCCAGCACGGCACGCCAGACCCGGCACGCTCCGCCAGACCCGGCACGCTCCGCCAGACCCGGCACGATTCGCCAGATACGGCACAGTCCCCAGACTCGGCACGATCCCCAGTCTTGGCACAGTCACCAGACCCGGCACGATCCCCAGTCTTGGCACAGTCTTGGCACAGTCGCCAGACCCGGCACGATCCCCAGTCTTGGCACAGTCTTGGCACAGTCGCAAGACCCGGCATGATCCCCAGTCTTGGCAGTCGCCAGACCTGGCACGCTCCGCTAGTCCCGGCACAGCAGGGTCCCCTGGCACGGCACAGCAGGGTCCCCTGGCACGGCACGGTCACCATACCCGGCACAGCAGGGTCCCCAGTCCCGGCACGCTCGCCAGCCCCGGCAGGGCACGCTCGCCAGCCCCGGCAGGGCACGCTCGCCAGCCCCGGCAGGGCATGTGCTCCACAGTCTTGGCACCGCCCCCTCAGACTTGGCACCGCCCCCTCAGACTTGGCACCGCCCCCTCAGACTTGGCACCGCCCCCTCAGTCTTGGCACCGCCCCCTCAGTCTTGGCACGGCATGGTACTGCATCCTACCAGGGAAGCAAAGCTCCCGACAGTGCTACACAAAGCTCATCTTGGGGTTTTTCCGTAAGAGACTTCTGCTTCTTAACGCCTTCACAATTTGATGCATTCCACTCTGTCTAACTAGTTAGGCTTCATGGTACATGAAATGTCAGATTATTCATGAACACAAAGGAAACAACACATCTGTAAAATACACAAACTATTTTCAAGACCTTACCTTCACTTGCTGAGCAGCCGGTTGTACCTGGGGCACCGGGAGAGGGTCTGTGATATAGGTTTTCTTCGAGTTCGGTGATATATAAGACCCGGCAGGGATCTGCCCCATGGAGGGCACCGCAGAGGGATGAGACGGCTCTTGTTTCCAGGTAGGTTGGGGAGCATAAGCAAGCTCAGATCCATTCCTTCCTCCGTAGCCTAAACTTCCAGAGTGGTAGGGGTCTTGGTAAGAACCATGGTTTGGAGGTGGATAGCCATAAGCAGGCTCGGAGTAACGCACCGGCTGGGGTGGTGCGTAGCCATAATCAGGCCCACGCTGCTGTGGGACGTTATTCTGGGCAGTGCCAGGGGGGCGTACCTGCTGTTGGCCGTATGGCTGGTTTGGATTGAGGTTGTACTGTTGTCCCGGCTGCGGGGCTGAGGGCACAAAGTGAGGACTGGGCTGCGCAGACTTCACCTGCACATTAAAGGTAGGCCGTGTGGGAGTGGACGCGGTTGTGTACGATGCAGGCACAGGCTGGGGTTGAGTTTTAGCTGGGCCTGTGAAAGCAGCAGGTGTCGGAGAAGGCTGAGAAGTGGTCTGAGGCTGTGGCTTAGCTGCAGACTTCTTGGTGGCCGTCAACGGAGGCTGGGTTGGGATGACCATTCTTTTATGTCCTGTAACAGGAGTCACTGCCGGAGGGGAGGTCAACTGTAGCCCGGTGGGAAATCCAGAACTCTGCAAAGGAAGGACATGAACTTTAAGTGCAGGGGTAATCAGATAATGCAACACTTACAGAAGAAGCCAGTAATACATATATTGTGAAAGAGCTGAAGAAAATGTACATCAAACTAGGATGTGGTCATTACATTGTCTACAATGAGCATGGAGTTCAACACCCAGCGAACGCCTTAGATGAGCATGTGCAAGTGAGATCTCTTGAAGAACAGGGTCTGTCAAGCTTTACATTTCACCCTACAGCTCATGACACCGGGCTGATAAAGCCGGCGACAGCTTAAATTCAACGTAAAGCTTCTTCAAAAACGAAAACCAAGAGCCTGCATTCTTAGTTGCCACATTTTATTAATTAATATTCGTGTAAAATAGGTCTCTGGGTGTTGCCTCCGGGGGATTGCGAATCAGCAGCCCCTTCTTTTCGGGTGTTATCCAGCCAGGATTGGGCGGTGCACCATGAGCTACCTGGCGGGCTGAGGATGTCACAGATGGGCACAGGCTGTTGAAAGGAAGAGCGCTCTGGGCAAGGGAACAAGGACAAGGGGTGCAACGCAATTTCACATCTGCAAATTCATGTTTGTACTAGAAACAATATAGTATTCGGTCACTCATGAAAACATAAAACAATGGAATCTTCAGGTTGCAGTAGGTAGTACACGGGGCTCAAATAACAAAGTCATGGAAGTAGATGGTAAATTGTACCAGCCGTGCGCAGTCTTGTCTCATTGCTGTCTAGTGAGCCCCCAGTTTATCTACCACAGATGTGCTCATGTTAGTCCAATGTGAACCCCCAGATCATAACATTACCAAGATATAAACAAATGTTATTTGCGGGGAGGAGCGGCTCCTCCATTAGGGCGCAGGAGTGTCGCCCCACTAAATAAAAATGCCCCAGAGATGAAAAATAAAATGGTAATAAAGTTAATTTATTGCCATTTTTAACTACTCCGTCCCGAGCAGTGTGTCAGGGCGGGGCCATTGCTGCCGAGTGGCAGCAGCAGGGAGGAGTGGTGGGCTGGGCACACATTTGAAGTGCGCATGTCACTTTGGCCGGCTGTCTTGCGACGGTCAGCTTGACGTGCACTTTAAACCTCTCCAACCCAGCTGTCTTAGTCAGTTGGGTGGCAAGCAAGCACAAGCCCACAGTGCCCTCGGCAACGCTGAGAGAGCCCGCTCCATCCAATCCTGGTGCTTCTCTCATGCTGGTTAACAGCAGGAGAGCAGCGCCTGGACTGGTTAGGGGAGTTGGCTGGGGCCCGCGCTGGACGACCAGACCACCACCAGGACTTGAGCGAGGACATGCATCGAGGTAAGTGAATGTTTTATTTTACTTTAACGAACACTAAATCACTGACCTGCATTAAATTAACATTTTAAAGTTAAACATTTTAAATTTAAAACGATAATGTAACATATTGCAATTTAGTTAATGTTTACTTTATGCATCGCATGCATGCCAATTTTCCCCAAGTAGGCACGGCACCCACTCATTTGCCCACAACACCACACCACTTTCAGTAGTTGGCAGCCGCCACTGATCGCGGGTAGAGGTTTTCTTCCAGACACAAAAAAGATGGAGACGGCCATCACTGTGAAGGGAAAGGGCGGGTGGAGCAGGTAAAGGAGAGATTCTTACATTATGGCTGTATAACAGTAAATCCTACCCGATGCATGAATGACAAGTTATTCAAATGTTTCAGGTTTGTGCAAGTTCCGCACTAAAGGCAGTTACCAGGATAAGCTAGGCTGCAATTGGCTTGCTTACCCCGCCACTACGCGCCAGTAAAGAGATAGAACAGCAGGTAGCTAATATAGTGCTTCATACCACGCTTATTCCATGATCAATCTCTAAGCACATCCCAGCCGGAGGAAGCAATCCGAGCGCTTGTTCCAGAATGATGGGGAAGAGGCGGCCCACCGCAGGTACTAGCGCCTGGTCCCAAGTAAGCAGTCACTCGGCGCCTTCAGAGGGTTCCACCTGTTGAACCAGGAGGCGCTGTATGAGAACCCACACATGGTAGCTGTATAAGTCCCAGGGGGTCATCACTACGGAGCAGTGCAGGACATACGCGTGACCCGACCGGATCCTAAAGTCATTAATGAGAAGGATCCGGGATCTGGTCCGGTACCAGCCACTTCACTCGTGCCTTGGAGGGAGGTTCGGAATTGACTCTACCCCTGTATATAAGAGCTACGCATGCGCTGTAAGAATGTCAGCCGTAGATGCCTGCGTGAGTACCTGCACCAAAAACAATATAAATAGAACCTATTCTTCACGGAGCTTCTTTTATAGCACTAGTCATCCCAACGTACAGTGTCGTGGAGCTTTATAACACGTGTGATAGTAATAGTGAGTGCACCCCCTGTACTTTAAATGCTACATAGGACAATGAGGGTCCCTAGGTGTAGGAGTCTCACAGCATCCTTACAGAGAGGCACTATATGCTAAGAGCTTGGACTTGAGAAACAAGTCAGAACTCGAAGCGTAACGCAGCGGCGCGTGTCGCCTGCACTAATCAGTCTTTATCACTACCACTGGAACCAGTCGGAACCAGTCAGAACTCGAAGCGTAATGCAGCGGTGCGGGCCGCCTGCACTAATCAGTCTTCATCACTACCACTGGAACCAGTCGGAACCAGTCAGAACTCGAAGCGTAATGCAGCGGCGCGGATCGGCTGCACTAATCGGACTTCGTCACTACCACTGGAACCAGTCAGAACTCGAACCGTAACGCAGCGGTGCGGGCCGCCTGCACTAATCAGACTTCAGCACTACCACTGGAACCAGTCGGAACCAGTCAGAACCCGAAGCATAACACAGCGGCGTGGGTCGGCTGCACTAATCAACCTTCATCACTATCCCTGGAACCAGTCGGAACCAGTCAGAACCCGAAGCGTAACACAGCGGCGTGGGTCGGCTGCACTAATCAACCTTCATCACTACCCCTGGAACCAGTCGGAACCAGTCAGAACTCGAAGCGTAACGCAGCGGCGCGGGCCGCCTGCACTAATCCGACTTCATCACTACCACTGGAAAGAGTCGGAACCAGTCAGAACTCGAAGCGTAATGCAGCGGCGCGGATCGGCTGCACTAATCGGACTTCGTCACTACCACTGGAACCAGTCAGAACTCGAACCGTAAGGCAGCGGCGCGGGCCGCCTGCACTAATCAGACTTCAGCACTACCACTGGAACCAGTCAGAACCAGTCAGAACTCGAACCGTAACGCAGCGGCGCGGGCCCCCTGCACTAATCGGACTTCATCACTACCACTGGAACCAGTCAGAACTCGAAGCATAACGCAGCGGCGCGGATCGGCTGCACTAATCAGACTTCATCACTACCACTGGAACCAGTCGGAACCAGTCAGAACCCGAAGCGTAACACAGCGGCGTGGGTCGGCTGCACTAATCAACCTTCAACACTACCACTGGAACCAGTCGGAACCAGTCAGAACTCGAAGCGTAACGCAGCGGCGCGGGTCGGCTTCACTAATCAGTCTTTATCACTACCACTGCAACCAGTCGGAACCAGTCAGAACTCGAAGCGTAACGCAGCGGCGCAGGTCGGCTGCACTAATCAGTCTTTATCACTACCACTGCAACCAGTCGGAACCAGTTAGAACTCGAAGCGTAACGCAGCGGCGCGGGCCGCCTGCACTAATCCGACTTCATCACTACCCCTGGAACCAGTCAGAACTCGAAGCGTAATGCAGCGGCGCGGATCGGCTGCACTAATCAGACTTCATCACTACCACTGGAACCAGTCGGAACCAGTCAGAACTCGAAGCGTAACAGCGGCGCGGATCGGCTGCACTAATCGGACTTCATCACTACCACTGGAACCAGTCAGAACTCGAAGCGTAATGCAGCGGCGCGGATCGGCTGCACTAATCAGACTTCATCACTACCACTGGAACCAGTCGGAACCAGTCAGAACTCGAAGCGTAACGCAGCGGCGTGGGTCGGCTGCACTAATCAACCTTCATCACTACCCCTGGAACCAGTCAGAACTCGAAGCGTAATGCAGCGGCGCGGATCGGCTGCACTAATCAGACTTCATCACTACCACTGGAACCAGTCGGAACCAGTCAGAACTCGAAGCGTAACGCAGCGGCGCGGATCGGCTGCACTAATCGGACTTCATCACTACCACTGGAACCAGTCAGAACTCGAACCGTAACGCAGCGGCGCGGGCCGCCTGCACTAATCGGACTTCAGCACTACCACTGGAACCAGTCGGAACCAGTCAGAACTCGAAGCGTAACGCAGCGGCGCGGATCGGCTGCACTAATCGGACTTCATCACTACCACTGGAACCAGTCGGAACTCGAAGCGTAACGCAGCGGCGTGGGCCGCCTGCACTAATCAGACTTCATCACTACCACTGGAACCAGTCAGAACTCGAACCGTAACGCGGGCCGCGTGCACTAATCGGACTTCAGCACTACCACTGGAACCAGTCGGAACCAGTCAGAACTCGAACTGTAGCGCAGCGGTGCGGGCCGCCTGCACTAATCGGACTTCAGCACTACCACTGGAACCAGTCAGAACTCGAAGCGTAACGCAGCGGCGCGGGCCGCCTGCACTAATCGGACTTCAGCACTACCACTGGAACCAGTCGGAACCAGTCAGAACTCGAACCGTAACTAGGGTGACCAACTGGCATGGGTCCAAATTAAGGACGATGAGTGTAAAAATTCAGGACAAAGGGTCCAAATTCAGGACAAAACTTCGGGACAAAAGGTAAGTTTTACAGACACATGAGGAGGTCGCGCAATAGTATATAATTAAGCCCATCCATATCCAAACATATTCAACCACTTGCAAACCTATCCATCATGTATCCTTCCATCATTTCACTCATCCACCCCTCCATCCACCCTTTCACTCATCCATTCATTATCCATCCTTTCACCCTATCCATCGGTACACCCATCCATCCATTCACTCATCCATCCAGTCTTTTAGCCTTTCACCCATCCAGCCATCCTTTCACTTGCTCATCCATCCCCCCAGTCACTCATCCTTCCACCCATTCACACTTTCAGTCATCCATCCATCCTCCCTTTCTCTCTCCATCGACCCTTTCACTTAGCCATCCTTCCTTCCACCCATCCATCTACTCATCCACTCATAAATCCATCCATTGACCCTATCAGTCATCCATCCACCCTTTTGTCCATCTACCCTCCCTTTCACTCACTCATCCACCCTTACATCCACCCTTTCACTCGTCGGTCCATCCATTCACCCTTTCACTTATCAATTCATCAATCCATCCATCATTTTGCTCATCCATCCACCCATTCACTCGCCCATCATCCACCCTTTAACTCATCCCTCCATCCTTTCACTCATCCATCCACCCTTTTACCCATCCTTCTACCCTTCCACCCATACATCTATCTTTTTACATTTTGTCTTATCCATCCTTCCACTCACTCATCCATCCTTTCTCTCATTATCCATCCATTCACCCTCTCATTCATCCATTCACCCTTGCACTAATCTATCTATCTATCCAGCCATCCACCCATCCCTTCACTTACTCACTTACCCACCTTTTCATTTTAATTATGAACTGAGCCTTTGTCTGCAGAGTTGCAGACAGAAGAGGCCCATCAAGAACGTCACCCTTGCTCTAGTTCCTAAAGCAAGGGGTGAGGCGGGTAAGTGTTCACTATGCCCTTGCACACAGGCAATCTGAGTCATGAGTCATGCATGATGCACAGTGCCAGGCCATAAGGTGACTGTGACATGGTGTTGTTTCCAGGGCTTTAAGTGGGATGAAAAAACTGGGGGGTTTCTCCAAAGTGGATGTTTGATGTAATTAAGGGCGCGGCTTTAAACACCTACGCTAAAAATCCGTGCTTAGTATAGTGTACCGCCTGACTGGTATTTTGCGTCTTCTGTCATTGTATCCATATAACACAACAAGTAACCTTACACCTGCAACAAGCCAGAACTATTGGTTTTGTCAATGGTTGTTAGTTGCATAAAATAAAAAAGCAGCAATCATGGCTCCTTTAATATTGAAAATGCATCAGTTCTAAAATGGCGACTGTCCCCCTAATAGCCTTTGACCCCAGTGGAATTAAATAAAAGTATCCTTTGGCACGTGCAACCATGCACGCACAGAGTGCACCAGGAAGCCCCCGTCTCACCTTTTATTTTTCACGCTAACCAATATAAAAAATGATTACACAAGAGACTGGACAAACAAAGCTTTACTAACACAACGCATCAGTCAAAATTCCACAACTGTATTGAAAGAATAGTGCGACCCTAAAGAAGTACAGTGCACCACAAATGGTAGAAGGGGGCAAATGCTGGTAACAGAACTGGTCAATACATGGACTAATGTTCCAGGGCGCTAGACGATTTCCAGAGCAACCTAAATACACCGTAAAAACCTCATCACTGCTTGACCTGGCTCCATTCTGTACTTGTAAACAGTCAAACCTGGATGGTCAGAATAAAATATTCTAGTAGGGTGGCATACTCAAAACTTCACAATGTACTAGAAGTCCTCGGCATTCAGTGAAATGTTAAGAGAGAAGAGATAAGCAATAACTCTCCTTGGATTCACAAATTATGGTGAAACCAATCTTCATTCAATAGTATAATGCTTTATTCGATAGACTCAATATATTAAAAAAAAAAAAAAACAGGAATCAGCCTTGCCAACACGTTTTGTTCCTTACAGAAACTTTATCATGGTAAAATCTATCGTCGAAGGGCCAAAAACACATATCACATGGCAGTTCCTAGACATCTGACGTATTAAAAAATCTTCATCATTCCATTGAGTCTCATCAGAATCTGTCGTTTTTCTAAAGGTGAGAACAAGTGCATGAACCGCTGGATTAGATGCGTTCACTACAGAGGATTAAACCCGAGATGCCAATAATGATTACAAGTTTATTCAGCAACGTGTGCATTTAGATAATTAAGGGGGCACTCTATTGGGGCATCACCCAATCCAAACTCCTCCCACTCAAAACTGCTCTACACTCCACTTATCCCATTTTCAATTAAATTCAGTAATGTCACTGCAAGCCTCATCTAGTTACATTGTCTTCTGTCTAGAATAAAAGTGAAACTGAGAGCTCCTGCCTACAACACAATCCAAACTAACTCTCCGATTTACCTCTCTAATCTTCTCAAACGAGCTGGCAGCCTGAGAGGCCTCCTGAGTGAAAACAAAATTCTCCTGGAAACGCCAAGAAACACCCTCCCCCCACCCCCTCAAGCAGTCTTCTGTCTGACAGAATGCCCTGCCCTGGACAGAGGTTGTAGGAGGCCGGCCACCACATGCTTTGCAGCCCAGACTGGCCCATTGTCATTCTGTCTGCGGCAATCAGCGCATACAGAATGACAATGGGCGGGATGGGCTGCTCTTGTGCTCGAGGAGGAGTGCGAGGGGGCTGAGGCTTCATGCAGGGAACAGTGCTGTTCCCTGCAATGCCCAAAATTACGGACAAAAGGCGTCCGTAAAAGGGATCCTCACGGACACCGGACGTGAGGCCCAAATTACGGACGGTCCGTGACGCGGGCCGCCTGCACTAATCAGACTTCAGCACTACCACTGGAACCTTTTTTTAGCAATCAAGGAGGAAAAAGAAAGCAAAGGTTCTAAACCCACGCCTTGAAGTTTGCATGAGGCTTCTTGGCGCTGCTGCTCACGCTGCTTTATTAGAAGAACTGCAAATTATTAAGGCCGAGCAACTGAAGGATCTCTGCCAAAAGAGGTAACCCGCTGAGCTATCCACATAAAATACAACTCTGTGGTGCAAGCTGCACTTTGTGCTTCGCAGGAGGCCCACTGACCCTCTGTGCTACTTATCGTTGAGCCAATACCGAGTCTGTTACTAATAAACACACATATCTGGAGAAACTCCATCAACCACCGTTCAGCTTAGAGTTATTATCGATCCCCTGAAAGCTGCTGGGCTACAGATCTCTGCAGCAGGAGTGTTCACCCCACGAGCCATTTTAAACCGCAGTCTGTTTGTGACCAATTAGGTAAGCTGGAAGACATTTCCGGTCACTTGTGTCCTTGTTACCAGTTTCTTTGCAGTGTACAGGTTGACGGTCAGGATCCGCTTTTTATGGCCCCGCCCCTCAGCGTGTCCCAGGCTAGAGCCTTGATAACATGAAGGTGGGGGCAGCCCTTATACCGGAAGCTCACTTAAGAGAAACTGGGCAAGTAAAGAGACAATTATAAACATGCGGTTAGGGGGTGAAATTGGAAGGATTTAGGAAAAAGGGCAAAATAACTAATTAAGAGCCCGAAATGTGCAATGGGAAATGCCCAGACTGCTGCAACGTAAAGAGTCGCTTTTTGCCACAGTCCATCGTTGGAAGCAGTCAGCTGAAGCCCGAACACGGCTCTAGTTTTAGAACCCAGGCTTACTTCCTGTAAACGAAATCGGTTCCTCTTATCTCCCGGGGCTTCTTCTCTTAACAGAAATTCTTCTTTCTCAGCCCCAACCACAAACCAAACACTTCTAAGAGAAACAAAACTTGAAAAAAGCGTTTTCTGGAAAGCATAAGTGTGTGAAAAAGGAAGGGCCGTGGTTCCCCGGCTGCCGAGAGGCTGTGACTGCGGGGAGGGGCCTGACAGCCCCGGCTCGGTGAAAGTCCGCGGAATTCCCAGCAATGAAAACCCCAAAGCAGGTTTCTTCAGCGCCCTCACTCCATGTGTAGGAGTGTGATGGTTAGTGGTTGCGTTGGTACCGTCGTTGGCAGCTCGGGCAGGGCAATGGAGGTGCAAGCTTCAGTGGCCTCCTCAGGAGGGCCCTGGCACTTATTTACTTACAAATTAAGCACTGTGAGATGGTAATAGTCCAGCGTGCATTGCAACGCAAGTACTCCAGAAGAGAAAGAATGATACACCAAACATCCTATAGCGTAGGAAGTCCAATACTCCTCTGGGAGCAGCCGAAGCCCGTTCTATGTATACATTAAAGACTCGGCAACAATAAGTTATTCAGACAGCTGTACTATCAAGTTAGACCTAAAAGTGACAGTAATGAAACCAGCGTCAACTGTGGCCAGTGGTTACGATTTCACAGCCTTGGTGTACAATGCTTTATTGATACAGCTGGGATTCCATGATCAAACAAAAATACAGAGGGCAGAGCTGATGGGATACAAAGTCTTGGGGTGAGTACTTTACAATCCACAGCTGTCAGACCCTGTTTGCTGAAAGGGCTACTGGGCTCCCATCACAGTGGTTGAAGTAGTTTGCCACTGGTGTCCATGAGTTCATCCTCCTATGAGTCTACAAACTGGGCCAAATATATTCCTTTCCACAGTGGACTCTCACGCGAGCCTGGGCGCACAGGCTTCTCTGGAAGCTAGTGTTTCCGCTACCAACCTCCAATGGGCAATCCGCTAAAAACCTTGGAGTATGGTTTGAGGGTAACCTCTCCTTTTCTGCTCAGGTGAAAAAGCTCTCAGGTAGCTGTTTTTGTCTTCTCAAAACACTCAGGAGCTTTTTGCCACTCCTCCCCAGGTCTGCCAAAGAGACGGTTATCCGTGCCTTGATCCTCTCTCGATTGGACTACGCTAATGCGCTGTACTTCGGCATCCCCGGCTACTCTCTGAATAGACTCCAGGTTATTCAAAATGCGGCCGCTAGGCTGCTCCTGGGAATTGCGAAGAGGAGCAGTGTGCGTGAACATCTTCGCGCTCTCCATTGGCTACCCGTGGCGGACCGAGTCAAATTTAAATCCCTGGTCATTGCCCACCGTGCCCTATACGGTCTTGGACCCGTCTATTTACAGAAGCGGTTTACCTTTTATGTCCCATCAAGACAACTGCGTTCCTCTGCCCTTCTTGCTAGGGTCCCCCGCTTCTCCCGCCATAGGCTGGGTGGCTGCTCTTTGGCTGTTAAGGCTGCCCAGGCGTGGAATGCCCTTCTGTTTCTATTACGTAATACTCAGGACCCGCTGGCCTTCAAGAAACTCTTGAAAACTCATTTATTTCCATAGTTATCAGTGTGTTGTTTAGGGACTCCTCTTGGACCCGCGCCGGGACACTCTTCGGAGTAGCTGTTGCGCGTTATAAGAGTACTTAACATAACATAACAACATAGTGTGGCAGGGCGAGAGCTCTGAGGGCAACAGCCAGCCAAAAAGCAAGCATTGTCCTACCCACTCCTAATGTTTTAGGTAAAATAAAGTACTTTAATCTTGCTGCGTTAGTAAATACTACACATTCCAAAGGTGGTTTAGTTACAGGGTGGTACACCACTTACAAGACCCAATGAAATGTGGATCTCTGTGGTGCCGGTTTCCTCTCGCCTTCCCCTTGTGTGACTCAGGCAAAGGTATGGGTGTATGCATAGGCTAGGAACAGATGCGGATCCCTAGTCAGTACCCCAAAGACTGACCGTTCGGTTGGCTAGCAACAGTTTCCCTCCGTTCGCATTCTGGCACCGTTTCCCAGTCTGGGCAGACACAGTGCATCGTTACCTGCTCAGTGATGCTGGGGAGTCCTAGGAACGGGCTGGTGCGATCAGCGTCTTCAGCCTTTGCAGCTTTGGCGCCAGAATGGGAGACCATGGTCGGTGGTCTAGGCCTCTTCAAGAGCATGGCCACTGAGTATCCTGCTCAGCGGGCATCGTAGCCTTCAGCGAATGCAGGTGGGCATTCCTCTTTGGCAGCGGTGGCGCTATGGCCGATGCAGGTAGACGCTCAGCTTCAGCAGTTGTGGCCACGAAGGCCAATGCAGGTAGACGCTCATCTTCAGGGCACGACCACACACAGACCACCACAGAGACCCTGATCAACTGCCGACTATTGCCTCCCTCGGATGACCTAGTCACCCCTCCAAGAAACCTGGGGCCTTGTCTTGAGTAACTGCAATGTAAACTGTACCTATGTATCCTTCTATCCCTTATGTATCCAGCACCCCGCCCCCTCCCAATCGATTGTTTACTCTTGTGATTCCATGCCTTTTGTACAACCCTAGGATTCTGTAAAGCGCTCTGATACCCTAACGGGTCAAGTTCGCGCTCTATAAAACATAAAAATAAAATAAATAAATAAACAACGATGCACCAGCTCCTCACAGGTCGCAACGATAGGCCCGCAGAGTTGATAGCGGGATTCCCTGGGCTACTCTGTGGACAACTCAGTGAATCCTTCTTTACACAGCTGACCGTGAAAGCTGGAACATGAGACGAAGGACTCTGCGGTCTTCCGGGTCAGGACTGGTTCCAGCACAGCCTGTACAATGCTAGGCCTCTCCTCCTGGGCAGCTTCTAATCCTGCAGGACCAGGCACTCTGAATGCTCATGCTTCTATGTGCTCGGGAAGACCCTCAGCTTCTTCAGCAAGTTACAGACTTCCAGTGACATCTCCTCAACTCTGAGACTGGCTGTCATACATACAGCAACCCTGGTGTCAGAGCAGTACTCAGAGTTCTCTCAGGGGCACCCCTTCCAATGGTCAAGGTGGTCTTGTAACTTGAACAAAATGGGGTGCCAAGGATCCCACCTTTAAACACATTTTCCAGACGGGGGCTGTGGATCCACTAGCTCAACGCCAGAAATGGCTCGAGTTGGTTCCCTTTCAAATGTCACTGCCAGGCTGCTCTCCAAACAGGCTTGGTGCAGACTGATGGTTTTTACAACAGGGAGCAACGGGGCTGGCTCCCAGCACGAGTATCCACATCATGGGAAAGTGCTGTGCGAGTTCTCTGCACATAGATGCTGACACCTTACTAAAGCAGTCATCAGAGCAGACAAAAGGGCAAACCCAGCCTAGACATTTCTTCAAGTTCAGCAACAGAAACTGCAGTCGCACCCCTACCATCTACCAAATGACAGTGCCAAGGAAGAACTAATCCTCAGTCTTTTACTAACCAGGTTCTACGAGCTTCTGAAGGTAGCCCGTCTCTACCCTCCTCACTTCAGCATCTAGATCTTCACTCTCCAGCCAGAGGAATGCAGGCAACACACTACCACCTCCTGGCAAAGGCATCCGCACCCTTCATCTTGTGCACACTAAACTTTTTCATAATTGATCCTACTAGCACCAGTACTCAGAAGCATACAAAACAGTTCTACCATACATGTACAAGACCCACACATTTGACATACACAATGTCAGCGCGAAGGTCTTGGTTTCACATAACAGCAGACCTTTACACAAGAGGCGTCAGTAAACAGCACTCACACAAAGAGAAAAAGCCCTGCTCACAATATGAATTCATAAAACACTGCGCGGTTCTAGCACTACTTAATGTGATGTACCCAGGGGCAAGGACAGTAGTCATTTGCCTACTATGAGGGCAGTAGTGTAAAGCCACTGATTGCAGTAGCACTTTAATTTCTGCGAGCTGGAGGGCGATGTTCACTGGATTGTAGTGGAGATTGAGAATGATGGTGGTTACCGAATTAGGAGAAAGGAGTAGACCCAGGATGGTTCCCGGGAGAACTATTGCACCCAAGTAGTGTTCACAATCAAAGATGCTCAATGAAAGCTGCTTCTATGGCTGATGTGCACGCAGCTCTATCAACAGACTGACTGACGTGGGCACACCACCTCTGAGAGATGGGCAGGTGTTGTATACACACAGCACCTTTAAGAGATGGATTGGTGTCTATGTACAGCACCTTTAACACATGGACTGGTGTCTACGTGCAGCACATTTAAGAGATGGATTGGTGTGTACGTACAGCACCTTTAAGATAAGGATTGGTGTCTACGTACAGCACCTTTAACACATGGACTGGTGTCTACGTGCAGCACATTTAAGAGATGGATTGGTGTCTACGTACAGCACCTTTAAGATAAGGATTGGTGTCTACGTACAGCACCTTTAAGAGACGGATTGGTGTTGTATACACACAGCTACTTTAAGAGGTGGACTGGTGTCTATGTACAGCACCTCTAAGAGATGGATGGGTGTCTATGTACAGCACCTCTAAAAGATGGGCTGGTGTTGTATACACACAGCTCCTTTAAGAAATGGATTGTTATCCTCGCACAGCACCTTTAGTAGATGGATTGGTGCCTACGTACAGCACCTTTAGTAGATGGATTGGTGCCTACGTACAGCACGTTTAGTAGATGGATTGGTGTCTACGTACAGCACCTTTAGTAGATGGATTGGTGTCTACGTACAGCACCTTTAGTAGATGGATTGGTGCCTACGTACAGCACCTTTAGTAGATGGATTGGTGCCTACGTACAGCACCTTTAGTAGATGGATTGGTACCTAAGTGCAGCACATTTAATAGATGGACTGGTGTCTTGGTACAGCACCTTTAAGAGATGGACTGGTGTCTACGTACAGCTTCTCTAAAAGATGGATTGGTGTCCAAGTACATCACCTTTAAGAGATGGATTGGTTTCTCAGTACAGTACCTTTAAGAGAAGGATTGGTGTTGTATATACACAGCTCCTTTAAGAGGTGGACTGGTGTCTATGTACAGCACCTTGAAGAGAGGGATTGGTGTCTACCTACAGCACCTTTAAGAGACGGATTGGTGTCTACGTACAGCACCTTTAAGAGACAGATTGGTGCCTACGTACAGCTCCTTTAAGAGATGCACTGGTATGGGTGTAAGAGTCCTTTAATAGATAGAATGGCATGTAGACATGGCTCCTTTAAGAGAGACTGGCATGGGTGTATGGCTCCTTTAGGAGATGGACTGGCGTGTAGACACGGCTCCCTTAAGAGATGGACTTGTGTGGGTATAAGGGTCCTTTAATAGATAGAATGGCGTGGAGGCACAGATCCTTTAAGAACTGGACTGGCATGTAGGCATGACTCCTTTAAGAGATGGACTGGTATGCGTATACAGGGCATTTAGGAGAGACTGATGTGTAGACACGGCTCCTTTAGGAGAGACTGGCGTGTAGGCACGGCTCCTTTAAGAGATGGACTGGTGTGGTCATATGGGTCCTTTAATAGATAGAATGGCGCAGAGGCACAGTTCTTTTAAGAACTGGACTGGCGTCTAGGCTTGGCTTCTTTAAGAGATGGACTGGTATGGGTATAAGGGTCCTTTAAGAGAGACTGATGTGTAGACACGGCTCCTTTAGGAGAGACTGGCGTGTAGGCACGGCTCCTTTAAGAGATGGACTGGTGTGGTCACATGTGTCCTTTAATAGATAGAATGGCGTGGAGGCACAGTTCTTTTAAGAACTGGACTGGCGTCTAGGCTTGGCTTAAGAGATGGACTAGTATGGGTATATGGCGGGTCCTTTAAGTTATGGACTGGTATGGGTATAAGGGTCCTTTAAGAGATAGACTGATGTGTAGACACAGCTCTTTTAAGAGAGACTGGCGTGTAGACACGGCTCCTTTAAGAGATGGACTGGTATGGATATACGGATCCTCTGAGAGACAGACTGGTATCCACATATGGCTCCTTTAAGAGACGACGTGTGTCTATATAACTCCTTTAAGAAATAAAGTGGTATCTGCACTGGGTCCATTTTGCTTTTTAATTCCGGAGGCTAAGTAATAATTTTCCTGTGAAATTTTGAATTGTGGACTGAACCTGTCCCGCAGCCCCAACTAGTGTTTTTAATAGCAATGAAATTTACCATTATGTATATAATGGATGCAATAAGATAGATTGTTTTAAAGAGAGCACACTCAGAACCAACTGGGACTTTTACTTAGAGTGTCATCTGGAAAATTTGACAGAACTGTGCACAAAACAGAGCATACAATATTCTAAATAGTAAATCAGAGACACTGACAACTTTGCTTGAGCTGCATATGCGACTCAAAGATAGGCCTGGGCAGTGAACTGCGCTCCGCTCACGGAGTCTGCGGAGTTTTCGGAACTCCGCGTTACACGGAGCTCGCGGAGATCCCAAAAACTCTGCCCCGCGTAGCGGAGTTTTTTTCCTCGCTCGTGTTCGTCAACGTCAAGTTAGCGAGCGAGGAAAATCCACCTCCAGGCGAGATTTTTCCTCATTCGCGATCGTCAACATCAAGTTGGCGAGCGTGGAAAATAAACCTCCCGGCGAGATTTCTCAACACGAGGGGGTCGGGTTTCTCATTGCGAGTGCTCACGTATGCTCGCCACCGCTCGCGTTGAGAAACTGCCCGTTTGCGTTGAGAAAGCTGCTGCTCGAGTAAAAATCTACTCGAGCGGCAGAAAGGAAAGCAGCGCCCACTTGCGCTGTGCATGGTGCCGTTCGTGATGATTGCACAGTGCGGACAAGCATCTGGCACTGAAAATCACCGCTAACAGAATTTTTCTATCGCACTCCGCCGCTTGCGGAGCTCCGCGTAGCGCGGTGGTGTTTTTTTCCCACTTCACGGAGTTTCGCATAGCGCAACTCCGCGAACTCCGCCCAGGGTTACTCAAAGATCATTCAATAGCGATCAAAACGTGCTGGGTTTCTAGTCTGGCGTCTCTCAGAGTTATGTATACATACTGACGTCAACTGACCATTCCTGGGTTTTGAATTGTAAATTCAAATTTGGATTCACACTAGGGATGCCTCTTTTCATATTCACGAGGTAAACTACAGAGTGAAAAGCATAATCCTCTGGATTTATAACAAATCTTCCCACTTGTTATGGTTCTTTTTTTTAGGTAGTGCTGGATGCACGGCAAAGTCTAATAAAACTGTCAATATTTGGAGTAATTTTACTCCACCTACATAAAGTGGAGCTGAGTTTTCTCCATCCGGCAAGGGATTGATTACAGATTTTACTTACCGTTCATAACACAACGATATGGACATGATAGAGTAAAAAAAGATTAGCAAAATCCATCTTCGCAGGAGGCCGCTTCTTTATTATTCGTAATTTTTTTAATTTGTTTTTATTTAGTGGAATTTTTTTTTTTTTTTAGATTTCGTCATTACAAGATCAGAGCAATTTTTTCTTTTTACTCTCCATTGTATTTCTTTCTATTTTATTAGAGGTTACTGGACTTGAAGTGTTGTTCCCCAAATCTGATGAAATCCCCACAAAGGCAAAGCTCTTGTTCGGATTGATCTCCGAAACCATCAAACATTTGGTTTTGGAGATTGCCCGGGTCAGACGAGTTCCCAGTTTTACCTCAATATTTGTGTTCTCGATCATCATGGAATCACTCAGATTTTCTCAGATCTGCGACAAACCAGATACCGTAGCGTCACTGGTTCCATATTTATTATGCAATGAGTGACCTCCAAATATGTACTAAGTGCATTATCATGCTTAGTCTGTAGCTGCAAACTGATGGTTAATGACTTCAAGACTAAGGTGAGGGTGGATAATGGCTGTTGTTGAACCAGAACAGTTTATTAATGGTCCGGACTGGCCTTTTATTCCACTGGACATTTCCCCGGTTGGCTGGAGCCACTTCAGGCTGATTTTGAAAGCAGAGGACCACTGCTGATGCTTACGCCACTTTCCCCAGTTACCGGAGATTAATTGCAGCAGGCACAGGGTGGCATCAAGAGGGCAGGACAAAGAGGCGGAAAGAAAGAAATTAGGGAGGAAGAAGAAAGAAAGAGGAAGAGAGAACAGATAGATGGAAAGACTGAGATAGTCCTAGAGGACGAACATGGCGGGATGGTTTATTCATTTTTGACACAGCTGCTTTGGCTCCCCAGTCTGGCCCTGCTTACTAATTTGTTTTACCATTCAGGTTAACACTGAATAAATTGAGGCCATCACACCTATTATAGGAGGAACTATAATTTGCGGTTGTGGCCCATTATCACAAATTTCTAAGGCCAAATCTATTTGTTTGAACCCAGACACATTTTTATTAAAAGTTGATCTCAAGATAATGAACATCAGAGATCATATATCTGCCAAACCTGATGGAAAATGAAACATACAAAAGGTGATGGGAGGATGCTTGTAATAACACGAATCACTGGCAGTCGCTTGGGCCGCATTGCAGCCTATCCTCCTTCCACCGTGCCACCTCAGTTTGGACCCAGCCATATGCAAATCCGTCTTGACACTGCTCGAATAGTAACAGTGAAGCCCGAACTGTGGTGCCAGGTCCTCCTTGCATGTGAAACCCAAGCACCCCAAGACTGGTTCCACCCTGATTGGGGCTCTTCAGTCAAGAGTAGCTTAGTTCCAGTGGCACAATGAGCACGGGACACATGTCTGGGCGTATCCTTGGCCACTTAGAGCGTTGCATGAAATACACAAATGGTGATGGGAGGCTACTAACCAATGGCAATCACTCTGGGTAGCGTTTCAGCCCATCAATCTTTGGCCCACCATGCCCCCTCAGTTTGGACCCAGTCATATGCAAATCAGTCTTGATCCAGCTCCAATAGGAACAGTCCAGCTCAAACTGCCAGGCCAGCTTCTCCCTGCACCGGAACACAAGCAGCTTAAGACCGGTGTAGCCCTGATGTTGGCTCTTCAGTCGGGTGTAGCTTGGTTCCAGTGAGCGCAGCACCCATGTCAGGCCTGGGGAGTTGGGCTTAGCAGCACTCAACCGCCAGGCGAGCATCTCTACAGTGCATGGGAATCACAAACACACAGTTTGTTAGACAGATGAAGATTTTAAAAGAGAATGGAAAGGTAAAACATGGGGTTTGGCAAGTAAAAGTAATTTTCTAGATCGAATAGGCCACGAAAAAACTTCCAACTGAGTTTACATTAAGCATCTGCTGGTCATAAATACACGGCTATTGAAATGGAACCACCAGTAGGAACCCAACCATGAAGACGTGTCGCAGGTGTCGCAAGTGAGAGAGGTCTCCTCTGTCACTAGTGTCTCTGGCCAAAGGCCCTCGAAGAGAACCCTCATGGTGAACGTCAACCAAGAAAGAGGGTGTTGAGGTGGTTACAGAAATGGCACCATTTCTTGATCCTTCATTGTGTTCTGAGTGCAGGGCCGCCCAGCAGGAACAGCGAAGCAGGGTGCCAGCCACCGACAACCTTCCAGGACCCGGACATCAAAGTAAGATCAGGCTTTGCATGTGTATGTGGAAGTAAAGGGGAGGGGGGGGGGCTGGAGAAGCCAGCCTTACTTTTACTAGTGCCTGGAGGACTTGTGTACCACTTCAAACAGATCTTTGCTTGTCTGAAGCTTTTCCTTGTTGCTTGCCTCGCATCAGAAGATGCTCTGACCTCTATTCCTGGTCGCCAGTGAGTTTTATCATTCGATGTGACCGCTTGGGGATATCTCAATGAACAGCGATGAAAGCTCCCAGCATGCTGCACTCCAACCAGCCTCCATTTTGTGCACACGCTGGACACAGCTTCTTCATGGAGGCGAGTGACTGGTGCTAGCCCTTCCGCTGGTGGTCATGTCACTGGCGGGGTAATTTAATACAAGCCCAACACTATAAACAGATGATTGTTGAGACTGTGTGGTTACCATGGAAACATCATTCGTGGCCGAGGTATCATCAGCCTAATAAACAACCAGCAGAATGACCGGAAGTGGAACCCGCACAGCAGTGACAGTGACGAGCCCCGCCCCCAGTTAAAGGAATGCTGGGGGCAGCTTACACAGCACGCACGAGGGGCCCAGAAAACCCACAGCGCTCCTGATGGCATTCTTGGGGGGAGACCCCAGGGGTCACCAGCAACATTAACCTGACAGCATCGAGAGAAGGACGCGGCTACCAAGAAGTTAAAGAATTCAATAGACGAAGACACTTCCGTAATTGTGACAAAGTCCTTTGCGAAGTTAAAAAGGAAACACCACAAGAGAAGCCCCCACGAAGATCCAAGTAAGATCAGATGGAATAATTCGAAAAGTATCTTTGCACCAAAAAAACCAGTTTTCTTTCAGTAAAGCAGGGAAAAGTATGCCATTACATATCACAAGACTCATTCCGGACCCCACCTGTAAATAAAACTGTTCCAATGCAGGCTTCTGCAGGCCCCAAAACCCTACTCTGTACCAGTAAGGCTGCGGTGGAAGGAAAGGTCACGTTCTGGCCGGTCGGAAACTTAATGGTCGGCCTGCCCTAACTGCAAGCGGCAGTGATGTGTGTTTGAGTATGTGAGTATTCTCTGGCTTCACACAAAAAAAGTTGAATTACCTTATGTCCGAGCTGAAGTACGCCGGTTTGTCCCCACATCATGACAGTGTCAAAAAGGCCCTGCACAACAGGGTGCGCATTGCTGTTTGCATCTTTATAGCATCTTGACACCCGGTCGTGTGAGTTTTTGGTGCTTTTGTTCTGGCAGGACAGGAGGGGAAGCAAAGAAGGAAGAGGGGCGGGTCAAAACAGCAATGCAGAAGGGGTAGATCGGACAAGCAACAACGCAGGAGGAAGAGGGGCGGGTCAAACAGCAATGCAGAAGGGGTAGATCGGACAAGCAACAACGCAGGAGGAAGAAGGGCGTGTCAGACAGCAATGCAGGGGTGGGAGAAGGCAGCGCCAGCTGCTCTGCTATGGCGGAGGAGCATCTCCTCCCAAAGAACGACAGGAAAGGAAAAATAAAACAGAACTCGTTTTATTTTTCCTTTCCAGCCGAGTCTTGGGGGCGGGGCCTGGTAGTGACAGGCACTGATGGGGGTGATAGTGCACTCCCTTCACTGCGCATGATGGTTTGGCCAGCCGTCTCTGGCCGGCCAAACCATCGTGCGCAGTGAACTCTCTCTCCAACCCAGCTGGGTTGGGCAGAGCATACAGACTCCCAGTCTGTCCTGGAGCTCGAATTGAGGGAGCTCAGGCCAATCCTGAAGCTGCGCTGTGCGCGAGAGCAGCTGAGCACTGGCGGCAGGGCATTCTGGGAGCCTGTGCCTTCCTGAAGAGGTGAAGAGGAGCACGACACGGCCAGCTGAAGGTAAGTTTTTTAATTAATTTTTTTACCTCCCTACCCCCGCCCACACACACAGCATACCAGCCGCTCCCGGAGGAAGGGGGTGCACGTAAAAGGAAAGAATGTACCCCTGAAAGTGATGAGCAGTGGAAAGACACTAAGCAAGGGAAGTAGTACTTGTAGGGACATACACACCAGGAGGAAGTGAGGCCGGCACTTGCTGACCAAGAAGAACCTACCGACAGTGCCCCCAGAACATTTGTGTCCTTCCTGAGGGGAAACAGCCTGTACCTCGCAGAATTTACCACGCAGATCCCTTACTAGGCGGCAAGTACCACGCAGGTAAGTATATGTACCTTTACCACGCAGGTCCCTTACTAGGCGGCAAGTACCGCGCAGGTAAGTATATGCACCTTTACCACGCAGGTCCCTTACTAGGCGGCAAGTACAGCGCAGGTAAGTGTATGTACCTTTGCCACGCAGGTCCTTTACTAGGCGGCAAGTACCGCGCAGGTAAGTGTATGTACCTTTGCCACGCAGGTCCTTTACTAGGCGGCAAGTACCGCGCAGGTAAGTGTATGTACCTTTGCCACGCAGGTCCTTTACTAGGCGGCAAGTACCGCGCAGTTAAGTGTATGTACCTTTGCCACGCAGGTCTTTTACTAGGCCGCAGGTAAGTGTATGTACCTTTACCACGCAGGTCCTTGACTAGGCGGCAAGTACCGCGCAGGTAAGTCTATGTACCTTTACCAAGCAGGTCCCTTACTAGGCAGCAAGTACCGCGCAGGTAAGTCTATGTACCTTTACCACGCAGGTCCTTTACTAGGCGGCAAGTACTGCGCAGGTAAGTCTATGTACCTTTACACGCAGGTCCTTTACTAGGCGGCAAGTACTGCGCAGGTAAGTCTATGTACCTTTACACGCAGGTCCTTTACTAGGCGGCAAGTACCGCGCAGGTAAGTGTATGTACCTTTACCACGCAGGTCCTTTACTAGACCTTTACCGAGACCTTGCTATTTGGCCGATGCCCGATGGAGCTACCTGATAGCTAAAGAGGAGATGGGCCGTGGACTTCCCCCTAGGCCGTCACCTACCCAGCCGGACTTGGGGCAGACTTTCCTTCGTCTCGCCGTCGTATCTCCCTCCTACCCCTTCACTCTACCCCCTTTCCCTTCTACGCTCCATTTATCTCATTTTCTATACTCTTTAGATGTTTTACTAGTAACTGATGTAACCTGTTTCCTGATGTAATTTTGTAACTTTGTGGAACCTCATGTAAAGCGCTCTGATACCTTCGGGTCTAGCCAGCGCTATATAAAACTCATTAAATAAATAAAATAAATAAATAAAATAAATAAATACTAGGCGGCAAGTACCACGCAGGTAAGTGTATGTACCTTTACCACACAGAACTTCACCAATCTGGGAAGCATTTTTTTTTTTTTTTTAAATACCATAATTTTATGTTATTTAAAAAAACATTTTAGGGTTTTGGGATGGATAGAGGCAAAGGGCTGGGACGGTGATGAGGGTTCAGGGGTGGGTAGAACTAAAGGGATGGGAGGGCGACTTGAGGGCTCAGGGGTGGGTAGAGGTAAAGGGATGTGTGGGGAACGTGAGGGCTCAGGGGTGGGTAGAGGTAAAGGGATGTGTGGGGGACGTGAGGGCTCAGGGGTGGGTAGAGGTAAAGGGATGTGTGGGGAACGTGAGGGCTCAGGGGTGGGTAGAGGTAAAGGGATGTGTGGGGGACGTGAGGGCTCAGGGGTGGGTAGAGGTAAAGGGAAGTGAAAGTGACTTGAGGGCGCAGGTGTGGGTAGAAGTAAGGGCATGTGAGGGTGACTTAAGGGTTCAGGGGTGGGTAGAGGCAAGGGTAAGTGAGGGTGACTTGAGGGCTCAGGGGTGAGTATTGGTACATTAAATGTCCTCAGTGTTGACTGACTGACACCCTAAACGTGACATTTTGTTTGATATTCGACCCACATTGCAACATTGTTGATGACCGTATAGGTTACCCATGTTTCTATAAGGCGGCTCCTGTTGCCACTAACACCATAACACACGCCATGTTGCTCCAAAGTTCAAAAGTCTAGACTGCCAAGTTCCAACATCGCCCACCTCAGTGAGTTCTAAATATACCTAGCACTCCAAGCTCCACCTACCCTCAATCTATGCGCTCCTCTGTCAGTAGCGCCTTCAACACTGTCCCTCTAACGGTACACACATCTGTCACATTGTACTCCACGTTTCAATCAGGGCACCCCCCACCACAAATATTTTCTCCAGCATAAACAGAAAACTATCCAGCACTGTCATCACTCCACTTTGACTCTCCACCCAGTCTGCCAACACCATACCCACATCATCCTCCATCTCCTTACGCTAACTAGGTTGGAAAGTCACTGCTCACTTTTAGGGAGCTTTTTTTTCTCTTTAAGCACTCCACAACAGTGTACTTGTTTTCCAACTGCATTCCTCATATGCTTTTCTCTCATCCATCTGCTTTTGTTCCACCCACGATGCGGTCTTGTTTCTTTTTTACTTAAGCACTCCACAAATGGATGTGTTTTCCACCTGTCTCCCTTATGTGCTTCTCTCCTGCTCCCACTCTATGTTGTTCTCTTCCTCTTCTCCCCTGTCCCCCCCCCCTCTATGCTGCTTTTCCCCCCGTGGACCCCCACCCTCTACTCTGTTTACCTCACCCTCCGAGGTCCATTTTTTTTCCTTTTGCAATAGACACTTGCGCACTACAAATCTTCTTTATTTTCTGAGACAATTGGCGCCCTCATCTTGAATCAGTAAATAATATTAAGGCAAATGCCGCCTTCATCCTTCTATTGGCACACACATGCATTCCGGCACACATGCACGGCAGTGGAATGATGCAGCTGCCAGCACCGCCAAAAGCAATTGGCAAAGCCAATGGGTTCCAAAGGCAAGAACTATGGGCTTTGACCATGGTGGCGTCTAGAGGAGCTTTTAGCTTAACTGGAAATAAAAAAGGAAAGTTGAGGATGGGGAAGAAGGAGCAACACAGAGTATGGGGTGAGGCGCAGTCACGAAAGGGAAAAGCCACAAATGAGGTAGAAAGCAGGTGGAGGAAGCGATAAAGCACAGAGGCGTGTAAAGGGCACGGAGACACAACACGAGAGAGAGCGCGCTAGAAAACATGTGCATTCTCATGGAGTCCTGAAAGACAAAAAAAAGAGTAGTTCCCTAAATGTGAGCAGTGGAAGGATACAAATCAGCCAAGCAAAACAATAGTAAAGGGGCTATGCTCCAGGGGAGGGACAAACAAGGAAAGCCGCTGAATAAGCATGGAGCAAATGAGACTGACAATGAAGTCAACCAATAGTAAGCAATGGGAGGGCTCTAAGCCCAGTAAGTGTTTGATATGGTCCATAAGAGGCTTTTGCTACCGATAAACTATCAGTTAGGCGAGACCTAAAGCGAGGGAGCGAGGATGTGGACGCACTTCTTCTCACCCAGGCGATGTGTGGCACTAAGAAGAGACCTTCGGTTTGCACAGCAGGCATCTGAAGCTAGCTTCCGGCACTCAAGAGATGCCGGACAAGCTAGTACAGGGACTTGGATCGGGGCAGACCCTGCACTAGCCTTCACTCTTCGGAGTCACACTAAATGTGCATATTGGCATCTTTAACCATTATAGGAATGGGTAATTTAACCTGCCATACATTTACTAGCTGCAGCATAAACGCAGAAGACTATGATCTTTAATTGATGTGATCATGCAGCTCTTTGGATGGATCCTAGAGGCGTGAAAAACTAGACCTTTTTGTTCCAATCGACTCTACGCTTCCTGTAGGCTCCACAGGGCCATGGCATGTCTCGCGCCGCAGGCAACGTCAGGCAGGCTGCACTTCACCATGCCAACCATTCGCAAATCAGCGAAAACTATTTCTTGTCCATCTCAACATTTAGAGAAAATCTCAGGCAGCAAGAGAGGCTGGCGACATCCTTAAAGCCGATTAAGGAGGAGTGTCGAGACCACACATTTATGATGCATTAGCTTTATAGCACCCCGTTACCCAGATACATATTTATTCTTGTCAGGGCTAAAAGGGACAGATGATTGCATAGAAGCCGCGGTACAGTGTGTTCCGCTGCAGCGTTTAGCTCACCGTAGATCACAATTCTGTGGATCCAAAGAAATTCAAATCAATTCAGCCAAAGAGTCGGAGTCAAAGCACACCAGCCACCACTAAACATGAATCACTACGCAGGCAGCACTATGCTGGTTATTACAGATACAGGCCCTGGCAGCTGAGGTCCTGCCTCTCCACAGCTCCAGAAGGGTGGGTTTCCACAGAGAGCATCCTTACAAGATACCACTGAGGGAGGTGACACTCATGCCATTGTATCACTATTGCACAGCTGGTATGAATGATAGAAAGCCCATGTATGTTTGGAAGCCTTGTGCCTCATGGACACAGATTCTTTATCTCTGGAATATCCCAGTGACGGGGTCTCCGGCGTCGCACTAGCATCACACTACACCGATGAGATGACACCCCGCACATGTCCTTCACTCGTTAGCATCATCCAGGTCAGATGGTGTTGGACAATCCCAGGTCTTTGTTGGGAGCCGAGGCCAACCGAAATAGCATCCTCTAATGCCTGGCTCTAAACTGTAGGTTTCTTTTAACAGATGTCCCCAGGGAAACATTGAGATAACAAAATGTCATCTGTCCAACCCATATTAATGAAATCTGAATACGTAATGACCATGCGTCCACCAAGGAGCCAGACTGTTCAGTCTCTCCACACTTTAGATGGATGTAGGGATGGGACGACAGGTGCCAATTTAACAGACTGGTTCACACCCAACTCTGTCCTCACCCAGACAGGCTATAAAAGCAGGGCCATAAAATGAGCACAGGTGACACTGAGCAGTAATGCCAAACTCAGCTGGAGTCCACAGTGACCAATCATATCCGATAGGCCATGTCCAAAACCCCTCATGTGTCAAACATGCAACTGCCAGATGCCCCCGTCAGGATGCCCCCATCAGGATGCAACTGCCTGCCTTCCTTTTGACAAACTCAGGAGAAGGAATGGCACCGCGGCCTGTTTCCACATGCTGCCCACATCATCCTGGGCCAATTCAGAGCCACGAGAATTGTCATTACCTGAAAGTACCTGAATGTGGTTGAGACACTTGATGCTTGAACGCAGTGAGAAGGTCTGACTGGAAGGGCCAAGACCGGCCTCGTCATGTGTCCAACAAGATGAAGCTGGGCACTCATTCTGCCTCACCAACTGGAGATCTGGAAGCAATCCTGAGGCTGCAACCATCAAGACCTCAGTAACCACTGAGGAACCAAGCCCTCAAGCTTTAAAGAAGAATGGAGGATGCTGTGATGCTCAACCACAGAAAGGGACCTGTTTGCAATGCCTTGTCTGTTAAAATAAAGATATCATCTTTAAGTGTCAGACACTGTCGGTGAGAAGAGTGTTAGAGGATTAGTTGGAACTGCTCCCATGAAGAGGAGTCTCATGGTCAGTGGAAACGTGTCAGAATACTGAAAGATGGTGAGCCCGTGCAGCAGGGTGTGACAGATGTCTGCAGGCAGAACTGCCACTACCCAGCAGGCTGCATTTAGGAGCCAGTTGCTCAGTGAGGGAAAACGTGCAATCCCTGTAACAGGAGTGCGGCCGGCCACTCGTACCATCACCTTTGTGAACACTGTAGTCTGACACATGACTGGCTACTCCCTCCACAACACTATACCACTCCACTCTACTCCCTCCACAACACTATACCACTCTACTCCCTCCACAACACTATACCACTCCACTCCCTCCACAACACTATACCACTCCACTACTCCCTCCACAACACTATACCACTCCACTACTCCCTCCACAACACTATACCACTCCACTCTACTCCCTCCACAACACTATACCACTCCACTCCCTCCACAACACTATACCACTCCACTCTACTCCCTCCACAACACTATACCACTCCACAACACTATACCACTCCACTACTCCCTCCACAACACTATACCACTCCACTCTACTCCCTCCACAACACTATACCACTCTACTCCCTCCACAACACTATACCACTCCACTACTCCCTCCACAACACTATACCACTCTACTCCCTCCACAACACTATACCACTCCACTCTACTCCCTCCACAACACTATACCACTCCACTCTACTCCCTCCACAACACTATACCACTCCACTCTACTCCCTCCACAACACTATACCACTCCACTCTACTCCCTCCACAACACTATACCACTCCACTCTACTCCCTCCACAACACTATACCACTCCACTCTACTCCCTCCACAACACTATACCACTCCACACCCTCCACAACACTATACCACTCCACACCCTCCACAACACTATACCACTCCACTCTACTCCCTCCACAACACTATACAACTCCACTCCACTCTACACCCTCCACAACACTATACCACTCCACACCCTCCACAACACTATACCACTCCACTCTACTCCCTCCACAACACTGTACCACACCACTCTACTCCCTCCACAACACTATACCACTCCACTCTACTCCCTCCACAACACTATACCACTCCACTCTACTCCCTCCACAACACTATACCACACCACTCTACTCCCTCCACAACACTATACCACTCCACTCTACTCCCTCCACAACACTATACCACTCCACTCTACTCCCTCCACAACACTATACCACTCCACTCTACTCCCTCCACAACACTATACCACTCCACTCTACTCCCTCCACAACACTATACCACTCCACTCCCTCCACAACACTATACCACTCCACTCTACTCCCTCCACAACACTATACCACTCCACTCTACTCCCTCCACAACACTATACCACTCCACTCTACTCCCTCCACAACACTATACCACTCCACACCCTCCACAACACTATACCACTCCACACCCTCCACAACACTATACCACTCCACTCTACTCCCTCCACAACACTATACAACTCCACTCTACTCTACTCCCTCCACAACACTATACCACTCCACTCCCTCCACAACACTATACCACTCCACTCTACTCCCTCCACAACACTATACCACTACTCCCTACACAACACTATACCACTCCACTCTACTCCCTCCACAACACTATACCACTCCACTCCACTCCACTCCCTCCACAACACTATACCACTCCACTCCCTCCACAACACTATACCACTCCACTCTACTCCCTCCACAACACTATACCACTCCACTACTCCCTCCACAACACTATACTACTCTACTCCCTCCACAACACTATACCACTCCACTCTACTCCCTCCACAACACTATACCACTCCACTCTACTCCCTCCACACTATACCACTCCACTCTACTCCCTCCACACTATACCACTCCACTCTACTCCCTCCACAACACTATACCACTCCACTCTACTCCCTCCACAACACTATACCACTCCACTCTACTCCCTCCACAACACTATACCACTCCACTCTACTCCCTCCACAACACTATACCACTCCACTCTACTCCCTCCACAACACTATACCACTCCACTACTCCCTCCATAACACTATACCACTCCACTCTACACCCTCCACAACACTATACCACTCCACACCCTCCACAACACTATACCACTCCACTCTACTCTACTCCAACCACAACACTATACCACTCCACTCCCTCCACAACACTATACCACTCCACTACTCCCTCCACAACACTATACCACTCCACTCTACACCCTCCACAACACTATACCACTCCACACCCTCCACAACACTATACCACTCCACTCTACTCCCTCCACAACACTACCACACCACTCTACTCCCTCCACAACACTATACCACTCCACTCTACTCCCTCCACAACACTATACCACTCCACTCTACTCCCTCCACACTATACCACACCACTCTACTCCCTCCACAACACTATACCACTCCACTCTACTCCCTCCACAACACTATACCACTCCACTACTCCCTCCACAACACTATACCACTCCACTACTCCCTCCACAACACTATACCACTCCACTCCCTCCACAACACTATACCACTCCACTCCCTCCACAACACTATACCACTCCACTCTACTCCCTCCACAACACTATACCACTCCACTACTCCCTCCACAACACTATACCACACCACTACTCCCTCCACACTATACCACTCCACTCTACTCCCTCCACAACACTATACCACTCCACTCTACTCCCTCCACACTATACCACACCACTCTACTCCCTCCACAACACTATACCACTCCACTCTACTCCCTCCACAACACTATACCACTCCACTCTACTCCCTCCACAACACTATACCACTCCACTACTCCCTCCACAACACTATACCACTCCACCACTCCCTCCACAACACTATACCACTCCACTCCCTCCACAACACTATACCACTCCACTCCCTCCACAACACTATACCACTCCACTCTACTCCCTCCACAACACTATACCACACCACTACTCCCTCCACACTATACCACTCCACTCTACTCCCTCCACAACACTATACCACTCCACTCCCTCCACAACACTATACCACTCCACTCTACTCCCTCCACAACACTACCACACCACTATACTCCACTCCCTCCACAACACTATACCACTCCACTCCCTCCACAACACTATACCACTCCACTCTACTCCCTCCACAACACTATACCACTCCACTACTCCCTCCACAACACTATCCCACTCCACTCTACTCCCTCCACAACACTATACCACTCCACTCTACACCCTCCACAACACTATACCACACCACAACTCCCTCCACACTATACCACTCCACTCTACTCCCTCCACAACACTATACCACTCCACTCTACTCCCTCCACAACACTATACCACTCCACTCTACTCCCTCCACAACACTATACCACTCCACTCTACTCCCTCCACAACACTATACCACTCCACTGTACGCTGCTCCCTCTACCCCACTCAACAATCCAATCTGCTCACTCCACAACAATCTACTCCACTGTATGCAATTCCCTCTATGCCACTTAACTCCACTGTACAGCACACTACTCCACCTCACTCTACTCCATTGTACAACACTCTATTCCATTCTATGGCACACCACTCTATGGCACTCTGTGGCCCTCTACTCTATGCTTACTCCACTATACGCAACTCCCTAAACGCCCCTCCACTCTATGCACTCTACTTCCTCCACCACACACTACTGTACGCGAATCCCTCCATCCCACTCTACTCTGCTCGATGCCACTACACCCCTCCACAACACTACGCCACTCCATTCTATGACACTACTCTACACTATGCCATATCAATACTCCACTGTACGCAACTCCCTCTACACCATTCCACAACGCTACTCAACTCTGCGTCAAGCCACTCTACTCTCACCATGACATGACACGCTCTGCGTCCACTCGCCACTCGCCACTCGCCACACGCCACTCGCCACACGCCACTCGCCACACGCCACTCGCCACACCACACTCGCCACTCCACACTCGCCACTCCACACGCCACACCACACGCCACACCACACGCCACTCCACACGCCACTCCACACGCCACTCCACACGCCACTCCACACGCCACTCCACGCCACGCCACGCCACGCCACGCCACACTCCACGCCACGCCACGCCACACTCCACGCCACTCCACACTCCACTACACTGTCCTCTATGTCTCTACCTTTTAGCCATGCTGGTGTAGAACATGGCTAAAACAAATTGGCAAAGACAATAGCCCTTGTATAGGCAAGATCTATTGGCTTTGCCAGTGCTTGTTTCAACCACTTGAGACCTCTGATGTCTTAACCGGGCATCACCTTTCCTCACTGCCTTTCTAGAAGAAGACATCTGAAGTAAAGCTCCATATCCCACTGTTCTCACAGTCTCTCGCCTATGGCACTTTAGCAGCATCTGTGATGCCCATCAGCATGATAATGTTCATGGATTTGGGGGAGGAGTGTATTTTCAAGGAAAACGTCTCGCATATATTGCCTCAAGGTAGATCAGCCCACTACAGAAACACCAACCCACCTCCTACAAGTATCAAGGAGGTCATCAAAGTGGTTGACACTTCCAGAGCTCCGGGCTAGTATACATTCTGGCCCTGGAAGACTTCCTCTTCTGCACCTTCCCACCAAAAGATTGACCACTGATAACACTACAGGTTTAACGATTGGAGGCATCAATCTATCCTGCTGTGAAATATAAACCTGCTTGGACCTCACCGAAAACCCTTGAAATCTGTCCGATTCCTAAAATGTGCCTAATGTAGAAGACCCTGCACCACCCTCACCCGAGTCAGAGCAGAAGCCATCAGCTTGAGCCTTGAATGCAGGGATGATCTGGGAAGAGGTGATGCTCCCTCCTTGATTGCATAATGCCTCACCCCAAAAACTGTTCACATAAGATTCCTCTAACACCTTGCTCATATGTAGACTGATTTGTGGGGCTGGGATCCCTGGTAGTGAAGTCCATTACAGTCTGATAAAGTTGCCCATATTTTGTGACCACCAAGGCTCCCCTTTAGGTGAGGGGACTCTCACTGTATCAGTCCCAAATCTTTGTTGCTGCAGTTTGTATAGCACTACCTTCTGAGGGTATGTTGAGGGGAACTGAGAGAGACAGATGATGTCTTCAGCACTGCCATTGGCTCACGTTGTTAGCAGGCCGATAGTTGGTTAGGAGACTTGGAGGTCGTAATAGGATGAGCTATCTCAGACATCGCCAATGCAGACCCTTCATACAGATGAAAGATTAGTCTGACTGAACATGAAAGAGTTGAATATGCCAAAAAAGAGAGCAAATAGTTGACATTTGCTTTCGGAAGAAGATTTGACATTATAAACCTACAGGAAACTCACATATGAAACAGGACAACTTTTGCTTTAGATATAATCACTGCCCACATACATTTAGATTCTTGGCCTGAACGAAGCACAGTAGAGTGGCCGTCTTCATCCTTAGGTTTCTGTGCTTTACTTCCGCTGATCATGAAAACAAAGAGGGGCGGAATATTATGAACTAACATTGTTAAAAGGATGCGCACCAAGGTGTATATTCCAAACATGGAGCAAGATAAATTCTGAATAGCATTCCTCAACGCACTGGCAGGCTTCACAGCGGGTGACCTAATTGTAATGGGAGACCTTATTCTTGTCTAGGACTCAAAGAAAGGCAGATCAGGGACAAATATGGCCCAATCAGGCCCATATTCTAAGAGCCTTAAACACACACTGCAGACCTTAGGCCTCTGCGATCCTGGGAAGAATACCACGTAGACCAAGTAGACCGCACGCTTTCCAGTGTCCATAGGACAAACCGATGACTAGACCACGCAATGATTAGCCATGTCCTAATGCCACCAAGTGCATGACATTAAAATAAACCACACTGTACTCTCGGGTCACACATCGACCACGATGTACCTTACGTGGAATCACCAGACCACTTCCTTGGGGAGATGGATTTTTCTCCCGGCACTACGTAGAGACCCAGCGTTAAAAGCCAATCTTCGATCCCATATTTCCAGTTCAACACCCAAGAGGAGGGAGGCATGCGTGTACCTCGGATACCTTCAAGGTGGCACTTTGAGGCAAATACTTGGAGGCACTAGCTAATTTATAAAGAATGCAGTATAAGGAATGAAACCTCTTAGAGGAGGAACTCAAAGTAGTTGAACAAGAATACAAAGTGGCTCCCAATAGACCACTCCTTTTAAAAGTCTCATCACTAATGGGCAATTTGATTGCTTTTGCCACTAATAAGGTGGAATTAACCTTTCTGTCTCAAGAAAACCTCATCCAGTTAAGGTAAAGTGGGGGCACACCCTTGCAAGACAACAGAGAAATAAATTAGTCTCTCGATATATAGGAAACGTGCAACGTTCCAAAGGGCAGGTTGTAACCTCCAAGGAAGAGAAGCTGGAGGCTTTCTCCTACAAATAGTTATCCCACCCATCTCCTAGTCATATTTACCCACCATAAAGGAAGACACTGGACATACGACTATTTGATATTGTGCAAATTGTCTTAAAGTCTATGTGATCGCAGGGTTAGGAATACATCATGTTGTTGCTTGAACCAACTGCATGGACCCCTAGACAATCTGCTACAATAAGATTTTAATTGTAGAAAAACACGATCCACTATTCCACTAGATTTCCTGCACAGTGATTCCAAAATGAAAGGAAACAAAATAAAACTAGCTTCTACCTTCCGGCAGTAGTCGGGTTCTTATAAGCCTCCGCAACAGAGAGCCAGGGTGCTGCATTCAAAGGAGTCACACAAACCATTCAAAATGTTGGGATACACAGCCACCTCCCGAGTCATACAAACCGTTCTCAAAAGACCTGCACACAAATGATGGCAATCAAAATGTGTTTGATGCCAGTTTCTGTACTGGAGCCCGGTCACCAGTAGAAAACTGACCCTCAGAGACCAAACAAACTTGCACAACCACTTTTGAACTTGACCCAAGATGGCGTCATGAATGTCAGATTCAGTGCAAAGACCAAACGGTGCAAGGGAAGAGTTGGGTTCACACGACATACCACAACATGGCCCGTCTGATGTCCACGGCACTGTGGAGGCATCAAGATGATGCATTTGACATACGTTATATTGATTTGTATAGCGCACTGATCACCGGAGAGGGTGGCCAGGCGCTTGGGGAGGTGTGTGTTGTTCCCAAGGTGCTTATACGAAGAGACAGGTCTTCAGCTTCTTGCGGAACTCAAGAAGTGAGAAAGAGGCTCTGATGTGTTGATGGAGGTCGCTCCATCTCTTGGGTGCGATGTAGGAAAGTGAGCGTCCTCCAGTTTTGCTTTTGCGGGTTCAGGGAAAGTGTGTGAGTGAGGCAGAACGTATGTGTCTAGTGGGTTGTGTAGGGCTTTGTATGTGTGTGTGAGAAGCTTGAATTGGCTGCGCTTGTGAATGAGGAGCCAGTAAAGCTTGAGGTGCGGTATGAGGTGGGTGTGGCGTGGGAGGTAGAGTACGAGTCTTGCAACGGTGTTCTGGAGTCTGTGTAGAAATTGTCTGAAGATACTGGCATAGAGAGTGTTGCCATAGTCCAGCCTGCTGGTGATGCGTGCTTGCGTGATGTCCATCTGGTATTCTGAGGCAACCATTCTGAAGATCTTTCGTAGCATGTGTAAGATGAGGAAGCAGGAGGTGCAGACTGTATTGACATGAGCCGTCATGTTGAGCCGGTCGTCTAGGATGATCCACAGATTTCTTGCGTGGTCGGTGGGTGTTGGTCCTAGCTCCAATGGCCACTAGGTTGAGTCCCATAGGGAGGTCTTGTTGCCAAAGCCCAGGACTTCCGTCCTGTTGGAGTTGAGCTGAAGGCAGTTGTTTGCATCCAGTCTGCTCCCATGGTCATGCAGTTGGTGAACTTGATTCTGGTGGTGGTTGTCTTGTCCGTCAGGGAGTAGTATGTAGTAATAAAGTAATGACATCCGAAGAAGACCCAAAAAGTTCAGGCTTCTACTGCTGCAGAGTTGAGGAGCTGTACATCAACTGTTGTAAAAAGATGAGGTTAGGTTTCACAATGCAGAGCATCAGAGCAAGGGATGGAGTGAGAAATAACAGACAGAGGAGACAAGATGGTTCAACACAGGCTAAAGATTATCATACATGCGTTAAGTTTGTCCTCTCCCTTTCAAAGGTATAAAAGGAGAACACGGTCGCTCTTTGGAAAGGCCATGCAGCTTCACTCCATGACCTTAGATGGACAAGAACCTAGTTAGTGCCTTCCTTTGTAGGCCCAAAAGAGAGAAACCGAGATTTAAATTGGCTCTGAAATACAGCATCACTAAAGATTTTAAGAATATCTTGGGATTTCGCATGGATGTCACACATATTGGAAATTACACACAGGTCATTGCTAAAATTTGGCATGAATGGTTAAGGCGGCACAGATGGGTTTTACAACAGATTTTTTCAGACGTCACTTTAGAGGACATTACTGATTTTGAGTGAGCCAAAGTTGGTGTTTTCATGTCAACTGTTCGGAAAAACAGGAAATACAATCAGAGTGTTGGGTCAGAAGTCCCCGGTGAGTGTCCAAGTTACAAACTGCTCCTCGTTTTTGCATCTGGCTGACCTAATGTCGTCCGGTAAAACAGACTCACCAGTGCTCTACATGATTACTGTGTTCCTCAGCAACAAAAGGCTAGACTGTTGTGTTCCACCTAAAATGGAGCTCCTTTTATCAGAGTCAACTACGTAGGTTTTGAAGTTACTAGTGGTCGGTGCCATGTGAATATCTACAGGCCTCTCTACACGCGACTCTTGGTGCACGATTGCCAACTGGCTTGTCCTAGTATATCTATATAGTGGGTCTTAACTGGGCTCCCTTATTACCACCACCCCAAAGTTATGGTGCATGTACGTGTGACCTTGGAGTACATGAGGTAGAGTTTACCCGCTGGAATACCACCCCACTTTATGCATGGAGCTCCGGATGCTGTATGGTGCATCATAGGTTTAGTGGTTGTCACAGAGAGACATCTCCTCTTTACAAGTAGCCCCCCTGGCTTTAGATTCTATCCTCCCACTGGAATTCTTTGTAAATCCAAGTGCACTGTCTGGCTTCTAGTAACGATTCCCATTTTTAAAAAAGACATTCTGTGCTTTGGTTGGAACTAGCAACTGGTTCCAGCAGGTCGAAGTAGGACCTGAGAAAGAGCAACACCTGGATAAAGACTTCGGCAGATACTCTGGCCGAAGGACCCACCTTTCACTGGCAGAACTGGACTAACCCCTCAATGCCCACATCATGTGCTCTGTGCTGGGAGCAGGAACTGTTCCATGGCAGTGCACTGGAGGCAAAGTGACAGTCGAACCTCCCCCTCCCCCCCTTCCCCCACAAATAGATATTTGGAAATACCAACGGTCCTTAGGGCTGGTTATTAAGAGTCCAATATCTCAGTGGTGTAAATCCACGATTATAGGGATGTTACAAGTTCCTAGTTACCCTTCAAGATAAAGGCTTTTGACTCTCAACCACTCTAAGACAATTACGTTTGGGTCATCTCGTGGTTACCAAGATGAGCAACATCACGAAAACAGACAGTAATTTCATCGCTTCGAGCCAGTTTGGCCACAAAAATAAGACTAACCTCCATTTTATTTAAATAAATGGGATCACAGAAGGCCAGGTTGGGGACAGAATAGGAGTTGGTAAATCTAAGGGGAGCCTAGGATCTCTCGGTGGACACCCAGCACTGGGAAACCTGCATTTGAGATCCCATCCCAACTACATCTGAAACTAGGACATCCCCGGTGCTAGTGGCTTCTGGGTGTTAAATTCTGGACGGATTTGGGCATTGCGGACGTAAGAAAAGGAGGCATGCCACGTTCCAGCGATGAAACTTTAGTCAGTGGTCACCTCGTATCTTTTTTGGTATCCATGGATCATAGCGAATCGGTTGGATGTGATCACATTGTAAATTTACCATCAGGGATATCTATGGGGAAGCTATTGGGATTAATTAGGATGTCTCTGATGTGCACTTTTCTGGGAAGGTCGTTGACTGAGCACACACTTTTTTTTATCATGACAACATTTTCCTCAATCTCTTTTTTGAAGCCTGACCTGTTGGGATTGGACCTATGCTGTTGCCACCTTCCTATTGTCTGCTGCTCACAATTTATTAATGACAAGGGATTTCCAAAGCACAGTACCTTTTCCACCCCACTCCTCCCCAAATCCCGCCCTCCCGGGCAGCAGTACCCGGTACAATATCCAAGAACTAAAATACAGAGTTAGAAAAGCCCTCCAATATCGAATAAAATAGTGATTTATAGCGAAGCCGTTTGACTCGCCACCATTTACAACCACCAGTGGGTTTTAAAGCTGCGGCAGGTTTCATCTTCTAATACTCCCCAGGCATCAGGAGCCCAGTGGGATGTAAACTGGAAGAGGCGGAGGGCTGAAGAGATCTTTTGGTTTTATACAGCACTCCAAGGTTTTGTAAAGCATCCTGGGAGCACTTGGGTGGGAGGGTCAAAGGAGGGAGATAGAAATGAGCCAATGAAATGTCATAAACAAGCATTGGCATAGCCAATAGGTCTCTCCTTTGGGACCGTATAAGTGGTTAGTCATGCTGCACATTATCCTGGGTGCTCTGCCGCTGTGCAGAAATATTGATCAGAGTCACGGTGTGGGACGGCTGATAGAGCAAAGGAAATGCAGACAACGGGAGGGGGCGGGAGCATGGTGAACACGGCAGGAAGGGGGGCGGGAGCAAAGTAGAAAACTGGAACCGAAAGTACAGCGGGAGGGGCGGGAGCAAATGCAGACAACGGGAGGGGGCGGGAGCATGGTGAACACGGCGGGAAGGGGCGGGAGCATAGTGAACACGGCGGGAAGGGGCAGGAGCAAAGTAGAAAACTGGAACCAAAAGTACAGCGGGAGGGGGCGGGAGCAAATGCAGACAACGGGAAGGGGGCGGGAGTATAGTGAACACGGCGGCATGAAATAGAGCCAATCAAAAATGCTTTATCTGTTCGTGGGGGTCTGATATAAGGCCCTTTTCAGATCTTTTGTGTCACCAAGTGTATCGGAATGGAAAAGCTGTTCATTTTGTATCCATTTACAACAATCGGCCATGTTACATTTGCTGTGTGAGGGAACATGTTACTTTTCTGTACAAGTATAAAGAATTCAAACCTGAGTCTGCTTGAAGCAAGCCGCGTGCAACCAAGTAGTACTGATTACTGTTTTAAATCTTTCAATCCATGCAGACCGGTAGCAATTTGAGGCCCAGTTCAGGATACGGGAGAGGACTGAACCAAAATATCACGTTGTGGGTGCGATATTACCAATAAACAAATGCATGCCTTTGGTGCAAGGTAATCTGGCATCAGGTCGATAGTAAAATGGTAAAGTTCCACAGCATTTGGTTTGTTCCAGTGCAAACAATTATATTTTGGTTGCTGGGACATGCGGACTGTTTACTTCTTTCTTCGGGGTGGGTGGCTCCGAGGGGAAGCGGGACAACGGCTTCTGCTGGGTGAGGTGACCTGAGCTGTGGTATTTCCCAGAGCTCCCTGTGATTGCGATCTCTCCCTGCTCAAGAGGAGAGCCCTGTGGGCAGGACACGAGCGGCATTTGCGAAGAGATGAGATTGTTTGGGCTGCGTGCGTGATCTGGGGAAGAGGGTAACAGGATGCTTGTGGATTAGAACATTGCAGTTTATCTGTGGTATTTTCCTGTCCAAAGATACAGCTATGATAGACACGTTCCAACGTATTGTACATCTGTCAGGTAGCTGTAAATGTTTCTGCGGGTGGCAACTAAAAACAAGCATTGGCCGCGCGGCCGCAAAAGTGACGCGGCCGCGGGGCCGCGAAAGTGAAAGAAAACAAGCACGCGAGTGGTGCGTGCAGAGAAAGCCAGATGGCAGCTCGGGTGGGGGAGGGGGAGGGGTGAGCAAGACAGGCAGAGCGAGGCGCGCGCGGGAGAGCGAGAGGAAAGCCCGATGGTGCTCGTGCCTGTGCGCGTAATCGCGCGCAGAATGCCACACAAAAAGCTGTGGTTGCATTTCTGAAAGCCCACTGACAATGTCTCGCCCAGACCAGCGCAAGCGCTGGCTCAGGGCGAGACCTAAAAAGCAATATAAGCAACAGCCGGCTGGGATGGGTCTGTGGGATTCCGCCTCATACACTTAGAACGATTCGGAGAGCCTTGTGAACCGAACCCTCAAGCGATGTTTCTGGACTGGGAGGGAGTCTTCTGTATATTCAGTTTGAATTAAGCTTCCCCTCTCACTCAGGCCTGGCTCGCAGCATAAAGGCAGTGATGGGCCTGCCATAACAGACGGACTGTACTTGAATCGTAAAAACATGGAGCCGAATTCTATCAGAGTGACGACCACAGCAAACCTTCAGAATCCTGGCAGAGTGACCATAACTCCTGCAGAGGGATGGATCATCACTTGAAGAGAGAAGCCTGGACCTGTATGTGGTTAGTAACAGCCTAATAGCCTGGACATCTCTCTTCTTGAGTCCTCTAAGAGCAGGAGGTCTCAGCTCTATGTAATGTCCTTCGCCACGAGATGCAGCTGAACGGCCATCTCAGCCGCAGGGGAACAGGCCAGAACTATCAAAAGTCACCAGAATGCTTCACCCGCAAAGCGCAAGGAATGCACAGCACAACATACAAGTTGGACTATTGCACAGGAAATGCGGAGATTATCCGGGGGTCAAAGGGTGCATGTTTAGATACGGGGATATTTACTCCCTCAACACTTGGTCAAATGCAGGTAGCCGACCCTGCTTTCAGATTAACTACTGTATCAAACAAAGGGGGCACAAGGACTAAGCCATCCATGACATCATATTCGCGCTCTTGACCTCCCTCTTACTCGTCCAAGTACTTACTGAATGATAAGGCTCCTTGGCCTATGAAAGAGTACGATTAGCTAGTTCTGATAACCAATCTTCTTAGCGGAGGAATATTACACCCAACTCGACTGACAGCCAGGTTGTCTTGCTCCTATAGTCCAACAGGTTCGCCTGCTGGCCACAAGCCTTGGAAGGCAACAATCCCAGTGATGGGGCCACACGTACAGCCGGCAGCATGTGGCCGGTTGCAAGGTGATAGGTGGGGAGACATGCCGACAACCCTCCAAGGGAGGACCTTAAACCCAACGAGGCATCAGAGCCGGAAGGCAGGGTTGACGACTCTGCTACAGAAGACTCTAGTGTCCAGTCCTCCTCAATCCTAGAAAGAGGGAATGGTTCATATTCTATCATCTGGCTAGTCCCCAATAATGCGGGTATGGTGTAAAGCTAAGCCTGACGTCAACGTTTCAAGATGGAGACCTTTCAAAGGTTCATTCCCTTTCTGGATCAGGGAGACTTCATAGTCATGTTGTGACTTCTTGGTGCTCATCGACGCATTGCGATTCACTCCACCCAGTAGGGATTTCTGCCTCCAAGGTACCCATAACATTCATTGGTTTGAAGACCGCCTCACGAGAGTTCAAAGTTCAGGCTCCAGTGGCCACTCTTCCTCCAGCAACGCACAATGTCACTCCCCCATACCTTGATGGCTGACTTCTCTGGGGTTCGTCTTCTACAGTGGAGGCAGAAGCAGAGGTTCGTGCGACTCCGCAGATGCCGACTTGTTTAATGCCTTCTATAAATCACATTATCTACCCACATAGGATGTGGTCTTCCTTGGGCCAGGGAGCAACGTCTCTGAACCTGGCCCCAGGGACAGATGCTACATTTTCCCACCATGGGCTCTAGAAAACCCCAGACTTTAGAGATTTTTCCTGCAGCCCACGAAAAGCTGGTGTCCAATCCTACCCAGGTGGCAACTGATCCTACTAGGTGCATGGCATTGTGAAACTCACAGGGTTCTGAGATCAGGGTGGTCACCTCTGTGAATAGCATTGTGGAAGGTTTTGCGATTTGACAAAAGTATCCAGGAACACCCATCTACTCACTCAGCAACATCTGCGCCCCTCTACCATGCTTGGTTATGAACAGCAAGGGACCTGTTTTGTTCAATGTTGCTCGATAGGACTGAATCAGTTTTTCAGGCATCAGCTATCTGGGAATATTTGCAGTTGGTTTTCCTTGGGTTCATCCCGCTCTGTGTTGGAGCTCAACGGGGTGCTCACCGCATTTTGAGAACCTTTTGTTAATTGCTTGAAGTGGAGCCCTAAACGGCTCATTTGTTGAACCGCTTTTCCTCTGCACATCCAGTGGATCTTTTTTTTTTAATAAACTGATTTGCTGTGAGGCTGGGGGATGGGTGAGAGAGTGCCCAAAAATCATGGAGAAAGGCAGACGTATTCACTAGGCTCAATGCGGGTAGATATGAAAACATTTGCCAGCCCCAGGGAGCACTCTGCTTCTTGCCCCTTCTCTAGCCTAGTTTCAGAACCTGTTGCGGTGCATTACCACTCCCTCCGTTTGGAAGTGGTAGTGGCCTCAGTGGAAGCTGATTGGGCGATATGGACCAATGGTGGTGTGGGGAGGAGGGCCCATGGCAACCAAGCTCCACCTCACACATGATTGGTCTGGTCGTAAGGTACGGGTGTCCTATGTGCCGGAGCGCACTGTAGATGGCACCGGTCTCCATGCCAAGGAGGTCAACCGAAGGCGGTGAGCCTACCATAGAATCGCAGAACTACCACTGAGTGGACACTAGAGAAGAGCTTTCTATGTCTTCAGCTGGTTTCTGGCAGCCTGACCCTCAGAGCGAGGGAGAAACTTTGAGGGTGGGAGAAGGCATGGACTTCATTTAAGAGTCGCAAGAGGTGGTAGCTGCAACACCTGGCTTGACCTTGGCCCCGCTCTTGTGACAGCAGCTAGTCCATTCCAGGGTGTCCTTCATACAGGGTGCATGCTGCCACAACCCCAAGTAATTCTCACAAAGATAAAGACATCCTTGAGGCTTCCCAAGCTGAGAACCCTCAGGCTGTCGCTAGCCTGAGTAACGAGGACGCTGTGCTTTGGTGGGAGCCCCGCGCGTCTCGCTCTCTGGCCCAACCCTGGGCGCCCTCTCCTTTGAAGTCGCCGGTTTGGGGAACCGCTCTCCAGCCTTTCTATCGTTGAAACATTAAATGGAAAACTGCTCGCTGCAATGCCTGCATTTATGTGCAGCTGAGAAAGCATATGGGTTGGAAGGCAGAGCTTAATTTCAGCCGGTCGTTTCTGTTGCTCGGCATCGCACTTAATTGTCAACAGAGGCACTTATGAGAGCTGCCACAGTGGCGCTGTTTGTGTAATTAAGGGAAGCAGAGCAATAGTTGTTTACAAATTCAATATACATTAACCCCTTGAGTGCTTATGACGAAACCACGCCGTCATGAGTCACAGGTGGCGTGTGCTCATGACGGCGTGGTTCCGTCATGCCGCTGCCGCTCCGCCCACACGGGACTAATTCCCCGCCTGTGGGGGCGAATTAATGAGCGGGCGTGGTCATGACGGAACCACGCCGTCATGAGCACACGCCGCCCGTGACTCATGACGGCGTAGAGCAGTCATGAGCACCGAAGCGCCGCGCTCACCCCCTGGCCCCCCGCGCCGCGGCGGAATTCGCGCCGCGGCGAAGGGGTTAAAAGCAACTAATACCAGCCGCCAAGCCGTTCTTATAGCTTTGGGGGTGGGGGGCAGACTGAAAGGTAATACTTCTAGCAGTGTGAAGGTTAGTAGTTGTGTAGGTACAGTCATTAGCAGCACTGGCAGTGCCAATGGGTGGTGCAAGCCACGGTGGCCTCGTAATGAGGGCACTGGCACTTGTTTTTACAAAAGCACTGGTTGGAGGGCGCAAAAGAATATGTTTTCAAAACAACGGCTGTTCCTCCGCTAAGGCGGAGGAGCATCGGCCCACAAGGAAAATAAAATTATACCACCATGTTATTATCATTTTATTTTTCCCTAGCTGCTCTGTAGGTGCGGGGCAAGGCGGGGCTCCCTGCAGAGGAGGAGTGGTAAGCACTCTCCAGGTGCACATAAAGGTTTGGCCGGCAAAATAGTCATTAAAATATTTGCATGTTTTCCCCCGGCTGTAATGCACAGCCAGGGTGGAGAACATGCACAGGCCCCCAGTCTCTGGTGCTCAGACCAATCATGACACTGCTCAGCAGCGTCGTGATTGGCCAAGGGAGTCTGGAAGCCTGTGTGCTTCCTGTTCCCTGCGTTGTGGCAAGGACGACGGAGGAGAGGCGGCCACCAGTATGGTAAGTTTAATTTTCTTTGTTTTCTTTTTTTTTTTACCCTCCCCTTCTCACCACTGTTGCCCCCTAGCAGCAGCTACTGTTCCAAATATGTGTGTTTTTAAAACAGTGAATTCCAGACATAGCTTCTTACATTCCTATCTGCTCCCACTGAAGAGGGCTGAAGAGCAGCTGGTCACAGAGTGCATAGAGTGTTGCCTGCCTGTGGTCCACGAAGGGGACCCTCATAAGAGGGCGGCCGCCTTAGTGCCACATGAGGGCACACAAGACAGTCCAGCTTTGTGGGACCCCCTAGGGGTCCGCGCGCAGCGTCACTTCCGGTAGGGGGTGGGGGATGAGGTATAAGTGCCTCTCCCCACCCACCTGGCGGCCTCTTTGTTGCTGCCCTTGACGCCGTTTTCAGGCCGCTTCTCTGCTGGCCTTCCTGCACGCCGTCGTCTCGCCGTTGTTTGGTCGCGTCTCGTTCGCGGGAAGGGCAGGAGTTGGTGGTTGTAGTGAGGCTTGCGGGGTAAGGACGAGGCAGACAACACGCTAAGTTTTATATTTTATTTGCGCTCGGGAGAGAGCGCCGGAAAACCACCTTCACTCTGTCTATCGGCTGCGTAACTCCGCCGGATATCCTGTCGCGCTCCCAGCCTCCCTCGCCACACGTGACCGGGAGACTAGAGCGCGACTCTACATATCTTCCCCCTTTACAATAACACAACATAACTGTAAATAACATTCAGGGACACGTACAAGGACCAGGGTAGTTATGTCTCCATCTCATACTCCAGATATCTTTTCGGCAGCCTCACCGCTCTGCCTAAGCGTGTGTGTCTTAACGGGGTGCCAGTCTTACTGTTTCTGCTACCACTTGAAGGGGCATCACCAGGTGACTCTTGTGTGTGTGTGTGTGTGTCCCTTTCCACACTCCACCCCCCTTGGTTCTCTTGCTGTACCTGTGGCCTTGAGTCTTCAATGCTCTCCTGTGTGTCCATAACATTCATGTCCTCTACCAGGATGTCCCTGGTGTCTCTGCCAGGTTCCTCTGTTCCTGCCGTCTGCTCCTCATTACTTCCTGGTTGTGTTGCTTCTGTCTTGGCCCATTTCAGTATCCTGTTGCATCTGGACATTCTGTCTTTGGACCATATCTTCCCATCGTTCAATAGGGCAGATCTGGTATACACCTCTCTCACTTGCAAGGGCGTACTGAATTTGCTCTCGCCTTTCCTTCTCAATTGAGCAAGTTTTACTCTGACCCATTCCTCTCTTTCCAGTGCCGTTTCTTTGACATTGTGTCACCTGTTGTAGTGATCGGTGTAGATCCTTTGTGCCCTCTCTAGGTTGCTTCTCACCACTGCTGGGGACCATTTGCTCTGTACAGTCCGTTTTTACCACGCCACATTGTCTTTGGTAAATGGGTCCCGCCCTTCTTAAAGGGGCTGTATCCTGTCTTGGTGGGAGTGATGCGGTACGCCCACACCGTGCTTCTGAGTTCAACCTCCCAATTTTTTCCTGCACTAATGGTTGCTTGTACTGATCCCATTATCACCCTGTTGAATCGTTCAGCTAGGCCATTCCCGGCCGGGTGATAAACCGGGGTGTGTTTAGTCTGTATACCATTCCGCTCCATAAATGCCTTCCATTTATCGGACGTGAACTGGGGTCCATTGTCGCAGGTTATAATCCTGGGGATTCCTTCCCTCAGAAATGTGGCAGTGAGAAATGCCAGCATGGTGTCTGTGTCCACTGTGTCGCGCACTTCTATTTCAGGCCATTTGGAATACCGGTCCACCAGCACTATGACATACTTAGGTTCGCTTAGGGCATCTAGGATAGGGCCTAAGATATCCACCGCTACTTCTTCCCATGGATTGGCAGGATTGTGGAACTTCCCCAATGGCGGTCGCAGTGTGGTCTGTGACTTGTCCGCGTTGCTGCACTGCACGCATTTCCTGACATGCCTCTCCACTTGGGAGTCCATCGCGGGCCACCAGTAAGCCTGTTTGACTCTCTGCTTTGTCTTCACGATTCCTAGATGCCCTTCGTGTAGGATCGTCAGTAACTTCTCTACCAGTTGTCCCGGTGGTAATACCTTGTCTCCCCGAAGGAGGAACACATTCCTTTCCCCAACCAACAGCTCTTCCCTGACTTCGTAGAACTTGCGCTGGTCGGCGTCCAAGCGTTTCTTTTCTGGCCATCCTGTGATGATGAACCCTTTCACTGCTGTGAGGCATGCGTTGCTCTCATATGCCAATTTCCATTCCTGCGCACTTATAACTGCCTCCTGATCTTCCGCAAAGGCTATGGTGTAGTCATCCTCCTCAGTCTGTGGGGGTGGCATTTCCATTGCAGCTGCTCTGCTGAGGTAGTCAGCCACTCGGTTCTTGGCTCCCGGGATGTACTCGACGTCGTACACATAGTCCAGCAACCTTAAGGTCATTTTCGCTAAGCGCGGCGTAGCACTAGCATGTCCACTGGATGTGAGCACCTTGACCAATGGCTTGTGATCTGTCTTGAGCACAAATCGGGTTCCCCATAGGAATTGGCGGAACCGTTCCATCGCCCAGATAGCGGCTAGCATTTCTTTTTCTACTACACTGAACTTTTCTTCATTAGGAGCCAGAGATCGGGACGCGAAGCTGACCGTCGTCATTTCTCCTTCCTCTGACCGTTGCATCAGAACTGCTCCCAATCCTCAGTCACTTGCATCCGTGGTGAGAATCGATAAGGCCTTTTGGTCAAACCCATGGAGGGGGACCGCCTTGCAGATGTCGTCCTTGATTACGCCGAACTCTTCCTGGGACGCCTCCGTCCACTCAAAGGAGGTTTTTTCCTTTAGTAGCTGACGCATACTGTGCGTTTTGGTGGCAAAGTGAGGAACGAACTTGCTATAGAACTCCGCCATACCCAGGAAGGAGCGGACGTCTTCTTTGCTTCTGGGTGTAGGTGCGTCCTTGATAGCCTTCACATTAGCCCACTTTGGCGCAATACCTCTGTCGCTTATTTCATGACCCAGATACGTCACTGAAGTTACTCCGAACCTGCACTTGTCCCATACTGCTGTAAGACCATTTTGCGCTAGGATTCGTAGCACCTTCGTGAGCTTGGCATCATGGTCTGACTTGGTTCTTCCCATGATCAGGATGTCGTCCTGGAAATACTGCACCCCCTCCGTGTCTTTAAAAAGTCTGTGCATTAGTTTTTGGAACACAGCTGCGGCGGATGCCAGTCCAAACGGCATTCGTCGGAATTGGTAGCATCCGAACGGCGTGATGAACGAGGTCAGTTTCTTGCACGTCGGGTGTAGTGCTATCTGATGGTATGCAGAGGTCAGATCTATTGTCGAGAACCATTGGACGCCTTTTGTCTGCGCCAGCATTTCGTTTATTTTGGGCAGTGGGAACTTGTCTACTATAATGTTCTTATTTAGCTCACGCAAGTCGATGCACAATCGCACCTTACTATTGGGTTTCCTGGCCACGACCAGAGGAGCCAGCCACTCCGCACTTTCAATGGGCTCCATCACTCCATTATCTTCCAGCCGTTGTAACTCTTGCTGCACAGCCTCTCTACTATTGAACGGAATGTTCCGCACCTTGTGACTCACAGGTTTCGCGCCCTCTTTGAGGCATATCTTATGGGAGAACTTCGTCAATCTGCCAATGGTGCCTCCAAAAACTGTCGGAAAGTCTGCTTTCCACTTGTTGGTTTCATACGTGCGTGCCTGGCTTGTCATCAGTACTTGCGTCGGGCCTCCTGGGTTGAGTTGGATACCTAGTTCTCCTTGGTCTACCCATCCCAGCACCGAGGGTCCCTTTTCTGCCACATACAGCTTCCCTTCTGCCCTGCGGCCTTTGAACTCGAATCGCAGGGGGCGATATCCCACCATGGGTATGGGTTCCCCGGTGAAGGTGACTGGATGGATGTCCGGGGAGAGAAGGTGTGTGCCTATGACCTGTGCGAAATCTCGGTCCCACACACTGCGCTGTATGATGGTGTATGGTGAGCTCGAATCTGCTACCATGTAGACTTGGATCCCTCCTATGGAAAGTTCACACAACGGTTTGCGTGTCCTGGAGCAGTCGATACCTAAGATTTGATCTTCTATACACAGCACTGTGTCTTCGTCCTCTTCCCCGTCTTCCTCTTCTGGTTCCGTGTCTTGCGTCACATACTTCACTGTCGTTTTCCGAGGCTTACGTCTGCATACTTTCTCAAAGTGCCCCATTATTCCGCAATATAGGCATTTGGCTCTGAAGGCTGGGCATCGTTTGTCATTGGCTGCATGTGCCGGGCTCCCACACCTATAGCAACTGTGCTTGTCCGTTCCCTGAGCCGTCGGGTGTCCCGCCGGTTTGGCTGTGTTCGTCCTCTGTCGTCTATAGCTCTCTGTAGCTTGCGGTTTCCGTGCTTGGGATGTAGCCTCCATGACTTTGCCTACCAGGGGTCTGCTGGCATTATCCCTTTTCGCCGCTTCTGTGCACCTCTTGGAGAGTTCCGCCTTCTTGACCATGGCCACTATCTCTTTGAGGGGAGCGTCGCCACTGACCCATAATTTTTCTTGTATGGACGTGTTTACCGTGTGCATGATGATTTGGTCTCGTATGAAGTCATCATGAAGGCCTCCGAACTTGCAGGCGATCGCCAAACTCTTTAATGCAGCTACATAGTCATCTACTGACTCCCCTGTCATCTGCTTCCTTTGGAAGAAGTTGAACCGGTCTATCGCAGTGCATACCACTGGCTGATGGTGGCTATCCAGGTAGTCTATGGCGTGTTGAAACACGTCTACATCGGCCGGAGGTCGGGTCTTTTTCACCATGTTCCTATATACCCGTATGCCTTCCGGACCCAGATTGTGCAGTAGGATCTTTTTCCTCGTACTCTGGAAAACTTCGTCCCCCTCATCCTCCAACGCCGACAGGTAGTTGAGGAAGTATTCTTTCCAGTCTTCCCATTTCATGGCCGGTTCCCCCGGTTTTGGAAGACAGGGTACCGGGTTCGTGAGGGAGAATGTCTGGGCGCACATCGTGACTTGTCTCCCCGGGGGTGCGTCTTCTGTCCTGGGTGTAGGGCTACCTGGAGCGCTCCGTTCCTTCTGGCCTGTCACCCCTGCCTGGGACGTGGGATCTACTCCCGTGTGGCCTGGCCCTTGGTGCGCCAGGATCAAGAACTTGGTGGCTGCTTAACTTGTCCCTCGTTGTAGGGCGTGGATGGCGCAGGACCCCTGCTCGAACTGCAGCGTGTTCAGGGTACGTCTATCCGGGTGCCTGTGATGCTTGGACTCCGTGAAGGAGGTGCACTAAGTCCTGAGCGTGTACGCTTGGTGCTTCGCCCTGCACCGGGCAAGATCTTGGTATGTCCAGCTGGCCCTTGACACTATGTGTGCGTGTGCTCCCAGGCCTCCTGTCCTTGTGGCCTCTCTCAGCCGGCACGGTGACTGCCAGTGTGTAGTGCTCTCTGGGGTTTGTCTAACCTTGCTCCGGTGGGGGGAGGGGCGTCTCCTACCTCCACGTGCTGCACTCTTAACTAGATCCACGCTGGGCGTGTTCCTGGACCGTCCTGTTGCTCACGGGAGCCCCTCTGCCGTCCTGCAGTTGTAGGGGGCGCCCCGCTGTGCAGCTAACGAGCGGTGGTTCCTCTGCCGCGCTCTCCGTCCCCCAGCAGAGTCCCGGCGCGATGGTCGATGCGCCGGCGTTTTTATTTTTCCGTGTCCGCCTCCCCAGCCTCGTCGCCAATTTGTAGTGAGGCTCGCGGGGTAAGGATGAGGCGGACAACACGCTAAGTTTTATATTTTATTTGCGCTCGGGAGAGAGCACCGGAAAACCACCTTCACTCCGTCCATCTGCTGCGTAACTCCGCCGGATATCCTGTCGCGCTCCCAGCCTCCCTCGCCACACGTGACCGGGAGACTAGAGCGCGACTCTACAGTGGTGAGTGGCCGGTGCCCCCTCCCCCTTTTGTTGTTGTTCTCTGCCTAGTGCGAGTCACCCGCAGCCCAGCCACAGATGCAGCTGCTGCACAAGGCCGCAAATGGGCTGCGCTGTGGCTCGGGGTAGGAACGGGGTGGGGTGGTCTACTGCATATCCGATACCCTAATGTTGATACCCCAGTTGTCGGCTAGAACCAGGTGCTGGAACGCATGCGTGGTCCCGAGCGGTGCTGTGTGCTAGGGCACAATGATTGCCCGGTCTGCCCTAGGGCGGGCCGCGCGCTTGGTCCTGAGGGAGCATGGATGGGCTGCACTTACCCGGGGGGTGGCGCAGCCTTCAGCTCCTGGCGGTGGATTCTGGGCAGCTGTCAGGAATGTGGCGCCACTCTGAGCTGTTTGGGGGGCACTGTGGTTGGAGTCAACGAGTGAGGGTCCTGAGCCCAATCCTCACGTAGGGCATTTACTATCCCCTGAGTGCAAAGTGTTCGTCACGAGCATTGTTAAGCGGGGGGTACTGCTGCGTCTGCCCAGGGCCCTCCGGCATCGTTTCAGGGGCTGCGCGGTCCTTAGCGCAACGAGCCTTAAGGTGCCGCGGTGACGGTTCTGGCGCGCGTAGGCTCTCGTTCGGGCGGGGTGGAGCGGCGGAGCTCGTCCTTTGCCAGCCGGGCTGAGGGGGGGTGAACTAAGTGTTGGCCCACTATCGCGTTGTACCAGCCCGAGAGGAGGTGCGGCTTAGGGCATCGGCAGGATCGAAGAGGGGGACTTCAAGAGTTGCAGGACCGGTTGGAGCCTCTCCCGGGCCCTGGTCATGGCTGAACTCGCCCTACATACTGGTGACAATGCTGGGGCAATCCGGAATAAGCGACTGGGTGTGTGGCGTTGGACACAAACTGCAGGTCAGGCGTGAGGGGGCCGAAGGAGGGTCCGGGCCCTCTCGCTTTGCTCACGTCGGGGCACCGCCTCAGCAGCCTGATAAGACGGCGGCAGCGCAAATGATTGTCACACTATGTCGCACCCGACATGGGTTTGCACGCAGGGGCCGTAAGCGGGTTCTTAGGAAGTGTATTCGGGATCTGCGCAACTGTGCAAGGGTGGCTTGGTATGCGATTCTGGAAGGTGTGATATGACGGGTGCGGACATTTTATACAGTGTGGCTGAGCTAAACATCGCGGGCACAGTTTTTCTGCTACTTGCATCAGGGGTTGATATGACAGGTAGAGCAGTGCTTGGCCTCAACCTGCTTAGTAAGATAGGAAAATACGATTTTAATTTGATCGTATTTTCTATGTGACTTACATTTGCAAATTGTTTCTGTTCATATGGTGGCTATATGGTCACGGCAGCAGTTAAGCATCGGCAAATCTTGAAGGGCGTGGGGATGTAGCTCAGTGGTAGGGCGCATCCTTTGCATGTGTTGGGCCCCGGGTTCAATCCTCAGCATCTCCAGGCTTCCTCGCCATGCCGCCAGTGTGGTCCAAACGGCGGAGGAGGGGGGCCTCGGGTCGCCAGGCGGTAGTTTGCGGCGGTGAGTCTGGACCTTTGGCGGCTGTTACACATGCCTCTGGTTACACCGCCTCTTGGACACGCTGTCCTCGTGTCGCGGCGCATTCTTTAACCTGCAGGCAGCGTCGGTGTTAACGCGGTGGAACAATATTCCTGCCACTAGCTCTGCTCAGAGGCAGGTTTCTTTAGGCCAGTCACAGCAAAGGTTTTGCCTCACTGTGACGGCGGTACGATCCGCAGGATAGTTTATGGCTTTATTTCGGGCTGCAGGACAGAGGAAAGGGCTTCGCTGTGTACAAGCTAACAAGTGACCCGGTGGGAGTGTGACCGCAGCCTGACGAACAAAACGACACAAACTTTCCATAGAGCGAAGTCTGCCAACTTCACCCACCTCAGCATATCACCGCGCCATACTATGTCAGAGCAGAGGCTGCCGATTGATCTTCATTGGCGTGCCTTTTTTGCAGCCACGGTGCCATCTGCGCTTGGAGACTGAAAACATGAGCACCTCGCAGTCGTGCAGTTAGGGGGGTGCCACGAGGTATCAAGGCCACCAGGTGGCACTGCGCATCCCGTGCTTTGTTGACTCGAGGGGTCACACACTTACTCGTGCAACGCTCCTATCACTGGGAAATACGTTTTTCCTGAAGCCGGTTCTTGCGCTGGCTGATTGGTCTACAGCCTCTTCTTCATAAGGGGGCCCCTATCCCCACTCTTTTGTTAAGTGTAAAGCTGGGATCGATACGGTCGCGAGATTGAGCCATGCAGGCCTCAAGGCGTCTGGAAAAATCTGAGCCCACACAGGGCTGAAAACTGACAAGGCCACAGAACAGTTTGAGGTGCATTTGTGGGGCGTTCGGGTTACACTGCTTAGGTTTACAGCAGCAGTGGCGTCGTCGCTTGCAAACTGTGCCCCAGTGTTAAAACACGACGGACTACCTGACTGTTTTGTGAAGGGATGTCCCTTGATTAGTTTCTTTGTTGAAAAGTGAATTATAAATGTATATAATTTCTAAAAGGTGTTAGCGAGGGTTCTCCGCGCCAATTGTATGCTAATTTTAGAGGAGTTTCATATGTGATCCCAGAGGCCTAATGGGTAAGACACTGGCCTCCCGTGGCTAGATGTTATGAGATCGCAGCACATCTGGGGTGGAAGAATGGCATTTGCATGTTCTAGCCTTTGAATTGATGAATCTGGAAACCTGCGTCGCAGGGTGTCTGCATAGCCTTGCTTGACAATGACAATTACTGTTAATTTTCTGGCCGGGCCGTCAATCGCGCTATTGGGCTATTGTCGGTGCCGCCATGGTCGCAGGTTCGCCTCGTGCAGGCTATCAGCTCAAAGAGGAATGCGGTCAGCACTTCAAGGGCTCAGACATCCCCCAATAATCGGCACAGTCCGGGAAAACCACACTTTTCCGCTTCACTGATCGAAGCAGGGTAATGACAGAATTCCGGCAACAGAGATGTCCACAAAGTGTACGACACGTTCAGAAACAAACCATTCTTACACCTTTCATTCAAAGATGTTCGGCAACCATAGATGGACACACCTCTAATTTCAATTATAGCAGACTGATTACTCAGCAGCAGTTGCGTCACTAAGCAGTTTAGTTCCAAACACTATTTGCGTTAGGAGCATGGAGATGTGTTAGTGTCAGTTGGTGTAGGACAAATGGGAAAGGAGGTGTGTAGATTTAAAGCAAGTGTTTTAGATGGTCAAAGGGTGGTGTTGACCTTTTGCAATATCAGAAGAGTAACTAAGGACACCAAAGACCCCCTGTGTTCCTCCGGCAAAGCCCAACTATGTCCGTTAAAAATCTCTGGCTGATGTTTACTGTCTCAGCACTAGCAATAAAAGAATGCTAAATAAATGGGCAAACATTTATTTAAATGTTAATTTGTGTTAAAGAAAGGAAGTAACTAGCAAGCCCTGCACTGCTCAACTTCAAGAACATCTTTAATTTTAAAGACATCGTGCAGCAAAAGTGTAAAAATATGATAGTCTCTTCAAAATTCAAAAAGTATTTTATTAACCTGCAGAACCTTTTCATCTTAGTATATCAGTGCATTGACAAGTATTATTTAAAGTGAGGGTTTCTATGTCAATTTACAAACATTAATTCTTCCCTCCTCCCTGACAATAATACCAATGGTGAGCTAAAGAGGTAAATCAGTTGATATGTGCACTCTTTCGGTGACCTTGGTTCCTATTATAAATGAACAACATTATAGTTGTTTAAATTAAACACAGGAAAAGGTTGTGTACAATGTCATTTATTTGGAGGTCCTCTTATTTGTGATAAGGGAGAAAAAGGTGGGAAAGTGAAATAAAACAATTGCCTAACGTCACACAATTTAATAAAGTGGGGAAGCTGGGATTAATCTCAGGTTTTCTGGTTTCACATTATGCAGTTATGCTTCACTTACACCCACAATGCCAACCCCCTGCCCATCCTCCCCCACGCTGGCATCGATCCGGCCCTCGGTCACATCCCAGACCAAACTTATGGCCCCTTGGAAAATGTTTGTGAGTACCCATGGTCTAGCGGAACTTCACAACTCCGGTTGGGGTGTCAATTCTGTTAAAGCCTAGGGGTATTACGAGGGTATGGAACTGGGGGCTTAGGGACCCCTGATGAAGCATGGGAGATGTTGCCAGTAGGCCCGCAACACTCCACCGTTCGCCCCTAGTAGGGTTTTATATGTACCCAATTTTATTACTACGTCGAACGTATCACCTCAACATTTAAATGTGATTTAGCGCCAGCAGACCTTTCAGGGTTACGGCACGACCAAATACGCGTCTTGTTTGGCACATACATACAGTTTTCTTGGGCAAACCCACAGGTTCCTGCTGCAACGGGATAGAGTCAGAGATCTGAAGGACAAGTTTCAGCGGCAGGTGTACCAAAAATTTGGAAGACGAAAAGGCCGGTACGGCAAGGGAAGATATTAGTCCCCCCCTCCCACCTCAAGTTCATCCCGACTCCGTTTAAAGAAATACAATTTTCTTTCAACAGGCCTGGGCAAACAAATTTAACACATTGAGTCACAGCTTCAGCCAGCTGATCCATTGAGAGTTTCAGGGGCGGAGGGGTGGTACCCCCAGGCAGCGGGCTCCCACTTCAGTAGCAGGGAGAAGCAGATGTTGTGGTAGGTTAACATACCCCCAAGGTGTATCGGTGGGTTTACTGCATGTGTATCTCTGGGCTTACGGCTGGGTAGAGACATTCTCTATGGGGGGTTGTCCATGTAAGTTGGTGCTTATGACGGTTCTCATCACCAATGCAGTGTTATTGTATCGGCCCAAGGGGAAGGGACGTATGAGGTACTTCAGCACTTACACCGGAGCACATTAGGCGGCGGTGTATGAGACAAGGGGCAACTGGGAGACTGCCATCTCTAACGTCAGCAGCTGCTCACATGTTTCAGCAGTAAGCAGCCGTGGAAGCCTGGGGGGGAAGACACCACAGAGAACCTAGACAGGCATAATTCCTGTAGGAAAGGAGGGATTCACGGCGAGTATGCACGGACTCCACTGCTTAAAGACATATAATTCTAAGCCTATCAATTAGTTGAACCTGTACACATCATAGGGGGATAGTCTTCAAGGTTGAACAGACTATTGGTTATGCCTTGCCAGGACTCTGAAACACTCCAAACGAATGGGAGCCTCCACAAGGATAAAATGCGGAACACACAGACCGGGGTACGTTGGGCACAAACATCCCCTTCACCAAGCTGCAGGGCGGCATGTTTTGCCAGTGGTCCTCGAGTCAGGCAAGCACAGTAAGTGAGCTGTATGAAGTAACAAGGTTACTTGCAGGGAGGCAGAGGGGAGCCAGCGGACCCACATAAGGGGGGTTGCACCAAAACAGTATAATAGGAACCTAGCGAACTAGGGCTTTTGCTGTTTTAGGCACTAAGGGTCTCAGTTGGTCAGCAGGTAGGGGTACCTGGGATCGGGCTACTGTAAGTAACCCTGGGGGGCTGTGTAAGGGTCACTCCGAAAAGGGCGCAATGACTGCAATGGTGGGCTCAGTGCAAATATTCCTCTAACCAGACTTGACACCAGCCAAGTGTTCGCCATGGTTTAGCAATCAAAATAGGCTGTGCAAATGTCGGGGCCAACTCAGCGAACAGTTGCACACTGGACCCGGGGCCTTGTTACAGGTTGTGTCAGTTACAAACCCCCCCAGTCCAGCTAGGCCGGTGGAAGGGGACATCTGATAGGAGGCGGCTGTCCCATGTTGGGGAAACAAGGTATTTAAGCACTAAAAGGCTACAATGTATTAAGAAAAGTTGGCTTGTCCACGATTCAAGCGAAGGCAGATAGCCCTACTTATGTACTTACAGATATGGGTGTGCTGCAGCTCCAAGGAGGCTGGGCCCTTCAGGATAGGGTTATTTACTGATTCATCCGGACAGCTTGCCCCTTACCAAATTGCAGGTTGAGCAGGTATTGTAGGCATGCCTTACAATGTCAGGCAGTGCGGGTCCTGGCTAGCGCCTTTTGCAGTCACTCTTTCAGGATAGGGGCAGCGACTGCAGCTTTCAGGGCGGGCATGTAAGCGGAGCGCCTCATGCAGATGGGACGATGGGAATCCCAATGTTGCAATGGTACTTCCGTCCGTAAGCCACCCATGGGAGTGGCCGGAAGACAGGGTAAATGAATTATGTTCAGTGTGAATTATACCGAAAGCAACCCTGGGAGGCATCAGATGTTTGGTGGGGTGCTGTGTGAGGTGGCAACGATCCAACTCTCTTGGGGAGGAGGGATCTGTTGCAAGAATTGAGGTCCTCCATGTGTAGGTTAAGCAACCTATTGGGGGCATGTAAGTTATTGGTGGTCTGACATAACTCCTCGTTTAGTGTGGCGAGGAGCCCGGTCAGGGGAGGCTGTGGAAACCTCGCACAGGAAAGTTAACAGTGCCATGCGTAAATTCACTGAACAGAGGGGGTTTGGATCAGGTATTGGGCATGCCAAGTCCACAGGGTGTTTGAAGAAGATGGGGTTCACCTGTCTGAGTGGGCATGGACTTATTCTTGCTAGATCTGGGGGAGGCCCTGGAATCAGCAGGATGTAGGTAAGAAGGCCGGCCTTGGTGGGGGGCCCTGGTTGTGACGGTGGCCACACCCAGAGCTGTGGCGGAGTTACAGGGCGATCCAGAGGCGGAAAGGTACTCGGGGGTACCCTCTTCAGGAGCACAAAGGGTGCAAAGGCCAAATTCCCCAGCAAGTCCTCGCGCTGGACCCTGGAGGAGCGACGGCGCCCCGTTAGTCCTATGGGCGGTTGTAAGCCTGAACAACCGGGGGTTGCCTGGAACACTCCACCCCTTCGAGGCGTAAGGGGGTGGACTGGCGGTCCACTGGTGGGAGGGGTTATCCCCTCCCCAAAAATTGGTAAGCACAGATTGGCGACGGCCACGGTGTAATTTGGCTCATCAGGCGGGCAGGCGGTGAAGGGGCTGCCTGCCCTTGGATCGCCCGCAAGATAACCCACCATGTTGGCATATTTGGTATGCAAATAAACCTGCAGCAATTTTCTCCACAAACAAGGTGTCGTGTGGTTTATTTCCTAATAATATTGCTGTATGTGGGATGGGGAGTGTTGCTGATATTGGCACTATGTTGGCTGCCCGTGGTCCACGAAGGGGACCCTCATAAGAGGGCGGCCGCCTTAGTGCCACATGAGGTTACACAAGACAGTCCAGCGTTGTGGGACCCCCCCTAGGGGTCCGCGCGCAGCGTCACTTCCGGTAGGGGGTGGGCGGGGGATGAGGTATAAGTGCCTCTCCCCGCCCACCTGGCGGCCTCTTTGTTGCTGCCCTTGATGCCGTTTCCCTCCCTACCGCTTACCCGGCGTAAGTGCAAGGGTGGGGTGGGAGAGGTGTTCTAACTTGTTGTTTTGTGTTGCAGGCGGAGTTACAGGGCGATCCAGAGGTGGAAATGTACTCAGGGGTACCCTCTTCAGGAGCACAAAGGGTGCAAAGGCCAAATTCCCCAGCAAGTCCTCGTGCTGGACCCTGGAGGAGCGACGGCGCCCTGTTAGTCCTATGGGCGGTTGTAAGCCTGAACAACCGGGGGTTGCCTGTAACGCTCCGCCCCTTCGGGGCGTGAGTAAGGGGGTGGACTGGCGGTCCACCGGTGGGAGGGGTTATCCCCTCCCCCAAAATTGGTAAGCACCGATTGGCGATGGCCACGGGGTAATTTGGCTCATCAGGCAGGCGGCGGAGGGGCTGCCTGACCTTGGATCGCCCGTAAGATAACCCACCATGTTGGCATATTTGGTATGCAAATAAACCTGCAGCAATTTTCTCCACAAACAAGGTGTCGTGTGGTTTATTTCCTAATAACATTGCTGTATGTGGGATGGGGAGTGTTGCTGATATTGGCACTATGGGTCTGGCCAGACATGGCCTACATGCGGTGTCCACAGCTGGGACGTTTATTTCTGGCTGCAAATAAGACCATTAACTGGTGCTGGCGGAGGTCAACCGGACCAGGCAGCCATGACAGCTCTGATGCCCTTTAAAAAACAGGACTCTCTGAAACCCAGTGTGCTGGTGGGGGTCCGCGAGACCAGGCAGCCATGACAGCTCTGATGCCCTTTAAAGAACAGGACTCCCTGAAACCCAGAGTCCATCACTGGGACGGGTGCTGGCGGAGGTCTGCGGGCCCAGGCAGCCATGACAGCTCTGATGCCCTTTAAAGAACAGGACTTTCTGAATCTCAGAGCCCATCACTGGGACGGGTGCGGGCGGAGGTCTGCGGGCCCAGCCAGCCATTTTTTTTTAAATTTTTTTTTTTTTTTTTTTTTTTTTTTTTTACAGAGTTTTATATAATGCGAACTTGACCCGAATCGGGTATCAGAGTGCTTTACATAGCACCAGTTGCATTACATGAGGACACATTCATTTTTGTTAGGCACGGGGAGATTAAGTGATTTGCCCAGAATCACAGGATGTTCAGCGTCATTGCCGAGACTCGAACCCAGTTTCCCAGATTTGAGGTCGACCGCCCTAGCCGTTAGGCCAACTCCTCTCCCCTGTTCTAAAGAACAGGACTCCCTGAATCTCAGAGTCCATCACTGGGACGGGTGCGGGCGGAGGTCCGCGGGCCCAGGCAGCCATGACAGCTCTGATGCCCTTTAAAGAACAGGACTCCCTGAATCCCAGAGTCCATCACTGGGACGGGTGCGGGCAGAGGACCATGGGACCAGGCAGCCATGACCGCTCTGATGACTTTTAAAGAACAGGACTCCCTGAATCCCAGAGTCCATCACTGGGACGGGTGCGGGCGGAGGTCCGCGGGCCCAGGCAGCCATGACAGCTCTGATGACTTTTAAAAGAACAGGACTTCCTGAATCCCAGAGTCCATCACTGGGACGGGTGCGGGCAGAGGTCCGCGGGACCAGGCAGCCATGACAGCTCTGATGACTTTTAAAGAACAGGACTTCCTGAATCCCAGAGTCCATCACTGGGACGGGTGCGGGCAGAGGACCATGGGACCAGGCAGCCATGACCGCTCTGATGACTTTTAAAGAACAGGACTCCCTGAATCCCAGAGTCCATCACTGGGACGGGTGCGGACAGAGGACCATGGGACCAGGCAGCCATGACCGCTCTGATGACTTTTAAAGAACAGGACTCCCTGAATCTCAGAGCCCATCACTGTGAAATCGGATCCTTCCTCAGTTGCACCTTCTGCAGCAGGGAGATGGGCGAAGGCTTCGTCTATACAACCTTCCCATCAGTTGATGACCCCTTAAGTGCCATAGTTGTGCGTGTCCAACCTTCCCAACAGTCGATGACCCTCATCATAGCATGGCAAGGCTCAGACACAAACACCTTCCCCAAATATTGAAACAAAGTTGTTCGAATAGAAAATCATCCCCTCCTCCAATACCTGGGCTGTCAATTGAGTGTTAGGGGAAGTACAGAAAATCAGACCCTTCTGTGGGGCATGGACAGATGGGTGGATGGTTCGAACACTGAACATGCTCTATGCCAATGAGCACTTGGTCTGGAGAATGAGTTAGCGGCAGGCCGCTTGACAAGAACCAATGGAGAAGAAGAGAACAGAGGACACCCCAATCCATGGATTCTGCTGTAAAGGGTGTGGGCATTGCGTGGTGGGTGGGGCCAGGCTCCTACACCAGCCCATGCAGTGTGCATTATAAGTGGGACAAGCCTCACCGCCGACCATGAACTCACCAAAGCATGCAGCTGAGTGCACATTGAGTGCCAGTACAGGTGAGACGCCGGTGCCTCGAGGGCGAGTGGCCTGTCAGAGACTGAGTGACTGGCTGCAATTCCTCAAGTCAGCATACGAAGGAAAGAGGGCGTCAGATACTTCACTTGAAGCACATGCCGCGGGCGAGCAGTCGGGCGTGAAAGAGGAGCTTGGGCGCACTTGGCTATGCAACAGACCCCGGACAAGAGGAGCATGGGCGCTCTTGGCTATGCAACAGACCCTGGACAAGAGGAGCATGGGCGCTCTTGGCTATGAGGAGCATGGGCGCTCTTGGCTATGTAACAGACCCCTGACAAGAGGAGCATGGGCGCTCTTGGCTATGAGGAGCATGGGCGCTCTTGGCTATGCAACAGACCCCGGACAAGAAGACCATGGGCGCTCTTGGCTATGCAACAGACCCCGGACAGGAAGAGCAGGGCGCTCTTGGCTATACAACAGACCCTGGACAAGAGGAGCATGGGCACTCTTGGCTATACAACAGACCCCGGAGAAGAGGAGCATGGGCGCTCTTGGCTATACAACAGACCCCGGACAAGAGGAGCATGGGCGCTCTTGGCTATGCAACAGACCCCGGACAAGAGGAGCATAGGTGCTCTTGGCTATGAGGAGGATGCGTGCTCTTGGCTATGCAACAGACCCCGGACAAGAGGAGCATGGGCGCTCTTGGCTATGGAACAGACCCCGGACAGGAGGAGCATGGGCGCTCTTGGCTATGCAACAGACCCCGGACAGGAGGAGGAGCATGGGCGCTCTTGGCTATGCAACAGACCCCAGACAAGAGGAGCATGGACGCTCTTGGCTGTACAACAGACTGCGGACAAGAGGAGCATGGGCGCTCTTGGCTATGAGGAGCATGCGTGCTCTTGGCTATGCAACAGACCCCGGACAAGAGGAGCATGGGCGCTCTTGGCTATACAACAGACCCCGGACAGGAGGAGCATGGGCGCTCTTGACTATGCAACAGACCCCGGACAGGAGGAGCATGGGCGCTCTTGGCTATGCAACAGACCCCAGACAGGAGGAGCAAGGGCGCTCTTGGCTATACAACAGACCCCAGACAGGAGGGGCATGGGCGCTCTTGGCTATACAACAGACCCCAGACAGGAGGGGCATGGGCGCTCTTGGCTATACAACAGACCCCGGACAGGAGGAGCATGGGCGGTCTTGGCTTTGCAACAGACTGAGGTCAAGAGGAGCATGGGCGCTCTTGGCTATGCAACAGACCCCGGACAGGAGGAGCATGGGCGCTCTTGGCTATACAACAGACTGAGGACAAGAGGAGCATGGGCGCTCTTGGCTATGAGGAGCATGGGCGCTCTTGGCTATACAACAGACCCCGGACAGGAGCATGGGCACTCTTGGCTATGAAACACACCCCAGACAGGAGGAGCATGGGCGCTCTTGGCTATGCAACACACCCCGGACAGGAGCATGGGTGCTCTTGGCTATACAACAGACCCCGGACAGGAGCATGGGTGCTCTTGGCAATGCAACAGACCCCGGACAGGAGGAGCATGGGCGGTCTTGGCTTTGCAACAGACTGAGGACAAGAGGAGCATGGGTGCTCTTGGCTATGCAACAGACCCCGGACAGAAGGAGCATGGGCGCTCTTGGCTATACAACAGACTGAGGACAAGTTTCAGTCTCGGATGAGCACTATCACCCCAAACACGGGCTTTAATAGACTCCCACTCTCAGAACATTGCACTTAGATCATTTACTATGAGCCGGGCCAATGAAAGTATATGGCAGGGGAGCACCAAATTATGCAGCAGAGTTGCCTAATTTATACGGTAAGAAAAGACAAAATGTGCGGCATAATGTGGCACATTTTTTGATAGTATTACTTCATTATTTTGAGATTTTTACAGATCGTGATACTGTCTGGGCAAGGATTCCACGTCAAGTACTAGTTTAATAACCAAAATCTAGAAAAAAGCAACTGCAAGATTACCAGTTAACCTTTTCAAAGGCCCTTCCACTGTGTGCAAACACATGTATGCATGTTTTAGTAAGGTTTGATCGGTTTGAGCTAAAAACTTTTTTGGGTAAAATCTGGAGATTATGCAGCAGATGATGCATTATGTGGCAAATCCGGCAAATCCATAATGATGCGAAAACTGCGGCTGCAGAATGGCATGATTCCAGTGCCCGGGACAACGAGTAACTCTAGGCACGTGGAATGTCTTTGCAGGCTTGCGCTCGTCTCAACACCTGATGTGCACTCAAAGGCTGTGAATACTTTGACACAGAAGTACACCGGCTGCTGCTGAGGAGACCTCCGAAATCAGCGAGGGACACAGTCAATTTGGTCTTGTTGTTTTACAGTTTGTGTGGTTTGCTAATGCTGGTCCTCCGGAGATTTCTCCTCGTGTAGAAACAGAAGTCCCAAGAAGCCCCGGCTGCAGATGATGAAACGATGAACAAACTCGCCACAGTAGGCATTTGCACAAAGGTAACAGGGGTTCGGAGTTTCACTTTATATAGTTCTGTAGCATGGGCGTCCGCAGAAAGGTTTTCAGGTGGGCATAATTTTAACGTCATCCATCCTCCGACTCTTTTTGACAATGTGAAAGCCGATCTTGAATTTTTTTTAAAGGGTAAGTGAAAAATCCACAGGGGGGGGGCAACCGCCCTCTCCTTGCACCCCCCCACCCCTGCAGAAGCAGCCTATAGGTGAGAAGCCTGTCACACCGTCCTCCTGGGGGGCGGATGAGCCCATCGAGGGACACAACTTGAATCATGGATAAACGTAGGGAGCCCTGGTGCCTCCAGTGTAGACCTGTAGGTATTCCCACTCTAGGGCTGGATACGGCAGGAGAGGACACCGTACTAGCAAGGACTGTGCTCCTGCAGCTGACACTTGAGGGAAGACCACACCTGGGGCTGCGCACACCAGTGCAACAAATCAACAGGCACACTGCAAACCAAATGAGACAAACATGTGGGGATCACACAGAAAGGACTTCTGGCTTCCATTTGTGGGGAGACAAATGGTAGTGAATCGTGCAGTAAGCTATACGCAGTCCCTTTCTAGGAAAGTGGAATGCCCCCGAAGGATGCAGTAAATCTGAGGTAGCTACTACAGTTAGGACCAGCACCAGCCGCAGAGCGCTTAGAAGGATGCAGTAAATCTGAGGTAGCTACTACAGTTAGGACCACCACCAGCCGCAGACCACTTAGAACGATGCAGTAAATCTGAGGTAGCTACTACAGCTAGGACCACAACCAGCCGCAGAGCGCATAGAATGATGCAGTAAATTAGAGGTAGCTACTACAGCTAGGACCACCACCAGCCGCTGAGTGCTTAGAAGGATGCAGTAAATCTGAGGTAGCTGCTACAGCTAGGAGCACCACCAGCCGCAGAGCGCTTAGAAGGATGCAGTAAATCTGAGGTAGATACTACAGCTAGGACCACAACTAGCTGCTGAGCGCTTAGAAGGATGCAGTAAATCTGAGGTAGCTACTACAGCTAGGACCACCACCAGCCGCAGAGCGCTTAGAAGGATGCAGTAAATCTGAGGTAGATACTACAGCTAGGACCACAACTAGCGGCAGAGCGCTTAGAAGGATGTAGTAAATCTGAGGTAGATACTACAGCTAGGACCACCACCAGCGGCAGAGCGCTTAGAAGGATGCAGTAAATCTGCGATTGCTACTACAGCTAGGACTACCACTAGCCGCTGAGCGCTTAGAAGGATGCAGTAAATCTGAGGTAGCTACTACAGCTAGGACCACCACCAGCGGCAGAGCGCTTAGAAGGATGCAGTAAATCTGAGGTAGATACTACAGCTAGGACCACCACCAGCGGCAGAGCGCTTAGAAGGATGCAGTAATTCTGAGGTAGTACTACAGCTAGGAGCACCACCAGCCGCAGAGCGCTTAGAAGGATGCAGTAAATCTGAAGTAGATACTACACCTAGGTCCACCACCAGCGGCAGAGTGCTTAGAAGGATGCAGTAAATCTGAGGTAGCTACTACAGCTAGGACCACCACCAACCGCAGAGCGCTTAGAAGGATGCAGTAAATCTGAGGGAGCTACTACAGCTAGGACCACCACCAGAAGCAGGGCGCTTAGAAGGATGCAGTAATTCTGAGGTAGCTACTACAGCTAGGACCACAACTAGCCGCTGCGTGCTTAGAAGGATGCAGTAAATCTGAGGTAGCTGCTACAGCTAGGGCCACCACCAGCTGCAGACCACTTAGAAGGATGCAATAAATCTGAGGTAGATACTACAGCTAGGATCACAACTAGCGGCTGCGTGCATAGAAGGATGCAGTAAATTTGAGGTAGATACTACAGCTAGGATCACAACTAGCCGCTGAGAGCTTAGAAGGATGCAGTAAATCTGAGGTAGCTACTACAGTTTGGACCACCACCAGCCGCTGAGCGTTTAGGATACAGTAAATCTAAGGTAGCTGGTAAAGCTAGACCACCACCAGCCGCAGAGCACTTAGAAGGATGCAGTAAATCTAAGGTAGCTGGTAAAGCTAGACCACCACCAGCCGCAGAGCGCTTAGAAGGATGCAGTAAATCTGCGATTGCTACTACAGCTAGGACCACCACCAGCCGCTGAGTACTTAGACGGATGCAGCGAGGCCCAGAGCCCAACAAAGTAGCAGCGGTAGGGTTGGAGGGTCAGAGATGCTGCGGGTGGCAGGCCCTACAAGACGAGTGCGAAAATGAGGAATGGTTTCCGGTGCTGGCACTGGCAGCTGATGAGGAGCTCAGGAGGCACAGTAGAGGCCAGAGGGAGGCTTCAGGTTCTTGCGGAAAGATCAGAAGTCGTATTGGTCCAACAAGCTGCAGCAAGCTTCACCGGGGGTGGTGCAGCCACCAGGGCAAAGGCGGCAGGCAACTAGCAGTCTCCCGATACCCAGCAGTGAAGGGGTGCAGGTGCGAGAAGAAAAGCACTGCCCCACAGGTCCTGGGCACAGAACAGTGAGCAGTGGCACAGAAGAGTCTGCAGGAGGCCATACCCACTCTGTTGCCTAGACGTGTCAGAAATAATGCAGTTTGACGATGCATCTAAATGGAGTCACTCCTGGTCCCAAAGATGCACCCGGGCAGAGTTTAATTTGCACCTCTTCAGTTTAGGGTGTTGATTTTTATGCCATTTTCCAGATTTGCCGCCATAGAGTTCTCGCGCCTTGCACCCAGGACTGCTGAGAGATGAGGACAAACGTCATGCGCATCACAGAGACCCCACAATGTCGGCGCCCTTGCCCAGTCGGCTGGGATTGATGAACAGGCTGTGGCAAGAGCTTTATGAACGGCCTAGAAGCTGAGAATCGCAGCACTTGAAGCCAGCTCAAAGGGTTCAACAGACTCAAAGGTGTGGATCTATAATTTACCAAATGGTTACCAGCACAAAGGACAGTTAATGAACTGTGATATTGGGCTCCTGAAGGTGCCGGGACCTTCCTGCTACAGTGGGGTTGTTTGTTTTAGCCACGTTACAACTGCCTGGGTGCTGGCCTTTGCATGGACACAAGGGGTCTAGCCCCACAAAGGTTTTGTTATTCTGCCAAACTTCTATATTCAGGAGCATAAGAGGACGGTCACTTGGCTACAGTTTCAATAGAGGCATTTAAGGGCAGTTCTTGCACTCGACAAGGATCATTGTAATTATCAACACCTTTCTTTAGACTTGAACACGTTCAAAGACCTCCTGGAATAATCTTTGTACAGATTCTTTGTGACAGCAGTTATTCAAGGCTAAGGTGAAACCAGGAGAATTGTCTCCTTGTTTAAACGAAAACCATGGAACATTATCCACAGAATGACGCTGCACACCCACAGAGCAAGTGATTTGATCTATTAATCCACCCCCGCTCCCATCTAAGATAATGTCGGTACTATCAAGTGGCCTCCGGTGGAGGAGGCTCCAACTGACCCAGGGTCGCCGGTTCAAGGAGGCACTTAGCATGGATTCTACAACCAAGGACACGGGGTGCCAGCCACGTGGTGAGCGCCTAATCACAAACAGCTACTTCCGGTGTCTGCACAATGTGACAAAACTGAGCACATTCAGCACAGCATGCATCGGACAGCAGTGGTGCTGCAGGCCATCACGTGGGTACCATCGGAGGCTGATGTGTACATTCCACAAGTTTCAGATGACCACGTGCTGACATGACCAGGCTGCCACGCAGCACGAGAAGTCTTACCCTTCTTAAATGTATTATCTCAATTCACATCTCTATTATATTCTTACCCAATTAAAAATCAATGTAAAATTGCATATTCCTCATGTGTCATAAGAACCTCCCCCTTCTTTGCATTTTAAATGCTGATTGGCTCAAACCTGCACCCCATTTCATTCATCCTCTACACAATGCTAATGCTTCCCAGAAGGGTTGGAACAAAGTGTACCTTTCTGCAAGGGAAGGGCCTTTTCTTGCCTCTGCTGTAAGAATCTGATCTGTAGAAGGCCGCCAAGCAGTAGTCATGTAGAGCAGGAAGCCAAGGGCTGGAGACAACCCAACATAGCATGCAGGTCACGAGAAGCACCACTTGCAGCATCTTCGTGAAGTCTGCCAGGACTATCACAGAGCGAGAGACACCAAACCTCAGATGGATAAAGGGTTTCCTGGTGGGATACATCTAACAAGGTGCATTACATGTCGTGCAGGCCTGTCACGAGGCAATGCCTTCACCGGACAACCTTGCTTTCTCCAAAATCATTTTGCACATGAACGAAGCGCCTGACTGCTCTTTGAAAGTGATTAAGTAAAAAGTTCTGAATCATGACAAGCTTGGCTTCAAAGTTTTATACATTAAAAGTAACGGATCAGAGACTCTGCTACCGATTTTGTTAATTATATTTAATCAGAAAAGCCTCAATAGTCCACACTCGAAACACAGCACACTGCCGTGAGGAGCCACAGCGCACACGCTTTTGGATCTTCATTACGGACACGTACCCACTACGGCCTTCGGAATACTCACGGCAGATCCAAACACTGGTTCACCATTACTATGGTGCATCTTTTACTGAATAGTCCATTACTATAGGACTTCTACTTGACCAGCCGGGTTGGAATTATCACCGGCAGAGCGACTACCGATACCAATATATTCATGAGACAGCCCTGAGGAAGTCACGGAATTCATTTCCATTTGCGACGAAACACGTGTTGGCTGGTTTCTTTTTTTGCTCAAATAACATATGGAATAAAGACAAAAACTTTCTACCCACCAAGACAACTGATTTTTGCTTGCGAATCCATTTGAACTGTGTTGATACATTATCACTGTATAATATCTTTTATGTGTGCCCAGGACTTGGTTGTATATGTAACTGTGTAGGGTTTCCCTACACGAATTCTAGGGGTTATAGGGCTTATCCCCTTACCTGGTTGCACCATACATAATATAGCTCACCAACACTTACGTTTATAGAGCAGAGCGCCACACTTCCCGAGTTACTAAAAACCCTCCATTTTAGAATACTCGTAGGCCAACACTGAATGTTACCAGTCACAAGTCCCTAGAGGTTTGCATTGCAGAAAGTAAACGTAATGTCCAAGGATGCTTGTAACCGCAGATTCCTCACCTCTGGAATGTTCCCCAAGCGCCAGACTGGATTTGGAAGTTTTCCAAAGGAGTGCTCCTGCACACCGCTAGGTGGTGCTGTGCGGCTCTGCGTTGGCTTCGTTCTACCCCTGAAGTGAGTGAGCAGATCCGCATACAAGTACCATCCCTGGGACCTCTCTCTTGCTCTGGGTCAAAGCCTGATGATGAAAAGTGTCGGTCCCAAACAATAAGAGCAGGTAGGCCCGTCTGCAACCACCGGCTTAAATTAAGCACTACCACCTCTCCGGCTCCATGCTATTCTTGGTTACGATTCTGACCATGGTTTACCACCACTCTGAGATGGCAGTGGGGATGATTTACCACATTACGAGGATGACAGTTTATAAATGGATTTACAGCAGGCCAGAGGCATGATATTTTCCCTGATCCAGGGTTGATTTCCCCCCTTGGGCCGCCAACGAAAGAGTGCTTCTTTTGGGACAATTAGATGTCCTGCTGAGGTCCTGGCCTACTACTCCCTTCTGTTGAAGTTAAGACAAACGTCCTTACAGAACTTCTGCAATTTGGGCCGGTTTCCTCTGAGCCCTAACTCACACGTAGCCTTAACTGACACTCTGATGGGCACTTGGTCTAAGCATTGCTCTTGCCCACTGGTGAACCAGCAGGTGGCCAGGCGCCACAGACGGACGACTGGCACCCTGATTTTCTTAAGCCGCATCCTACTCGTGAGACTTTGGTGGGCCAAGCTTCCACCAGCAAGGTGAATCCTAATTCATTCCCCATGAATCCCCGGGACAGAGTCAAAAAGGGTTGAGGAGTTCGGGAAACAAATGTTCTGAGGTCAGTCAATGCAGTTTGCCTACTAGGCCATTGTATGCAGGCCTTCTAAGACAGGGACAGTGAAATCTTGTCAGCAGTTCTGGAAAAGTTTATGGCCTCCTTGGCTCAAACCATTCAAGATGGTCAGGATGCAGCCAAATATGTGATTGATGCTGGTCTGGGGCAAGCAATCGGCACTAGTGTGGTGCTCCACTGCCATGCATGGATGCAACCCACAGGTTATTCTTGAGGTGTGCAGGCATCCCTTATGGATATGCCTTTTGATGGATCCCCACTATTTGGCAAAAAAGCTGATTTTGCCTTAGAAAGCCGCACCACAGCATGTTCCCTAGGCCTTTCATCCTATGCCAGACAATTTCATTCTCGGTTTCATCCCTTCTAAGGCTACTCCAGAGGATTGGCTTATAGGCAAAACCTGGCTGCTCACAGTCCTTTTGTGGCCAGGAGCGGGACACACAAGGTAAGGCACAGGTCACCAGAGGCACAGATCTTCCCAGACCCCCTCCCCCGCTGCATCAGCCTCCAAGCCACTTTTCATTGCCCTTAGTGGCATACAAACACCCAGCGGGATTCATCATTTTCTCCCAGGGTGGCAATCCATCACATCAAATAGATGGATCCTCACGATTGTCGACCAGGGCTATGCCCTCCTGTTCCTTTCTGACCCATCACAGCATGTTCCCACATCACAGTGGAGCACCTATCATCTTACTGCAAGAGGTGTGAGCTCAACTATCCAAAAGGGCCATGGAGAGGGTTCAGGACCCAAAAATCGGGACAGGTTGCTACTCCCAACCATTTCCTCGTGCCGAAGACGAATGAAGGGCTTCGGCCTATTTTAGATCTTCGTCCCCTGATGCATTCATGCTGAAGTACAAATTCTAAATCCTCACTAGCGTAGACTAGTTCTGTCTGCCATGGATCAGAGTGACCGGATGGTAGCCTTGGACTTGCATGACGTGTACGTTCATGTGCCAGTCCTACAGACATTGCCTGCAGTTCAAGGTTGCCCATGAGATCCTTCAGTTGTCCGTGCTCCTGTTCAGCCTTAGTAGTTCCCTTTAGGTGTTCAAGAAAATGATGGCGGTTGCGGCCCATCTTCGGACTTTGGGGATATCAGTTTACTTCTACCCAATGACCGCCTGTTGAAAGTGGGCTTGCCACAGTCAGTTGTAGATCAGTTCCACACAATGGCAAACCTTCTGACATCAAGTCACACCCGACTCCTCCGTATAGACTTCCTTCTATAAGAGCGGTCTTGGACATTGTCCAGTTCAGGGCTTTTTTTCCCGTCGCAACAAGCCAGGACAATTGAGCTATTGATCCCAATGTTTCCAATTCAGTCCCTGAGTTCAGCTTTGTGTTTTATTGGCCTGTTGGCTTCCAGCATTGTGTTTGTCCACTTGGCATATCTGTGCTCTGACATTGATGACTGATGTTACACTTCTGAGTTGGGGAGGTCATATGGGAGAGGTGGAGATTGAAGGACTCTGGTCCCCGACAGAAAACTGCCTCCACATCGGTCTGTTGGAGTTGCGAGCCATTCACCTGGCATTGGAGGCCTTCCAATCGTTCATCAGGGAGGTTCAGGTTCTCGCAAACACCACCACCACCATTTAGCACTGCAACAAACAGGGAACAGTGGGGACCCAGGATCCCCTACCAGGAGGCTCTGCCCCTTTGGAGGTGGTTGGATTGTCACATCATCTCCCTGATTGCCACTAATGAGTACATGCAGTGTCCAAACATTTGCACGTTAGAGTTCTCGCTAAGGTCTACCTTGGAGCTGCATTTCGACTGCGTTGGAACATTGAGCTTCTGTATGGCTTCCCACCTCTGCCTCGTGACCAGAGTTCTAAAGAAAATCAGACCGGGCTGGGCACAAATTCTTCCTACTTCCCCCAGATTGGGTCAGGAGAGTGAGGGACCCAGAACATTTGAGCATTTGCGTCTTGCCTCTGAACAGACTACCACTTTGGAAGGATCTTCTGTCGCAGCAGAAGTTCAGGGTTCCATCCCTGAATCTGCACAAACTACACTTCAATGCTTGGCGATTGATCTATGATGCCTGATGGAGTTTGATTTGCCAAACGAAGTTGTGGATGTCGTCCTGGCTGCCAGGAGTCCTTGTACAAAGTTCAACTATGCTGGGACAAATTTGTGACGTGGTGTGGAGTCTGCAGGAAAGACACTTTGCAAACCAATCTGTGGGATATTTTGTTATTTGTTTTTGTCTTTGGCACAGCAAGGCCTTGTGGTGGGCACTATGAAATGTTATTTATCGTCCCTTTCAGCCTTTACCGGACCAACCATCTTTGTTTAAATGGCCTGTTGTGATACGGTTTATTCAAGATTTAACATATGTTCCCTCCCAAACCTTTTGTAATGCCACTCTAAGACCTTAATTTGGTTGTGACATTTCTCATGTGTACTCCCTTGGAGCTGATGCACAGCTGCTTACGGAGTCTCCGGACACTAAAGAGGGCCTTTGTCGACATGTTCACTTTGACTCATCGCATGAGCTCCAGGCTCTCTTGGTGCAACTGCCCTACACCATATTTTTTCAGGACAAGCTGGTACTGAGGACTTTATTGCCCAAAGTCGAGACTTTGTTTCACGTTAGGCAATGTCACTCTCCCAATGTCCTTTTCCCTGCCTCACCCCTTGAAAGAGGAGAGACTCCATCGACTGGGCCCAAAAAGAGCTTCAAGGTTTTACATTCATTGCACAAAGACCATTTTTTGAATGATCAACTGTTTGTGGGGTTCCATGGGATCAGAAAGATAGGGATGTGCAGGAAAGGACACTGTTGAAGTGGGTAGTAGTCCTTTGCATTAGGATCTGCTACGCATTGGCTGTAAAGCAGCTTATGGAAGGACTGAGGACCCATTCCACCAGGGTCAAGGCCCCGCCACTGTGTTGTCGTGCAGAGTGCCTGTTCTGGACATCAGAACGAAGCCAACGCAGAGCCGCAAAGTGCAACCTAGAGGCACGCGGAAGCACGGCTACGGAAAACGTCTGGCTCCAGTTTAATGCCTAGGAAATATTCTAAAGGTGAGGAATCTACGGTTAGATAGAGTATCCACCAGAAAGAGTGTTACTGAAGGTAAGCAACTTTTTCTTTTTGGAGATGCTTATGAAACTTGTATCTAGAGAACAGTGGGCCCTGGAGAGAAGAGCTGCACACTGTTTTGGAATTGCTGCTCTCTGGCAGGTGGAGGCGAGGGCACCAGCCAAGAACTCATTAGAGGGATGCCTGTTTCCACAACAAAGACCTAACCCTGCCTTCTAACTCTACTGCTGCCAACGGCAGGTCACACTTGCGGCTGACAGTGGTTGTGCGTCGCCAGACAATATTGGGGATCACTGTTTGCGCAGAGGTGGCCCGTTCTTTTGATATGAGATGCATGGATATTTCTGACAGTGAGCTGCTTTGATAGTCTGGTCATTATTTCAAATATCAGTTACTGGCTAAAACCGAACTAGCATGCGTTTAACAAACTGAACAAACTGAAAAAAATGTTTGCAATTGTATGAAAGCAGATATTTCTTTACAGTGTGTGTACAAAATACCTCCCATTTGTCAAAACCAGCACAGTAAAAGCTAAATTATATGAAGAGTTGTGGCGCTACGTGGCAGAAAAATATCAGAGTAAGAGAGCAAACCTGCCCACCACTGTGATTGTGTTTTCTGGTTGAGTAAAGGATTCCTGAAAGTACGTTTGTCCAGAAAAACAGCTGCTGTTTTTAATAATTCTGCTAATTCAGTTTCAGAAATGAGCCTGTCAGTTTAAAAAAACACTCTGTGCATGTAAGCATTGATGGCCTAGCTATGAAGGAAGGGGCGCTGTACATTACGCGAGGGGGTGGGGTGCAATCTACAAGCTCCTTTACATCCAGTGGGAATTACACAAATACTTCACACACATTAAAGGCTCTAATGTTGCCCCATTAACAGCTAGCCATTTTCCAAAGTACACTAATTTCATCTCTGTAAAGCAGATTTCCATTTTTAGTAAATACAATAATTTGTCCACAAATATCTGCAACTGTTTCTGAAAACATACTGATGCTGTTTTCCAATAGCAGCCATTTGTGCTTAGGGGCTCGTTTCTTAGTGGCACACGGGCAGGTGGAGCATCGTATGGGCAGGTGGAGCATCGTATGGGCAGGTGGAGCATCGTACGGGCAGGTAGAGCATCGTACGGGCAGGTAGAGCATCGTACGGGCAGGTAGAGCATCGTACGGGCAGGTAGAGCATCGTACGGGCAGGTAGAGCATCGTACGGGCAGGTAGAGCATCGTACGGGCAGGTAGAGCATCGTGCAGGTAGAGCATCGTACGGGCCGGTAGAGCATCGTACGGGCCGGTAGAGCATCGTACGGGCCGGTAGAGCATCGTACGGGCCGGTAGAGCATCGTATGGGCAGGTAGAGCATCGTATGGGCAGGTAGAGCATCGCGTGTCCACGTAGAGCCTCGTAAACCTCTAGACTCTGACATGCCCAACCTCCTTCACTGTGAGCCAGAGCAAGGCCTCATGGTCCAGGACACTGCATGGTAAGACCAGGTTCATCCTTCTATGGAGCATGTACCATAAACCTTACCACTGACCTTGCACACACGTCACCTGCCACTGTCCTGACGGGTTCCCAACCTGGTCTCTGCCCTCTACTCAAGGCCGTTCCTCGTGCTGCTAGAACCCTGCACACCCAGTCTGCTGATCTCTTCTCCTGCAGGCACTAGGGTCAGTGCGCGGGATCCGGGCAGCACCGCAGTGCCTGACGGAGGCCCACTGCATGGCTGCAGTCAGGCATGGGGGGCGAGCTACAGGTAGCCACTTACTCAGTGATTCCCATCTGTCTTCACAATTCTAACCTCCATTTTTGCTCTAATCGTTTGAAAATGTCCGGAAACTGAAAGCCTTGCCAACCAAGATACAAAGTTCCATTGCTATGGTACTCACCGGAGTGCAGTTACACGTTTGCCAGGTGGTGCAACTGATTTACAGGAACACCAACTTTGTTTGCGTGGACATGGCTTTTAATATCACGAGGAACAGCAAGAGGCGTCAGGCTGCCAGCTCGTCTTCCCACAGCAGTACATGACCCCCCTAACTGCTCCTACTGCAGACAGTGAGTTTCTTCTCCAATGCCAAGTACTCACAGCCACCATGGCCGCTGCTACTCTCGAGTGGACGGCACCGCGACAGGACATACAGTAGCCAAGTCCTTACAATGATGGGCCTTTTTCCCAAGAGGAGTCTGGAGCTGTCCCACTCGCCCAGGTCACATCACTCAAACAAGAGGTGGGGCGCATCACGACAGCCCTGCCTCCTCGTCCAAGCACATCGCCTCTAAACTTTGCAACATCACAGACCCACAATCCTCCACGCAGTACAGCTGCAAACATTGCTTTAAACGCCTTGCTCCAGGCAAGCCTTGTTGTAGAGAGGGTGCAATCTTTGTAGTAAATTCCTTCACAATTTGACAGAGACACCCCAAAAACCTTCACAATAATCCCCAGCCACTGGCCTTCAGGAAACAAAACATTTACCTGTCCCCACAGCAACCCGGCCTGCTTGCCCAATGGTCCCAACATCCAAGACCCCAATAGCGTGGGCAGCCCGGTGAGGGGTCAGCGGTATGTAGAGGCACGTAAAATAAGGGATGTCACAGTCACCAGGCCCATCACAGAAAAGTGGCAACAGCCAGCTCTTTCCTCCCTTTGGGGCCTGCCTCTACATACAACCAACAGTCAGCTCCTGATCAAAAACAGTACAGTCATAAAAATAAAATAAAAATATTAAAAAAACAGTCAACAGCACACAAATCGAGGATAGCAGCGTTTGGGACATAACTAGAAGAGAAACTAAGAAAAAGTTGCCTAAAGTATTTTGCACAAACTGAAGTGAAAAAGAAATACGTCAATAAGTACTGAGAGAAATTACAGAGCCGGCCTGAGCTAAAAATGAATGGCCTCCTCTTTTCATCCAATGCCCTTAGATGCTGCCAGAGCTGGTGCTCATCAGCATCCTCGTTGTTTCCATAGAGATGCTCTGAACAATGGAGCCTGACAACAGTTTAAGTGATCCAGGGTTGGGTTAATTTGTTAAAATGTGAAGCTATTGTCCCCGAGGCACAGGCTGCGAAGGAAATTAAACAACGGTACAAAAAAATGAAATGCACCAGCGAGATGGACCACAGGCAAAGGGGACTTTCTGCCATCCTTTATGCCCCAAGTAAAAGGTGCCTAGGGCTGATCTTGCTGCTGTGGGGCACTAAACCGCGCCACCACATTGTGGGGCCCTACCTGATGGGATAGTAAATCACCCTGGGGAGGAGTTTCCTCACTCCGCCCCATATGTTTCTTATACAAGTTAACCATAACTTATTTGTGTTACTTACCTTTAACAATGGAGTGCCCCACGGTACAGTGGACTTGATGTAGTGGGGTAGGGTGATCCTACAGCAGGCGTAAGTGGTTCAACACTGGGAGGGGATATTTCCCTGGATTCTCACTGTTACGGCCCGGTAGAGCTCCTGCGTCAATGGACCGCCTCCTTCGTCAATGGACCGCCTCCTTCACCAACAGGGAACAATACAAAATGTTCTATTGTTCCTCGGGGTAGCTCCAGCAGCGCTACTGCGCCCCAGTAACGCTACTGCAGCTCTTCTCCTGGGCCCCAGCACCTCCCCTGGGCCCTTTGGCACCTCTCCTGGGCCCTTTGGCACCTCTCCTGGGCCCTTTGGCACCTCTCCTGGGCCCTTTGGCACCTCTCCTGGGCCCCCAGCAACTCTCCTGGGCCCTCAGCACCTCCCCTGGGCCCTCAGCACCTCCCCTGGGCCCTCAGCACCTCCCCTGGGCCCTCAGCACCTCTCCCGGGCCCTTTGACACCTCTCCCGGGCCCTTTGACACCTCTCCCGGGCCCTTTGACACCTCTCCCGGGCCCTTTGACACCTCTCCCGGGCCCTTTGACACCTCCCCCGGGCCCCCAGCACCTCCCCCGGGCCCCCAGCACCTCCCCGGGCCCCCAGCCCCTCCCCGGGCCCCCAGCCCCTCCCCGGGGCCCCAGCACCTCCCCGGGGCCCCAGCACCAGCACCTCCCCGGGGCCCCAGCACCTCCCCGGGGCCCCAGCACCTCCCCTGGGCCCCCAGCAGCTCTCCCGGGCCCCCAGCAGCTCTCCCGGGCCCCCAGCAGCTCTCCCGGGCCCTCTCCCGGGCCCCCAGCAGCTCTCCCGGGCCCCCAGCAGCTCTCCCGGGCCCCCAGCAGCTCTCCGGGCCCCCAGCAGCTCTCCGGGCCCCTCACTCCTAGAGGCGGATCTGAGACTGCACAGATGGGCCTGGTTCTTCAGAAGCTTGAAGGTGGGGTCACGCTGCTAGTGATCGGGAGCACCGGAGGGTACGCTCTGTCCCAAAGAAAGGGAGCGACGAGGTCGGACAAGAAGTGGACCTATGGCCAAGCCCAGGAGCTGCTGAAGGTCCCAGGACGACAGTTTTAAAGAGAGTCCTACCGTGTCATCAATGACGAGCCTTGACTACTATCAAAGAGCGCGCGGAGGCACATCCTTAAGATGAATCGACAATAGATGGTCCTACTAAAGAGGCCAGCTTTGCCGATTCTGGATTGAACATACGAGGGTGATGCCACAACTCCATTTACACCGCTCTGGAACCCTGTTCCTGCAAAAAACACGCAAGTGTAATGTTTCTGCATTACTGATCCATAGAAAAATTATAAAGGTTTTAGTCACTGCTGCAAAAGTAGATTCGTTATAAATATGCAATCCTGCAGAACACAAAGAATTTTATTTTACTCTACAAGGAGGTATTTCCAATTTTTCTCCAGCTCTTTCAGAGCAGAAACATCAGACCAGAATTGGCCAGCTGTGGCACTGGAGACGTGGTTTGGATTTTCATGAATTTTTCACACCAACTATTCACAGAAAGACGGATTCACAACAACATCTGAAGCTCCAAGGAGCAGCGTGGCCTCCTTGAAATCTGCAGATGAAAGCCTTCATCAGTGGACATTTGCACGTGCGTGGTGGGCCAGTGCGTGCTGTCAGCCCTTGTAGAAGTGTTCCACGGTGACGAAACGCTGGACATTTGCACGTGTGTGGTGGTCCAGTGCGTGCTGTCAGCCCTTGTAGAAGTGTCCCAAGTTGATGAAATGCTGGACATTTGCACGTGTTTGGCGGTCCAGTGCGTGCTGTCAGCCCTTGTACAAGTGTCCCACGGTGATGATGCGCTGGACATGTGCACGTGTGTGGTGGTCCAGTGTGTGCTGTCAGCCCTTGTAGAATTGTCCCACGGTCACAAAACGCTGGACATTTGCAGGGGTGTGGCGGTCCATTGCGTGCGGTCAGCCCTTGTAGAAGTGTTCCACGGTGAGGAAATGCTTGACATTTGCACGAGAGTGGTGGTCCAGTGTGTGCTGTCAGCCCCTGTAGAAGTGTCCTGTGTTGATGAAACGCTGAACATTTGCACGAGTGTGGTGGTCCAGTCTGTGCTGTCAGCCCTTGTAGAAGTGTCCTGTGTTGATGAAACGCTGAACATTTGCACGAGTGTGGTGGTCCAGTCTGTGCTGTCAGCCCTTGTAGAAGTGTCCTGTGTTGATGAAACGCTGAACATTTGCACGTGTGCGGTGGTCCAGTGTGTGCGGTCAGCCCTTGGAGAAGTGTCCTACTTTCATGAAACGCTGAACATTTGCACGTGCGTGGTGGTACAGTGCGTGCTGTCAGCCCTTGGAGAAGTGTCCCACATTGATGAAACGCTGGACATTTGCACGTGTGTGGTGGTCCAGTGTGTGCTGTAAGCCCATGTAGAAGTGTCCCATGTTGTAGGAGGCTGACTTAGTGTTTGCTGCTCACTTATGTAAGTGTAGCACCCTGCACTAATCCAGACAACCCTTATGGTGATTTTAGTGACCTTAGACAACCTTAGAAAGCTCTCTAAGTAGTAGTTGTGGAGAGCAGCCTTCAGGCTTAGTCCAGAAGGAGTGTAAAGCAGCTTGTTTTACCAGTACTAATCATATAGTGTAGGTTATGTGAAAAAGAACCACACAGTGTAGTTATAAAATATGTATTTATTATAAACACTCCCTAACACATTGCAATATCTCCTACCCGGAGATATAATCACAATACACACGTTACTTTGGTAATAGAACATGTCAGTAGCACAAATACACAGTGGTCTCCAGGGGGAGACCAAACCATATGCTAAGAAAGTGGAATGCGAACCACGACCTAAGTTGAGACTGGACCCAGAAGATGTAGAAGAGCCAGGGACCCAAGGAACCACCCACGGTAAGTACCCAGGAACCGCACGGAGGCCGTGTGCAGAGAGGGAACACAACCGCACGCTCAATACAAGTTAATGGGTAAGTCGCGGTTGCAGTTTTTAAGAAGGACCCTTTCCAGCAGACCCTGAAGAAACCCTGTGGAAGATGGAAGGTTGGAGAGTCACCCCACCTGTGGATACCCCGGGAACCAGGATACCTACACCAGGGAAGTGGGGTGCATAGGTGCGAAGTGAGGTCGGAAACCGCCTTAGAACACAATGGAGGACTTCAGTGAAGATGCCGCTGGCGAAGAAGTGGAGTGTGTCCGGTGGAATCCAAAGGTGGATTCAAGGAGAGAGGAACCTGCAAGCAGAGAGGACAGAGTCTATGCCACTCAGGAGTGACCAGGAGACGAATGCCCACTGATGTCGGAGATGCAGGAGAGTTGACGGTGCCCTTGTTGCTGCAGCTGTGAGGACCAGGCGATGCTGTGGAAGACCCAGAGCCATTCACAAGCTGTCCCACGTTGAATGTCAAGAGCCAGGGGGTCACTGTCCGTTGGGAGCACCAACAAGCCTTGGCAACAGCAACAAACGTAGTATACAAAAAAGGTGCAGTGTCTGAACCAGCAAGGTCCAAGTGACTCACGCTGAGCAGGTAAGTCAGAGCAGGCCCGGAGCAAGCAGAGGAGCCCACTGGAGCCAAAGAAGACCCTCAAGATGACCCAGGGGTGGAAGGCACAGTCGCAAGAGGACCTCGACCAGCTCACCAATGATGAAGGCCCACAGTGCAGAGGATTCCGGGAGGATGAAGATCTTGGTTGCAAGAGATGCTAGAAGCTGGATCTTCTTGGACCCCGAAGATCTCTGGTGAAGAGAGTCAACAAGCCTTGGCAACAGCAAGTTGATACGGTCCACAGGGGTACTGCTCCAGCAGTTCCAACAAAGGGTACTGACTTCAAACTTGCTGTTAAGACAGTGCAGGCCTTGAGGGAGTTGCAGAACCACCATCTGTGTTACTGAACCTTTCGGAGTCCGTAGGAGCTCAGGGACAGCAGACTGGTCAGCTTCATTGCAGTGCCTGCAGGTGCAGGGAAGTGACTCCTTCACTTCAAGGGAGATTCCTTTGGGTGTCTCGGATGTCCACAGGCATGTAGAAGAACCTGTATGGAGCACAAGCACAGATGACGCAGGAGACTGGCAGGATGACGAGACCAGGAGCCGCAGGAGTCTTCCCAGTTGCAGTCTCGGTTCCTAAAGCGAAGTCCTAAGTGCCCAGACGGTTGAAGATGAAGTGGTTTAGGATCTGAATCTTGTCCCATGACGAATCCAAGGAACCATCCACAGGTAAGGGAAGGAAAGGGTTGGCACGATTCAGGGGTCCCTCCCACAGGAGGGACTGGTCAGTGGGAAGGATACTCCAATGTCCAGTTTCACGCCAGAATGGGAGCCAACGACTCCCTGAACTGGTTCCAACTTGAGTATGCAAGGAGGGTACCAAATGTGCCCTTCAATGCAGTCTATTGGCGCTGGCAAGCACCCCAACCTGTCCCAATACACAAAGTCCTCTATGGGAGGTGGTCACACCTACCTGTGACAGTAAACCTATTGTCCTACCTTCCCCTGCTCGAGCTTGGCTCAGCAGCAGGAGGGCAGAATCGTGTCTCTGGTCGGCAGCAGCCATAGTTTGCTGTCCGGGTCTGGAAGACTGGTACCAGAACACTGAGGGCCTTCCGGAGGGGCCCTACAGTGCATGGAATCATACCTTGATTCCAACATGTTTGATATCAAACATGACAGGGTTCATTACAGCCAGTTTAGAGTAAGCCATCGCATAATTACGCATTGTCACTATGTATCATAATGGCTGTTGCATACATCCCAGGAGAATGGACTCCGTAGGTTGTTGGGGTGTTCTGCTCGTGCAGGGGCACCCTCACACTTAGAACCGCGCACCCTGCCTTCAGGATTGAAAGGCCTGCATTAGGGGTGGCTTATAGGTTTCAAGTGCAGTGACCTCAGATATAAGGAAACTTATCTGTCGTAAGTGGTGCTAGCACCAGCTTACACAGGCTGCACAATTTGAGTGATCTCCCATGGGCATAATACATGCTTCAGCCCATGGGTGACCCCTAGTGTACCTATGCCCTGGGTACCTTAGGCCCATATACTAGGTACTTACAAGGGTAAACAAGTAGCCAATCTGGGGTGTACCCAGGTACTCGCCATGTCCAATTTAGGGAAGAAGCACAGAGACTGGGGTCCTGATCAGTAGGACGCCAGGCTGACTAGTCAGAAAAACATAATGACACCATCAAAAAGTGGGGGTAAACATGAAAGCAGATCCTACTTTCCTACACTTTGGTGAAACGCTGGACATTTGCACGTGTGGTGGTCCAGTGTGTGCTTTCAGCCCATGTAGAAGTGTCCCACAGTGATGAAACGCGAGATGCACAAATATCTCCACCATGCACGTCAAGACCACAGTACAAGGGAAGCAACATGTACACCGGTCTGAGCTCAGGACAGCGGGGGAAGGTGAGCTTTAAATCCCCTTCATTTTTATCACATGGGTGTGAGGACTAAAAAGGGCACCAGGGACTTCGCTGTAACATTACTGCTGTGCACACGACTCCTCTGTGCAGTCACATTTGAATAGCGTAGCTAGTTTATGGAGAGAGTATTTCAGGACATATTTTACACACACAAGCATCACAGATTAGCTTAAGGGCATGACACTGTTCTGCAGTACTGACAACGCAGGGGTGAAAATCAACTGAAAGTTCTCACCTTCTGCAGCCGCCAATGCAGTGGAACGGATATAAAGGTCAGCGTGTAATCCACACTTGGTTACACTGGGATCCATGCAAGAGCTATCTAGGCACAGGGAGGGACATAGTGACCCTGGGTGAGCCCTTATGCCTCGCACGTTGGGGCTTCAGCAGGGTCAGGGAGACTGTCATGGCATGCCCCCCAACAGATATAAAGGTCAGCGTGTAATCCAAATTTTGTTACATTGGGATCCATGCAAGAGCTATCTAGGCACAGGGAGGGACATAGTGTCCCTGGGTGAGCCCTTATGCCTCGCACGTTGGGGCTTCGGCAGGGTCAGGGAGACAGTCATGGCATGCTCCCAAACAATGACGACCCCAACTGATCTCAGGCCAAGCGGTGAACAGTGCTAGCTGAAGTGATGCACTTGTGAAGCGAATCAAGGCATGGTCCAAAGCTCGACTACAAGATCAGCAAAGGGCAAACCCTGGTGTGAAACATCCTGGGCACTAGGATTAGAGGCACCTCAGGTCTGAGCTCAGTGACCACAGGGCGAGGTCACGGCAAACCCTGGTGTGAAACTGCCTAGGCACCAGGAGTAGAGGCACCTCAGGCCTGAGCTCAGTGACCACAGAGCTAGGTCACGGCAAACCCTGGTGTGAAACTACCTGGGCACTAGAAGTAGAGAGACCCCTCAGGCCTGAGCTCAGTGACCACAGGGTGAGGTCACGGCAAACCCTGGTGTGAAACTACCTGGGCACTAGGATTAGAGGCACCTCAGGCCTGAGCTCAGTGACCACAGGGCGAGGTCACGGCAAACCCTGGTGTGAAACTGCCTAGGCACCAGGAATAGAGGCACCTCAGGCATGAGCTCAGTGACCACAGAGCTAGGTCACGGCAAACACTGGTGTGAAACTACCTGGGCACTAGAAGTAGAGAGACCCCTCAGGCCTGAGCTCAGTGACCACAGGGTGAGGTCACGGCAAACCCTGGTGTGAAACTACCTGGGCACTAGGATTAGAGGCACCTCAGGCCTGAGCTCAGTGACCACAGGGCGAGGTCACGGCAAACCCTGGTGTGAAACTGCCTAGGCACCAGGAGTAGAGGCACCTCAGGTCTGAGCTCAGTGACCACAGAGCTAGGTCACGGCAAACCCTGGTGTGAAACTACCTGGGCACTAGAAGTAGAGAGACCCCTCAGGCCTGAGCTCAGTGACCACAGAGCGAGGTCACTGGAAACCCTGGAGTGAAACTACCTGGGCACTAGGAGTAGAGAGACCCCTCAGGCCTGAGCTCAGTGACCACAGAGCGAGGTCACGGCAAACCCTGGAGTGAAACTACTGGGCACTAGGAGTAGAGAGACCCCTCAGGCCTGAGCTTAGTGACCACAGAGCAAGGTCACAGCACACCCTGATGTGAAACTACCTGGGCACTAGGAGTAGACGGCACCTGAGGCCTGAGCTTAGTGACCACAGAGCTAGGTCACGACAAACCCTGGTGTAAAACTACCTGGGCACTAGGAGTAGAGGCACTTACGGCCTGAAATCAGTGACCACAGGGTGAGGTAACAGCAAACTCTGGTGTGAAACTACCTGGGCACTAGGAGTAGACGGCACCTCAGGCCTGAGCTCAGTGACCACAGAGTTAGGTCACGGCAAATCCTGGTGTGAATCTACCTGGGCACTAGGAGTAGAGGCACCTCAGGCCTGAGCTCAGTGACCACAGGATGAGGTCACTGCAAACCCTGGTGTAAAACTACCTGGGCACTAGGAGTAGAGAGACCCCTCAGCCCTGAGCTCAGTGACCACAGAGCGAGGTCACGGGAAACCCTGGAGTGAAACTACCTGGGCACTAGGAGTAGACGGCACCTCGGGCCTGAGCTCAGTGACCACAGAGCAAGGTCATGGCAAACCCTGGTGTGAAACTACCTGGGCACTAGGAGTAGAGGCACCTCAGGCCTGAGCTCAGTGACCACAGGGTGAGGTCACGGCAAACCCTGGTGTGAGACATCCTGGGCACTAGGAGTAGACGGCACCTCGGGCCTGAGCTCAGTGACCACAGAGCTAGGTCATGGCAAACCCTGGTGTGAAACTATCTGGGCACTAGGTGTAGAGGCACCTCAGGCCTGAGCTCAGTGACCACAGGGTGAGGTCACGGCAAACCCTGGTGGGAAACTACCTGGGCACTAGGAGTAGAGAGGCAACCTCAGGCCTGAGCTCAGTGACCAGAGGGTGAGGTCACAGCAAACCCAGGTGTTTTTTTTTTTTTTTTGGGTGAAACTATCTGGGCACTAGGTGTAGACGACACCTCAGGCCTGAGCTCAATGACCATAGGGTGAGGTCACGGCAAACCCTGGTGTGAAACATCCTGGGCACTAGGAGTAGACTGCACCTCAGGCCTGAGCTGAGTGACCACAGGGTGATTTCACGGCAAACCCTGGTGTGAAACTACCTGGACACTAGGAGTAGACGGCACCTCAGGCCTGAGCTCAGTGACCACAGGGGGAGGTCACGGCAAACCCTGGTGTGAAACATCCTGGGCACTAGGAGTAGACGGAACCTCAGGCCTGAGCTCAGTGCCCACAGAGCTAGGTCACGGCAAACCCTGGTGTGAAACTACCTGAGCACTAGGAGTAGACAGCACCTCAGGCCTGAGCTCAGTGACCACAGGGTGATTTCACGGCAAACCCTGGCGTGAAACTACCTGGGCACTAGGAGTAGACGGCACCTCAGGCCTGGGCTCAGTGACCACAGAGTTAGGTCACGGCAAACCCTGGAGTGAAACTACCTGGGCACTAGGAGTAGACGGCACCTCAGGTCTGAGGTCAGTGACCACAGGGTGAGGTCACGGCAAACCCTGGTGTAAAACTACCTGGGCACTAGGAGTAGAGGCACCTCAGGCCTGAGCTCAGTGACCACAGAGCGAGGTCACGGCAAACCCTGGTGTGAAACTAAGTGGGCACTAGGAGTAGAGGCACCTCAGGCCCGAGCTCAGTGACCACACGGTGAGGTCACGGCAAACCCTGGTGTGAAACTACCTGGGCACTAGGAGAAGACGGCACCTCAGGCCAGAGCTCAGTGACCACAGGGTGAGGTCATGGCAAACCCTGGTGTGAAACTACCTGGGCACTAGGAGTAGACGGCACCTCAGGCCCGAGCTCAGTGACCACAGGGTGAGGTCACGGCAAACCCTGGTGTGAAACTACCTGGGCACTAGGAGTAGACGGCACCTCAGGCCCGAGCTCAGTGACCACAGGGTGAGGTCATGGCAAACCCTGGTGGGAAACTACTGGGCACTAGGAGTAGACGGCACCTCAGGCCTGAGCTCAGTGACCACAGGGTGAGGTCAGGGCAAACCCTGATGTGAAACTATCTGGGCACTAGTGCTACACCACACCAGCACCCCACGACTGTGCTTAGTGACCACAAGGTCAGCTCATATGAGGTGTGAGACAACCTGGGCACTAGTGCTAAACCACAAAAGCACCCCAGGACTGTGCTCAGTGACAGCCATCGTAAGGCAACCTTAAGGTAAATTCCAACTGACGACTAACAAGAGCGCGGTCACTGGAATTATGAAGCACAAGAGGATCTAATTGTGCAGCCTATTGACAAAATTATGCTACCAGATAAGGCAAATTATCAGTCATAAACACGCAGTTCAATCACAAGCAGTAGTATTTTGTTATTTTGTAATTTTAACTATTCTTGCTTGCTGGGAAAAGTTGTGCCTCAATAGGATCCGTTTAATCCCTGGATGCTGCATCTATCAACTGAACAGTGACCGCCTCACCTTTGCAAGATGTCTGCCACCGCGAGGTACCACATATGGCATTTACAATTTACTAACTATTGAACCAGAATCACATTTTTGGTGAACTCTGCAAATGATGCGATAGATGATGGATTATGTGTAAAATGTGGCAAATTCATAATTATGCTTAAAACCCTGCAGCCGCTGCACTACCGCAGGACTTCAAGAACCCTTCAGTGTCCTAAATCGACTGAGAATCAAAAGTCATGGGCATGAGAACCCGTGAATAAAGAGCTCCAACCACCTTCTGCTCTTACTGCCAAGTCTTCCTTCCACAGAAGGGATGAATCCTGATGGCATCTGCTCACCTTTGTAAACAACTCTTGGTCAGTCTCAGATGGCAAGGACTCTTCTAGAATAACTAGATACATAGGTGTGTCGGACCTTGGGCACATAATTCAATCCTTGTTAGCAACATATCCTGAAAAATGGAATTAGCTGTACACAAAAATCCTCAATGCCTGTGGCTTCCTGGGCATGAAACTGATGGGCAGGAGAAAACGTATGGTTTCAGAGATTGACAAATAAAACATGCAAGGACCAGTGACTGGGTGCAAATGAGACAGAGCCTCTAAATCTGAACTAATTCACTATATGCATGCAATAGTAGTCCAGACTAATGATCAGGAGAGACATCCATCCGTTTGGGCGAAGCGGGCAGGATGCAGGTGTGCAAGGCCATCGCTCAGGCACTCTTCTATCATGACGAGCAACAAAATGAAGAAATAATAACTAGCACAAGACCGATGTCCATGTGCCTCCATGAAACCAGCCTAGATGCTTCTCATGCATAAGGTGCATTTAGCGACTACCTGGGACGTAGTACCCGCTGGAGTAACCACCTGCTCACAGCAGGTTAGTGGGCCTCTCCCAACCTTGAACGTCTCTGCTAGCGGAGGACACATTGTTCGAGAACTGGCCCATGACTGCAGGTCACCAGTGGGGTATGAAGGCCATCTCTGGATGTGACTGAGACCCTGATAAACTTAGCGATGAGGGGTAGGACGGCCAGCAGGAACAATCAATGACTTTGGCTAGCAGACCCTGGAGAGACCACAAAACTCAGACTATAGGATCATGACCACAGCTGCCTCATGGAGTGGGAAAAGCTTGCAGAATGCGGTAAATCTGTTTGTTTTCCTCTCAATGGTATGGGATGAGGAATGCTCCCTGGAAGGTGTCACTTGCACAATGCCGAAAAAGCTCTTCACTTAAGTACCACAGTTTTATTGGGCCTTCCAGCATCTCAGGTTGCTTCACCTGGGAGCTGCCACCCAACCTCGCCTTTGTGGGGTTCATGCGCTCCTTTCGGGTCCCCATTATGGAACTGTGTCCAGTACCAGCCCGATTTCAGCAATCACCGGGTGCTCTATTGGTTCTAGCATTTCTGCAGGACCAGTCTAGATCCACATGAGTGCTGCAGTTGTAGGGACAGTAACCTCTGAGCTGTAGTGACACTATCCTGCTTATACTCTGTGTGCTTGTAGAGTGCACTTGAAATTGCTGCATTGCCAGGACTGGGAGGTTTCCATCATGTTTATAAACTGAGGTCACAGCACTATATAAAGCCTTCTGTGCCCGCCGGCATCCCGGAAGTGACGGACATGTTGCCCGTTTCTTGCCCGCATTCGTTACTCCTGTAATGACTTGCTGCAATTAAAGTATTGGAGGGTAAGGGAAACCTCAAGGGGTCTTGTGAATAATTGAACCAATCGTAGATCACACCAGCTTTTTAAGAATCATAGCAATCCTACAAAGACTCTTAAGGGTATGCTCCTGAATTGTGGCTCCTAAATAAACATGGGAAGAAATTGCTTTCCTTTTGGACACTGAAAACCTAGATTTATTATGTTCCAACAAAAACATGGTTACCAGATGAGTCTGGTCCGGCTGAATACAATATAATAAGGAAAAATAGACTAAGGGGTTCGGGTAGTGATTTAGGGGTCATATTCAGTGAAACTGTTCCAGTGAAACACGTGAAGGTGCCACAGCCAATACGAGCAGAAACTCTTGTTTACACCAATGCTTGAGCAATATGGGACTTTATCTCCCTTCCTGGATACACTACTGATTTTAGCTCTGCATTAGCAGACTTAATTGTTTTTAACTCTTTGAAATTGAATCATCTTTGTGTGCTACAAGATTTTAATATAAAATGGGATGATGAAGGGTGTGGGGAACCTTAGAGCTGGAACGTTCCCTTTCTGCCTTAAATTTGGAGCAACTTGTGATCATGTCCACTCATGAAAAAGGATATTTAATTGAACTTTATTTTACTACTAGTAAAACTAAGTCTGCCAGCCCACCTGTGAAAATAGGTTGGTCTGGCCACTGTGGAATTCCATTTGACCCGTTCTCATCTAACCTTACACCCTCCCGTCAAAGAGTTAGATTGACAAAAGGTAGAACATGGTCTAAAATAACAAACCTTAATTTGAAGGAAGCCCTTCAAAGAATCCTCCCTCGGTTAATAGTCCATAGAGAAGTCTCCTCAAAGGTGGCTGATTTCAACAGTTTGGTCACAAAGGCACGAGACACTATTGCAGCAGTAATAGTTAAGAGGAGGTGGCCTCCATTTGCTCCTTGGTGTTCTAGTGAGCCGGCCATGTCTAAAAGATGTAAAAAAATCGAGAGGACTTGGAGAATGACTGGATCAGAGAATGATAAAACCATACATAAATCGGAGAAATAAAAAGGTATAAATGCCTGTATAAATCTGCTAAGAAAAATCACTTTGCAGATAAAATTTTAGCATCTAAAAACTCCGACAGGGAAGTGTTTAAAAAGTATCTGTTTTCAGGTGTTCTCCGGCTCCAAAATTGACAACTTACTGGATAAAACTCAGGTTGGTTTAGATACTTTCATAGCACTGCGACGACTTTTTTTTTTTTTTTTTCATCTTTATTTATTATATCAATCACAGATCATTCTATACAATCACAGAACTTTTTTCTGGAGGCAGAAAGTGAAGAGAAAGAAATGAAAAAAGAAAGAAAGAAAAAGAGAAAAGAGAAAAGAGGCATTACAAGAATGAGTAATATCATGATAGTTGATAATTCAAATGCCATTAATACACATCATTTAGAACATAATTTGTTAATATTTGCAAGTAGAAAGATGAAAAAGAAAAAAGAGGGAGGAAAAAAGAGAAAAGGCATTACGAGAACGAGAGTAATATCATGATAGTTCATAATTCAAATGCCTTTAATAGTCACCGTTTAAAATGTATTTCATTAGTATTGGGGGGGCATATATACCTGTATTTTAATATAAGTACACTGAAGAAAAAAGAAAAAAAGGGAAAATTGGACCATAAGACCGTACTGAGTAGGTGTGAATTCATATAGGTGCGACCCATTGTCAACATCCGTTTCTTTATTTATGCCATATTATAGTACTCGTAGCTATTGGTTTATTCTGCTCCTCATATTTGTGCAAATTTCCGAATAGCCCCTATCCTGAGGGAATAAAGTTTCTCTTTCTTTCGTGTTTCTCATTTTGATTGCCCATTGTGATGTTTAGGTGGATCCGATGACCACCCTTGTAACTGTGCTAGATGACGTAAGGATCTTATTGGATAAGGGCCAAAGGGTCACAACGCAGCATGGCTCCTATTGGATATTAATGATGCCATTGACAGTCTCCCACCCAATGATGATAATGAGACTAAGCGTTGAGAGAGTTAGAGGACTGCTTGTGATTGGTTCTCTTTTCATAAATTGTACCCAGACTCTTATTATTGCCACCTACTATTCCAAACAGAAAGTTCCAACATGCAGACTGCGCCAGGGCCCTACTTTAAGCCCGACATCATTCAATCTCTTTATTTCACCTTTGGCAACATTAACAGAGAAGTTTGAGCTGTTGCTAATGTCCTATGGACAGATAATAGTATCAACAGCAGAGGAACTTACTCTGGCCAGAAAGTTCCACAACTACAGGCAAGAGCTTCAAAATTGGATGAGCGCTCACGCACTTGAACTGAATGGTGATAAAATTGAACTATAGTGTTCTGGTCCCTTTTCTATGACAAAATCACCTTATTGGTGGCCCACAGATCTGGGTGCTGCACCTGTACCAGTTCCCACCGCCAAAAATTTGGGAGAGACTATTGACTCTGATTTGAGCCCGAATAAACATATCTCTGGTACCAGCGTCATGCTTTCTATATCTATAATTACTATGGAAAGCCATTTAATTAGTACCTAAGCGGACCCACCATGCGGTAGTCCAGGCATCGATATTATTGTGCTTGGACTTTTGTTAATTCCTTATATCTGGGACTTCTGCTAACCAACAAGCGAGACTGCAACGAATGCAAAACGGGCCTGCTAAGGTTATAACTGGTGTAGGAAATACGATTCTGTGTCAACTGCATTCATGGAGTTATTCTGGCTACCAATGAGCCAGAGAATACTCTTGAAAATAGCTTGCTGCATCGAGCTTTCTATCACACAGGCCCAGTTACCATCTCAGAGAAATTACAGCGACAAGTCCCAAGGAGGCCACTGAGATTGGGAGAAGCCTTACTCCTCACTACTCCCAGTTTTAAATTAAAGATTAAGGGTGGTAGAGCCTTTTCGGTACTGGCATCAAAGCTATGAAACAGGCTCCCCATTTCTCTCAGGGCTGGAAACAATCCCCGGAAACTCCGGAAAATGTAGCAGTTTAATAGGGCACAACTTATTTCACTTTTCATTCAATTAGCGCCAGGGCATCCTTTTTAGGGTACGCAGTAGCACGCTTTATAAATCATCATCTCCTAATGCTACCTTGACAGGGCCTGGGGTGTTCCATCATCAGAGTCATTGCTCTCTTACTCGCTCACCTTCTGTACCCATTAACCCCAGTATCTCACAAACAGGCCTCACCAGCTTCCGTGCCCTATGAGAGAACTGAGGGCTTTGGGCTGCAGGGAGGCGGGGAGCGGGATGCGGCTATAATGCGTAGGTTCCTAATACGACTGCTTTTGCAGAAGACTACGAGTCCTGTTAAGTGCTGATCTCAGGGGTTGAAGAAGCACCTCTAAAATAATGTTCCACGAGTTTCTTGGTCGAGTGATGCCCGGCTTGAATGCCGTCAAGTTAATCAGATTGACACAGACAGAAGAGGAGGCTGAGGCCTGAGAGAAGAGAGATCTCTTTGGTGAGTACGACAAGCGTCACCTGCACTTTCGTAACATGGGTTGGAAGGTTGATCTACTTGGAAAGTTGATCTAATTGGAAGTTGGGGGTTCAGGAGGGCACTGAAGGCATCAATATGCATTATTCAAAATGAAAAGGGCCCTATGAGGAAGGAGGACTGGATGTTTTTTTTGACAGTAATAAAGTGAAGGCTGGTCCACTGATATATCTGATGACCGAGTACTTGAGGAATTCGACGAGTGGTCCATTAGGTCTGTGCACTTGACAGAATCTGGGAGGATAACAGCCTCCACTTCCTCGGATCTCTACTCTTTGCTTTTGTGCGGATCATGGATCTCAGGGGATACGACTGATATACTGAGGATCCAACTCCTTACTTTTCCAGAGGAAAGTAAGTAAAATCTAGCAGCTTCCCAACCTACTCGTCCCACTTTCTTCCATGTCGGGATGTGCGTAGCGTCTTCACAAAGGAACCCCCCCCCCGCAGAAGTGTAGCACTCTAAGCTCAACAAAGCAGAATGTGTAGCTCAGTGATTACGTGATTTCATGCGATTCCAATTTGGCAGATAAAAGGTTCCTTATTTGTGCATCCAACAGAAAGGGAATGATGCTCCTTCAATCACAGATCAACGCTACAATCAATCAATCAATCAATCATGTCACTTATAAAGCGCACTACATACCCGCGAGGGTCTCAAGGCGCTGGGGGAAGAGGGGGGTGGTGCTGCTACTGATCGAAGAGCCAGGTCTTGAGGAGTCTTCTGAAGGCCAGCAGGTCTTGGGTCTGTCGGAGGTTGATGGGGAGGGTGTTCCAGGTCTTGGCGGCGAGGTGGGAGAAGGATCTGCCGCCGGCGGTCGTTTTCCGGATGCGGGGGACTGTGGCGAGGGCGAGGCTGGTCGAGCAGAGCTGGCGGGTGGGGGTGTAGAAGCTGAGTCGTCTGTTGAGGTAGGCTGGTCCGGAGTTGTGGAGTGCTTTGTGTGCGTGGGTGAGGAGCTTGAAGGTTATCCTCTTGTTGACAGGGAGCCAGTGCAGGTCTCTCAGGTGGGGTGTGATGTGGCTGCATCGGGGGATGTCGAGGATAAGACGTGCAGAGGCGTTCTGGATGCGTTGCAGCCGTCTCAGGAGCTTAGCCGTCGTTCCTGCGTAGAGGGCGTTTCCGTAGTCCAGCCTGCTGGTGACGAGGGCCTGGGTGACTGTTTTTCTTGTTTCGGTGGGGATCCACTTGAAGATCCTGCGGAGCATTCGGAGGATGTTGAAGCAGGATGAGGAAACGGCGTTGACCTGCTTAGTCATGGAGAGGGTGGGGTAGAGGATGACCCCTAGGTTGCGTACGTGGTCGGTGGGTGGCGGGGCTGTTCCCAGTGATGTTGGCCACCAGGAGTCGTCCCAGGCTGAAGGGTTGGAACCAAGGATGAGGACCTCCGTCTTGTCCGAGTTCAGCTTCAGGCGGCTGGTCCTCATCCATTCGGCGACGGCCTTCATTCCTTCGTGGAGGTGGGCTTTGGCGGTGTGAGGGTCTTTGGTGAGGGAGAGGATCAGCTGGGTGTCGTCGGCGTAGGAGATGATGTTGAGGTTGTGCTGTCGGGCGACGTGGGCGAGGGGTGCCATGTAGATGTTGAACAGCGTTGGGCTGAGGGAGGAGCCTTGGGGTACGCCGCAGATCTTGGTGGCCTTGGATCGGAAGGGGGCGCGGCGGACGCTTTGTGTTCTGCCGGAAAGGAAGGATGTGGTCCAGTCCAGGGCCTTCTCTTGGATCCCGGCGTCGTGAAGGCGTGTTCGTAGTGTGTGGTGGCAGACCGTGTCGAAGGCGGCTGATAGGTCCAGGAGGATGAGGGCTGCTGTTTCTCCGTTGTCTAGCAGGGTCCTGATGTCATCGGTGGCGGCGATGAGGGCGGTTTCGGTGCTGTGGTTGCTGCGGAAGCCGGACTGGGAAGGGTCCAGGATGTTGTTCTCCTCGAGGTAGCGGGTCAGTTGTTTGTTGACGATTTTCTCGGTGACCTTCGCGGGGAACGGGAGCAGAGAGATGGGTCGGAAGTTCTTGAGGTCCTTGGGGTCTGCCTTGGGTTTCTTGAGTAAGGCGGTGATCTTGGCGTGCTTCCAGCTTTCCGGGAAGGTTGCTGTCTCGAAGGAGATGTTGATTATTTTCCGGAGATGGGGCGCGATGGCTGTACTGGCTTTGTTGAAGATATGGTGAGGGCACGGGTCTAGCGGTGAACCGGAGTGGATGGTGTTCATGATCTCGCTGGTGTCCTAGTCGTTGATGTTGGTCCAGGACAGCAGGCGGTTGGTGGTTGTGGGGGCAGTGGTCTCGGTGGTTGCCGGGGCGGTCGTGGTGTTGAAGCTGTCGTGGATGTCGGCGATTTTGCGGTGGAAGAAGGTGGCCAGTGAGTCGCACAGGTCTCGCGACGGCTGGATGTCGTTGGTGTTGGAGCTGGGGTTGGAGAGTTCCTTCACGATGTTGAAGAGCTCTTTGCTGTTGTGTGCGTTGTTGTCTAGGCGGTCTTTGAGTGAGGCCCTTTTGGCGGATCTGATGAGGTGATGGTGACTGCGGGTGGCGCTCTTGTGGGCGGCGTAGCTGTCCGCTGTCCGTTCGTGGAGCCAGATCATCTCCAGTTTTCGGCATGTTCGTTTGGAGGCCTGGAGGTCTTTGGTGAACCAGGTGGCTTTCTTGCTGGTGTGGCTGTTGGGCGGATTCTTGAGCGGGGCGAGGGTGTTGGCGCAGTCGTCGATCCACTGTCTGAGGTTGCGGGCGGCGGTGTCGGGGTCGGAGGGTTCGGCGGATGGGCTCAGGGCGAGGGTTGTGGTTAGCTGGTCTTCCGTGACTCTGCTCCAGCAGCGGCGAGGCATTTGTTCGGTGCGGTGGTGCGTGGTGGGCTTCCTGTAGGTGAAGTGGATGCAGTGGTGGTCAGTCCAGTGGGGTTCGGAGGTGTGGTTGAAGGAGACGTGTGGGCTTGCGGAAAAGATGGAGTCTAGCGTGTGGCCGGCGGCGTGGGTGGGTGTAGTCACGAGCTGTCTGAGTCCGAGGGTGGCGAGGTTGTCGATCAGGGTGGTGGAGTTGGTGTCCTTGTTGTTCTCGAGGTGGAAGTTCAGGTCCCCGAGGAGGATGTAGTCCGTGGAGGCGATGGCGTGTGTGCTGACGAAGTCAGCGATGGAATCGCTGAACTGTGGTCGGGGTCCGGGGGGTCTGTAGATGAGGGTTCCTCTGAGGGTGGTGTTGGGATCGGTGTGGATCTGGAAGTGCATGTGTTCGGGCGGTGCTGAGGGTGTCGTCGGTGTTGGTTGAGACTCTGAGGGTGTTCCTGTGGACGATGGCGATGCCTCCTCCGACTCCGTTGGTGCGGTCCCTGCGGGTGATCTTGTATCCGTCCGGGATGGCAATGGCTATGTCGGGGGCTGAAGCGGGATTCAGCCAGGTCTCCGTCAGGAATGCGACGTCTGGGGAGGTTGAGTCGAGAAGGTCCCAGAGTTCGATGGCGTGTTTGCGGGCGGAGCGGGTGTTGAGGAGGATGCATCTGAGGTAGTTGGGTTCTTTCCTGGGCGGTGGTTTGGCGGGGCGGCTGCTGGCGAAGCTGCAGTTCCGGCAGGTGAAGGGCCCTTGGGTGCGCTTCGGGGTGGCCTGGTAGCAGGCGTGATCTTTTCCGGGGTTGAGTGCGTGGAGGGTGCTGGCGTCGTATCGGCGTCTGTTGATGTGGCGGGCGCGGGGGATGCCCGGACCAGGGGGTATGGCGCTGGGCGCGGTCACGGCGCGGACGGGCGCAGACGGGCTTGCCTTAGGCGCGCCTTCGGCGCGCCAGCGGCCGCCATAAATGGGGAGGTGGGAGGGAGGAGCAGGGAATGGGGCAGCGAATGGGCAGTGAGGGGGCGGGGCCGCAGGTGCGCAGCGGCGGGAAACAGGCACAGAAGGGCCTACATGAAAAGCCGCTTTGTTTCTGAAAGAATGCATTTCACAAACAATACAGAACATGAAATACCAAGCAGCTTTTCCAAAGTTGCTGGTAGAAAGGAGGGAAACCGGCTCCTACACTTGGCCAATTTAGTGGCAATTCATTTTGAAACTTTAATTAGCAATCGTACAGTTAAAAAAAAAAAAAAAAAAAGGACTTCTCATTCGTCAAACCCAATCCTTCTCCAAACAAGGAACAATCCTCTTCCTAATATTTCACCCCATGAACCAAGCCAACAGATTACGAGGTGTCTTTCTCGCTGCTACAATGGACACCCTTAAGCATTGGCGCTACACCCGAGAGGGGGTCCGTACACGACCAGTGGTCTGCACTCAGCGCGTTCAAAGGACTTTGCAAATGTCCAGGGGGTTGGGAAGCCAACTTGGAATACACTATCGGCTGAACATGCAGCAAAGAATACTGTGGAAGTAAGATAAGCTCAATTCCTCACAACCAATAGTGGAAAAACACCATATTTTTACACTATCCCCAAGGTGCACAAAAACAAAGTGCCGCCACCCGGTCGACCCATAGTGTCGGGGATCGGGTCAGTACTTGAACCTCTCTCACAATTCTGTGACTTTTTTCTACAACCACTGGTTAAAGCCACTTCTACCTACTTACAAGATACAAAAGATCTATTGGGCCAAATAAAGGATTTACCGTTCAATCCCAACACGTCCTTTATGGTAAGCCTTGATGTTGAAAGACTCTACACCAGTTTACCTCAGGATGACACGCTGAGAGTACTGAAATCCACCTAGAACGAAGGTATCTGGGAGTATGTTACTCCCAAATCTTTTATCCTTGATTGTGCAAAACTTGCACTAAAAGAAAATTATTTTGAATACGAAGGCCAATTGTACCTACAAACGTACGGAACATCGATGGGCAGTACCTTCGCTCCAAGTGTGGCAGGACTTTATGTTTTCAATTTTGAAAAACATATCTATTCCATCCAGGCACCTTACTGTCACATCACATTCGCTTTTACAAAAGGTACATCGACGATGTATTCCTAATTTGGGAAGGATCAGAAGTATCCCTTAATGATTTCCTCATTTGGATCAATGGGTGTGACTCTAATTTAAGATTTACCAGCACCATCAGCAGGAAGAGCATCACATTCTTAGACTTAGACATCACCCATGTTAATGGAGGATTAGAAACAAAAACTCATTTCAAAGAGACGGCGAGAAACTCGCTGCTCCATTACACCAGTTTTTACCCTCGAACTTTAAGAGAAAACTTGCCTTATGGACAATATCTGAGGCTACGTAGAAACTGCAGTAACGTAGAAGATTTTAAACACCAAGCTCAAAAGCTAACTAAGAAATTACAACAACGTGGGTACCCCAACAGGATTACGACTAAAGCGTTGAAGAGAGCACGCAATCAAAATAGAGAGCCTATTGGAAAGCACACCGAAGGAGGCAACCACAACACCACTGACCTGTGTGACCACATATAATCCTGTCTCATGCCAAGTGGCTAAAATTGTCCAGAAGCACTGGCAAATCCTTAATACTGGCAACCATCTCTGGGAAAAACCCATGTTTTCCTACAAAAGAGGTAGAAGTCTAAAAGACAGCTTAGTTCACACAAGACCACAAGAAGTGATGTCGTCAACAAACACCATACATAATGCATGGGGCCTTCCAAAGGTCACCGGACACTATCCTTGCGGTGACTGCAGCGTTTGCCATTTAACAAAATCATCAAAAACTCTTAACCTGGAACCAGGGAAAATATGGCAAATCCGCACACATACTAATTGTAACACAGACAATGCTATTTACCTTATTACATGTCCATGTGGCCTTAGGTATGTGGGTATGACAAGTCGCAAAGTAAAGACAAGAATATGTGAACATAGAAGCACGATTCGGTGTAAAAGAAATACCACACGAATGACAAACCACTTTCTGGAAGCAGATCACACCACTAACGATATGGAGTGGGTTATAATTGAACATCTGAAAATGAGGAGTGGGAACATCCAGCAACAACTATTAGACAAAGAACAACGATGGATTTATCGGTTATCTACCCATCTCAGCGGTCTGAACGACAATATTCCGTGGAATAGTCTCAGTAGATAGACAATATAGAGGGTACTACATGGAGTCAATAGTGTCTTTTGAAATGCTTCAGTCTAACCATTGACATCCCTTGGACTTTCAAACTCCTAAGCATATCAGCCCCTTCCCCCTTAAAATGTACATAGAAATCTTGAAGGGATTCAAGCACATTTAAACTGCACGGAGGTGTCATATTGGTAATAATAAAGGTGCTCACTAAATTCATTGCACAGCATTTGATAACCGCACCTGTCATAGTGGCACTTTATTGACTCTGCGCTTAATTTTCCATTTCCTATTAAGCTCCCACCAGATGTACACTTTTTTGATATGGCCTTTATTTCTATACACAAGTTTTTGGCTTTATTTATAGGCAGCATTCCCCCTTTTTCGCCCGCTCCACGATAGTAGTCATCGTTTCCATCTTTACGGAGTGATTCGTGCACTTACGCTTTTACGTGGTGCACGTCTTTTTGATGTTCCTGCCCGCCATGTGCTACACGCCCACTGCTGGTTAGCGCTACAGTCTATTGCACGCAGGCGTTTCCAATTAGTTACCAGTTCTCCCGCCCTGCCACGGCTTTTATATCTGCGCCTTCCAGTCCCTCGAGATTATCTCGTTCCAGCGGACGCCGCAGTAGGTTTAGACGCGGGGGAGCACCGAGACCAAGTAAGATCTTTCCTCACAGATCCCTAAAGTGGCTACACAAACTAGCCTTTCACTCTTGCTCCAGACATTTAGTTCACCGATTCTTCTTCTTTTTAAATCCTTCCTTTAGAGCACCAAGTAGGAGCCCCTCCCGCCCTGGATTCGTATGGCCATGGAAATACCATGATTCACGTAAATACTATGTTACTATGATCAGTGCGTAATGAGCAGGTCTTTTGCTTAAAATTTAGCATTACGACATTTCTTTTATCATGTTAATTTCAAGAAGTTTTCATTATACGCTACCAAGCCCAGCGCGACGCTCTCTTCGAGCACTCCACCTCAGCATGCCCACTGCTCTTGACCACAAGCATGCTAGGACATTTAGTGAATATACATCGCTTTTTCACTGCTGCATGTGAATTTCGATGTAGCATGAACAGATGACCTACCGCTCACACCGCAAGCATGGTCACCATTATTGCGAGTATGCATTGTTTGTATGCATGGTTTTCCACGCATGAGTGACACTGAATGTTTATCAATACGATTGTGTCAATAATCAACAACCAATCAAACAATTTTTATATGTTATGTCGTTTTGTCTTGTTGATTTCTTTCCCTACAGGAATTTTACCACAGATGGAACGTTATTCTTGGTTAGTCCATCTACGCATGATAAACACGCTGTAGCAAGTGTGTAAAAATGCTTAATATAAGTGGTTTAATTTTTACCACTCACTTTCGCACTTTATTCACCACATAATGAGGTCCTGAAGAAAGCTCCACTAATTTTTCTTGGAGAGCTGAAACATGTTGACCTATTGATAATTCAGACACCTACTGGCAGTTCTGATATATTATCTACTTCACCTTGTTTTTAATATACCCTGGGCCACTGGGAATAAAAGATTGTATAGTGAGTTTCCCAGAGGTAATTTTTTTAAAGTCACCACATTCACAACGCCATCACACACCAAAAACCTGCTCCACTGTAATCAGGTGTTGAAGCACAGTTGGGTAGCACTCGGCTACCCGACTGGGAACCCAATGATGAAGCATGACACCAACCAGGTTGGTGTGTGAGGGTTCTTTTAAACTATTCCTGTGGTGTCAGACACTATTCAGGTTATCCAGTCACTCTTTTGTGGCCCGTCTCAGTTGTTTTTTCGAATATTACTTTGGGACAAGGAGGGCACACTCATCGTCCTGACTCTCTCTTTTGGTTTTTGAAGTAAGATAACTAACTGAGAGAAACTCCTTTAGACAAAAAGGTCTTGAGAAAACCACTGAACCTGCGGGGATATTCTTAGCTCTCAAAAACAAAAAAAAAGTACACCACATTTAACTGATTTAACTGCCCCCCAAATATGGTAAAATTACTAAGGGTTGGTGTTCTCTCGGCCTCCAAAGAGAAGAGGCGAAAGCCCAATAACAAATCATTTGTTAAATCAGACTGCTGTACCTCGGCACTCCCAATATTGTATCTATTTTGAATGCATCATTCTTGTGAACAACGTAGGCAGCTCAAATCACAGGAGAAACTGTTTTGCACTTGAGTAGACTTATATTTAATAGTTCACACACATTAGCATATAAAAGTGCACGCGTTGTCAATGATTATACATTAATCATAAAATGTTTGGACATGCGAATCAGTACAGCCTTTGGGAGAAAAGAACGAGCCAACAGCCGACACGTGTTTCGTTACATCCGTAACTTTTTCAAGGCTTGAACGAGGTAGATATGTAGGTCCTTCACAAGTTGGCGAGTAATAAGAGAAGCTCAAAGATATATATGAGCTCTCTCCTGAAAGTCCTAGAAAGTGCCCCGGTCAAAGCTTGATGTCTGGTGATGATACTTAACGTACCCGACGTGTTTGACTTTCCAAGAAGTAAGCGGTTTCGTAGATAAATATTGCTCGGTTTATCGATCAGCAATGGGGAAAAAAAGGGTCCAGGAAGTGGGTTTGTCCTGCTAATATGTAGATGTCCGTCCTGTAATGGTATTACGCAGACCAGAGGAGATTACAGGATCCAGGCACTGAAGGACTGTGTCAGAAGGGCATATCATAGCCCTAAAAAGGCCATTATGGGATACCACTTGTGACAAGCGATTCAATACCATTACAGGATGGACTCTTCTCTTATTACTCGCCAACTTGTGAAGGACCTACATATCTACCTCGTTCAAGCCTTGAAAAAGTTACGGATGTAACGAAACACATGTCGGCTGTTGGCTCGTTCTTTTCACCCAAAGGCTGTACTGATTCGCATGTTCAAACATTTTATGATTAATGTTTAACCATTGACAACGCGTGCACTTTTATATGCTGTGTGTGAACTATTAAATATGTCTACACGAGTGCAAAACAGTTTCTCCTGTGATTTGAGCTGCCTACGTTGTTCACAAGAATGATGCATTCAAAATAGATACAATATTGGGAGTGCCGAGGTACAGTAGTCTGATTTAACTAACATGAGGATCTGGCTAGATGCTCGTGCACCAATACCCTAGGTAGTGGGGTGTTTTGTTACCTTGATTGGCACCAAGACCTAAGGTCAATAGAATTATTAATAGTACTACATCACCCACATCAATAGTTACTGTTTTTGAGGTGCAACTTCCTATGCCACCACTACCCTCTGTTTATATAACAAATCATTTGTATTCAGACCCCAAGCAGAGTGTTCCTTAAGCTGCTGCTGAAGATGCGAGGTCAGCGAGACGATGGCAAACTTAAGAAAGAGAACCACTGTTACAAAGCCCAAGTCATTCCCCACTAAACTGTGACAGTGCCAAGCACTGCCATACCTGAAACATGAACAGGTGGTGGACGGACATCTCCGCTGGTACATCCAGTGTTTGCAAGGAAAGGGCGCGCCAAAGATGGACCTTCTGGCTTCATGGTCATTACAAGGTCGTCATACCTGGCTTTAGGGTAGTTCAGGGCGTCCACATCTTTGCAACAAAACACTGCAAGTATTTTTTTTTTTTTAAATTATGAAGTAGAGGTTTATCTTTCTGAGTAAGTTTCATTCAGGTGGGTCACAGTAGTAGACTCCATTGGGAAATTAGGCATGGTTGTTGTTTGAGAGGAACACATCTGGCTCCCAGTTGGCAATGGTTTGTTCATGGTTTTAGATGTGTTTCTCCATTTCCAACAACAGATTTCTATGGTCCAAGGGCAAAGGACTGTACAGACATTTTACCTGGATGCTTGCATACCGACAGGTATGGCCAATAACTAGTAAAGATTGTATGACAGAACCATGCATGACTTTACAACGCGAGCAATACAACAAACACGTCGTTACCATGCATTCCTTTAGCACACAAGTCATTACAACAACTTGCCTTAGTGAAGCTCTGGACTTGGAATAGTATAATTTACAACTCCAACTCCAGTCTGTGTATAAGTAGGGAAGGAGTTGGACTTAAAACCCAACACCAGTCCAACATGTCCCCTATGACAAGTTGTTGTAATGACTTGCGTGCTAAAGGAACGCAAGGTAACGAAGTGTTCGTTGTAGTGTCCGCGTTGTAAAGGCACTGCATGGTAAAGGCTGTTCCCCTCTAGTAAAGAAGGTTTATAGCATGGATCAAGAGCCTGGCACAGTAATCTGTCAAAGCATGACAGAAAAAGGCACAGAAGGTGCTTAAGCGATACAGTAGCTAAAAGGGTAAAAGAGGGGTCAAGGATGCACCTAGAGGTCATCTTTATTTTTACATTTAAACAAACTGCTGCTTGGAAAACTGACGTGAAGGACAAACTCAGACACAATCTTTCGACCTACTAAAGTTCACTCGCACCTGCGGGTTCCGGGGCTTGTATGGAGAGCTGCTTTCCAGGTCAGCCAGGATACTGGTCAGGGAGTCTATCTCTGCGTCCAAGCTCGACCGCCGCTCTTCGATCGTCTTGACGCCAGGATTCACCTAGGAGTAGAACCAATCACAAAATGTTAGACAATCACATCCATTTACTTTCCTAATCTGCAAATTGGAGATATTTGACTAATTGCAGGTACTAGCTATAACTTAGCCAAATCAGTTAATAAATTGGTTCTAAATACTAATAAGCAACTGTTGGTGCCCTTGGGGCAAAGCAACTGGTCAGGTTAAATCAAAGACAAGTTCAAATGCAGTTGAGTTCAGGATAAACTCCCTCACATGCACTGAGGTTAATAACTTGCACGAATGGGTCAAATGCCACAACTTTAAACTCTGGGTGCATAAAGGCTCAAGAGGTGGCACACTGGAGGGCTCCATGGGGCAGAACACGGGCACCAAGAGGGGTTTGTGCCAGTGGGTGAGTGCAGGTTTGGGGAAAGCCACCTTTGGTGGAGATTGTGGAAAGTGACTGAATTTGTGAAGCAAAGTCTATGACACATTGGGCTTAAGCCAGTAGTGTGAGTTGGGCCCCCAAACAGTGCACTTCCATATGCAGGGCCAAGAGGCTGGGAATAGAATGACACTTGGGAATGAGAGGTAAGAGGACACGTCCGGGTGCGTGTGTTTGACCTTACGATAAGGGTGCACAGAGGTGCGCATCATGTCTAACACACAGATGTTGGAAAGATCCGGGACCAGTGGCAATGTCCCGTTAGTCTAGACAGGGGTGGAGAGCTCTTCTGCACCACATGGCGCAGAGATGCATCACAGCAACAGCACTGGACCCACCACAAAATGGCTGCAGGCAGCACGGCGAGGGATGGAGCTACTTCACACTCATCCAGCAGTGTTTTCAAATACCCCTGTTCAGGGAATGTTGAGGAGAACCTATTTCGAACATAATTAGGGCTCCCAGTTTTATATTGATTTTTTTTACATTTCCATCTGTATTTATCCATATTTATTTTTTGCTAATTTTATCTGCATTTAGCCATATTTTTGGGGGGTTTGGAGAAATAAATGAAGCTGAAACTGGTATATTTCCACATTTAATCAATAAATATGACTGGTGCTTGCATGCCTGCCGGGCTTCAGTGATATAAACACTAGCAGAAGATAAATCAATGCACTTCTATGAAAATATGCTGATTTCAGTATCAACCTTGTGCATATCTACTGCTTTTTAAGCCTCTTTACTAAAAGTACTTTCTTTTTTAACCCCATTACACATCAATCCACACAGCTATTATTCTGGCAGTCATGGCCTAGAGCCTTTAGAATCACTCAAAAAGCACCCAATTTCCATTTGTATCCACATTTACAAATAAATACAGACAAGCCAATAAATGGTTTTCCGTCTGTATTTATCTGTAAAAATCAGTAAAAACGGAAAACAGGGAGCCTTAAACATAATTAGGATCATGGATTTGGAGATCTGGATGACTGATTCCCCGTTCCTTAGGTCACCTTCTTATCCAGTTCGGCCCACAATCGGTGTGTGAAGGTGTCACAAGGAAGGCCTGTCTCCTGCCCCCAGCGACGGGGCCATCATTCTTTCTAAAAGCAGGGGCTAGAAGCGTGCCCTTCGTGTGGCGGTTTGTTTTTCCGTCAGTTTAAAATACCAAGGCTGTGGTGACAGGGCACGGTGGTAAGGTGCCAGCCACTGCAGGTCATTCCGCCTTCTACTGAGCAAGGTCAAACTTAGCCGAGGTCTAGCAGCTGCTTGGGACGGTTTAGGTTACAAAGTTTGCTCATAATCACTCATTTAAAACTATTTTAGGAACGTCGGGCAGGCGCCTTTTGGAAACTCATCGCTGATGCTTGCGAACTAGATGTGTGATCCTAGGCACCTCTCACAGGCTTCCTTGCAGCGGCTGGGGAAACTGAGGGCGTCACTCTTCAGTGATGAGCCCTAAAGCGAGAAGCTGCACCTCTCAGCGTCTGAGGCAGCGCTCTTCAAACTTAATGCCACGCCCCTCCAGTAAAAAAAATAAAATTAAAGTATCGGCGCCCCCCTTCAAATTATTCACAATTATTCTAGACTTATTTATTGTATTGTATTGTAATGGCATTTATATAGAGCTTACTACCCCTGACGAGGCGTCAAAGCGCTTTTTTGGCATGTAGCACGCTACTCCGGAACCCATAAATGATTAGTGGTGAACTAGTATAGTGAAAATGTGAAAGCAATTTGAGTGGTGGATATGTTAGTCAGATATTTGGATTGAGAAGAATAGTGGAGGGATAGAAGAGGGAAAAAGGTTTGCCCCCGCAAGCCCCCCTTTTCCCCCGGGGGCCCCAATGGGGTAATGAAAGTTGAGGGGGGGCCCCCTGCAAGGTACATGGAGGGGCCCCCGCTCCTGACTTAATGGACAAGTTACTTACCTTCGGTAACGATATATCTGTAAGAAACATTAGTAGTGATAGATTCCTTACCTTAGAATATCCCCAGGCGTCAGACGATCCGGAAAGTTTTCGTCAGCAGTACCCCTGCGCGTCGATAGGTGGCGTCGTGCGGCTCAGAGTCAGTCGTTGGCGTCGTGGTCGCTGAGATGACGTTGCGGGCGCTACTTAGACGCCGCCCACGCGCGCTGACGTCAGTTCTTTCTTTTTCCGCGCCAGCAAGCGCAGATCCGGGAAGAGCAGGAACCCCCAGTCAATTTTTGACTGACTTTGAGACTTTTGTCTCCATTTTTTCATCGAGTCTTCGACTCCTAAGGTGCAGATAGGATGCCCGGTTTCAAGTCCTGCAGGGATTGTCACCGCATGATGTCGGTCAAGGACCCGCACCGTGTGTGTCTTTTCTGCCTGGGGCACAACCACGACCCCAAGTCGTGCTCCGACTGCCGGGCCATGGCGCCGAAGACTTTGCGGGAGCGGTCCCAAAAGTTGCTGGAAGCCCGGCAGTCGGCTCCGCGCCGTTCCAGGTCCCGGTCCAGAGGGAGGTCGAGGGACCGTGCGCGGAGTCATCACCATTCGTCGGGATCCAAGTCTTCGCACTCGGGGTCAGGTAAGGCGAAGCACAAGAAGTCGAGGAAACGTCATCGTTCTCCGACTTCCCCTCGCCGGTCGCGCGAATCGGCTGAGGGTATGGGTGGTGCCACCCCCCCAGCTCTGGCGCAGTCCATGGAGTCGCCGCCCGACTACCCGCCCTTCCCGGGGTTGTCGGCGTCTCCGGCCCAGATACAGGTGTTCCTTTCGGCCATGGCTCGCCTCTTTGGGCTGTTGGGTCCCGCCGGTGCGCCTTCGGGCCCCGCGGTCCCGCATGGGTGTCCTCGCGTTTCCTCGCCGGCAGCTCCGGCCACGGCACCGCAGGACACCCTTGGATCCAGGCCTGGATCCCGGTCGACGCCGGTTGACCTCGTTACGCCTCCACCGACGTCGACCCCACTGGCACCGATCCTGACGCTGTGTGCGGTTAAGATAAAATGAGAGCGCACGTTTTGGGTCCAGACTGTGGAGCCTCTCTTCCTCTCTGATAGGATGCGGAGGCGGAAAGAAGGTGGGCAAGGTAATAGTCTGCCCAATGTGAAAGGCCGTAACCACTTTTGGCAAAAAGGAAGGACGGGGCCTGAGCACAACCTTGTCCGGATGGACTGAAAGGAAAGGAGGCTTACAAGAAAGAGCCTGGAGCTCACTCACCCGCCTAGCGGAGGTGATGGCCACCAGGAAGGCAGTCTTCAATGTCAAGAGACGAAGAGGACAGTTATGAAGAGGCTCAAAGGGAGCACACATCAAATATGTCAAAACCAGATTCAAGTCCCACTGAGGCATCACGAAAGGAATAGGAGGAAAAAGGTGTGTAATGCCTTTAAGAAATCTATTTACAACAGGGGACTTGAAAAGAGAGGGCTGATCAGGGAGCCTGAGAAAGGCCGAAATAGCAGAAAGGTAGCCCTTGATAGTGCCCAGAGCAGAGCCCTGCTGAGCCAAAGAAAGAAGGAACAGTAGTACTTCAGAAAGGGGATCCACAGCCTTTGCTGTGCACCATGCCACAAATTTGTTCCACCTGCAGGCGTATACCACTTTAGTGGAGGGACGCCTGGCTGCCAGAATAACGTCACAAACTTCAGGAGGCAAGTCGAAGGGAATCAACTGCCGCCGCTCAATCTCCAGGCAAAGAGGTGGAGGCTGGACAGGTTCGGGTGGAGGACCGTCCCCTGCTGCTGCGACAGAAGATCCTCCGAAGAGGCAGTCGGATCGGGGGATCGATGCTCATACTGAGTAGCTCGGGATACCATACTCTTCGAGCCCAGTCTGGAGCCACAAGAATGACTTGGGCCCGGTCGCGTCTGATCTTCTTCAGCACTCTGGGCAGAAGTGGTATAGGCGGAAAGGCGTACAACAGACCGCAACTCCACTCGCGACGAAAAGCGTCGCCAAGCGAGTGCCGCCTTGGAAATTCCAACGCGCAGAACTGATGACATTGCGCGTTCTCTTCGGTGGCGAATAGATCTAACCAAGGCTCTCCCCACTGCTGAAAGAGACCTTGCGCCACCTCCGAGTGAAGACGCCATTCGTGATCGAGCATGCACCTGCGGCTGAGTTCGTCCGCCCTGGCGTTCAGAGAACCTGCCAGGTGTTGAACCACCAGGGACATGCCCTGATGTTCCAGCCATGTCCAGAGACGCAGAGCCTCCTGACAGAGGGTCCACGACCCCACCCCGCCTTGTTTGTTGCAGCACCACATGGCAGTGGTGTTGTCTGTGAACACCTGCACCACTCTCCCCTTGACAGAGGGAAGGAATGTCTTTAGTGCAAGCCTGAACGCCCGCAGCTCCAAAAGGTTGATATGGAGCCGGGACTCCGCCAGAGACCAGAGGCCTCTGATTTCCGCCTCTCCCATGTGGCCGCCCCATCCCAGGAGGGACGCATCCGTCACCACTGTGAACTCCGGTTGGGGAAGGGAGAGGGATCTGCCGTCGACCCAATGCCGGTTCGTGAGCCACCACTGCAATTGTCGAGCAGTGCCCTCCGAGATCTGGACGTGATCGGACAGGTTTCTCTGATGCTGCGCCCACTGGAACTTCAGGCCCCACTGCAGAGCCTGCATATGCCACCTGGCATGATTGACCAGCAGGATGCAGGAGGCTATGAGGCCCAGCAGCCTCAGAGTCACTCTGACCGAAACCCGGGACAAGGGCTGAAAGATGGGAATCAGAGCCCGAAAATCCCGGACCCGCTGTTCGGGAGGATAGACCCGAAACTGCGCCGTGTCCAGAACCGCTCCGATAAAGAGGAGCTTCTGGGAGGGAATCAGGTGCGACTTCGGCACATTGATGGAGAACCGCTGCAAGTTCAGGAGGTCGGCCGTAGTCTGGAGGTGGGAGACGACTGTCTGGGGCGAGCCCGCATTCAACAACCAATCGTCGAGATAGGGGAAGACAGACCCCTGATCTGCGCAGATGAGCTGCGACCACCGCCATCACCTTGGTGAACACCCGAGGGGCGCTGGTAAGGCCAAAGGGGAGCACAGTAAACTGAAAGTGCTCGTGGCCTACCGTGAACCGTAGGTAACGCCGGTGGGCTGGCAGGACGGGGATGGGGAAATAGGCGTCCTGCAAGTCCAGCGCCACCATCCAGTCTTGTGGGTCGAGAGCAGACAAGACCTGAGCTAGAGTGAGCATCTTGAACTTCTCTTTGCGGAGGAAGCGATTGACGTTCCGGAGGTCTAAAATAGGACGCAGGCCTTTGTCCTTCTTGGGCACCACAAAGTAGTGGGAATAACAACCACGACCTACTTCGTGCATCGGAACGCGCTCGATGGCCCCCTTGGCCAAGAGGGCCGCAACTTCCTGCTGAAGAAGCACCAAGTGATCCCCCGACATGCGGTGGTATTGAGGTGGCATGGCTGGGGGTAGTCTCGAAGGGGAGGGAGTAGCCCCTCCGGACTATCTCTAAAACCCACCTGTCCGAAGTGATGGTGCGCCAGTGGGGGAGGTGATGGCTGAGCCTGCCGCCCACTGGCGTTTGATGGGCCTGAAAGTTCGGACTAGGAAGGTTTGGAGGCAATGGTGGCCGGGGTGGTGGTGGACTGACCCGCCCGCTGGCCCCTTTGTCCGCCACGGCAGAACCCGCGTCCGTGCTGGGATGATTGCTGCGCCGGCCTGTGGCTCTGTTGCGAACGCTGCGGGGCGCCCCTTCCTGTGCCACGAAAGGAGCGAAAAGCGGAAGGTGGAGGACGGCAGACTGCCGAGAGTCCCAAGGACTTGGCCGTAGCCCGTGAGTCCTTAAACCTCTCCAACGCGCTGTCCGCTTTGTCGCTGAAGAGGCGACGGCCATCAAAGGGCATGTCCATAAGGGTGTTTTGGACATCCCCCGAAAATCCAGTGGTTCTCAACCAGGCGTGACAGCGAACCGCCACCGTCGTTGCAATGGATCTGCCCAGTGAGTCGGCGGTGTCTAGACCACAACGGATCATGAACTTTGCTGCGTCTCTCCCCTCTGCAACAGCCTGGGCGAGAGCAGGCCGGGCCTCCTCCGGACACTGGGGCAGCACGTTCGCCACTGTATCCCACAGAGAGTGGGAATAACGGCCCAAGAGGCATGCGGTGTTCACGGACCGCAGCGCAGAGCTGGAAGAGAAAATCTTCTTCCCAAACTGATCCAGCTTCTTGGATTCCCTATCCGATGGTGCGGAAGTGAAGGCGGTTGGGGAAGCAGAGGCTTGGACAACCAAGCTCTCGGGAGTGGGGTGTTGGGAGAGGAAAATGGGGTCGCCCGGAGCCGGGCGATGGCGTCGGGCCACGTTCCTATCCACAGGAGCCCCTGTGGTGGGCCTGGACCAAGTGCCCAAAAGAACGTCAGAGAGGGCCTCATTGAAAGGAAGCAGCAGCTCCGCAGAAATAGCTGCTGGCTGAAGCACCTCTGTCAGGAGGTTAGTCCTGACGGCCACAGTAGGGAGCTCGAGGTGTAGGGCCTCGGCAGCCCTATGCAACACCACTGCATAACTGGCGCCCTCCTCCGTAGCCACGGTAGGAGGAGACCGCATGCCAAGGTCTGGTGAGGTATCCAGACCACTGGCATCCCCCAATTCCTCAGCCCAGTCCTGTTCAGACTCGCAGGCTGCAGCGAGAGGGTCCTCAGACCCCTCCCACTCCTCCCCTTGCTCCTCAGGCTGTTCAACAGGCCGAAAATAAGGAGCAGGGACATGGGGATAGAAATCCCCAATCAGGGTCGAGAACGGCATCGGTCGACGCCGGCTCAGCGCCGTGTCCACCTCGGGGCTGAAACTGAGGTCGACGTCATCCCGAGGAGCGGGCGGCGTCAGGATCGGTGCCAGTGGGGTCGGTGGAGGCGTAACGAGGTCAACCGGCGTCGACCGGGATCCAGGCCTGGATCCAAGGGTGTCCTGCGGCGCCGTGGCCGGAGCCGACAGCGACGCCGGGGCCGGAGCCGCTGGCAAGGAAACGCGAGGACACCCATGCGGGACCGCGGGGCCCGAAGGCGCACCGGCGGGACCCGACGGCCCAAAGAGGCGAGCCGTGGCCGACAGGAACACCTGTATCTGGGCCGGAGACGCCGACGACCCCGGGAAGGGCGGGTAGTCGGGCGGCGACTCCATGGACTGCACCGGAGCCGCGGGGGTGGCACCACCCATACCCTCAGCCACGTCGCGCGACCGGCGAGGGGAAGTCGGAGAACGATGGCGTTTCTTCGACTTCTTGTGCTTCGCCTTACCTGACCCCGAGTGCGAAGACTTGTATCCGGACGAATGGTGATGACTCCGCGCACGGTCCCTCGACCTCCCTCTGGACCGGGACCTGGAACGACGCGGAGCCGACTGCCAGGCTTCCAGCAACTTTTGGGACCGCTCCCGCAAAGTCTTCGGCGCCATGGCCCAGCAGTCGGAGCACGACTTGGGGTCGTGGTCGCGCCCCAGGCAGAAAAGACACACACGGTGCGGGTCCGTCACCGACATCATGCGGTGACAATCCCTGCAGGACTTGAAACCGGGCATCCTATCTGCACCTTAAGGAGTCGAAGACTCGATGAAAAAATGGAGACAAAAGTCTCAAAAAGTCAGTCAAAAATTGAATGGGGGTTCCTGCTCTTCCCGGATCTGCGCTTGCTGGTGCGGAAAAAGAAAGAACTGACGTCAGCGCGCGTGGGCGGCATCTAAGTAGCGCCCGCGACGTCATCTCGGCGACCACGACGCCAACGACGGACGCGGAGCCACACGACGCCACCTACCGACGCGCAGGGGTACTGCTGGCGAAAACTTTCCGGATCCAGTCTGACGCCTGGGTATATTCTAAGGTAAGGAATCCATCACTATGTGTTTCTTTCAGATCTGGAGCTACAAGGCCTGAGTACTGTGCTGAGGGGTCCGCTACCGCTCAGGGCCCCCCCCCCTCACCGCGGGGGCTGCAGGGGCCTGTGTTACACCACTGGGGGCCCGCTCTCCAGTTTGAAGACCCCTGGTCTGAGGCCTTCTGGAAATGCATTAAAAAGACATGAACAGGACTGGGAGAATAGAAAACGCAGGATTAAACAGGCTCACTTTCACAAGGTGTCTGTTCCCACAGCTTCGCTCTCTATCGAGCACCGGACCTGTGAGCACCCCGTACTCCGCAGGGCACAGTATGAGCATAAGTGTACAAAACTGATGGATGGAATGCTTGAATTAATCTTAGCCACTGGTAATCACTCGGGGTCAGTGGCTGAGATTAATTCAAGCATTCCATCTGTCACTTTTTTGTGTACTTTATGTGTCGCCCTAAGTGGGATGGGTATGCCCAGACGTGGGTCCTGTGCACACTGGGTCACTGGAACCGAGCTGTACCCAGCTGTTGAGCCCATAACTAGGACGAAACTGGTCCTAAGTTGCTGGTGTTCCAATTCAGGGAGGACCTGGCTTGACAGTCTGGGCTGGACCGTTCCCTATTGGAGCATGTCAATGCTGGTTTGCATATACCTGGGTCCAAACTGACGTGGCTTGGTGTGCAAACTAACGATGGATTGGGATCTAGCCCGAGTGATTACCAATGGCTGAGATTAATTCAAGCATTTCATACATACCTTTTGTATTCATATTGTGTCACCCTAAGTGCGACGGGTATGCCCAGACGTGGTCCCGTGCACACTGGGTCACTGGAACCAAGCTATACCTGGCTGATGCGCCCTTAACTAGGGCGAAGCCGGGTCTGGTTTTCTTGAGTTCTGGTTTAGGGAGGACCTGGCTTGGCAGTTCGAGCTGGACTGTTCCGATTGGAGCAGGGTCAAGGCTGATTTGAATATAGCTGGGTCCAAACTGAGGTGATATGGTGTGCAAAGTAACGATGGATTGGGATGTGGTCTGAGTAATTACAAGTGGCTATGATTAATTCGAGCATTCATCCATCACAACACTGTGCGGCTCATGTATAACTAAGACGACAGAGGACTGACGAGCCAGCACTGAGACTACCAGGATTTAAATAGCGGACAAGTAAGAAATAAGTGACACGTGAAAATTGATGGTTTATTTGTAGCAGGGACGAAGTAATCACTTTCAAATAAGGCAAAGATCTGACCAATTCTCCAGAGATCTTCCATCAAATACTTTTGAAATAATCTCTGGCGAGAACCAACTGTTTGTGGAAAAAGGCAAAATCCTCATCTTCGAATGTGTGGCGTGATTGTGGTAAGTCAATCAGGGTTTGCGTCCTGAATAGATATGACAAAAAAGTAAACAATCCTGAGAGGGCGGTGGAAGAGGGGTGAACATTTGCATTATTTACAAACTCGACTTGCTTTTTCTCCTCCCAACGACTATCCCAGTATTTCAGCTTTGTCCACGTCTCCAGCCTCCTTCCTTCAGGCATTCCAAGTCTATACACTCCTCTTTCTATTCCTCAACAGTACATTGTTCTCTACAATACATTGACAGATTAATTTGTATCTGTATCTTTTTTGCAGTCTATCCTTAACCAAGGGATTGGCCAAAGTACTCGTCTGACGGATGCATGAAGGGACTGATGCTCATCAAGGCTCAGTGACCCGCATCGTTCTAGTAAACTTAGATTGTCTCCAGTACAATCGAACAAGATCAAAGGTGTGGAATGTACAAAAGGAGAAAATGCTCTGCACTCACTCTGCAGCAGAAAAGATTGACCAAAGACCATAAGAATACAACAGCGCCACAACATTGTGCAGCCCTGACCCAAAGAATGCCAGGCGATAAAGTGGACAGTTTTTAACGAAAACCTGCAAACCACTTGGCCAAAGATTATGCTAAAGAGGGGCTGAGTGCCTGGCTTTTGGTCTAGCCATGGACTCAAACAGCCAAGAGCCAAACAAACAAGTTACTCACCTCCAGTAACGCTCGTTCTGGTGGCTACTATCTAATCTAACCACAGATTCCTCACCTTTAGAATATTCCTAAGGCACCAGACTGGATACGGAACATTTTCATAGCAGTGCTGCCGAGCAGCGCAAGGTGGTGCCGCGCGGCTCAGCATTAGCATTGTTCCACCCCGGATGTGATGGAGCAGAGCCATGTATACGCACCACACCTGTGCACCCACGTCATTTTCTAGTATTAATTTTTCTACGCTCTTGGACTTTAAGCACAACACAATTCGAGGTACCAGCGTGCAGATCTCTCATTTTGGGCCTTACTAATGCTAAAGAGAGCCCATTCCACAGAACGCTGTGGTGATAGGGCAGTGAGGAATCTGCGGTTAGAGTATCCACAAGAAAGAGGATTATCAAAGGGAAGTGACTTGCTTTTTTAATACATACTTCTAACTGCAGATTAATCGCTTTTAGAATATATATATATATATATATATATATATATATATATATATATATATATATATATATAAATTGTACTTCCCAAAGATGTAAGGTCTGTGGAATGAGCTCAGACCACAAAGCTACGCAGGACCAAACAGACAAAATGCCCTTTCCATCGACCCTGGCTGTCAATGTAGAAGTACTTGCTTAACATGCGTACCAATGCCCAGCGTCACAGCCTACCAAAAGTCAAGGAACTTGAAGCCCAATAGATATCTAGGACAGGCCCTCGTGTGCCAAAACAGTGGTGGCAGCCTCGACTCTGGTGAAATTGGCTCTCAAGACTTCTAGAGCCTGCTTCTGGCCAATGCTTAGCATACTTTGCCTTTGCACGAAATGCGCTTGTTTGGACCCGACCAGGGTGCCCTTTCAGTTACACCAAGCAATAACAGACCCCGCAGTTGGTATATGTGTTAGGTCGATTCAATGGCAGAGATGTTGCCCTCTTGAATATTTATGCCCTGAATGTGGACCAACTGGCCTTTTTGACTAGCCTGGCCCATTTATTACCATTAATGTCCTCTTATCTGAGGATAGTGGTGTTTGACTTTAATTGTGTTGCTAATTTGGCACTGGACAGATTCCCAACCCCCCCCCCCCCAATGTACAGCACCGGTGCATAAACTGGCAGAGGCTGCCCGCTTGTGGGCTACCCAGTGGAACATTGTCGGTTGGAGAGCAAGGAACCCAGATGCCCGCTAACACTACTTTCATTCTGGCCTATGTGCTTTGGGTCTACTGTTGTGGGGGCATCATATGGTGAGATTGTTTTTGTGGAATACCTGGCTGAGACATATTTCTACCACTCCACTTGCTGTGTTTCACGTGGTCCCCATACAGGCTGGGGGTCCCCACCTGGTGCTTGGATCCTACAATGCTCGAGAATCAGGCCTTCAGGTCCTCTCTGGGCGAAAGGGTAACTAGTTATTGGCCTGATAATGCAGGAGTCTGTTTCTTTGCAGAGGGTGGAATGGAAAGCCATGAAGGTGGTGGTGGTTCGGGGATTTTGTATCTCTAGCAAGATCAGGGTCTGTGCTCAGCTGCACTCAGCCATCCAGCGACAGGAGACGGTCCTTAATCGTCTTCCCCTGGATCTAGATAGGACTATGGTGGGTAGGGAATGCATCCTGGAAGAACGAGAGAAACTACTTGCCCTTGTAGAATGACTGCAGCACTTTGATTATAAAGCCTATATGACTAGGGCCCTTGCCGAGAGTGGCAAGTCAGGCAAAATGCCTGTCTGGCTTTTACAGAGCGAAGTGAGAGGGTATACCATACTCCAGGGGAAGGATGCCTCAGCGGAAAGGGGAAACTGCCACTACAACGCGGCCGTTTCCACGCAAACCTTAACCACGCATGCATTACAACGCATGCGTGGTTACCACGAAAGCCTTTACCACGCATACCTTTACTACGAGATACGTAGTAAAGGCATGTGTGGTAAAGGCTAAAATTAGAAAAAGGGGGCTTGGGGGGGGGTCTCCCCCCAAAAATAAAAAAAAAGCGTGGGAAAAAAAGGGGTCGGGGGGGTCTCCCTACCAAAAAAACCGAACCTGATGTCACGTCGCGAAGTGGAGGCAATCGGCGTCGTTTGAGAGGAAACGGAAAGAAACTTCCGCTTCATCTTTACGACGTACGACGTCACCAAGGAAGATGAAGGAGAGGAGACGACGTGAAGAGGTAAGGGAAATTTTAGTTTAAAAAAAATATATATATAAGGATTGAGGGTTCAGGGCAGGGGTAATTATAAGAAGGATTGGGGGCTGGGGGGTCACGTAAGGGTACAGGGGAGGGTATAACCTTTACCAAGAGTATGCCCTTACCATGCATAAATTTACAACGAAAATCGTTGTAAAGGTAGCGTGGTAAAGGAATATTCGTGGTAAAGGTTATGCGTGGAAATAGCATTCTGTTGTAACGTATGCGTGGTAAAGGCATGCGTTGCAACGGAATGCATTGTAACAACATACAACCAGCGGAAAGGGATGTCTTTATGCAGGAGGGGATTAATACAGCATTTCTCCATTATTATAGGGACTTGTACTCCGCTGGAACGGGGGAGGGGGGGGCAATGAGGTTGATATGCTTAACTTTGTCGCCGACTCCTCACCAGTGGCCTAGGACTCTGGAGTGATGGCGCAATTGGGCGTGGAATTCACTGAAGCAGGAAGTTCGGGCCCGATTAAAGAGATGGAGGTCTCTGGGCTCGATGGCCTCCCCACAGAATTTATGCGATGTATACTTCACACCTTGTTCCTAGATTGGTGACCCTGTTTAATGATTCCTGGGCACGGGGGGGTGCTCCCTCCCTCATTGCATGAGGCCACAATTGTATCATTGCCTAAGAAAGACAAAGACCCACTTCTCATGGACTCTTAGCATCCCTTTTCGATGCTTAATGCCGACTACAAGATACTGAGCAAGATACTCGTGAACAGATTACTACTGCATATGTGCTCTCTGGTCCATCCTGATCGAACCAGCTTTATCTCTAGTCATAGCACCATGTCTAACTTCTGCCAGTTGCTATTGCCCTGGATCAGCGGGAGTGACTCCCACTGGACTTCATAGTCCTGTCCATAGATATCAGGAAAGCATTTGACTCGCTCCGGTGGGAGTTCCTATATGCCACTTTACTTGGCATGGGTTGTGAATAGCCTTCCATTAAGTGGACAAGACTCCTCTACAGAGGCCTGCTGGCTCAGGTTTGCACCGGTTCGGTGATCTCAGAGCTGTGTGCACTGTGGCGGGGTAATAGACAAGAATGGCCACTATCACCATTGTTTGCCCTGGCTCAGGAACAATTTGGTTGGACGATTCGATGGGGGAGCCATTATGGAGGCTTATCCATTTCTACAGATTGCCTTTATCTTTCATTATACGCAAATGGCATGCTCCTATAAATGAGGGGCAGGGATTGAGATCTGAGAGGAGCAGTGAATGCACTGATGGAGTTTGGTTGCTTCTCTGGGTTAGAGGTGAACTGGAGTAAATCCTGTGTCTACCCTGTCCGAGAAGGTCACCAGGGGAACAGGTCCATACAGACTGCCTCGACCCTACAGTGGGAGTAGGTGTCCATTTGCTGTTTGGAGGTGGCCATATATTATACTGTGGATCTGCTCTGAGGGCAATCTGTGCTGTGCTATAGCCGCCTTGAGATGCTCAGTGGCTTTTTGGACCTTCCATACAGTTGGTGGGTGGCAGGGTAGCAATCTCTAAGATGGTAGTATTGCCCTGTATTCTCTATATCGTTCTTCCGTGAATTGGACAGTATCAGGCTGACGTATTAGGGACCCTCACGGTGTCCTGTAGCGCTGCAGACACTGCATTTGCCGGTGGAGGAGAGTGGACTGGTAGAGCCAGATTTTGAACTTTACTACTTAGTGGCACAATTACAGTGGGTTACCCGCTGGACGGCTGCCTTATGGGTTGGAGTGAGATGTGAGCGTGGCCTGCCTTCCAGGGATCTCTTGACCAGTATCTTGCTGAAACCTAGACCGGAATCTCTGGTCTGCAATGTGAACATACTAATTTGAACGGCATGCTTTGTTTGGGCTAGGGCGTTGTAACGAACATGCACTAAATTACCCTATTTATCCGAATAGATGTTACTGGTTACCCGATGCTTGGGACTATTGGTGGGTTAGTCGTGACTCCACCGTTGGATGGAACTGGGGATCACTATCTTGGGCAATTTGTTTGTGGGAGGGGAGTTCTGTCTCTTCGCAGAATTACGGGAGACATATGACCTTTCAGTAGGACATTTTTTGCTCCACGGATCTCTGCAGCACGGAGCGCGTGAGTGATGGGGTCATGGCATCGAGGAACTGCCGTAGAACATCTGCCCAAGTTAAATTTTTCTTGTAACATGCCGGATGAAGGCGGTCACCTTGCTCTATAGAGCACTGTTGAAGGGAGCACAAATGGATCTATGTGTGAGGCAGCATTGGGAGGAGGACTAGGGGATGCCACTGACTGAACAAGCTTGAAGGCGGGTGCTAGAACTCACCCCCAAAGTATCCAGGAATGCCCACTTCAAGCTCACCAGTTCTATTACCTTCACAGGGCATATCTTACTCCCTGGAGCCTTCATGCTATGTTCCCAGGTAAGACATTGACGTGCCCCGTTGTCTAGTGTAAGATGCAGACTTCATGCACATGGTCTGGTCTTGTCCGTCATTGCCATCTTGTTGGTCCACCGCTGCTCCAGGTCACCTGCCATGCCAAGTGAAACTTTGAGCTCACTCAGTTGTGCCTACTGGGTCCCCATACCCGTATTGTGGCTCGTAAGGTGACAGATTCATAGACTTGGCACTTTCTTGCTCAATGGCAGCTGACCTTGAGTTTGATATCGCCCCAAGGCCCTGACGTGTATAGGTGAGGGACTGGAGTTGGTGAAATTGGCAGCCTGTGAGAGGGAGGCAATACAGAGGAAAAGGTGTAGAGGGGTACGCCAGATCCTGATAGTGCCTGAGGGGGATGCTATACTAGTGACTTGCCCTAGACTGGGCCTAGATGGGCAGATTGTACTGCAGGAACCGCTGTCTGGGACCTCTCCTCCTTCCTCTGACTTGCAAGGAATGGCCACTGCCCTGCAGTTTATTTCCTCCTGTGGCCGTACACCGGGTGCTTTGGCTATGTTGCTGCCCCCTACTTGATGCATAATTGCTTGTTCACCTTTATTCTATGTGGCCTGCTGCACTGATGCATATTAATGTTCCTGTATTTCATATTTGCTCTTGTAACCCTTTTTGGTTTGTTAGGGTTTGTTTACATGAAAATAATAAAATATTTTTTTAAAAAGGGGGGTGATTGTGCACCTCTAGGTGTTGTCAATCAAATGTTAGATGATATTGATGCACATGTGACACCCAATGCTGCAGCACAGAAACATTTGCTCTCTGCACTAAGTGATAGCCAACAACTGCACAGTGCAGTGGCCTCAGACTGAAACTGCTTCCTAGGATCAATAATCTACAGGTCTTGCACATGATATTGTGACCATAAAACCTAAAACAAAGAGCTCCAGATTAGACTACATGAAACGGTTACACTCCTCAGAGATCCAACACTGTATATCCCCCTTCCTACTCAACTTTCCCCACGTAGACACCATAAGTACCACTCTGGCTAGGGACATTAACGCAGACACCATGCCCACACACTCTACCGACACCGCTAGCTCACACTTCTCCACTTAGCTGCAATATCCACATTATTCACCACACACCAATCAGAGACTGGAACCAGACAGCATAATGTCAGCATAAATCAAGGTAGCCTGGCACATGCCCTTGAGTACAACTACTCCTGTGCGGATGCATATCAAAATATTATCAAGGTCTAACCAAGCAACCAGCACATTCGGCTGGCACCACCTCCCGATACATCCTACTCTGATCAACCAACCTTCTGGTCCAGTCGGACCTAAACAATAGCACACACAATGACTCAACAGAAGGTCTCAACCACCTACAGGCGTGATTCACATGACCGGTGCTTACCTGCATCTTACTCCGCTACAGCCACTTGCGCCTGATCAGAGCACAAATCTTCTATCCACTTCCAAAAATGGAGAGCTAAATCGGCCATGTACATCAGGTGATATCAAGCATGTAAACGAAACTTATCTCCATCTCCCAGAAGCATTTTCTTGCCAAGGTCTTGTCTCCTTTTCCCCACTTAACTCTCAAACGATTCACCTATTAGCAAAGAGCCCCAAAAGTACCCCAACCTCAATTTTCCTTAGATTCCTCCACGCTCATTACACCCAATGCATGCCACATACCCAAATACTCTGGTCACAGGTCCTGCAACACACACATGTACTACCACGATCTCCAGAGCTAGACCTCAAACACAGATCAAACTGGCGGAGCAACCAGAGAGGAATCATCTCATCCCAGTGATCCATCTCCTGGATCACATTAAAGCTGCCCACCTGGACGCTGGGTGTGGGATCTCTGACACTCCCATATCTGCGCTCAACAAAGGATGTGCACTCCCAGAAACCTATAGCGCCATTGCTCTAGACCACCACAAGTGCGTAACATCCCCAAACTCAACAGAACAATGAGCTACCTTTATTCTCAAGCGATTAAAACATTGCCTTTCCATACAGGCAATAACAGTTTTAAATTAACACATGAAAATCTCTGACCCTCATGAATTGGTCAGGCCACTTCTTCATTCCTGTCAAAATCCTGACCTTTGCGCCCCTCCCTCGTGTAAGTCCGTTTTTATATAGCGCAGCTACTCACCCTTACGGGTCTCAAGGCGCTGGGGGCCGTAGTGGAAATTAAGTGAGCTATTGCCCAGAGTCACATGGTGCTGAGCTGCCGCCGGAGCCGGGGATCGAACCCTGTGCTCCGAAGTCAGCTGCCCTGGCCGCTGCACCACACCTCTCCACTGCAATACAAAAAGGCGGAAATGCTAAAATCTAGACAGGATGCGGCTGAGCTTTTGACTTTGAAACTGGGTTCGAGCCTCGGCTCAACATCCTGTGATTTTGGGCAACTCATTAAATCTCCCCGTGCCAAAATATAAATAAATAAATGCGACCTTGTGTAACGTAACTTGTGATCTTGTAAAGCACTCCACTACCTTCGTGTCGAGTTTGCGCTATGTAAAGCTGCAAAAATAAATATATAGAGACCACAAACATCTTTACAAAAACCATTTACAAAGCCATCAAGTATGGCTTTCAAATGCTAAAATGTACAAACACAAGGAAGCAAAGCAGAAATGCACACAAACCTTTTCTGCTGCCTTGTACAACCTCTCTTTCTGCGCATCCTAATGTGTGGTTTATTTATTAGTCGCCAAACATGACTGATGACCCTCTAGAGGAGAAGGAAAGGGATTTCTATGTGTAATAGAAAGCGCCTTCTCTGAACGGAGTCCATCTAGAGGGGACCAGAGAGGATTCTGGGAGGTTCATTGGCAGGGATTAGGCTTACTGATTGGAGGACAGGGAGAGTGGCTGTTCCACAAAGTAGCCACTAGAAGGTCTGAGGTTTGGTCGAGGAAGAGGCAGAAGGCTTGTTGTACCCTTTCACTCCTCTATGCCCGCCTGATGAAGTGGAGGGTTCAATCAGGCTTCTCATCGAAGGAGAAGTAGACTATTTCATCCTGCTCCTCCGGCTTCAGTCCCAAGACCTTTAGCCATGAGGACTGCTGTGTAGTCCTGGAGGTCTAATCAATGAAGACTGCACATCAGCAGTTTATGCTTCACGGCTTGCTTGCCCAGGAATTGTCATGTGTTCTATGCAGGCCCATTGTAGTTTTTCCCCTATGTTAGCCTAACTGAGCACGGCCCAGGCTGCATTAACTTTGCACACGTTACTACATAAACATGTTTGCTCCTGCGCCACATTATATTTGCACAGAACCTGCAGCTGTTTTCTCGTTCTGTTCTTTCCTGGGATTTAGTCTGAACAGCAGACAAGGTCAAACAACAATGTCCCTTGTTATTCTGTTCTGGTCAAGCACTCTCACCTAGACACAACACAGAGGTGCAGCTGTTGTTTATGAACATGTGAACCTTGTCATATAGGTACGCACAGCACTGTAAGAAAGAGGTTTTCTGAGCAAAGATCACAGCTGTATCTGAGATGTAGAAACGTCCATCTGTATATGCTAAGGTACGGGATCCACTAGTAATCCTAGAGATCTTTGCTGTATAATCTGTTTGCTTCTGTAGAAGGGGAGAGGGTTAGGCTATTCTGTCTTATAATATGACAGGGCCTTTCATAATCTATGCTTTGCTGACTATGCGAATGGTATTTTTGCTAGGTAGTTTTCTGATTGGGGCATGCATACTGCATTCTAGAGCACAATCAATGAAATAAACAATTCAAACTTCCTTTGTGTCTCTTTCATATCTTATAGTTAGGCTGTCCGGTTTTAGCTTTAACTGATAACTGATAAAACCCCACCGGAAGGAAAATAGCCCTCACCAGTGAAAACATATAAACACTGAAAAAACACCTGCACAACCCCAAATTAAATGCCATTCAAAGAAAGGAAAAAGAGAGTGAAAGAGTCATTTTTATTTCTTCCTGAAGGTGCCAATACAATGTAACTTTGTTACATAAGGTAGCTGTAAGAAAGACTGGGCTAACATTCTGCTTGAGTTTTGTTGTTTAGGGATGTCACTAAAATATTGTTTCTTCTCCCTTTTTTTCAGTTTTGTGGTCTTTGGACTAAAGATACAGGGGTTAGAAGCATGTTTTAGTTTTTTTTATTTATTGTATAGACTGTAGAGAATCAGGACATTAAAATCATATTTGATTTTTTGGCTACGTTTGAGTCTTTCACTGATCGGAAAAATGTACGTTTCAGAAGAATCTTTCCCAATATGTACCATCACATTTACCCACAGAGAATGGGTAATAACCCTTGATACATCAGCCCCCTTTTCTAGTGAGTCAGTATTGATAGTAGGTGAATTGCCAAACACCCCAGGCTTTAAACATTCAATGCAAGGTATAGTGACAGGTATATGTGAAAAGAGTGCAGTCACAAAGCATCTGGTATACTGGTGAAAACAGGACAACAGGCGTTTGGAAAACATGGAATGCAGAGTCACTTGGAATGCTGCTGCAAAAAGTTCTTACCAAGTTCAACAAAGATTGGAGTGATATTGTTTGTATTTGCAGTGATTCAGGTACGTATATGAAAAGGTTGTGATGACCTGTCAAAATCGATAACTGAGCTGAAGTGCTTCCCTGTAAGAGATCCTTGACACTTGTTAGATGGTATGCTGAAAGCATCTTTACAATCTTCAGTTGATGAAGAATGCTATTGACTTTTTAGTCCATTCAGGTGCACTGTTTTGTTATGCGCAGAAACCAATACCCAAATATTTCTCATTTTGTGCTTTGTGTGGCATCAAAGAAAGAGTCATCCCACTGTGTCACTTAGCTGGTGGTTCTCAGTCCTAGAGGCCATGAATGCTATATTATCCATGTTGCAACCGTTTACAGAACTTTTGCTGAGTGATGATGCCAAAGGCAAGAAATGTGAGGATCTTTGGTCACATATTGATAGTGATTTGAAAATAAAGTACACTCTACTGCATTCTTAGATTTTTATAGGAAAGCATGACTGCTATAGTGGACATAAAAAAATTAGAGTCTGAAAACACCCTTGCCTACCAAGTGTTCAGCATAATTGGTGTAGATGTGAAACATCTCCTTGAGAGTAGGCTGGTGGACACTTTTAGTGACTTTGGCACTACAACATGTTCCATGTTAGAGTGCTTGCCACTTGGTAAGCAAAGAAATGTTGAGGAGCAATTCATGAACTTTTATTTTACAATGTATGAGAAATAGCCCTTCACCAACCATGGCATTTGAAGTCAATGAAGCCTCACTGTGGTACTCTGCACAAGTTATAGATCCCTTCCGTAAAGGGAAATTTTCTCTTGAGTTTCAAAAGTTCTGCTTCATTTTTGACCACTTCAATAACTCTGAGGGCATATGCGGCCAATTAAACATATATGTTGCAGAACCTGTCGCAGAGAATTACAATCTTCAGGTGCACCAGTATTGGCATGGAAAGCTATGTCAGTGGCCAGAGTTAGCAAATTGTGAACTGGCTATTTTGGCGTTGCCTGTCTCAAGTGCCAATGTTGAGAGGGCCTTTTCACAGATAAAAGTTTACATGGGAAGGAAAGAGCGAGCGTGCATGACCAAAGACTCACTGAAGTATTGTATGGTGTACTACAATAAGTTTGATTTGTAAAAATGTATTTGGACCTCATATACACTGCATGTACACTGTCTATATACCATGCACTATCAGTTCAGAAAGCAAGCAATAAAAAAAGCAAAACGTTCTATAAACACTGGAAAAACACTGTTTCTGTTGTTTTAATGGCGCGAAAATGTGTAACCACTGATAACCACTGTTTTTTTAAGATATTGAAATCACTTGAAAACACTGAAAAAACCCCACCAGAATTTACCAAAAATAGAAACTGAAAACAGGAAAGCCTACTTATAGTAGACGAGTGTGTGAGTGAAAGGGGGTGTCCTGTTACCGCGATCCCTGAGAGGGTCGAGAGTGTTATATTCTGAGGTGCCAATTTACTTGTCGCTCCGAGTATGAGGCGGAGGGTACGTGAGAAACTATAGCTAGTCGGGCTTGGGCTCATGGTACTGAGGTGGTATGGTGACTCAGTCCCTAACAACTGATGTTCTATGGTCCCAAGCATAGTTCTGTTCCTGAGCAGAATCCCTGTGACCGTACTCTCTTCATTTGAACGGGTACTCCTCCTGGAAGTAAGTCCGGGAGCAAGGAGGCATAATAGCCAACCGTGGTAGAGATGGAGAAGGTAAGTCCCAATGACAGTACTCGGTTGCAACAGGAAGAGACAGCCCACCTGGAAGATCATCCCCCAGAGTCTAAGAATTTCACCCCCTTTGTCTAATTGGGAGTGCATGGCTTTGCCCTTCAGGAAGCTGCAATGAACACCACAGACAGAGCCTGGGGATTTCAGAAGCACAGATAGGACGGGCCAATGGTTTTCCCAGTACTTGGCGTGCAAGGCATTGTGATTTGCCTCCACAAGTCTTGAGCCTTCTTGCGGGTTTGGACTCGGGGGCCAGGGATCACGCAAGGAGTGGTTTAGCTGCAGCAACTAAGGCATATATGTCATTCTCTGTCAGGAGCGCAGGTGTCACAAGGACCCAGGCTCTAGACCCCTTGGTCATAATCGCAAGGCAGCATCTGGCTGGTTGCAGGACCTTAGAGTCACTGGCACCTGCTCCAGCCTGAGTGTTTAAGAGTGTAAACACAGGGCATGACTGTAGCTGCGGTCTGCAAACTGTGGGCATGAGAGCCACTGCACACCTAAGTTCACAGGCGTGCACGCCACGTGCACCATGGATGCCAGGACGTCAAACAAAGCCGGTAAGGCAGGCGTGGTGAAATAAGAGACGTCCAAGGAGGGCTTCTTTCGCCGTGGGAGTATTTCTACAAACCCACAACTAAAACCAGTGATTTATTAATCAGATCGGTAAGTTGGATGACCACTACTGAATTAAAGGCCAACATTTAAACAGTGTGCGTGTGCGAGGGGGGATGGGATATTATGAAAATTACAGGAGCAGCAATCCAGCCTCAGTGGGAGTGGTTACTACACGCAGGGCTTTAGTAACTATTCAGTTGAAACAGATTTTACAAGAATGTACTTTTCGAACTACCCCAGATACAAATACTAGTTGCCTGAAGAGAAAAAATAAATACATAAATAAATGCCCATATTTGTGCCGATTCTAATAATAACAATACTCGTCTGATCGGCTTTTAACAGCCACTGCTCAGGAAATTTGGCATGGTCTTCTGCAAAAGAAACATTTCCTTGTATTTCAGATTGTGTCTGACTGAACCGACTGCCGGAAAAAGCGGATGATAAAGATGTGCAACAAAGGCGGCCAAGGGTAGAAACACGGTGTGCCCACTACAGATGGGCAGAGTGCAAACATATTGGCATACGTCTGTTTTTTGGTTTAGCTGCAGAGCACTTTCCTTCCACTGAGGCAATGAAAATCCACTAGACAGACCCCCCAGGATATTGCGGCATGGATTAGGAAATTTAGCGGCACAAATATGGAAATTTAGCGGCACAAATATGGAAATTTAGCGGCATTTTTGCTGCACTTTATTTTACTCATAATCATTCATTTTCAGTCTGAAATCAATGTAAACTGTTTTAGCAGAGTATTTCCACCTTGAAATAGGCATGTTTAAAGTGTCTGCAGCTCTACAGAAGCACAGCTCCAATCCCAACCTTGTAGGAGGGAGCTGTACTGAATCCAAGATGAGAGTCAGAGTCCACTCACAGAGTGGGAAGATTCAAAACTCATCCTTTCCTCTCGCACATGCATCCTCACCCAGTGTTCCCTGCAACCTACACGCAGGATAGTTGGCTCTCATCCCCGGGTTTCAACAGTCATGCCCAAGGCAGACGTCACAGTGAGTGTCCAGTATACGGGCACATGGCGAGCCACCGATAAAGTGTAGGCTGTTGCCCCTAATTCCTAAATCCAGTCTAATTCTAGTCCTATCCCATTAAGTGGATGCCTCCCTCCAGTTTGGACACGGTTTTTGCCTGTCATCACTGAGCGGGAAGTGCGTATAATTCTCAGGGGTGTTCTTGATGGTGGTGGGTGCCCAGATCACCACAAATGATCTCAAATGGAGCAGTAACGTTTTGTTTCAGCGCACATATTCATGCTTACCTCTGTCACTCTGAAGGATTCACAATGTAAACAAGAAAGAAGAGAGATCAACTTACAAGGGCCTAAGTGAAGAAGACCTCCTTTTCCATCGTGACCAAGCTCCGTTTCCCAAGATAAAGTCCTTTGGTATTTTTTGGGACCAATTGAATATAAAGTGCTGAGCTATGTTCACATCCAATATTCAAACTTCACAAGCTGCAGTATCTAACGCAAGATTGTAACAGAGAGGTTAGATTGCGCCTTCCAGAGGATGGAAATGCTTACTGGCTCTCCCTACCAAATGTTCTATTTGTACCACAGCATTCTCTCTTTTTTAATCGGAGAGCTCATTGAATCTCCCACATCCTTGGGAATCTCCATGAAAACACGTTTTAACATCATCTTAGTGTTTGTCACCCTGCCTCATTTAATATTGGGAAGACATCTTGCTCAGGTGAGGAAAGTCGGAAGCTCTGCATTTGACTTCAAGTCTTTTGTGAGTAATGGGCACAAGGCACTAGCTTGTAACTACCACATCACATGCCTGTTGTTACTTTAGAATGAGGTATGTTTTCAGTTTTTTAACCTAAACTATAGGTGATAATGGATGGAGTTCCAAACCTGGTTTCAGTCATACAGACCTCTTTGCTCCCTGGTTTCAGTCACAAAGACCCCTTCGCTCCCTGGTTCAGTCACACAGACCCCTTCGCTCCCTGGTTTTAGTCACACAGACCCCTTCGCTCCCTGGTTTCAGTCACACAGACCTCTTTGATCCCTGGTTTCAGTCACACAGACCTCTTTGCTCCTTTGTTTCAGTCACACAGAGCTCTTTGCTCCCTTGTTTCATTCACACAGACCTCTTTGCTCCCTTGTTTCAGTCACACAAACCACTTCGCTCCCTGGTTCAGTCACACAGACCCCTTCGCTCCCTGGTTTCAGTCACACCCCTTGGCTCCCTGGTTTCAGTCACACAGACCTCTTTGCTCCCTGGTTTCAGTCACACAGACCCCTTTACTCCCTGGTTTCAGTCACACAGACCTCTTTGCTCCCTTGCTTCAGTCACACAAACCCCTTCGCTCCCTGGTTCAGTCACACAGACCCCTTCGCTCCCTGGTTCAGTCACACACACCCCTTCACTCCCTGGTTTCAGTCACACAGACCTCTTTGCTCCCTGGTTTCAGTCACACAGACCCCTTTACTCCCTGGTTTCAGTCACACCCCTTCGCTCCCTGGTTCAGTCACACAGACCCCTTCGCTCCCTGGTTTCAGTCACACAGACCCCTTCGCTCCTTGGTTTCAGTCACACACACCCCTTCGCTCCCTGGTTTCAGTCACACAGACCCCTTCGCTACCTGGTTTCAGTCACACAGACCCCTTCGCTCCCTGGTTTCAATCACACCCCTTCGCTCCCGGGTTTCAGTCACACAGACCCCTTCGCTCCCTGGTTTCAGTCACACCCCTTCGCTCCCTGGTTTCAGTCACACAGACCCCTTCGCTCCCTGGTTTCAGTCACACAGACCTCTTTGTTCCCTGGTTTCAGTCACACAGACGTCTTTGCTCCCTTGTTTCAGTCACACAAACCCCTTCGCTCCCTGGTTCAGTCACACAGACCCCTTCGCTCCCTGGTTCAGTCACACAGACCCCTTCGCTCCCTGGTTTCAGTCACACAGACCTCTTTGCTCCCTGGTTTCAGTCACACAGACCCCTTTACTCCCTGGTTTCAGTCACACCCCTTCGCTCCCTGGTTCAGTCACACAGACCGCTTCGCTCCCTGGTTTCAGTCACACAGACCCCTTCGCTCCCTGGTTTCAGTCACACAGACCCCTTCGCTACCTGGTTTCAGTCACACAGACCCCTTCACTCCCTAGTTTCAGTCACACAGACCCCTTTACTCCCTGGTTTCAGTCACACCCCTTCGCTCCCTGGTTCAGTCACACAGACCCCTTCGCTCCCTGGTTTCAGTCACACAGACCCCTTCGCTCCCTGGTTCAGTCACACAGACCCCTTCGCTCCCTGGTTTCAGTCACACAGACCCCTTCGCTACCTGGTTTCAGTCACACAGACCCCTTCGCTCCCAGGTTTCAGTCACACCCCTTCGCTCCCGGGTTTCAGTCACACCAACCCCTTCGCTCCCGGGTTTCGGTCACACAGACCCCTTCGCTCCCTGGTTTCAGTCACACCCCTTCGCTCCCTTGTTTCAGTCACACAGACCCCTTCGCTCCCTGGTTTCAGTCACACAGACCCCTTCGCTCCCTGGTTTCAGTCACACAGACCTCTTTGCTCCCTGGTTTCAGTCAGTCTCTGGTTTCAGTCACACACCCCCATCGCTCCCTGGGTGCAGTCACACATCCCCATCGCTCCCTGGGTGCAGTCACACAGTCCCCTTTCATGTAACGTGCACTGACTCCCTGTCCCCTCTCACATCTGGTCTGGGCTCTCTTCCATGGCCTTGAAAGCTTTAGGGTGTCTCTCAGCCTCCCCCTCCTGATGCCGAGAGGCTGTGCGGGGGATCAAGCATGCAGATTGAGCCCTTTACACAAAACATTATGCTCCTAGGTGTAAAGAAGGACATAAATGGAAACCGGGTGCAATAGAGAAGCATGTTTAGAAAGGCGGGGCCGGCATCGGCCACGCCAAAGGTATGGCGGTCGTGCCGGCCCCCCGACTACCACACAGGGGCGGGCCTATCGCGCGCAGTGATGACGAGACAGGCTCGCCTCGTCAGCAATAGGTCGTGAGTCCTGGGCGTGACCCGGAAGTGATTGAAGCACTTCCGGGTCACGCGTTGGGCTAACGCTGGGCCGGTTAGAACCGGCCTGGGGTAGATTTGAGCATAAAAAGCTGGGGAGTGGCGGAGTCTGCCTCTTTGCTCCCCGCTCCCTCAGCCTGCTGCACCAGCCTCGCTAGGAGGCTGTAACTTAATTTCTTGTTTTATCTTTTCAGCTTCATCCAATCGTGACTGGACGTGGGATCGGGACGGCCTCGCGTCGAGGCGTTTTTCAATCTATACCTTTGTGTTGCAGGTCGGGAAGCACGCTGGCGACGACGTGAATGCGCGGCAGGCGAAATAGCTGATTGACGCCCCGAAATTGAGTGAAGCGCGGTAAAATAGGAGCGCGTTCCAAAATTGAGAGCTTGGGTTGCGGGCGATTATTGAAAACAGTGCTTCCCTGGCGTTTGTCGGGCGCGGTAATTGGTGCGGTTGTATTGTGCCGGGCGGCAAGCTTTCGTGTTGGTCTTAGCGCTGTAAAGAGCCTCGGCCGTATCGTTTAGTGCCCTCGCGTGGCAGCTATCAGCTGTTTATCCTGTTTTGTTCGAGGCGCGGTAATTTTACAAAGGGATCAGCGGTTTGTCCCGCTTTATTGGAGGTGGGGAGTCCGGTTTAGCTGAGGGCTGCTCATCTCCTGTGAATTTGCGCATGGTTTGAACAAATGGGGGCAGCGCGAGTGGGGTGACATTTCTATAATAAATTACCGCCTTGGGATCAAGCTGTTGCATTTGTTGCGTGGAGTGAACACAGGAGGAGCACTATTAGGGCCTGTGTATTTCCCAAAGTTGGTGCACCATATTTAGGCACTGGGGCTGTTTTAGGGGTATGCAATTCATGTTTCTCTCCTTACTCTTTCAGTAGCAGTGGCTGTATTGAACAGCAATTTGGGCCTTTTTTGGAGTTACGCCGTTTTGCTCGACAGGGAGCCCCTCAGCCTCCTCGGAAGCTTTACTTGATCTGTCTTTTGCTTTTTTTTAGATTACAAGCAACAGGTGTCTCAACGACGTGTACGCGATCGCAGAGAGGCCCAAGAGGATTTCGCTTGGTTTGGGGCCAACTGGCGCAGATCACAGGAGGGTCTTAAGGGGACATGGACAGGCCTGCATTCCAGCGCTTCCGGGAGCCACGCGGGTTTGAGATTACTCACCTGACCCACTGGATTAGCTGGTGTGGCGTGGCTCTGGTTGAGTGGGCGCTTCTGGCCGGTTGTGTACCTCCTGCGTTGTAAGGTAAGGGCTTGGATAGTGTGCCAGGCCATTGAGGTGCATTTTAGTAACCACTGCAGTTTGCGTAGGGAGAATGGCCAGTAAGGCAAAGCGTGGTGAAAAGCGTTCTCGCATGGAGAACTTGATGGAAGCGATGATGCGCAAGATGGTTGCTATGGAAGAAAGATTAAAGAAGGTTGACGAGTTGGAACAGGGTCTTGCCGACCTCAGAGAAAGGGTAAACGGGCACGATGGGGTGGAGGAAAGACCTAGGCGTACCATTGTGCCACCCAAGGCGGCATTCCCCCTCCTCCCCAAGCGTAGGTCTAAGAAAGGGGTGCCAAATGAACCTGTTATACCGGAGGCCCCTGTGCCAGTCCCCCAGGCCCAGGGAGGAAAGGGAGGAGCCCGGGCCCTCAGGGGTTGTCCCTTTAGGGGTTGTCCCTTCAGGGGGGGCAGACGGTCAGCCTGCACCGAATGAGGGTTGTCCACATGCCCCAGTTGCTCCTGCAGGGGGAGTCCCAATGGGTAGTAGCCCACAAGCTCCAGTCGCCCCTATGGGCGGGCCCCCCGGGGGTGTTAGCCCACAATCTCCAGTTGCCCCCGCAGGAGGGAACCCGGTTCCACAGGATTTGGTGTCAAGCTTAGCTGCGGTCCTGCCTTGGTTGGGGAAGGCAGGGATTTTGTCACCAGCAGTGGGGGCAAAAGGCATCGGGGAGGATGTAGTCGCTGAAGCTAGGCGGATAGTGGGTCAATTTGATGGGACACCTGGGGATAAGACAAGCAAGGGGCTGGGGGCACCATCCCCTGTCATTCCAATGGGTGGGGTTACCCCGTTTGAACCCAACAAAGAAATACCAGTGAACAGCCTTGCAAAGGAGAAGCCGACGGAGCCAACTGGGGCAGCGCCAGGAGGTAAGCAGCAGACGTTGCCTGTGTTAGGTGTGGGGGAATCTCGCACCCCTAGGGAACACTTGGCGAGACATGTCACACATGAAGTTAAGGAAAAAATATGGTCTGGGAGCTATGTTAGTATGTTCTCATTGCTTCTCGATGAAAATGAAAGGGAGGAAGCAAAGAAAAAGAAGGACTGGATGCTCCCAAGGGAATGGGCAAATGAACTACAAAAGTTCAGGATTGAGGAGAATTTGAATAATTGGATCAGAGGCTTCTCAATTTACATGGCAGCCATGGCAGAACGTTTTCCTAATATGCAGGCAGAGATGACATGTTACCAGAGCAGGATCACTGGGGCACATAACAAATATGGTGGGGTGGGATGGAAGGAGTATGACAAAAATTTCAGGAGAGCCAAAGCATCTGACCCATCCCTCTCTTGGGACCGCATTGATACGATCGCCTGGTTGGACCAATTTGGCGGGGGATCTCAAGACAATGCCAGGGGCCAGTCCTTTCAGTCCTTTCGGCCACATCCCCCCCGCGGGTTCTTCCGCTAGTTCGGGCACTGGGGGAGGGAGAAAAGGGACTTGTTGGGACTTCAATAGACGCATGTGCACTAGACCTCCGGGCATGTGCAAGTTCAAGCATGCCTGCTCTATCTGTGCCAACCCGTCGCACCCTGAGTCCAAGTGTTTCAGAAAGTCAAAGGAAAGAGGAAACAGGAGTGATGGTGTGGCACAGCACACAGCACGTTCACCCATTAATGTAACGGCACTGACACCATGGCTAAACAGATACCCTTGTCATTCCACTACTAGGACACTGCTAGACGGTTTCAGGTATGGTTTTAGGATTCCCGCACCTGAATATGTAGGGACACCTGAATGCAAGAACCAGCTTTCTGTAAGGGCCAATCCAAATGTGGCGGCGACAAAAATTGACAAAGAACTGCGCTTAGGCAGAATAGCTGGGCCATATGATTGCATCCCGGTAGAGAATTTTGTCTGCTCACCTTTGGGGGTGGTCCCCAAAAAAGAAAGTGGAGAGTTCAGGTTGATACATAATTTGTCAGCACCTAAGGGCAAATCCTTGAATGACGCTATCAGTGATGAGGTTTGTAGTGTAAAATACTCATCCTTTGATCAGGCAGTGGAGATGCTTAGGGGACTGGGCCCTGGAGCACTGTTGGCTAAGTCTGACATAGAGTCCGCTTTTCGCCTGTTGCCGGTTCATCCATCTGACTTTCACCTTCTTGGTTTCCAGTTCCAGGGTAAATTCTACATGGATATGTGTATGCCTATGGGCTGCTCGGTCTCCTGTGCTTACTTTGAGAAGTTCAGTTCATTTTTGGAATGGGCTTTTAGACAGGTGACGGGGCACCAGTTTGTCCTACACTACCTTGATGACTTTCTTATCTTGGGGTCACCGGGCTCCCGGGAGTGTGGGTGGGCGCTGCGGGAATTTTGCACGCTCATGCAGGCTTTTGGGGTCCCCTTGGCACCAGGGAAGACGGTTGGGCCATCTACAACGATAGAGTTCTTAGGGATTGAGTTAGACTCCGTCCAAGGGGGCTTTCGGTTGCCCAAAGAGAAGATTGCTAAGTTCAAGACAGGCTTGCAACAATGCTTGGCTAAAGAAAAGGTTTCCTTGCACCAGTTGCAGCAGACGGTAGGGCAGTTGAACTTTGCCCTGCGGGTTATCCCTATGGCACGACCATTTTCCCGATCCATCTCACAAGCCATGTCCGGTCTCAAGGAGAAACACCACCACACCAGGCGGTCTGCTGAGGTTAGGCAGGATATGCGGATTTGGATGGCATTCCTGCAGGACTTCAACGGCAGGGTAGTGTGGCCCGGTCCACCCACTACTTCCGCGGAGTTGGGATTAATGACTGACGCTGCGGGTAGTGAGGGATTTGGTGCCATACTCGGTTCTGAGTGGGTGGCCCAACGTTGGCCGGCATGGTGGGTGCAGACTGGTGTGACGGGCAACATTGGTTTTTTGGAGCTGTTTCCCATCTTGGTGGCATTAACAGTCTGGCCAGAGCAATTGCGTAATCAATCTGTGGTGTTCTGGTCAGACAACATGACGGTAGTTGAATGCATCAATCAACAAGCAGCACTGTGTAAAATGATTATCCGCTTGTTGAAAGAAATAGTTCTGTTATGCATGAGATTGAATATGCAATTTAGAGCTAAGCATGTGCCAGGGGTGTTGAATCATGCTGCTGATGCACTCTCTCGCTTCAAGATGCAGGTTTTCAGGGCACACCTCCCGTCTGCAGCAGCGAGTCCCACCACTTCCCAGAATTACTTTGGCAGATTGGTGCCCCCAACTACCGGACCTCGTGGCAGCTACACTAGCACCCAGGACCAGGAAGGCGTATGAAGGGGCGTTTTGGCCATATTGTACCTTTTTGGGAAGGGATTGGACAGAGAAGTGGCACGACACAGGGGCACTTCTTGTGTACCTGGGGGCTTTGCAAAGGGAAGGGCGCTCAGTGGCAGCAGCTAGGCGGCATGTGGCAGCAATGTCTTTCTTTGCTCAGACAAGAGATAGGGGAGATCCCACCAATAGTTTCACAGTCAGGAAAGCTTTGAAGGGCTGGCAGCGCCTCCAAGGGTCTGAACCAGACACGAGGCGGCCGATAGGGGTGGATCTACTGGCATCTCTACTGGGGGCTCTGCACCACATTTGCAACACCACGGAGGAAGCTCTGTTGTTCAGCGCCGCCTTTTCATTGGCCTTTTATGGTGCGTTTAGGATTGGGGCGTTGGTGTCCAAAAACAAACAGGATGATCAGGGCGGTCTGCAACTTGACCGTGTGAAGATACAAGGTGATGCTTTATGGATATCCATCAAGAAGTCCAAAACTGACCAGGAGGCCCGTGGGGAGGGGGTAATACTACACAGGGCACGTGGTAACCCTTGTTGCCCCATCACACACCTAGAGGCATTCATGAAGGGGAGGCCCATGAAAAAGGGGGGGCCATTGTTAATTCATGCTGATGGTACCCCACTCACGAGGTTTCAGTTTAAAAGGGTCATGGATATGGCAGTACAGAAGGCAGGCTTGGATCCTAGTCGCTTTGGAACTCATTCTTTCAGAATAGGGGCTGCCACTGAAGCAGCAGCAAGGGGTTTCCCCAGAAGCGACGTTCAAAGGATTGGGAGGTGGTCCTCCGATTGTTATAAGCGCTATGTGCGGCTGCATATGTTGTGAGTAAGACGTTTGCCCGGTTCTGATGCGTGTCTTCTTCTTTGCTCAATTCACAGTTTCTCAAGCCTGTCACGCGGGCGGGAAACTAGAGGCGGCACGACAACATCAATCAGCGCAAGGACGGGCACATGCCCAGAAGCAAGGACCACATGTTGTTTGGGTTATTGGCCATTCATACGTGAGGCGTTTGACTAACTTTTTTCTTTCAGGTAATTACAAGTCTAGAGCAGAGCAAGCTGGTTTTAGGTTGTCATTTCATGGGCAGGGGGGTCTCTGTTTCAATTTAGGGGTTTGGTCTTAGATCTGCTAAATAGGGGAGGGGCTCTTCCCAGCATTATTATCCTGCACCTGGGAGGGAACGATCTGGTGAACCTGGGTAGAAGAGGATTAATGGAGACCATACTCACTGAACTGGCTTGGTTAGCTCGGATATGCCAAGGGTGCACCATCGTGTGGTCACAGATGGTGCCCAGATTTCAATGGAGTTGGGGGGGAGTCTGAGGGCACTGAACCAATCAGTAAGAAGGATTAATAAGAAGATGGAGAGGCTGTTTAGGGCTCCACATCTACAGACGATCGCCCACGGGTGTATCAGGGGGGGGGCCGTGCTTCTTAAAAGACGGTGTCCACTTGTCTAAAGTAGGTAACGAAATCTTCATAGAGAATCTGCTGGCTTGGTTGGGTGGCTTCAGGGACAGGACCTTCTAGTGAGCATTTTGGGGGGGGGCCAGATAGTCGGTCAACTATGCAGGCCTGTGGCGGTAAGGTCATGATTGGTGAGCAGTAAATTTAAGGTCCTTAGAGGGCGGCGCCATTCTTGAATGGGGTCGCCCAAGGGGGAGGGACAAGTGGTCTCTCCTAGAACTCCAGGGGCAGTTACAGCCGGTTGGCTGGATGGGTGCGGGGGAGTGACGCTGTCACCTAGGCTGGTTGGCCACTCCGCACGTGCACAATGGCGCAAGTAAACGGCGCATAACTGCAAGGGCCCCTTATGGAGATAATCTACGGGGGTAACCGGGGTGGGAGGGGGGGGGGGGAAGTACCCTCACGGTGAACGGGCCCTCTGCGCATGCGCACTCCGGTTGGAGGGCGGGCATAATTCGATAAGGATCTGACACCAGTTATTGACCTTGCCGTAGGCTCAAATAGGGATACGCAGAAAAATTAACTGCTATTTATGATTATTAATTGTGGTATGTTTAGATTCGGATAGGAATACCTTGTATTAGAGATATGTTAAGGTTAGCCATCTGACATCTGTACTTCTCAATGTAATCAATGTAATGCAATGGTTTTCTGCATATTGTGTAAATATTGTATATTAATGTTTGTTAAAAAAAAAAATTATGTTAATAAATACGGCCGGGGGTTTCACGACCCCCTAATCCAAAACTCTTCTCATTCTTGTCTGGATATTGATATGGGAGGAGGGGGTTTAAGTAGTACCTGGCCATATAGAAAGGCGGGGCCGGCATCGGCCATGCCGAAAGTATGGCGGTCGTGCCGGCCCACCGACGACCACACAGGGGCGGGCCTGTCGCGCGCAGTGATGACGCGACAGGCTCACCTCATCAGCAATAGGTCGTGAGTCCTGGGCGTGACCCGGAAGTGATTGAAGCACTTCCGGGTCACGCGTTGGGCTAACGCTGGGCCGGTTAGAACCGGCCTGGCGTAGATTTGAGCATAAAAAGCTGGGGAGCGGCGGAGTCTGCCTCTTTGCTCCCCGCTCCCTCAGCCTGCTGCACCAGCCTCGCTAGGAGGCTGTAACTTAATTTCCCCACCCACCATCCCCTAAAAGCAAATATTTTGGTGTGAATTGTTCTTGATTTTATTCACAGGTTTACATCTGTATGTTATCTTGTGTGTTATGGTTTTCTTTCCCTTTGGTCTAGGAGATGATTGTTTCTGTTACAGGTCGTCTATCGTCGTATTTAGTGCTATTCCTTGGTCAGGCGGTAAGGTCATTATTGGTGAGCAGTAAATTTAAGGTCCTTAGAGGGCGGCGCCATTCTTGAATGGGGTCGCCCAAGGGGGAGGGACAAGTGGTCTCTCCTAGAACTCCAGGGGCAGTTACAGCCGGATGGCTGGATGGGTGCGGGGGAGTGGGGAGTTACGCTTTCACCTAGGCTCGTTGGCCACCCCACACGTGCACAATGGCGCAAGTAAGCGGCGCATAACTGCAAGGGCCCCAAATGGAGATAATCTACGAGCGTATGGGGGTAACCAGGGGGGGGGAGGGGGAGGGAGTACCCTCACGGTGAACGGGCCCTCTGCGCATGCGCACTCCGGTTGGAGGGCGGGCATAATTCGATAAGGATCTGACACCAGTTACTGACCTTGCCGTAGGCTCAAATAGGGATACGCAGAAAAATGAACTGCTATTTATGATTATTAATTGTGGTATGTTTAGATTCGGATAGGAATACCTTGTATTAGAGATATGTTAAGGTTAGCCATCTGACATCTGTACTTATCAATGTAATCAATGTAATGCAATTGTTTTCTGCGTATTGTGTAAATATTGTATATTAATTTTTGTTTAAAAAAATTTTATGTTAATAAATACGGCCGGGGGTTTTACGACCCCCTAATCCAAAACTCTTCTCATAGACTTATCTGGATATTGATAAGGGAGGAGGGGGGTTTAGGTAGTACCTGGCCATACCGGTATGCAGGACATCACGCTTCCTAGAAAGATGGGATGCACAGAAGTGGCAATAAAATGCCAAAAGCTATGTGGATACTCCCAGCGGATTACGAAATACCTCAGGTTTGAGAGACACACTGATTGATTGAAAGCCATCTTCACGGCTTCCGCCTTCTATTATCCTGCAAGTCTCAGGTCAGGGTCAGCCTGTCGATTGACTGCCAAATTGTTTATTTAAGCATAATGACAGAGAGGGAATTCGTCCGTGGTGCACACCCAGGCCCTTCAGTAGCAATAGTGCGAGTTTCGACGGAATGCCAGCAACTCGCTCGCCTCCATTACATTTTCAGCCTGTCTAGAAGAATTTTATTGAAAGATCATACGCTCGAACCGAAGTGATGTGGGCAGAGTGCATAGCCTTTACAGAGTTTGCCATTGCCAGTGAAGAACTTCTTTCGTTTTCTTGTCTTTCTGTCAGCAGACCACTATTAGGGCTGTACAGCGCCACATAGAGACGTGTACGCGTACAGCCAATAAAATGTCACCTTTTTTGTGGCTGTCTGCTGGACGCCTTTTTTAGCGGCCAAAAAGGTCAATTGTGCGCAGGGCACGAGTCGGGGGTACACGCGGGTGGACGGAGTCCCCCCACTTTTTTCACAGGGTGGACGCCGTCCACCCTGCCAAGAAGTGTGGCCGCACTGTAAAATATGCTGAATTCGTCCCGGTGTAATTTACAAACACCGGGACACTTTCAGCAGAGCCTGCACGTTGTTGTCTGCTTTCTATCTGCAACAACGTGCAGGCGGGGACGGGGCTCTCTTAGTTCTGACTCCTGCTGGGCCCATAAAGGCCGAGTCGGAGGGGTCTACAGGCCTCCTTTTGTTGGAGTCTCCTGGCTGGGAGCAGTCAGGAGCCTCACACCTGATGCAAATGCAGCAGAGGGGAAACAAAGGCTCACACCTTGTTAGCACTTCACACATACTGAAGAGAGGCAGCTTTTAACTTTGTTCAAGCTCTGTTTAGGAGATATGCATGCACTGTAGAAACTTCAGATGTGTTGTTTCCCAGCATTTGCACAAAATAAATAGCATTTACATAGCGCTTATACCCCTGAGGAGGCGTGGTAATAATTTAAATATCACTATTTCTTTTAAAGCACTATGGCAAGAGAAAACTTAACGCTGATAAAAGGTAACATTGTTTTATATGTAGCGTACAAAAGTGTGTGTCTTCTGCCTAAATCAGGAGGGTTTGCAAGTATACTCGAAATGTGCTCAAATGTACACATGATACACCTGATAAACATGTATGTGAGGGCTTAAGATCTGATGTCACTTCTTGTGATGCCACTTCCTGTGATGTCACGCGCTGTGATGTCACGCGCCTCACGCACCGCGATCTCACGCGTTGTGATGTCACGCGCTGTGATGCCAGTTCCTGTGATGTCACGTGCTGTGATGTCACGCGCTGCGATGTCATGCGCCGCGATGCCACACGCTGCGATGCCACTTCCATACTGATTAACTAGGTTAGTCCCCCCACTTCTTTTTTTAGCACTTGTGCCCTGATTGTGCGGTCATCGCGCTAATCAGCTAATTTCGCGATTTTTTCGCGCATCGGGAAGTCGAGAAATCCTGGAGGGTCTGCCTAGAAGGAAGAACCTGTATGTGGGTTTCCTGGGTCTCTTAAACTGTATAGAAAGATGTGAGCTACCCAGAAGCCAACCAGGGCGGCCTAGCATAGAGATCCATCTTGAATGGTTGAATGTTGTCCAATGACTTCAGACGAAACAGCAGGTTACATCATCACTTATGACTGGTGCACTTTTCATCCAATCAGAGTGGATCGCTATATGTAGACCTTTCCAATCCACTCCTCACCGACTGTTCAGAATATTTGGGGCTATCAGCACTTTCCTCAATTGCTCTGCAGTTAAGAAAGCTATGGGTTGCCATGCATCATTGCTACTAAAAGGTTAAAAGCTGATATCAGATGCTGGCAGTACTTCAGATGCAAATTGTAAAGGTCAGACGTTGTAGGCAATGGATTAGACTGAATATAGCCTTCCTTCTCAGGTTCAGAATTGCAGCACTTTAAAGTACTCAAGTACTCCATTACAAGTAATCGATCTGATAAACGCTATTGCTGTGAGAAGTGATTCTTTACTGTGACAATATATTCAAGGATAATTCTAGGTTATGTTCCTACAGCCAAGATGCGTTACGCTCAGTCAGTTGATCAATGAGCTCGGGTCAAGGTAGACTACATTTCTTGGAAGGTCACAGGTGATCGTGGTGTGCATACAGTTCAATAATAGTGTTGTATTAGTCACTGTTACTTGTCTGTGCACACAAGCGGGCGGGCAGGCAGCGTGATACGGCAATCCTACTGCAGACTATGTCTAACTTATGGACAACAGGCCCGTTACCGGTCACCATTGACCTGCTGCCATCAGTGGATGCCAAGAAAAGACGAATCTTCAAATTGGAAAATCTACATTTCATCCACCTCTAGTCCGGAGTACATGGAGCCAGACTCAAAGAGGGGACTTTGGGTTCACTTTCTATCCACAACGACAAACAGTGAGAAGTAAAACAGACAAAATCAGGGTCAATCATTCCACTGGCTAGACCGAGCATCTTTAATGTAAACAAAGCACTTTAGCGCTATGTAAGCAACATAAACAAATGCGGATGTTGTGGCTGTCAGATCTGAAGAGTGAGTCAAGTGATACAAGGCACATCACACCTCTGCACCGCCCCATCATTCCGCAAGCACAGCCAGAACTGAGATAGAGCTCAAGTGGCTTAAAAACAAAAAGACAGGTGCACTTTCTCCACAGAGAAGCCGCCAACTGCTTCTAGGTAGCAGCAGAAAGGAAAAGCTTTTCAGGCCTGCGGCTAAAATTTCACCTCTAAAAATTCTCTCAGCGGAAGAGCAGACCTGACTAATGATGGCGTCGAATGGTACATAGCAGCACTGTACCGCGATAATGAAGTGGTAACAGGCAGCAACTAATTTATAATGACGATACAAACGTGTCTGCCTCATTAGGGACTGAATGGAACAGCCTGTAACAGCACAAGGCTGAAAAGAAGGAAAGGGGGCTCCTGCAGCCGAGCAGCCTCAACTGTCACAGCCTTGATGAAGACGAGCGCACTGGCCTGGGTGAAGGCTGCCACGGCGGGAGGTAGAGCGCTTGCTTAGGAGATGAAACACTACTGACACGCAATGCCGGCAGGCCAAATACTATCTCTATTACCAGAAATACATAATTGTAGGGCTAACTGAAGTGCTGTGCTCAGTTAACACCAGAGAAGAATAAGGTTCATTGATGAAGTTATTTTTCAGTACGAGTAACCAGTGGGTTTATCTGTGATGAGGAGTGATGTACCTTGACAGTGAGCGCCTCCAGTGCCTCGAAGGCCTCCCTGAACCCTGGCGGGGTAAAGTGATGAGTGTTATTCCTAAACCCAGTTTTGTCATCGGCCCTATTAAATGCGCATACAGATTTGATGACACCACAACTCTTACACTTGAAATTCAGGACATCCCACAGCCCTGCTGAAGGCATGTTATGTCAGTCTATGTTTTGTTGGATTGTACAGTGCACTAATCACCCATGGGGGTTTCCAGGCGCTAGAGCAGGAGTAAGGCAAGAAGTCCCCGCTTGGTCATTCGAATAGGCAGGTCTTCAGTTTCTTGCAGAACTCGTGAGGTGGAGGCTCTAATGTGTTGAGGGACTTCATTCCAAGTTTTGGGTGCGATGTAGAATGACCACCCTCCTGCTATGCTCTGCGAATGACGGTGTGTGCTCGGTTGAGAGTTAGGCTGAGCGTAGGTTTCTGGTTGGCTGGTGGAAGTGCACTTGGCTGTTCAGGAATGTTGGTCCGGTGTTGTGCCAGGCTTTGTATGCTTGCATGAGGAGTTTGATCTGGCTGGGTTTGTGAATGGGGAGCCAGCGGAGCCCTCTGTGATGAGATGTGGGTGCGGTGTAGAAGGTTGAGGAAGAGTCTTGTAGTGGCGTTCTGGATGGTCTGGAGTTTCTGTGTGAGCTGCTTGGAGATTTTGTCGTAGCGGGCATTGTCGTAGTCTAATCTAATCTGACGGTTCATCTCGTGTTCTATGACAGCCAATTGAAGATCTTTCGGAGCATGCGTAGGATGTGGAAGCGGGCAGTGCTCACTCCACTCACTCGTGCCATCATCTTGAGCTTGTTGTCCAGGGTGAGCTCCAGATTTCTGGTGCGGTTGGTTGGTGTTGGTCCTAGCTCAGTTGACCACAAGGTTGAGTCCCATGAAGAGGTCTTGTTTCCAAAGACCAGGACTTCTGTCTTTTCTGAGTTAAGTTTTAGGCGGTTGGTTCTCACCCATTCTGCAATTATGGTTATGCAGTTGGTAAAGTTGGTTCTGGTGGTGTTAGTGTTTGTCATGGAGAGGATGAGTTTGGTGTTGTCAACCTGGGAGATGTTATTGATGCCTTGGGATCGGATGGTGTTGACAAGAGGTGTCATTGTAGATGTTGAAAAGGCTAGGGCTGAGGGACGATCCCTGAGGGACTCCGCAGTTCAGGTTCTTGGATTCCAATGTGAAGGGTGGCTGTCTGACTTTTTGGGTTCTTCCTGTGAGGAAGGAGCAGATCCATTTGACTGCAGGCCCTTGGATGCCGATTTCGTGGAATCTTCTGCTGAGTATGCTGTGGGAGACTGTGTTGAATGCTGCAGAGACGTCGAGCAGGAGGATGGCCGCTGTCTGTGCACGATCTAGGATGGTCTGAATGTCTATGAAAGAGGCCGCTCCGCCGCTCCACAGCCCCTTTTATTCAGTAAATGGCCGGGGAGCCAGTTGAAACCGGCTTCCCAGCTGCATTTGCCCATGTTGACCCGGAAGCGCTTGCTTGCGCTTCCAGGTCATGCCCCCAACAGCCAATCAGCGGTAGGCTGAGGGCGGGGGCTGCACACGTCACTTCCTGTGCTCGGCGCCCCGCCCGTCGCCTACCGAACAGGGGACCGGCACGACCGCCATAACCTGCGGCGTGCCCGAGTCCGTGTTCCCGCCTGCGAACTCAGTTGGTTCGGTTGACGGTTTCTTGAGGAGGGCCTTGACCGCAGCATGCTTCCAGTCTTCAGGGAATGTGGCAGATGTGATGGAGGTGTTGATGTGGGTGAGGGTGGTGCGGCTCCCAGGTTGTAGATGTGAGGGCAGGGATCTGTACGGGCCTGAGTGGATGGGCCTCATGATCGTGGCTCTCTCTCCTCTGGTGAAAGTCTCATTCTTTTATGTGGTCATCTTTGTTGGGGATAGGCAGGTTGGCAATGAGATTGATAGTGCTTGGTTGGTATGCGAAGTTGCTGTAGATGCGTGCGATTTTGCTGTGGAAGAGGTTCGATAGGTCATTGCAGAGTTCTTGGGAGGGGGGGACGCTGTTGATAGAGTCCAGGTTTGTGGTGAAGTCCTTGAAGATCGGTAAGATCTCCATGCAGCTGTTGGCGCTCTCTTCGAAGGCATGGAAAGAAAAGGCGTAGACTTACACTAGTGTCCAACAACATGACTGGTCATTTGTTACTCCATCAAGATCTAGTCCACAAGGCTAACACCCTTTTCATCACAGTCTCTTCTCTCCAACTTTGTGTGCACCCTCTCAGAATTAACCAATTCCCAATTCTATGAAATAGTCACTTGCTTAGAATCTGGTTTATTATAGTAAGTATGTCATAAACGGAGGTCAAAATGTAAACAGAAATCATCTGTCCAAAGTAATTCTTGGCTTCCACTAACTTCGATGCACTTAACAGAGTTGGAAAATCATAACTAGGGTAAGTCCTGCCCGAAAATGCACTGTTTTAAAACCATGACCCTCATAGTATTCACGTTTTTAGGTCGAGCCTAGGGCAGCGCGCATGCGCTGCTCGCTCTGCGAGGCATGCAGTAGTCGAGTATGCTGTGGAAGCCTTGCCTTCTCTCCGCCCATATTTTTGATTGGCTGGTGTCATTGTCCTTGGTAAATGCTGGTTTCGATTGATAATGAGGCTTGTTAGTCCCTCCTTGTTACCGCCCTGTCGCCATTTGTTCCCTCCCATGAGGACTGGATCTTTTACTTGTGGCGTTACATGGTCTCCTTCATAAGTCTGTAAGCACTATTTAATTTTTTATTTGCAGCGCGGTCCGCTTTTACTATAGCAGCCGCACTTGTTTATTTAATTAATTTGCTGCACAGGCCGAGAGGGAGCGTTTCTACTCACTAATCTAACAACCATTTGCAATGCAATAGGTCTCGCATTTATGCGAGTTTCAGCTATTGACATTACAAATAACAATGCCTTTTATTTTTGTTTTCGTTTTTAAAACAATAAAAGGCATTGTCATTTACAATGCCAATAGCTTAAACTTGCGTAAATGCGAGACCTATTGCATTGCAAATGCTTGTTTGAGATGGAGTGTGTAGACATTCCCACCACATAATATCTCTGATGACAATCACATAGTCCTACAAGGCATGGGTCATGCATGGATAATTCTTCAAGCCAGTCAGAATAATCTAAACGTAATGAAGGCGGGTGGTCAGAAAATAAAATGCACCCTTTTCAATTCTAGAAATAGAGTTTCCACCCCTGTGAACTGTTGGGAAGCTTTGGCAATTATCTTGATCGATTCATGAAACAAGACGGCGACACCTCTGACCCTTTCCCTATGCGGTCAGAGGGATAGTTTTCAATTTAACATGTAGTAAGTCCTTGAAAAGGTGAATTGTGCTGATCAGATAAGGTTTCTGTTGCAAACAATATCTGCAAATTTTCATCCTAAGTCCGGCTTTAAATTCTAGCTCTGTTGGTGGCACCTGATCTCATATCACAGAGTTCAGATTTGAGTTTCTCTAGCCTCATGAATGTAGCTTCAGGAGTGGGCTTTACAGCAGGAAGTCCTGTGTGCTGAACAGGCAAAATGGCCCTCTATTTGGAAATGAGAATCGAGAAAATAGTATCTGGTAAAGGTGCTTAGGGCAGCCTAGTCTCTGGTCAAGGAGCCTGCAGGCCCCAAGGAGGCTCCTTCCTGGCCAAAGCGCAGCGCCTCACCATACAGAGGACACTCCATCCCAATAGGGTCTGTTTCACAGCTGTTCTTCACTTCTTGCACTGGTGAATCTGACAGATGCTCATCTACTTGGTACTCCATAGTCTGATCTTAAAAGAAACTAAGGGATCCATCTTTTCAGGTCCAAGCGATAAAGACTATTCTCCTCCTTGGAAGGATGCAGCTGAAAGAAAAAAGTAGGGAGAGTGATGCACTGTCCCACATGAAGGCCAATAGCAATTTCGGAAAAAAGAATGCCCTAGTCATAGGCAATAGATTATCCGGGGCATAAAAACTGGTATACGGTAGCTGTACAGCCAGCACCTGCAATTCACTGACTTAATACTCAGAAGTAATCACGGTAAGCAACAGTTCTAAGAGTTAGGAGCCTCCATAACGGGGTTCAAAAGGAGTGCACCTCAAAAATGACAGGACCAAGTTACAGCTTCACAGCGGCATAAGAAAAGGTACAAGAGGCAACATATATGTAAGTCCTTTCAAAAAATTCATAACTGGCACCTAAATAAAGAGAGGGATAAGCAGGCAGATGCAGAAAGGCCAGACGGGCTAACGAGTGAGCTTTAACAGAGCCCACGGCAAGACCTCGCAGGCTAAAGACAGAACAAATATAAGTGAATGAACCATTAGCCTGAAGAGCACCGATCCCAAAGGCCCTCATGTTAGGCCACATACTTCGCCAACGTCAAAAAGACCAATGTTGTGGATGGGTGACAAGCAGCCAAAAGCACAGCCACCTCTGCTGCAGGCCGGTCAAACCCACTTCTTTATGCATAGAGATGCAGTCTGCAGAGGTTCGTATGAAGAATCTTGCCCTGTTTTTTGCACCGTTGGCCCTCATAATAAGACGGGCAGCAGAGCTTCCCTCTGAGCCCAGTCCAGGGCTCTAAGGGTAAGCTGAGCCCAGGCTCACTGGACCTTCAGAACTGTGGGTAGGAGAGGCGGACATGCATTAAGGAGCCTATAGTCCAACGGAGGGTGAAAAGAGTCTCCTAATGAGAAAACTCTAGGGTGCACAATACGCGACACTGAGCATCGTCAGGGGTGGCAAACAGATAAATAGGTCTTGCACCATCTCAAGATGGGGATGCGACTCATGGTCAGCCAGATGTCATGTACTGAGCGGATTTTGCCCTGTTGCTGAGAGAACCCGCTAGGTGACCAAGCATATAGGTAATCCCTTGAAGGTCGAGCCACCTCCAGAGCCTCAGCACCTCTTGGAACAGCACACGCAGTCTCATTCTGCCCTGCTTCTTGCAATCCCACATGGGGTCAGTTTGTCTATTGGAACCTGAACATGTTTGCCTCTGATGAAGGGTAGAAAGGCCTCAAGGACCTGCCGGATGGCAGACAACTCCAGGACTTTAATATGGTGCCTCTGCTCTGCTGGAGACCAGAGGCCTTTTATCTCTACCATGAACAGGTAACCAGATCGATCTCTAAACACAGATGATGCGTCCATCACCACTGCAAAATCTGGATGGAGAAGGGAAAGAAAAAGTCTGAAGCATGTCAAGTCTGCCTATTTCATCCGTCATTGAAGGTCCTGGGCTGGCTCATGAAATATGAATCCCCCGCTCTGTTCTGTGCCTACTGAAGGCAAACATCCCATGGTAGCACTCGTGTGCCAATGGGGCTGGGGCATGAGCAGGATGCAGGAGACCAAGAAGCCTCACAACCATCCAGGTAGAAATACTGGACTGAACTTGAAACATTTGGATCTCATCCTGAATGTTCCAGACTCGCTGAAGTGGCAGAAATGTTTTGAAAACCACCAGGTCCAAGTAGCTCCTATAAAGGGAACCCTCGGCTTTTGACAGAGAGGAGATTTCGGTCTCTTCGTGAGAATCCAGGACAGGGGAACGATGAAACCATCGACTCTAGGTTGCCCACGACTGACAGCAGCGACCCCACCTTCAGCAGCCAGTCATTGAGGTATGGAAATACGTGTGCTGTCGGCGTGTGAAGGTGAGCGGCAATATTGCTGTCAGCTTTGTGAACACCTGGAGGGCCAATGTAAGGCCACAGGGTAGAATAGTAAACGGACAGTGCTTTGAACCCACCAAGAGGAAGAAGCACCTGTGGAACTGAAGGACAGATGCATGAAAACACACATCCTGCAAATACAAGAACCCCATCAGAGAGAACCTGAACCAGGGACGGCAGCATGTTAAATTCATCCTTCAGAGGGAAGGTATCAGGAAATGAAGACGCCTACGTTACCTGTGTCAGCAGTCAGTCTTTAGGCACCACAGACTTGGAGTGCGCCATGCTCTCTTCCTCCTACCGTTGAAGTGGACTCTTCCACTGAGACCAAAAAGAAGGGGAGGCTCCACACCTGAACCTGGTCCATTTTAAGGGGTTTTAATGTTTTTTGCATCCAACACTGCTCTTTGACTACCCTTGGCTGTAATATTTAATAATCCAATTCAAACAAGCAGTATGTTGACCAATGGCAATAACACTGCCGATATCCAGGAAAGCAGGACATAGGATCCGTCAATTAGCTGAAGCCAGGAGGTGCTGAGACAATGGAGCACGGAGTCAATGCACACTCAAACAGATTTATTAAACAGAATTCAAAAAGTACAAAAATCTTTGTAGACGAGATAGTTTTGTTCAGATACTAACATGGCCGCTGATAACACTTTTACATCAGTTTTTAAAATTGTAAATCACAGCTTTTCCCAGCTACCACATAAAACCTCTAGAACTACTATGCAAGTTCCTTTCCAAACACTTTGAAGCGAAAAATCGGTACTATAAAATCATTTTTAGACCTCTAGATTTCACCAGTGCAGGATAGGACGGGGCGAGGGAGTGTTCCTCTTCCATGCATTCTCACCATGCTTGTGTGTCGACTTTCACTCCTTCAGACGTGGAAGTGATAAGCCGACATATGCTTTCCATTAAGTTAGCCCCCCCCTTTAAACCCTTGTCCTATTCACGTCCTTTATATGGTGATCGGGACAATAGCGCCTCAATGGAATAAACTCTGTAATGCAGGCATACCACTGTGCCCACCAGCCTAGCCTGCACAGAATCACACACTGAAGGGTGACATACCCCGAAACCGGTCCCAGGATGCTTGTTTCCGGTTCAGGGAAGACCTGGCTTGGCAGTTCGGTCTGGACTGTTCCCATGAGGCACAGGGTCAAGACTGATTTGCATATGGCTGGGTCCAAACTGGGGTGGCCTAGTGGGCAAAAGTACGATGGATTTAACCCATATCTCTTGACTGGGGGAGAATGTTTGAATCATTCAGCCCATCATTTGTTGCAGTTACATAATCACACAGTTATACAGAAGGTCTCTCTTGTGAAAAGATGCAACAGGGATGCACCTGGACAGTCCAACAGTTTGGGGGGATGGGTTACCTGCTTCGCTCTGACAATCCTCTTACCTGCACATTAAACATGGGCATGTCGCTGGATGGTGGGGGAGGGTACATGCCGGGGGGCGATGGAAATCTTCCAAAATCCTCCAGCGGAGGTGGAGGTGGCGGTGGAAAGAATTCACCTGGAACAGTAAGAAGAGAAGGTTAGTTCTGATTAGCGACAGATAATTAAAGCATGAAACACAAGGGCAAGCTGTGGTCTTACAGCACAACGACTGAGCGCTCAACATATACGGTGAAGATGCGGTGCGTGCAGCAGGGTCACGGCACACGCCCCCCTCCCTGCATAACATCTGTAGTGTTTGGAAGCAGTAGTTTCAGTTGTGACACCACCCATGGAACGCCCACGCCCCACTCATGGAACGCCACCCACGCCCCACCCATGGGCAGCCCACGCCCCACCCATGGAACGCCCACGCCCCACTCATGGAACGCCCACACACCACTCATGGAACGGGTCAGGCGCAGACACCAGCAGGGTCAGGCGCAGACACCAGCAGGGTCAGGCGCAGACACCAGCAGGGTCAGGCGCAGACACCAGCAGGGTCAGGCGCAGACACCAGCAGGGTCAGGCGCAGACACCAGCAGGGTCAGGCGCAGACACCAGCAGGGTCAGGCGCAGACACCAGCAGGGTCAGTATTTCGAGGCAGGCAGTTATTACTGGCACACACTTTGTGAGAGCCCTTGGAACTGAGTTGGGAGTAAAGGAGGCATCTTCACCCAGGCGTCAGTTGGGTTATTCCCAAATGTCTGCCACACAGGAGAGGAGGAAGCCTACAGACCCATTGGAGACCGTGGTCCAGAAGGGCGGACCCGCTGAACACTGGAAGAGCAAACGCACGAGAGAGCGGAGGACACCTTGTCTCCTGTGTGTGTGATGGTGGGGCGGGGCGGGGGGGATCCCAGTCCCTTACTCTGTGATCCACGGAAGTGCAGACCCTGAAAGAAAAGTAGACAAGTGCCCTCCCAGCAGGGGGCTTGCTTCACAGCAAAGCCACGGGTCTTCCACAATCTACACACTGAAGGAGCGGTAGCTATTGGCCAATGTAACGGTAATCAATGTGTTATTTGAGAGGCCCTAGAACTGCGTTTCTCTTGCAAGAGTCAGATGCGTGACCAGCAGAGGCCATCGGCGGGTGGGCCTCGCTCGCAGTCCCTGGTGCTTTACACAAGTCAGGAGTTAAGAAAAGCCCCTACACCACAGAGCACAGAGCGAGAGACACAAGAGGGAGCTCAGACAGGCAGCAATGTGGACGCCCTCGTGTTTATCCTCCTGAGAACGGATTAACAAACTACAATGTTGTAATCTGAGTGGAGTTTTTTTTTCTCTTTGTTTTACACTAAAAACCAATAGAACTTTCGGAAAACAATGCGACACAAGGAGACGGAACACTGTCGAGTACCAGTGAAGACATCACACGGACATGAATGCTTGAAATATAAAGCATGTACCAGTGTGCTGCCCATTCACACGTGGGGCCTCCCAACAATGCACGGGGAGGGGGGTGCTGTCAACAATGCACGGGGGTGCTGCCAACAATGCACGGGGGTGCTGCCAACAATGCAGGGGGGTGCTGCCACCACCGGGGGTGCTGCCAACAATGCACGGGGGGTGCTGCCAACAATGCACGGGGGGTGCTGCCACCACCGGGGGTGCTGCCAACAATGCACGAGGGGTGCTGCCAACAATACACGGGGGGTGCTGCCAACAATACACGGGGGTGCTGCCAACAATGCACGGGGGTGCTGCCAACAATGCACGGGGGTGCTGCCAACAATGCACGGGGGGTGCTGCCAACAATGCACGGGGGGTGCTGCCAACAATGCACGGGGGGCGGTGCTGCCAACAACGCACGGGGGGTGCTGCCAACAATGCACGGGGGGTGCTGCCAACAATGCACGGGGGGTGCTGCCACCACCGGGGGGTACTGCCGAAAAATCCATGGGGGGGGGGGGAGCTGCCAACAATGCACTGGAGTGGGTGCTGCCAACAATGCACTGGGGTGGGTGCTGCCAACAATGCCCCGGGGTGGGTGCTGCCAACAATGCCCCGGGGTGGGTGCTGCCAACAATGCCCCGGGGTGGGTGCTGCCAACAATGCCCCGGTAGGTTGCTGCCAACAATGCCCCGGTGGGGTGCTGCCAACAATGCACGGGGGGGTGCTGCCAACAATGCACTGGGGGGGGGTGCTGCCAACAATGCACGGGGGTGCTGCCAACAATGCACGGGAGGGGAGCTGCCAACAATGCACTGGGGTGGGTGCTGCCAACAATGCCCCGGGGTGGGTGCTGCCACCACCGGGGGTGCTGCCAACAATGCATGGGGGGGAGCTGCCAACAATGCACTGGGGGGGTGCTGCCAACAATGCACGGGGGTGCTGCCAACAATGCACGGGAGGGGAGCTGCCAACAATGCACTGGGGTGGGTGCTGCCAACAATGCCCCGGTGGGGTGCTGCCAACAATGCACCGGTGGGGGGGGTGCTGCCACAATGCACTGGGGTGGGTGCTGCCAACAATGCACTGGGGTGGGTGCTGCCAACAATGCACTGGGGTGGGTGCTGCCAACAATGCCCAGGTGGGTGCTGCCAACAATGCCCTGGGGGGATGACAACAAGCACTACTGTGCTGCTAATGGGTACCATGGTGTAACATACACTAGGGCGCTGCCGATATATGCCATGTGCTGCCAACATATACCAGGGCACTGCCAGTAAGATCAGAGCCATGCTCAAGTATTCAAGGGTGCTGGCAATGAAAATTTGGTGTTCAAGCAATCAGTGACTGAATATAAAAGATTTGTAGTGCGAGGAGTGAAACTGGGAGATTGACATAGGAGCTCAAAACTCTTCCCCCTATCAAATGACGGTATACCGATCTAAGCCCTTTGTTTTCCTACACCCAGATTTTTTTTTAACTCAATACTTTTGTGATTCATAATGTAAATGTTCTGATGTGTTTGCATTATGCTAGGAATGAACCCCTTGTAAATATCATTGTCCTGATGAAGACCTAAATAGAACTAATATCCCACCACAGCGCTCAAAACGCAACACGTCGACTTTTGAACTCCAAATAGTGTCGCTTGAATTGGGAGAGAGTAAAGTTTCGCAGGAACATTTATTTCAAATAAAAAAAAAAGACTTTATTCAACTAGTGATATGTTTTCCTGTACCTTCAGTGGCATCGATTAACTCATTCTACAAATGAAATCTTTGCTAGATTTATTTTTCCAATCATTGGGTTGATTGTGGTTTACTGTTTTTAACATCCTTTTTTAGGTGATTTGTTTGTTTCTGTTTTTTGTACTGTTTAGAAAACTCATGTCAATTGTAAAAAGAATAGATATATTTTTAATAGACATAAGGGAAACACAAGTAGCAGTCAGTTGTATCTATCGAAACAGGAGTAAGCTATGGTCCACGGGGGGGGGGGGGGGAAGGGTCTGTAGTCTTATGAGCCTCAATGTTTCATGGCACTGCCTGTGAAGAGGTCCCTTCCACAGCGCTACTCAACACTTCAGGGCACTATACACAATCATCCTCCTGATATGCCAGGCTGCAGCTTAATATTGCCGGGTTTTATAAAAGGGCAGTAATGTCCTGCAAGGATGGACCAATATATTCTAGGACAGTGGTTCTTAACCTGTGGTCCGGTGACCCCTGTGGGTCCTGGAAGTCTATTCAGGGGGTCCGCGACTGCTTGGAAAATTAAAAACACATTAAGAGATTAATAAAGTGTATATAGCAAAAGATGCAAAATGCACCCTTGCTAATTTTAAAACATTCTTTAAATGTGAAGGAATTAGAAATTGGACGGCAAAACATTTAATTAGTAGCCTCAGATTGATTGGTGGGAGCAGTGCAAGTGCATCAAACCGAATATAGTATGGGCGATGAGCGGACTCAAGTGAATTTAGAAAAGCTCCAACCTTTGTATTAAAATTAATATGTTGTTTTTTTATGTTTATGAATTAAATAAAATATATAATCATTTTTGTATTTCTTTGATTAATGTTTGTTTCTATATACTTTGTGTATTTTTTTGTAGTTCAAATCATCCCCGGCTTCTAGTAATCACTCACTGGGGTTCTCGTGATTCCACTAATGATTCAGTAGGGGTCCCCGAGTTCCAGTAATGATTAAGTGGGGGTCCACAGAAATTATAAGGTTAAGAACCAGCGCCTCGATACCCTCACGGGTGACAAGCAGCGCTCTATAAATCCACCTTGCAATAAGCACTATTCTAGGGCCCTATCAGTAATACGGTTCCTCGTGATAGCTCAATATTTTGCTGCTTTGTCAGTAATACGGTTCCTCAATACGTCAGAGTGCCTCCTGCAATGGGGTTCCTCTTGACATGCCAGGACATGGTTATATATTTCATGGCACTATTGTAATAGGGTTCCCTTCCGGTATGCCACGGGCTTCTCATTACTTCAGGGTGCTGTGATGAGAGCTTCAGGGCCTCTGCCAGGACGCTGCCCAGTATTTCAGGACACTGTCTGTAGCGGGTTCCCTGCCATATGCCAGGCAGTGCTCAGTATTGTAGGGTGCCACCTGTAATGGGGTTCCTCAAATGCTGTGATAGAGCTTTAGTGGCCCCACAAGGATGCGGCTCAATGTGTCCAGATGCTCTCGGAGCTTCAGCGCCGCTGCCAGGTTGGTAATATTGTCAACAGCGGTTCTTATTGGACTTGTACATGAATTCATGGTAACCTATATCAATATATCCTCTACCTCCGCTCTCTTTCATCCCAAACCCCATACCACTAATATGATCCCCAAAATAACCCTTTCTAGACTCTTCCCTACTCTACCCCTCCTTGCATCATCTCATACCTCCATTACTATTCAGATGTCCCAAACAAGCCTTTCTAAACCCTTCCCCCTGAATCTTCCCCCTCCACCTCCCCTTTACACATCCCAAAGCCCTCCTGCTACTCTGAGCTCCAAAAAAAAAAAATTCTAAATCATTCCCTCCTCTATCCCTCCACTATCCTGTTCAATCCAAATAACAGACTAACATATTCACCACTCAAATCAATTTAATATTTCCCTACACTAATTCCCCACTAATCGGGTTTGTGTTCTGGAGTAGCGTGCTACCCGCCAAAATGTGCTTCAACACCTCATCAGGGGTAGCAAGCGCTATATAAATGCAAACCCTTCCCTCTTCCATAACTCCACCATCATTTTCAATGCAAATAACAGACTAACGAACGAGTTACTTACCTTCGGTAACGATGTATCTGGTAGAGACACAGTCTAGCCGCAGATTCCTTAACTTAGAATATCCCCAGGCGTCAGACTGGATCCGGAGAATTTTTTGCAGCAGCACCTCTGCGCGCCGGGGGGCGGCGCCGCATGGCTCCACCCTGACGTCGTCCACGGATATGACGTCAGTGGAGCCATATAAGTCCCTCTCGGCGCGCTGACGTCCGTTTTCTTCGGAGAAACTTTTCCGCGCCACAACGCTGAGCCACCACCAAAAACTGTGAGAGTATGGGAACAGTGTGCGAAAAAAGATGAAAAATCAGTGAAACAAAAAACAAAAATTGACAGTGACAAGCACTGTATACTGAAAGCAATTGAAGGGAAAAAACAGAGCACCGCTCTGAAAGAGCAGAGCACCGCTCTGAGAAACAGCCCCACAAAAGCGAAGACTATGCCCTCCCCCGAAGCAAAACGACATGAAAATAATGTCAAAGCAGACAACAGGAAGCCTGCAATAGCAAAATCTACCCGTGAAGGGCAACAAGACCTGAACCACATAAGCAATGACGATCTACCAAAGGTCGGCAACACCAGGAATGCCGTATCCCCTGTAAGAGATCTATGGACTGAGGCACAGTCAAATAGACCCCAAACCAATTGACTAAAGTAGAGTCAAGAAACAAGAGACCCCAGAGCAATGGAGAAGGTGAGAGGGAGGGAAGAAGAACATTAGTAGGCCCCACACTGGAAGAACCAGGGTGTAGGGATGTAGAAGGATACATGAACCCGCCGCCCAATCACGAGAATGGGTGGAGAATAACAAGTAAAACAGAATGAATCATCCTACCGAGGAGGGAGGTGAAAAATGCCACCCCGTAGGAAGATAAAAGCCACCCGGAAGGGGGCGAGTGCATAACACCCAACCTGAAAAGGTCCTCGGAGAGCGGGGAGGATGGGCGGGCGTTAAGGAATCAGCGGCTAGACTGTCTCTACCAGATACATAGTTACCGAAGGTAAGTAACTCGTTCATCTGATAGACATCTAGCCGCAGATTCCTTAACTTAGAATAGATACCAAAGCCATACCCCATAGGAGGCGGGTCTGCGACTGAACCCCACCAGGGTCCCAAGAGAACCCAGTCGTCAACAAGTTGACTAAACACAGTGGGGGCAGCAATGCCAGCGTGGCCAACACCAGACCAGTAAGCTCTGTAAGGAGCGGAAAACAATGGGAGGCAAAGGCATCACAAGCCGCCCAGGGACGGCATGAAAGCCCTCTTGTTTGTATAGGGTTTTAAAGGGAGCACAGAACCAGAATTTGAGTGCGGAATGTGAGAGTCCATAACTTCCGCAAGTATTGGCGTACGTAGCAAGGATGCCACCATCTACAGACTAAGTCCAGACAGGTCTGAACTACGAAAAAGTACTACCTATCCCGGAGAGAGGAAAGAAGAAACCAGTCATCGCAGGAGCCTAAGAAAAGCATAAGCCCCCCGTGGAAGCGAACATACTAGGGAGCATCCACCTGACGCGCATAGAACACAGAAGAACCGTGCCGCGTCAGCCCTGCGTGCCTGGGAGCCACGCCACAAGGCTCTGCCTTGAGGTCGTCCATGGCCAGGACGAACTGTGCCGGAACAGGACAAGGTGGTCCAAGGGACAGTGGCTGACGATAAGGGCAGCCAACATAGACAAGGAGGGCGAAGCTGAAATTACACTCCTGGAAGAGGCAGGAGGAGAAGAAACCTCAAGAAAGTGAGCATCTACAGATACAGGGGAGTGCTACGCACCAACCGCAGACCCCAACGGATAGGCAATAGCCTTTGAAGAAGACTCCACAGGAGCCTACCATGCCTCCTGTGTAAGGAAGGCAGCTAGATAATAGCCAACGAATAAGGCAGCTAGACGATAGCCAACGAATATCCCACATAGGGTAAGCCTCAACCCCAGCTAGGGGCACCGCTTGAGCACAAACTCAGACAGAGGAGTCAAAAGAAAGCAGAATCAGCTGACCAGCTGCACTAAATAGAAGTAAAAACGGCGGGAAGCCGTACAGGCCGTCTGGGTATTACGTCATGAACCCAGGGCCCAGAACAAGCAGAGACAACACTGCACCAGAAAATAAAAGTCCACAAAAGGACCAGAAAACACAAAGTCATGGGAGCCCAGACATGAGGCGGGTGACTGCTGAGTCCGCATGACTGTCAAAAAGGGTCACGCCATCAAATGGCAAATCCCAAAGACTCTCCCGAACATTGTCAGGGAAACCGCCATCACGCAGCCAGGTATGGCGACGCAGAGCAACGACCTGGCCATCGCCCGACCCACAGAGTCAGTGGTGTCCATAGCCGACCGAATGGTAAATTGTGCCATTTCTCGGCCATCATGAAGGAGATGATCCAGGTCAGCACGGGGATCCTCTGGAAGAGAGGGAAGAAGACGCTCGACCGAGTCCCAAAGGGCAAAAGTAGCCCGTGCAAACACGCAAGACGTGTTCAGAGCACGGATGCCCGAACTAGTGGACGCAAAAATTTGGCGGCCACATGTCTCCGACCAACGAGACTCCCTAGTGGGAGGTAGCAACGGGAGAGGAGAGGAAGGCTGCGAGGCGAAAGCCGCCTGGACCACCCGGCCGTGAGCCCTAGGATGAAGGGACAAACAGACAGGGTTATCTGGAGCCGGGCGATGCCGACGTGCGATGGCCCGATCCACAGGGTCTCCCGAGGAGGGCCGTGTCCACGTGCCAAGAAGGGTGTCAAATAACGACCCGCCAAAAGGCAGCAAGGGCTCCACCTCCACAGCATCCTGGTGGAGAAGATCCAATAATGGATCAGAAGGCAAGGAGACTGAGGGGGGTTGCAGGTGTAAAATAGCTGTAGCCCTGCGAACAGCCCTCGCAAATGCCGCGCTAGCCTCTGTAGCCATTCTAGGTGGCGATAACAAACCATCTGTAGGGGACGGTTGAAAACTAACACGTCCCCCAGAAAGGAGAGACGCCGCAGCCGGAGGCCGAGCAAAGGGCCACTGGCCAGGGGGCAGCAGAGCAGGAGAGTGTCGAAACAACCCTGGGTGCTCCGGGTCCTCATCCTCTTCGAATAGAGGAACAACAGGGACCGACGTCGAGACGGCGTCGACAATCACCAAGGGTGACTCGGCCTGGCATCGGACCGGCGTCGACGCGCCCTCCACTAAGGCCTGCAGGGAGGAAGGATGTCGACAAGTAGTCGAGCTACGTGCTGCAGCCGCATCCGACGGCGCAGGGAGCCCCAAAGGGCTATGCTGAGACGGGGCAGAAGGGCTCGACGTCTGACTGGGATGCCCCTCCGGGCCGTGTCCCGACGTCGCAGCGACTCCGGAACCGGAGTAGAGGCACCCGGCCGGCGCCGAGGGCGAACCCGCCGGCGAGGACCCGACCTGAGTCCCTACCCCCTCTGTGGGGCCCGAGGGCGCGCCAGGGAGAGGGGGTGACCCAAAGATGGAGTGAAGAGCCTTGGAATAGGCTTCCATCTGGGCCTGAGTCGCCCCAACACCCGGAAAGGGTGGGTATAAGGGGACCGACTCCTGGGCGCCCGCGCCCGGTAAGGACCGGGAGCAGCGGGCCCCATCGTCACGTTTATGTGAGGTCGACGACCTCCGTGACTTGTGCTTGTGCTTACCTGCGGCAAGCGAACGACGTCCGCGGGAACGACTCCGTGACCGGACCCGAACAGGAGCCCCAGCTCGAGATGGAGATCGGCGGCACGAAGGCTCTGAGCGGGACATCCGGGCGGTCAACAACTTCATCCTGCGCACCCGCAGGGACTTTGGCTTCATCTGCCGGCAGGCGTCGCATTCCTCGGAGTCGTGGTGCTCTCCTAGGCACCACATACAGATCGCGTGCGGATCCGTCGCGGACATCTGCCGCGAATAGGTCTCACATGCCTTGAAACCCAAAGGCATCGCACACCGTGCCCTGACGCCGAAGGCGTCGAGAAGGCCTGAAACAACAGGCCAGAGGAACCGCTTACTCCTGGATCCGCGCTGGGACGCGGAAAAGAAGGAAACGGACGTCAGCGTGCCAGGAGGGACTTATATGGCTCCACTGACGTCATGTCCGTGGACGACGTCAGGGCGGAGCCATGCGGCGCCGCCCCCCGGCACGCAGAGGTGCTGCTGCAAAAAATTCTCCAAATCCAGTCTGACGCCTAGGGATATTCTAAGTTAAGGAATCTGCGGCTAGATGTCTCTATCAGATATGACCACAACTCAAATTAATAGCATATTTCCCCAGACAAATTCACCACTAATCCTTTTTTGGTTCCGGAGTAGCGTGCTACTCACCTAAAAGTGCTTCAGCACCTCATCAGTGGTAGAAAGTGCTATATAAATGCAAACCCTTCCCTCTTCCATCCCTCCACTATTCTTTGCAAAGCAAACAACAGACTAACATGTCCACCTCTCAAATTAATAACATATTACCCTATACAAATTCACCACTAAACCTTTTCGGGTTCCGGAGTAGCGTGCTACTCGCCGAAAAAAACGCTTTAACGCCTCAAGGGTAGTAAGAGCTACATAATGCAATTAAAATATAAAATGCACAAAGTGTCCCATGTGAAACGGAACCAAACCTACACAAAAAATATATAATACAGTGATCTCGGTATACAACTAAGGCAAAAAAGGAAGAAATTGGTTTCCAATGTTTTAAACAAAGGACCTAACCACTTATACTCATGTATATCGATCAACCATTTTATCAAAGGGTCGAGTTATAAGGTTCATGTGGCACTGTTGAGACGTTTCGACCCTCTATAGGATATGGGGTCTCGTCAGGACCACAGAATGAACGGGACTCCTGGTGGAATTGAAGGAAACAAGGTAGTGTGAACCAGCACATGTGTTTATAAGGCTGCTGCTACTAGAACCCTCGGGAGAGGGCTGGGGATATGTTAGACTGCGCTCTATAACAAAAGGGCCAGTGCTTAATTTGAGCCAGTGCTTTCCGGTGCTGAACACCGGCACTAAATTGGTTTCCGGTGCTCGGCACCGGCACCTAATTGTCAACACCACACTTAGGGCAATCTGCCACAAGGTGGCGCTGCTCATGTAATTTAGAGATGAGCAGTATAACAGTTGTTTAGGAAAACAATATACATTAAAACATTGTTAATACCTGCCTCCCCAGCCATTCCTTTCGCTTTGGGGACCTGGAATAATCTGAACTGTTGCATTTACATGCGAGAGAGATGGTTAGTAGTTGTTTTGGCAGTGATGACAAGGGCGATGGGTGGTGCAAGCTGCAGTGGCCTCCTGGCCAGAGCCCTGGCACTTAATATTTTACAAATTAAGCACTGACAAGGGCGCTTCCAATGACAACAGAGTCCAGGTTAAAATGAAAGGATGCTGCCTGTTGTCACTCACTGTGCCAAGGTGCTACTGAATATGAGGGGGAGGAGCTAGCTGCTGATGTATAAGAAAGCAAGAGTGAAGCACAAACTCCCCAAAAACTTTGCTCATGATCGAGCAAACAGGGGCCACTTCTCCACGCGCAGCATTTGATGGCTGCCAAGGACCTGTATGTGCCAGCCTCTCAGTGCACTGATACTTTTACAGCACATGATGACGTCATAAGGAATTCCGTACACCCATGCACTGTGAACGTGTGGGTGGAACATGGGAATGGGCACAAATGTGCCACTGGGACGGGACCAACAGCTCGAAGATTAGCCCTTAGCCCCTCGGAATATTGTACATTCAAACTTTCTTTAAACTGAACTCTGCAGATTAGGGGGTCACAAATGAGTCTCGCACAGGGTCACCCCGTCACCCCTTGTACTTAACCTCTCCAACCTCTGCATGCTCAAACAAAATCTGCCTCAATGCCCCAGCGCTCTGAAGCGAGAAGTGCAGCGCTTTTCAAAACCCCCAAAAAGACCAATTTAGTAGCCGAACTTACGAGGAAAATATTTTCTTTACAAATTTTGTAACTCCTACTATGAAAACCTACCCATCACCGAAAGCGCTTCGGCTCCTCGTCAGGGCTACTAAGCGCTGAATGAGCAACCATTTCAGACCATAAATGTCCCGGGTTTTGTTCGATAAATGCAGCAATGCCGGTTACTTTATGTAAACCAACTGTCCTGATGACGCCACTGGTGACACCCGGCTCTTAATGAAACGGACAACCGTACATGCTTTTTCCGCCTGATGCGCAATGAAGCTGTGCTCAGCAGATAGCGCCTGTGGCCCTCGTGGCAAACATCAGTGCCCGCTCTGCCAGACCAGGCCCCCTCCGAATGGGGCACAAGGAACCCCTGTCCAATTTAAGCCTCTTTGGGCCTCAGTGGGGTGCAGCTTGAGTCCTATGGCACAGTGACGTGGCACGTACGCATGGGCAACACACGGTGAAAAGAAGGCGTCATTGAATTGATCTAAAGAGCCCGAGACGCCCCACCTTGGCGCGGAAAGCTGTACCTGTGCTGCTCAGGATAGGTCGAGTTTGACCACGTGCGCTCTTCGAGTCCACCGTGCCAAAGGCAGCGGAAGCACGCGGTCTCTGGTGGCAGGAGTCCTCTGTGGTGGACAAACGCCAGCCTTGGTGGAGGCTAGGAGACCCACACGGTGACTGAATACACGTCATCGAAGGCTTTGGCTAGTCTAGGATTTGTCACAATGTCACAAAATGACTGTTTTTTTAAAGAGTTTGATCTCATTTAAAAACACAAACTTTAGTGAACAATTTGGTAAATGTACAAGTTTGAAAACACCATGGGCAGAAAAACCAAAAAGCTGCTGCAGCCCCCCACCATAGCTTAACTTAAAACAGTTCACCGGGCTGGTGGAAATCAAAGAGGCATGTGAAGTCAGGCTTACTGCTTTTAACCGAGGACCCATCCACAGACACCGCTGCACTCTGGCCATCAAAAACAAAGTGATGGATGGAATGCTTGAATACATCTTAGACACCGGCAATCACTCAGGATCTCTGCACTTCCACCAGTGCTGCCATATAAACTGGAGGTGGGCGAATCACTCCACTCCACCGGTGGAGTTCGTGAAGTTTTGCCCACTCCGTGTTCCGCTTGGAACGTGAAATTCCCAGTAAAACTCCACCAATCACTGCGTGGTGGAGCTTTTTCTCATGCGCAGCTTGCCAATGCTAAGTAGGCGAGCGCGAATTTGCATCCCCTAGCCTGAATTTGGGGGCTAGAACGCCTCCCGGCAAGATTTCTCAAGGTGGGCTGTCGTGGCAAGTCGCGATCGTTCCCTTTGAGAAAGTGGACACTCAAGTAGAAAATCTACTCTAGTAGTAGAAAGAAGCAGCGCCCTCTGGTGCGCCGTGTGGTGCTGTTTGCGTTGCTTTTACAGGGCAGAAGCTCCCAGCACTAAAAATCAGCGACATGCCGAATTCGGCACGCTTGCGGAACTGCGCGGAATCTCGCAGAGTTTTTATGTAACTCAGGAGAATTCTGTAGAGTGAAACTCCGCGAGCTCTTCCCACCCCTAATTAAAGCCTCCTCTGACCATTCTATGTTTCGCCTGCTAGGGAAACTGGAGAGATCAAAATTAAACCAGCCCTGCAGTCCAGAGTTCCTGCTCTAGAAGAAGAAAACAAAAAAGAGGATTCCAATATTTTCCAAGATTTGCCATTTATGATTCTAGAGTTGCAGTCTAGAAGACTGGAACTGAATGAGATTGAAATCTTATTTGAGAAAATTCCAGTTGAAAAGAGGTTATGGCAGTGGGGCGTTTTAGTGCCCCTGCTCTTCAGCCTTTTTACGTCAGACCTTCCAAGTTTTTCTTAGAATACAAATTCACTCTCTTTGAAAAAAGATGTCTTATGTAGGAGGATTTTGAAAGAAAAGAGGGGCCACACAACCAAAGAGACAGGGCACCATAAAGAACTTACAAAGTCAATAGATCTCCCTTTGGAAACTCAGTCAAAATTACAGATTAGTGTATAAAGACGTGATTGTCTTACATGCTCCCTTCTTTCGATTTATATTTTTTAATTTGCAGTTTCAATTTTTTTGTTTTAAATACATTTTGTATTGTGGTTTTAAATTGAGGTTATATAATAAAGTGCTAGTTTTATTATGTAATGATTAGAATTTTTTTGACACAGGCTACTCTATTTTGGATGTAATTTTGTAAAAGTTGACATTAAAGATCTTACCAATTCGAAATTCTTGTGGTACTTAACTTTGATTATAATGGGTTTGTAATTGAGTGTTGTATGGCGATGACAGGTATGAGTGAGTGAATGACTATGTAATTTTGACTGAGTTTCAAGGGGAGATTTTTCGACTTATGTAGGAGGATGACTGTCTTTATGGGCTACATCCTTGTAGGCTTACAAAGAAAGACTGAAGCCCTCCGTGAATACGGTAAACCACTCAGATGAACTATGTATGTAGAGAAGACCAAGACGCTGATACTTCCTAAGCGGGGAAGGAAGTTTGCCTGATTTCTTAATGTGGTTTTATTCAAAGAGGTCAGTGTTTACGAATACCTCGGCCTTTATTTGCAGGTAAACATTTATTCCACAACAAATGTTCTTGAAAGGTTTGATATACAATTTGGTGGCCTCTCGGTGGAACCACTAAACAAGCCTATTATAGGAAAACAAATGCCTCAAGCTCTTTATGGGGCAGAAGTATTGGCCCTTGATACCATAGTAAACTGGGAACACCTTGAAAGTCTGTTTGAAAAAGTTTTTGGGCAATACCAGCAAACCCCGAAGATGTGGGCTGAAGTTAAGTGTTGGGCTTGCCTTCTTGGGACTTTTTGGTGCAATCACATGCTTTAAGGTTTTTAAGCTAGTTGATTAGGAGTAAGGACAGTGATAAACTCTCAGTTACATCTTGGAGGGACACACTCAGTCTGTTATTTCTTCACTTATTATTTTAAAACTCACTAGTGACTCTACCCCAGGGTGTTTGATATCCTATAATTAGAAAACCACTCTCAATGGTCAAAATAAAAACTTGTGAGTGAAAGGGACAGACAGTCAAGCTAACAACAGTCTGTGATGCATTCCGTTGAAGGGTTAGGAGATGAAAGGATGTTTCCCAATTTGCCTCAGAGCATTGTTAAATCTAGTTGGAACCAAATTCTACGAATTAGAACTACGACTGATCCTGTTAGGACAATAAAAGTCTTAGAGAACAAATTGCTGGGAATTTAAAATGTGTTGCGTATGCGATTTGAAAGTTAAATATAGTACATCTAATCTCTTCCTAGATTGCTGCTTTTCTTGGAAGAGAGGAAAAATCTCTGTCCCATTTTTAGGAAATAACGAGTCACAAATCGACCTGAAGCACTAGTCACTTTATTTAAAATGAAATACTTAGATACTGGAATTGCCCTGGTAAGATGTATTAAGCTGACACAGAAAATAACTTTAACCGCCTAATGTTTGAGTTTGCAAAGTTGAAACTTTAATATGTATCAAGTGATGTGCGTATGTATTTCGCCTCCGCTTTGAGGCGTAAAGTATTGTAGCTCATTTTAGGACAGGGTTAACCCAATTGGCTTATTGTCCCCTGGAGATTTGATATTGAAAAATACATTTTTATATTACTTTTGTAATATTTATTGTTTCATATTTATATAAAAGAACACCTTGTAAATAAATAGTTTGACTGTGATTTTGACAATAAAAGCTAAGAGCATGACCATCAAGTGATGGTTTGAGGCCGTCTCACAGAACTAAGGAATTATTTGCCCTTATTCCTGAACAAGTCCTTAGCAGAGTGAAGCAAATTAAACAACTGAAGGCCACCTCACAGCCTGGCAATGAGCCATGGCTATTGTGTGTGCCATTGACAAAGATGAAAACCGACACGCGTCCACCACTTGGAGATGCCCCCAGTAGGCTTTCAGCTGGAGGGCCAGTGCCACGCATGAAATCGCAACAGACCTGCTTCTGGGACTGGATGACTGGCAATCATGATACAGCTGGAAAAACAACAATTGATGGACAGAATGCAGAACAATGTCGTACATTCACCCCAGTACAGAGATCTGGGCCTAAATCCATCGTTTTTTTGCTCACCATGCCATTCCATTTGGACCCAGCCATATGCAAATCAGTCTTGACCCTGCGCCCAATGGGAACAGTCCAGCCCGAACTGCCAGGCCTGGTCCTCCCTGGACTGGAAACAAGCATCCTAGGACCGGTTTCGGGCTTTCAGCCCTCATCAGCCAGGATAGCTTGACTCCAGTGGCATGGAGAGCACGGGACCCACGTCTGGGCATACCGCCCTAAGTTGGCAGGGTATGCCCAGACGTGGGTCCCTTGCTCACTTTGCCACTGGATTCAAGATAGCCTGGCTGATGACGGCTGTAAGCCAGAAACCGGTCCCAGGATGCTTGTTTCCGGTCCAGGGAAGGCATGGCTTGGCAGTTCGGGCTGGACTGTTCCCATGAGGCACAGGGTCAGACTGATTTGCATATGGCCATGTCTGAACTGGGGTGGCGGAGTGAGCTAAAGAATGATGATGGATTAAACCCAGATCAGTTGACTGGGGGTGAGTGCTTGCAGTGTTCAACACTCCGTCCATCATCCCCTTTGGTTTTGCCCCAATCATGATACAGCTATCATCAGCAGTCACAATATCTTGCAATCAAGGTGGCCAGCAGGTGACAGGCATGACAGCTGGAGTGTGCCGCTAGGTCAGTTCTTTCCTCTGAGAAATCACAAAACACCAGAATGGAGTAAGACTTATCAGACGACAAAACCGGGGAAACCAGGCACGTCTCAATATTCATCTTTATTGCCTGAGTTTTCAATGGGTAGCTAAGGCTGTTGGCCAACCCAATCAAGACAGGTAAGTAGTAAGCAAGTTTATTTGGACAATTGTCTATAAAATATTCTAAATACATCAAAACAGTTACAGTATAAAATCAACTTAAAACCCATCAGGCCCACCTATCGACCCCCGCTTCCCCCACTGTAATACATCATTAAAACTCTGTTTAACAGAACGTAAAAACAAACCGAGCAATTCCTACTGCCACATCTAAATGACGCATTTCTGACAGCAACTCTACAGCATTCATCCTTTGTACTGTTCTGTATTTAATAAACAAGGGCCTTAGGAACTTAATCTGGTTAGAAAGATTTTTAAAAAAACACAGCCCATAAGTATATGCAACACAGAGCATTTAACATTCAGGGGGCAGAAACAGACTAATATTATCCTGGACCATAGCCCAACAGGAGTGAGAGGATTGGATTGCATCCCACTCACCCTTAAAATGTAATTCCGCAGGCCGTGATCAGGTACCTGCATCAGGGAGGGGAAAGCTGTATCCAGACCTAGAGAGGGTATTGAAAAACTGATCGAAGGTTTCAGGCTCCGGTAGGCCAGGTCAAGAGTCCCGGCCACCTTTGCTGCAGACTCTTTCAATACTTGCTTACCTGGAAAAAGCATTGGCATAGTCAATAGGTCTCGCCTTTGGGACCTTATAAGTGTTTAGGAAGTCAGTTCCAGGGTGAAGAGGAGGCAGGGGTGAGAACCGAGAAAAGGAAGTCAGCCCTGAGGTGAAGATGGGGGTGGGGTAAGAACAGCGGAACAGCTGGTCAGTGTGTGGGTGAAGAGGATGGTTGTAAATAGAGGAGAATGTGAAGAAAAAAAATGAAGAAAGGTTGGTAGCGCTCGAGTGAACCGAGGACAGGGCAGTATGTGTGGAGACCAGTGATCAGAAATGTAGTAGTATGTCAGAGTAAAGGGGGGGGGGCGGCACAGAAATGGAAGGGCACTCGTTGTGAAAGTGAAGAGGAGGCAGTGGGACTGGAATAAGAACAGGACCGGGCAGTGCCATAAGGAGAGGGCCGGGCAGTGCCATAAGGAGAGGGCCGGGCAGAGCCAGCGCGAGGAGACCGTGGGGCCGAAATGCAGAGCCGTGCTAGCCTGAGAGGAGACTAGAAAGGCGGGGCCGGCATCGGCCACGCCGAAGGTATGGCGGTCGTGCCGGCCCCCGATGACCATCCGGGGGCGGGCCTGTCGCGCGCAGTGATGACGCGACAGGCGCGCCTCACCATTAATTGGTCGGAGTCCGGGCGTGACCCGGAAGTGATTAAAAACACTTCCGGGTCACGCGTTTGAGCTAACGCCAGGCCGGTTAGAACTGGCCTGGCTGGCATCTTGGCAATAAAAGGCTGGGGAGCGGCGGAAGTTGCCTCTTTGCTCGCCGCTCCCTCAGCCTGCCAGTAGTCACGCCAGCCTCGCTAGGAGGCTGGATTTTTAATTTCCTTTTGTTTTGTTTTGCAGGTTCAGGTCGTTGGAACACGGAGCGGCGGCATTGGGACACGGGCAGCCTCGTGGGGAAGCGGTACAACCCTTCTTGTTTTATCTTTCAGGTTGCTCCTTGGGTCAGCAGCACCTGTTTCTCGGCGTACGGGTCTCTTGGGGCCAAGCGAGGAATTCCAAGGCGGCACGTGTGACCGGATCCGTGGGGTTGTACTACGGTATCCATGTGGGCCGGCCGGGGACATCGGAGTTTGTGCCAGTGTCGAATGATGGAGGTTTCGTGTTGGCAGGGTTATCGCCCTGCTCTGCACCTGAAAGGTGAGTGTTTGTAAGGCTCCTGGTAACATTGAGGAGCATGGTTTTAGGGGTTAATCATCATTCGTTTGGGTAAAAGTGACCTCTGCGAGTCTGATGGGAAGCAGCAAAGACTGGCACTGAATCCAAGGGTGATGCCATGCTGGGAGGGAGTATGTGCTGCCACTAAAACACCCACCTGGAGGCTATGCTGGATGGCCGTGTGCTATCACTGATTCTAGAAAGACGGGTGAGTGTTTGTAAGGCTCCTGGTAACATTGAGGAGCATGGTTATAGGGGGTTTGCCGGCGCGCGCATAGCTCTGTATGGCAGCGGGACGGGTGCACTGTCTCGCGTTTTTCCCTGACTATGTCGGAAGGTTGTCCATGTTCTCCGGTGCCCTTACGGGCAGGATTGTTGCTCCTTGAGGACCAGTTATGTCCCATAGAAGTGCACCTGTGTTGGCTCTTGAGATGTAGTGCGCAGTGTTGGTCACTGGGAATGACGGCATGGATACCTGATCTCTCGTCTGGAAAGTCACGGTCTCTAATACGTGGAGTGGTCCTTGTATGGTCAATAAGAGGTTACCCAGAAGAGAGGAAAGGAACATGGGACTCAGATGGGAGGGACCATGAAAAGGTTTTCCAGTTACTACTGTTTTAAAAATACGTTTATTCATCTAATTAGGCGCTTCATGACGCATGCTGTTGGCCGACGTGGGGTTTTAAATAATTCCACTTCAGTTTGCAATATCCGGGGTAATCCCGTAATTGGTGCGTGGCATGAGTAGTGGTAGCGGAGATTGGCTCGTAGTACTCCTTTCAGGGACGTCTGATGGGCTACATACTCTGAACATAGCGGGGCACTTAGGGAGTCTGGGCCCATCGTTTTTTCTAATCTGTAGGCCCAATTTTTACGTATATGTAAAGAACATTATCTTGGCCATACATAGGTGCCTGGCTCCCTGACTTGAGGTGGACAGTCACGCGCTGTTCATTAACCTATCTATTGGCCAGTTCTTACTCGGAGCTGGCGTCTGCCGGTGTTTTGCACCGACACCTAATTTTTAAGCTCCGGCACCTGTGACAGCCCACAATATGGGGCACTGTTTGTATGAATATAAGAGGAGGACAACACAAGGTCTCTTTAATTGCGTTTACAATGCAATATACACCAGACTGTGGCCGGCTGTGGGAAAGTAACGTGCTAAATATTGGAAGCCTGCCGAAAGCCACCAGTGGCATTTCTCGCTTTCCCACTCTCGCCGCGTGTAGGTTAGTACATTTGACTGCAATATTCTTCTATACAAAATTAACCGTTCCTGATAATATTCAGCTGTAAGAGGCTATCGTTTTAGAGCACCTTGCGCTGAATTAGCAATTAAGCACAGCCTGGATGCAATGGCCCCATGAGTTATACCCCTTTTCTGGACCGGGTCCGATAACCGGGGTTAGCACTGTGCACTATTGTTTACTATATTGTATAGGTTGATAGAGTGACTTGTATGTTTTAAGCACAGGATAGACATGCCACACTTTTGTGCACAAAGCACCTGACAATCATGGGTAAAGTTGACAAGTGTCCAGGTATGTTCTAAGCAAGGATAAAGTTGTATGCACCAGATACGTCATGTTTCTGGTACGACTGGGGGTGCACTAGGTCCATGAGAACACAGTTGCATGTTTACAGTTAGTCGTTATGGTGCACTGAGGATACAAGAACATACATAGTCCGTGTGTGCACCAGGCACGATACCAAATTACATACTCTGTATGTGTTACACTGGGGACAAAGGGGAAGCACACAGTACCGGGTTTGTAGTCTGTGTATACACTGGGCACATGATACATGTATACTTGACTCCAGGTTGATGGTCTGTATATTCTTGACTCCAGGTTTATGGTCTGTATGTGCAACAGGTATATATACACTTAGTGTTATATTTACAGACTGCGTATATGTCTGGATCTGAAGACAATTAAATGGTTACGCGGGAGGGCCTCCTCCCCATGCACACAATGGTGGGTTGGAATTTTAATAGGTGCACTGACAGGGCACGCACGAGGTAACCCATCATGTGTGGATTCTGCCTTGATGGGGACCAAGCGTTAGGAAATAGCGTGGGTATTTAGGTGCATTTACTTTTAAACAGGATTTGGCAACGCCAATGGCACCGGCTTGGCAAGGAATGTGCATTTCGTGCCATGGCTTCAGCATTTCTAAGAAACCACGAATGCGCTATTACACTCCACTCTACACCCCGTACCTTCCTCAAGTAACCATGGATGCGCTGTATACTTCCATTCTTTAATTAGTGGGGCACACGTGGAGTACACCTTCGGGGGGCCGGGTACATGGTATGCTGTTAAATATAAGCCTGTTCTGTAACGAAATTAATGGATTGCATTCCCTCTAGACGGACACAGGGGGTAAGCCATGGGCATTTCACTTTGTTTGCAACACTTTTCATAAGGGTCCAAGATGGGAGATGGTACTTGTCCTTCCCCTTCAAAGGCTTCACTTATCGGGTCGGGTCTATGACATCGACACAGGTGATGCTAGGATAATCATTTAATCTCTTGCAGTAATAAATGAAGAGGTTCCCATGTATACAACTGGGGCTATGCTAGGCACCCTCACTGTAAGCCTAATTTCAATGTTCCCCATGTAATACAACTGATGCTATGCCAAGCGCTCTCAGTTGAAAGTCTGATGGTAATGCAACTAATGCTATGCTAGGCTCTCACAATAAAACGTTAGGGCAAGGACCATTCACGGACACCGGTCGGGCTCACAGTTACGTCGGTCTTAGCCTTCTGCCCAGCATTGGGCAGAGGCAAGACGCCTTCGACGCAAGGCCACTACTGTATCCGGGCCGCCCATGCATAGATCATCCGGTGAATGGTGACAGTGTCTGGTGGTACCATGAGTGGCATAGGAGATCTACCGGAAAACCCTGGGTAAATGCGGGGTGTGTGCCAGGGCCGGAAAAGCAAATGCTAGTAGTGGATTTCACAGGTGTCACACGGTACTGGTGCACCCCTGTGCTTGTGCAAGCAAGCATTATATGCCTGTGGTTTGTCACGTGGCATCTCTGCACCCTTGTGCCTGGACATTTAAGCAGTAGATGCTCGCATTTGATCACACACTAACTATCCGCCCTCGGGTCTGTGCAGTTAAGCATGCTACTCCTGTGTTGTCACACTGGTGCACCCTTGTGCTTGTGCAAGCAAGCTTTATATGCCTGTGGTTTGTCACGCGGTATCTCTGCACCCGTGTGACTGGACACTTAAGCAGTAGAGGCCCGTGTGGGTCACACACTACCTACGCGCCCTTGGGTCTGTGCAATTAAACAGGCTACGCCCGTGGGCGCGTGCACAGTTAGTTCATTTGGTTGTCTATGTTGTCATAAATCCGTGTTGTCGTACACAGTACCTATGCATCTTGGGCTGGGGGTGTGGGAGACAAAGGGGGGTACAGTCTCATGATGTAGTCAATAGGTGATGGCATGTGAACTGTATCTTTTATCCAACGACTAAAACCACTAATCATATGTGTTTGATTTCATTTATGTATGGCTGGATCCATGACTGTGATACATGGGAGGCGCTCCACACCACAATGACCACAGGTTGTGGACAGGCAATGGGACCGGAAGATCCGGAACGCGAGTGGCAAGCGACTGCATCAAGTGCGATGAGCGATCAATAGAAAAGCTCAAGAGGTGCCAGCATGCATGGGTGAGATGGTGCGGCCCATGCACTATATGGGTTGAGTATAGGTGGGTCAACCATTTGTTGTTGCCAGCTGGGGGATTTTAGCAGTGCCTTGCTCTACAGGTGTATGCCTTGCCAGCTTTAACAAGCCCAGGGGTAACTGGCGGATGCAACACCTCAACGCCCCTTGTCGTGAAACGGTATTCTGCCATTACGGCGCCTGTGCTCGCAGGTGCCATCGTGGCGGACATTGCACAGTGTAGGGATGCTCCGTAGTAGGTGGAAGAGCTTATACAGAGCCTATCCCAGAACATGGTGGTCAGGTGTAGGTTGGTCACCGACTCCATGATATGCTGATCGGAGATCTTGGGGCCTGTGGGGCACACCCAGGGGTAGCCTACCAATGGTACAGTGGCACCAGCAATGTGTACCACTGTCTGGGGCAACGTGTCTATCGGGCGCATCGTGCTGCTATGAATTGAGGCCATTTAGTGGCTCCAAGACGGTATGTCAAGTCCTCTTGAGTCAGCCAGCCCTAGCTTTTTATCCTGCGGTTCGGGGGAATGACTGGGTACGCCTGGGTAGAAGAGGGGCTGGTCGAAACACTAATCACTGAAGTGGGTTGGTCGACACGTCTATATCCGGGGTACACCATGGTACAGAGACTGCAGGGATTCCAATGGGGGAAGTGAGTTTGTGAGGGCATGGAGCCACTCAGTAAAAGAATTATTAACAAACGGGTGTGGCTAGCTAGGGCTCTACACCTACAGACTATAACCCATGGGTGCATCGGGGGAGTCATGCTTCCTAATAAGACGGCGTCTATTTGTCCAAATCAGGGAAGGAAATCTTCATGGAGAATATTCTGGCTAATTAGTTGTGTATAGCGACAGGGCATGACCTTTCAGCGAGCTTTTGGGGGGCCTGATAGTCGGTCAACTATGCAGGCCTGTGGCGGTAAGGTCATGATTGGTGAGCAGTAAATTTAAGGTCCTTAGAGGGCGGCGCCATTCTTGAATGGGGTCGCCCAAGGGGGAGGGACAAGTGGTCTCTCATAGAACGCCAGGGGCAGTTACAGCCGGTTGGCTGGATGGGTGCGGGGGAGTGGGAGTTACGCTTTCCAGTAGGCTGCTTGGCCACCCCGCACGTGCACAATGGCGCAAGTAAACGGCGCAAAACTGCAAGGGCCCCATTATGGAGATAATCTACAGGGCGTACGGGGGTGACCTGGGGGGGGAAGTACCCTCACGGGGAACGGGCCCTCTGCGCATGCGCACTCCGGTTGGAGGGCGGGCATAAGGGCGTACGGGGGGTGACCTGGGGGAAGTACCCTCACGGTGAACGGGCCCCCTGCGCATGCGCACTCCGTTTGGAGGGCGTGCATAATTTGCTAAGTGTCTGGCGCCAGTTATTGACCTTGCCGTAGGCTCAAAATAGGGATACGCAGAAAATGAAATATGAAATGTTATTAGTATGATTATTGATTATGATATGTTTAGATTCGGATAGGAATACCTTTGTATTAGAGATATGTTAAGGTTAGCCATCTGAACTTATCAATGAATCAATGTAATGTAATGGTTTTCTGCGTATTGTGTAAATATTGTATATTCATTTTTGTTTTAAATTTTTATGTAAATAAATACGGCCGGGGTTTACGACCCCTAATCCAAAACCTTCTCATGTTATTATCTTGATATTGATAAGGGAGGAGGGGGTCTAGGTAGTACCTGGCCATATAGAAAGGCGGGGCCGGCATCGGCCACGCCGAAGGTATGGCGGTCGTGCCGGCCCCCGATGACCATCCGGGGGCGGGCCTGTCGCGCGCAGTGATGACGCGACAGGCGCGCCTCACCATTAATTGGTCGGAGTCCGGGCGTGACCCGGAAGTGATTAAAAACACTTCCGGGTCACGCGTTTGAGCTAACGCCAGGCCGGTTAGAACTGGCCTGGCTGGCATCTTGGCAATAAAAGGCTGGGGAGCGGCGGAAGTTGCCTCTTTGCTCGCCGCTCCCTCAGCCTGCCAGTAGTCACGCCAGCCTCGCTAGGAGGCTGGATTTTTAATTTCCCCACCCACCGTCCCCTAAAAGCAGGGTTGTACAGGGTGTATTGTTAGGAATTTAATGTTCAGGTTTTTTCCTTTTCAGGTTGACATGGTTATGTTTATCATATGTGTGATGATTTTCTTTCCCATTGTGTTAGGAGGTTTTCCATATACAGGTTATGTTTATTGTCGTATTTTAGTGCTATTCCTTGGTCAGGCGGTAAGGTCATGATTGGTGAGCAGTAAATTTAAGGTCCTTAGAGGGCGGCGCCATTCTTGAATGGGGTCGCCCAAGGGGAGGGACAAGTGGTCTCTCATAGAACGCCAGGGGCAGTTACAGCCGGTTGGCTGGATGGGTGCGGGGGAGTGGGAGTTACGCTTTCCAGTAGGCTGCTTGGCCACCCCGCACGTGCACAATGGCGCAAGTAAACGGCGCAAAACTGCAAGGGCCCCATTATGGAGATAATCTACAGGGCGTACGGGGGTGACCTGGGGGGAAGTACCCTCACGGGGAACGGGCCCTCTGCGCATGCGCACTCCGGTTGGAGGGCGGGCATAAGGGCGTACGGGGGTGACCTGGGGGGAAGTACCCTCACGGTGAACGGGCCCCCTGCGCATGCGCACTCCGTTTGGAGGGCGTGCATAATTTGCTAAGTGTCTGGCGCCAGTTATTGACCTTGCCGTAGGCTCAAAATAGGGATACGCAGAAAATGAAATATGAAATGTTATTAGTATGATTATTGATTATGATATGTTTAGATTCGGATAGGAATACCTTTGTATTAGAGATATGTTAAGGTTAGCCATCTGAACTTATCAATGAATCAATGTAATGTAATGGTTTTCTGCGTATTGTGTAAATATTGTATATTCATTTTTGTTTTAAATTTTTATGTAAATAAATACGGCCGGGGGTTTACGACCCCCTAATCCAAAACCTTCTCATGTTATTATCTTGATATTGATAAGGGAGGAGGGGGTCTAGGTAGTACCTGGCCATATGCGGGGCTGAAATGGGGAGAGTCTGTGGTGCGCCTGGGTGTGGCTACAAAAGATCACTGACCTACTTTCTTTTGCTAACAGGGTCACCTGGCAGATATATTTAGCATCGTAATAACCAATAAAATACATGTTTTGGGAGCATGACTATAGTTGAATAAAGTTGAGTGTTATGTCTAGTACACATTTCAATTAAAACAAACTGTTTGTTAAGCCAAAACTGTTAATCAATGACAATGCGTGGTAATCTCAGAGAGCCGCCACCAAAAAAACTTGGAATCCCTGTGCCACTTTTATGAAAGCAACTTCTGGTCTATCACTATTGCTAAACTGAACCAGGTTACAACAGACGTATTAAAAAATGGAATGATTAACATGAAAAACGAAATTTGAAAGTTTCCTTTAAGAATACGTGCGTTCGCCAGTTTCAAGAGAAAACTATCCAACGGTGGCACTGTGCATGCAGAAGGTTAATGATAGATAATGTGCAGTGGCATTAGTAAGACAGTGTCTAGTGAACGGTTAGGCCAGCATAGCGAAATCATGTTACATCAGCCCGCCGCTCTGAGAAAACTGTCATGCCGTGAATGTTGTTTGCGCGTGTCACTGACTGGCCGTGCTGTGTGCAAGTCTGTATAATGTTGCTGCAAGCAGGGCCGGTCCTAGGATTTGTGGGGCCCCGGGCAGGATAGAAACATGCGAGGCCCCTCTAATTTGAATAAAATGTAATATCACAGGAAGTGACATCATAGGAAGTGCCAACTGACCAATCATTTTCTAGCACTGTTGAAGTAGCTTTGCAAGAAGCTACTTCTCTAATGTGGATATCACTGAGATGGCTACAAATACAAATAATAGCCTTAATAAAATAAATGTTATGATTTTAAAGCTCTATTATGTGGAAATGCAACACATTAAACTTTATTGAAAAGCTACGCCTATATCGCTCCAAAACCGATGTTTTCAGAATAGTGCATGATTAAAATCCTAAAACAGATTGTCCCACAGCTATACAGTGGGTCTTCAGGTGACTCCCTGATACTCCTGTTGCATCAGTGAATTTCAAGGTTAAGGCATTTGGTTTTAGCAGGCATGGGCATCAACACTAAGGGATCCATGCTGGTTGGGTGAGTGGCCTGCAAATGCTCCAGTAAACAACAGAAAGCACTGATTAAAGAAAATAAGAGGATGAGATGGCACAGATGACATACACAGGTGTTGTAGCTAATATATTGGCAGGCAGGAGCACCAAAAGCTAGACCATTCCCACAAACTGAATGCCTAAACCCACTAACTACTCTCAAACTTCATTTTTAAGAGATGAAAAGAGCTGAACTAACTCAAAGATATAAAGTTAGATGGCTAAATAGAGACAAGAATGTGTATCCAGGGGAAAAACTGCCAAAAGCTATAATGGGAGCCAGACACTAAACAGACAGGTAGTAAATTAAAGCAACAAAAGAAAAGGGATCTATTATAGCCGACTCAGTGCAGTTTTCCCTTACAAGGAAATTAAATCTAGCAATGTTGAATAGGTTGGGGGAGGATGTGTTTGACTTTCAAAATAAATCTCCCATAATCCCTGAGATTTGCAGTTTTAAAGATTTTAAGTCACATTTTAAGTCACATGTCCTTAATATCTGAGAAGACACTTGCCAAATTGTGAAGGGTCCAGTGACACGTCACTTGACTCAAATTTAGCCTAAGAAGTACCAAACAAATTGCACCGACCCTCAGGTAAATCCACTGGCTCTTGGTTAAAGAGATAATTGAATGCAAGAACCTTGAACGATCATGTCCATCATCCATAAATGTCTCCAGTCATGGCCCAGGCCACCTAATGATACTATATTGATCCTTCCAATCACCAATACAAGATTTGCCTTCCTAAAACTACTGGCCACCCACTTACCTAAGCTCAGTGACTGGCTAATCACTACATGTGTGATGATGTACTCTATGGAATGAGGCACTCACTCCTCAGTCAGCTCCCCTCTGCAGCCCCCTTTTCCTGTATTCTGCCCCTTCTTCTCATCTCCAAAGCAAGGCTAATTCAAACTGTCCTGCTGAAAAGCAGCAATTTCTTCAGGCCTCGCTGTCGCTATTTGAGTTTTGGTATAACTTATAGTGGGAAGAGGCGCACATCATCTTGTGCTTGCCCAGGCCTCCCCATTGTCATTCTGCACTTGACAGTGATCAGGCTATCTTTGGGAGCATGACCAGACAGACCCTGTGCAGCAGCCTGCTACATGTTTTTTAATACTCTTTGGGACAGGTTAACTAGTGTGTATTATGTATGGCTCTAGTTTCTTGGACAGTTAGTGACAAATGAGGAACTTTAAAACACACTGGAGCAGATATCTAATAGGCCTTCAAACTACTTTTACAAGATATCTTCACCTTCCCCTTTCCTCAGGGTGTTATGTCAAATTACACCAAATTGTGCAGCGAATGCAAATGTCTTTAGTTATTGTTCCATTGAACGAGATGAATGAAAATACCACACCAAGAGCGAATCCTGGTGCTAAGGGATTTCGAAGGAAAAGGTACAGGCTATACTAATGTATGGAAAGGCCAGTTTTACGTTTTCCCCCAGAAGATTTAAGATGCACCATAGCTCAAGACTGACATTTCCAGGCCGTGCAGCTAGAAAGGAGAAGGATCTACCTCCAATATGTTCTCTCTTAATTTTAGGATGGCAGAGGAGCATGGCTGTTACAGAGCGTAGGATTCTGAAATAAATGGAAGGAATAATACAGTACTGAAGAATGAGTGGGCCCTTTTATGCACTGCACAATGGCAAATGGATAGATCGTTTGGTAGCGGGAATCAACAGAAAGCAGAAAGAGCATCTAGGGCAGCCTCAGATGAGAATCCAATCACTGTTCTTAATGATCTGAACGGTACCAAATGCAATAGGTGGGAAGTTTAAGACAGAGAACGCTTGCGTAATCTGGTTGTGAGAAGATAATTGACTGTACAACTGTCTTGCGGCAGTGAAAGGGGTGAAAATGCAGGATTTTGTGTTGCATATGGATGTAGGAGAAGTAGATAATACACTGTTTGTCCAGACAAGGAGAGAAGACGTTGGAAAATAAATCCAAGATGTTGTTGTTAACGCAACCATGGTGGTTGATTGGCCCAGCTCCACAGGCCACCAAAGAGCAGTGTGTATGGTACCAGGCCCCTTAAAGATGCAGATGTCTGATGTTTTGCTATATAGTTTTAATGAATTCGTCTTTATCTAAAAAGCTACTGATTGCATGTAAGTCCAAAACATTTTCTTGGTTAGAAACCAGGCCTCTTTGAAAGGATAGAGATAAGCCACGCCAGGGGAATACCTTGAATTCCAGGTTGTTCCAGTTGATTCCATAGAACCGGATGGGAAACTGACAAATGTGACACTATAATTTAGTAATATCAAGGCTGCTCTGCCTTCCTGATCAAGATTCAGGCTCAAACTGTCCGACACAGCAAGAAATGCTACTTTCAACACATGGAGAGGTCAGAATCCAACTGGCAAGCGATCAATAAGTAAATTATTTCCTATGAAAGAGATTTATGAGTTGACTTCTTTTTCAAGGATTTTTCAGAAAAAGGCAGCAAAGAGTTGTTAAAAGATGCTGAGAAGCTTCGTACCTGCTGAAGGATTTTTGAGCAGAGGAACAAACGCAGCTTATTAGGTTTTTTTTCCCCTACATGGTAGGGACAGATGACGAGGCAAGGGCAATATTGCAAATGGAGGTCAGAGCAGGGGCTGTGACCTTTAGATATCCATTCATGAAATGGACAAGAAAGGGTCCCAACAGGGAACTAGATTTAATAAAAAAGTCAAATTTGAATAAGAGTACACAGAGAGCAAGCAGGCTGTAATTCCACAGACATGTTGAGGATAGTTCAAGATCACAAACCTTTGTGAAGGATGGCACACATCGCAAATGTAAGCCAAATTTTCTACTTGGAAAATAAAGAGACAGGTTATGCAAACTTTGGCAGAAGGCTCAATGTACTTAGAAGCACATGCTAGTTCAAAGACTCTTTTACCTCTCCTCCAACCGCGTAAGTTTTTTTGTTGATTCTGCCCACTTACATCCACCTCTCTCCTCTGTGTTTTACTTTTTACCTCCCCTCTTGCTCAGCCTATTATCTTCTCTTGCTGGTTCAGCCCCTCTTACATCCACCTCACTATGCATGCTCTCCTCTTAACGTCTCTTCTTTTCCCAATCCCCAAGCCTCTTACCTTTTCTCTCTGGTTCTGTCACTCTTTTATTGATCTTGGCCCTCATACCTCCATGCTCTACTCTTTACCTCTCATCTTTCCACCTTTCCTGTCATTCACTTGCTGATTCTGCCCCTCTTACATTCCCATCTCTCTTCCCTGCCCTACTCTTCACCTCTCGACTCTCCACCCAGTCTTTATCTTCTGTGCTTGTTATGCCATCCTAAATACAGCTATGCCTTTTCCTTCTCCCCTTTCCTTTTATCTTCTCTTGCTGCTCCCGCCCTGTTACATACACCTCTCCCCTTCCTCCTTCCCTCTCTCCTCTTGCTGATTCTACCCTTTTTACATCAAACTCTACCTCCCTGATCTGATCTTCATCTCTAATCTCTCACCAAGCCTTTAACTTTCTCTTGCTGGTTCTGCACATCTAATATCTACCTTCCCCTCCTCTCTCGCTCTTCATCAAACCTCTATCTCTTGGTGTTTTTTCTCTCTTCCATCCACTTCTCTCTCTTGCCACTCTGCCTATGTACTCTTGCTGGTTCTGTCTCTTATAGCCATGACTTTTATCCATACACTACCTTCACTGCTCATCTCTTCCCCAGCCTTATAACCTTTTTCACTGGCTCTGCCCCATTACATCTTCACTACATTTTCATCCTCCTGAACACTCTAATCATTTCCCACTGATTTTGCCACTTACACCACCTATTTCCGTTCATGCTCTACTCTTATTCTCGTCTCTTCCTCAAACCTTATTTTGTGGATTCTGTCCCTTTTACATCAATCGCTGCGCTATCCCCAGCTTTGTTTCTTCTCTTTCTCGTTATGTCCCTCTTATATCCACTTTTCTCCTCCATGCTGTATGCCTCATCTCTCCCACTGCCTCTTACTTTTCTAGCTGATTCTGGCCTTCTACATCCACCTCTCACCATTCCCTTTCTCTTCTCTGTGTAAGGTTTCTTGATTGTTCTGCCTCTTACATCTGCATGCCCCATCCATGTATTGCCCTTCACCTCTCATGTCTTCCTCTGGCCTCCTAACTTTTTTGCTGGTCTCTCCCCTTTACATCCACCTCTCCTCTATGAGCCCCCTGCCTCTCACCTCGTCTCACTGTTTCTGCCTCTTACATCCATGTCTCCCTTCCATGCTCTACACTTCACTTTATCTCTACTACCGTCTCTTACCTTTCTCACTAATTTTGCCTTTATTACACCCACATCTTAGCTACCTGCTGAACCCTTCACCTCTCATCTCTCTGCAGCCTCTAACCTTCTCTCACTGGTTCTACCTCTCTGAAATCTACCTTCCCCCTGCCTCTTACCTGCTCTTGGTTGTCCTGCCCTCTTACATCCAACACTCACCATGCCCTCTCCATGACACTTAAGTTCTCCTGATGGTTCTGCTTCTTTTATACTTACCTCTTCAATCCAAGCACTGCCTTTCACCTTTCATCTTACTCTCCAGCCTTAACTTTGTTCACTGGTCCCCCCCTTTATGTCCACCTCTCCCCTCCATGCTCAACTCTTCATGTTTTATCTCTCTCTCACCTCTACCCTCAATTCGCTGTATCTGCCCCTCTTCCACCTCTCCCCTACGTGCGCTATTTATCACTCTTCTCCCTGGCCTTTTACCTTGCTTCACGTCTTGCGCCAGGACACAATGCAGGCCCCTGCAGCACAGATGGGCCCACAACACTTCAGGGGGCCCCCATTCAGCCCAGGGCCAATAAATATCTGTGAAATGTGGGAGAGTCAGGGGCCCATTATCACATTCTGCAGCGAAGTCCCCATCATTTTGTGTTACACCACTGCTCTTGTTATTTTACAACATTCTCTCCCCTTCCATCCTCCCACTCTCCCCAAGCCTATTACATTCCTCTTTTGCATGCTATTCCTTTTACCTAACCAAGATTCTTCCCTTCTCTCATTGATTCTGCCATTACATACACATCACTCCTTCCCCAACTCCCTTTCCTTAAGCCTCTTGTTCTATATATCTGTTTTGCCCCTTATGTTCAGCTCGCTCCTCTCTGCTGTACTCTGTCATCTCCTCACCTCTTACTGTCTTTTGTTTGCCTAACCCCTTTTAGACATGCCTCTCCCTCAATACTTCTATTAAAAGCAAAAGAGAGCACCAGACCTCCTTAGATGTACCCAGGACACTGGAATTCGGGATTTCAGATGTGAACAAACATAATGCCGGGGAGTAGTGCTACCTTTTCAGATGTGTACAACAAGGAATGGTGTGTGTGGTTTGACAGGTTATATAGTTTGGGTGTATCTTGGAGGGGTCGCTGCACTCCCCTCGGGGTGGTGAGGATGGATGTGGGGTCACCCCTCCTTCCCTGCTACCAACTCAATGTTATCTCCACTATTCTTTTACTGACCCAATTTTTCATTATTCCTTTTTTTCATTTAAATTACATTAAAATAAAAAAACACCAAGCGCTTGTCACTTATGTATGTTTAACTCTGTTTATGTTTCTTTTGGATGAACATGCTTGTTTGAAAGAAAAAAAAAACAGAGTTGCAAAAAAAAAAAAAAAGAAAAGAATAATAACCTCCCACTCCGTTTTCTGCTCTTCTCCCTTTCCCTCCACTGGACTTGAGCAGCGCCCATCGTGACGTGAGGTCACTCTATTTTTTTGTTGTGAGCCCTGCAGGATGCTCTGCCTTTCATTCATGCAGGGGCAGGGCTCACTTCTCACCTCACGCCAGTTCAAGCATCTGCAATTATCATGCAGATGCATCGATTAGGATAAGAGAAAGGAAAGCTGATCACGGCCACAAACCCTGCCCTGCCCAGTCTGCCGCAGCTGAAAGGGATGCGGGGGTCATATTTCACCCTTCAGGCCCTGGCAGCCGGGTCCAGGTGAGGGGGGCCCGCCTCTGGCCTTGAGCTGCACCACGTTTGCACACCCCGAGGGAGGACGCTTCCCACTTGTAAGTGGTACATTTTCAAAAGGATGATGGCCTCGTGGGGGGCCCCGTCGTAATTAGAAGGCCGCGGGGCCCTGGGCAGCTGCCCACACTGCCCATGCCTAGCGCCGGCCCTGCTGCAAGTGTAGGTGTGACTGTTGTGTGCGTGTCACTGACTGGCCGCGCTGTGTGCAAGTCTGTATAATGTTGCTGCAAGTGTAGGTGTGACTGTTGTGTAGGTGTGACTTGTGTGCGTGTCACTGGCTGCGCTGTGCAAGTCTGTATAATGTTGCTGCAAGTGTAGGTGTGACTTGTGTGCGTGGAACTTGTAGGAGGTCGGAAGGCAAGCCAATCACAGATTTGCAAGTTTATTACCAGTAACTCTTATAATATGCCTCTCACTGACTGACTCCAGGGCTAGGCACACTCTTACTTGAAAGGAATTCACCGGCAATCAGACAGCTTGAGAGCAGATGTATTTCATGATTTCACGCAACGTCAGCTGCCTGCTCCCCTCCCTCTCTCTGTGTTGACCGGCCAACCGCATCAGGCTGGCTTGGGCCCGGCCAGCTCAAATTCGCAGTCAGGCCGGGTCCCGGTGCTCTGGGGCTGCGAAGTGAACGAACCACTCCGTCCGCCGCATTCAGTCTGGGTGTTCTGAGTGACTCTGCCTCCAGTCCAGCCCGGGCTGTTGTGGGCCCGGCTGTGTCGGTGGCTCACTGCGGACCGTGGGGTGCTCATCAACAGTCCTGTCTGGCAGGCACTACTACTGTCTCTCTGTCTCTCTGAGCGCCGGGTCCAGTGGCCGCGGAGGTGAGCCGCACGGGGTCGGGGCCGCACAGCACTGCATCATGATCTGCAGTCTCACCGCAGCGCCCCGATGCCTCTCATGCCGCGCGGCCATGATCGATGCTGAGTGGAGGCCAACGGCTCTATAACCCATTTTCGGAAGCCCGGCGCCAGGTCAGAGGAAAGGGGAGCACGGAGAGGTGGGGGTGATGCAGCGAGGGGGGGGGGGGGGGGGAGGAGAGGGGACACCGAGCAGGACAAAGGGAAGAGGAAGGCTAAGAAAGCAAGCTGGGTCAAGGGGAAAACAAGCGCAGCCGCGAAACTGAAAACGACACCGCTAATTTGAAACACGATCCAGAACAGATGGCAGCCTGCGCGCCGCTGCTCGCTCCCGACAGCAAAACGCTGTGGGAGTAAACATTTTCCGAAAAGGTGGGACATCCACACGCCTTTGGCCAATTGCATGCTGAAGCCAGACGCAAAGGCCAATAGCGTGTGAGCACCACACGCACGAGCTTCTACAAAAGCTGAAGTGATTCCAAGAGGTCGATTTCCTAGAGCAATGCATGCGCGCTGCGCTAGGCTCGACCTAAAAAGGGAACAGGACGTAACTGTACCACAATCAGAATGGAGGTTCTCAATACCTCTTAATCTATTCCTTACTTCTGTTGCCCACCTTCTTTCACTGCCTTGGATCTCGTCCCAGCAGAGTTTAAAGACCTTTATCACATCACCATCCTCCAAGAGCCTATTAAAAATCTTAGAGCCTAGGAAAATGGCAACAAATTCCAGGAGGCAAGATTCAGCTCCCTCCTCGTGTCCTGGACCATGGTGTCTGGTGGAAGCGACAGAAGTCTTCTAAGGACCGGCCCCTTTAACCAGTCCCACTCACAGGAGGGATAAAGGGAAAAGACCTCGGCGCCGCTAAAGCCTAGGGGGGTATTTTCCCTTCGTAGGCCTTTAATAAATAAATGAGACAACCCTCCATATTTCCAATTAAATCTGGACAAACAGCTGGCCTGCAGCAACTTCTGCTCAATACAATTCCAATGTGTGTCCCATTTTAGGTTTCTCCTAAAAGTCAATCCTAAATACTTACAGGAATCAAGTGACTCCACCTATCAGACGTATAAATACTAGCTACATTTATTTACTCTTTTACCAAAGACCAACACCGTAGTCTTCTCTAAATTAATTTCCAACTGGTTCTGCTTACTATATATTTTGAGAGCATATAGTTTCTCCTGCAGACCAATTGGGGTGCAATTCAACAGCACAATGTCTCCTGCATAAAGCAGACAGGCAAAGTGCTGTTTCTGACTTTAGGGGAGGACTTTGTTTGGGTTATGAAAGTAGGGAGGTCGGCTACAAATAAACAAAAGAGCAAGGAGGTTAAAACGCACCCTTGCCGAAGGCCATCCTTGATGGTGATTCTCTAGGATAGCCGGCCCGATTTATCTAGCTTCACCTGGGCCCAATTGGTGAAGAGTAGGGATTGTAATACACTAAGGAGGTTCGGAGGGAGCTCCCAGGCGGCAAGTTTTCTCCATAGGGTTTCCCTGTCCACTGAATGAAAAGCTGTCCTGAAGTCGACAAGACAGCAACACAGCCTTTGATTCACTTCGAGCCTTCTGCAGGATGGCCCATAAAACAAAGCAATGATGTATAGAAAATTGCCATCCCGAAAGCCCCCTTGCTCAATAGGGATTATCTTAGATTCATTCGAAGGCCCAGTCTTCCAACTTAGATAGAATCATTTAGGAAAATACATTAACGGAGATGTCCAAAAGGCTAATCAGCCTGTAATGTGTAGGGTCTGAGCTATTGCCTTTTTTAAAGATGGGTTTTAATATTGACCCTTTCCACGATGGGGGATGGAAGCCCCTTGAGGCAATCCAGCAAAACATGCGGGAGTACACCGTTGCCCACCAATCACTATTCGATTGAATTATTACCACCGGAATGTTATCGGGGCCCTTGAAAGCTTTATTCTAACAATGACTGCTCTTACCTCCTTTACTGAGAACCAAGTGAGGGGGACCCTTTTATCGACAGTTCCCTGGGGCCTAACGGAGACAGAAAGGCCACCATATAGATCTGCCAGATAGGCTGCCCATTTATCTTCAGGGATCATACATACAAGAGTCCCCCGATTTTGGCCACTGGACTCATTAACTTTTGCCCAGAACCTTTGTTGATCCCTGATAGATGGATTTCCTGCATTTCATCCCACTTGCTATAATAAAAGGAGGCCTTTTTCTATTTAACCAGCTGCTTGTATTGGAATTTAAGCTTAAACAGCTGAGATACAGCACTGTCTGGGCATCGCCTAGCTTTCCCGGAAGCCCGTCTCAAACATTTCAACTCCTGGCAGGCTAAATCAAACCAGCCCTTCCCCTCAATATGAAGAGCTGCCTGTGATCCACACTTCCTTACATTTATGCCAATGTGCCCATCAAGACAGGGCACTGAGGAAGGTCATTCCAAAGCACACTGGTTTATTACTAGCTAAGAGACCTGACTTCAGGAAACAACGCTTACGTGCAGCTACGGCTCTCAAGCTCTGCAGTCTTTCATAGACAAATTTTAAAAACACAACTTCTGCTCCGAGTGTGGACGTCATCCATTCATTTATGCAAATAATTACACATGCAATAGAGGGGAGCAAATTCAAACTCATTTGATGGACTTTCTTAATACACCACTACAAATAACGCCAACGAAACAATGGAAGTTACCCAAGAAATATTTTTACAACTCAGTAATGAGTTAGGATTTCTCTACAGGAGATTTACCGCTTCGGATGCTTTATGCACAGTCAGGTCTCACCTCAAAGATGAGGCTCAGCTACTTATTTTTGATGGGATAGTTCGGCTTTTGTGAAGCTCGCTGCTGGGGAAGCCCACGCGGTTTCAGTGTCGACAAGTGTGGTGCGGATGAGATTCAGAGGGAGAATTGGTACCTATTCGGGGTGACAAAGGGATGTTGCCTGAGTGATACAATCTAGAAGATGGCACTTACCACAGTGTGTACGTTAGTAACGGTGCGGAGGAAGAGCGCGCTACGTACAGTGTGTACATTAGTAACCGTGCAGAGAAAGAGTGCTATATACAGTGTGTATGCTACGCACAGTGTGTACATTAGTAATGGTGCCTAGGAAGAGAGCGCTACGCACAGTGTGTACATTAGTAATGGTGCCTAGGAAGAGAGCGCTACATACAGTGTGTACGCTAGTAATGGCACATAGGAAGAGAGCTCTACATACAGTGTGTACATTTGTAACAGTGCGAGGAAGAGAACGCTACGTAAGGTGTGTACATTAGAAAGGCAGCGGCCGGGCACGCAGTCTTAGGGAGGAGCAGCCATTGACGCTAAAAGCACAAGACAACAAATAAGACAGAAGAAAGAGGAAGTTGAACAGGAAAAGAAGACTAGGATACACGAGGGAAGAAGAGTGCCCGCTTCCATGCAAATGCGCGATAGCAACCTTGAGATTGCACGGCTGCAACACATACATCAATACAGTCATTAGAGAAGTGCCAGTGGCACTTTCTGTAGAATAGAAGTGCCCCAAATGCACAAATGCTTGTTGCCACCCCTCACCCCTGGAACTTCTGTAATAAGCCCCCTTTTGGCGATAAGAGACATAAGGGGCTGTGAAGACCAAGCTAGGAAGCAAAGTTAACTCTAAGCGCTGTTTGTGGTTAATTTGCAAGAATTATGCTTTGCTGTGCCAAGGGGGGCACTCCATGTTTGTGACATACAACGCCCTAGAAGATTAATACTTTAAGTGAAAGTGTTTAAAACACAGGACAGCAAATTAGTTCCCAGCTGGAAAACAGGAGCAGTAAACAACGCGTATGAAACTGGAAGCCTGGCAGGTCGCGCACCTGAAATTTGCTGCTAAGTACGCAGAGGAGTCATTGAGATGCGCCCTCAAGCACACTTACCACTTGTGATGGAAACGAGAGCCCTGAAAACATACCTCTTCACATCAGGCACGTGCTCACACACATCTATGTGTTATTACCCATGTTTATGTCCCATGGACAACCAAGCGGTGTCTATGGGGAGCTTGCGGCTGTTCCCCCTCTAGGCCGGATTCTGTGTCTGGGACTGAAAGCCCCATCCAAGAGTCCTTGACTCGCAAGAATCCCTCAAGACCTGGCTCAAAACTGCTGTATGGCTCTATAAAGGTGCAGTTCAACACAATTATCATAGTTGCATTAAAGTGGAAAGGGTTGTGACAACACTTTAATATCCTGACAAATGTAAATATATGCACAGCAAAACCGGGAGCCAGAGTAAAAAATACACAAATCAAAATATACAGTAAAGAACTAATGTGATCAAAATATAACACAGCACACCAAGTACCTGAATGAAGTTCAACCAGATCGAAGCCATCACAGATTCAAGTGAAGCTATCAGACAAACCCAGGCTGATGGACTCCTGTAGCAGATGGACAACCCAAAAACTCCTGGTTTCATTCATGACAGATTTCACATTTAAAGAAAACACTTCAGAAACTGCAGATCTGGTGCTCCTTGGAGACCCCTCCGTTGTCCTCCTCGTGCATTAATATCCAGGAGTAGGACAGTAGGAGTACTTGGGCTCAGCTCTGGTGGAGCGATGAGCCTGTTCAGATGGTCACATCATGAATGCTATATGCATTTGTGGAGGCCTCAACTGAAGTAATGCATCTAGGACAGGAAACTCCTTCAGAATGTAAAACAGACTGCACAGTCCATAAAATGGCTCCCAGGATGATGCCTCTGTAACCCACTGGCCCCAGGATCCGTGGCTCAATGCTGCCAACATTCATGGGTGAGTGGGTGGAAGCCAACGGGGATGGAAAAGCAGGACTCATTGAAACTCCTAATGGAAAGACCTCAATGGTGGCATTCGTCTGTGGAAAAGCATTATCCGATCTATGCGCACCATCAATCACTAGATGTTTGCTCAGGATTAACACTAAGAAGCATTATTCACAAAATAATAATGAATACTAGGTGCTACATCTAGCACAAAAACATTTGCAAAGACAATATGTCTAGCTTTTCGATGGGGAGAATATTTGGTAATAGTGGGAAGGCTGTGGGTGTTTTGCACTCGGCTGCCCTATTAAGAAAACCCCATAATGACGAACAGGACCTCATGTGCTACAGAAATATAGAAACTGGGAGTAGGGCCTCTTTGCTGAAAATACCTAACTACCATAGATAACCTCCCAGAAGAAGGTTATGAAAAGGAGTCAGAAGATGACATTTACATTCTAATTGGTGGTCTTAAAAGAAAAATATAGCAAAATGTAGCTTAGCAGATATTTTTGCTTGAACTGCCATCCAATGAGACCCTCCCCATTTAAGATGTTTACAAGCAACAGAAGGAAATCCGTATTATTGGTGAAACACTACATGATGAAAATGTGGTACTCAAAACAGCAATTTAAAGAGTGTGTTATTAGGGCTGTGTGTAGGGTGCAGGTGAGTGGGTTCGGACAGTCTTCACATGGCTCTATTAGTGGATGTTGACTTCATGTGCAAAGCTACATCTGTCCCAAGGTTTGCCATTTCACCAGTGGCGGCTCTTCCGCTACAGCGGAGGAGCGTCGCTCCCCCCAAAAACGACAAAAAACGAAAAATAAAACGAGACTCGTTTAATTTCTCCTTTCCTGCCGAGTCTTGGGGGGTGACAGCACTGAGGGGAGTGGGCCGGCCAAACCATCATGGGCAGTGAAGCTCTCTCCAACCCCAGCTGCATTGCTGGGGTTGGAGAGAGCAGGCACAGACTCCCAGTCTGTCCTGAAATGCTAATTGAGGGCGCTCAGGCCAATCCTGAAGCAGCTCTCATGTAAGAGCAGCGTCAGGATTGGCCACAGGGCATTGTGGGAGCGTTTGACTAAAGCAGAGGAGCACAACGTGCGACATGGGCGGCTGAAGGCAAGTTTTATTTTTTATTTTGCCCCCCTTGCCCCCTCCGCCCGCCCCGCCACTCATCCCAAACACTGGCCTCTCCTGTATTTCACTGAGATCCAACGAAAAGCGAGCCTACCACGCTCAGTCCAGTGGCTAAACATCGAATGCTTTTCCTTGATGAAAGTGGAAAAAATATTTTTTTACATAACAAAAAGTAGGTTGAAAATAAGTAAACAAGTATAATAGGCGCAAGTCAAACCCCTGCCCTTCACATTGGTCTATAAGGAACAAATTGAAGAAAATTAGGTAAGATTGCAGACTTGCCATAAAATTGGTGTAGAAGCGTTAACAACAAACAGATTTGCCATCAAGAAATTCTGCGAAGTTATATTAATGCACTCAGACTGAGTCACGTGGACGAACAGGAGCGCTGAGATTCTGGAGGCACAAACTACAGTGGTACAGGCAGAAAAGTGGCATTTGATGAAGCAATGAAAATAAAAAAAAGTTTGTTTTGGCTGGTAATTTGTTATCAGCTACTGTTAATATGCTACAGAGTTTTTGTAAAGGAAGCAAGCTTTATTTTCACATTATGTCAAAGTATAAATGGGTGTTAACTGCTCACGAGCGGAAGACAAATTTTAAAAGGAAATGTGATTTCTGAAAGATGGAAAAGTGTTATAAACAGGGTGGAGGATGAACCATGCAATAGAGCAAATATGACAGTATATACATTAGCAAAAGAGGAGTCTTTACAATTTGGAAGTGATCTACAAGTAGTAGTGCAAGGGTGCGAGTTCTAATAGGATGGGAATACTTTATTATAGCAGTGTTTGTCCCAAAGAATTGGGGTAAAGAGTGGTTGTCATTAAGTTAAAAACGGTTACAGCTAGTAGAGAGCGCGTGGAATGCCTGCAAAGCACATGGTTAAGGCATGGAGGCTGTCAGTAATTAGAATTTTGGAGTTTTTGTTGTACTTTGTTTACAAAGAAATGTTTGAAAGCTCGACAACTCATGGCATTTGCCTGATGAAGCAAGAACACATGTAGGCAAGGATATCTGCACAGTCATGGATGTTACTTATAATTATGTAAAGTCATGGATTCCATAGTCCGATATGAACCGAGAACTTTGAAAATGTATGCAACAAAATGTTAAGGGTACCTTTGAATGCTGTTCGTGTTCTACCAGGGCATGCCCAAGTTGACTGTCCCTAAGAGGTCTACTTGGTGCCCAATTAACATAACCTAAATGGAACCCAATGGCAAGCTTGAAAGGAACCCAATGGCAAGCTTGAAAGGAACCCAACGGCAAGCTTGAGAGGGACCCAACGGCAAGCTTGAGAGGGACCCAACGGCAAGCTTGAGAGGGACCCAACGGCAAGCTTGAGAGGGACCCAACGGCAAGCTTGAGAGGGACCCAACGGCAAGCTTGAGAGGGACCCAACGGCAAGCTTGAGAGGGACCCAACGGCAAGCTTGAGAGGGACCCAACGGCAAGCTTGAGAGGGACCCAACGGCAAGCTTGAGAGGGACCCAACGGCAAGCTTGAGAGGAACCCAAAGGTAAGCTTGAGAGGAACCCAAAGGTAAGCTTGAGAGGAACCCAACGGTAAGCTTGAGAGGAACCCAACGGTAAGCTTGAGAGGAAAATTATGGTAAGCTTGAGAGGAACCCAATGGTAAGCTTGAGAGGAACCCAATGGTAAGCTTGAGAGGAACCCAATGGTAAGCTTGAGAGGAACCCAATGGTAAGCTTGAGAGGAACCCAATGGTAAGCTTGAGAGGAACCCAATGGTAAGCTTGAGAGGAACCCAATGGTAAGCTTGAGAGGAACCTAATGGTAAGCTTGAAAGGAACCTAATGGTAAGCTTGAAAGGAACATAATGGTAAGCTTGAGAGGAACCTAATGGTAAGCTTGAGAGGAACCTAATGGTAAGCTTGAGAGGAACCTAATGGTACGCTTGAAAGGAACCTAATGGCAAGCTTGAAAGGAACCTAATGGCAAGCTTGAAAGGAACCTAATGGCAAGCTTGAAAGGAACCTAATGGCAAGCTTGAAAGGAACCTAATGGCAAGCTTGAAAGGAACCTAATGGCAAGCTTGAAAGGAACCTAATGGCAAGCTTGAAAGGAACCTAACGGCAAGCTTGAAAGGAACCTAACGGTAAGCTTGAAAGGAACCTAACGGTAAGCTTGAAAGGAACCTAACGGTAACCTTGAAAGGAACCTAATGGTAAGCTTGAAAGGAACCTAATGGTAAGCTTGAAAGGAACCTAATGGTAAGCTTGAAAAGAACTCCATGGCCCTGATTGGCGACCCACCAAGTGAAGCCAAACCACTATAAACACATGGAACCTAAAGGCTGAAAGAGGAAGACAAAAGCACACACTCTCCTTACTTCTTACTCTGTTTGGAACAGTTGATTACACAAGAACTAAACAGACAAAGCTGTAAACACCCGAAGCTAAAAAGGACTAGGGGGAAAAACAGTTTTTACACAGGGTGCAATAAATGGGAAAGTAAATGTATTCACTAAGCTACATAAAGAGAGAGCTATGCAATCTGTGCACAGAACACCAGTGAAAAGGCAGAAAGGATGGGATGTGTACATCATACCAGTAATTAAATTTAATGGGGCCAGACCACATTCGGGAGGCCACAAGCACAGTGGCCACTGGGCCTCAATTATGGTGGTGGAAGTAGTTTGCTACGGCTGTCCTGGTGCCCATCCTACTTTTTTCTCTGCAAATTGGGCCAAGAGCAACCTTTTCCACACTTGATTCTGACGGTAGCAAGGGTGAGTAGCCACAGGCTTCTCGGGGAGGTAGTGTACGGGCAAGAGCGAATATTTCAACTCCCATCCAAGGCCAGGGCTTAACTTTTATGAAAAAAAACCGAAAGTACTTTAATCACACAGTATAACTAAATATTACATAATAAAGAGGACATACAGGGTTGAAAACTACGTTGGGATAGTAGGGTGCTACAGTTCCAACTCACTGGTATCCTCCCGTCTGCTCCCTCTATGACCGAGACCCCACATCTATAGTGCAACATACTATGGGTTTTAGGCAAGGATTAAAACCATGTGCAGAAAGCTTACTTCCTTTCAAATAAGAACTACGTAAACTTCAGTTCAATGTTTCTTCATCCTCCATGGGAAAAATGTCTTAGCAATGCAGCAGACCTACTGCGAGCAGCAGCCGGGCCCTCTTAAAAATAAAACAACAACAATCAGGATACTAATAAACAAAACAAATGATGGGGTGCAGGGTAGGGAACATTATGAAGCACAGTAGAATGAAGGGAGCAGAATGAAAGGAGTGCAATTTATTTATTTATTTACGGTACTTGTAGAACGCGACACTCATTCCCAAAGGGATATCACAGCGCTAGACTGCAGCTTTCCCTAGGAGTTGGTGCACTGGACTTAACCCGTGAAGAGCCATGGTTTTAGGCTCTTTCTGAACCGACATGGTCGGAAGTGAGACGCAAGTCTAAGGGCAGGAGGTTCCAATAGGTAGCGGAGTAAAACAGCAGCCGCCAATTCTGGCTTTTTTGACACGTTTGATTTTAGCTAAAGCCAGATTAGCAGATCTCAGATTTCGTGAAGGTTTGTAGAATTCTACCTTTGAGTGTAGAATTGCAGGTCCATCTTTGTAAAGTGATTTATGAACATGGCTCAAAAGTTTGAATTTGGCTCTTTTGTGCCTTAGAAGACAGCGTAGAGTTTTGAAGCATGCTGAAGCCGAGCTAAACCCATCTTTATTGCAGATGAGTTTAGCAGCCACATTTTGTATTACCTGAAGTCTGGTGAACAGGTAGTCTGCCATGCCCACAGAGACCATTTCCATAGTCCAATTGACTCGTGATTGGTGCCTGGACTACGGGTCTGCGCCAGTCAATGGGAATCCATCGAAATAGCATCGATTGCAATAAGGAAGGAAGAAGGAAAAACTGATAAAAAACACAAGGCACAGAGCAGGAAGCTTCCAAGCACAGGGAAGGGAGAATGAAGGGCCTACGGTGTAAGGTAAAAAGCAGGAAGAGAGAGTAAGGAAAATGAACTCACATGGAGTGCTGAATTTAAAATGGAAAGGGTCCTGCCAATTACTCCTTGGAAGGATACAACATATCAGGTCAGAACGCGGACAAAGGAAAATGATCTTGGATGGACAAACGCGTGAATAGGCAGGAAATCCACCGAATTAAAATCCAAATATTTTGACAGCCAACAAAGCCATCCAATCATGAGTGAGGGGCTGAGCCAAAGCCCACTTTTTGAATTTGTATGTATTGAAAATAGGTGTAGCGAACATTATAGCCGAGACCTAAAAAGCGATAAGAATTATTAACAATACACATCACTGACTGGTGAAGGTCTTAAAAGGTATGGCTTGCTGTAGAAACATCTTTTGTTCAAAACCTTCTTGTTTTAGACTTTACTTTTAAAAACTAATACAGCGAGTGCTTTCGAGACCATGCAAGCAGGAGCTCGGCCTTTAACAAGGACTGATGCCCACAGAAGAAAACCTAAAGGGATTCACCATCCGATCCCACTTTCAGACGCATTTCGTTCGTGCAAGCACATCCGACTGACTTCGTCGGAGTCCTAACCACCTTTAAAAAAGTGAAATCACCGGTCATCTTCACAGACCAACAAGTCTATATCAGAAGGACATCCGGTTCAGTGCTTCACATACACTCAAACATGACACTAATTGCTCTGTATGATTAATACCTTAGAAAAACCACTGAAAAGAGACCAGTTTATTTTTGTAAAGTGTCTGGCGCCGCCTTGCACAAGCTCAATTGCGTGCCCAGTGATTAACATAAAATATACCCCTTTTCACTCTGTCAAAAGCTCAAAGGTTGTTGCCCTAATCTTGCAGGGACAAGGATGCCTAGATATTTGACCTTTACACCCTGTGGGATTTCTGGTGCCCTTCCCAGTGTCAGTAGTGTGTATCCTGTTGAACCTGTGCCTTCCACCCAGTTGTCGATGGGGCGTTTTCCGCTATTCAGGAAGCAGTGTCATAGTGCATCCCATCACGGTGGAACCATTGATCGTCAAACCCTTCTGATGGGCACCTGTCAGCACCGGCCTTCCAGATTCACCATGGAACCATGGCACCTGCTGTTACCAGTACCAGACGAGGAGATGGTGCCAGTCCATGTCTCCAACCGACAGCTGTGGTCCACGGATCTGTTTCAGGCTTTGAACCTGTACCCTAAAAGGGCAATCCAAAACTGTTGAGACTGAGCTACAAGAAAGGCGAAGAGGTACTAAATAAAACATATTGATGACCCTCGCTTCCCACCAAAAGGACTATCCTCACCAGCCTTATTGACAATGCAAAAGGTGCTTTTGCAGCCATTATGAATTAAGGCTTCTGCTGGGACAAGAGGCTCATCTGGTAAACACAACCCACAAGGACAGATGGGGGAGAGGATGTAGCCTTACGGCTAGAGCGGTCGACCTTGAAGCTGGGAACGGGGTTCAAGTATCGGCAACGACGCTCAACATCCTGTGATTCTGGGCAAATCACTTAATCTCCCCGTGCCCAACAAAAATGAATGTGTCCATCTGTGACGAAACTGGTGCTCATGTAAAGCGCTCTGATACCCGATATATTCGGGTCTAGTTCGCGTTATATAAAACTCTAAAAAAAATTTTTTTTTAAATAATTAAAAAAAAAAAAAAAAAAAAAGGACATCTTGTTCCACAAACCAAAGTTGTAAAGTTCAAGGCCACATGCAGAATGATCAGTCCTTAAAGGCATGGCATAAGTGGATCAAATCTAGTTCACAAATGCATCTCTCGGTTCTGGGGAGTACCTAGAACCAGACAAATACATGCTCTTCATACATGGTACTTGTGAACCTAGCCGGAAAACAGCAGAGTGTTCTATTGGGTCAAAGACAAACAAGTGGCTGGAGAGGTAGCTGGGATCTGAGAACTAAAGTGGATTGTTACTGTGTTGTGATGTAGTGTTCCCTCAAGAGGTGTGCCTTCAGCTCTTTCCAAACTGGAGCAGTGATGTGTCTGTCCTAGGGGACATGGGGAATGTTATTTCAGATCCTGGGAGCATAGATGAAGAAAGCCTGTTGCCTTGTGTTTTTTAGGTCTCGACTAGACAGCTCATGCGCTGTCTCAAAAAGACTGTAGCATTCAATATGTGGGCATCAGCCCACTCATAGGCTTTCCATTTGCTGGCTACATCATCGCTCTCCTATTCTTTCTCCACATGCGTCATGAGTCAATCCTTTTCCTTGTTTAGCCCTCCCTGAGAGCATGGACCTATTACTACTATCCATCCACTACCCCCATTTTAGGAACTGTTTTAGGAACTATTTTTCTTTGCTTAAGAGTACTTCACACGAGCACTCATGCTTTCACTCGCACTGAGCTCTGTTCCTGTAAACAGGTCTGTAAATCTTGATCTTATCTCGTAACATTTACTGTGCATTCAAAGACCAAGGCCAAATGTCAGATGCTGTGTTTCGAGGGTGCCTGTTTACTTTTCTTTCTCTGACTTCAAAGTGAGAGAATTTTTTTAAATTAATGTATTGCCTGTCTTCGGCACGTGTTCAGCTCTCTCCAGACTCACAGGTGTGCAAGGTAAGTTGTTTTCTGTAAACACGTCTGAAAGCCACCACTTCCCCTCCTAACGAGGTGGCTTGTCTCAGCTGGTGTTTGTGTTTCATTTGTGCTGTTTGCATGCTTCAGTTGTATATTTGTGTCATTTGTTGCTGTAAGAAGCTGGATTTCTGTTAAGTTGATTGGCACATATAAGCATCATCGCTTTCCCAGGATTTTCAAATAGTCACCCGATGCGAAGTGTGCTTAGGTGAAGTTCCCAGTTGTATTATTATTCTGTTGCTGAGTTTGTGGGGCAGAGCCCTGGATGTGGCTAAGACGGGAACACTTGAAGGAGAGGTACAAAACCTTTTGCTTATTGGTTAAAGCTCCACAGTAGCCCCCTGCTGCCACCACGTCTCTGCACTTCTACCTCACTCTTCCTAGTTCCCCTTCCCTCTTGGAGTTACTGCTATCCTTTTCTGTCCGACACTGCACTTCCCTAGTCGTTCATGAGTTACACCTATGCCAATGGTTAACGTTTTCAATTTCGATTTCTTCCACCATTCGTTTCCTTCTTTCCCTTTTCCCTGAAGTTTGTAATCGCACCATCTCCTGATTATGTTTCTCTCTCTCTCTCGCTTTAGTTGGTAAAATCCCTTGTTTTAGAGGCCTGCTGCTTGGGAGATGAGTGTAATATGCTGCTCGTGATATAAACACTTGATTGGTAAACTCAATATTTTTATCATTTCGAGGTTGCTATATTAAACTCATTGAATACTTCTAAGGTACAATTAGCCACTGTTTACCTGCACGCCCCCATTCAGAGATCTGACTGCATTCCACTACTTTCAATTGTCCCTTTATTTATTTCTGCTCTGATCTGGTGTCAAAGTTCTGGTAGATATTTTTTTGCATTTTTGGGGTTTTTCACAATTATTTTTGGAGTTGGTTAAACATTTCAATTGATGACTTGGAAGTTAACTGAACTAGAATATATTTTTACACCCTTTGGCATCCTTTTTCAAGTCCAGACAGATTTTATAAAGAAGAAATTCACTTCTTTAGCATACCAAAAATATACTTGCACTCTTAAATTGTGCTCTCTTGGCTAAAAGACATTAACATTGACAAAGCCAATAGCCCTTGCATCGCAGAGACCTACTGGCATTGCCAATGCTTGTTCTCTTTTGCTCTTCTTTGTCGCCAGTCTGGTGATGTCCTGGCTGCAGGTTTCCAGAAAGCCACCTGTTAGCTTGTCAGTCTGATGGGTAGAAGTGCAGGCAATGATGAATCGATGAAAGCCACTAATTGACCACTGTCGACAGGAAAGAGGCAGGCGGAACAGACAAAGGAAGCCGATTATAAATCTTTTTTCCATGATGAATGAGACAAGGTGTTGCTGAAAACGGGACCACATGATATCAGCGTTGCAGAAACCAACCAACTCTGGCTCCTAGAGCACACCAGACCATACAGGTCTTCTCCAGGGCCCCCTGGATCTCGAAAGAGAACTGCTGACACTTGGGAGATGACGTCACTTTGAAACGTTTTTAAATCAGTAGCTTAAAGAATGAGTAATAATTAGGAGTTCTTTCAATGCTGGGTAAGAAAGTAAATGAGGAAAAGAAAGAAAATAGCTCTAGACTGAAGGCGGTAAACATGAACACGCAGCCCATTCCAAGATGTCCGACAGGACGGTGAGGACTGAGTGAAGAACTAGAGACACATGGTTCTTAGTGTTTTCTTTTTAGGAAAAGAAAAAAAGACAGGGCCTGCTGTCAAACAGGTGCATAAGGATTCCTTAAGATATACCAAGCATAGCAATGCAATGGGTTCCAGAAGCTGTTAGAACGTGTTCTGGCGCTTTATACAAAATACTGAAGCCAAAGAAATGTGTACTCCCCGGATACTGTTGGTCCTATGGTATGCTCATGGTGGGTGACCTCTGCTACGGTACCCTCCACCGGGCTCCCAGTGTAGACCTCACTGCACCCTCCACCGGGCTCCCAGTGTATACCTCACTGTCCCCTCCACCGGGCTCCCAGTGTATACCTCACTGTCCCCTCCACCGGGCTCCCAGTGTATACCTCACTGTACCCTCCACCGGGCTCCCAGTGTATACCTCACTGTCCCCTCCACCGGGCTCCCAGTGTAGACCTCACTGCAGCCTCCACCGGGCTCCCATTGTAGACCTCACTGCACCCTCCACCAGGCTCCCAGTGTATACCTCACTGTACCCTCCACCGGGTGCCTAAGTTGCGTGCCCTCTGACAGTGCTCCTGGGGTATACTCCGCATGCTCATGCTCCATCCACCGACGCTCCTGGGGGACTCTCTGCCGGCTCTCACGGGGCACCCCTGCTGTGCCGGTGGTGTACCTCTAAACTGTTCCTGGAGCACCCCTCATGTTCTAGTGGGCATGTACTTTATTGCAGTGTACCTTTAGAGTGTGCTTTTATTATAAAGAGGGGTGATGGGCACCACAAGTATCCTCCAGCGGTCTCAGAATGCACCCCCCATCCTCCCCCCCAGGCTTACACCTGTCATTTTAAAAGGCATCCTCGTGTGTTACCTGCTCTACAGCAACGTGCCCAGGAACACTCTAGCAGCAGCGGCCAACATTTTCGTGTTATGCATCTAGTTTCCCATCGCGCTTTGTTAGCTTCATGTTCTGTATGATACATACAGAGCAGACTATATTTCTTACGGTGTCTTCAATTTGTGATTTTTAATTTTTTTAATGAACATTTGGGAAAACAAAAAAATAGATTTTTCCAAAAAAAGAAAGTTCCTTTCTTTGGAATTCGAAGGCTTACACCTGAGCATTCACAAAAGAAGAATAAATAAATGGAATGGAAACTCGCTTTCTAGATGTTTGCTTTCAAGAGGGAAGTGGCTGGGTTGGGCAATAGGGAGGTGTCCGGAATCTATGAAAGCTCAACCCTTTAAGAAGCAAGAAAACGCAATCAGTAAGCCACAGGGCCTTAGGAAGGAGAAGGACTTCAGTGGGCCCTAATACATGGGCTAAAGTTTGCCGAACATTGTAAGGATACTGCAAATCACCAAGGAGTTCCATGATCATATAGAGAAACACGACTGAAGGCAGAGTTCCTTTACAAGGTCACGGAACACTGAAGTACTTTCCATTATTCTTTAAATGTTTCGCAGAGGGTATTTTATTTCTTATAATACACGTCCCTTTGTCTCTTCCCAGAAGCCCCTTGTATGTGGGGTCCCCCAGGGTTCGGCATTGAGCCCCCTCCTATTCAATGCCTATCTCTCCCCGCTTGCAGCTCTGATTGAATCCCTGGGGGTGAAGGCGATTTCCTACGCTGACAATACCCAACTTCTGTTTTCTTTTAAAGAACATTCAAAGGCTGCTTTTAGTAACTTCAGAAGCTGCCTAAGTCACATCTCGCCCTGGATGACCCAAAACTGTCTAAAGCTAAACTCGGAAAAAACCGAGGTGCTATTCTTCAATCAACAGGTCACTCCACCCTCTAGGCTCTGGTGGCCGCAGGAATTGAACCCCCTCCTGAGCCTGTAGACTCAGTGAGAAACTTGGGTTTCAGATTTGATAATGTCCTTTCTTGCAAGTCCCAGATTCTGCAAGTCTCTTCCTCCTGCTTCGGGAAACTCCGTATCCTGCGGAAATTTCTCCACTTCCTCCCGATGGACTCCAGGAGGACGATGGTTCATGCCTTTATTACATCCCATCTGGACTATGCCAACAGTCTGTACTTGGGTCTCCCTGCATATCTGATCCGCAGACGATACAGAATGCAGCGGCCAGACTGATTTGCAAGGTGCCTTACCGACACTCCATCACACCCCACCTAAGAAGCCTCCACTGGCTACCTGTCATAAGGGGAATAGAATTCAAGGCACTCACCCTGGCCTACAGAGCAACGAGGAGCCGAGGCCCGGCCTACTTGAGAGCTAGACTCCAACACTACCAGCATGACCGAGTCCTGAGTTCTAACCACCTGCAGCTCCTCACCACCCCTCGCTTTCGCAAGGCGAGGGTAGGCGGCAGATCTTATGAGGTTAGGACCACTAAACTGTGGAACACAATGCCGCTCCCTCTCCGCCTGACCGAACCTGAACCCGCCTTTAGACGAGCTCTAAAAACCTGGCTATTCAACCGTCACTAAGCCTACTTGTGCCCTGTGTCTCTCGAATGCCTTAGCGCCGGGACACCTCCGCTGGAGGTAGCTGCGCGCTCTACAAACTCCAAATAATAATGGTCACACTAACAGTCTTCCTACAAACTGATTAAATCTAAAATGTCTGACTTTTTCATGATCACTGAATACAAGAAGAATAAAATCAAAATCTTTATTGTGAAAATAGACATTAAAAAGCAATTAGTAATTTTTACAAAAAGATATAATTAGCTTAAAGTAAGGTTAAAAAAAATACAGCTGTCAGATTATGTAGAAACATGCAAAGATTCTAACTTTCGTGTAATTACTATTAGTGTTGAAAAAAATAAACATTCCTATACACATCTCTTTTCTGCTAATCACTTTTTTAGTAAAACATCAGAATATCTCCTCGTTTAAACTGCAGCTGTAATGATGCTCCTTGAGCTGCTTTTCACCCTGGCTGCTGGCAGCAGGCACTGATGTCAGAAGACAACTGTAATAAGTAAGAAGCTACATCATTCCTTTATTACGGGTGACTAGAACCATCACAAAATCGACAGTAATAAGGAAATTAGAGAGCAGTTTCTACAGGATAGCAGCTCCCATAACAAGGAACAGCAGCGGAGCGTTGTCGAATGCCATATTAAACATCATCACCACCACAAGACCAAAGAAAATGAAAAGGATGATACTGTCACATGGGTGTTGACGAACCTTTCCCACTGGTGAGACTAGCCCTTGACAAGGTTACGTAACTAATCATTCTGATGGGAAACTGATAGTACAGTAAAAAAAAGTCCTGGTCGTTACAAACTAAAATCCTGGCGCTGTCTACCTTGACGTTTATCCTTCCAATTTACTGCCCTTATACACAGAAGGATTGGGGCACAAAGGGACATCTAAAGATGGGCTTTTATTACAATGCGCTCTAATGAATGTAGAGACCCTCTGGTAGTTGATGCTGACCGGTTGTATGTGCACATCCTGCCAGGCAGGGACACTACATTTATCTTGAATCTTTCAGTGGTCTCAAGGCTACTGTAGAGAGATGCAGGCCAGCACAATAGCCACACACTGTATTTGACAACTGCAAATAGAAAACATTGGCATAATCTTTGCACACTCCCATTCCTGGCCAACGAGGACCTAAGCAAAAATCTAAAATAGTCAAATGACAAGAGGAGAACGCAAGGAATTGCACAAAAGGTCAAGGGGCAGTTGATAGAAATAGTGAACCAAGTAGATGAAAGATGACTCACAACTTCTGGATCGTACTCTACTCCTTACTCACCATGAACCGCCAGATCAACGCCGTGACCTCCACATGCTTCAACACCCTCCGCATACTCCGCAAGGCCTTCAAATGGATCCCTCCCCCCCCCCCCCTGACTCCAGGAAGACTGTCACCCACCCATGCACTCATCACCAGCAGACTGGACTACGGAAACGCTCTCTATGCCGAATCAACAAAAAACTCCTTCGCACACTCCAGACCATTCAGAACGCCGCGGCCACACTTCCTCGACATCCCACGACATGATCAAATCACCCAACATCCCCGCGACCTCCACTGACTCCCCGTTGAATAAAGAATTACCTTCAAACTGCTCAGACGCGCCTACAAAACCCTCCATAACACCGGACCCCAGTACCTCAACGGACGTTTCTCCTTCCATGCCCCCAAGTAAAATCTCCGCTCTGCCGACCTAGCCCTAGCCACAGTCCCCCGCATCCAGAGTCCAAAGCAGGTGGCAGATCCTTCTCCATCGCGGCCAAGACCTGGAACAAACTCCCCCTCCGCATCAGACGAAGCCCAACACTGCACCTATTCAGAAAGGATCTCAAGACCTGGCTCTTCCGATGACCTAGGGAGCTGCACGTACCTCCCAGCCCCCCACCAGCGCCTCGAGACCCTCACGGGTGAGTAGGGTGCTTCAAAAATTCCTGATTGATTGACCGCAGACGAGCCCCTACTTCCAAAACTCCCCACCTCGGCCAAGAAGAACAGGTCCGGGCTGACAAAGCGCTATAAGTGAGATTGGATGATCGAATGCATGCGCCTCCCACTAAGATGAACATAATCTAACAATGCAGACGGGCAAGAGAAAGTGTAAAGATGAGCAGCTGGAGAAAAAGAATAGAAGGGCCGAGAAAGGGAAAGGAGGAGCGCAACTCGCGGGGGCTGAAAAACACACGAGTGAGAACGCTGGAAAACACATGCACATCATGGACTGTTGCATGTAATAGGCAAGCAGCCGTGATCTAAAGTTTAGTGTATGGAAAGGTGAACATTGAAATGAAATTAATTTAAAACCTACAGGTTGCACATAATATTGGAGACAGGTAGGAGAAAGCAACAGAGGGGCGACTGCAGAGAAAGATGAAAGGGCTGAGAAATGGAAACATGTAGTGCGACAGGAAAAGGCTGAAAAGCACACCTGGGAGAAAGCTAGAAAACACATGCACTCTCATGGAGTGAGCTACCAAAAAGAAAAAAAACAGTTCCCAAAAAGTGAACAATGGTGGAGGCAGAGAAGAAGCCAAGCAGATTGTGAACCGGATACGCCCACGGGAGGGACATAAACAAGATAGACCAAGTAAACCAAAACCATCAAATAAAATGCAAGGAAATGTGAGTGACAAAACATATAGCCATTTGTAAGCAATGGGCAGAGTTGATTTGCAGGTCCAGTCTCAAGATATCTCGAATAAGTCTTTTGCAACCAGACAGCGCAGTTTCGGCCTAAAGAGGAAGGCAACCCATTAAACAAGCAAGGAAGTGACACGGGCAAGAAAGGCAACCAGTGATAAGCAGTGGGATGATCCAAAGGCCACAGAAAGTATTAGCACTGTACACATTAGGTCTTCAACAACAAACAGCTAGAGAAGTCTGTAAGGACGAGCTAAAAAGGAGTGTGAATCTCCCCTGGGCTGCATGAAAATGTGGAGCCTTACAATTAATACAAAACTGCAAGATTACCATTGATAAGCACAAAAAAACAATCTTCTTGTTTCCTAAATAATTTCCATCAGGTTCCAATTTCAACTCGAGGCCAGATGCGTTCTTTAATCTCATTTTAATACAATTTAAGTTATTGATTCAAGGGTCATCAAACAGCTATGTTTAGTGTGCCGTTCCTTGCACAGCATACAATGTTGCTCCCAGCATACAAGGCTGTCTCCAGGCAGGGTACAACCCTATCTCCAGACTGAATAATTTAATGGATTGTGATAACCGAATAAAGTTATAATGATGAATAACTTAACTAAACCAACCTAACAAGACCTTTCAGAGTGACAGACGGGTAAGTGGAGTTAGGGGAAGTTATGCCACCTGGGTCTTAGCAAAGCACTGATTATAGTCAACAGAGAGGCTTTACATTCACTAGGCTCTCCATGCGATACCATCGACTTGGAGTTGAACTTAAGATATATATTAGAGCTATATTTGGTATCACTTTTTCTGTAGCTTTGTCCCAACATAATGGCAGTGAGCTTCATAGGAACTCCAATTACTGAAATCAACATCGCGTCCATATATTAAGGAACATGCATGTAGTCGCTAAACTCTGTTTCACAATGGATGTGCTTCTACAATGGTCTACACGGTGATGAATGAAGCCAACCATTTGGAATTCCGTCATAGAAGCAAACCAACACACAGGGAGAAAAAAGTGTGAGGGAAGGACAGCATGACATTGGATCATAGGTCTCCGTGGTATTCATCGCACCACTGCAGATAAAGGGCGCAGGGATATTCACAAAGAAGCTTTGGGCTTCACGGCACTGAGCGAAATGACAAAGTCCACTTACACCAGCAACTAAATGTCTCTGAAGAATTCTTTTGGGTTCGGGTGTGTGGTTACATTTGACCACAGTGTGTATCTGAGCAATTTCTCAGAGAAGATGAACCAGTTACTGGAACGGGTATGCAAACTCATTCAGGAACTTGAATCAAACCACCGTCAGGGAAATGGTGCTAAACAGATGAAAAAATGCAGATGTGGGCAACTTTAGTCAGAACACCACAGACTGACTTTTTTTTTAGTATATATTTTTGTCTTAATCTGCGCTTACAATTGTTAGTGACCGAAATGTAAGGGCAGCTCCCATTTCTGGTGAGGTACGTAGGCTGTCTTGCGGTATAGAACAAACTCTACCGGAGGACTTTCCAGTGAAAGTATTGTCCATAATTTATCTCCTCTTCTCCTCCCTAATTCAATAAGAGGGAAATCATTTCGCCATCGATAACTGAAGTGGGCGAAACATGGTCTTCACAATGAAATTCTAGATGCGACAGCATGCCCAAAGCATTCTCTTTAGGAGCGGAGTAAATAAATGGCGGCCGCCGAACATTGAGGAATTTGTTCTAAACCTCAATAGAGGTCACAGTCATTCCCCAGATCACCGTCATTTCAGATTCCAACAGACAGAGGCAGGATCAGTGGCGGCTCCTCCATGGGGGCGTCGCCCCACTGCTTTCTCGCAGTGAGAGAAGGCAAAAACATAAAATGGTAAAACTACCATTTTATGTTTCTGCTTCTCGCACTGTGAGAAAGCAGAAGTGCCTGGTGCGGGTGGGCGGTCCTGCTCGAGGGCAGGGGCTTTGCCCATTGTTGTGGGTACTGACTGTTTGGTCGGCCCCAGGGCCGACCAACCCAGTCATGCGCACTCCCCCCTTTTTCTCTATGTAGGCTGCATGCAGCAGCCTACATAGAGAAAATGGCCCGGCTGGGGCGCTCTCCGCTGCGCCTCACCAATCACAACGCTGCCATTGCAGCGTTGTGATTGGCTTAGGGGAGCAGGAGGAGGGAGGCTGCCTAAAACGCGCCAGGAGCTGAGGCGGCAGCGCGGGATGCGGTCGCGGAGGAAGGCAAGTAAAGTTTTTCTATTTTATATAGATTTTCCACTCCCCCCCGCGTAACCCCAACCGCCCGTTTTGCCGGCCGCAACTGAAACCATGTGCATATGCAGTCACGTATATGGTCCTGATGAGTTTCGTTGAAATTGCAATTATGGTGGAAACGGAAGTTGGCTGAAAACTGCACTTACGAGTTGCTTTCTGTACACAAATTTTGCCAATAAAAACATGGTGAAATGCTGGGAAATGTGGAAATCGGCTCACAAACGCTGATTTCTGTGGTAATTCCTCAATCTAAATACAGAATTCTACGCACATTCCAGCACAAGGACAAGCCTATCCCTGTATTGAGGACATACACAGCAGGGTTTGAGGGCAATCTCATAATAAGTACATAAAGCATTCTTCAAATGCACAGTATATGCGATGCTTATTATGTACATTTCACAGGCGCACACTTCCTGCATGTAAAAGTGCAAATGTAGGGGTAAAAACAAGAGTGTCAGAGGATAGCTAAGGGCTGGCGTACACCACAATGAGGGTAGTGTAAAGTGTGCACAAAGTGCCGTAAAACGCGTCAATCTTTGTTGTTGGTCAAAATGCCTGTCCAAATGCACAGCCTGGATGTAAAATCTTTACACACGAGACCTAATCACAAGCATGCCAATCAGCAATGTTGCAACACAAAAACGCAACACCTGAGCCCACACTTAGTACGTCAGGGCGAAAATCAAAATGACTATTTGCATCAAAACACCTGTCGGCATAATGCAGTGTCAGGGCCAACAGCGCTGCATTCACCACGTGACCTTGAGTTTTGAACCTAGGCAGCGTATGGCCAACTTGACTGGATCTGCTTCACTGCACCCCTCAGCAATTACGAAAAAGCCAGACCAACTGTTTGCCAGTGCTTGCTTGTGTACGTTTGTTAGTACTTACCCTTAAATTTCATTCTGCTCAGCGCAAGTGAAAGGGTCTCACTTTCCTATTTATAGTATTTGTGTTGTTGTTATGGTCACTAAAACGGTTACATTCATGCAAGTCATGTTATTGATCTGCTTAACGTGTGGCCTTTCTGTCCGGCACTGGTCACACGGGCAGAGCTTAAACCAGTTTGTGTGTGGTGTGTGTTTGCGTGTGTGTGTGTGTGTGAGAGAGAGAGTGTGGAGAGAGAAAAATTATATTTTTTCAGTGATATGTATGCTCCATCACGGTAGGGGTTCTGGTGACAAAGTACACAAAGGCGGCTTTTTGTATTTGTTATACTGCATGTTTATTTCAGGTGCCATTAGCTTTAATAACGTACGTATCTTCCGCAGAATAATGTTTATTGAAAACAGTATGTGAAACACTGGACAGTGCGGTTCGGTTGCAATTAGTAACAATACCAACATGTTCAGTTATGTTAGTCACAAGGTGGAGTTTTTCTGATTACTTTATGAGACACCCATCTGTAGAAGATTGAGCATTTCTGGCAGGCCTTTGTCACTGAGCACTTGAAATGTTGTTCTTATGGGGGCAGTAAAACCACAGAAGACAGGATGCTTGGTCTGACGGCGTCATTGTGCAGGTCAGGCGCAGCACTTTGTTCAGCCACTCATTGGTATTAACATTGGCGAGGTGAAAGTGGACATTTGCAAATTAGTCGAGAGGGGTTTCTGTGACCTCAAATTTGTTGCAAATGCACCATTTGTCCACTCTTTTTTCAAATTTTTCTCAGGGGGAGAACCCCCCCGTAGGTTGTTCGGGCACGCTCGCTACGCTCACTCGCCACAGTGCAGTACGACTATTATTTTACGCCGCACCACTTTCAAATGTCACCAGCCGCCACTGGGCAGGATATAAAGAGGCATAGTCAGCACTGGGAAGATTTTACTTGGGGTCCTGGGCAATCAGTGGTCTCGGGGAAGTATCAGAGCCTCACAAATACTATTGCGCTACACTTGAAAAAGTTAATCCTTTTGACATTTGTCTCTTCGGGAGTCTAGGATGACCAGGCAAGGCTTACTCTAGAAAGATGTTGGGTCAACATTTCAAACATCAGGACACAACAAATAACACTATATCCTTCCTGCCAGTGCTAGAACTTCAAAGAAGGCGACATTAATTAACAAGGAAAGGAAAAGGGGCCTGCCTCTTTGGTAAGCCAAATTTTACATGCTAGGCATTAGGATTTTAAATAATATCAAGCCCACTGGTCAATGTTCTACTTCGGGCCAGTGTTCGGCTGCTATCAAACTTGAGGACTTACTACAGTACTTGGAAACAGCGTGACTAACTGAACCTAAGAGCTTAATGAAGGAATACAATTCATGTTTCAATATGGTGCATCCAATCATCTGTTTTGAGATGTCTGGCTGCAAATGGTACACATTTGTGGGTTTAGACCTCGTGGCCAGATTCTAGTGAAACAGTCCAAAGATGGTGCAGCCCAGAAGTCTCTCAACCAAACAACAAGGCCCCCAAACCAGTAGGAGTAACAGATTGATTCTGAGTGCCAGGTGTATTAGTCTCCAGATCAATAGCACCGAAGCTATCCAATAATCAGAGTTTTGTTGGGCTACAGATCATCAAGCAAGGACCAAACTGGTCTCCAGATTTCTTTAAGTCGTGCAATGGGAATAGATTAGTAAAAGATCAAACTCTCTCTTGCAGGATTAAATTCACTATGAACAGGTCCAGAAAACTAAGGCTATGTGGTCATTTTTCAGAACAATCACTCCTATTGTAACGTTGAAGACCACTGCCAAGACTTAACAATCCTCTCACTTCTCATAATTTATTAACTCTTTCCACCTCAAACACATTAGTTCTTCTATGATATCTTAACTAAATTTGATCAATGTCCATCTTCCAGAAGCAACAGCTTCAGACCGAGGAGCTCCATAACTTTTCCCCGGTGTCAAACTTGCCCCAGCTGCAAATGTCCCTGGAAAGATGACTCAAAGTTTATAGTAGAAGACAACCTTCTACAAGAGGTTCAGATTTCCTGTCAGAACGTGCAGACCAGAGACAACAATTCTATAACAAGAGATGATGCATTTCACATAGTAATAAAAGGTGACTTCTGCTTTGCACCCAGCAGGACCAATCAGCTCTCCTGAAAATCCTCAAGGAAAGAATGGATGAGAATGACATTTTCTTTAAACATTTCACATCATACCTCGCGGACTGATGCCAATGAATAAAAATGGCAGACTCTTTCTGAGCCCTCTCTCCTACTTCTTGTGACCTGCACATGGAACCACTTGCCTCTCCTCTGAAACACTTCAACATTTCTTACCAGTCTAAGATGAGGATACTCAGCTGTATTTGAACATGTCCTCCTCTAATCACAAAGGACACTCTGCGAAGAGCTACTGGACCTTCTTACAGCAGAGTTTATTCGAATTGCCCCATCAAACTTCTCCAGTCTATATAAGAAGAACCGGACAACACTACGCAGCTCTTCCACTGAGGAAAGCTTTACATTCCCATGATTTGTCCTGTCAAAGAATCTGAATTCCCAAAATACATCACCTCTCAGGCTAAAGAAGCATAAATCCAGATTTAGACTCATAATGAGGCATTTAAGTTTATTTCTGAAGACAGACAAAAGCATGTGATTACACATCATTTTACTGTGGTTGGATTATCGGAACTCCTTAATCTCATCACTTCCAAGCTTCACCTTTCTAAGAAGCTCCACGACCTGCTGCCGGGCTGGCCACTGGTGCAAGAAAGCAGAATCACATCAATACTCTCCATCAACGGTCCCCTTTCAAGAACTGAAGTATATCCCAGCTCGCCCGCACTACTTAGAACAGTTCATGATCAAAAATCAAAGTATCTTGCTAACAATCTGGTTATTTTGGGTGGTCACTACTACGGTTTGAGCTCCGATATGCCTTTCGAAATTCCATTCTTAAGAAAACACCTGCAGTCTTAAACCTGAATTCTTCTCCACCAGCCATCAGGACAATCCCATCCTATAAATCTTTCAAAATCAGAACTAAAAGGTATGGAGTACCAACGACACTTCCTCCTCTAATTGGTCCTCGAGTGTCTGAAATATATTGGACCCAACCTCACTGAACTAACAGCACTAGCACAATATATTTGCATTTTTTGCCATATGTTTTTGCACTGCCCTATGTTGTTTATCATCTAAATTTGCACTGTTTGTACTTTGGTTTCCCCTTAGGACACTGCTTAAGACCAGTTCACATCACCTGTTAGGTCTGGTTCACACTGCACAAAATTGCAAGATACAGCAATATTTCCACTGGCAAAGACACCAATGGGACCAGAGGCACCCGCTGGTGTCTTCATAATTATATTTCTAAGCCCTTGTTGAAATATCTACTTTGACATATCAATCTCGTACGGACATTGTACGTTGATACAAGGCAACTGTGCAGTTATGCCGTCCCCAGCAAGCATTCTGCTAAAAACTACAACAGTCAAAGGACAGGAAACATCCCTCTTCCTTTATTGACCTGTAAATTCCTATGGAACCAAATGAGTATCTGATCGGGCCATGCAAGAGTGGCCACACGGGGTGTTCAGCCGGTCAGCTGCCATTGTATAGATGCCGTCACAGATTTATACAGGCAATGGATCTTTTGAGACTGATCCCCCAGAGCGATTCACACCTCATGCGGTTGCTGTAGGATTCAACACTGCAAGAACCCAAAGAAATAATTAAGCAACATATTGGCATTTCGCCTCACTTGCTTTAGATCAGTGAATCTTAACCTCTGGTCCGCGGACCCCATGGGATCTGCAGCGGTTGAGAAAACTAAGCAATAGCGCATGAATAAAGTATATATAACTAAAAAAAGAAAATAGAAAATTTTAAAATGCTTGGCAAATGTTTAGAAATTTGAAATTGGATTCTAAAAATTAAGTTGGAATCCTTATCGTGATTCTTGAGCGTAAATACAGCAACAGGGCGAAAAAAGTGTCAATTAACGTACTGGCACACGCCAACAAAAAGATAACATGCATTGGAGCTCAAAGGATATGCAAACAGCCTATTGTTTTGTCTTTTAGAAATAAAGAACCCAACCTTACGATTAAAGTGTCGACGTCTGCATATGTTTTTGTTGTGAATTAAATACATTTCAAGATGTGGTTATTTGTTTGATGTCCACTCGTTTGTGTTTTCAATTTATTGTTTTGAGGTTCTAGTCATAGAGATTACCTATATGGGCCCCCGGCTTCTGTGGTGATTCACTGTCGGTTCACAGAAGAATGAAGGTTAAGAACTTCTGCTTTACAGTAAATTAGCAGAAAAGTGGCGTGTGGTGCAGCACACAGTTGCAGCTCTTCTGCGTTAGATTTACAAAGTTGATAGTTTATGAAGTTGTGAACTTTAACACCTTTTAAAAGCTTCGCACATCATCGAAATATCTCATAAAAATAGTTTTTGGAGGAGTTTTTTTTTCATAAAAACATTTCCTTCAACTGAACTCTCCAATAAAAGTTGGGACTGCAGTTTTTGCCCATGAAAAAGCTAAGCTAGCTGCATCTTTCCACTGCTAATTTTAAAAACACGGCCTGCTCAAATTAAAAAATATTGTGTGTTCTCTAAAGTCGTTACCTGCCACTATCTGCCCAATTGAAATCCAGTGACTTGCTCAGTCTGGCTACAGACCCTTTAGAGGCACAAATAAATAACAGGGCTTTGAAAGGGCCACTCCTAATGAGGGCCTCAATAAAAATGAATACCAGATTGGTTCTGACTGGGTAGAAATGTATCTATTTGTGAAGGGAAGTAGTAATTATTTTCAAACACAGTCATGACGAATCCTCCACTGAGAGTCTCTCTGCCAAAAATGGTTCTCGTTTTACAATAGCTTGTCTTCAGAAAGTGAACTATGAATGTAATTTTTTTTTTTTTAAATTGCAATTCCAAGTCTGTACCCTGATATTAACCCTTTCATAAACATTCTGTAAATCCAAATGTTAACACAATGTTCCACTTCATTTTATGCCAGCCCTAACCCAGGCGCGAATCAAAGTCCTGTCAATGTCCGAATCTACCCTATATTCAATACCTCTTCGTAGCAATAGTCCAGACCCTTCTGTTCACGTCCACTCTTTCCAGTTTTAAAAGACTTACCTTTTTATTTTTAAGTAACTGCATAATGAAAGTATCATTTCATTTTTTTTTATTCCAGTCCAAAATTAATTTATAAGTCAGATTTCGCTATTATGATTTTGCTATAAATGATGCATCCGCTCCAAATTCTTTATAACCAAACCAGCCCAATAGAAAGACCCATCTCTCTCCGTTCTGAATGTGGTACAGACTAGAAGACCTTCTCAACGAGGAAGAGCTCTCTTGGGGTAATTTCCGAATCTGACACATGACAAACCCTGGAAGATGGCACTCCAAGCCAACACAAAATCCACACACAAGGCCTACTAAACCCACCAGGTGTAACCTTCTACATCCTAAGAAGGGTCAACTAAAAGGTAAAAACAGTGTCTTAGTTTGCAGTTAACACAAAATTAGAAGTGGCACAGCAGAGCTTAATTTGAGCAGGTGGTTCCCGGTGTTCGGCACCGGCACTTAATTACCAACACCGGCGCTTATGACAGTTTGTGCTATTAAAAGTGAGCAGAACAACAGTTATTAGTTCAATATACATTGAAAACAACTAATACTTGCTCCTACGCTATTCTTGGAGCTAGGGGGGCATCGAACAGTCTGAATTTTTCATACTTGTAGGAGTGTGTCAGTAAGTAGTTATATCGGCAGTGTTTTAAATGGTCCGGTACGGAGTACCAGCACTTTTATTTTGAGAGCGAGAGTACCTGCACTTCTCAAGAAAACGTAATACTTTTAATTGGAGAGTACTGGCACTTCTTAGAAACAAGCATGTACTCTGGTACGGAGTACCTGCACTTCTATTTCTCCATTTCAAGCACGGTGTCTTGTTTCTGTATTTGGTAGCGCTACCACTGGCAATTGGTGGTGCAAGCTGGAGTGGCCTGATGAGGGCCCTGGCACTTTTTTTTTTTTTAATTAAGCACAAATTAAGCACTGTGGCACAGGCGTCGACACCCATGAAAATCAGCAGTAGCAGAATAAACATACCACATCTATTAAAGCACACCAAATCCCCAATAATATCACCTGGTTCATTCATCTTTTCACCATTTGTGTCATTATCCGCTGTCTCAGCTCTGCTGATTAAAGACCAGGAAACGGTCAAGAGGGGAAACTAAGGAAACCAGGATTTGCAAGCCCAAAGGAAACCAGGACCCGAGAGCCCCTAAGGAAACCAGGATTTGCTGTGATGAGCATGGCCCGTCCAAGCAAGCGGAGATTGCACGAGTTAAAAAAAACAAAAAACAAGGTGTGCTTGATCCATGAGCACACCACTGTCCTGGGCTTCCCGCAGAAGGGAACCCTAGAAACTTAGAAAGAGAATGATTCTGAGAGACACCGGAGGGCGTTCACTGAACAACCCCTTCTGGAAGTGGTGTGTGGCAGCTCATGGCCTGAGGCGGTCGGTCCCAAGCGGATTCCTCACTGTCCCTTTTCTCTCTACAGAGCACAAATGACCAACATAGAGCAGTTGCACCCAAGACCGATCACCTTTGGAGCTCTAAGGAAGAGTACATCTGGTAGCGTAAAGTCCCTCATAACATAGATGCAAGCCAGGACCCGAGCGCCCCGAAGGAAACCAGGACCCGAGCGCCCCGAAGGAAACCAGGACCCGAGCGCCCCGAAGGAAACCAGGACCCGAGCGCCCCCGAGCGCAACCAGGACCCGAGCGCCCCCGAGCGCAACCAGGATCCGAGCGCCCAAAGGAAAGCAGGATCCGAGCGCCCAAAGGTAAGCAGGATCCGAGCGCCCAAAGGAAAGCAGGATCCGAGCGCCCAAAGGAAAGCAGGATCCGAGCGCCCAAAGGAAAGCAGGATCCGAGCGCCCAAAGGAAAGCAGGACCCGAGCGCCCAAAGGAAAGCAGGACCCGAGCGCCCAAAGGAAAGCAGGATCCGAGCGCCCAAAGGAAAGCAGGATCCGAGCGCCCAAAGGAAAGCAGGATCCGAGCGCCCAAAGGAAAGCAGGACCCGAGCGCCCAAAGGAAAGCAGGACCCGAGCGCCCAAGAAAGCAGGACCCGGCGCCCAAAGAAAGCAGGACCCGAGCGCCCCAAAGGAAAGCAGGACCCGAGCGCCCCAAAGGAAAGCAGGATCCAGCGCCCCAAAGGAAAGCAGGATCCGAGCGCCCCGAAGGAAACCAGGACCCGAGCGCCCCGAAGGAAACCAGGACCCGAGCGCCCCCGAGCGCAACCAGGACCCGAGCGCCCCCGAGCGCAACCAGGATCCGAGCGCCCCCGAGCGCAACCAGGATCCGAGCGCCCAAAGGAAAGCAGGATCCGAGCGCCCAAAGGTAAGCAGGATCCGAGCGCCCAAAGAAAGCAGGACCGAGCGCCCAAGGAAAGCAGGATCCGAGCGCCCAAAGGAAAGCAGGATCCGAGCGCCCAAAGGAAAGCAGGATCCGAGCGCCCAAAGAAAGCAGGATCCGAGCGCCCAAAGGAAAGCAGGATCCGAGCGCCCAAGGAAAGCAGGATCCAGCGCCCAAAGAAAGCAGGACCCGAGCGCCCAAAGGAAAGCAGGACCCGAGCGCCCAAAGGAAAGCAGGATCCGAGCGCCCCAAAGGAAAGCAGGATCCGAGCGCCCCAAAGGAAAGCAGGATCCGAGCGCCCCAAAGGAAAGCAGGATCCGAGCGCCCCAAAGGAAAGCAGGATCCGAGCGCCCCAAAGGAAAGCAGGATCCGAGCGCCCCAAAGGAAAGCAGGATCCGAGCGCCCCAAAGGAAAGCAGGATCCGAGCGCCCAAAGGAAAGCAGGATCCGAGCGCCCAAAGGAAAGCAGGATCCGAGCGCCCAAGGAAAGCAGGATCCGAGCGCCCAAAGGAAAGCAGGATCCGAGCGCCCAAAGGAAAGCAGGATCCGAGCGCCCAAAGGAAAGCAGGATCCGAGCGCCCAAAGGAAAGCAGGATCCGAGCGCCCAAAGGAAAGCAGGATCCGAGCACCCAAAGGAAAGCAGGATCCGAGCGCCCAAAGGAAAGCAGGATCCGAGCGCCCAAAGGAAAGCAGGATCCGAGCGCCCAAAGGAAAGCAGGATCCGAGCGCCCTCAGGCAAGCATGATCCGAGCGCCCTCAGGCAAGCAGGATCCGAGAGCCCTCAGGCAAGCAGGATCCGAGAGCCCGTAGGCAAGCAGGATCCGAGAGCCCGAAGGCAAGCAGGATCCGAGAGCCCGAAGGCAAGCAGGATCCGAGAGCCCGAAGGCAAGCAGGATCCGAGAGCCCGAAGGCAACCAGGATCTCAGAGACCCTATCACTTTTCAATCCTAAACGTCTGGACAAGGCAAATTAAATGCAGTGCCAGGAGTATCAAAGTGCAAGATAGGATTTACTGCTGCTCCCTTTCATCACTGCCCATGGGCACCGATTGAAAGGCTTGGTGAGCTTTGTGGCTCAATGTGAGATTGCAGGAAGCAGACAGTAACCATTCTCCTACAGTCCCCTCGCCAGGCTGCCCATTCAATATCAGAAGCCCCCATGGCTTTTCCATGGATATTTTCATAGGGCCATGCGTCTTAGAGCACCACCAATTGACAGGTATCAAGAAATAGGACACCTCGTTTTACCTACCTCCTATGACATTTTTGGTGACTAAGTTTGGGCCATACGATGTTGTTCCACGCTAACAATCTGCCGGGCTCCTTCTCTATAGATTGTTCATACAAAGTGTGTGTCGATTATATACATGACAATTATGTGTGGCGACTCAAACAAATATGTGAAGGCCACAGGGATGAAAAACCAAAAAGATACAAATGTCACCAACTCAAGTGGAGTAGGCTTTTTAAATGTATTCAAAGTTTCCTGCATGAAAAATAAACCAGGCCGTTTATAAAGGTGGAAAATGGTTTAATATACAGGTTCAAGATACCTTAAGAAACGGGTTTGCTTTTCCTTGAGTATCTAGCTTTTTAAAAACTTTCTTAAGCAATGGTTTACACACAAGCATTGCCAAAGCCAATAGCTTGACACGTGCATTATTAACTTGCTAGGTAGTGATTTTGCTAATGCTTGTTTTTAAAGGGAAGGACCTTCCTAATCCACTCCACTTAAATGTTCCCTGGTTTCCATAAGTTGACAGCACCATCCAGGTGAATGACACTACTATAAGTTCCACCTCTTCGCTGTGGAAGCCTAGCGAGGCAGAGAAAGGATCATTGAGAATCACAACTTCTCGTCCCACAGCTTTGCTGGCTGAGTGGTTTTCAACATTCAGTAGATAAGCCCTGTGGGATGGGAAATAATGCCCAGGGATAAGACACCAATACCCGAGAAAGGCTGAGGAAGCAGGGGTCGAGGGGAACCCGAGGACACCTGTAATGTAAAGCAAGTAGTGTCAGTGGCAAGCTCGCAGAATGCCGGGAACAAGATGGAGATTGAGGTGTCCGTGCACAAGGGAGTCCAACTGACAGGGTCTGTGCTGCCTTGGGAACAGCACAGACAGAGATTGCTTCACAGACGAGAACTCGAAAAAAGGTAGCACAGACCTGCCGGGATGCTGTGATGAGCATGGCCCGTCCAAGCAAGCGGAGATTGCACGAGTTAAAAAAAACAAAAAACAAGGTGTGCTTGATCCATGAGCACACCACTGTCCTGGGCTTCCCGCAGAAGGGAACCCTAGAAACTTAGAAAGAGAATGATTCTGAGAGACACCGGAGGGCGTTCACTGAACAACCCCTTCTGGAAGTGGTGTGTGGCAGCTCATGGCCTGAGGCGGTCGGTCCCAAGCGGATTCCTCACTGTCCCTTTTCTCTCTACAGAGCACAAATGACCAACATAGAGCAGTTGCACCCAAGACCGATCACCTTTGGAGCTCTAAGGAAGAGTACATCTGGTAGCGTAAAGTCCCTCATAACATAGATGCAAGCCTGGTGTTTGTAATCCCCTCCACTGTTCCGCTTTTGTTAGATCTACATTGGAAAAGCTTAGCATTTGTTAACATCGTCATGAAACATTCCGATCAATAAGCAGCGGATCAATGAAGGTACAGGCAGGCTCGGACTGAAATGAGAGCGAGTGGACATTGAGTAAACAGTTGTTCCCACAGAAGAGCCTAAACCACACATGTATGGAAGGCTGGTTTTGGTCTTGGGGTTTGCCACCTGAAAGAAAACACGGCCCTATGAAGGTGGAGAGAGGAACATTCATTGAAATCTGAGGACTGATCATTTGAATTTTGTGGGTTCCTCATACCTATGGCAAACACTTTTCAGTGAAAGCTGATTTTTTTCCACCAGTTTCCTCTTGAATAGCTTTCAAGTTGGAAGGTTGTGATTCATATTAACTTAAGGTTGTTTCTTTGTCCTTACATTGTCAGGATCACTCCACATTTTACAAACATATTTAAAATACACACAGAAGTATAAAGCTTGTTAAAACTAAAGTGAAGTAGAAACACGTGCTCACCATCGAGAAATATCATCCTTGCAACAGGTTTTTAACTTTATGTTCTGGTTTCATGAAGGAGATGAATGCTGAGCCTCTAAGAGGGACATTTACATTTGCTCATCAAATCTACAATTGTGTTGAAGAACTAGAAGCTGTATTTAAGAAAGGACGAGTGAATCAACACAGAGTTCCTTGAAAATGAGCTTGAATAGATCCAAGTGTGGACATTATCCCACTTGTAAGTCCAGTCTCCAGTTTATGCTAAGTTAACCCATGAACCACGATGTGCCAAGGACGACTGTGCAAGACACAATTCTTTAAGGGCCTACGAAGTGCAATGGTTCATAATACAATCGTCTGCTAAGGTCTAGGTGCAGCAGAAAATGAAGTCCTGCAGCCACGTACGAGACCCCGTGGTGGTTGCCATGTGCGCAGTAAATGTTACAGGAAGGTCCCACTGAGATGTAATCAATCTTAGGTGCACAGAAAAGATCCCTTTGAGTATTTGTTTATGAAATGTGTAGGCGTGTGGTGGTCTTTATCTTAATGTGGACTTGGTACCAAGGGCACAGATCCATACGTTGCTGGTGGGTACTCCAGGGAAGCTGGGTTGAAAGCCTCATCTACTCATAACCAATTGCTTATAATCCAGAGCTCCCAGGAAGCAAAGAGTCACCAGACCGAGCTCTGAATCTTGGAAGAGTTCCAGTTTCTATGATTATTTTCTTTCCAAGTCACTATATGTCCTCCAGAAACTTTGGGTGGGTTTTGGGTGGGTCGGGGAGGGGTCAGTTATAGACAACATTCAGCGCACCGGGTGTTGAGAGTATTAAACTGACCCACAAAACGCCCGATGTTACAGCAGTGGAGTAACACAAAAGGATGGCGCACTCCTGCAAAATGTGAGGAGGGGCCCGTCATCTCCCAGATCGCACAGAAATTCATTGGTCTTGGGCTCAATGGGGTTACACTAAAGGGTTGGGCCCCCCCACCCCCATTTGCTGTAGGTGGCCTGCTAGGGAAAGCAGAGTGACTTTCTCGAGCGTTTACCTATTTCTTAGTCCATGCCATTGCACTCATTCTGCAAAACATGCAATGGTATGGCTTTGGGAGGTGAGGGGGGAAAATCAAGGAACCCTGGGGGCCCTGCACATTGCGGGGGCTGTGGGGTCATCCGTTATCCCCTGTGTCACAGAAAAAACTTTTGTGAGAGACACTAGCCTGGAGAGTCTGTTTGCCTCTATTGAACCATAAACTCATATGCAAAGACCTAGGTTTTCTTTATTTGAGACTTTGCACAATCTTATTCTGTCCAGGTCATGGTGGCAAAACATACTTCACATATGTACAGTGTTGGACACAACAAAGCTCTTGAGGAGTGAAAATCATGAGTGTGTCTCATTTTAGGTTACATAGGTTTTATGTTCTAGGCTGTGAACGTCAATCTGTAAAGTCTTCCTTTCAATATTTTTTTAGCAATACCATACAGCATCGGTAAATAGCAAAACGTGTTTTTACCGATGCTGTGCAACACTGGCCAAAAACAAAATATATATAGCAGTCCAAGATTGTGGACCCTACTCGGATCAGTAAATTTAGAACATTTTAACCCACGTAATTATGCTTTTTTTTTTTTTTAACCCCTTCGCTGCTAGGCCTTTCACCCCCCTGTGCTAAGCCTTTTTTTGGCTATTTGGGGTAGTTCGCGCTTAGGCCCCTGTAACTTTTTGACCACATAAGGTATCCATGCCAAATTTGCGTCCTTTTCTTCCAACATCATGGGAATTCTAAAGGTACCCAGGGTTTGTGGATTCCCCTGGAGAGGACCCAGAAATTGGCCAAAATACAGCTAAACTTTGTTTTTTGGGGGAAAAATTGGAAACAAGTGCTGCAAATGAAAGCATCTGGTTTTATCCCTGCAAATGGTATCAAAAAGGGTTTGTGGGGCTGAAATCACCATTTTCCCAGCTTTTAGGGAATGACAGACTTTTGTCAGAAAACCAACATTTTTTACACAGTTTTGGCATTTTTCTGGGACATAGCCTATTTTTGCTATTTTTTGTGCTTTCAACCTCCTTCCAGTTAATGGTAGAAATGGGTATGAAAGCAATAATGGATCCTGGAAAGCTATACATTTTAGAACAGTAGACAATATTCTGAATTCAGCAAGGGGTCATTTGTGTAGATCCATCAAGGTTTCTTTATAGAAACTAACAGTTAAATAAAGGAAAAAGTGAAAATTAGTTGAAAAAAACAGCCATTTGTGTCAACGTTTTCACCTGTAACTTCTTCTAATTATGACAGCTCTTTGAAAACAATATACCGTTACATCTGCTGGACCTTACTGGTTGTGGGGATATATAGGACTTGTAGGTTCACCAAGAACCCGACGAACGCAGAGCCAAAAACTGAGCAGCGACTTGCAATGTTTTTTTTATTATGTACCGGGTATATAGCAATTATTCTGGGAAAATGTATACATGGAAAAATCGGTATGAAAGACACCTATCTATTTCTGAAATGGGAACAAAATATAGAGTTTAGAAACAGTAGATATTTGCACATTTCCGAAATTGGGAGTACCCATACTAGCATGCGAATTATAGGTCATTTTTCAAAATGACTTATTTTTTACACATTGTATTTCATTTGGAAGGCAGAAATGCATCGAAAGTCAATTGGTAATAACAGTTGCTCTACAATTCCGTGTTACCCTAAGTCTCCCGATAAAAATGGTACCTCACTTGTGTGGGTAGGCCCAGTGCCCACGACAAGAAACGGCTCAAAACAAAACGTGGACACACCACATTTTCACAATGAAAAATGACCCTTTTTTTGCAAAGTGCCTAGCTGTAGTTTTTGAACCCTAGCTCTGCCGGCACCTAGGGAAACCTAGCAAACCTATACATTTTTGAAAACTAGACACCCAGGGGAATCCAGGATGGGGTGACTTGACTGGCTCTCACCAGGTTCTGTTACCCAGAATCCCTTGCAAACCTAAAAAATGGTCAAAAAACCCAAATTTCCTCACATTTCTGTGGTGGAAAGTTCTGGAATCTGCGTGGATCCACAAATTTCCACCCACCCCGCGTTCTCCAAAGTCTTCCGAGAAAAATGGTACCTCACTTGTGTGGGTAGGCCTAGTGCCCGTGACAGGAAACGGTGCAAAACGCAACGTGGACATACCACAATTTCACAGTGAAAAATGACCCTTTTTTGGCAAAGTGCCTAGCTGTAGTTTTTGAACCCTAGCTCTGCCGGCACCTAGGGAAACCTAGCAAACCTATACATTTTTGAAAACTAGGCTCCCAGGGGAATCCAGGATGGGGTGACTTGACTTGCCTTCACCAGGTTCTGGTACCCAGAATCCCTTGCAAACCTAAAAATTTGTCCAAAAAAAACAAATTTCCCTCACATTTCTGTGGTGGAAAGTTCTGGAATCTGCGTGGATCCACAAAATTCAATGCCCCCCACGTTCCCCAAAGTCTTCCGAGAAAAATCGTACTTCACTTGTGTGGGTGGGTCAAGTACCCGCGACAGGCAAGGGCCCAAAACCTATTGAGGCGACATCAAAATTACCCATCACAAACCAACCTGGTTTTGCAAGGGGGGTCCCATGCGTTTTTGGCCCCGGGCTCGGCGGTCATCTAGGGAAACCTACCAAACCCACACATTTCTGAAAACTAGACAGCCGGGGGAGTCCAGCGAGGTATGGCTTGCGTGGGTCCCCCAACGTTTTCCTACCCAGAATCCCCTGCAAACCTCAAATTTAGCTGAAAAAAAATCACTTTTTTTGCAAATTTCTGTGTGGGAAAGTTCTGGAATCTGCATGGATCCACAAATTTCCTACCACCCAGCGTTCCCCCAGGTCTCCCGATAAAAATGGTACCTCACTCACATGGGTGGGTCAAGTACCCGCTACAGGCAAGGCCCAAAACGTATTGAGTAAACATCAAAATGACCTATCACAAAACAACCTGGTTTTGCAAGGGGGGGCGGGGGGGGGGGGGTCACCTGGGGTTTTGGTCCCAGGCTTGGCGGCCATCTAGGGAAACCTACCAAACCCACACATTTCTGAAAACTAGACACCCGGGGAGTCCAGCGAGGTATGGCTTGCGTGGATCCCCCAACGTTTTCCTACCCAGAATGCCCTGCAAACCTCAAATTTTCACATTTTCCACATATTTTTGGGTGGAATCATCGTGCCGGCACAAATGTCCTATCCCTAAATTTGAGGTCTAGGTTTCCCTAGATGGCGGCCGTGCCCGGGGCCAAAAAACCAGGTGCCCCCCCAAAACCAGGTAGTTTTGTTATAGGTAATTTTGAAGTCTCCACAGTACGATTTGGGCCATTTCCTGTTGCAGCCACTATGCCTACCCACACAAGTGAGGTACCATTTTTATCGGGAGACCTGGGGGAACGCTGGGTGGTAGGAAATTTGGGTCAGCCCGGTGATCCTACAACTGTCCCACACAGAAATGTGAGAAAAAATTGTTTTCATCAAAATGTGAGGTTTGCAGGGGATTCTGGGTAGGGAAATGTTGGGGGACCCACGCAAGCCATACCTTGCTGGACTCCCCGGGTGTCTACTTTTCAGAAATGTATGGGTTTGGTAGGTTTCCCTAGATGGCCGCCGAGCCCGGGGCCAAAAACTCATGGGACCCCCCTTGCAAAACCAGGTTGTTGCCCGGGGGGGCAGAAAGGCTGTAATGGTGGCGGGGGCATTGGGGTGCCCGTTTCGGGCAGCCCCCACCCTAAAAACAAATGCGCCAAAAAAATCCCTGGCGTTTAGTGGGCTTTCTGCCCCCATCTGCCCCCCAGGGTGGGCAGAAAGGCTGTAATGGTGGCGGGGGTGGGGGCATTGGCGTGCCCGTTTTGGGCAGCCCCCACCCTCATTGAAATTGCACAAAAAAAATCCCTGGCGTCCAGTGGGCTTTCTGCCCCCCCGGGGGGGGCATATTGGGGGCTATTGCCCCCATCTGCCCCCCAGGGAGAGCAGAAAGGCTGTAATGGTGGCAGGGGGGTGGGGGCATTGGCGTGCCCGTTTTGGGCAGCCCCCACCCTCATTTAAATTTCACACAAAAAAATCCCTGGCGTCCAGTGTGCTTTCTGCCCCCCCGGGAGGCAGATTTGGGGCTACTGCCCCCATCTGCCCCCCAGGGGGGGGGGGCAGAAAGACTGAATATGGCCAAATTTTGTTGGGGGGGAGCAAAGGCCGCTCCCCCCTCCCTGGTGTCTAGTGGTGGATCCCTGCTTGGGGATCGCCCTCCTGGGGCGATCCCCAAGCAGGGATCCACTGGGGAGGGGTACCATTGGAAAGGGGAGATTCTCCCCTTTCCAATGATACCTCTCCCGTCTTTCTAGAAAGTTAAACTGAAATGAGCCTAAAGGCTCATTTCAGTTTCGGTTTCAGTGAAATGACGTCAGCGCGACGTGCGCGCTGATCGTCATTTCACTGAAACGGGGGGGGGCCTCGGGAGCTGGGGAAGCTCTTCCCCAGCTCCCGAGGCTTTGGGGATGAAAAAGAAATCCCTCTGGTGCCTGCACCAGAGGGATTTCCGGTGCCATGTGCCAGGACGGCCGGGAGCCGTCCTGAGCACACGCCCACCGTGTCTCAGGACGGCTCCCAGCCGTCCTGAGCACGGAAGAGGTTAATTTAACCGAGGTGGCCAGCAGCAACAGATAGATATATATATAGATATATATAGATACACACACACACACACACACACACACACACACACACACACACACACATACATACACATACACGTATATTTTGTCTTTTTAAATGATGGCAAGGGGAGTGGGATCAATGAATGAGTGGGTGGGAGGGAAAGCAAAGGAGAGCTGGCGTGGTTAGCAATCGAAAGGGGAATAATCATTTATAAACCAATGTAAAAAGAAAAAAGCCAAGGAAGGGGGCGGAACAGAGAAGGAGGGTGGATGAGGAAACATCGCGAGCAAGGTGAGAGGGAGGTATAATAAAAAACAGCACACCTGAGAGAGTTTAAGTGGAGGAGTAGGGACCAAAATGGACCCCAAGGGAGGGGTGTGTAGGGGTTTGATATGGAGAAAGCTGCATGTGATGAGGTGAGCACGATCTCACGTGCACTCCCAAATGATGGTTAAAGAAAAGAAAAAAAGTAGTTCCTATATTTGAGCTGTGGGTGGATACAAGTAAGTCAATCAAAAGGATGGTAAAGAGGCTGTGCTCCAGGGGAGGGACAAACACAGGAAGAGGAAATGCAAGCCATTGAATAAGAAGCAGATGAAATGGAGTATAAAGCCAAAATCAATAGCTAGCAGTGGGCGGGCTTCAAGCCTAATATCCGTTCTTGGCATGGCCCCACAGGAGACGTTCGCCTTCAGCAGTGGCAGCACACCCTTATGGGCTTCAGGACAACGCCCTCTTTATTTTCTGGTCCATTTTTATTATACCAACAGCGAATAATGACCCATTATTCAATGCTGGTATAATAAAAACAGTGACCGGGTTCCGCAGTAGCAAGTGACCCAGTCTCATGGTTGGCGCAGATGCATGAGTAAAAGAAGAGTAAGAGTGAGCGAGAATGAGTGAGCGAGTGTCTGAGTGACAATGTGTGCGAGTAAGGGAATGTAATGGAGTAGGAGTGAGTTAGTGAATGTAAGTGCGAATGAGTAAGTGAGAATGTGGTATTGTGCTTACAAGGCTGCGGTTGTCCCCGACACACTGAATGCAAGCCTTGGCTTACAGGGACATGCATTGCAAAACGCGGCCCCTGGGACAGGGAAGGCAATTCTTAACCCAACCGCACACACTGGCGGTAATACTGGACGCTGGCACCCTAGAAGCAATACCCGTTACTGGCGGACAAGATATATTGCTGCGCACTGGCATATTAGAGTAAGCTTGGTACTCGCATACTACAGGGTTACTTGGCATATGGAAGACCCACCTCAAAATACTGACACTGGCATACTAGAGGACATTCTTCGCATAAGGGGCACCAGTGGCGGAATGCTAGTGCTGTCACAATGTTGGCACTTCTTGGCATATGGGAAGACAACCATGGAAAAGTGCTGTCCCCTCATACTACAGATACTTTTAGACATAAGGGTCGCCTACAGTATACGGACGGCATAAATGGCAACTTTCTGGCACGGGTGTGTGGTATGTAATTTTGGGCATAAGAGGACACCCATGGCATACAGGGGCACTCATGAGTAAATGTGTTCTCTGGCTCTTTACATATGGGTGCGCCCATAGTATGTTTTGAAAAAATGGGGTCAAATCCTGGGCAGCGTCGGGTTTCTTTGGTTTGGCACATGAGGATAGGACTTGGATATTTAAAGATTGCTCTGTCAAAACCTATGGCTTTTGAGCAAATTAATTTTAAAAGTGTGCTTTTAAAGGGAAGACCTAAAAAGGAATCATTGTTCGTTGTTAAGAAGCCCAAAGATCAGCACTCCTCACCAGGAAGAGTCAAGGAGGGTGGCTGGTGTCTGCAGGATCTATTCCTCTGACCCCCAGCCACCGTAGCAACTCCCTCGTGTTTGTACAGGTCTGTCCTGGGAAAATTTCTGAACTTCTGGGGAAGAGGCTCTCAAAATAGGAGTAATAGATGGGGTCTATGCTCCTAACGTGGGCGTGAGATTTAAGAAAAGCCCCAGGGATCCCATGAACTACAGCCACCTGAGGGTCAAAGGTTATGCGGCACACCCACAGAGACAGCAGTACTGAACGGAAAATGCATGAAGACACGCTCAGAACATAACAAAAGTGCGTCTACTATGAAAATAGAAGGCATCGATAATTGTTTTTCATAATATTTTTATTATGTTTTGTTTTAGATAAGTTAATAGTTTCCCCAAAATGCAAATATGCACAAATAAAAAGAAAGGAATAAGACGAAGATATTTTCAAATATTAAATAAGTCTAGTAATATCAATGTATGTTTCTTGTGGGTCTATCTAGTCATGTCCTCTGGTGTTCATCATCGTGGAGAAGGACACTCTTCCCAGCCACCTTCTGAAAAGACAGGTCTGATGTAAACAGTCCCCATTCAATGTTGGCTAGTTGTGTTACATTATTTGTCCAGATACTGAGGCTAACATAACTGTCTCCTTTTCATGTACAAGGAATCAATTGAAAATGCTCGGTAAGAAGGAAGACAGCCTGAAATTCATGTTTTGCGAATATGCAAAATCTGCACTTTTTGGGGGAAAAAAATCTCCAGCCAACTCTTAGCGAGCCAGTTACAGAAGATGCAAGACTCATGATTCTCTGGGAGGTTGCTAAGCTCACAGGTCCTGTTGATCATTCATGGGTTCAGAGACCTATCATATCATGAAAAGGAGACCAGCGTCATTCTTCAAATCGAGAAATTGGGGACAGTAGACCTGATTTGGGAAAGGTCTCGACAACATCCGAGGGCAGGAGGATGGACGGTGAACGTGGCTATAGGCAGGGGTTATAATGTCCCTACCATGAAGTTGTGCTCTTACAGTAAGCGTTGGAATATTCATAAGATGGTCATGTCCGCTTGTACCCAGGGGTTTGATGTTAATACCAGCATCCTTTCATGGTGTTACTGAGGTAGCCATGGACAGGCCCAAAGCTTTAGTGTTGGACCTCTGCGGAAAGGATCAACGCCAGCAGCAGGGAGGCATGCTGAATACGTAAGAAAGGCTGAGGGTCACTCGGCCCTCCTAACATCTTTGGCTGTTCCCTCGGAGCCCTCCAAAGTGCCAAAGGCCTTGACCTTCAGGGCATTCGGCTACAAACCAAAAGCTAGCCACCTTGCATTTAAAAACTCGGCTTAAATCTGAAAATACAATAAACGTTTCTATAAGTAAGAGGTGGAATCTGTAGGCTACTCATCATGGACGTCATTTAGGGGTCGCATCCGCGACCCCTGGTTGTCCATTGCGAACCATAGAACTGCTCTTGCAACCCTTAGACTTACAGGAGGAAAAACAGAGGCAAGAACAGAAGGGAAACCGGGTCCTAATGGACCTATTTTACTTTCTGTAAATCGCCAAGTCACCAAACACAGAAGCTTTCTGTTTTCAACCAATTCTGTCTTGTAACACACGCTTCAGTCAAGGGAAACACTTGTTTTCCAATTCTGTTGACAGAGAAGCCCTGCTGAAGGCGGCGCTGAGAGAACTGGGCATGGCCTCTCAAGGGTAAGGGCGAGGCACAAAGCCCCACTTGCAGGAAGAGTGTGTTGCAGGGATGTGCATTGTTGCTCAAGTGAATATGCTGGGCTTCTCACTGGGGACTAGTGAAAAGAGAAGGCAGTCCTAGAGGCCAACTTAACTCTAAACACCACAACGCCTTCTGTGAACGGCGACTTGTTCAATTCACGGACCTGGCACTTTTGATAGTGCCGGCGCATTTCATTGAACAATAATCCGAAAAATAATCATGATGGTTGAAATACCAGGGTTCAGTGATGCAGGGCAGATGATGAGACCCTAGTATGGGAAGCCTCAAGTCTCCTGCTGTGGTCACACCGTGAATTGAAGGATAGTGTCAAATGCACTTCATGTCAAGGTGACTGTCCCAGTGTTCGAAGGTATTTATCAAATATTGAGATCTTGTTCTATCGCATGTGATACCATGATCCAGTCTTGGTTTTTTAATCAATAGCCCTTTGAATTTTGGGACTTGAAGTTTTGATTACGGCATATTATTCATGTGGGGTAAGGGTAAAAATCACAGCATGAAATTTGTTTAGTTTAAAGCAAGGACTGCTTGAAGAGGCGGATCCGCGTTCCTCATTTTCTGCTCCTTTTTCTTTATACTAATAGTGAATATTTTATTATACACTAATAGTGCAATAGAAAAAATGGAGAACGCTCAGCTGGAATGGGACCTTTGGTGGCAGCTGTGATGAGCAAAACTGGTTTTAAATGTATGTTGTGTGCGTGCTTGCGATGAGTGTGTTTATGTAAGAGTGTTTGTACGTTTGAACATGTGTGTCTGTATGCGTAAGCATATGTGTAAGCGAAAGTGAGTCAGCGACAAATAATGTGTGAGACTGAGCGATTGCGAATGAGTAAGATTAAGCATGAATGCAAGTGAGAGAATGAATAAGCGTCAGGGGGTGCAAGACGATATGAGTGTGAGAGTGTGAGACAATGATTGTGAGTGAATGATTGTGAGAGAGTGAGAATGTGATGCTTGCGAGTTTGTCATTGGCCTTGGCTCACTGAAGATAATTACTGTCCTATAGAGACACCAAAGTCAAAATTCAGGCGCTGGCCTGCTAGAGGGAATTTTTAGCATGAGAGACAGATGTGACAAGAGACTGGCACACTGTGGATATATGTTGCCATAAAGGGCACTAAAGGTAAAATACTAAGTATTGTCATACAAGAGCTAATTCATTGTGCATAGGACACCCATGGAAAAATACTGACATACCGGAGGAAATTGTTGGCATGTGGACACTAGTGGCAAAACGCTGGTGCTAGCACAAAGGCCCTTGGCATAAAGGTGGCCAGCCTGGCTCATGGGAGGGTGGCAACTATAACAAAATGGCTGCCCTCGCATACTAAAGTAACTTTTGACATAAAGATCGCCTATGGTATACTAGCAGCATAAACTGTAAAATTCTTGCACAAGCATATTTAATGTTATTGGTCTAAGAGGTCACCCACAGTAAGCTGGCCCTGGCACGATGGAAGTAGATTTTGACATATGGAGTGCACCAATAGTACAATAAAAAAAAATGGGGTGAACTCCTGGAGAATGTCAGGTTTCAGTGGCTTGGCAAATCATGAAATCATTTGAATATTTAATAAGTGCTCTTTCAGCACCTAGGACATTTTAGCAAATTTATGTGAAAATGGGCTTTAAAATTCACTACATCACCCATTCTTCTGAATTTATTTTCCAGATAACATACCCCCTTGAAGAGGTCTGGCTTACTCTCTTCGCTCGCTCACTACTATTCAGGGACTTTCAAAGATCAAATCAGCACACTAATTTAGGTGGTATCTAAAATAAACATTTGTCTGTGTTATGCTGGTATAAAAATCATGCAGTATTATGGAACTTCAGTGATGTCAATTGTTGGGATGTTAGGGTCATTTGACATGCCTTCCTGGGACAATTCAGGGTCAAGGTTCATATGCCGTCACTTCCTGTGATGTCATTAAGGTCAAAGGGTAAGTGAAGTCACTTTCCCTACCCCTGCCATTTTGGTGAATCAACGCCCATGCTACTCATCCAACCTACAAGATCTTATCCCGATTGGTTCTTTGGAAGTCAAAGAAAGGAGAGACCAACACATAACAAAAGACTTCAAAAGTCAAGTTCTCAAAGAGAAAGTGAACTGACGGCTGCGAAGACACGTAGAAAAATCAGAGTTCAAAAGGAAAGGTAGCTATAACCTATGCAGGTGACAGAGCTGAATGGACCATTAACACGTACGTAAAGAAAAGGAATAAAAAATAAAAAACATCAGTAAGAGTCCACTCTGACAGAAACCCATGGTCAGTGTGAAATGTCAGCCAGCACCAACTAACAATGATGAGGTCATGAAGTAATTTACTGAAAAAGAAAGCTGTGAAGAAAAACCAATAGACAGCCTATGGTTTATAGGTGGGGTAAGACAGTGTCGTACCACTCCCAGATACGACTTTGGTGGCTCTTGTGAGCGGTGGCGGACAGGCGCCATACTGCTACACGCCACCTGTCGCTCTAAGCACTACGCTAGGTTTGCCGCTCCCGATGAGGTTTATACTAATGAAGTAATACATTACGGGAATTAAACCAGATTTCAACTTTTCACAATATCCGCTCAAGATCTGTGCTTCTTCCAGTAAACTTTCTCCTCAGGGGGTGTAGAAACCCTTCAAGAGGTGCTCTACCACAATAAGAGTTGTTTCTCAACAAGTCGGATGTTTCTCATTGTGACAGGAAAATTGAGCTTGAGCAACAAGTGCTGAATTTCGGGCACCCCGTTTTATACGTCCTTCATGAGAAACTAATTGTGCGTTTTGCAGAAGTCCAGGGGTCCATAAATAGGCTGCTTGGTAAAGGGGAGGAAGCGCCTAATGTCTCGTTTCCTGAGGTTACACACTGCTGACAGTCATGGAGACCGCATTTATTGTGAGGCAAGAGGGAAAGAGCTTCCAGGAAAGACTAGATCAACAAGACACTCCTATCACAGAAGGGACATTGAGACATTACAGTTCACAGCATTTCAAGGTGACACAAAAGTCATCTTGCCACCTCCTAAATGCCTGCATTCATTCATTCATTCCTTGCAGTTTTGTTGGGTTTAGTTTGTCTAATCACACTCAAATTTAAACAATCTTAATGGAGGCCCAGAAGGCAGGCATGCTACGCAGATCTGGTCCTTGGCATATGACGGCGGTGGGCTGAAGAGTGCCGGGAGAGCCCGGCTTACATCAGGCGATCCTTGGAGATCTCCCAATGCTGTGTCCTCAAAACAGAATTCCCCTTCTTCGATCTTTACCTTCACCGATCCCTTAAACCGCTGCAGGTAAAACTTTAACTTAAAACAGAAGGCCTCCTGTTCTCTGAGTCACTGAACATGGCTAGCCCTGGTGTGTCCATGAACATTCAAAGAGGGAGTCTCAACAGCGCACCATGGTTAAGGATGACGCTGTGGAGACTCTGATGACCGTATCATGACCTGCACCAAATCCATCTTCACCGATCTGCTCCACCAGGCCCCTGGGCTACGTGTTCTGGTTCTGTCCTCAAACCAAGAGAGGTTCGATCCCTCCTGACCAGGGAAACGATGATGTATCTTGGGACAAAAAGTGAACTTAAGCAACAAACCCAACAAGCATTGGCATAGCCAATAGGTCTCGCCTTTGGGACTTTTATAAGTGTTTAGCCAGAGCATGCCTTTCCCACGTAGAGTCGTCACTGTAGAAACACAGCAGCTCAAAACGCCTGGTAAAAAACAAACGGGCCTCAGAGAAGATATTTTTGCAGCCTGTTTATGATGGGGGCAGCTACCATACTTAAAGTGAAAGTGCGCCGCAAGATCCTTAACAGGAAGCCTAATAAGCAGCTGAACTCTTCAATAGAGAGTTTTCCCAGAACTGCTCTGTTGAGCAGCGTGTGGTTGCATGTGGAGAGGCGTCTCTGTAGGTGGCCATCACAGGGTCATTTTGAGTAACATGAAAAATTTACTTTTTTATGTCTTCTTTGACTTTAATTGGAGACTCTGGTCTCCAGGATTTTCGTAGAAATAATCTTTTGCAGTGTAAGGGAGGAAGGCTGGAGAGAAGGAAGGATGGAGAGATGTGTGGCTGGAGAGAAGGATGAAGGGATGGATGGAGAAAAGGATGGTTGGGGAGAAGGATGGCTGATGGCGAGGAGGGTGAATGGAGAGAAGGATGAATGGGTGGATGCAGAGATGTGTGGATGGAAAGAATGATGGATGGGTGGATGAAAGAGGGATGAAAAGGGAAGGAAGGGAGAAGGATGCACCGGAAGGAAGGTGGATGAAAAGTAAGATGGAGAAGGAAGGGTAGATGGAAAAGACTGAAAGGTGGATGAATGGCAAAATGTACAGAAAGGATGGAAAGAAAGCATGATGGAAAAAAGACAGAAAAAGGATGGAAAGAAAGACTGAAAGAAAGCAGCAGAGAAGAAAGGAAATTAAAGAATTTTAGAAACCCCTAATGGGGGCTATCTCCCAAACGACTGCCTGGTTCCCTTGCCGCATCTACTTGCTCAGAGCTGGCTGGGACATGGCTCAAGGTGAGGTGTGTTGTATTTTTCTGTCTACTCCCTTGCAAGCGATTCCATGTCCCTTTGATGGCTGTTTTTTACCCTGCGCTTTCCTCAATAAAGACTCCATTCTGAGAGGTACAGGGTTGGTTGAGTTAAATGTGACTGACACCTAAAAGCAATGATTTGGGAAAGGAAACCGGGCACTGGAAACATAGCATCCGGTAACACGGAGTCAACTGGTAACCCGAGATCCAATTCCTAAAGTGGCTTCATGAAGAACTGAAAATAAGAGAAACAGGCCTTTTGTGCTAGGTATTTTGTCTGAGGTGACGTGGGTTCGGAAAAACAACACGGGGTAGAGAGAAGGTGTGATCACAGCTAAGGACCTGTAAATTGGATCTATTTTAGCACCCACTTTTCCTGCCCCTTTGCCCTCCTGAGACTCTGAGGGAAAACAAAGGCTTTGAGTGTTGTAAACAAACACCCAGGACAGCTCTTTAGATAGTGTGTGAGATCCCTCAGAAACGCATGGGTGGGATGGGGGGAGGGTGGGGGCTGTAGGGAGAGGGAATGGACGGCGCCCGGAAGAAAGGTAGAAATGCATAGACGACGACGTTCAGCATGCAGTTTAACGCGCACCTCTGTGTGTCATCTGCAGTTTGGGAGGTACAAAGAACAGGTCATTTCAACAACAATGTATACATCCCTGAACAACTGAATAAAATTAATTGATTTAACCCGTCCCCTCTGCCCCCTACAGCCATTGAGCTCATTCTGTGTGCTTATTAATGTGAGAGTCCAGGAATAGCAACTTCTGTGGTTCAAATGCAGTGCACTGGCAGAGTTGTGCCCATGCCCCGTTACTGCAATATCCCGAGTCGGCCGGTCAGTATAAAGAGCATTGGAGAGCAGTATGCGAGTCTCAGTAGTATTGGAACGGTACGGGTGATGTATCAGTGTGAGGACTGAGGAGGCTTTCTCCGGAGCACCGGTGAAATTGACAACTCTACAAAGGAAATCGGTGTCTGCCGTACTGGGCAAAGTAAATCGGAAGGGACAAATATCGGAGAAATGTAATTTAAAACAAATTACATAGGCGCGGTTGTAAAAAGTGTCCCCTAACCTTGCAATCAGGAAATCCAATGCAGCACTAGACTATAATTCACACTGGGCAGGCAGCAATGTGTCCGGGAGCCCTGGCGCGAGTTACAAGAATCAAAGAATGTAGAATTATTTGTTCACTTGGTCTCTAAGCTTCCCTGTAGACCTTCTGATGAGGAATGCACAGCTTTGCAAAAGAGGCTTGGACACAACCCCTTCGGAAACAAGCCGATCGTCGAGCACGAGCAGAGATACTTATCAGCAGCAGCTGCTCTGGTTTTCACATCCTGTTTGATGGGGGTCGCATTGCTTGTGAACAGCGACGAACAAAAACAAGTGACTAGAAAGCGAACCCATATTCCGTCCTATGTAGCATAATATTATAGGCCATTATATCAAAACAGAGGCTCTTAGACCCACGTGCAACCAGAGCCCAAGCATTTGAAAGTTCTCACCTAGAGGCAAGGGACATGAAATACAGCCTTGCCCAGGATCACGCGCTTGGGAGAGCCGTCTGCTCATTTTCAAGCACTGCACTCGTGCTTGTGGCGCGCCGCTGCTCGCTCCCGCAAGGTGGATGCCGCCACAAACACGAGTGTGTGCTTGAAAATGAGCAGAGCGACGGCTAAAGGCCCTCCTAAGCAGCGCATGCACGCTGCGTAGGCGAGACCTAAAAAGCTAACAACCAGCAGATTTTAACTCCACCTCAATAATTTAATTTCCTTCACTGCAGCTCAACGTTGCTTAAAGTCGTTGGACTGGTGGGTAACAGGTGGATGCTCGACGTCCACACCCTAAATCCACCCACAAGGCTGACCACTGTGAAGAGCATCTTGTGCAGCAAAGGAAACTTAGGATGTATTGAAGCACCCCAAGAGCGTGACTTGGAAGCCGTGGTTGAACACTAGCCAAAAGGACATCACTAATTATGTTATGCAAAGAGAAACAACTTCTGTGCATGCTCTTTGTTAACGTTTAAATTCTATACACCTGCTGGTGGGATAAACCATTAAAAGGAAGTAAAAACAAAATCCGGATTTGTGGAATAGGCTCAGAGGAGACCAGCACATACCTCAAAAGCATAGTGGTTCACTCTATAACATGCAAAAATAGAACACCTCAGACTCATTACTGGGCTCTCAGAGCTTTCATGCAACGCAATGGCTTGATAAATCACAACTAAATATTAATTGCTTGGCTTAATCCTCGTGCGTTGTGAGAACACAAAATCACAGGTCTATTTTTTGTTATTGTTCAGCCGTCATCCATGTTTTGCTTCCACAGGATACAGCAGGGCGATAGGTCAGCCCTCCTCAGCCACAGGCTCTCTCGCACTGCGAGTGGATGCAGCAGGGGCAATGGGTCAGCCCGCCTCAGCCACTGGCTCTCTCGCACTGCGAGTGGATGCAGCAGGGGCAATGGGTCAGCCCGCCTCAGCCACTGGCTCTCTCGCACTGCGAGTGGAGGCAGCAGGGGCAATAGGTCAGCCCGCCTCAGCCACTAGCTCTCTTGCACTGCGAGTGGAGGCAGCAGGGGTGATGGGTCAGCTCACCTGTGCCACTGGCTCTCTTGCACTGCGAGTAGATGCAGCAGAGGTGATGGTTCAGCCCGCCTCAGCCACTGGCTCTCTCGCACTGCGAGTGGATGCAGCGGGGGCGATGGGTCAGTCCACCTCAGCCACTGGCTCACTTGCACTGTGAGTGGATGCAGTAGGGGCAACGGGTCAGCCCGCATCAGCCAATAGCTCCTCTTGCAATGCAGGTGGATGCAGCAGGGGCGATGGGTCAGCCCGCCTCAGCCACTGGCTCGCTTGCACTGCGAGTGGATGCAGCAGGGGTGATGGGTCAGCCCGGCTCAGCCTCTGGCTCTCTTGCACTGCGAGTGGATGCAGCAGAGGTGATGGTTCAGCCCGCCTCAGCCACTGGCTCTCTTGCACTGCGAGTGGGTGCAGCAGGGGTGATGGTTCAGCCCGCCTCAGCCACTGGCTCTCTTGCACTGCGAGTGGATGCAGCAGGGGTGATGGGTCAGCCCGGCTCAGCCTCTGGCTCTCTTGCACTGCGAGTGGATGCAGCAGAGGTGATGTTTCAGCCTGCCTCAGCCACTGGCTCTCTTACACTGCGAGTGGATGCAGCAGGAGCGATGGGTCAGCCCGCCTCAGCCACTGGCTCTTTCGCACTGCGAGTCGATGCAGCAGAGGTGATGGGTCAGCTTGGCTCAGCCTCTGGCTCTTTTGCACTGCGAGTGGATGCAGCAGGGGTGATGGGTCAGCCCACCTGTGCCACTGGCTCTCTTGCACTGCGAGTGGATGAAGCAGAGGTGATGGTCAGCCTGGCTCAGCCTTTGGCTCTCTTGCACTACGAGTGGGTGCAGCAGGGGCGATGGGTCAGCCCACCTGTGCCACTGGCTGTCGTGCACTGCGAGTGGATGCAGCAGAGGTGATGGTTCGGCCTGCCTCAGATACTGTCTCTCTTGCACTGCGAGTGGATGAAGCAGAGGTGATGGTCAGCCCGGCTCATCCTCTGGCTCTCTTGCACTGCGAGTAGATGCAGCAGAGGCGATGGGTCAGCTCGCCTCAGCCTCTGGCTCTCTTGCACTGCGAGTGGATACAGCAGAGGCGATGGGTCAGCCCGCCTCAGCCACTGGCTTTCTTGCACTGCGAGTGGATACAGCAGGGGTGACAGATCAGCCCGCCACTGGCACTCTTGCACTGTGAGTGGTGTTGGACTGGAAAAATGCATCCTGACGACTCCTTGTAGCATTGTGCGAATTAAGTTAGCATTTGCGGCACCATTTTGTATTCAGCCGCCATGTTTTACCCTGATCGAAACTAATATTCTGTCATACATTGCCTGCCTCAGCAGAAAGCAGCCTCAATTGTTTCTCTTTATTATTCAAGGTTGAGCTTCGCTGCACTAATGAATAGATTGTTCTGTCTTTGCATGCCTTCCCCAGTAGGTAGGCCTGCTCCCACTCTCAGAGACGGGCAGAGTAACTTTGAAACTAAGATAGCATGCACCCGGTCTCAGGATAGTAGCTCATATTTCTGTACCACCTTTGTTCGTCAGCTCTGAGACTGGAAAATTCCAGTCTGGGCGGGTCTTTAGGGGTGCTGGAAATGTATATCTGGTATTGTGATGTTGACGGGGGTCAGTCCCTCTGCCGCAATCTGAGGAGGCTGGTCAGACCGGACTCCACTCGAGCGTATACTAATAAAATAACTTTGGTTTGTATTCTCTACTGTCTGACCGACTCTTCATTTGTATGGAAGGCTGAGAGGTGGTCACGAGTGACCCGGGTGGCCCTAATCAGGTCACTTCCTTCAGTGGATACAGCAGGGGTGATGGGTCAGCCCGCCTCAGCCACTGACTCACTTGCACTGCAAGTCGATACAGCAGGGGTGATGGGTCAGCCCGCCTCAGACAATTGCACTTTTGCACTGCGAGTGGATACAGCAGGGGCAATGGGTCAGCCCGCTTCAGCCACTGGCTCTCTTGCACTGCGAGTGGATGCAGCAAGGGTGATGGGTCAGCCACTGGCTCTCTTGCACTGTGAGTGACTGAGGTTCCCTGATCATGCGCACATCCTTCTAATAAGAGCACTTTAGTGTAAGGGCTGGTGGGCCAGTAGTTTACTCTGTCAGTGATTTCTCTTTTACATCATCTTTTTTCATCCTTTTGCGTTACAATACTTCATATTAAAAGTAGTTTTCCTTACCCAGTAAGTTTAATATTTTTCTGTGATGTACATTAAAACTAAAAAGTGGCTCTATACCTGTTCTAACCACACCCACTCAATCATTTAATGTATTTTTTTATTGCAAGAACAGTTACCAGGTTTAGGAGGCAGCATTTATTTTTTTCGTGGTATTTACTTGCAATTTACATTTTAAAAATGTACCCATTGTGCCAAGGCCAGACCTACCGGCTTTGCCAATGCTTGTTAATGTTCGCACAGATCTGGGGCGTTTCTGAACGTTGAAGTAGACGTGGTTGTTCATTCACAATCATGACAGTTCTTGAATGTTCATGGCAGTTCTTGTTAATGTTCCGACAGATCTGGGGCGTTTCTGAAGCTTGAAGGGAGAGCGCTTGTTTACAAGAACCAATGAAAGCCTTCTCCAGTGGGGTCTAATTGCCCAGGCTGTTTCAGAAGTGCCTCCTTGCAGCCCTGAATGAAGGGCTCTCAGTAGAGACAGGAGCTGTAAACAAGCTCTGTGCAGCAACCCGGACATGTTCCGTCCTAATTAGGGCGAGGATCAAGCGAGGAATCTAAAGACGCGTCTCTAGGAGCTGACAACGCGTCCACTGTGGAGAACAAGAAGTGCCTAGCTCCAAAGGCGAACATGAAGTGCCTAGAGTTCACGAGAGAACAAGAGGTACCTTAGGTTAACGGTAAAACCAGAAGTGCCCAAACCAGAGGCAGAACATGAAGAGCCTAGAGTTCACGGGAGAACAAGAAGAGCCTAGAGTTCACGGGAGAACAAGAAGAGCCTAGAGTTCACGGGAGAACAAGAAGAGTCTAGAGTTCACGGGAGAACAAGAAGAGCCTAGAGTTCACGAGAGAACAAGAAGAGCCTAGAGTTCACGGGAGAACAAGAAGAGCCTAGAGTTCACGGGAGAACAAGAAGAGCCTAGAGTTAGCCTAGAGTTCACAGGAGACCAAGAAGAGCCTAGAGCTCACGGGAGAACAAGAAGAGCCTAGAGCTCACGGGAGAACAAGAAGAGCCTAGAGTTCACAGGAGAACAAGAGCAGCCTAGAGTTCACGAGAGAACAAGAAGAGCCTAGAGTTCACAAGAGAACAAGAGGTACCTTAAGTTAACGGTAAAACCAGAAGTGCCCAAACCAGAGGCAGAACATGAATCGCCTGGAGTTCACGAGAGAACAAGAAGTGCCCAAGCTAGCACCAGAACATGAAGCACCTAGAGTTCACGGGAGAACAAGAAACACCTACCGCCAACAGGAGAACAAATTGCCTAGAGACAACGAGAGACCATAAAGTGCCTAGAGTTCATGGAGAACAAGTGCCAAGAAGTACCTAGGGAACAGAAGTGCCTAGAGCCAACAGTAGAATGTGAATTGCCCAGATTTCATGGATACAAAAGTAGGTGCCCAGCACCAACAAGTCCTCAAGGCAACTTCAGAGATGTCTGACATGGGCTTCAAGTGATGGCTTGGGAACTAGCATTTACAACGCCGTCATTACCACGCAATACCTTTACCACGCATCCATTACTATGAATATGCCTTTACCAGGCATGTCTTTAAAATGCAAACTCCTTTATTAGGCATGCCTTTACAATGAAAATGTAAGTATTTTGCAGGGATAGATAGACAGATTCACTGGAAAAAAAAGAAATCAAAGGTTGCACGGCCGTTATAGTTACGCTCAAATTTCACACACACAAAAACCATAGAAATTCAGCAGTTATAGTTATCTGAGCTAAATACAACTTACACACCCACATTGCTCCGCTTAAGACCGCACATATTACATCACCCATGACATGGTCAGTGACATCACTGATATCTCAAGTAACATCACTGATGACAATTTAGTGATTGTGAGTGTTTATGAGCGTTAAACATATATACCAATCTACTACAGAACTTAAAATAGTAAACTTTGTATACCAGTAATGACTGATGTGATTTCTAACAGATTATGTGAGTGGTTGTGTGAGTGGCTGCCTGAGAGGCTGTATGGTGTGTCAGTGGGTGTGTGAGTAGCTGTATGGTGTGTCAGTGGGTGTGTGAGTAGCTGTATGGGTGAGTGACTGTGTGAGTAGCTGTATGGGTGAGTGACTGTGTGAGTAGCTGTATGGGTGAGTGACTGTGTGAGTAGCTGTATGGGTGAGTGACTGTGTGAGTGGCTGTATGGGTGAGTGACTGTGTGAGTGGCTGTATGGGTGAGTGACTGTGTGAGTGGCTGTATGGGTGAGTGACTGTGTGAGTGGCTGTATGGGTGAATGGGTGGGTGAGTAGCTGTATTGGGTGGGTGAGTAGCTGTATGGGGTGGGTGAGTAGCTGTATGGGGTGGGTGAGTAGCTGTATGGGGTGGGTGAGTAGCTGTATGGGGTGGGTGAGTAGCTGTATGGGGTGGGTGAGTAGCTGTATGGGGTGGGTGAGTAGCTGTATGGGGTGGGTGAGTAGCTGTATGGGGTGGGTGAGTAGCTGTATGGGGTGGGTGAGTAGCTGTATGGGGTGGGTGAGTAGCTGTATGGGGTGGGTGAGTAGCTGTATGGGGTGGGTGAGTAGCTGTATGGGGTGGGTGAGTAGCTGTATGGGGTGGGTGAGTAGCTGTATGGGGTGGGTGAGTAGCTGTATGGGGTGGGTGAGTAGCTGTATGGGTGAGTGGCTGTGTGAATGACTGGGTGAGTTATTGGGAATGAGAATGGCTGTATCAGTGGTGGTGTGAGTGTCTATGGATGGGTGAATGGGTGTGTGAGTGGCTGTATGGATGGGTGAGTAGGTGTATGAGTGGCTATATGGGTGACTGAGTGGGTGTTTGGTTAAGTGAGCTGGTGTGTGAGTGGCTCTACTGGAGAGTGAGTGACTATATGGGTGAGTGAGCAGGTGTGTAAGTGGTTGAGTGGGTGTGTGAGTAGTTGTATGGGTGAGTGAATGGCTAAGTTGAGAGACTATTAGTGAGTGACTGGATGCGTGAGTAGCTGTATGGTTGAATAAGTGGGTGTGTGAGTTGTTGTATGGGTGAGTGGCTGTGTGAGTTGTTGTATGGGTGAGAGAGTGGTTGTGAGTAGCTCTGAGTGAGTTTGTGGTTGTGTAAGTGGCTGTACGAGTGAGTATGTGGGTGCATGAGTGGTTGTGTGGATCTGTAAGTGGGTGTGTGAGTGTATGGGTCTGTGGATGGGTATGTTAGTGGTTGTGTGAGTGGGTGTATGCGAGGTTGTATGGTGGTGTGAGTGGTTCTGTGGATGATGTCAGTGATGCAATCAGTGATGTCACTAACCATGTCATGAGTGGAGGAATATGTGAAGTAATAAGCAGTGATGCAGGGCATAAGTTATAGTTAGCTCAGGTTACTAGAACTGCTGAATTTCTATGGCTTTGTATGTGTGAAATCTGAGCCTAACTATAACATCCCTGTAACCTTTGTTTTATTCAATGAAATTAAGGTTTTTTAATTTTATTTTTAACTTTTACCTGTAACCTTTGAGAGTGGGTGTGTGAGTGACTGTATAGGTCGGTGAGTGTGTGTGTGTGTCTGAATGGGTGTATTTCTATGAGAATTAACATGGGAAATGCACTTTTATGACACTCCCTTTTTGTCGGCTACCGCTTGACGGATCACCCCGAAACTTTCCATGCACAACTAGACACCTTTGGGTACTTTTTTGGGAAAATTTCATGAAGATTCGTCAAATGGAGCTAAAGTTATAAGCAAATCACAAAACATTTTTTCCTATGAAAACTAGGTTCTATCTATAACTACCTACTGGCGACCGCTAAGAGGGGATATATATTACTCAATCCTTCCCAAAGTATTCACAATGAAGGTGGGGCACTCAAAGCTGATTCCAAGTAGTTTATTCACAGGGCAAAGCAAACATCAATATATATATTTATTTATTTGCCTGGCGGGGTCGGTGCACAAAGCAGGGCACAAAAACCCTGAATATTATCTCCAACAGTCATCCTTTCGCAAAAAGAAATGATGTCACATGTTCATTTGCTTTATTAAGAAAGGGCAGCAGTCCCACCAGCGCATTTCAGTCTTCCAGACTTTGCTCACTGTGACCATTGCATGTCCTTCCACAATTTGTTGTCTCCAAATGTAATACCTTAGACAAAGAACTAAAGTGACTCGTGATCCTAGACACAGGACAGAGTTCAGCCGCATACACTTACACCACAGTATTTATGCAAATCAATTTTTATACATCTCTCCATTATTTTCTTCAATATAATTACTGCATACAAGACAATTATTGCATAATGAATGAAAGTGATAACTCATCATCTTTCTTCACTTTCTATACTTGTTTCTTCATCATGAATAGGGTGTACCCCCCACCCCCCCTTATTTTAAAAGTGCATTAGTCCGAACCAAAAGTTCAAAGTGAAGTAAAAATATAATTGTAATTCAAATACCTTATCACACAAGTAGGCTAACTAGGACAATGTTTTCTATGCGTATATACTATAATATCGCTGGGTGGCATTTCTAGGATATTTAATTTCTAGTGAAAAAACAATATATACGTTTTTACTGACATACCTTTGGCACACTTGGGTGTAATGACTGAAGGGTATATTATATAACATTGTTAAATAGTATATCCATGAAATAGGTTTGGTATAATTATGTTATATATGGAGCTTTATATAACTTTGGGGCACAAAGACATGAATTAGTTCTCTTTGTATTATTTTCACATGTACGGTTACCCCGGAGTGATCTGGATCACCCCGCGAGCTAATGGGATGTGCCTAGCGCTTTGTTATAGCCGCCCCTAACAAGTATGCGACATTGTTAATATGCCATTTGTGAATGAAATTTTCACTTCTCTGGTTGCCAGCATGTTTACTTACGCCCACAGTAGGTTTCAGATTTTCCATTTTTTACAGTCACGTTATTCATTAACAATTTTACAGAATGGTGATTGAGCGAGAACGGCTACCAGCCGCTGGTGGGCAGCAAAGGAAATATACCACCATAAGAGCAAATGTGCTGTAAAATGGTTAATAAATAATGTTATGGCACAGTAGAAAATAGAAAATATGAAACCTACAGTGGGTTTAAGTAAACATGTTGGCAACCAAAGCAGTGAAATGGTATATTTTGTCAATTTTAGCATTTGCATAACATTTGTTTCAGCTCCGCCTTCATTTTGTACGCCTTACTGTTTTCATCTTTTTTGTTCTGGCAAACACTTCTAAAAGCACGCCACTCTAACAAATAGTTCTGAACGATTTTTTTCTACATGCATAAGAGCTTCTATAGCACTGACACTCCTGTGCGCCTAATACATCCATATTGCTCTGTTTTCTATGTTGGCGTGAAGCCTGTCTCACGAAACTCACAGACCATGACACATTTCATATTACAATAGGAATAAATCAGTGTTTGCTTTTGTGAGCAGCAGGGATCTGATCTTTGAGGGCTGAGTATCTTGCCACCATTACTGTGGGAGGGGTACCAGTGAAACAGTGACTGAAAGTAACCGAACTTGCATTAAAGCTCCTAGTCGACCATATTCCTTACTGGAGTGGGCTAGCTAACCTACATTGAAACTGACAATAGCCCTTCATCCACCCCAGCGCACATATTCAGCTGCTACAATAGCGATGAGGCGGAGATACCCAATTGTCGCCCCAGATAACACGGTTGCTGCAGGTTAAAATATAAGCATCTCTTTATTCTGAGTGTTATAAACAGGTTGCTCTGTGTACATCCAGAAGGTCCTCAGATTGTTCAGTCATTTAGCTGAGAGTTTTTCTTCCTGTTTCCCGAAGTCCTAGATATTAGTCTATTTTCTCATGAGCACTAAATGTTCTCCTTCACACTCCAAGATTTCCTACATTGCAAAATTTTCTCATCGTGTTTCCTCCCAACACTGTGTTACTCCAAGATGCAATCAGTATGTAGGATTTTTCGTGGTTCAGGGACGTACGTGCTTGTTCATTCACAATCGTGGCAGTTCTTGAATTCCTGAAAGGAACCTCCATCAGTGCACAGCCTGGTATGATGTTCCCCTCCTTGGTTCTCAAGCTCCACAGTTATAAGAAATCTGCCTTTTATGCGTGGTCACCCCAGATTCTGTTTTACTTCTGCTGGACCCTATATATTTGCTGTCAGTACAACTCTGTGCACTTTTCCACTGCTTTCAAGTGATGAAGTGCCTGTGCTTCTCCTTTCAACACGGTGAAATTGGGACACTCCGAATAGATATTTAAATTACTGGTAAGTCCCCAGTATATGGTACCAAGGAGCACTGAGGGCCTGCAAGTTAAATGTCTCATGTGGACTGCAGCACTTACTGTGTCATCCACTACAGTGGCCGTGTAAAATATGACTGGAAAAGAGACTTTTAGAAAGTTACCTTTTCCCTGCCTAAAACCTTAGGTGGCCAATTTACATTTGTTCTCCCACTACTTCTAGTCTGTAATTAGCATTTGAATAGGTGTGAACTGGAGTGAAATACCTCCCAGAAGCAAATAACAGGCTGACCTGAATGGCCAGAGATGACCCCTCTGAATCAGACAGGATATACAGAGTGGGGCTGAGAACCTCCTTTTTAAGATTAAAGTGTAAAATCCAACATGAATATCACATCCTGCTTGACAAGACTGTTGGGGTTTTTCATATAAAACATGGGGCGCACTTCAAAGGGCAAAGATAGAATGCCAATACAGTTCTTGTGGATCCACTGTCTGATTGCTGAAAACCCTACCTTTTCTTCTACCAGACTTCTGTGTCTGGGTTTATTGGGGGTCCCATGGCTGTTTCAAACATGATGTTAGAGTTAAATGAGTTTGGAAACTAAGATTACCATAGGACACTCCCCTCACACAACCCCATCCCTGAGAGCCCAGGTTTAGTTTAGCAGAATACTTTCGCCATCTTGAAAACATCCAAAGTGGGTGGGTTAGCCCTGGGAACCTTTACACATTGGTTAGGGATCCCAAGGGGTCATTCCCACTCATGAGATTGTGCTAGGCATAAATGTGGCATCTCCAGGCAACCACTTCAAAACACTCCTGTACCTGAGGACTGAACCTGCTGTCTGAGACCTGAGAAGAGCCTAAAAGACTGGACATACTTTCCATCTTCTTGTGTACACAGGACAAAGAAGTGGACTTCCAGGGTCATAAGCCTGAACTCCTGTTAAAGCTACAGGAACACAACATGCTATAAGAGGCCTTTTCCGGCAACTGACCAGTGGCAACTTCACCTGGACTGTCCTGCTGGCCTCTGCCTGCGAGTCTCTAAGTGCCTCCCCTATGGTCCAGGGGGGTTTAGAGGTGTACTGCTGAGGTAGAAGGGAACTTAAATGGCTAAAGTCTGAAGCTAAATTAGTTTGCCCAGGATGAACCCGGTTGGTGTATTCTACCAGTGATTCATCGCGGTCATAGTGAAATTGCGCTTAGGTCCTTTTCTACCACGACCATTGACTATCACTGGCACTTTGTGCTCCGTGGCGCTATTTCTACTTAAAACCTTAAAAATGCATATCTCCGGTTCCTTTATTGGATACATGTCATTTTGCTTATTAAGTTTTACTCTTTTCTTATTCATTTTGGGATTTTTATTGTTTTCCGATTCATCTAGTACCGCATAAATATCTTACACGTTGCCTCCAAGTTAAATCTGTCTGCTCTCTGCCATGGCTACCAGGGGATCGGGCTCGGGTTTATTCAGAGAATTTAGTGGTTCACCCTGACAAAGACTCATTATAAATGAAGGTGGGTATTTATCCCACTCAACTAATAACCCAACTTCTTACACAAGGGTTTACATCTTTCCTCGGTCTAGAGATGGTCTGTTTTCCTTCCTTCTCATGCAACGATACAACAAATGTCGTGAAGGGATGAGACTACCCAAAGTTCTGCTCATGGGATTGGTTCATCCTCATATGGCGTTTTTGTGGCTCTGCCCTCTTTAAAAACGAAACTACACCCCTTCTCCTTGCCGGTAAATCATTATGTAAATTTGCTGCCTTGGGGCTGGCATTCTGGAGTGAGTTAGTGCAGTTTGCTTACGGTGAGGGAGGATCTGCCATGAAATCATCCACCAAAGGCAACCAAGTGTTTGTTGTTTCATGCAAACACATCCTGGCCTGAGCACATGGTAGTGCGGAGGCGTCTACTAGCAGTGGTCTTCTGCAGGGGTGCCTGCACCAGACGATGGAGGACCAGGTATCCAATTCTCTGTCACACTAACCTAGACTCATGATGTTCAAAAGCAACAAAGGAGGTGAGGATGGGTTACCTAACCTATACTGAAGCGGGCGGGATCCGGTCTTCAATACCAGCAAGCAATCTCGTCAGCTGCCGGTAGGATAACAGCCATTATGAAGAACAACGTGTACAGTGTACAGTCTGCCATCAGAAATGAACTGCTGCACAATGTGGTAGTCTGGGGTGTGACTTCACATGTTTGCATGCCACACACCGGAGTTTGATTTGGTTTTCGGGTGGCGGGCTACGTATGGATGGACATTGTCTGTTTGGGGCAAAAGCACAAGGGTGAGGGGCAGAGATGGCTGATTACCCAGTTAAAGGGGGGACCTTTCACCATTTTCAGAATGTGTGGCAGGTTGAAGCAGAGGGCAGGGTAGAAGAAATGAGAGCTGCTGCTTGTCTGATGTCTTTGCTATCTTGCCGTTCCCAAATGCCCCCATTAATGCAATGCGTTCTACTCACGGTAACAAGTAGGCATATACCCAGAGACCGTCCATTCTGAAAATCCAGTGCACACAACCAGATGCCGCCTTCCTGGCATTAACATTATACTATCCGAGTCAGGACGCCTTCGGGGATGCTGCACTTTACTAAAAGCATAACGCAACAAACAAAAGTTCTAATGCTGCAAACACCAAACCGAAAGCCTCTGAGTGCCATCCGCAGTGACAGGAAGCTACATTTGATGATCCTCAAGGCATAAATCTGCATCATCTCTCAGAGTGCACTTTCGATGCAGATTCCACACCGCATGCACAGGAGAACGCGACCGTCTCAGGCACCTGAACAATCGGACGACATATATGCAGCACTGCAGAGAGGTGGCAGGTCTCATATGGTCAGACAAGATGGTGAGAGAACAGGTACATGCAAAGTTCTGAGCCAGTGGATGATGGGGACACCAAGCAGTGTCGTTACCTAGGGTAATCCAGACTATGTCTTACTGGAATCTACATTTTCAGTCCTGGGATTTCATTGTAGAGTTCAGTGCCTCCTGGAGGCTGAAGACTGCAGTTATCAGAAAAATGACAGATGAACCAACACGTTTGATAACAATTAATTGACAAAGTGAAGCCCCAAACTGGAAGCTTCACTTCCTGGTAACCCGGAGCCATATGGTTCTCTTAGTCAGTGCTTTACACTGGACTGAAGTGCTCGTGTGGAGAGTGCAAGCACAGTACAGGCTTCGGGGTTCAGTGTCTGCAACTTGTTGTAGGTCCTGCAGCTACAGAATAGCAACGTTCAAGCAAGCAGGTGTGCGGGAAGCATGGACGACCCCTCTCCAAAGTCTCTCTTAGGCCTCATACCATCCTCGACCAGAGCAACTGCTCACATTACATTACGTTACACAACAGCACAGCAGATGGAATGTTCCCATAATGTCAGCCTTAGCTGTAGGGCTGAACATCAACCAAGAGTACTAGACTCACACTAAGCCATAGAGCAACATGGTTTCATTTCTAGAACCACATCTGTAGGTGCCATGAGTGTGTTGCTCAACTATTGGTTGGCATGCTACTTCCTGAGTTCCAGTAAGAAAACTACAGCATTGTGCAACCTTTTGGACCAGGAGGCTGCAAAAATTTGCCATGAATGAGATATTCAAAGAAAGCCAAGGTTAAAACAAAAACAGGCGTTTGGTCGTGATGACAAAATCCTCATAGAAAAAGCAGCATCAAAGAAGGAAGTAGGCAAAACTGAGGAAAGACAGTTTCCCAGAATAAACTAAATACATGATGACAAACACGGCATCCTTTTTGGACTGAGGTGTTGAGTACGACTCATGACCTCAATCTCTCTTTACCTTCTCGGTAGATCCCCAGAACAGAGAACCTAGTGTTTCGCTCTGCTAGTTGGGTAGGGATCAATCATAGGAGCTTTGAATAGCAACAGTTTTCATACAACTGATGTGCCTTTTGCACATTGCCCTGGATAATTAATGCAAGTCTGGACACCAGTGTGGAGAAGGCAGCACTTACCATCGCCGTCCTCAGATTGTCCTTGCTTGTATGGATTGTACTTCGGCTTTGGTGCGACCACAGGTGCGAACTTCTTTGGTGTTTGCTGTGTGGAGATGGAGATGCTGGGCACCCCGAAAGAAGGGGTTGTCTCCATACGTGCAGTCACTTGACCAACAGGCTCTCCGGCATTCTTTGGTGGCAGCCATGATGGGTAAGACATGATTCACACCTGCAAAGAGAACGGGAGGTCATTAACAAACCACAACAACATAAGTTGATATTAACATATTCCTCTGAGGGGAACAAGACAGTAATTGGTAAATGCAGGAACATTTCAAGAAAGATGCAAAGCCAACTCCGCCAGTCTTTAAGGAATTGTTAAGGGGTCTGTCAAGGTTTACTTGGGAGTGTTAGGGAATGGAATAAACGTACACACTTGTGTGTGGAGGAGAACATATAACCTAAGCACTATTAGAACATTGGAATGCTGAGCGCTCCATTTAAGACAATGGGGTTGCTCTAGGCTTATAATTGGTGTTCTAAGCCTGGAGCACCAACATTCCAATGTTTATCTCAGGTTTCTCCTTTTTAATTTGGAACAGATCACCCTTAGTGGCTGGAATGTTCTAATAGCCTTATAGCCCTTCTGCCTCGAACTATACCGGTTGTTAAAGGCCCTCTCCCATTAAAGGCCCTCACCTGCGACTTGAGCCTATAACTACAGGTCGGGCCTTTAACAACTGGTATTGCCCTCAGCAGGGGGCCTTAAGGTGATATTACAACAGTGAGGAGGGGGAATACATCAAATGTAAACAATACCGTATCGATGAAATGTAAACAGCAACAGAACTATCAGCTGGCTGAATGTAAAGTGAAAAGACAGACTGGTTATATTTGCTGGGTACTGAAGTTCCATTAGTAGATAAACATCTGTTCGCTTAAACGCCGATGTAAATTAACCACAACCTTGAATGAATTAAGAAGACTGAGCTTCTGAGACTCCAGACCCCTTCAAATCTTGGGTTAAAACAGAGGACGGCTTGGTTAGGACTCACATGTGAACATACGCAGACCTGCTTTTAGCGAGTGACGTATGCAGAATCTACCAAATTATTCAGACTCACCGAAGACATTCACACAAAATCCCCATGCTTGCCCTGCTTAATCGCAGAATGCCCAAACGCAAATCTTAATTTTATAGTTTGTTTTGAGAGAGCAGTCAAACCGCCTCATAACTGCTTGAAATCATAATCTACGGCAACACACATCACACTTTCACATGCCGACGACTTTGGTCTACCAAGAGCAGATGCAAGAGATTTGCGTATTATGCAATAATGTGCAAACTTGGCTCATCGCCATAACCCTACAGAAATGCCCTCCCTGTGCCTGCCTACAACTCACAGCTTGGTAGTTTTCTTCTTTCACTTATCGAAAACAAGCCACAGCGACTTATCTCGCAGACACTAAGCGCAGTGAGACTGGATTGTTGACTAAAAGTTACTGCAACCTGCATCTCAGAGCCACAGCCAGCTGCAAACCTGTCCTGAACAGAGCCATTTATTAAACTACTGCAGTCTAGGGTGAGTCTGGCTCCCACAGAGTAAAACAGCGGCTGTGCAGGACGCTACCCCTCTGCGTCCTCCCTCTCATCCCAAGGTGGTTGGATCCAGGTTTGGAATTTCAGAAGGCGGCGGCGAGCTCCATCGCCCCACCTGTGATGACCTTGTTGGGCCTGCTCATCAGTTTTGGGGTCCACGGAAGTCTATTGGAGTAATTAAATGCTCAATAATTCATGTTACTCTGGGTCTTTCCCATGGACTGGGATCAACGACCCATGAGCACACCTGGTCAGGATACTTGTAGAAGTTTGTCCCAGTGGGGAACATAAAAGCTTTGGATTTTCTGGAGCTCTTCAAGTAGCACTTTGTTGCTGGTCATATCTGAAGTGGGCTTCACAACTTCAGAGTGACTCGGCCAAGGTTCTCGGTGAAAGAGGATAAACACTGAAAACCTTCAGATGGCTGAAGAGGCTGCAAGTGGCCAGAGCCTGAAACGTGTCCAACAGACTTACATGGGCAGTTTCTCTGTGAATTGTCTCTAAAATATAATTCTGAGGAGGAAAGGTCTTTCGGCTGGAAGCCATCTGCAGGCAGCGTCTGGAGTAAGACCTAAAGACATGAGTAAAATTAATGGAAGTTTACTAGCAAGAACCTTGATGACAGAAAAAGAAGTCCTCTGAGCAGTGCAAGTCTCTGCTAGAGGCCAAAGCAGCAGTCAGACGTGATTCTTTGTTTTGTGGGTTAGGCAATGCCTGTCGGTGTGAGAGCGACAGAGGATGTCCAGCAAAACTGTGCCCTTCTATACCGTCTAAATGAGTTACTTTCAGGCACCTTCAAGGTCTTCTACACATTATTAGACTTTGGACTATGTTAACAAATGACATCATCCAGCACAACGCGGCTGGTAGGAAATCCCAGCTGATCCTGCATTTAAGGAATAGCCCTAGAGACAATAAACCCAGTCTTCAGGGATCCGTTCAGGTCTTTCCCGGAGACATATCTGATTGAATTAGTGAATTATTTCTTTCCGCTGTCATTAAAGGCTCTCTGGAGCAGCATTGTTCAGGCTTTCAGCAGGTCTGACAGAGTCTGAACCCCAAAGACTGGAAGGCATGTCACGGTTTGTGGGGGTAGATGAGGAGAAGGACAGTACCGTCATGGAAGCAAACTTCAGTCCTGAAGGGAACCTTGGAACAAAAGAAAGTACCAAGGCCCCGATCACATTCAAGGTGAGGGGCACACTGTTTGGGATGAAAAGTGCCATCGCTAACAGTAACTTGTGCAATTTCCATCCTCTTAGGTATTCAATAGAAATCTCTTCAAAACTGTGCAACGCTCGCCATAGTCCACCCCCGAGAGTCTATCAGACTGAAATGCGTTAGACTAACGCCTGATGCGTGGTAATTGGCAGGGCTGGCAAGCTGTTAACTCAAACGATAGGAGTTGCATCTCCCCAAAGAAGCATGTCTAGCGGCACAGCACTGAGGGCTGATATTCGCTGAGTTGACCTCCCTATTGCTTCAATACTTGCCCCAGTCCTATCGGAGTAGGTTTCAGCTTTTGCTGGTCTCCTTGAAAAAGAGCTTTCATAGGGAAAAACAGAAATTATCTCCCCTCTCATGCACAAAACACTCACTTAATTCTGCCCTCGATAATCCAAAATATATCAGTCCCTTGGAATGTTAGAGGGGAAGCAGTTTGTTTTCAGGACACAACATGGAGGGGGTCTAGACAGAAAGACTAATGGGATAAAACAAAGTTATAGCACTTGTAGGAGAGTAGGATCTGCTTCTTATGGTTACCCCCACTTTTTGCTGATGTTTCACTGTTTTTCGACTTTAGTCTGGCTGGGGCCCTGCTATCCAGGACCCCAGCCTAGCTGCTTACTCTCTAAAATGGATTCCTAGTACCTTAGGTACACTTCAGATTGGATTCTGGGGTGCCCTTATAAGTCCCTAGTATATGGTATACTATGTACCCAGGGCATAGGTACCCTAGAGGCCTACCAGGGGCTGCAGCATGTATTATGCCACCCCTGGGAAGCCTTCCAAAATGACACCACAGGACTGCTACAGCAGCCTGAGTGAGGTGGTGCATGCACCCCTTACTGAGATATAGGTTCACTATATCTCACCCTATCACTGCACATATAAACCTATCAGTCACCCCTATGGCAGGCCTTATCAATCCTGAAGGCAGGGTGCTTGGTTTTATGTGAGAGGGTGCCCATGCATGAGCAGAGCCCCTCTGCAGCCTTCGGAATCTATCCTCCAGGGTTGTCTGTGAGTGCAGCCTGACCATATACTTTTAAGTGCATTATATCTCAACGGTAAATGCTAACTTTGCGATGGCTGCACGGAAACATGTCGTGTTTGGTGTCAAACACCTTGGAATCATACCCCCACACCAGTAACTGGTGTGGGAGTATGATCCCACCCTTCTAGAGGGAGAGACATGACAGCACCAGTATACCCGGTACCAGCTAAACAGAGCCCTGGCATCACTAAATGGATGCTGCAGTCACAGACACGAGTCTGGCCTCCTGCTGCCGACCGAAACTCCGGCAGAGGAGGCCTGGACAATAGGTTTCCTGTCACAGGGAGGTGTTACCACCTCCCAGACAGGCTTTAGTGTATTGGGGCTGGGTGTGGTGCACTCTCAGAGTGCTTTGAAGTCTGCACTGGGGGCGCATTTGGTGTCCCTGTGCATAGCTAAGTTCAAACCAGTTGCAGGGGCTACCAGCCCCTGCTCTGGCGCGAAACTGGACAAAGGAAATGGGTGTAGCCACCCCTCTTTCCAAACCCTCCCATAGGTGGGTCCCCTGAGTTAGTCCAACCCCTTCCTTGGGTATAAGATGGGAACCCCTGGCAACAGGACTTTAGATATCCCTGGATGAAACTCTGAAACTGAATCCTGGACCTATGACGATCTGTTAAACGCCAGATGACTGAAGAATCTCCCTTGGAGTAAAGGAGTTACTCCCCTGCTTGGCAGGCACCAAAGACGCATCTGTCCGGTCTGCATCTCTGAAGCTCCCGCCAGACGCCGACAACCCTGCAACCCAGGAGGTGGGTTTCCAGACTTCCCAGATGCTGATCCGAGTCTCCAGCAAAGCTGAGACCCGTAACCCTCGTGGGTACCGTGGAACCGGAACCCCTGGACACCGTGCACATTTGCAAGTGCATAAGCTTCTGGTCAATCCTAGAGACTGTGCTTTGGGTTACTTGTAGCCCCAACCCCGAGCAGTGAATCTACCGAAGATTGCTGGCCTGGTCACTCCCAGTGACCCCTGGGCCGCCATTTTGTGATTCCGCTTGAGGTCCCTTCGCGATCCCTTGTCCGTCGACTTGTGGGTCCCTCAGAAGGACAACTCTACTTTCAATAGGCCTCCCTGGTTGCTCCAGACCTGCCCTGACTCTCCCTCGCTTGGGGAGTCCCTCGGACCTCGCTGGTCCGCACCGAAGCCTTTGTTCTCTTTCTGCGTGGGTTGCTGTTGCCAAGGCTTGTTGGGTCCAATCCGGGCACCGACAGCGCAGCAAGCTACTACCTTTGTGGGACAGCTCGAATCCAGCTCCTGGTCATCGTCGACCCCTCCTGGTCCTCGTGGCTGCAGAGACAATCTTCACCTCTTCGAACTTGAAGCACTCAACATCGGTGGGCATTCGACTATCGTGCCCCTGGTCACTGGCTAGTGACCTAGACTCTGTCCCCTCTGCTTTCAGGTTCTTCTCCTCCTCGAGCCAGGCTTGGATCTCTTCGGACACTTCGCATCTTCCCGGCAGCAGCACCTTCCAGCCAGCAGCCATTGAAAACGACGGCGCGGCCCGACACCTATGCACCCGGCTTCCCTGGGTGAGGTAACACGAGTACTCCGGTGCTCCCGTGGGTGTTGGCCCTAGAACCCTCTAAGTCCAAAAGGGTTTGTTCCTAGTCCACTCCGAAGTGTCCCTAAACTTTAAAACTCTAACCGCGACTTTCCTCATAGACGCTTACGGAGCTCGCGGCTGTGTTCACGCACTGCACACGTCCCCCGTGGGTCCCCTGTGTCACTACCTTGGGTGGTTCCTTGGGGTGCCAGTGATTCTACAGGCTCTAGGCCTTGTGTCTAGTCAAGTCGTGGTTCTTATACCACTTTCTTAATATATGGTTTGGTACGCCCCTAGGGCTAATCGTATATTGTGCTAATTTACTTTGCTATTTGACTTGTAACTTGTGTACTTCGACCTCTAGCCTCATAAAGAGACTAGTGGGTAGTGTTTAGTAATATATACATTATATATATTTATATATATATATACATACATACACACACTTGGTGTGGTTCTCCTTTCATTTGGTCATTCATGAGATTATAAACTGGTAAAACAAACAGCTTTACACTCCTTCAAGACTTAGCCTGAAGGCTGCTCTCCATAGCTACCACTAGGATAGCTTTCCAATAAGGTTGTCTTAAACCTATCATCAATAAAGGTCGTTTGGACTGGTGCAAGGTGCACACTATAACTAGTGGACAGCATATACCAGGCCGACTTCTCACAGCACTGGCATGCTCGCGCCCCTGTATTGGGATAATCTATTCAAATATTCCAAATTGAGTGCAAAAAAAAGTTTGCATTTCAACATTCACACTAATACCATAAGCTGTGACCGTGTAAGAGGTTAACATGATGCATAAAAAGGTAAAACCACATGGACAGGTTATTACTGAAGAAAACCCTGAACCAGCTGCGGCTGGACCAATTCAGACCACATCCTCCTCTAGGGGAAGTGAGTTGAGCCAGGCGCAAGGGTCGAGACGGCCAACGGCGCAAGGGTCGAGACGGCCAACGGCGCAAGGGTCGAGACGGCCAACGGCGCAAGGGTCGAGACGGCCAACCGCGCTAGGGTCGAGACGGCCAACCGCGCTAGGGTCGAGAGCGGCCAACCGCGCTAGGGTCGAGACGGCCAACCGCGCTAGGGTCGAGACGGCCAACCGCGCTAGGGTCGAGAGCGACCAACCGCGCTAGGGTCGAGACGGCCAACCGCGCTAGGGTCGAGACGGCCAACCGCGCTAGGGTCGGGAGACGGCCAACCGCGCTAGGGTCGAGACGGCCAACCGCGCTAGGGTCGAGACGGCCAACCGCGCTAGGGTCGAGACGGCCAACCGCGCTAGGGTCGAGACGGCCAACCGCGCTAGGGTCGAGACGGCCAACCGCGCTAGGGTCGAGACGGCCAACCGCGCTAGGGTCGAGACGGCCAACCGCGCTAGGGTCGGGAGCGACCAACCGCGCTAGGGTCGAGACGGCCAACCGCGCTAGGGTCGAGAACGGCCAACCGCGCTAGGGTCGAGACGGCCAACCGCGCTAGGGTCGAGACGGCCAACCGCGCTAGAGTCGAGACGGCCAACCGCGCTAGGGTCGAGGACGGCCAACCGCGCTAGGGTCGGAGACGACCAACCGCGCTAGGGTCGAGAGCGGCCAACCGCGCTAGGGTCGAGACGGCCAACCGCGCTAGGGTCGGGACGGCCAACCGCGCTAGGGTCGAGACGGCCAACCGCGCTAGGGTCGAGACGGCCAACCGCGCAAGGCTCGAGACGGCCAACCGCGCAAGGCTCGAGACGGCCAACCGCGCAAGGCTCGAGACGGCCAACCGCGCAAGGGTCGAGACGGCCAACCGCGCAAGGGTCGAGACGGCCAACGGCGCTAGGGTCGAGACGGCCAACCGCGCTAGGGTCGAGACGGCCAACCGCGCTAGGGTCGAGACGGCCAACCGCGCTAGGGTCGAGACGGCCAACCGCGCTAGGGTCGAGAGCGGCCAACCGCGCTAGGGTCGAGACGGCCAACCGCGCTAGGGTCGAGACGGCCAACCGCGCTAGGGTCGAGACGGCCAACCGCGCTAGGGTCGAGACAGCCAACCGCGCAAGGCTCGAGACGGCCAACCGCGCAAGGCTCGAGACGGCCAACCGCGCAAGGCTCGAGACGGCCAACCGCGCAAGGCTCGAGACGGCCAACCGCGCAAGGGTCGAGACGGCCAACCGCGCAAGGGTCGAGACGGCCAACCGCGCAAGGGTCGAGACGGCCAACCGCGCAAGGGTCGAGACGGCCAACCGCGCAAGGGTCGAGACGGCCAACCGCGCAAGGGTCGAGACGGCCAACCGCGCAAGGGTCGAGACGGCCAACCGCGCAAGGGTCGAGAAGGCCAACCGCGCAAGGGTCGAGACGGCCAACCGCGCAAGGGTCGAGACGGCCAACCGCGCAAGGGTCGAGACGGCCAACCGCGCAAGGGTCGAGACGGCCAACCGCGCAAGGGTCGAGACGGCCAACCGCGCTAGGGTCGAGACGGCCAACCGCGCTAGGGTCGAGACGGCCAACCGCGCTAGGGTCGAGACGGCCAACCGCGCTAGGGTCGAGACGGCCAACCGCGCAAGGGTCGAGACGGCCAACCGCGCAAGGGTCGAGACGGCCAACTGGGCAATGCGGCCTTCACTAAAATCATCGTTCGCACTTGCGCTTGAGGGAGCAACACGAGGCGTAAAGTCAGATTACAAAACGGAGCATCTATTTACGAGGTGCACATGCTCATCTTTTGAGGACATGCAGTAACACCACCACATGATGCTGGTCCAAAGGATGCATTGAGAGGTCATTCTATGACACAAGGAGGACAGCATCCTGGTTGGCAATCATAATGATCCAGATGCAAGGCCCGGCTAACACGGGAGGACAAGCCCACCAACCATGCTTGAACGTGTATTGCTCCCAAGTGATAACCTGTCTGACCCAGTGGGGTGTGTAGGTTGTCCCTCACATCTTAGGGATGTAGCCTTTTTCGTGTCCTGCATAGACTAGTCGGCGCTGCTGGTCTGTGGCCTCAAGTCTTTGAGCAAGGGACATGCGCCTCGTTTTACAGGAGCTGAGGAGCGGGAGAGCACTATTCTAGCAAGGAGAGGATTGACTGAACATTCATAAACCTACACTTAGTTATGAAACATTAGGAACTTTGTAAACCTTCCACTGAAATACTTAATAATGATCTGTTTTACTTTCAAGGACAGTTTAGCGTTCCACTCGTGCTACCAGAACTTGTTGCAATGTATGGATAGGTTGACAACACCATCAGATTACCATCAAGAGGTCAGACAATAACTATTGTGAAAATTAAAGCAAATCAGCAGGCACCTGGATCTCCAACAGACATCACCAAAAGGTATTTTCTTGCCACCAACCTGATGAGTAACTAAGGGAGAACAGAAGGGAAGGTGAGCTTCAGGTATGTGGGAATGGGAGGACGGGACCATGGAAATCCAAGCGACGGAAGATCACTGGGTGTGAGACTGGATGAGAAGGGGGAGGGATGTACTCACCAGGAGAAGGGATGCAGCACAAAGGAGGAGGAGGAGGGCCACTTTACACATCTCCGACCGACATTATTAACAGCTTTGAAATTACAGCGGAAGTCACGTGTTACTGCTGTACTGTACTCTCCACGATGGGGTAAGGGGAAGCCCATTAGGAGTAGTGGTGGGTGGAACTCGCCGAGTTTCACTCCGCGGAGTAGCATGAAAACTGAGCGAGATTCCACAGAGTTCCATGAGCGAGTGGAGTCGGCACATCGTGCTGCTCGCTTGCACTGATTTTTAGTGCGTGGTGCTTGTTCTGCACTGCTAAATCAGCACAAACGACACCACACATCGAGCAAGAGGGCGCTGCTTTTTGCCGCTCAATTAGCAGCTGTCTCACTGCGAGCGGTCGCACCCACTCGCGCTGAGAAAATCTCGCCAGGGGATGTCAATTCTTGCTCATGCTCACGTGAGAAAAAACGCTGCCATGCGGAGGTTGGCCGAGTTTTGCCAGAACTCAGAGTTATGTGCGTAACATGGAGTGGGCAAAACTCTGCGAACTCCACCGGCGGGGCGGAATTCATCTCCCACCCCCAATTAGGAGGTGATAGAGATGTTCTTACGTGTAAACCATCAGTTGATCGCTCGTTTAGAAGCTTAGGTGATACGGAGTCATTCCCTTATTTGTTCAAGCTCCTGGATAAAGGTTGAGTATTGTTTCACAAATCCGAATAGGAATTGATACAAGTTGGAGAATTGCAGTTTTTCGAGGTATAGTTTTGGAAAATAATGGAAATGGTTTCTTTAATTTAAGAACGAAATACTCCATTAAGGAAGCATGGCATTAGAACCAGGGAGTATCATCAATAAACACCTTAGTTACTATAATCGTTGTAGCCAAGTATTTCGTACTGACTCAGAAAAGATCATTTTGAATGTGATGCCCTAAGGCTTTTTATGCAGAGCCCAAGATCTCTGAAAGGAAATCTGACATTGTCCTGCAACAGCAGAGTGCCAAATACGGAACTGCAAGAGTTTCTCCATTTAGTAAGACGAGAGGGTAAACTCACGTAGATTCTGGTGACCATGTTCATTTTTGGTATTAATCACGGAGTTTGGTGATGAGTGATATAAAAAGTTTTAAGTCCTATTTAAAAAGTTTACTCTTTTTTTTAGGAATGATTATTGTCTAACACTTGATGTGAAATGGTGTAGTATTTTTAGATATTGTTTTTATACTAATATTACCTATTTGATATTGAAGGAACTTGGATATTTATTGTATTGTGTATAATGTCTATTAAGCTCATATTCAAAGTGATGCTCTATCAAATGTTTCCTTGGAAATAAGTTATTATTCAACTAGTGACGACCTGCACTGAAAGGCGGTAGAAGAAAGGGGCAGAACCCTGTTCATTTTCTGCAGGAAGGTGGGAATCAGTCGAACTGCAGGAGATTGATGGATGTGCATCATGGACTTCCTCCTTGCAGGGTTTTGGTGGACACCTCATCCAACAATGAGCATTACTTACGATATATCACAAACACAGAGGTCCTGATGCTGAACATTAGAAGCCAAGCAATGTCCACATCTGCTGTCTAGCCATTCTAAGCCAGAGAGACCTCCTACTTGGCGGAAGGTGGTGTCAGTAGGCGACTAGCCTAGGTAAGCAGGATTTGCTCACTAGCCTGACTTGGAAGCCAACGTATGAATTATAATTCTGTAGCTTTTTCCTCGGGCTCGGTTCGAAAGCCAGCTGGATCAGAGCCAACACATTCCAAGAAAGGCCAAATATGAGAAATCTAGCAAACGTCCAAGCGTGTTGGCACTTGCGAATAATGTTGACTCCGGATTAAACATCTGCCAAATAAATGCGCGTTAGGACGCTGAATCACTGGATTTAGAATGATCGGCTACGACAAGCCAAGAGATTCCTTCTCCAAAAGTGCAAGTAGAACAGAACAAAAGAAGCCAAGGTCTCACGTTCCGCCTTCTTAACCGTCAAACTTCAATTGCAAGAGCGCTGATCTCTGTACTCGTCTTTCTGCGGGGGGGGGGTGGTGGGGGTGGAGCAAAAGTCTGACGGCCAGCACTAGCCCCTGATCAAGCCTATTAAATCTAACCTGCAAAGATCATTACCAGCTGCGTCAGCCTAAGGCGGTTTAAATGACAATGCAATTGTCGCTTTAAGATAAAAGGATGTCTCAAACCAATCCAAATTGAATTCAGCCATGGGTCAGATAAGCAGCAACGAGTATGAATCCACATGCACCCTCGCCTAACAGCGTCAGCGTGTTCCCAAAACTAAAACACTCCCCTAGAGTGAGCGGAGGAAGCCATGAGCGGCATGCAGAAACTTGGCAGTAAGTGGTATTATTCCTCAGGGGTGTAAGGAGTTCTCAAGCATCTTACCCTACATTCTCCTACCCGCTCACACTCCCTGATTGCGAGTAAGATCTGTTCTTTTATCACATGAGTAGAACCAGAGATTCAAGGTGTGTAGCAACTCACCAAGAGCCTAGATAAAACATTTCTAAAAGAGTCACAGTTCACAAGTTTTATTTTTTTACTTCGAACTTAATGGACCAATAACACCGTGAAAGCCAAGCGCATATTTAATCAGTACATTCCTAAACAGAGGGCCCTAGGAATACTTGAGGAATATTTTCTGCAGGGAAAGTTCCAGCTTGTATTCAGTAGGCAAGACCAGGCGGCTGCAGCAAGTGTGGGTGGCTAGCATGCCAATCTGTGTCTAGGTCAGGTGGAAGGATGTGTGGAGGTCTGCCCTGCGAGCGCAGAGTAGGTCAGTCGAGTAAAGGGGTGGCAGACAAGGGGATGAAGGTGGAGTCATTCATTCAGAGGTCAAAATTAACCTGAAGGGCACTGCCATGGGGCAATGTAGGACAGGCACAGAGGAAGTAGAGAAAGGAAAGATGGTTCTGGGTGCCAGGGAAAGAGAATGGTGTGTGATCCAACAGCGTAGGGCATCGATGCAGAGTGTTAGTCTGTGGAGAGGATAGGACATTGCTGGGAAAGGAATACATTGACAAGTCCATTGACAAGTTCAACCATAAGATTCTGTTTTTGGAAAGACCAGGTAGTGCAGGATACAAGCAGGCAAGAAGAAGAGCCAGAGGTGTACCAAGGGCTTCAGGAGCACCAGGGCGCAGCAGGGCCACACGTGGAGGACAGACGGGTGCTCAATGCCACTGATGTGATCTCAGAATGAGGAGTGCGTTGTGATCACCTGCTTTACAGATGGCAAAAAGTGCAGAAGGACCAGGAAGGAGGAGAAATTGTTATAGTGGCTTTAAGTTCTAAAGTCACAGATGTGCAAGAGAAATGCCTCACTGGAAGCTTTCCGGAAACGGCCAGACAGAGGGGTTATTGGTGGTGGCGTAGAGAATGAGGCACATCAAGGCCAGATGTTAAAGGCTCTCAAAGATGGGAGGCGAGTCCTGGAGTAAAATAATCACCATTAAAGCTGGTAGGGTGAACACCAGACGACTGATAGGTGAGATGAGGGTCAGCAGAGTGGAGCTTTTATCGACTTCCCAGGACAAACACTGGGTTAGATAAGGCAATACAGTATTCCTGCACCAGTGGACATCAGCATTACTGGCCACAGTTCACTGGGGAGCTACTATCACATACCCAGGTGCTGCTCAATGTACCGGGTGCACTAGCCCCGACGTCGGGTGCTGCCCTCTGTTCTAACTCAGAACTCAAACACGTTTGTGCTGAAAGGGAGAAGACTGCGGTTGCCTCGCAAGGCGAGGAATGGTCATAGATGCTGCAGCGAGTAATCATCACAGAGTCCTACTGTGGAAAGCACAAAGACTTACTCCTAACCCAGCACTCCCGTACTACTCCCACCCTCTTTCGTCTTGTTAGAATGGAGTTATGTCAACATAAGACCATGGACTCTGCAGCAGGCTACTTAATGTGTTCACTGGAACCCTTCACCACCCAGCGAGACGATGTTTCCTATTTTGGCACCTGAAAAGTACATTTTCAGAACTGCTGTGTACATTTAAAAAATAGGCACCAAGCTTGCAGTTTAAATATTAATGAAGCACACTTACCCTGTTCCCCAGAAGCTTCATATAAGAGCTATAAATGTGTTCTACCTTCCTCTGGGAGCCCCTCTCCTGTAAACGGGGCTTAGAAGCATCACACACGGCAGGCGTGGCTGTCCACAGCTTAGATGACCACCATCTGATCAGACTTTGGATGAGGCTATGATTCTCCAACCTTGTCAAATTAGGATGCTCTACTTCGAGCAGAGCCAGTGGCTACTAACATGGCGTGGTGGCACTTGGATGCGAGGCTTTGCATTCCTTCACTTCAACCAGTCTAGCACAGATCCACACTACCCCTCCCTAAAAGTGAGTGTGTGTGTGGGGGTATGCGCACAAGTTTCTCTCTTCTCTAGTAACAAAGCAGCCTGGCAAGCTTGATGCTGCCACAAACGGGTAGCCAGGTGGTGCCAATATATGAATGAAGGCAGGAGAGCAGCGGTGAGGGGATCTAAGGATCTGTGACTCCCACAGTCAAAAAACTGCATGAAGAATCATTGTGACACCTAAGGAGGTGCATGGGGACTCAGAAGTGCTCTGAGGAGACCGGGCTCTCGTGGTCAGAAACGGTTGTCCAATGGCGCTCAGTGGACTCAGCGCATATCCATATCGGAGCTTTTTTCTGGACCCATTGCTCCTCTTGATGTCCCTGGCTGTGTCCTCTTATGATGGTGAATCTGACTGGCGAACAGGATATAGTCACCATACTCTTGTGTACCTTTGTACCTTAGAATGGACATTGACCCTCGTGGGCCCAATGTCTTCTGGGTCAGAGTCTGCTCGGGGTGTTAGATGGCAGACAGGCAAAGGGTTCTGGGATGTGGACCGCGCCTGAGGAATCGGTGACCAGGATACAAGCTCTGGCGTACTGTGGGAGCAAAGTTAAGAACGTGATGCAGGAGATGTCTGGATTTAAAAACAGTGCGACCGAGTCTACTATGTGGCTGGACTGAAAGGAGCAAGGCAATCCTCAAGGTGGGACCCGGCTTTGGTTGTTGGGTGTCCCTCCTGCAATCCCCGAGGAGACAACTGCAGAAAAGATGACTAACATGCTTTGGGAGATGTTGGTTAGGCAGGTTAGAGATAACCACAGCTGGAGAGGAATGTGTTCAGAACGCCTACAACTGCTACCCAGAGTGCTCTCAACAAGGGTAGAAAGGAGAGGACCGTGCCATAGTGCACCAAGTGTTGATGAGGAGCTGCAGACGCCACCGTTCGCTCAAGGAAGGGAGAGCAGAAACAGGCACGTTAGGGGCCATAAGGGGAGGGGGCTCTGTAGCCCTGTGTCAGATTGTCCTCAATTGAAGTGGTGACAAAGGAGGTGTGGCACGAAGCCCACAAAGTGGAGTGTGTGAGCAAAGCGCTGACCAATGGTTGGTGGCCATGCAGGTCAAATGGAATGGTGGTCCAAACTGTATTAAAGACCACATAAGAGGGGTGGTTGCACAGAAATTCCAAAAAAGAGCCCAATCGACCTCATCTGATCATAGCTGTAGGCTGTGCCTAAAAAGGGCCCGGGCCAGTGCAGATTAATCCACCATTTGTCATTTCCAGAGGGCGAATCAGTAAATGATAGATTGATCCTGAGAAGTGCTCAGTGGGTTTTGCATCCATTAATGCCGCCACTGACTTGGAGAGAGTAATGCCAAAAGGGTCATTGGCCACCAAAGGAGACACCGCATCAGTCTGTCGTCTGCTCCCAGCACACCAACAGTTTTCACCTCTTAGGTTACCACTTTGAGAGGCAAATCGTCTTTGATAAAAGCATGCCAATGGATTGAGGTGCATGCATCAACAGCCGCACTGCCAGGTGTCTGCTTGTGCTATATGGTTAGGCTACAGTTAGAGCAGAATTTAGAGATTAAGGTGAGGCACGTGCCAGGAATTAACACCAAACAAGCCGATGCGCTCGCGTTTCCAGATGGAGAGATTCAGGAGCCTAGCTCCAAAGGCAGACAAATGAAGGACCTCTTTCCTGGAAGATCTGTGGCTCCTGGCCGAGCAGACTTGCGCTTAATCAAACACGAATGGACACTGGGCCCGGCTGAAAGATACTGCAAACATGCAGACCATGCAAGGCAGGTGACAGGGCTGTGTGATTTTAGCAGGCTGACAGCCACAGTCAGTGCAGTAAAATGATTTATCGAATTCGCCATTAAAGAAAAACAAATCATGGGCACATGTGCATTTATTGACAATGGCTCACTTTGCAAAGTTAAAACCAAGCATCAACCCTATAAGCTTGCAGTACGTGAGCTCGACCATGATTGGCTGGAAGCGCCTAAAAGACCCAAGAAATGATGAAAGGCTCTCAATAGATTCCAATAGATTCATGTTAAAGGCAGCTGATGAGATCAGGTTGTGAAGCAATGTTCTTAAAAGCAGCATTCATGCTGGCATTCTTTGGGGCATTTAGGGTAGGTGAGTCGATAGCTACAGAGAAGGGAGTGGCGAGAGGCACACACCTACAAGTGCACGATATACAACAGGGGGGAACATCCATGGCAATCAAGTTGAGAAGGTCCACGACAGACCAGGTGCGGAAAAGGGCTGAGATGAGGTTGACTTGTTTGGTTGACCGAAGGTGCTGCCCAGTTAGTTTGGTTTTTTTTAAATTTATTTATTGAACATTTTTAAAGAACATAAGTCCACATTCCATACAAGTTCAAATTATATAGCCAGCCGATGTGCTTCATTTACAATTTGTGGAATCGAACCAGGGAAAAAAAAAGGGGGGGGGGGAGAATAATAAGGGAGAGGATGAGACATAAGGGTGGTAAGAAGTGAGATAGGGAAAGAAAAAGAGGGGAAGAGAAGGAAAGACAAAAATAGGAAGTAACAACCCCAACTTGGGGAACAACTCAGTACAGCAGTCAGAATAAATACTTTGGATAATTAGGTAGCCCATCAGTTACAACAGTTGGCAGCAAGAGTCGGCATAATGTGTAACAACAAATACACGAAGCATAAGGGTTATTTCAGCAGAATAAGCATAGTAATATCTGTTTGTTATAGCATGATATTATGGACCAGAGGTTCAGCAAAGGCCAGTTTCAAGTGGAGACCTAAGAGTCGGTCGTATGAACATCAATTGTGCTTTGGGATCTAATCCAGTCCTGAAAGGGACCCCAAATATCCCAGGGTCTAGAGGCAGCCGGCATCAGTTCCCAGAATGTATTAAGTTGTTCTTGGCAGTAGACAGCATCCTGTACCCAAGATTTAGACTTTGGGCCCCTGGCCTGCCCAAACTCATAGCGACCCGTCTCTTTGCCAACAGCAACAACATCGCTAGGAGGAGTCTGACTTCATCAGTGGTGTCTTTCATGTACCCTAATATACCAAGGAGTGGTGTTGGTTCTAGCCTCAGCTCTAACATCTCATTGATGGAAGTGAATATATCCATCCAGTATTTTGCTATCCTGGAACAGTGCCATGCCATATGCAGAAAGGAGGCCTGTAGAGAGCCACACCTCCAGCACTTGTCATCTTCCCGTAGCCCCATCCTGAAAAGCTGAGTTGGCGTTCTGTAGTATCTATGTAAGAATTTAAAATGAATCAGACAGTTTTTGTAATTCGGGGATAGCATCTCTAACTGACCACATCAGAACTTCCACTGTTCCTCGGTGAGGGGCGTGGATAACTCTGCATTCCAGCCCTCAAGAGCCTTGGGGTAAGTAATCGGATAGTTAAGTTGCATGGAGTTATAAAGTCTAGTGATCAGCTTATGCTGGGAAGTGTTAGTGCACATTTTTTCTAGGGCTGCTAGGGCGGGTGGGGGTGCGGGGAAGGGGCTATGTAGATTACGACAGTTGGCCCTGACACGGTAGTATAGGAATAAATCAGAAGTGTGTCGCGTTGTCCTCTGTAGCTACTGGAGGTGAAATGAATGTATCTCCCGGGTAGAGATCACCAAAAGTCTTCCAGCCTAACCTACTAGTGCGTGCAATGTCACCACAGTCAGCCATCGCTGGTATCTGGGGGTTGTTTGCGAGTGGGGCGGATGGAGCATATAGCAGCTCCTGCTTTGCTCTCAATCGCAGATTACTCCAAGATATCTCAGTGTCTCCGTGGTATCAATTTCGTGTCTGGGTCTTTTAAATTTGGAAAAAACAGACATTTAATGGAATAGACGCTGCTCTGTCCAGTTCGAGGGCTATATGTGGTTGAAATGGGGTGGGGTATAGCCAATGATTTAGGAACTAAGCTTGTGCGCAGTAAGCGTATAAGGGGATGTCCGGTGCACCCAGCCCCCCTTGACTCAGAGGTAGGGTGAGAAGTTCCCATGATGTACGCGCCTGTTTCCCGGCCCACACCAATTGTACCATTAGGGCTCTCATGGTCTTAAAAAAGGCTAGCGTCAGGGGGATTGGTAAATTGATAAAGATGTACAAACATTTTGGTAGCACAATCATCTTTGCTATAGCTATACGTCCCGCCAAGGACAAGGGTAGACGTGACCAGGTTTTAATTTTCCCTTCGAACCAGCTGACCGCACGCCCAAGATTCATCTCCCACAGTACCTGCATGTCGCAGCAAAGCCAAATCCCCAAATATTTAACTGGACCATCAGCCCAGGTTAGTGGATAGTCCAGAGTGAATGGGGTAGTACAATCTGTCAGGAGGAACATCGTGGATTTGGACCAATTAATCTGGATCCCAGATAACCCGCCAAATTTGGTTATTTCGCGTAGTATGGGGCCCAGTTAGTTTGTTAAGTGTACCTGAATGAGCTGACATCGAGAGCTGGACCATTGTTCAAACCTGCTCGATGGTACGTAGGGGCTTTGCCCCTCCGTCAAGGGTCCGAAGGAAAGTGAGCAGTACCTGGAGATTTTCATTGGCTAGCAGCAGGACTTGGAGCTTTTCATTGGCCAGCAGCAGGACTTGGAGCTTTTCATTGGCCAGCAGCAGGACCTGGAGCTTTTCATTGGCCAGCAGCAGGACCTGGAGCTTTTCATTGGCCAGCAGCAGGACCTGGAGCTTTTCATTGGCCAGCAGCAGGACCTGGAGCTTTTCACTGGCTAGAATCAGTACCTGGAGCTTTTCATTGGCTAGAAGCAGTACCTGGAGCGTTTCATTGGCTAGAATCAGTACCTAGAGCTTTTCATTGGCTAGAAGCAGTACTTGGAGCTTTTCATTGGGCAGCAGAGAGCCTCTGAAACTGAAGTAAATGACTGTGTGGTGAACTGCAGTCCTAAGAGGATAATCTGGGAAAGAGGAGCAGTTAAAGCAACAGGACAGATGATGTGGGAGAAAGACGGAGAGTGCGGGGCAGAAATGTGAAGGGGGAACCGTACATGGGGGAAGACTGGAAGAGCAGGAAAACCATCAAAGATGAGGAAGGAAAACAATCAAATAAGCAGCAAGCAAATGAGTGACAAGAAAGCCAACCAATGGTAGATAAGCAATGGTGAGCTCTAAGCACAATACGTTTTTGGCATGATCCACAATAGGCTGTCACCAGGAGACGGCTAAAAGCGGTCTGGGAGGGGAGATCTAAGACGTGGTGTTGGAGGGAACGCGCATTCTCTGGTTTCCTGGTCTGTATCTTGAAACTCCCGCAAGGAAGAGGGTGCTGCAGGACAGGAGACAAACTACATCCAAGGACTTGATTGCTTCTGTGGGCCTCCCACCGAGACTGAAGGGGACACCTAAGGGGAAGAAATGTCCTGTAGAAACTGCCACGGTGTTACTGAAGGGCTCGAGACACTGGTCATGCTCTTTTAATAGGAGGTCTGGCACATGAAGTACTTGTTTACTACAAGGCCATCTACATTTCTACTGCTGCCACTCTCCTACTGCCTTAGGAGCAGACCGGAGTGTCATCTGGTAGTGTTTGGTCTGCAGTGAACCTTCAATGAACGTAAAGCATGTGCTCGCTGATTAATGTGCAGAATGGCGCCAAGTCTTGTTTTCAACTGTGAGGCCTTTCAACTACATGGGGATCGCACTGTATTGTTGTGGTTCATGAACAGAAGTTTAAAACGAAAGCCTGCACCTCTACCTTTTTCTGGCAGAATGTATTCATGTTCAAACAAGCATTGGCAAAGCCAGGTGTCTGGCATTGTCTTTATAATGCAAGTGCCGAGCTGTCAGCTTTGCCAACGTTTGTCTTCCACATATTGTTTTAACAAAAAAAGTACGAAAAAACCCAAATACTAGAGAAAAGCAAAATATTATGGTATCTGAAAATTGCACACTGAATTTATTGTTTTCAAGCTTTATAAATGGCATGGTTTATTTTTCAAGTATGTCTTACTCAGAAAACTTTAAATTTAAAAAGACTAAGAATGTCAGAATGTGAAGGAAAATGCTTGCTAAGGTCTAATATACTTTCCACAGAGCTCAGTTAATTTATTCTTTACAGTAGCCCAAGGGCAGAGTTATGGACCTCTAGGAGAAGTGTTATGCTAACTACACCCTCTTCCACAGATACCAGCTGCATAAGTGCAACAGATAGTCTTTACCCCAGCGCCATAAGATCTTGTGTGTGAAAGCTTGTGGTTTCATGCAATATGCAGAAGACAAAATAAAACAACCTTTAAAGGCTGCTCTTCAGACATTCCACAGCTATACTTTTACAGACCAGCTGGGAGGGGTGGAGAGCAACACAGTGCGGGTGGGGTCATTTGAGAGGTGGAGGGGCCAGAACATAGGGAGAGAGCTAGAAAACACATGCACTCATGGCGTGCTGAATGGAAATGTAAAAAGTAGTTCCCTCAATGTGACAAGTGGAAGGATGTAAGTCAGCCAATCAAAAGAATCCTTATGAGGCTATGCTCCAGAGGAGGGGCAAACACAAGAGTAAGGCAAGCCATCAAATAAGACACAAGCTAATAAGAATGACAAAGTGAACAAATAGTAAGCAAATGGTAGGCTATAAGCCCCCTCTAAGTTCACAATAGGTCCTTTTTGTATCAGACAGCTTGTGATGTCCAGTAGACAAGACCTAAAAGGTCTGTAACGTGTTTATCCAGACTGCGCAAGAGAATGACTGGTCATCAATTTCTCATAAGTTCTTGCAGGGTTTGATTTGTGCACAAAGGTGTACGCGTTTCTGTGCTACAGACCCAGGTGAATTGAGATTTGAAAGTCCGCAGCAATATAAGGCAGGCATACGTTGCTAGAGAAACCAAAGGGCTTGCACGCGAGACCCCCATTGAACCCTAAATGGAGCATTTAACTGTAGACAAAGATGGCAAACAGTGGACTAGGGTTTAGATCATCAGATTCAGAGCATCTGCACCTTCAACTCATGGGCTCACAAGAATGATCTTTAACTAAGAGTAAAGCTAAAGTGAACGGCTTGGTTTGAACATATCCACCATAAACACATCTACCACTTATTAGGATATTTGAGATTTGGATAAATCAACAACTAAATTGCATACTGTTGGGCACCAGGCCTGAGAAGTGCTCCAATAAAAACAAGCATTGGCAGAGCCAATAGGTCTCGCTTTTGGGACCTTATAAGTATTTAGTTATGCAGCACAATATCCTTGGTGCAACAACATTAACTGTTGCATGGCTAAACACTTATAAGGTCCCAAAGGCGAAGTCAAGTAACAAGTGTGTTTCTGAAGTTAAAAAAACGTGTGGTTGAAAACATTAGCTGCACGCGTTTGCCTCCGAAAGCAAACAAACAACTTTCCAAACACACAAGCCCAGGCAATCGGAAAAAATTGTTGGCCAGTTATCCTAAAAGGCGAGAAGCAAAAAAAAACCTGTGACATGGTCAGTCGCCATGGGATGGAACACACACCAAAAGGGAGGGACAAATGGCCATGATTTACCAATGAAAAGTAAGGAATTTACTGAGGCACACAAACCAAACAATTAATTTGCAATGCAACAGGTCTCGCATTTACATTAGTTTGAGCTATTGTAAATGACAATGCCTTTTATTTATGTTTTGGTTTTTGAAGCATAAATAAAATGCGTTGTCATTTACAATGCCAATAGCTTAAACTTGCGTAAATGCGAGACCTATTGCATTGCAAATGCTTGTTTTTATTGCAGTGCAGTAATGTAACAGGTAAAGCAGCTGACTTTGGAACTGAATTGAAAGCCTCATTGAGAGCATGCCTCGGTCCTGCAGTTCAGATCTTTTTAACACAGTGTTTTTGAGTTTGTAATGTGTCTCCCTCAGGCAAAGCTTAAGTATTTGCATGGCAGTGAGATAAGCATCCTTCGGGGGATTAAAAGCGGTTTAAAAGGAGACCGGTGTGATAATGACTGAGCCCGGGGACGAAAGCTATGGCGTAGACACACAAAATTATATTAGTTTGAAAATTTAACGAAAACAGAGGAAACGGCTTAAAATCAGGAAACCGGAATGCATAGACAGATTGCCGCTGTGTTTGTATGTTTTCTACGAAAGCATCATGGATAGGGTCTAGTTGAATAACAATGAGATTTAGAGCTATTGACGCCACCCTGAATGGCAATATTTTATAGTGTTGGATGTGCGAGGATGCCTGTGTTAATACTGAGGGCACCACACAGGGGCTGACGGGGTGAGCAGTCTGAGACAGCACTGTCGGGATGCACACTTTATGCACACAGAGGTGGGGTGGTAGACTGGGGCTACGGAGTACGTGGAAGTTAGGATGTCCTGCACTTACTGATAGCTGTGGAATGCAGCAGCAGCCCTGCTCCAGTCCCTATGTGCTGTGCGCAGAGCAGCAGTAGGCAGAGCCCCAGGCTGCAGCTTGTTTGCACGGGATGCTGGCGGGGGACGCCACACCACCCATTGAATCTTAAGAATGTATCAACAAGAACAATTAAGGAGCGGATGGAACTCAGCAGCCACTGCCCCTCTGTAGTGAGAGCTACAGGGGAAGCAACCAAGGGAGGAGTTGCATGTCGCTGTGGAGAAATAAAGCTGTGTTTTGAAGCGCAGCTCTCAGCTCTATCCCTTAAATGTAAAGTAAAAGTGGGGCTGTTGATAAATAAAGGCGCGTACTGCATTGGGAGGTGGGAGGGGCGTGCTTTTGAGGCAATCCAATAAACAGCATTCCAAGCAGATGACCCCAAAGTGAAAGCGGCACTGTTATTAAATAAATAAAGGCTCGACGATTCGGTTTTTGAGGTGGGAGGGGTCTGCTTTGAAGGAAAGGCAAGAAATAATTTCGAAGTACATGGATGCCGTTAATACATAAATAAAGGCTCACTGCCATGCTGTGTCGGGAGGTGGGAGGAGTCTGCAAGCGGCGCTGTTATTAAATAAATGAAGGCGCTCAACCATGCTGTGTCGGAGGTGGGAGGGGACTGCCTTGGACGAAAGGCAAGAAACAATTTTGAAGCACACGAGCGCCTATGTGGGGATGTTGATAAATAAATAAAGGCGCGTGCTGCATTGGGAGGTGGGAGGGGCGTGCTTTTGAGGCAATCCAATAAACAGCACTCCAAGCAGACGACCCCAAAGTGAAAGCGGCACTGTTATTAAATAAAGGCTCGGCGATTCTGTTTTTGAGGTGGGAGGGGTCTGCTTCGAAGGAAAGGCAAGAAATAATTTCGAAGTACATGGGCGCCGATAATACATAAATAAAGGCTCACTGACATGCTGTGTCGGGAGGTGGGAGGGGTCTGCAAGCGGCGCTGTTATTAAATAAATGAAGGCGCTCAACCATGCTGTGTCGGAGGTGGGAGGGGACTGCCTTGGACAAAAGGCAAGAAAATTTTGAAGCACACTAGCGCCATTAATAAATAACAAGCGCTAAAACACAAGCGCGGCCCAGCGGCCACAAAAGTTAACTATTAACTGAGAGGGGGAGCAGGAGGTGAGCCTGCGAGTGGTGCGCGCGCCTGGAAGAGCGACGGGTAAAGGAGGGGGAGCAGGAGGTGAGCCTGCGAGTGGTGCGCGCGCCTGGAAGAGCGACGGCTAAAGGCCCTGAGAGGAAAGCCAGATGGCGCCTGTGCACGTTACTGTGCGCGTAACCGCACGCTCTAGGCCACACAAAAAGCTGTGGTCGGCTTTTTGAAGCCCACTTACTAAAAGTCTCGCCAGAGCAGCGCATGCGCTGGCTCAGGCGAGACCTAAAAAACTACCTAGTTTACAACCCATGTATAAATTATATTGGAAACAAATACTGTATATTTAGTTTTGTCAAGCAAGACCTTAGCTTCCCAAAATAGATCTGTAAAGAACACCCTGCTTATTATTACAACAATATTGGTTATGAAGGAACTGTGACCTACAGCCGTATTTTGAATGCGATTTACGTGCTAGTTAAATGTAGTTTTTAGAGGGCGAGGACAGCCGATGATGAAGCATGACACTGGGCGGTGTGTGAGGCCAGTCTGTAACTTTTTATGAGATGCCCCCATTGGTAGTGCATCTCTATAGAACTCTGTAGATAAACATAGGAATTGATTCAAGGGGCAGCCCACTTTTGTGTATTCAGTTAAATGTACCCGCCATCTTAATTTAACATCGCGTACATGGAGTGAGTGAGAGAGTGAGTGAGTGAGTGAGTGAGTGAGTGAGTGTGAGTGAGTGAGTGTGTGTGTGTTGTTTTTTTTCACGGCTCCATAAACTTGGCCTGCTACAATCTTCCCTTTTGTATCAACTGGGGTTAAGTTTCCCTAGTGCAAATCTACCCTAGGGATGAGATGCTTTGAATGGGCAGCGAGTCCCACTGAAAGAACAAATGGGCCTTGGGGGGGGGGGGGGGGGTGACAGCTGGTGTGTTGGAGGATCCATGACAGGAAACACGAGGAGAAGAATGATGGAACATCTCCTACACTTAAGTAATACAAGAGAATAGAAAGCAGTAGATTTCACAAGGCCACTCCAAGCAAAGGCGGGAAATCCACAGCGTTCTCTGTTTATACTCCAACGGAGTCATACTGTATGGACCTGGCCTCAGCCAAGATGGCCCCTCTCGCTCGCAGGGTCAGAGGGGCTTCACGCCAGGTGGGGTAGGTTTCCATCTGGGATGTGGAAGGAGACCCCTCATTTTAACAGACCAACAATGGGCGGAATATGGGACCTACAATAGCTATGACAACTTCTGCATAGACTGAACACTTAGCCTGGGCTTTCTAGGATTACATGCACCATAAGATAGAAAAATCCTGAAAAGATGGGAGGGAAGCATCAAAACTCCTTAGGGATAGGTACAGGGCCCTCCAACCACAACTGGTAGAATAATAGTATTTCTTAGGGTTTCCACCGCAAGAAACAAGAGTACTACTGGGCTGGGGAAAGACACTAGAAGGAGAAAGTTAGCCTGCAGCCAGCCCTCGTTCATACCAAACACCCTGAAAGCCCAGTGACACTGGGATTTAACCGGATAATCTAAAAAACAACAGTGGTAGAAAAGTATATCTCCCCCTTTGGATTTGTGTGTTGAAGCCTCCAGACAAACTCCTGCAGGTTGGGAAAAATTAAGCTTACAAAGACGACATGCAAATTCTGACAAATTTGGAGCTGGACTTTTGAAGTTGTTCCTGCAAAAGAGGGGTCAAGAAGTTCTTCTCCGCATAAATATCCATGGCCAGGGTTTCTGCTGCCCCCAGAAGAGTTCCAACTGCTTTGAGAGCATTTGAATGTTCCAGCCTGCAGGGTAAATGATTGTGGCACTGCCACGACAGCCGTGTTGAAGATCAGAGGACACTTCATTATCCCCCCAGCCAGTGCTACTTTTAATGTTGAAGAGTAGTGGACAGTTCTTTGTTTTTGGTGCAAGAGCGCCTCCTGTGAATTCTACTAATAATGTACATGCATTAACACAGACTTTGGTTTTCCCGTAGTTTTCCATGGATTCTTTTTGCAGTTTCTTTAAAAATGCAGAACTCCTCATGCCTTTTATCAAAGGTTGTTGCTTTTGTGCCATTGTAATCCAGACATGCATCATCTTTCTTACTAAGATGGTTTGGGAATTTTACTGTTTGACATTTTCATCTTAATGTTGTTTGGATGCTGCCAAGTCTTTACATATCATTTTTCAAGTAGATATGTCTATTGCTTTGAGCTACAGCAGACTGGGGTAACTTGGGGGTCCTCAGTGAAACCTCCTATTCACTTCTGAGGACCAGGGTTACTTAACTTTGTAGGGGCTCAGTCCAGGCTCCCATCCCTGGTTAATAATAAAGATTATTTCAAAGCCCTTTGGCACAAGTCTTCACTGAGGTGAGGTCTAAAAGTGGACTGGCTGCTAATCCCAAGCCTTGCTGTCCTAATGTGAAATGAAGGTTTGGTGGGATGCAAGGTACGGTCACAGGGGGCGTCTATGGTCACAGATCCCACCACAGCCGCTTAATGGCCAACACCAACTTTCTGTAGACAGTCCCACAAGCCCAGCAGTGTTCAGTGATGGCATAAGTGCTTTGCTTCTTATCTAAACATGTTGCCATTTTTTAATTCATCGAGTCACAGAAACATCCACAAATTTCAAAATTTCAATTCAAATGACTATATAAATGGAAAGCCTGAGTTATGAGGTTTATCATTGCTAGTGTCAGAAGATCAAACTCTGAAGGCCAGGAAGAGGCTGCTTGTTCAACTTTTGTTAGAGTCTGAGTGATGTGTTGGTAATGCAGACTTCACACTAGTACATTTCATTTGTTTCTATAAATTGGGGACATTTCTGAAAAATGTGGAATGCCCTTTGGGGTAGAAGTGATTCAGCTTCATGTCAAGTGTTGTAAGCACGGTCAGTGCTGCTTCGAGAAGTACATCCTCTTCGAAGAAGACAGGACTAGATCCAGTGCCAGTCACAGGGTGCACTGCCAAAGGAGAAAGGAAGTCATGGTGGAGGAGAAAACTTCGACAAAGACAATCCTGAGAACAGAACTAACTCATTTGGAAAACTACCCGGTTGAGGTCATGTAGTGCTGGTGACAAATTCAGTTCTAAGCTCAGAGATAACACATTATCCAGCTCAGTGGTGCACACTACCTCAAACTAAAACCAACCAGTCGTAATGGGACTTTATCCCGAAGCATCACGTGCATTAACGCACTGAACATTACAAGACAGTTGCAAAGACCCATCTGTGTCATCCCCCGATGACACAACACAAACAGTAGACACAAAAAAGAAAATCAGACACCATGGAGACTATGTTGTCTCTCAGACACTGGGGGGGTCTCAGGATATTTCGCACGTGGATGTACGGATACCCCATTGCCCCATTAGTCCAGGGAAGCTGGGGGGGTGAGGCATAGCTACTACTAGTGCACAACATAGGTCCTGTCCTTGCATGTGTATACACAGTGCATGGGGTTGCACGGGGCAGTAGAACCCAGCTTTGAAAAACTTTGTACCTTTGCCTCGGACCTGAGACAAGGAAATCTCATTTGTGAAGACATGCTCATGCTGGAAGAGTCTTTAAACTACATGCTCTGAGTTTGCTGCTGTGGCTCGAGGTTGGTTCTCTAGTCCAACATCTCGCTGCTCTCGCAGTCCACTCTTCACACATCAGCCTACACTCTCATGGCCAACATGACGTACACCAGCAGTTGTATCTGCAGAAGCATCGCTGTAAAGACTTGCACTGATCTCCATCTCAAGGACTGAGGCAGGGCGTCCAAAATCCGAGCCAAAACAAACAGGAACGCAACTGTTAGGTGAAGATTGCATCCTAATGCCTTGTTTTTTCAAGAACAGCTGGTTCTCGGCTTCTCGCCCCCTCCCATCAGCCGCACATCAAGGGATGGATTTCAGTCTGGCTCACAGATGTGAAATGTTTGCAGATGGAGTTATCATGAACCAGCACCCCTTGTTTGTATCCTTTAAGAATCCTTTCATCTGACCCTTTCTGCTTCCAGAGCTGCTTCATCTAGGAGCAGGGCAGATCTGCCGGTTAAAGGGGCTGATTTTCAGTCTCTGCTTGAGGCCAAGTTCAACAAAGCCGGTGGGCATGACTCGACGTCCTCCCGTCATACCTCCACCATAAGACTGACTTCTGAAGCTGGCTCTGCAACCATCAAGCACGGTGCACAACAGGAGAAGATGTTGGTGGTCCTCAACCAATACCTGGACTCTATCAGTAGACCGGGTGCTGGAGCAGCTAAAATAAAATGGCGCAACACAACAAAGGGGTGCTCTATGTAGATTACATGTTGCGTGGCAGCAAGGGCTCCATAACACAAAGGGGTGCTCCGTGTAGATTACATGGCAGCAAGGGCTCCATAACAGAAGGGGATGCTCCGTGTACATAACATGTTGCGTGGCAGCTAGAGTTCCGTAACACAACAAGGGGATGCTCTGTGTACATCACATGACACATGGGAGCAAGGATGCACAGCATCCAAATAAAGAAACATGTATGTGGAAATGGTAATAAGACTGCCAAGTAGTAACGAGAGCGGGGCCAAAGGTTTGCAGTAGAAGTGTTGAACATGGTCACGTAACAGAAGGTGCTCCATCTTGGATCACCGCTCCAGAGCTCGAGCAGGTCATGATGCTTCCATGAAAGTTCACTCTTGATCCTCTCTCTTCCTGAACCAGAAGCATCGCCCTTACTATTACAGGTGGCAACAGGAAGCTTCATGGAACCAAGATGATCCCAGCCCCAACTGCCCTTAATTCTCCATGTTGATGCACAACAGGTAACCCGAAGCTGCAGGCATGAGCATGATAAACTTCTAGTGCCTGTCTATGAATAAGCGGGCACCAGTATCCCTCTCATGCTTCACCCCTTTCCTGTGCTTGTCTGTGAGAAGCGGTCACCAGTCTCTCTCAAGCTCCGCCCCTTTCATGCAACTATCTGTGAGAATCAGGCTCTCAAGTTCTATCCATCCCTGCACCGGTCTGTGAGAAAAGGGCACCAGTCTCTCTCAAGCTCTGCCCCTTTCCTGCACCTGCCTCACACCAGTGTTTCGCTGCATCTTCAGCCTTTTGGTTACAGTTGTGGTGGGATGGGGATTTTCGTGTCACTTGAAGGAAAAGAGGAGAGACCAAAGGCTACTTGTAGACTAGTCATTACAAAGATAAATTACTTTTATAGCCAAGTTAGCATTTTTCTAGACTTAACAGAGGATTAAAGAGCATGAAAAACTACAAAAAATGGTGGGCAACATTCTTGGCAGATCAACCAAATTTTGACAGTCAGGAGAAATTGTTCATCCACGCACGAGCCGCCATCCGTGGCATAACATTGTCACAAAGCCTTGTCGCACTGACCACATGGCTGCCTTAAAAATGAGAATCAAGGGGCCATGGGAGTGGAACCCCCTGATTACTTTCCTATGGAAGTCTTCTGGAGAAAGGTGCCAGTAACCATGTAGCACTGACATGTAATAAAGACCAGCGAATAAACTATGGAAGACTTCGAAGCCCAGTTTCACAGGGAAAGGATCCTCATACGTAAAAAGAACATTTAGACCCAATTCACATTCCCACCTAGTGACGGGGGATGAAGGTAAGGAGAGGTCTACTTCCACAGTGGGACAAAATCGTGATCACTTGATCTTGCGTTGAGTTCTGAAAGATAGTCCCCCAGCAGCTGGATCATTTTCTGGTCTGTCCTCAGATAGCCTCTAATGGCCAAGTCCTAGAATTTATGTAAAAAATAATAATAATAAAGTAAGGATAGGTAGAGGACAAGGAGGAAGCTGCAGGGCCTCTTGCAGAGAATGTACAACTTTTACATCTTATTTGTGGTGGAAACACAACAGAACTGCAACAACAAAACAGGCAGCGGGAGGCTGCTTTTATGATTTTGCTTAATCATATGTGGCAATAACTGAACAAATCGCTCCGATATCTTGAGAACGAAGATGGACCTACATCTCACTCTATGGGACACAGATATCGGATCTTAAGATCAAGTACCTTAAACGGACTCCTTCCAGATTTTGTTCTGGAAGACACAGGCCCACATGCGGTACAGGATGTGTTAGCGGAGGAAGACTGGGACAGGAACCCATCTCCTCAATCTCCAAGCCATGGCTCCGTGTCTCATCTCCCTTGGATCTAGCAAGTCTAGAGGCATGGAAGGATGAAGGGCGCTTATGCTTGGACTGAGGGGGAGAGTGAATGAGTGAGTAAAAAAAGAAGTATGTTGTGTAGCATGTTAGCAGAGGAGGGAGGATCAAAGGGCAGATACTTACAGGTTTTGCTCTTTAATTTCAGTGTTTACAAATACTAGGGGGAGTGAATGAGTGCAGTGTGGTGTGGAAGAAAAGTAGGAAGAGGAAAGGTAGACAGGGGTGTCAGTAGGAATGAGCACAGAGGAGCATTTCACAGTAAAAGCCGCCACCTTTGCAGTTTTCACTTACCTGTTCGGAAGACATTAGGCAACCCTGGGTGCATCTCTGAACCTGAGTGACCAGTCAGTAACGCGTAGGAGATCCTTCCACAACATTGGCGAGTGAGCGACAGAAGCAGCAGATACCGTTGCGTCAGGTGCTTCCCAGTTCTCCACAGTACTTCAAGGAGGTGTGATGTAGGATATGAGGTCCTGTAGTAATCTGTAATACTAGGGTGTGAAGGGATTTGAGAAGCAAATGGGGAATTTGGAAGCAATACTCGTGGTCAGGCTGTTGAAGACCAGGAATGGTGGAAGGTGCAACTTTATACAGCGAGTACGAGAGGGGGTTAAGTGAAGAGCAGACGTAGAACTAGTGGTGAGCGTACAGCACTGTAGACAAAATATTCATTACACTTCCAGAATGGAAGGACCCCCTCGGTGAAGTTCTTTTTTTGTTACTCTAAATACTGTAATCTCCCACAAACAGCTCTGCTCTATTCAAGCTACATTTGACCTATCAATGCACTAACTTCCCTTTACTGACAAACACACCCAGTGCTGCTTATCTCGGCTCACAATCCCTAAACAAGAGCAGGGCAGGAAACTACCCGTTGCTTCTGCGGCGCCGTTGTTACTTTGATATCCTGCATCAGGAGCTCTTTGCAGGACGTACACACACACACACACATATATATATATATATACACACACACACACACACACACACACACACACACACACACACACACACACACACACACACACACACACTATATATTCAGGAATAGTTTTAAGCAAATCATTCATTCAATGTAGGTTTCTTAATTACAATACCGGTCTGGTTTGGGGACAAGCAAGAATGTGATCTTTTGGGCCGTCCTTGTTTGGTTTTCTCGTCACTGGACAATTTTGAAATGTCCCCACTCCACAGATCACAATAAGTTTGAAGGTTTGAGATGCAGGGCGGGTACCACCAAGTGTGTCCTCTAACTGTTCTAGAACTAATGTCCTTTCTTCCCCACATCCCCATTAACTTTAGGCTCTGCTGCCCTCATAAAAGCCATGCAGGTAACTGAGCGTCTCAGAATCTGGGGCACCAGAAAATGAGGATTTGAAGACAAGTCCCATGTAGGTACAAGAGACGCGCACAGATGCTCTTGGCAGCTCCACAGATCTCAGTCCAGTTACCGGAGCTGGCATGGCCCGGATGAGCACACCTGAGCTCTCTAACCTCATGAGATGTTTAGCAGGTCTGATTAAATGGATTAAAGGGAAGCAGCAAATCTTGAACTGGATTATCGCTTCCATCGCAAACAGTGCACTTCCATCAAGATAGGGACGATATTGCGGAACTTTCTGGCAGATGGCAGAAGTCTGGCCCACCTTACTAAATGCAAACGAGGACTGCCGCACCCCAGCAAGAATAGCATTGACGAACACCAATGCGAGAAACGACTGGCGCACAGCCAGAGGTGTTAAGGTAAGGGGGTGAAAGCAACGACTGGCGCACGGCCAGAGGTGTTCAGGTAAGGGGGTGAAAGAAGCGACTGGTGCACGGCCAGAGGTGTTCAGGTAAGGGGGTGAAAGAAACGACTGGTGCACGGCCAGAGGTGTTCAGGTAGGGGGTGAAAGCAACGACTGGCGCACGGCCAGAGGTGTTCAGGTAAGGGGGTGTAAGCAATGACTGGCACACGGCCAGAGGTGTTCAGGTAAGGGGGTGAAAGAAACGACTGGTGCACGGCCAGAGGTGTTCAGGTAAGGGGGTGAAAGAAACGACTGGTGCACGGCCAGAGGTGTTCAGGTAAGGGGGTGAAAGCAATGACTGGCGCACGGCCAGAGGTGTTCAGGTAAGGGGGTGAAAGCAACGACTGGCGCACGGCCAGAGGTGTTCAGGTAAGGGGGTGTAAGCAATGACTGGCGCACGGCCAGAGGTGTTCAGGTAGGGGGTGAAAGCAACGACTGGCGCACGGCCAGAGGTGTTCAGGTAAGGGGGTGAAAGCAACGACTGGGCGCACGGCCAGAGGTGTTCAGGTAAGGGGTGAAAGCAACGACTGGCGCACGGCCAGAGGTGTTCAGGTAAGGGGTGAAAGAAACGACTGGCGCACGGCCAGAGGTGTTCAGGTAAGGGGGTGAAAGCAACGACTGGCGCACGGCCAGAGGTGTTCAGGTAAGGGGGTGAAAGCAACGACTGGCGCACGGCCAGAGGTGTTCAGGTAAGGGGGTGAGAGCAAAGACTGGCGCACGGCCAGAGGTGTTCAGGTAAGGGGGTGAAAGCAACGACTGGCGCACGGCCAGAGGTGTTCAGGTAAGGGGGTGAGAGCAACGACTGGCGCACGGCCAGAGGTGTTCAGGTAAGGGGGTGAGAGCAACAACTGGCGCACGGCCAGAGGTGTTCAGGTAAGGGGGTGAGAGCAAAGACTGGCGCACGGCCAGAGGTGTTCAGGTAAGGGGGTGAAAGCAACGACTGGCGCACGGTCAGAGGTGTTCAGGTAAGGGGGTGAGAGCAACAACTGGCGCACGGCCAGAGGTGTTCAGGTAAGGGTGTGAAAGCAACGGATTGCTCTTTTTGGGACGTAGAAGGAAGATGCTGAGCTGTAACTCGAACTTATGGGATGAGGTGGAGAGATGGGCTGCGTCTGAATCCTAATCATCTCACTGATATGGAGCGATGACAAAACAGCCTGCTCGGGGTTACTCAGTCTGAATGAGGCTGGTATATTGCTTTGCTTGTAGTAAGAGTTGAAGTTCAGTTTTACGGGCATTCACCAGCAACAACAAAAAATGTCTGCTATCTAGGACTAATGTTTGTCAAGACTGCAGTGGATGCTGAGGGTATCGGTACCTAAGGAGCAATGGGCTCACACTGAGAAAGTGACACTACAAGGGAAACCCTCACTCCTCTTTGGGTTTACAGCCTCCTCATTCCCAAGTATGATTTGATACCATGTAGTTGGAAGAGGCTGTAAACAATCGTTTGTTTGTAGAAATCAAGGGAAAGGTTTCAATAAAGAAAGATAAAAGCATCATACTAAACAACTTTAATTTTCTATTAAACTGGAGGTCAGCCTGATATTTGGAGAAATGTAAGAAGATGCCATTGTCAATGCAGAATCAATCAATTCTCTTTATTCGGATATAACACTATCCGTTGCAGATTCAATCTTCTGTATTCATTTAGTTGCTTTTAAACTGATGGCTTGTGAGAGAAGTCACTTTGAAGTGTGGGTCTCACAGAAAGAGACAGTTCTCACCAAGGACCAATCCCCTGGCCAATGCATGTACTCAGGGGGCAGGTAGGTCGGAAATCTACCGCTGGTTAAATTGGGTTCACTATTAGAAATCCTACATTGTTCAACGGGGACCTGTACCTACTTCCAAGGTTTGGGGCCAAAAGAAGAGACAACTTAAGAGTCAAATGCACAACAATAAAATATTCGGCAAAGTAAAAAATAAACAAAATCACAATAAAGAAAAAAACACTAGTCTCTGCTTAAACACAACACCAAAAGGATGAGAAGGACAAAAAAACAGATTGTTACAGCTTACAGAAGGTAATCATTGTGCCCACAAGAAATCATTCTCAAGTTACTATCAGGCAACACAAGGACGTATCTACTGAGGCATTTAAAATTTAAAAAAATGTAAACTACATTTGCTTATTAAAAAATCATGGAGATGTGAGATCCAGAAAACAAAAAGAAAGCCAGGGTGACAACACTCAAACTCAGTCAACGGGACATGCAGCATGCTTCCCCCCCAAGGTGACAAGCCCACCAGGTGACCAGAGGTTGCAGCAGCATCCATGGGAAGCGATAACCTGCTGTGCTGCGCAGACTTCACAAGACAGCCCCCAAGCAGAGTCCACTAAAGAGCAGGCTCTACCAGGAGGCAGAGTACTTGGTGGTCAACTGTTGAGCTGGGACCCTAGGAACACTTCAAAGAGTAGACAGCTGAATGTGCAGGTTTCCCTAGACGTTGAGTTTCACAGAACTGCTGCAGAGTTCCCGAAACCAGGTGGGCACACTTGAATCTGCAGGAGTGTAAGAGGGCTTGGAAATGCTGCACTGGTTCCTGAAGGCCGAGGGCATCCAGACACCTGCACCATGATCTGGGCTTCTGGGATACAAGGACACATTGCTACGAAGACTTCCACTTTATCACATGACCACGAGTCATTCTCTATAGACAACCCAGATGACTACAAACCATCAAAAGCACCAAACAGGGAGAGTTATCGAGAGGTCCAGGGCCCAATGCTGTGAAATGCACTGGCCGTAGGCCCGGGTGCTGAAGGAACGCGCTGCATTTTAGGAAACTACTAGTCTACAACTCAACGAAATGCAGCTGGAGGTAGCAACTGAATTTCAGATTGAGGCACATTTTTCGACAAGCCTCACCACTAAAGCCTGAAGTGCATTATTATATAAAACCTCTTAATAAATGAAAACCAAATTACTTGGATTTTACGAGAGGAAAGATGGGCCATTTAGCAATTCTTTACAGGACTGTGTGGCTTCTCCATGGTAAAAATTGTGAATTTCTAATTTTAAGCACACAAAAGCAGCAACACACCAAGAACTGAAGGAGATCCTGAAAAAGGTCTCTAATAGATTAGTTTAAGGCCATATAAGAGGTCCTAATCTATATAGCCTGGAACCGCACCTGTAGTTTCCATGGAGACGGAGGTCATGGTGCAGATTTCTCATGCATGGCAACAAGAGCATGTAGTGATGTCATCATGCCACAAAATACACTCAAACAATAGGGTAACCTTTAAAATTTATTGTCAACATATAAAAGGGATTCCCACAAATACACCCGGAAGAAAGACAAATAAGGGGGGAATATAAGGAAATGATAATCAAACGATAAGAAAGGACAAGTGAAAAGCACAACCGAAATAAAGTAAGGCAGCTGTCCTTCAACACAAGATCACCCTGATCCACTGACAGTAGCAAGCATTGTGCTAACCTGGAAGGGGGTCACACTTGTAGGAAAATACATTGACAATATGAGTAAGGAAACCTGCTGTCCATGCCAAGACGCACAGTTGTACACCGACCGAGAACCCATTCACTGACTGGAGAAGGGGGGACCTTCTTCGTAGGATAAAGTACTCACTGCGCCACTGCAGCAACACTCGTGTTTTATTAACGTGATCGGCGTTGCTGTATTTAGTAAGTCCATAGCAGGCGGAGGACCTTTGAGCAACTTCTGTATGTCTCGAGCTGGTACTGCAGCTCATGACAGGAGGGCTGCATATGGATTCTATACTGTCTAGTGTCACCATAGGCGCCATTATAATGAGGGTTCCCAATGACCAATGTGATGTCCAAGAATAAGGAGTTAGCACTTCGAGGCCGAAGTCCAGAGTAAAGAAGTTCCGCTCAGTACGACCCACTTCAATTTAAACAAGAACTAGCAAAGCCAATAAGTTTTGTCTTCATATCGACAGTGGCATGCTATTGGCTTTGCCAATGCCTGTTTGTAAAGCATTTTTTTTAAGTAAAAGTAAACAACTTACAAAATGCTGGAGGAAAAGCCAACATATCTTAAAGTATTTCAAAACTGTATGCTGAATTGAACTTTTTCAATCTTTATACATAAGCAGGGTAATGGTTTAAATGCTTTTCACTCAGAAAAACTGAACAGAACTTATAACAAATGAAAAGGAAAATGCTTGCCAAGACCGAATCACTTTTCACAGGACTCAGAACAAAAACATGCTCCTGCCATTTGGTCCTCTGCAGTATCCTAGGGAGCAGATTCATGGACCTCTAGGAGAAGATGCATCATCTTTTCAGTAATGCTAATGACACATTCTGCCTTAGACACCAGCTGAGAGACTGCAGTAGTTGCCGCAGCCCCAAGCACCATTAAAGCCTTTTGTGCCAATGTCTGAATTTTTGTGCAATGCATGGAATGCTTTAGATAAAACAAAAGCAAACTTCAAAGTCTGCTCTTTAATCACAACCTGGCAAAAATATATCAGCTGCGCTTTTAAAGACTAGGAGTAAGGTTTGGGGAGCAACGCTAAGAATACAGTGCAGGCTAGCTGGGGGGGGGTGAGAGGGGAATCAATAAAACATATGCACTCTTAAGGAGTGCTGAATGAAAAAGAAAAACAAGTAGTTACCTAAATGTGAGCAGTGGAAGGATACAAGTCAGGCAAGCAAAAGGATGATAAAGAGGCTGTGCTCCAGGGGCGAGACAACAGCGGGCAACGCAAGCTGCTGAATAACAAGCAAGTAAATGACGGTGTCAACCAACGAGTGGGCTTTAAGTCCGCTCTAAGATCTGGTAAGCTCACAATAGGTATTTTTTAACCAGACAAATGCGCGGTCTAGTAGGCTCAACCTAAAAAGGAAAAACAAAGTAAATAAAGAGGTCAAATAAAGTGTGGATTTTTATTTATTTCCTGTTCCTGCAGGATACAACATTCCCAATCCTGAGGACCTCAAATGCCAAAAAGAAATGATGTAAGTTTTCACTAAAGAGACACAGTTTAAAATCAACAAAGAGATGGGTTAAACCCTAGCTTTACTATGTTCAGATATTCTACAGTACATTTGTTTTTGTGACTGGGTTTGCCTCCAATGGTGAAACCACCTTGGTATGTGTGAATATATGTAAATTAGAGAATATATATTAAAAAGAAATATGACGAAATTGGTAACTTTTATTTATTTGAGAACAATGGGCAGTAAATTGGGCAAGTACTTGGTTTTATCCGGCTTTGCGATACATACAGCGGGTCTGGTCTTAATAAGGATGTCTTTTTGTCAATCAAACATCCTATGGAACAGATCAAACTACCAAGCATTCCTGTGCAGACAAGAAGAATTCTTAATCTAGAAGCAGAGACCTGCGCAAAAATAAAAATTACCATGTTTACAAACCAAATCTGTGCCTGCAAATGGTAATAGTGGCTGGCTCATAACGACAGTAAATGCAGTTCCATTTAATAGGCTGAGGATTCCTCCCTCCTGTTATTTTGTTTGTGGAAAGAAGCGATGCTGCACGTCAATTGTGGCGGGAAAGCAGAAGAAAGGTCCATGACTGACACTTCCGATGCTGCAGCTCTCCGGAGGCCGACCGCCCATACTCAGAGCCACCACTTATCTCTGAAGCGAAGGCAACAGTAATGGATTATCAGACGGGAACATTTTATTGCATACAGTCTGTGCTACTCGAGACATAAATGTGGGAATAGATTCTGAAATCAATGTGTGCTTAGTCAAAAGAAGGTTTTCATCACAGAATACAAATCCAGGGGTATCTCGGAAGATGGCAATACTTGGGTAGAGGAAGTCAAAGGCCCCTTTATGTAGCCATGCACAGCGAGAGAGGGTCGCAAGACCTGGCCAGGCACTGCACCCACCCAAGAGGGGTAAGCCACAAGACCTGGCCAGGCTCTGCACCCACCCAAGAGGGGTAAAACACAAAACCTGGCCAGGCACTGCACCCACCCAAGAGGGGTAAGCCACAAGACCTGGCCAGGCTCTGCACCCACCCAAGAGGGGTAAAACACAAAACCTGGCCAGGCACTGCACCCACCCAAGAGGGGTAAGCCACAAGACCTGGCCAGGCACTGCACCCACCCAAGAGGGGTAAGATAAGACCTGGCCAGGCACTGCACCCACCCAAGAGGGGTAAGCTGCAAGACCTGGACCGGCACTGCACCCACCCAAGAGGGGTAAGACACAAGACCTGGCCAGGCACTGCACCCACCCAAGAGGGGTAAGACAAGACCTGGCCAGGCACTGCACTCCACCAAGAGGGGTAAGACACAAGACCTGGCCAGGCACTGCACCCACCCAAGAGGAGTAAGCTGCAAGACCAGGCCAGGCATTGCACCCACCCAAGAGGGGTAAGACACAAGACCTGGACAGGCACTGCACCCACCCAAGAGGGGTAAGACACAAGACCTGGATGGGCACTGCACTCCACCCAAGAGGTGTGAGCCGCAAGACCTGGCCAGGCACTGCACCCACCCAAGAGGGGTAAGACAAGACCTGGATGGGCACTGCACTCCACCCAAGAGGTGTGAGCCGCAAGACCTGGCCAGGCACTGCACCCACCCAAGAGGGTGAGCCGCAAGACCTGGCCAGGCACTGCCCTCCACCAAGAGGGGTAAGACACAAGACCTGGACAGGCACTGCACCCACCCAAGAGGGGTCAGCCACAAGACCTGGACAGGCACTGCACCCACCCAAGAGGGGTAAGACAAGACCTGGACAGGCATTGCACTCCACCCAAGAGGGGTAAGACACAAGACCTGGACAGGCACTGCACCCACCCAAGCGGGGTAAGACACAAGACCTGGACAGGCACTGCACCCAAGAGGGGTAAGACACAAGACCTGGCCAGGCACTGCACCCACCCAAGAGGGTAAGCCGCAAGACCTGCCCAGGCACTGCACTCCACCAAGAGGGGTAAGACAAGACCTGGCCAGGCACTGCACTCCACCAAGAGGGTTAAGACACAAGACCTGGCCAGGCACTGCACTCCACCAAGAGGGGTAAGCGGCAAGACCTGCACAGGCACTGCACTCCACCAAGAGGGGTAAGGCACAAGACCTGGCCAGGCACTGCACTCCACCAAGAGGGTTAAGACACAAGACCTGGGCAGGCAGTGCACCCACCCAAGAGGGGTAAGCCCCAAGACCTGCCCAGGCACTGCACTCCACCAAGAGGGGTAAGCGGCAAGACCTGCACAGGCACTGCACTCCACCAAGAGGGGTAAGGCACAAGACCTGGCCAGGCACTGCACTCCACCAAGAGGGTTAAGACACAAGACCTGGGCAGGCACTGCACTCCACCAAGAGGGGTAAGCCACAAGACCTGACCAGGCACTGCACTCCACCAAGAGGGGTAAGACACAAGACCTGGCCAGGCACTGCACTCCACCAAGAGGGGTAAAACACAAGACCTGGGCAGGCACTGCACTCCACCAAGAGGGGTAAGACAAGACCTGACCAGGCACTGCACTCCACCAAGAGGGGTAAGCCACAAGACCTGACCAGGCACTGCACTCCACCAAGAGGGGTGAGCCGCAAGACCCGGCCAGGCACTGCACCCACCAACAGGGGTACGCCGCATGACCTGGCCTGGGGCCTGGCCCTCTGCCCAAACCGCCACAGGTGGCAAACAACTGCTGTGCAGAAGGGTGTGCTCATAAAGCAGGGCCTGGCCTTTCTTTCAATTCTGATCTTTTAACTTGTGAATCCCAGTTGGGAACTGCGAATCCTGGGCAAGCATCATGCACAGGGAGGGCAAACACAGGGCAAGGTCTCCGACAGATGTGGCACCTTTCAAGGGTTCCAGTCCTGAATCCATATCCGGGATTCTGAAACAGGAAAAGCATGGGTCACAGAAGCTTGCCCTGTGTTTGTGATACCTGAGCATGAAGCAAGCCCTGGATTGCTGACACCGAAGACAGCAGTAGGAGTCCATAGCAGCTGTCTTGGTATGGAGGACCTCGGCCGCCATTCAAGGTGTTGCAGATATGTGAATCCAGAGACGGTGCCGTTGATCCAGGACTCCATTAAAAAAAAAAGTACATTTACTTCCGGAAATCGGCACTGCAAGAGAACCCACTGACTTGCGTCAGCCAAACACTTGGATTTGTGGTGCCTACTTTGGAACTGTAAAAACAGCAACATTTTGTTTCCAGAATTTGAAGGAGTTCAGAATTCCCAACAGAAGAGATATATATATATATATATATATATATATATAACTGTTAACACACTCTTTAGAGCCCACTCTGCAACTTTATAAAACAGTTATACCTTAAAAACTAAGGGTTTACATCAAGCCAACAAAGGCATGGATTCCGAATACTTTATATCTCAAAAAGTACTACAGGGTTTACTTCAAACTAACAAAAGCACGCGTTCATGCCAAGTTTAGTCAAATCCGTTCAAGGGGTTAGGGATGCAGGTGCAACCACAATTTCCAATGGGAGATAAAACGGTAAAATACATCCTTTTCCCCCTTTTCCCCAGCATGGATCTTCAATTGGCATGTGGGACCTTAGATGAGTAGGTCGGCCAAAATGTGTGCAAATCCACCTAAAGGGTTAAACTTCTACACAAATCTAAAATGCCTTTTCAACAGAAAGAAAGTGTGATTGAACCATAACCACAGCCATGGTGACCTTCCTCTGGTATATGCATCTTTACTTGAAAAGTCAAAGGTTAAAGTGCCATTATAGTGAGCTGAACATGCCAGTTTAAAAAAAAACACAAATACCATTGAAAGTAGTAACTATAAGTTGCACACCTGCCATGCACAGAGGTGTCATTAATGATGTCCTTTTAGAAGCCATCAGTGACGCTACGAATGATATCATAGAACATGTCATTATGAGTAACATAATATGCGAGTTCTTAAGCAGTGCATGCACGTGCACAAGTTATAGTTACTTCACTTAACCATAAACTGTGATTTTCAGTGGTTTTTTGAGTTTAAAATGATATCTTCTGACTGTCACCAAACGACGTCACTTTAACCTTTCTCTTTTTAGTGAATGTCTAAGGCTTTGATGTAAAAAGGTATTACAACATTCCCAACTATAAAGTCACTTTAATCTTTGGGTTTTTTCCAGTGGGTTTCTAGTATTTTTTTTTTTTTTTTACATGACGATTTTATTACCATTCCTAACTATCCCGACCCCAGACCGGCTCTCAACCGTCGCCACACATGACCTTGCGGTTGGACATTCAACTCCTGCAGGTGATCAACCCCCGTGGCGCCTGGCCTTCAGCCATGTGCGGCGTGCAGTTGTGCGCAGGGCCTTTCCTGTGGCGAGCTCCTGCGCCCAATCCCCACCTGCTGGCCAACCCCTCGGTCGCGCAACACCAGCGGACACCAACCCAACTTTATTGTTGTCTTTTTTTTGGTCCCACTGTAATTTGGCTGCACTGCCGCAAGTTTTTCAGGTGGCATCAAGTATGCAAGTCCATGGCAATGCTTAAAAACAAACACAAGGAGATGATGGACGGAGCGCTGAAACTTTTCAGACACTCACTCCCAGTCACAGATCTGGGTTGAATCCATCATCGTTCTTTAGCTCAGTTCGCCACCCCAGTTCAGACCCGGCTATATGCAAATCAGTCTTGACCCTGTGCCTCATGGGAACAGTCCGGCCCGAACTGCCAAGCCAGATCTTCCTTGGACCGGAAACAAGCATCCAGGGACCGGTTTCGGGGTATTAACCCTCGTCATCCAGGCTAGCTTGAATCCAGTGGCAAAGTGAGCCAGGGACCCACGTCTGGGCATACCCTGCCAACTTAGGGCGAACAAAGCAAACACAAGGAGATGATGGACGGAGCACTGAAACTTTTCAGACACTCACTCCCAGTCACAGATCTGGGTTGAATCCATCATCGTTCTTTAGCTCAGTTCGCCACCTCAGTTCAGACCCAGCTATATGCAAATCAGTCTGACCCTGTGCCTCATGGGAACAGTCCAGCCCGAACTGCCAAGCCATGTCTTCCCTGGACCGGAACCAAGCATCCTGGGACCGGTTTCGGGCTAACAGCCCTCATCAGCCAGGCTAGCTTGAATCCAGTGGCAAAGTGAGCCAGGGACCCACGTCTGGGCATACCCTGCCAACTTAGGGCGAACAAAGCAAACACAAGGAGATGATGGACGGAGCGCTGAAACTTTTCAGACACTCACCCCCGTCACAGATCCACTTTGGTCTCATGGGGTCCTACGGGGTTTCAAGCAGATCCATCATGCAGCACCAAAGTTGTCAGTGAATGAATCGTTTATTACCCCCCATTTATCACTGTCTTTTGTGATGATCTACTCAAAATTCTAATAACCAACGGAAACCTAAATGCCTGCCAAATTGTGAGTGGTCTCATCCAACTGTGCCAAACGTATTAGCAAATAAACACTTATTTGCCATTGATACAGCTGATGCGGACAATTAAAATGATATTGGCCTCACGTTTAATGGTTGAATCTTGCGCCTCTCCTCGACGGACGAGCCTACAATCAGACATATCAGTAGAAAACCACTCGAAGGTTCTGCCAGAGTTCGTGCAGCTTCGTCTTATTCACCTTTTCTTTTTAGCAGACTCCCCACAATAGTTGTGCATGAACCAGAAAATATCAAAAGAAAGGGCTAGAGGTGCTGGGTCTCTGCCAGATTTTGTGCCAATTTCTCAAAAGGTGCCAAAGTTATTAGTAAATCAAAAATGTTTTGGCCACTCACCCTCACTCTTTGCTCACTCTCCCCCTGGCCTCTGGATCTTTAATAAATCTAAAATGCTTGCACTATGTGACACTTTCTAAATGTCTGACACATACGAAGCAGATTCAAACAATGGCAAAATTATAAGCAAATGAAAATTTTATTGCCACCCCTTTTAAACTTGCCTCACCCTCCTTGATGCATTGGCACAAAACTTGGCATACTGATCTAAAACTATTCTTTCCACGTTTATACAAATGTTTGTGCACTTTTATCGGTCTGTGCCAAAGTCATGAACACTTCTATGGCGCTCCCTTTTTAAATGCACCCCTCCCCACCCCGATTGATCTCCACAAATGTTACTATCAGGAGTAATCACAACATACTAAGTGTGCCACGTTCAAACACAGCCTAAGTGAGAAGAAATCAACAAACGGCTTTTCACCTGACAATACTTCAGAAATTACCTAAAGCACTTATCCAAACCATGAAAGGCACACTTTGAGTAAAGTTCTACTTTCATGCAATGTTTGGCATAAACTGCCACTGGGAGCAAAATTCCCTAAAAACACTAAAATGGGAAAACATTTTCTGACCCATTTCCATTTCATCTTTTTCCCCCATATATGGAAGTCTATGAAAATTGGTGTGCCAGACCTTAGTTGTGCAAAGATAGAGATAGATCAATAGATAAATACACAGATAGTGTCTGACAACGTAAGAATCCTAAGAAGGAATATACTTTTCTCAAAAGGTGGAAAGAATACGTTTTTTGGAAATCGTGTATTTATTATAATAAGACAGAATGAAATGTCTCATACATGTCCTGACTAGCTTGGTACACAACATTACTTCTCTAAAAAGAGAAAGAATTAAAGCGTAACCCAATCCACACCGCCGACATTTCTTCAGGAGGTGCAGGACAGCACCAGTCTAGACAGGGACACCGCATAAAACGTTCAGCAAGTCCCGAGCCCCAGTGCCTTAGAGGCAGATTACTGCATCATAAGGGACACACGGTGGATTCGAAAAACATGTTGCAGGGTCACCTTAAAAATGCAGCCACGAAAGAAAAGATGGATCAAAATGTGTGATTGAGTGGCCTGGGATTTCAACGCGAATGCAGATTACATTAAGCAGAAAGGTCGGTACAAAGAACAGGTCTGAAAGCTCCAATCTTCTTGGAGAAGGGGTGGGCAGAGAGATCTAGAACTGCCTTAGATTGCATCTGTCCTTCCCACCAAAGTACATAAGACGTTTGCATTGCATTCATTGAAACATTCAGCTGGACCGTGTCTTGCCATCCCTTCGTCCCTTCTTCAATGGCTATTTGTGCCCATTAATGCAGGAGTAACTCAATGACATCTGACCAAAACTCAAAGACATGTAAATCCACTTATGACCGGAGAACGACCTGAAATCTCAGGCAAACATCACCCAACACTTTTACCACAACCATCGTGGTCTGAGAGAACGCTTTGTCTGCCTAAATGGAATCTAAGTCAAGATACTGGTGCTGGGGGCCCTCCAATTCAACAGCCCTGAAACCACAGGGGGCATCCGAAAGTTAGAAACTGAGAATACGCTCTGAACCAGACCTATTTATTAGCACCCCACCGCATCAAACTTTGCATGCGCCACAGACTCATCCCACTCCTGAGGCAACAGAGAGGCACCAAGAGGCCTGCTGACGGCGCATCAGGATCACTGCCAAGTCATCAAGTCATCTTTACAGGCCACCTACGCTGCAACAACTCAGAACTATGGCTACTATGATGTATTGTGACCTGAAAAAAATGACCATTTCACAAGCCCAGAGTCCCTCAAGCTGCGGGTTATTTGAGTCATGGGTTGAAGTTAAAACTGTGCATTGTGCAGAAGGAAGATCACTTCATACGAGATCCAGTATCAATCTTCCAAACACCTGAATTATGGTGCCGGCTCACTTCAAGTACAGGACCAAGATCTGGAATTCTCTGGATCAGCACAGATTACAGAATCAACCCACATGTTTTAAGAAACATCTCAACAGTGCTGACTGTTGGACCTGCCTCTTCCTACACGGTTATCCCCAGGCTTTCTGCCTTCCTCCACCTGTTTTTCTGACCTTTTTGTTGGCTTTAGGACTCTGGGCACTTTACCACTGCTAATTAGTGTTAAAGTGCATGTGCTCTCTCCTCCAAACAAGGCATGATTGGTTTACATCTGGTTGAATATTTGATTTCTTATAAGTCCCTTGTAAAGTAGTATCCCATATACTCAGGGCCTGTAAAGTAAATGCTACTAGTGGGCCTGCAGCACTGCTTCTGCCACCCATTAAAGTAGCCTTTCAAACTGGTCTAAGGCCTGCCACCGCACTTTACTGCCACATTGATTCGGCATTTAAAACTACTTGCCAAGTCTTAAACTCCCCTTTTATTAAGCATAGGCCACCCCTAAGGTAGGCCATAGGTAGCCCTATGGGCAGGGTGCTGTGCAGGTAAAAGGTAGTACATGTGCCTTTATGTGTGGCATGTCCTGGAAGTGACAAACATCCTATTTCGTTTTTCACAGCTGTGAGACCTACTCCTCTCATTGGCTAGCATTGGGAATTCCCTTCTATACTTTTAAGAGGTAATTCCCGATGAGAAAGGAGTGATGTTGCCATGTTTGGTATGTGTAGAATAGTGGTGATAAATCATGCTTACTGGAGTAGTTGGATTTTACATAACTTTATTTTTTTTTTTTTTTGAATTGCCACTTTTAGTCAGTGGGCATTTCTCTGTGCTTAAGACTCTGTGCTTTGCAGCCTGTCTCCAATGCATGTCTGGACTGGGTGACAGCTATACTTTGTGCATACTTTCTAGACAGCCACAACACAGGAGGGGCTGAGTGTGACAAGGGATACATCTGCATACTGACAGTCTTCCTGGGCTGGAGAGGTTGTTAACACTTACATCTGAATAGGTTGCGTCCTGCCCTCACACAAAGGGCCGATTTACCCCCTGCTGTTCATCTGGAGCCAGGGCTGGACTGAAAGGGCTTGTTGTGCACTTCTAAGGTTCCTTTGAAGATACCCCATCAAAGACATTTTTGAGTACAAGTACTGGGGCTCTGAGTCCGTGTTTTTAGACATTGCATGGGACTTGTAACCAGATGCTGCTGGCTCTACAAACTGCACATTGCCAGGGGACTGCTGTGCTGCCAGTAGGGACCCCCATATTGCTGAGTAGGTCAGCTGCCTGCTGATTGCTGAGATGCAGGAGGGACTGCCACTTTGCAACTTGCGTTTATGTGCTGGCCTGCTGTCCACTACCTGCTTTGGCGCCCTACTAGTGTTCTCCAAAGGCTTGTTTGATTGCCCCCTGTTCTCTCAGAGTTTCAGTGCCATAAAAGACTCTGTACCAGGGTGATTACTGTGGGAGTCAGAGTCTGGCAATGAAAACTTTTAAACCAACCTGCACTCCTTCTGCGAGCACAGCGCCTCGTGTTGCCTGATTTCCCGTGTGCCTGGGAGGATTACTGAGGCGGGCGAGCTTTTACCAGGATGGAGCAACCTGGGTAGTGATACTGGCACCGCAGTGCCAACAAGGGGCTGTTGGTCAGATTTCCCTGTGCGCCTGGCAGTTTTAAAGCATGAATGTTGATGACCGGATTGGATTTCTAAACCCAGCACCGCGACACCTAAGATTGCCTTCTTTCAGACTCCCAGGTGTGTTCTACAATGTGGTCTTGCTGTTCAAGCAGGGCATGTCAACCCGGCGAGCTGCCTCTTCAGATACAGTCAATATGGCAACCAAGGAAAACAGTATCATCCGACGGCCTTGCTGTGTCAATCCGCTCCCGAGCAGTGTCGTATGAGAGCAGCTAGGCAAAGGTGTGATCTGAGGAGGCAGGCCCCATCCCAAGGCCTGACTACACTCCTGCCAGAGTCTTCCCCCCCCCCCCCAGCGCCACTCAGGAGTGATGAGTGACCGGGGGAGCCCACCCCCTCTTTTCAAAAGGTACTGTCTGACTGTGGGTGCGCAGCACGCTCTGTTTGGCAGCGGAGGCTGAGAGCAGAAGCAAGGGACCTGGGAGTGGTGTCCTGCGTGCTCCATAAGAGTGTGCTGAGACAGATGTACCACGCGTTCTCAGGCTGCTGAATTTCAATAAAGGAAAGTGAGGGACCGAGCGAAGTTCCTGCGCACCCCACAAACTTGTGTCCCCTCCTAAATTGGACTGACCTTAGGGGGCATGGTTCTGGCACCAACCCGAGGAAGTTTGTTGCTTTGGGGGCCTTCCTTGGCTGTACCGTTCATGGTATGACAGAAGGGACATCCTTTGGTGGAAAAATTGCAGTACCACAGATAGTAGGCGCATCTATGCCCTCTGCATTATGCTTTGTTATTGTGTAAGCCCATAGAAATTGCCGTAACATTGCTAGTAGGAGTGCAGGTGTTTGTGCCCTATGTGTGCCTACTGGGATTCATGTATTTTTCTTGCCATATAGGTTACTGTCTCTGAACATGCTGCATTACCTGTAAATGGTACGTTCGGCCGAGTGCCGAACGTACTTCCGGAGGCACGCCCATGGGGGCGGTCAATCACCAAGGTGGGAGGAGGAGTTAGGCTGCAAACCGGCTATTTAATGCCGGTCGCAGCGCGGGAGCGGGCAGTATAGGATACTGCTGCCTTGCGGAAACTATTATATGCTTTGCAAAAACTATTTTATGTTCCCAGTCTTGAATCCATCATGAATTGATTGATACGTTTTAATGGTTTAAAGCTCTGCGATTTTATAATCTCACCAGATACTATGGTAGAGCTTGCTCCGTGAGTCGGCCGAGTGCCGAACGTACTTCCGGAGGCACGCCCATGGGGGGGGTGGCCAATCACCAAGGCGGGAGGAGGAGTTAGGTTGCAAACCGGCCATTTAATGCCAGTCGCAGCACAGGAGCGCCGAAGGCACGCCAGAGGCAAGCCCGTCTGCGCCAGTCTGCGGACATCCGGAGCCAGGGGCCAGTCATTATGCACAATTTTTAAAAAACACCTCGAGGGATCTTAAGCAGCTCCACTCTATAAACTTCCCTCTGAATCCCTCCACAGGCTCCAAATTGATCAATTAAAATATCATGACACTCAGGGATGCTTTCCCCGAATTTTATTACACCCCCCCCCGCCATGACAAATACTCAAAGGCAAGACAATTAGGGGACACATGAACTAACAATTACATACTTAAATACACGCTCCCTGGTAAAACAAACTGGATATATTTCACCTTCTAGATTCAACAAAAACAGATATTCTTTTATTAACAGAAACTTGGCTCACTCCTGAGTCGACCCCAGATATTTTGGTTGCCCTCCCTAATAACTATTCTATTCTTCAGACCAACCGACCAGCTGAGAAAAAGGAGGTGTGCTAGCTGCCACAATTCATAAAGAAATGAAATTCACTACGCTTACCACACTGGACATTACCTCAGTTGATAACCTAGTTATTAAACTAGAATCGGACTCGGCACCTTTAATTTGTGTATTGCTCTATAGACAACCCCCCCAAGAGTATGCCGCTCTTTCCCCAAAGATTAGGCAAACAGATGGCCCACTTAATCACTAATCATGCAAAAATCTTGCTCATTGGCGACTAATTATTGGGCCAAGGACATGGCGGGTTATCCACATTCCACTGCAGTGACTGACCTACTCAGCGGGTTGAATTGTACTCAGCATGTAACATCCCCTACACATATTAAAGGACATATTTTAGATCAAATTTGGACATCCAACCTTGTAGTATCCAATTTGATAGTGTCCCCCTGTACCTGGTCTGATCATTCCTTAATAAAGTTTGTGATTTGCAATACAATCATAGGCAAACCCTCAGCTAAAGGAGGGCTGAGGGCAAGGAAATGGAACAATATCAACATTAATGCCTTCTGCAGCTCACTGGCAAATAGAGTTCCCATTAACCAACCATCTGTTGACCGTAGTGCAGGAAATATCACAGTCTGGCTAACAGCAGCAAGTAATGAGCATGCCCCTTTAGGATAATTAAAGCAGCAAGGCGCCATGAGGCACAGAGATGGTTCTCTGAAGACCTAAAAACTCAAAAGCTGGCCCTGCACCAATCGGAAAGGAGGTGAAACTACTCCCCTGATAAGAAAGACATCCATCTAGGTCAACTCAAGGAATATAAGAAATCCATTCAAGTCACCAAGGCTAGTTATTTTTCTTCGAAGATAATGAACTCTACCAACAAATCAAAAGAGATTCTCAATTGTCAATTAGATATCCAACCCTGATAGAGTCACAATAAAACCAGTGCCATCTCAGTCACTCTAACTCCTTGAATACTTTCTTCATTGACAAAATGGCTAAGATTAAATCCAGCATTCCCGCAGGTCTTGCATACGAGGCCATGCCTACAGCCTCGAGGAACCCTAAGTCCTCTTATCAATTCCCGGCGATTAGCAGTGAAGCTTTCCTGAAACTCCTGTGCAGGGTTAAATCTGGTTCCCCTGCCGATAGTTGTCCACCTCACATCTTAAGGGAAGTATTTACTGTAAACCCTGACCCTGCCCACCTCCTTCTGAATGAATCACTAATGCAGGGCTGTGTTCCCAGAGTTTTCAAAAAAGCTACCATAGTTCCCCTTCTGAAAAAACCTGGGGCTGACCCTTCGATCCCACTTAACTATCGTCCAATATCTCTGCTCCCCTATCTGGCTAAAATACTGGAATCCCATGTGGCGAAATGCCTATGTTCATTCATTGAACAATCTCAGTTCCTTGACCCCCCCGCAAGCGGGCTTCTGTCCCTCACTCAGAGACGGTAATCCTGACGGTATTGGACAAATTAAAAAAGGAAGCCGACAGGGGCACCTCTCAGGCCCTGGTGTTAGACCTTTCTGCGACGGTTGACCATGGAATTCTGGCGGACCGGGTCAGGGATGCAGGACTTCAGGGCTCGGCCCTCGACTGGATTACATCCTTCCTGGAAGACCGGTCCCAGTCTGTTCGTCTGTCCCCCTTCATTGCACCTGAGGTGAAGTCTCACTGTGGAGTGCCAGAGGGATCATCGTTGTCCCCGCACTTGTTCAATCTATATCTACTCCCTCTGATCCGGTCTTTAAGGGAAAGAAATGCGAGCTCATTTAATTATGCAGATGACTTACAACTTATATTCACTATCAACAACACGCCAGACTCCATCTCCGACTTTGTCTACCATATTGTACATTAGTAACTGGATGAACAGCAACCATTTAAAGCTAAATCCAGACAAAACCGAACTGATCTTGACTGGCGGTGCTCAGAAACTCTGGAGTTCACACTTTTGGCCAACTGAGCTGGGCTCTCCCCCAGTTCCATCTTCTTCATCTAAGAGCCTCGGGGTCACAATTAACACTGACCTGTCTATGAAGTCCCAGATTGGAAAGGTAGTCTCCACCAGCTTCTTCCAACTACAGAAAATTAGGAAAATCAGCAGATTTCTTACTAGGGAAGCATTGGTTCAGGCTGTCCTAGCCCTGGTTATTTCCCACATAGACTACACCAATTCCTTGTACTTCGGGTTGCCAGCGTATCTAGTCAAAAAACTGCAGCTGGTGCAGAATCAGGCAGCCAGACTGATCTTCTATCAACCTAGATGGCAACATGCTACTCCTCTTATGCGGCAGCTATACTGGCTCCCAATATCAACGCTTTGCTTTTCAAATTGGCTGTCTCATCTTTAAGTCCCTACAGGGTACGGGCCCAAAATTCGTCTCCAATCCCATCAAGAGACATAAACCCACACGCAATCTGCCCACATGAACCTACTGGCCATACCTCCTCAAAAACAGAAGAGATTAGGTGGCAGCAGGCTTGCGGTGTTGGCTCTCTATTTTTGGAATGTCCTTCCCTATGATATTGGATCCTGCACAGACCTACTTGTATTCAGGAGACTCCTTAAGACATGGCTCTTTGTTCAGGCATATGAATAGTACCTCCGGGGCTCAGCTACTCCTATACTTAGCGCCAAGAAACCAATCAGTGTACGTGCGCTCTAAAAAGAATTTTAGCAAAGTATTTCTGAAGTATGTTATTTTTGCTCTTGCCGTGTTCAGGATAACGAGTACTATCTGAGGAACTGCATAATGTGCACAGTATTTATGATTCATGTCATTTTGGTCTAGTTTATGTACAATATATATATATTTGTATATAACCTTGTGTGGAGTCTCTTGTGGTGTATTCATTGTGTTGCTGTATTTTTTTTAATTTTTTTATTTGAGTTTTATATAGTGCGAACTAGACCAGAGACATCAGGTATCAGAGCGCTTTACATGAGTACCAGTTTCGTTACAGAAGGACACATTCATTTTTGTTAGGCACGGGGAGATCAAGTGATTTGCCCAGAATCACAGGATGTTGAGCGTTGTTGCCGAGACTCAAACCCGGTTCCCCAGCTTTGAAGTCGACCGCTCTAGCCGTAAGGCTACATCCTGTCGTGAGTGTGTTGCACAAACGCTTTACACATTGCCTCTGATAAGCCTGCCTGCTCTGCACCAAGCTACTAGAGGGTGAGCAAAGGTTTTCTGTGGTGTGTAACTGACTTACCCTGACTGGTGGGTTCTGCCTGGCTTAGGTGCATACCCTAGCCAACCAGAAACTCGATTTCTAACACTGACCCTAAGCAGTGTCCGAAGTAAAGTCCCATTTACTGACTGGATTAACTCCCTTACATATTATGGTTTTTTTTAACTTCAAATCTAAAGCCTTTGAAGTAATTACAACACGTGAGGCAAGCCAACAGTGTAGGTAACATCTAAATAAAGAAATAAATTGGAATTTCAATATATGCGCCAGGAAGCAGGTACGGTTAAGTCAGGTTTTTATCACCTTATAATGCTCATAAGGCTGAAACAGTCCTTTCCGCCTAGGCCTCAAGTCATTCATCAAAACCTTTACACCAAGGAATGAGTGTTGTTCATTGGGGATTAGAATCTTTAGCACAACACAGACTCCACCCACTGTATGCAGTGAGTTCTACCTCCTGGGCATCTGGAGGAAGCAGTTATGGGTGAGGCAGTTATGCAGAGGTCTGGTTGATTCACAAATAAGGTCCTGTTTTTCCGGATTTTTACAGATAATTACAGACAGAAAACAAAGTGTTTCCTGTCTATTTATTTTTACAAGCGGAAAAATGCAGAAAAGAGTGCTTCTTGTGGGTGACTCTCCATGCTGTTTTTTGTGATTTCTAGGACAACAGCTGAGCAGATAGGCTGCAAGGGAAGTTAAAAATGGGTTGAGCTTTCCCTAAATGCTGGTGTATGGTGGCATATATTTGTATTATAATGCTGATATTTGCCTGTAGGTGTAGTGTTTTGCTACATTTGGCTGCTTAATTTGCTAAAACACGATAGGCAGCAAAGTATGAGTGCATGTTTATCAGTTAAATAAATGTGGAAATATACCATTTTATGACTCCATATATTCGCAAAACACAAAATAAATATGGATAAATACCAATAAGATGGGCAAAAAATAAATATGGATGAATACAGACAAATGTTAAAAGACCCCTGCCACCTCAGAGGTCAGGAATTCTCCAGGGCAGCCCACGGTCCTGCTTTCTGTTCCCATCCAAGGTTTGAGAGTCTTCCTCCCCCAAATGTCCCCTCCACAATACCCTTAGTCTGTTGTAATAGATATAAATGTAATCTGGTGTCTTAACAACCAGAAGATGCAAGTGACAAGGCAAGCAACGCTTTACAAATGTATAAAAATAACTCACCGTATTCCCTATTAAACTCCCTTCCTGTGTGGGTGCATTTTATTCTAAAACTAATAAATCAAAAACGCCTGCGTCAGACTCTGGCTAGAGAAGCATTTTAAGTGACAAAAACAACAGTAGAATGCTTCCGGGGAAGGGGGGAAGGAGCTGACGAGGGGGGATGGGGATTGAGAGGAGCGGATTCATTTAATGTTTCAATTCTGATAGGGCTTAAAGTCACCTATACTTCAAAGGGCCCACCTTAGTAAAATAAAACAGTGTAGGCACGACTTTCAACTGAATTATGGTGGGTGGAGGCAGCTCTTTACAGTAACCAGGAGCAAGCAGATCATGGAGAGCCTGAATACAGTGAGTAGCAGAAGAGACGGACGGTTCGCTCTACAGGGACGGACGGGCCGCTCTACAGGGACGGACGGGCCGCTCTACAGGGACGGACGGGCCGCTCTTCAGGGACGGACGGGCCGCTCTTCAGGGACGGACGGGCCGCTCTTCAGGGACGGACGGGCCGCTCTTCAGGGACGGACGGGCCGCTCTTCAGGGACGGACGGGCCGCTCTTCAGGGACGGACGGGCCGCTCTTCAGGGACGGACGGGCCGCTCTACAGGGACGGACGGGCCGCTCTACAGGGACGGACGGGCCGCTCTACAGGGACGGACGGGCCGCTCTACAGGGACGGACGGGCCGCTCTACAGGGACGGACGGGCCGCTCTACAGGGACGGACGGGCCGCTCTACAGGGATGGACGGGTGGTTCTACAGGAATTGGACTTGCTTACATTTCTCAAAAACAGATTGTTCGTGCAGGTTTCTAGGGACCGAAGTGAACATCCTACAATGGATTCAACCTTTTGACGAAGAGCCCAGTGCAGGCTTCTCAAACTAGTAGCGGCACCATGGTATTTCACAGTCCACACTCGAGCAGTGATTATGCGCATAGCCACTGGAACAGGCAAAGCAGAAATACGGATTTGTCTAAAAGGCCAGTGCCATAGCAGAGCTTGGGTGGCCGCCCCCCTGAACAGATTTCTTAAATAGACCTACCAATTTCAGCATCAACCTTGTCATATGGGCCTTAAACTACACAAAATGAAGAAATAGACTACCATGAAGCTGTTGAATAAATTTCAAGGCAACACTGAGTGGAAACCAGGTTAACCCTATTAAACTTTAAATGCCAAGAACAGCCGAAGAATGTCCTCAACTTTCTCAAAAGACACATTCTCTACTACTCCGCTTGTTAAGAAATGTCACATTTGTGAATCCTAGCAGATCCGAGCCAGACTGCTTAAAGAAAAGAGAAGTGACCTTTCCAGAACTACCACCCACGGCTCTATCGGGAGTGGATCCAATGAGTCGAGACATTGAACACTTATAGGCCCAGGAAGCCGGAGGTGCCACAATGGCATATAAAAACTTGAATAACTCCTTCTGGAAATACAGTTTTAACTGCCAACACTCCAACAAAGTGCAACATCTAGCAATGGCACAGAGATGGACAACATCTCTGTCCAAAGAAAGTGTGGAAAGATTACCATGTTGCAACTCTGCAAATGTCGCAAAAGGAACAGTTCTTATCCATGGAGTAGAAGCCGCTTTCCCTCATGTAGAGTGAGCTCTGGGTTTCCCAGGAAATGGCTTGATTAAGAGTTGAAATATAATGACACACCTGCCACTATCCATCATGGTACAGATTATTTAGAAGTAGCCAGTCCTTGTCTTGTATGCCCATCGTTTATAAACAGTTGATTAGTTTTTTCTGATATCCTTGGTTTTGTCAACATAAAAAACAAAGTATCCTTCTAATATCCAAGGGACGAAGAGCTCTCTGCTGGTGTACTGGAGTTGGGAATGAAAGTCGGCAAGACAATTGTCTGAAGGGGAACTCAGATACAACTTTAGGGAGGAAGGATGGGTGTGTTTTTAAACCCACCCTACACTGAAGTGAAAAACAGTGAATGGTTCTACTGCAGACAAAGCTTGCAACTCGCTGATCCTGCTAGCTGAAGTGACCGCAAACAAAGGCAATTTTCCATGAAAATTACAGCAAAGTGGCTCTATGGATAGGTTCAAAAGGAACAACCATTAATCTTGAAAGAGCCAAGTTAATTTATCATGGTGGAGGGATATATGTAACAGGAGGGAAAACTTTAACTCCCTGTAGAAAATCATTGATGACAGGAACTTTAAAAATGAAACTTGTGGTGAATTTCTATATGCTGGACTGGCCTCTAGGTGGACGTTTATGGAAGAGACTTGTAAACCAGTTTTTCCAAAATGCAGTAGATAAGGAAGTAGTGCTTCTTGACACGAAGAAGGGTCATGTTCTTTACGGTGGCACCATAAGCAAAATCAATTCCATTTTAGAGAAAGATCTTGGGGATGGCCGTTTTTCCTCTTGGTATGCCCGTAGCATCGTGAGGAGGATTCAGGTGTCCGAACTATCTGACCTCAGGAGCCCGGAAGCCCATTTCAAGGACGGGAGATTCAGATGCTGGACTTGACCATTGACCCTAGTCAGGAGATATGGATTGCGAAGACGTTTCTTGTGCTGTACGGGAAACCGATCTAAAAGGTCCAGGACTCATCACTGTCGCGACCAGTCTGCAGCAGTTAGGATTATTTGATGTTGAACCTGCACAATTTAACAATTACTACTGACATGAACGGAATTGGAGGAAATGCGTAGATAGATGGTGCTCGCCAGTTGAACAAAAGGGCACTGCCTACTAAGTTCTGTTCTGGTGCCCTGGACAACAAAATCTTGGCACATTTGGTTTCTTGCTGCGGCAATTAAATCTAATTTTAGGGAAAACCATTCTGTAAAGATGTTTTGTATGACTTACTCATTCAGGACCCATTTGTGATTTTCCTCGTGGTGTCAGCTGAGAAAATCCGCCCTTCATGTTTTCGGTACTTGAAATGCACATTGCTCTTAGAGAAATTCCTGTGGTCAAAGTCCAGTGTCACAAGATTTGAGCTTGTAGGGATAGTTATCTTGATCTTGTGTTAGAGTAATGCATGGTGGTGGTGGTGTCTGTTTGTATCAGGATATTGTTCTATTCTAGCGAAGATAGAAAAGTCATGAGGGCTAAGAAAACCACCTTTGGCTCTAACAGGTTGATGTGGAACATTTTCTCTTTGTTGATTCAAAGACCCTGTATTGAGAGTTAATCCTGTTAATGAAGCACGCATTACTGTGATTGGCCTCAGTTTTCTTTTGACAATATGCTCTTTGTAATAGATTCTATTCTTTTGTCCACCATGCCAGGGACTGTACTGCTTGCAGTGTTAGACTAGATCATCTCAACGGTCTCTTTTGAGACCACTGATCTTCAAGACCTTGTTTGAGAGGTCTCAAAAATAATCTTGCATTTGGGACTATATGAATGCAAGATGGCATCGAACTGTGGAATCTTTCTTCAGTTCACAGAATTTCTTCTGGAGAGATGAGACTCTCTCCTCCAAAGGATACACGTTTTTGTGAGTCTATCTTTGCTCCCTGGTGCATTAGACTCATTTTGGAATTGATTCTTCTAGGTTAATATTTAGATCTAGTTTTTGTTGGAGATTTATCTCGAATTAAAAGTTTAGCTCAGCCTTTTGAAAAGAGCCTGCTTTTATAAGACACTCACCTAGATACGGGTAAACAAATTCTGCTGTTATTTATGCGGCTGCGACGACTGCCATGCATTTTGAGAATGTTCTTGGGGCAGAATTTATTCCAAATGAAAGGACATATTGAAGTGAGTTTCTCTCACAAGGATGTCAAGTATTTCCTGCGGTGCTTTGCAATGGGAATGTGAAGATAAGTGTCTTGTCGATATACGTAACCGAGCCAATTGCTCCTTTTATGGTGAGGACAATTTTAATGAAAGGCCAGCAATTGGACCTTTTCTCTTAGAATGTATTTGTTGAAAAAATATCAGGTAATATTGGATTTGTTTCCCTTTAAGGACTAGAATATATCTGGAGTATACGTCTTTGTTCTCCTGTTGTAATCAGACTTTTTGATTGCTGTTTTGGCCAATAGAATTTGAGATTCTTGTTCTAATACAGACAGTTGGTAACTGGACATTGGTTTTGGTGGAACAGGCGGTGGAACTGCCTTGAAACAGATAAAGTAGTCCCTTTGTATAATGTTCAGTACCATTTGTCTGATGTTATCGTTTTACTATTCCACGTGGGATGTCACCCTCCCTCTCCTGGAGTGAGAAACTATCAGCAGGAAGTGGAGGGGGAGTGGGTTGGAGTATCACCGGCAGTTACCGGACGAGTTCCTTTCTCTAGAATGTGAGGTTCTGTGGTGGAGATTTTTTCCTTTGGTACCTGCACTGGTGCGGCCATAAACAACGTTCTTTTGGTGTATACGGTTTAAAGAATTTCTACTGTTCTTACAGGCCGACAGCTGAGTTTCCACTTCGTTCTTCACATGGAGCATCTCTTACTCAGTATGCTCACCAAAGAGAGCTGTACCCAAGAAAGGCAGGTTGGCCATCTTGAGCTAAGTCTCTGGTTTCACAGAGTAAAGTCTAAACCATGAAATTCTTCTGAGCGAGATGCCATGGAACACCCACTGCAGAGAGCTCCGCTGAATCCACTGCAGCACTGATTACCTGATTAGATACCAGCGAGCCTTCAATTACCACTTCAAGGAAGTCTTCCTGTTGCTTTGGCCACCATGAAAGACTCGATTGTGCCCCAAATCTCCCTGTGGCATGTTCCTACCAGTGCTGTACCACTCGCATTCCTGAGGAGTGCAGATCCTATCTTGCCTGTCATCTTCCCAGCCATGCTATAACTTTTGCTTTCCCTTTTAGGAGCAGCCGTCGATTCTAGGCCGAAGGAGGTTTATGTCTCACAGGTGTATCGATGAATGAATCAGACTTTGGGTGCACCTTGAGAAAATCAGGATTTTGCTGTGGTGGTCTGCATTTGTTTATAGGCATGGTGTTACTGTCTTAACCATTGCTTGAGTGAGAAACTTTTCGTCTGCTCCAAAAGTCCTGAGACCAAGAGTAATGGCACTGTGGGTGCTGCTCTAGGATGCAGCATTTCTAAAATAACAGATCCCAAAGACGGAGGTGTCTCAAGCAGTATATGAAGTTTGCTGCCCCTCTTGCCAGTTAGTGCCTCATGAAAGGGATTAATATCGTGTACTGTTGAGACTTCGGAAGGGGACTGTGCTGGTGATATAGCAGTATAGTCAGACAGATCAATATCAGAGCAGGGAGATCTTGAGTTAGTGTGAGAACTAGTTGCTCTTGGGGAAGGTCTCCTAGGTAATGTGCTTCTAGGTGTCTGTGGTTTCCACTTTTGTAAAGGAGATGTTGACGGGGCCTTTGATATTTTCCTTGGAGGTGACAAGTCAACAGGCTTACAGGAGTCTCTATTGTATCCTCAAATGGGATTATGTGGTGATAGGGTGATGCAGAAAGGGTGCAGGGTCTGCAGACTTAGCTTGTTGTCAGCTAGGAGGAAGGGATGATGTCTCTTCCCTGTATCTATTCCTACGTGTGGAATGTTCTTCTAAGTGTGAGGAAATTATAACTTGAGAAGCTGTAGAATAAATGGATTGTACAGTGGAAGGAAATATGGACCAGGTCTTGGAAATCTGGGAAACAGATGTTGGCAATTTTTGCCTCTTCGACGTCGACCTGGTCAATGGAGAATGGTGCCTTGGTCAGCAGTGACCTCTTCAACATAGACTGTGACTTGGATGGTGAACCTACAGCTTTCAATGCGATGTACGGTGGCGCCTCTTTGAGGGCAAAGACCATTGGTGTTGATGATGTGTGGCTGTTGATCTCTCTGGACAGCGAGCAGGTTGGGGCTGACCGACTTGACGTCATCTGTGATCTCTATGTCATTCTTCTGTGACATCAAGAATGAGGTTATTTGTGCCGATTACTTCTCTCCTTTGACCTACCTCTGTCGTCCTTAGCAGTAGGTGTCAGAGAGTGAGGCAGGTCGAGATGCTGACTTTTCCAATCTGGTCTTATATTTTTCTTCCTCAACCCAAATGTCTTCCAACAGGTCTCTTTATCTTATACCTTCTCTATCTTTTAAGGTACTTTTAGACATCTTCCTGCAGATGTTGCATTCTGAAACAGAATGAGAGGCAGACAAACACTATGACACTTTGTGGGTATCGGCTACAGCCTTCTTCCTTCTACATGATGGGCACTTTGAGGAGAGACTAAGAGAAGGCATTTTGACTGGAAATCCAGTCAGAATCTGAGAAAAGAAAACTGGTTCATGCAACAGCAGATGGTATAAAAAAATTTTTTTAAAAACACACGCACACAACTCCCAGTGAAGCTAATAAAGTTGTTTTCCTGACAGGAAATAAAAGATTAGGGCAAAAAAAAAAGCGTCCGAGGAGTCCGGATATTCTTCTTTCAGGAATGGGAAAAAATACCTGGTTCAGAAAAGCAACTACCAGTGCACTGCACTGTCGGAGGGTTACCTCCCATGTTCTTAAAGTGACAGGGCCCCTTTTAGCTCTTATCTGAGCCCAATGTCAGCCAGAGTACCTTCATGTTCTCTGTTAAAGGCATGCTTTTATTTTGTTCTTTGTATGTGAATGCTGCAAACCAGTTCTGTGAATATAATTAGAAACTTTATTTGGAAAATCACACATATATGTATATAACTTCATGGACAAAAGAGATTCTTTGATGCTGTTTCCATGGAAGAAAACTATGTAAAGAGGCGTTCTGGCATCCGAACAGGCAGTGGGGAAGTATGCTAGTGTTTAGGACCATCAATGAAGATCCTACAATGCATAAAATAATAATTCATGGCACACATTGTGAAATATTTCCACCCTGCAGGCTTCCGCAGGCTTCTGCTCAACCCCCTCCCCGCCTCATAAAACAGTGACCAGCACAATGAGCACATCTGTCTTAAAGATCTCATCTTCTGAAACTAAATTATATATTAATCATCTGTCCAAAGTGGAGGCAAAAATGATATTTTTGTAGACACCAGATGAGTGACACATTCTGGCACAAGCCTGTCATTCCCCTCCATGGCAACCTGCAGAGCACAGATGAGTCACTCAGACGTAATGTGCCTCTGTAGATGCAAAGGTACTGGGTGGCGCAAGGCTACTGCTTTATGCAGTGACCCAACTAGTGGACCAATGGGATGGACTGTGCCACTGGTGCAGAGCCTGTCATTCTGTACTACACCTGCCACGCAGCATGGCCGGAATACAGATCCGATCACCACGGCAAAGATGGTGATAAGAACCTCTTGTGTGAAGGGGAACGCACCTCTGCTCATCTTGTACATATATAAAAATATTTTGCATTATTTTTTACATGCCCCTTGCAGCTATCAATAGAAATCATTCCCCAAGGCTGAGCTGGCTGCAACAAGATGAGAAACTGTAACCTTCAGGTTGCCCCCAGGATTTCACAGAAGAATTTGAACCACTGAGCTATCTTGAAAGCCATACATGCCACCCAAATGAGTCTGCTAATAAAATGGCTTATGAGGTTAAGGCATCTGCTGAAGAGATTAAGATGCTGACAGAAACTCTCATGGTGTAACACTGGCGAGAAAGTCCAGGTGGTTAATACACTTGCAATGTAGATCCGGTGGAATCAGATAGACACAGGTTTGAAAGGTCTAAATCACTGTAGAAGAAACTAGAGGGTTCACCTGATCCCTGCAAAACGCTACATGTAATCTGAAGATCTTATGTTCATCAGATAGTAGAGTGGGTTTTGTGATTCTTGCACAGATGATGATCTAACATGCAGATCCCGAATTCTGCTCCTCTTCAGTGGTCCGGAGTGTTGCCTGCCTCTAGTATCTGCCATAACCAGCATCAAGTGTTTTTCCTTGAAGGGCCAGGAAACTTCCTTACAACCATGTTTCCACAGGAAAAGCGTTTTTTGACTTGTATATATCTTTGGCAAAGTTTGACTAATCTTACCAAAAGTTCAAAAAAAAGTGCCCCGGTGAATCTGGTTTTGCATGGAAAGTTTAGGGGTGATCCATCAAGCGGGGCCAAGAAAAGCGGGGGGGGGGGCGGGGTTGGTGAAGGTAAAAAAAGTGTGTTTCCCATGTTTATTTATTTTTATTTATTTTAAAAGTTTTTTATAGTGCGAACATGACCATTGGGGGTATCAGAGCACTTTACAGTATATAAGTCAGGGAAGGATACAAAGGGTAAAAACAGATCAAACAAACAAAAAACAATCTTGACAGTCTCAAAGCAAGGCGCCCTAGGGAGCAATGGAAGCAATGAGTCCAGGCAAAAAGTTTCTTCATCCCTAACGTTTTTACTTCCTTGAGAAAGGAAGTATAGGGATAAAGTCTATGTTGCAAACATGGTCACAGGGGGTATCATAGCACATTACCATAAATCAGTTGCAAGCGGAATGAAGCGGAGGTAATAGAGGACCGACAGTTCGGCAAGACAGTCTTCATATACTCCGACTGGCAAGGATGTCATCTAGCGACTTGGAAGCTCCATTACAATGGTAAATGTTTCTTCATCAGTTTCAATTTAACTTCCATTTTCAAAAGGGCAGTAGAGGGATTCAACCGGACTTCAGGGGGTAAGGCGTTCCATATCCTTGGGCGATACCCGAGAAGGCTCAATTGTACGGTTTTTTTGTGGTTTGAGCAGTAATGTGCTGGCACTTCGAGGATCTAGATCCACCCGAGAACTCCAACTTTTGAGCGAGGTACATTGGAGTATTGAAATGAATGGCTTTATGTGCCATACATGCAATTTTTAATTGTATCCTAGTTTCGTAAGGGAGCCAATTTAGGGATATCAGCTCTGGCGTGATATGATTGTTTCTTTTCAAGCCCGTTATGAGCCTTGCAGCAGAATTGAAGGTAGCCCTGAGAGGGGCTGTCTTCGCTCTAGGAAGGCCACAAAGGGTTGCACTTCCATAATCAAGCTTAGAGATCACCAGGGCTTGCACCGCAACCTTTAAGTCATGTGAAGGGAGGAAAGGTTTTTTTTTCCTTAGGCGGCTGAGTTGGAAGTTCGCTTCTTTGGTGAGTGTACTATTATGCTTCTGCATGTTCAGACTCTTGTCTAGCATTATTCCCAATGAGCTTGTGGAATCAATGATGTGTGGTGCGCAATTTAGAGCTGTTAGTTGACTCATCCATTCTTCGATGACTGGAGACTGCTTGGGCGGTGCAATAAGGAGGAATTCTGTTTTAAGACCGTTGAGTTTCAGGTGATTCGTGTCAACCAGCTTTGTGTTTTCAGTAAGACGGAGTTGAGGGACCGGATGTCCTCAGGAGAGGCGACCTTCATGTACAGTTGGGTATCATCGGCGTACATGTGATAGTGAATGCTGGATGATTTCAGGATTTCTGTTAAAGGCTCCATGAACAGGTTGAAGAGAGTGGGTGAGAGTGCAGATCCCTGTGGAACCCCCAGGGTGACCGGTGAAGGATGAGACAGGAACTGGTTCACCTTGAAGCTTTGGGTTCTATGGTGGAGAAATGAGGAGAACCAGTTTAGTACAGGCCCAGAAAGCCCCATTCTGTGTTCCAAGTGGTCAATTAGGTTGTCGTGTTTAACAGTATCCAAAGCTGATGAGAGGTCGAGGAGGATCAGTAGGCAAGATTCGTTTTGATCAAGCAATCTTAGCGCATCGTCTGCAATGTGAGTGAGAGCAGTTTCTGTGCTAAGACCCTGGCGGAAACAGGATTGAAATTAGTCCAGGAGTCGGAATCGTTCAATGTGGTCACAAAGCTGGACATGCACACATTTCTCCAGGAGCTTTGCCAACGTGGGAATGTTAGAAATTGGGCAGAAGTTGTGTAGGTCAGTGGAATCTGCGGATGGTTTCTTTAGAATAGGGGTAACCTGCCCAGATTTTAGGCAGTCCGGAATAGCACCTTGCAGAAGTGAAGCACTGACAATCTTCGTCCAGAGTGGGAACAAGGAGGCTCTGATCTCAAAGAAGTTCGATGGCAAGGGGTCGTTGAAATGGTTAGATGGTTTCAGAGTAGCTATAGTTTTGCTTCTAGTACTTTCACCCAAAGTTTTGAAAATGCTCCAAGAGGCGTTGCTTTGGGGGGGGCAGAGCTGACCGAGCGGGACGTCATCTGACTCAGTAGGAAGGAGGGTGTTAGGAGGTGCGATCGAAAGGTGTTCCAAGGCTGAACGTAGTTCAACTTCGATCTTAGTAGTCTTATCCGAGAAGAAATCAGCAAATACTTCGCAGTTAGGCTGCGGACCTAGCCCCAGTGAGGAAAGGTTCGGTTGACTGTTTGCTTGACACTTGATGAGCTCGAACAGTTTGTTGGGCCGGTTTTTTGCTTGCTCTAATTGGTTTCTGAAAAAGGTGGCTTTTGAGCATCTGATGCGTTAGTTATAGATGCTTCTTAGGGATCTCAGCTGGTTGAGATGTTCAAGGGAGGGAGTGGATCTCCACGGTCTTTCCGCAAGTCTTAAATTCCGTCTTTCAGATTTAAGACTATCATTGTACCAAGGTTTGGAGACTTTGGAGGACAATCTTTTTAGCTGTAGAGGCGCCATTGAGTCTAGAACACTTGTCATGGAGCGGGTATAATGGGCCGTAAGGTCATGGACATCAGACATGTCCACAGGACGGGGCAGGATGTTATCACAGAGAGCAGTCAGATCGTGCGAGTTGATGTTTCGTAGACATCTTTTCCAGTGCCTGGGGTACTTAGGCTGGACTCGGTTAGCTCTATGGGAATGTTGATTCCCATAGGAGTTTTAAACACGACTACAGCCCAAACTGCTGGACTGAATTACACCAAATTTGGCAGGAAGGTAGATTTTGGTTCGCAGAACACACTTTGCTATCTGGTGTAAATCTGTTCGGTCCCAGGATGCTTGTTTCCAGTCCAGGGAGGACCTGGCCTGGCAGTTCAGGCTGGACTGTTCTTATTGGGCGCAGGGTCAAGACTGATTTGCATATGGCTGGGAACAAACTGAAATGGCATGGTGGACAAAAAAACAAACGATGGATTTAGGCCCAGATCTCTGTACTGGGGGTGAATGTTTGACATTGTTTAGCATTCCATCCATCAATTGTTCTTTTTGCATTGGCCCCTGGAGTAAGCAGAGAAAGTGACCCCTGTGGCTGCTGTTGGGGTAGTAAAATAAAGCAATTATCAGGTGTCAAAGGGTCATGCAGAGCTGCGGGCCCCAGGGCCACTGCACCTATCACTATAACAGCCTACCAGTCACGGTCCATGCAGGTAAGAGCGGTGGGGAAGTGGGGCTGGGGAAGTGGGGCTGGGTAAGGGGGGGGGGGGGGGAATTTGACAGACGACAACGAGAGAAATTTATTTATTTAATTTTCCCTTGTGGTAGTCTGTCGAATCCCCCGGCCCTACCGCTCTGACCTGCACGGGCCGCTCCTGCAGCCTACCCACGCTAGAAACTTGAAGATGAAGTCCCCCACCCCCAAAGTGTTGTATAAAAATAGCAGGACAATATGGGAGGCGTTCATGCCAAAGTTCATCTTGTAATTTGAAAAGGGAGTCCACGTAAGGACCCCGCCTCGCTCCAGCCTATGACAAACGGCTTCCGGTCGAAGAAAAGTTCAAGTTATATACAAGGGATGGGTAAGCGTTCAAACTGTAAAAATAAAACTCCGTTACAAGCAAAACAGGAATTCATTTTCAATACAGTAAGTTAGCATCACTGGGGGGCCCTTGCCTGATAATGCTCGGCATATGTAATAAAGTAAAGTCGTGATGACACGGTGCGCCGCTTCTTGTCCCCAAATCACCCATGGTGCACACGAGTAATTACGACTTGTAACTATCACTTCTGGGAACAAGGGATGAGCGAGTCTCATTTCGTGTTCCACAAATGCAATTTGTAGTCGTGTAGGGTCGAAAATGTACCAAAACAAACTGCAGATCTGTCGCTCGGAGGCGGCCCCGGGGCAGTGTGTTGTGCATTATTAATGTTTAATAACCCGACAGTGTTTCTCTGCGTGCGTTGCGGGACACAGAGACCGGTGCTGTAGGGAAAATACGAAAAAATACAGTCTAAGCACAAGACCCACGGAGCAGCAACCAAGAGCTGAGGGACCCACGGAGCGGCAACCAAGAGCTGAGGGACCAGGAGCGGCAACCAAGAGCTGAGGGACCGGGAGCGGCAACCAAGAGCTGAGGGACCAGGAGCGGCAACCAAGAGCTGGGGGACCAGGAGCGGCAACCAAGAGCTGGGGGACCAGGAGCGGCAACCAAGAGCTGGGGGACCAGGAGCGGCAACCAAGAGCTGAGGGACCAGGAGCGGCAACCAAGAGCTGAGGGACCAGGAGCGGCAACCAAGAGCTGAGGGACCAGGAGCGGCAACCAAGAGCTGAGGGACCAGGAGCGGCAACCAAGAGCTGAGGGACCAGGAGCGGCAACCAAGAGCTGAGGGACCAGGAGCGGCAACCAAGAGCTCGGGACCAGGAGCGGCAACCAAGAGCTTCGGGACCAGGAGCGGCAACCAAGAGCCCGGGACCAGGAGCGGCAACCAAGAGCCTCGGGACCAGGAGCGGCAACCAAGAGCTGAGGGACCAGGAGCGGCAACCAAGAGCTGAGGGACCAGGAGCGGCAACCAAGAGCTGAGGGACCAGGAGCGGCAACCAAGAGCTGAGGGACCAGGAGCGGCAACCAAGAGCTGAGGGACCAGGAGCGGCAACCAAGAGCTGAGGGACCAGGAGCGGCAACCAAGAGCTGAGGGACCAGGAGCGGCAACCAAGAGCTGAGGGACCAGGAGCGGCAACCAAGAGCTGAGGGACCAGGAGCGGCAACCAAGAGCTGAGGGACCAGGAGGCGGCAACCAAGAGCTGAGGGACCAGGAGCGGCAACCAAGAGCTGAGGGACCAGGAGCGGCAACCAAGAGCTGAGGGACCAGGAGCGGCAACCAAGAGCTGAGGGACCAGGAGCGGCAACCAAGAGCTGAGGGACCAGGAGCGGCAACCAAGAGCTGGGGGACCAGGAGCGGCAACCAAGAGCTGGGGGACCAGGAGCGGCAACCAAGAGCTGAGGGACCAGGAGCGGCAACCAAGAGCTGAGGGACCAGGAGCGGCAACCAAGAGCTGAGGGACCAGGAGCGGCAACCAAGAGCTGAGGGACCAGGAGCGGCAACCAAGAGCTGAGGGACCAGGAGCGGCAACCAAGAGCTGAGGGACCAGGAGCGGCAACCAAGAGCTTCGGGACCAGGAGCGGCAACCAAGAGCTTCGGGACCAGGAGCGGCAACCAAGAGCTCCGGGACCAGGAGCGGCAACCAAGAGCTGAGGGACCAGGAGCGGCAACCAAGAGCTGAGGGACCAGGAGCGGCAACCAAGAGCTGAGGGACCAGGAGCGGCAACCAAGAGCTGAGGGACCAGGAGCGGCAACCAAGAGCTGAGGGACCAGGAGCGGCAACCAAGAGCTGAGGGACCAGGAGCGGCAACCAAGAGCTGAGGGACCAGGAGCGGCAACCAAGAGCTGAGGGACCAGGAGCGGCAACCAAGAGCTGAGGGACCAGGAGCGGCAACCAAGAGCTGAGGGACCAGGAGCGGCAACCAAGAGCTGAGGGACCAGGAGCGGCAACCAAGAGCTGAGGGACCAGGAGCGGCAACCAAGAGCTGAGGGACCAGGAGCGGCAACCAAGAGCTGAGGGACCAGGAGCGGCAACCAAGAGCTGAGGGACCAGGAGCGGCAACCAAGAGCTGAGGGACCAGGAGCGGCAACCAAGAGCTGAGGGACCAGGAGCGGCAACCAAGAGCTGAGGGACCAGGAGCGGCAACCAAGAGCTGAGGGACCAGGAGCGGCAACCAAGAGCTGGGGGACCAGGAGCGGCAACCAAGAGCTGGGGGACCAGGAGCGGCAACCAAGAGCTGGGGGACCAGGAGCGGCAACCAAGAGCTGGGGGACCAGGAGCGGCAACCAAGAGCTGGGGGACCAGGAGCGGCAACCAAGAGCTGAGGGACCAGGAGCGGCAACCAAGAGCTGAGGGACCAGGAGCGGCAACCAAGAGCTGGGGGACCAGGAGCGGCAACCAAGAGCTGGGGGACCAGGAGCGGCAACCAAGAGCTGAGGGACCAGGAGCGGCAACCAAGAGCTGAGGGACCAGGAGCGGCAACCAAGAGCTGAGGGACCAGGAGCGGCAACCAAGAGCTGAGGGACCAGGAGCGGCAACCAAGAGCTGGGGGACCAGGAGGCGGCAACCAAGAGCTGGGGGACCAGGAGCGGCAACCAAGAGCTGGGGGACCAGGAGCGGCAACCAAGAGCTGGGGGACCAGGAGCGGCAACCAAGAGCTGGGGGACCAGGAGCGGCAACCAAGAGCTGGGGGACCAGGAGCGGCAACCAAGAGCTGGGGGACCAGGAGCGGCAACCAAGAGCTGGGGGACCAGGAGCGGCAACCAAGAGCTGGGGGACCAGGAGCGGCAACCAAGAGCTGAGGGACCAGGAGCGGCAACCAAGAGCTGAGGGACCAGGAGCGGCAACCAAGAGCTGAGGGACCAGGAGCGGCAACCAAGAGCTGAGGGACCAGGAGCAGCAACCAAGAGCTGAGGGACCAGGAGCGGCAACCAAGAGCTGAGGGACCAGGAGCGGCAACCAAGAGCGGCAACCAAGAGCTGAGGGACCAGGAGCGGCAACCAAGAGCTGAGGGACCAGGAGCGGCAACCAAGAGCTGGGGGACCAGGAGCGGCAACCAAGAGCTGAGGGACCAGGAGCGGCAACCAAGAGCTGAGGGACCAGGAGCGGCAACCAAGAGCTGAGGGACCAGGAGCGGCAACCAAGAGCTGAGGGACCAGGAGCGGCAACCAAGAGCTGAGGGACCAGGAGCGGCAACCAAGAGCTGAGGGACCAGGGCTCCCGCTCTTATGGGATTTATACTCTTACGTTTCTTTGTATTTATTCATATTTTGCTTCTTGTGGAAACAGGACGTTGGGGCCAGTGTACTTTCACGTTTAACAGATAAATGTATTATTAGTGCTGTACGAAGACATACATGACGCAGCACACATCCTGTGAAGACATTGGCTTTACGTCGCAAGCATGTGCACATCTGCAGGTGCTCCACGTGATGCAACGGGAACCACCTGCATTTTTTCTTTTATTATTTTATTCCCCACGTTGCAGTCTGCACAGACCTCAGCCGGAGTCAAGAAAAGATGGACTTTGCGATGGTTTCCTTTTCTGGGCGCTATGGTGGCCAGAGCCTACAGAGCAGCTGGCAGACAAGCAGTGAGGGAGGGAAGGGGGAGTGGCCGCAGACAGAAAGGTGCAGACCTTAGGAGGCCACTGGAGCTGAGCGAACAGCCAGACCCAGAATATACAGAAAACACAGGATTTTTAAAGCATCCCTGACAACATGCAACAGACGAGATCAGGTCCAGATCAGCTGCGCATTTTGCATCAATGCCAAACAAAGCCTCACATCTTGGGTGCGGCCACCAGACAAGAGGGACCCTCCATCCAGATATTTCTGTAACAGCATGAGCTTGCAGGTGAGGGTTTGAACAGAAACAAGTTTGGGACCACGCCGGTACAGGTGGAGGATTAAAAAAGGCCACAGCCTGGGCTGAAGCGAGTAAGACAAGTTCACGGCCAGACCAGGATGCCGTAAAGCAATTTGACACAGAGGGCCCCCCTGCTTGTTGCTTCATTCTGCAACAGGACAGTTGCCGCTGGGAGGGGGAGAACCCCTGGAGCAGCGGTCTTCAAACTTTTTAATGCTGCGCCGTCCCCCATATAAAAAAAAAAAAAAAGATTGCCCCCCCCAGAATTTTCCAAAATTCTATTAAATTTGAATTTTTAAATATGTCTAGACCTATTTAAATATTAGTTATGTTAAACCTTTTAAAAATGAAATTACATACTTGCCAAACATACTATTCTGGTCACACAGGCCATACTAACGCGTACAGGTATCCACAGTGTGAATATTAGAAGTGGGGGGTGTTGAAGAATATTTGGAGCCCCTTCCCTTTTGAGACACTCCCAGCCAGATCTACATGACAAAGGATGTTAATGATGGCCCATCACAGAGCCGCTCACTGCTCATCATTTGTTTTCAGCTTAAAACAAAGCGCTGGTATCAGCAGGATGCTTCTTTTGACCAGAGCCTGGCGTCCCCCTCTAGGATCAGTTAAGGTCAGTGGCATAGCAAGGGGGGGAGGGAGCCACCCCAGGCGGCACTGAAGTTTTGGGGGCAGCGGCCTCCACCTCCCCCAGGCTCTTACCTGCAGCCGTGGCAGGGCGGCAAACGCATGATTCGCCAACACCACACTCTTAAATGTGGCCACTGTGGGGCGTAATACGCAGGGACTGCCACGGGCGGCCAAAGGTAGAGCTACGCCACTGGTTAACGCCCCCCTAGAGGGGGCTTCCACCCAGTTTGAAGACCCCTGCCCTAGAAGGAATTAGGACAGGGGCAGCTTGCACTACTTGCAAGGTTAATACCGAGACATCTAAAACCGTTAAGAGGTCTAACCCCCCCCCCTCGCCCCAACCCCCCTCGCAGTGCAGGCTTTCCATTCTTGCTCTAATGGTCCCCTAATGTTTCAGTTTTAGAAGCGTGAGGAGGACACGATTTCTATAAGAGAAAGATGCCTACATAACACGATCTTGGGATTATTGTATTGCATGCTCATGAGACATCTCACGCTTAAGGTGAACCCACAATGTACATTATTGCAACCACCCAACTAAAGGGGGGGGTGAAAACATCTGCAGTTCAGAATCGGATATGAGATTTCAGGAAACATGCCTGATGGATTACACCAGGTTTAAGACGACAATTCCCAGATCCTCAAAGCGACCTTACGGAAGCTCATTCTCTGCTTGAAGTATGCCCTCAGATCTGGGACATTTTCAGAAACAGCTGTGTCCTTTCCATGTTGACTGGGTCTGATTCTGTGGTGGCAACGAGTACTCGGGGAGGCTTCATGTTAGAAATGGGATTTCTGGTTGGCTAGGGCAAGCGCCTAAGCCAGGCAGAAACCGCCACTCTAGTCAGGGCAAGGGCATTACACATCGAAGATAACCCCTGCTCACCCCCTTGGTAGCTTGGCAGAGCAGTCAGGCTTATCCCAGAGGCAATGTGTAAAGCGTTTGCACAACACACTCACAGAGCAGCGACACACTAGGCACACCACAAAAGAAACTCCACACAAGGTTATATAAAAAAATAGCCTTTGTATTACTCATAAAACACATCAGAGCATAATCACATATGTACACTGTGCCACCCAGCACTAGGTATTACTTTTACAGGGGATTATATACATTACAGGGCCAATCGGGCCACTGTCATCACTATTAGAACACACAAGTAGTGAGGAAGAAACACAACCAGTCTACTGGTAAAGGTGCTCTTAGCACCACACATTAGGCATCAATCATGCAGCATGACCATCATAGCACTTCAGTATAGCATGTTATGCCAAACAATCAGCAGCAGTGTATGTTTATGTTTAGGGGATTTATAGAGCGCATGGCTGCCCAGGGGCTTCCCAGCGCTAGGAGAGAGAGGCAGTCAGGGAGCAGAGGAGTTAAGGAAAGAGCCAGGTTTTAAGTCTTTTCCTGAATGCCAGTTCATCGGTTACCATGCGCAGTTCCAGAGGCAGGGCGTTCCATAGTCCAGGGGCCAGGTGCACGAAGGATCTACCTCCCCACCTGGATCTCTTTATCCTAGTCGGTTTCATGAGTAGGTCTGTCGAGGATCTTAGATTTCTACCTGGGACATATTGGGTAACAAGCTTTTTTATTAAGGCTGGACCTTTGTTATTCATTGCTCTATGGGCGATACAAAGTGCCTTGAACTTAACTCTTGCCTGAACCGGAAGCCAGTGTAACGTTTTCAGGGCTGCCCTAGCTGATTGTTGTCTTGGGATTCGCAGCAATAACCTTGCTGCGGCGTTCTGGACCACTTGCAGCCGGTTCGTAACGTATTTGGGTGCGCGCAGATACAGAGAGTTGCCGTAGTCCAGTTGTGACACCACTAGGGCCTGGACCACAGTTCTGCGGGTAGGTTCAGGCAGGAGAGGAAGGATTTTCCGAAGCATGCGCAAAGTTCCAAAGCATATGACTGATAATTTTCTGGCTTGGGTTTCCATAGATAGACTTTCGTCTAGCCAGATTCCTAAGTTTTTTATCGCGTTCTTTGGGGTTGGGGGTTCTCCCAGTTTGAGGCCAGCTGATATTGTTTCTTGGGACCGCCATGTTTCCCAGGAACATGAGCTCTGTTTTACCTCCATTCAGTTTAAGGCTGCACTTATTCATCCAATCAGCAACTTGTGTCATGCAAGGCCCCACGTTGTCAAGTACGGATTGGGGGCCCTCTGTGACAGAGTATCAGCTGGGTGTCATCAGCATATGATACTATTGAAAGTCCAAATTCTTGCACCATCTCTGCCAGGGTTTGCATGTACAAGTTAAATAGTGTTGGACTCAGTGCGGATCCCTGTGGGACTCCGCACGAAATTTGTAGAATGTCAGATAGATATTCCCCTTGGTGTACCATAATAAACACTGCACACATGGGTACTAAAGCATAGCACATTATGCCTAAACATCTGCCACAGGGCACCATAGTAAACACTGGCAGCAGCAGCCTATTCCATAAACACAGCATGCCCCCCCCCCTCTTGGGGATAAAACTGCCCAGCATGATGTATATTGTCACCAACTCAGGGCATCACATATACATCGCTGCTGCCTCCTGGCCCTCTCTTGGGCAGCCTGGTATCGTTGGACACAACAATGTCCCCAAACCTTGTGGCACGGGCTACCCCCCAAAGGGGTCGCACCTAACACGGGAATCACCCCCGTAGTGCCGGTGTTGCCCGCATCCCCCTCCAACAAGGTATAATCTGAGTAATAAGCCGGTCATATGACCCCGCACCCCAGCACCAATTCTCCCAGTGCTTCCAATCTGTTTCAGCCAGACCGGGTCCTCCGTCGAGGTTTCCCTTCCATCCGGCTGCTGAACACAATAGATGGGCCACCTTGGGTAGCAGCCTGCAATCAGGCGGGATCGCTGCCTATCTCAATGGAGTACAGGATATTCCATCCCGTCTCCTCCGGCCGGGACACCAAACACGGCGGGGTCACTCACCCCACCATCCTCCTGGTATGCACTGATTCCTTTGGCACGGCGGAGGCGTGACATGGAGCGAAGTCTCCGTCGGCTTCGTCTCCTTCGCCCCGCCGTCTGAGACTCAGTCCCGCTTGGCTCCGCCTTCTGGGGACGTGGTGCTGCTCAGCAGCACGGGAGCCCCTGGGGCCTTCTGGTAGTCTTGGCGGCTTCACTTTCCGCCGCACAGGGAGGGAGCCGGGTTTCCTCCTCCCCTGCTCACTTCCTGGCACGTGGTCCCACCTACAGTCAGGCTCGTCTCGCTTGACTTCTGCCTGCTTCCCCAACCAGCATAGTACTGCCCACAACCAGGCACAGCGCCGCCTGCCTTCCGGCGCGCTGTGCATCACAGAGCGAAATCTCCGTCGACTCCGGCTGCCTCCTCGACCCTGCGCCTGCGGCCAGCTGCTCGGACCACAGAGGCGGTCAATTGCCGCCCAGTAGCCAGCTCCACACAAGTTAGGCAAAGCGCTGGGCAGCCACCAGAAAAGAGCTACCCACGAGCTCTAGCACCCGGCAGTTTGTCAGGGAAGCACCAGGGCACTTCAGGAACACGAGGCACCACGGTACGCTTTGAAGCAGAAGCCCGCCTCTCAGGCTCCAACATGCAAAAGGTGCACCTCCCCAGAGGACCAGGGAACAGGGCACAGGTAGGCCAACACGCAGGGCCTCCCACGGCGGTTCCTCCTGGCAGTGTGTCCTTCCACACCAAGTAAGCACAAAAAAAGCACACCTCATGGGGTCACAGTCTCAATACTTATACTGTACATGTCTTTTGTCCCCCCCCTGGCACAGGGCTCTGCGCCCGGTCAAAACCAGTTCTGGGGGCACCTACACATGGGCCCAACACCCTCCTTTGTCAGTGTAGGTTCTGGCCCCAGACACATCACAGGGGGACGGAGCCAGCATTGTACAAGGCAGGCACAGATCTATTCAGGGTCAGGGGCAACTCCTCCCACTACTCCAAATGCAGATCAGGCCCATTCAGACTAGCGCTGACTCACCCAGCCCCTCTGGAGCCACTGCAGCTCCCCAGCCCCTGTCACTCCAGAGCCAGACATGCAATACACATCAGGCAGGCACAAAGACACATAGCACACAGAAATACCCACTTCTAAAAGTGGCATTTCTAAAATAGTGATAACAAATCTGCGAACACCATTACGCAGCATTTATTACCACTATTCCAAACATACCAAACTTGATCACGCTACTCCTCTCATATCAGGAATTACCACTGAAACACATATCAGGGAATCCCCAATGCATTCCTATGAGAGGGCAGCATCACAGTAGTGAGAAACCAAAATGGCTGTTTGTCACTACCAGGACATGCCACACAGTTAAGGTACATGTCCTACCTTTTACCTACAGCGCACCCTGCCCATATAGGGCCTACCTTAGGGGTGACTGATATGTAGTAAAAGGGGAGTCACAGACGTGACACCCACTTTATGTGCCACGTCACAGCGGCAGTAAATTGCGCGCGCAGGCCCTGCAATGGCAGAGGCCCGAGACAGGTTTGAAAGGCTACTTTGGTGGGTGGCGCAATCAGCGCTGCAAGCCCACCAGTAGCTTTTAATTTACTGGCCCTGGGTATATGAGATACCACATTCTGGGGACTGATAGGTAAATTAAATACGCCAAACAGGTGTAGACCAATCTTACCACATTTTACCATAGAGAGCACATGCACTTTACACTGGACAGCAGTGATAAAGTGCCCAGAGTCCTAAAACCACCAACACCAGGTCAGACAAAATACCAGGAGGAAGGCAAAAAGTTCAGGGATGACCCTGCAAAAAGGGCCAAGTCCAACACTTCATGTATAGGTTGAAAAGGACAGGGATGAAGCGTAGCACGAGTCAATGTGCTCTTGCTGCAGACTCTTCAATGTCCTTACACAGGATCACAAAGCAGAGTCACAGGACAAACATGAATGGACAAGTCCTCTTTACTTACCCTGAAATGATATATTGCCTCAAGAGTAGGACAAGCAGCTCGGTGTCGCTTGTGCACGGTCAGACTGTGCGAGGTCTAAAAGTTAAACAGAAGAAACCACGTTTTAATGTTGGTGGTGGACACATGGTTGTCCACAAGAGGTTTGATGACACTAGCTAAACTAGGAACTTCAGCTATGTAACATTACTGGGCATGAAAATAACAAAAAAACAGATTTTAAAACATGATAAAACATAGTTTGATCAAACACAAGAAAAGAGTCGGAAGCAATGACAGGCTGCAGAGGGTTCTGTTACAAGGCAGCTTACGGGGTGCTACCTTGGTGGTTGCTTGACCTGTGCCTCGTTTCCGCAGGGACATTGTACACCGCTGGCGGCCGATCTGGAACTACTTAAGATGATTCAGCCGTCGGGCACCAGGTTGAGCCAGCAGAAATGGGGGAAACAGCAAGATACTTCAAAACGTAGTGCTTTGGGCACTTCACACACACATGAAGGCGCTGTACTGATGGTGTTATAAAGATCTAAGAAACCCCGCACCTGGCCGAAGGTCACAAGGGAAAGAAGTAACATCACAAGAAGGTAAGAAGAGTGAACAGAAGGTAGAACCAGTAGAAAAAGATGCAGTTCTACTGCACCCTCTGGATAATTGCATGAGGGTCTGGAGACCACATCACCCAGATGACACATCCAAGGTGGACCACAGAAGCAAACTAAATGGGGCAAGGGTATAAACAAGAAAAAAAGACTAAAATAAAATCCTCACATCTACACCCTCCATCATAGGAAGTCCAAAAGGTGGGAGCAAAGTCACTGCAACACAGAATGAGTAAAGGGCACAGGCAAAGAGAATGTATTTTAGAAGGGGGTAAAGGGTGCAGGCAAAGAGTGCATAACGTAATGGATAAAGGGTGCTCATTTATAAGGATTTTTATAGCGCACTATAACACGTGAGGGGATCTTGGTGCTATGCAGGTGCCTAGGATTGAGGGCGGGTGGGGTTATTCGAAGAGACAGATCTTCAGCTTCTAGCAAAACTCAAGAAGAGAGACAGAGGCACGGAGATGTATTGTTCCATGCTTTAGGAGTGGTGTAGAAGGCTCGACAACCAGTTCTGTTTCTGTGGATGCGTGCAATGTCTGCAAGAAGTCCGGCTGAGCAGAGGTGTCTGGAAGGTTGATGGAAGGAGATGCGGCTGTTCGGTTATGCAGGGCTTGTGTTGTGAAGGGCTTTGAATTCATGAGTGGGAAGTTTGAATTGTACACGTTTGTGTATTGGGAGACAGTGAAGCTCCCTGAGGTGTGGTCTGAGGTGAGTTCTGCGTGGGAGGTTTAGGAGGAGTCTGGCTCCCACGTTCTGGATGGTTTGTAATCCACCTTCTGGATAGTGTGGGCAAAGAGACACCCCATTATAGGAGGACCAAAGGTCGGGGTCAAAGAGTCCTTGTATATAGAACTGGTGAAGCACGCAAACAAACTGACAGTATTATAGGCAGGGCAAAGACACTGCTTTATACAATGGGTTAAAGACACAGGTAAAGAGACACCAAACTATAGGGGGACTAAAGAGCAGGATTAAAGAGACTGCATTTTAGAAGGGGTAAAGAGCAGCGGAAAAGAGACTAACAAGCCACTTGCCATTGGCAATGCCCTTTCTGGTGCTTTCTCGAACCGCAGATTCCTCACCATAAGAATTAACCAGGCACCAGACTGGATCCCCATAATTTCAAGAGCAGTGCTGAAGCACTCCGGCACGTGGCATCATGCGGCCCCATGTTGGCTTCGTACCGCCCCAGACGTGATGGAACAAAGCCGCATGAGCGCCACCCCTGCATGCTGATGCCAATTTCAAGACACTTTCCCTACCCGCGTCCTCAGACGCAGAGCGTAAAACAGTTACTGGCAACAATGGGCTGACCGCTTCCTTGGGGCCTTTTTAGATGTTAATGAGAATACTCAATGGAACAGGGCAGTGAGGAATCGGGTGTTTGCGCATCCACTAGAAACAACATTACAGAAGGTAACTAGCCTGCTCTTCTGTTGGTTACTTCTAACCGAAGACTCACCTTTAAAATAGATACAAAGAAGTGCCTGCCAAAGGTGGAGGTTCTGGGGATTGGACTCAGGCCAAAATGTCCAACAGGACCCAGCGAGAGAAGTGACCAACTCATCGGACCTGGCTGTAAAGTCAGTCGTGCTTCATTAACATATGGACCGACGCCTGCGTCACAGCCTGGGCGGCCTGCCACAGTTCAGATCAGTATCCAACAGCCACCACTGAAGAACAAGAGCCGTCTCCCTTGCTACCTGAATGGAGTCTGAGAGGCAGGCCTCATTTTAAGTCCACTGTGGGCCCCACATGTGCCAGCTGGCATTGTGGACAAGGAGAATGCATGAGGTTAAGAGTCCTAGAAACCTCAGAGCGGTCTTCACGGAGATCCAGGATTGATCCTGAATCATTGGGAACATATCCTGAATGTCTCTGGCTCGCTGCAGTGGAGGAAACTTCTTGACAGCCACTATGCCTCAAAGTGCCCAATGAATGGAAGCCTTTATGCAGGGCACAGGTGAGACTTCAGCTTGTTGATGGTGAACCCAAACAATGCCAGGAGTTCGTCAGTTGACCAGAGTTGGTCTACGACTCACTTCTTTGAGTCGAGCTTTAGCAGCCACTCATTGTGACACTGGAAGACGTGTACTCCCACCCTCCGAAGATAGGGCACAACCACCACCATCACTTTTGTGGTCACCGGAAGGGTCAAGTTAAAGCCTAAGAGAAGTACGCAAATTGAAAGTGTCCCTGGCCCACCTTGATCCACCTGTAACACCTGTGTAACTGTAGGACAGATACAAGGAAAACGTGTTGTATAAGCCCAAGGACACCATCCAGTCTCCTAGGTCAAGCAGACAAGATTTGAGCCAGACGGAGCATTCTGAATTTGTCATTCCACAGAAAGCATTCAACAGGCAGAGTTCCAAAACATGTCGGAGGCCCGATCCATTTCTGGGATGAGGATGTAGTGTTAATACCATCCCTCTCCTTTTGCAGAGTCTGGTGCCATTTAATGGCACCTTTGGAAAGTAAAATATTTATCTCCTGCATCAGGATTGTCAAGTGCTTCTCTGAAATTTGTTCTGGCATGGGAGGAAGATGTAGCGGGAGGACATGAAGGGTAGGGTCCAGCCTCGTTGAGTGATCTGCATGGCACATCTGTCTGACGTGATGGATCGCGAACCAAGAAGGAAATGCCGAATCCTTCCTCCCACCGGCCTGACATGAGCCGTTGAGAACAAATTTAAGCTGCTTGGTAGTCATTGCAGTTGGGGGAAGAGGAATCGGGTGACTATTAACCCGGTTTCATGTCTGCCGGTGTCATGTCTGTGACCCAGAAATGACTGGATTGTGTACTGCACCACTGGCTGGGAAGGCTGATATTGCCTATAGGCTAGTCCATTGGAATGGCTTCTGAACTGTGAGGAGGGGGGGTGGTCCTGGTTCGCTGGAGACACCAACCCAAAAGAGCATACAGAGCATTGGCTGTCTTTATACCTCTCAAGCACCAAGTCCAGTCCTCTTTCCCACCCAAAGATTATGGACTCATCGAAGGACATATCCATCAGGGACACCTGCACATCACCAGAAAATCTGCTCAACCTCATCCATGTGTCTTCAAAGAACACCACTGTGCCAACAGCCCTTCCAAGGCAATCAGTATCTTCCAAGCCTGCACAGATGACATACTTTGAGGTATCCTGTCCGTCATATATTGTCTGTGCCAGAGAAGTTCCAAGTTCATCTTAAACTGCCAACAAGATCTCACTGACGTGTCAGAGAGCATGTGTATACCTGCGCAGCAGACAAACCACCTCTATCAATCCAAGGGTCAGAGTTCCGAGTGACAATATTTTTTAATCAAAAGAATCAATCCTTTTGGACTCCCTATCCAAAGGAATTGTTGGTGTTGAAATTGACCTTACTAGTAGAGGCCTGCACCACAAGGCTCTCTAGTTATGAAGTCCGGATCATCGAGCGCAGGCCTATGTCTCCAAGATATAAGTCAGCTGTCAGGAGGAGAAAAGCAAGGTTTGGACCATGTAGCCATCAAGGTGTCAGTGAAGGGATCATTTAATGGTTGCAAAGCTCCAGCAAAGCCAGTCCTTTTTGGGGGAGTTTTGAATCCATGTAGGGCAGCTGCAGATCTAGCTCCTCGGCTGTCCTCTGGAGCACCGCTGCAAAGGAGGCACGCTCGTCTTTTGGTGGCCCATGCGGGGAGTCAGGCTCCAATTCAAAGGAGGCATCTAACACACTTGAATATGAGAGGAAGTTGGCGGTTTGTGGGAAAGGCCTTGTGACTGAAGCTGGGCCCAGGACCTTGAAGGAAGCATAGCCTGAATTTCGAGCAGGACATCTTGGGTTTGATATCATGTTTTACCTCTTGGTCCCAGATCACTTTTGGGTGCATGAGGTCACACATATGCCACGAGTTATTCGTAAGCAAATCCCAGGCACAAGAGGCACATGCATTGCTGCGCAGGTCCATGCGCGCCATCGGCATCTTCGGCACGGTTTAAAGCCTCTAGTTTTCCAGGCCGTCATGATTCTCTACCAACTGTAAGCAAATTTGGGAATTGTCTCAAGAATGACAAAAGCTTGAAGACGAGCCCCGGAGGTGCATCTGGAGGCTCAGAAAGAAGGAACTGACGTCAGGTAGCAGAGGGGGCACTCGGACAGTTCTGTTCTATAACATCCAGGGCGGGCGGCAAGAAGCTGATGTGGAACCACAGAGCGCTAATGGCGGCGCACAGGAGCAGTGCTGAATTTCTCCAGATCCAGTCTGGCGCCTGTAGATCTCCTAAAGGCGAAGAACCTGTGGTCAGAAGTATTCATCCATGAATGAAATGAAATGAAATTCGTACTTGTAAAGCGCACTGCTGCCCCCAACAGAGGCGTCCTGGCGCTATACGCATACCGCTGTGGAACCCTTCCTGGCTATTCCCTGTGAGATGTCCACTCCTGGGCACCCCCAAGGTGAAGCCAGGCATCCCAGCGCTGGTGGGGCCGTTGTGGAGATTAAGCAAGCTATTGCCCAGAGTTGCAGAGTGGGACCCATGATTAGAATGAGCACCGAGGCGAGAATTATCAGGTCCGAGGAAATTGAGCCCAAGACCCGCCGAGGCGGGAATTGAACCCTGGTCCCGGGCCAGATCTCTGCATCAGGGTCTGCCGCTCTAACCATTGAGCCACACTTCTCCACATGCATCATGGAAGGGGTAAAGGGGACGCGCAAAGAGACTATTTCAGAGAGGGTGCAGCTAAGAGACACTCTTAGAGAAGGGATAAGGGCGCAGGAAAGAGACACTGCATGACAGTCGGACCAAAGTGAGTGGGAAAAGGAACCCCGCATCATACAAGGGGTGATGGGCATAGCACAGAGGCAATGCGTTATAGGGGGGCCAAAGGTCGGGGACAAAGACATCACAGTACAGAAGGGGGAAGGGACACGGGAAGAGAGAACTGCATCAGAGGAGGGTGAAAACATGACAGAAAGGAGATACTGCATTTTAGAAAGGGTAAAGGGCGAAGGTAAACAAAACACTATTAGAGACGGGCAAAGAGGCATTGTTATTCAAGGTGGCAAGGTCAGGAGTGAGACATGGATTTCTAAAGTGGACAGACGCAGCAGAAAAGAAATCCTCTTTCAATTAACTGTTGCTTTAAATGATGTAGCCTCGCTGAACGCACGCGCCATTATTACTCGTTCCTTAAATAAATTCGCATTAAAGAATGGATGACTCCACGGTTGCCACACACACCCACACGCCAGGACTCCCTCTTCCAATCTGAATACATGAACATGAAGAGAAACCAGGGGCATTGATTCTGTGTTCAATGAGAAGCCGCAGTGATTCTTACACACAGCCCTGCCGAGCGCCAGGGCTCTGAAGAATGAATGTAAACAGCACTGGAAGCCAAGTGGATGCTAACATTCCAATGAAAGGGCCGTACAGTGCTTGTTTATATGGGTCTGTTGGTGGCGCGGTGGGTTAGTGCATTCACTGCCGCGGATTTACACCCCCTGGTCCACTCCGGCGCCCATCCTTCCGAACGCAAGAAACCGACGGCCATGGAGTGAGGTGACAACACGTGTTACCTGTGGATAGCGCCAAGAGGTCCTTCCACAACACTAGAAACCGGTCCGGCTGCGGAGTCTCCTCCCTCGGGCTCGCGCCTGCCCACCCCGGGTGGGTAATAGTGCATATACATACATGCACACACGTGCAGCAGACGGCCCCAGCGTGCCCCGCTCATGGACCAGTCTGGCATCAGTGCCAGCATCCTTTATTGGCGGGTCTAGGCCGCCAGGCCCCTGCGTGGCTTAATTGAAGCCTTTATTGATTAACGAACTTCAATAAATATCCCGGTAAATAAACCCGCGCGGAGCAGCGCATATATAACTCATGTCTTCTACAATAAAGTCCCGTCTCCAGCCTTCCAATTACACTGCAAGACGAAAACAAACAGATCCAGACAACATCACTGCGACCTTTCCAGAAATCAACATAAAACCAAACGAGGGCCGAGCATCGGCCTCAAAATAGCTCCTTCAAATATCCCGAGCTCAAAAAGGTGTTGGGAGAGGATTTTTATCTTTAATATTGAAATTCAAAAAATACATCCTAGCAGCAAAGTTACTTTTTAATACTTGTGCAAGCGAACTCGATGTACTTGTTATCTTCTAAATTTAATCTGGTTGTCATGACAACAAGGCGAGAGATTGATGGACCTCCTCACGGCGTGCTGTACATTTAATTGTGCGCGCCTGCAAGTGACTCAGAGATGCTGCGCCAGTGGCCGGGTCGCCATGGTTACTCCTGGCTAATCCACGGACGGAAATTACCCACCTGTAATTACATTTCTGGGAAGGTAGTGCGTTCGCATGTTGTCACCCTGGTAGGGTGGCTAATGTGCACCGTGCAGTGTCCAGGAGAGGTTATAGAGGGATGGATGGATGAATGAATGTATTGTAGTGGCCCAGAGAGCTGGAGACATCCCGCCGTGGAAGAGAAGGCAGGGCCTGTTCCGAGGCAAGGGTGGTCCTAAGGTACCTTCCACCAACCGGTACTAAACCCCACTATGCTATCGTGTGCCTACCATTAATTCTTTATTTCTATACATTTTTAGGTCTGGCATTGGCATTCTAATTTTACTAAAGTAATGCACATCATATACTTCTTTGTAGGCACCTGCAGCCAGCCCTCCTCATCCGCTGGTCTGATTTTGTGCCATTCACATTTGACTTCTGCCCACAACAGCATACTGCATGTGGGGATGGGTCCGCCCACTTCAGCTATTGGCTAACATCACTGAGTGACTACATTCTGCTCTTTCACAAGGAGCAGATCTGCACATAAATAGTTCCTGCCATGCTGTGGACTAATATGGCAAATTGTTCTTTGGGAGCAAAAATATTTTTGCTTTCAGCCACTTATTTTTTTATGTTGGCGAAGGCCTGGCCACTCCCTCAACAAAGTTTGACAAAAATGACAACACAAATGCGTTGAAAATTTTTCTAAAATGTGGTTACTTATTTAACTTGGCACCACTAATGACTTCTATATATCTATATATAGAAGTCATATATATACATACATACACACACACACACACACACACGCACACACATACACACACACGCACGCACACACAGTGCCACAACTTCTTTCTCTAAAGTGATAAGCTCAAAAGTAGACGGGCCGCTCTTCTGAACTGCCAGGCAATTTTGTCACTTGGTATCATGGAATCGGTTTATTATTTTTATTGTATCAAAACAGAGGGGGACTGGGAGCGATGTTAGTCCAGCATACGTGCTCCTTAATTTAAGACAATGAAAAAGGGGGTATGCAGTTCTTAAAATAACTAGGGCAGAAACACATAATTTCGCCCCGGATATACAAATATGAAAAATCAAGAGTCCCCACCAACCCAGTTGGGTGGCATGCTTCATCATCGGGCGGCATGCTTCATCATCGGGCGGCATGCTTCATCATCGGGCGGCATGCTTCATCATCGGGCGGCATGCTTCATCATCGGGCGGCATGCTTCATCATCGGGCAGCTCCTCGCTGCAATGCCTGATGTGCACCCACAAGGGGGCTCTTTGACAGATCTTTTTGAGAAGTGCTGTGTCAAGAAGGATGTGAAACTGTCTAGTATGCCGATTGGAAGGGAAAGTGAACGTTAAAAATGACCAAGGGGCACCTAAAGCGTATTTATTTCCATGGTAGGCCATGTCATTATTGAAAACAGTGAAGGAAAATAAAGTTCCTTTGTGTTTAGGTTAAATCGGGGTCAACGGGTTTCTTGACTAATATCATAAGGATCTACAGCAATTCATCAGGACCACCCTAAAAAAATCCTAATCCTTTGAAATAGTGGGCCAGTATCAATGTGGAGAATAGTGCTAAAACCAAACATCCACCTGATTGGTGCTGTTAAGGTAATACCTAATGTCAGGCAGGGAACATCCGACCTCACTGAGATGATGCCTCTTGGGTATTACGGGTGCACCCATGTATTATGCGGTAAAGGGGTCAGCGTGGAATGATGCAGGCAACCTACCCCCATCCGTAATCCACTTTTCATTATAATCTTTTGTCACCATGTCTAAACTTCCTTTCTCAAATACTTCTGCTTCCTCAACATGGCCCTCTGTAGGAGTGCGTCTCAGGGCTCGCTTCGTTGTCCACTTCTAGTACTCGCGGTACATGTCGCTGTCTTGAGGTCTCATTCCTTCTTTCAATAACACCATTCTGCTGGCGACTACCGCATTGTCTTATTCAGGTCTTTCATTCGCTTCACCCTTGCATTTGAGACTGCGGTATTACCTCTATACGTCCAAATTAGACCCTCTAAAAATACAATTTCTCGATTATTAGGTCTAAAAGTAAATACTAAGAAAAAGGAACACCACAAATATTTGTTCCGAAAGGGTTTAAGGGTTAAGGACATAGGATTACGGTTTTGGTGAATAGAATATAGAGATATGAGGTTTAGGATTAAAGTTTAGGGGTGTAGGTTTAAGAGTAATGGGTTAGGAATATAGGGTTAAAGGGTACAGGGATGGGGCGAAGGGTTTAAGGCTGAAGGGTACGAGGTTCAGGTATAGAGTTAAATGTATGGGGTTATTGGTTAAGAGCGTAGGAGCTAAAGGTATGGGATTGGGGGTTCAGGATTAGTGCTTTGGGGTAAAGTTGTTAATGGCAGAGGTTTAGAGGGATACGGTTAAAGGTATAAGGCATAGCCTACAGAGGTTAAAGGTATGGGGTTTTGGGTTAAGGGGACTGAGTATATGGTTAAGTTTTGGGGTATAGGGTTGAGGGTATGAGATATACAGTTAAAGTTATGTGGGGTAGGGTTAATGGTGCAGGGGCTTTGCTATAAGGTTATATATGGCAGCGGTTGAGCATAAAGGGTTAAGGGATAAGAGTAAACCAATAAATAACGTTTGTTTAGTGTCACAGTTGGAAAAGTGTTTAATAGTTATTGGTGATTGTTACACTTATTTCTAGTCCACCTGTTCAAAATAAAAAATATTCAAAGCTTTTCACAGTAACACCACTTAATTCATTTCAATGTAAAAGGAAAATGCTACTTACCAGTATGCATCTGTTCTTGGCACGTAGGGCTGTACATCTGCATACTTTTGCATAGATCGCCATCTGGTGTTGGGCTCGGATGTTTGCACTTTGTTATTGTAGAAGTCTTTGTAGTCACAAGATAGGCGACGACTCCTTTGGTTAGTAGTGCGCATGGGCATCGACTCCATCTCCAGATTGTTTTCGCCATAAAGGGTGATGATGGAGTTAGTTAGAACTAGAAAAGATGTCCATGTGTAATGTATCCAAGTAAATTAGTACTGCAACACATAGGTATCCGGGGAGGCGGGTGGGCGTATGCGGATCTACAGCTCTACATGCCAAGAACAGATGCATACTGGTAAGTAGCATTTTCCGTTCGAGGCATATGAGCTGTAGATCGTATACTTTTGCATAGACTATATAGCAGTTACCCAGTTATCGGTGGCTACCTGTATGTGTTGCAGTAGTTTGAAAAAGTGTTCTTAGTACAGCCTGGCCCACACTAGCTTGTTGTTTTGCCTGCACATCTACACAGTAGTGTTTTGTGAAAGTGTGCGGTGTAGACCATGTTGCGGCTTTGCAAATGTCATCCATGGGGATGTTTCCTTAGAATGCCATGGATGCCCCTAGCTTGCTTGTGGAATGCGCTCTAGGGGGAATGGATAATGTACGCTTTGCTTTTTGGTAGCATATTTGGATGCATTTAACTATCCACCTGGCAATTCCAGCTTTTGATATAGGATTGCCCTTATGTGGTGGTGAGAAAGCTACAAAAAGTTGTTTAGTTTTCCTGAAAGTTTTTGTCCTTTCAATGTAGTAAAGAATAGCTCTTTTGACGTCAAGCGTATGAAGAGCGCGTTCTGCTACTGAGTCTGGTTGAGGAAACAAGACTGGGAGCTCAACAGACTGGTTAAGGTGAAAAGCCGAAACTACTTTAGGTAAGAATTTAGGGTTTGTCCTAAGAACCACTTTGCTGTGATGTATGTGCAAAAATGGTTCTTGTATGGTTAATGCCTGGAGTTCACTTACTCTTCTGAGAGATGTGATGGCCACAAGGAAAGCTACTTTCCATGTGAGGAACTCCTAACTCACATTTATGTAAAGGTTCAAATGGGGGACCCATGAGCCTAGTAAGGACAATGTTTAGATTCCATACTGGAGAGGGTGGAACTCTGGGAGGAATTATCCTTTTAAGGCCTTCCATGAATGCTTTGATGGGAGGTACCCTAAACAATGACAAGTGTTGTCTGTTTTGTAAGTAAGCTGCTATAGCAGCAAGATGTAATCGTATGGATGTGTATGCCAGATTACATCTGTGTAGATGCAGGAGATAGATAATGTTTTGAGTTGAAGCATCTAGTGGATTGATTGTGTTGTTATTGCAGTAAACAACAAATCTTTTCCATTTAGCTGCATAGCATGCTCTAGTGGTAGGACGTCTAGCTTCTTTAATGATGTTCATGCAGTCTGGTGGGAGATTGAGGTAACCAAACTCTAAGACTTCAGGAGCCAGATTGCTAGGTTCAGTTGAGCTGGTTCTGGATGTCTTATCTCTCCATGGTTCTGTGTGAGAAGCTTTGGGGAAAGGTGCAACTTTTTGGCGTGGAACTACTGAGAGTTCCAGCAGTGTTGTGAACCATGGTTGTCGGGCCCATGTTGGAGCAACCAGGATCATTGTGAGAGACTGTTGTTTGAGCTTGCGCACCAGTACGGAATGAGCGGGAGAGGCGGAAAAGCGTACGCAAATCTGCCTGACCAGTTCATCCATATCGCATTGCCTTTGGACAATGGGTGTGGATACCTGGAGGCGAAGCTTGGGCATTTTATGTTTAAATGTGTGGCAAACAGATCTATGTCTGGGTGGCCCCACATTGGAAAAAATGGATGAAGAACTTGCGGATGAAGTTCCCATTCGTGAATCTGCTGTCGTTGATGACTGAGCAGATCCGCAATCTGATTGTGTATACCAGGTAGATGCTCTGATAAGAGGTATATTTTTGAGGAATGGCCCATCTCCATATGCTTTGTGCTAGGCGTGAAAGCTGCATAGTGTGTCCCCCCCCTGTTTTTGTATATAGTACATTGCTGTCATGTCCGTCCGGACGAGGACAGCTTTGCCTACGAGATGTTTCTGAAATGATTTTAGAGCGAGAAATATGGCCTGTAACTCCAAGTGATTGATGTGGAGGAGTTTTTGTTGAGGGGTCCACATACCCTGAATGGTATGGTTTAAGAGATGAGCTCCCCAGCCGGTGAGCGATGCATCCGCTGTTAGCACTATTTGTGGAATTGGGTCTAAGAACGGCCGCCCTTTGGAAAGATTTTGTGTGTTCCACCATTGCAGAGAGCGATATGTGCGGCTGTCCACCAACACCAGATCTGTAAGTTGACCTTGAGCTTGGTTCCACTGATGTGCTAGACATTCCTGTAATGGACGCATTTGGAGTCTTGCGTAAGGGACAATTAAGATGCAAGAGGCCATCATCCCTATTAGTTGTATGAACACTCGAGCTGGTAGTGAGTTGTGGTTGAAATTGTGTTATGAGAGCTTGCATACTGGCTATCCTGGCTGGATTGGGGTAAGCAAGGGCTTTGGAAGTATCTATTGTTGCACCTAGATACTGTTGGATGTGGGATGGTTGGAGATGCGACTTGGTGAGGTTTATTGTGAATCCTAAGTTGTGTAGCAGCTGGATTGTGTTGTGTGTTTGTTGTACACAATCACTGCATGACTTTGCTTTTATGAGCCAGTCGTCTAGGTAAGGAAACACATGAATGTGTTGTCTTCTTAAGTGGGCTGCTACCACCGCGAGACATTTTCTGAAGACTCTGGGTGCTGTTGTGACAACGAATGGAAGGACATTGAACTGGTAATGTTGGCCGTCCACTACGAACCGTAGGTATTTCCTGGGAGCAGGGTGAATGGGAATGTGGAAGTAGGCGTCCTTGAGATCTAGAGTGGCAAGGAAGTCGCCTTGTTGGAGCAGTGGGAGAACCTGTTGTAGAGTGACCATGTGGAAGTGGTCGGATTGTATGTACAGGTTTAACGGTCTGAGGTCCAATATTGGCCTGAGAGTGCCGTCCTTTTGGAATGAGGAAATAAAGGGAGTAAACCCTGTACGTTGTTGATGTAGGGGAACTGGTTCTATTGCATGGTTTTGAAAGAGAGAGAGAATCTCCTGCTTGAGCAGCGCAAGATGTTCTGTGGACATTGGACGTTGTCTGGGAGGTATGTGGGGGGGGGGGGTAGAAGTGAGTTCCAGGAAGTAACCATACTGGATAATTTGTCCCACCCACCTGTCTGAGGTGATGGAATTCCAGACAGGTAGGAACTGTGATAGTCTTCCCCCGACCGGAGTGGAGTGGTCTGGGGGGAGTGGAGGGAAGTCACTGTTTTGGGGTGGGGGAGTTGCGGGTGTTAGAACCACGTCTCCCTCTGTTATTGCCTCTGTAAGTCCCTCTAAAATATCCCTTGTTAGGGAAAGTTTGAGTGGGGCTTTTATACATGGAAGAGGTGTTTTCTGTGCCAATGGCTTTGGAGGCGCCCCTATAAGAGGAGCGATGAAAGGAACCTCTACTAGTTGTTGCCTGTAGAGCCCCCATAGATTTGGCGGTTTCTGTGTCCTTTTTCAACTTTTCTAAAGATGTGTCCACAGTAGGTCCGAACAAGTGTTCCTGATCCAAAGGTTAAGGATGGTAGACTGCACCTCTTGCTTAAAACCAGATATGCGTAACCATGCATGTCTGCGTAGTAACACTTGTATTAATTGTGCGAGATGCTGTATCTGCTGCATCCAGGGCACATTTAATAGAGGTATTTGTGATTAACTCTCCCTCTTGTATGAGATCATTTGCCTTGGTCTTATATTGGTCTGGGAGATGTTGCATGAGCTTTTCAAGCTCATCATAGTGAGCCCTGTCATACCTTGCTAGTAAAGCTTGTGAGTTAGCGATACGCCAAAAATTTCCTGCCTGTGACGCAACCCTTTTACCGGATGCGTCCAATAGTTTAGACTCTTTGTCTGGCGGAGGGGCATCACCTGTGGTTTGGGAATTTGCCCATTTACGGGCATTTGCCACTACCAGTGAATCCAGAGGGAGTTGACCCTTAATGCAAGCTGGATCGCTTGGAGCTGGTTTGTATTTCTTTTCAATTCTAGGATTGAGCACTCTAGCCCCGACAGGATCTTTAAAAACCTCAGGGGCATGTTTAATTATCCCTTTTAGCATAGGGAGAGTATTTGTTGATTTTTGAGGCTGCGAGAAGGTCTCTAATATAAAATCTTCCTCCAGAGGGTCTGAGTGGAGTTGAACCCCATGGTTTTGTGCAGCTCTATTTATTAGTTGCGCAAACCCTATGTTGTCATCTGGAGGGGATGGCCTAGAGGGATATACATCTGGATCAGGTACATCTGGGACATTATAATCATCCCAAGAGTCATGAGGTGGGATACTGTGGGTGTCATCGTCAGTATCATCATCATGTGGTGGGTCTATGTCATCATCTTGTGGTGCAGGTGAAAGAGGAGGCACTGGAGAGATTGCTGGAGAGAGTATTATGTTTGGAAGCTGTGGAGGTGGAGAGAAAGGCCTCATAGGTGAAGTGGCTGAGTCTTTTTTCTTCAAGGGTATCTCAGGTGTTTGAGGTATCCAATTTCCTCTTTTTAGGTGGTATAGAGGTGACCTGACCGGTAATGGGGTCGATTATGGAGTGTTTTTTGCTTAGGATCCGGTGGATCTGGATGAAACAGTTCTTTTGATCCACTGTCTTTTTCGGCGCCGAGGACTTAGGCTCCGAGTGGTGCTTGGTTTGTCGTCTTTAGCTTTAGGAGGGTTTTAGTCTCCTTCTGCTTAGGTGGAGTTTTCGACTCGAGCTTTGGAATGTTTTTTCGGATCCGAAGCCTTGGTCGGTGCCGAAGAGTTCGGTGTCGACGGTACCTTGGGTTTGTGTTTCGGTGCCAAAGATGATTTCTCGATACCGTGGTGTGGCAGGCTCGATCCCGAGCTGCCTGAAGGCTTTGTGGACTTCGGAGCCGGGCCCGGAGGCTGGGCTTCTGAAGTAGTGTCACGGTGTCGACCCAGACCCGAAGGTGAGGGTGTTACCAGAGCATTGTGTTTTTTCGGGGCAGGGGCGTCGATCTCAGTACTCGCGCTCCATTGACCTGGAGTAATCGTGTGGTCTTCTGAGTCCGATTCCTCGGCTTCGGAGACGCTGGCTTGTTCATCTCCTGTCTCTGGTTCTGGATCGTCGGGGCCTGCATCGAGATGTTGTCTGGCGCCGAAACTGTTGATCTAGACATTTCGTGACGTCGAGCCCGGCGATCACGTATAGTTTTCTTGGACCTGAAAGAATCACAGGCCTGGCAGTGTCGACTCATGTGTTCTGGAGAGAGACAAAGGTTGCAGACCTCGTGGAGATCCGTGTGTGGGAATTTAGCCCCACACTTGCATTTTTTGAATGGAGTCCTTTCCATATGCTGGTTGATGGCGTTGATCGGCCTAACGGCCCGGGTCAACGACTGGACTCGAAGATTTTGTTGGTCTTTGGATACGCGTCGAGGGAGATCGCGATCGAAACAATACCGTCGAACGGTGAGAGCTCTGCGTGTCGAAGGGGAATCGAAAACGACACCGACCCGGAGCGCAGCAAATCACATCCGAACCCGATGGCGGAAATAAACAATCTGGAGATGGAGTCGATGCCCATGCGCACTACTAACCAAAGGAGGAGTCACCTATCTTGTGACTACAAAGACTTCTACAATAACAAAGTGAAAACATCCGAGCCCAACACCAGATGGCGATCTATGCAAAAGTATGCGATCTACAGCTCATATGCCTCGAACACGAGTATTTCTAAGTTAAACAATTAAAAGTGTTAAAAGAACTGATGCCATGTCTCAGTAAAAAAAAAAAAAAAAAAAACACAAGATGCAACTGTGATTGCTGATCTGGCCACCAACCTTGGACCTGCTTCAGCTTTCTGACCATTTATCCTCTAAGGGCAATTTTTCTCATTTCCTTCTTCCATCTGCCCTTGATCATTTCTACATCTCTCTATTCCCCACCCCCACCATATATCTCCTTGTCTTTATTTGTACCCAATCTTGGTGTTGTTTCAAAACACTCTTTTTCCACCTCACTTCTTGCTTATAGCTAGGGTTCCAACTTCTCAACCTTTTGCGTAATTCTCCTTACTCACCCTCTAACATACTTACATGCCGTCCAAGCCTAAAGTGGTTCTTTCGCTTACTCTAGGTCACTCTAAATTCCCTATAATTTTACTAGCCACTTTATTCTTCTACCCTTTTCAACCTCTAATGCAGTTGTCCACCAACCAGCTCAAGTTATTTTTTAGTTCCGTTATTGTTTTTTAAATCTATACCATGGCCTTTCCCCTTCTGAACCATTTGCTACTACATTTTACTCTTTCATTATCCTTTTCTAGTGGACCAAAGAACAGAAACCATGCATCCAGTCTAATATCCAACAATACTGAAGACGGCGCAACAAAAAAGGCACTTCTATCCTTCTTGGGAGCCCGAATTGTCATCAAAGCCTAATGGAAACTAGTCATGTGTTCAAGTAAATGGAGCTGTTACTGGAGCAACAAACCCTTCTCTTGCTGTACTCTGATCGCGATTGTCCTAGGATAATAAAAATCCCTATTGATGTCTGACTTAATCTTGCCACATCATCAGACTTTGAACAGACTGAGGTTTTCTAAGCCGAGGTTTGACTTCCCCCTCCCCTCCATGATTTACCCCCCGGCCTCCATGATTCCCCCCGGCCTCCATGATTTCCCCCGGCCTCCATGATTCTCCCCCCCGGCCTCCATGATTCTCCCCCAGCCTCCATGATTCTCCCCCAGCCTCCATGATTCTCCCCCAGCCTCCATGATTCCCCCAGCCTCCATGATTCCCCCAGCCTCCATGATTCCCCCCAGCCTCCATGATTCCCCCCGGCCTCCATGATTCCCCCCGGCCTCCATGATTCCCCCGGCCTCCATGATTCCCCCGGCCTCCATGATTTCCCCCCGGCCTCCATGATTTCTCCCCCCCACCGGCCTCCATGATTCCCCCCCACCGGCCTCCATGATTCCCCCCCACCGGCCTCCATGATTCCTCACCAATGAAATTCCCACCACACGTCTTCCGGGTACAGAAAGGAATGATCGGGGAGCCAATAGCGCAACAGAGGTCAAAGTAAACCAAATAACAGGGTTCAATAGGCAAATCAAAGAAATCCCTTCAAACAGGCTTGTTGGATGCACACTGGTTTTTACCCTAAATTAAGCAGCTAAAGTTTACCTTGTTGTAGAAGAGACCTACAGCTCTTAAGCACAGAGTTAACGTACAAAGGAACTACATTTAACTGACGTGGAGGTCTTCACAATAGCAGGAGATTTTAGTAGATCTCAACAATGTTTTCAAGCTAACAAAATAAGAGGTTCCAGATTTTACTGCTCGAAAATAATATTCAAAAACATACTTGGAACTCAGTCAACAAGTACTGAATTAGGGTTTGTGAAACAATGAGACGCCCTGCAATGTGCATTTAATTTTAGTCTGGCTACTTGTGAACTTTACTTGGCAAAAAAACGTGCCTTGTCAAATATTATGCAACAATAGAAATATGTTCTACATGTGTATGCATGGCTTCAATAAGAAAGTCACCAGCATTCACAAAACACATATTTAAAGACAGGCGCAACTGGGTATGTTAGGCTTCAGCAGACGCCAAGGGTGTAACATTAGTCCTCACACTTCTAGCTGAATAAAACATGAATGGAAAGCATCACCTGAGGGAAGATCAGCCCACGAGAAGGACCAGAGGATAGATCCTGACGCTTCTTACGTTTACCTACTTGGAATTTCCAACTGTCTTGGAAAGACAGGAACTCAAGGTTGGCAGCAGGACTGTGCAAGTTCTTCACTAACCTACAGGGAATCTCACAAAAATTCAAGAACTCCTTCCTAAGGTGGGAATCTGGGGCTGCATTGAAAAGAGACTGTTGCTTCCCAGCTAGGTTTGCACTATCCGACTAGCAATACATACTATAGACTCCTAGAGAAATAAATCCTCAACACTGCTTTATCTTCAAGAAGGATTCTGCTGGTAAGAGTGTTACACAAGATGTCTGCCACAGAGCTTGGGTTCAAATCCAGGCAAGGTGACTGGTCGCCATCCTTCGGAGGTTAGTAAACAGGAAGGCCTTCGTATGGCAGCAGTAGCGCGTCAGCTCTTTGAGACACTGCGGTTTGTGGTGTGCACTGGGCAGATGTTCAGCATTCTCTAAGGTTTCCAGGAGCCCTACTGGACACAAGAGAATAATAATGCCCCCCCACACAACTCAAACACAAAGGGGACTATCGCCGGTCTTGGCCTAAGGGGCTGATATGAGGGGATGAGAAGACCACCAAATCTTAAAGGAACAGTGACATTCAGTGTGCGATTATTGGTCTAAAATCCCTGTGATGGTCCTGTGACAGCAGCCTGAGAAGAAACCTAAAGGAACAGCGAACTGTGCACGTTTGGCATTCAACGGGTAGAAGGAACTGAGGGTCCAATCCTCAGACTCATCACCTGGCACCCTCAGACCCAGGAACAAGGTCCATATCTTAAGAGGCTCCGGCTCAAGAACCATGATCCAGGAATGAAGATCATCCTCCTACCAGATAACGTCAGAGAAACAAGGTTCATTATTCTAGCAGATGACGACACAAGAAGAGCATTCAGCGTCTTTGCTTACGATGACTCCAGAACAAGGCTCACTATCCAAGCGGATAATGACACATAAAAAGGTTCATTACCCTAGTACATGATCACTCACGAACTAAGCTCACTATAGCATTCGATAAAAGCAAAACAAAATTCCTCTCCCTAGCATATGATGACACAGGAACAACCTCCAGTGTCTTAGCACATGACTCTAGAACAAGGTTTAATATTCTAGCTCGATACAGGAACAACGTTCAGTGTTTTAGCACATGACTCAAACAAGATTCATTGTTCTAGCTCATGATGAAAAGAACAGTGTTCAGTGTCAGCACATAACTAGAACATTGTTCTAGCACATGACAGGAAAAACGTTCAGTGTCTTAGCACATGACTCTAGAACAAGGTTCATTATTCTAACACATGACTATACAGGAACAATGTTCGGTGTCTTAGCATGCGACTCTAGAACAAGAGTCATTCTAGCACATGACACAGGAACAACGTTGTCTTTTACACATGACTAGCATCAGGCCCGGTTCTAGCGGGTGGGCCAGGCCCACCCAAATATTAGCCTGGCCCACCCAAACATGAACCTTGGCCCTCGCGGTGAATCTGCCACCGATGTACAACAACAATAAAAAATGTTCAGATAATTGGTGATTTATGATCCTGCTGCAGAGCAACCATTTGTCTGTTGGTAGTTTTTAAATGCAGATAAACTGAATTTTATGGGGATAGCTCAGTGGGTTACTGCCTTTGTCACAGATATCCTTGTGTTACTTGCAGTTCAGAAGTTACTATGCTAACATAGGACAGTGACCTATGAACCGTCATCAAAGAGCTGCATACAAACTTCGCTTTTATGTGTTGTGATATAGTTAGAACTTCTCCAGTCTTTCATTATTCTAATGTTGCTAAAAAGAGCTTGTTTGGGCAGTTATACATTTTTATCAGTAAAGCCAACCCCCAACCACTGGAGTACTCTTTAAATCCTGAGTTTGTGCTTCTCCAGACCAAACCCTCCTAAAATATATTGCCCATATATTGGATGACATGTGATTTCGACACCTTGTAATCCTCATTGGCTTATGTGATATTCCCCGTAGACTGATTTATTGTCTCTGTATAATGTGTGCTGTGATGTAAAGTACTGCGACACCCTACACTGATATGAGTAGCGCTATACAACAAATGAAATGGATATGAGAGAGTGGCAACGGAGATATGAGGGGCACTAGTGGATGGTGGCAGTGAGGGAATCCGAGGAGGAGGTCGTGGGGGGAGCTGCGGAGAGATAAGGGGAGCTGGTGGAGGATGGCAGTGAGGGAATCCGAGGAGGTGGTCACGGGGTGGGGGTGGAGCTACGGAGAGATGAGGGGTGCTGGTGGAGGGTGGCAGTGAGGGAGTCAGAGGGAGGAAGTCACGGGGTGGGGGAACTACAGAGAGATGAGGGGCACTAGTGGAGGGTGGCAGTGAGGGAAGCCGAGGAGGAGGTCACGGGGTGGGGGGAACTACAGAGAGATGAGGGGCACTAGTGGAGAGTGGCAGTGAGGAAATCCGAGGAGGAGGTCACAGGTGTGGGGAACTACAGAGAGATGAGGGGCCCTGGTGGAGGGTGGCAGTGAGGGAATCCGAGGAGGAGGTCATGGGGTGGGGGAGCTACAGAGAAATGAGGGGCACTAGTGGAGGGTGGCAGTGAGGGAAGCCGAGGAGGAGGTCATGGGGTGGGGGGGAACTACAGAGAGATGAGGGGCACTAGTGGAGGGTGGCAGTGAGGGAATCCGAGGAGGAGGTCATGGGGTGGGGGGAACTACAGAGGGATGAGGGGCACTGGTGGAGGGTGGCAGTGAGGGAATCCGAGGAGGAGGTCATGGGGTGGGGGGAACTACGGAGAGATGAGGGGCGCTGGTGGAGGGTGGCAGTGAGAGAATCTGAGGAGGAGGTCATGGGGTGGGGGACTACAGAGAAATGAGGGGCACTAGTGGAGGATGGCAGTGAGGGAAGCCGAGGAGGAGGTCATGGCGTGGGGGGGACTACAGAGAGATGAGGGGCACTGGTGGAGGGTGGTAGTGAAGGAATCCGAGGAGGAGGTCATGTGGTGGGGGAACTACGGAGAGATGAGGGCGTTGGTGGAGGGTGGCAGTGAGGGAATATGAGGAGGAGGTCATGGGGTGGGGGAGCTACGGAGAGATGAGGGGCACTGGTGGAGGGTGGTAGTTAGGGAGTCTGAGGAGGAGGTCATGAGGGGGAGGGGCTACGGAGAG